>JBAJHW010000009.1:21096291-22462074 GCA_037013535.1 Intellagama lesueurii
GATGTTACCAGTGCGTGTGTAACTGTCATGAGACTCCGCTCGTCCAGGTAGGGCCGTAGCTGGTATAATTTCCGCAGCTGAAGGAAGGCGCCTCTGGCCACCGAGTCCACCTGGCCGTAGTTCAAAGGTTCTCATCAGTTGAGAGAGCAGGAGCTCTCTCAACTGCAACACACCCTACACACAGTAATGGCTGACAGACCTACAGCACAAAGAAGCAGCCTCGGCGCCACCATAGTTAGAAAGTTGAATTGCCCGCCTTTCCCCCCTGCCTATTTCTGTTCTTATGTCGATTCTCCCGCCGGAAGTCGAAGTGACATTTTGCGGCTGGAGAAGTCCGTAACTCGAAAAGTCCGTAAGTGGAGCCGTGCGTAAGTCGAGGGTCCACTGTACAGCTTTTCCCAGTCTTTTGTTGACTATGAGGGCTACTCCATTTCTTCTATGGGATTCTTGCCCACAATAGTAGATATGAGAATCGTCTGAATTGAATTCGCCCATTCCCGTCCGTTTTAGTTCACTGACGCCCAGGATGTCAATGTTTATTCTTGCCATCTCCTGTTTGACCACATCCAGCTTACCAAGGTTCATAGATCTTACATTCCAGGTTCCTATGCAGTATTTTTCTTTGCAGTGTCGGACTTTCCTTTCACTTCCTGGCGCGTCCGCAGCTGAGCGTCCTTTCGGCTTTGGCCCAACTACTTCATTAGCTCTGGAGCTACTTGTCCTTGTCCTCCGCTCTTCCTCAGTAGCATGTTGGACGCCTTCCGACCCGAGGGGCTCATCTTCCAGCGTCATATCTTTTAGCCTTTTGTTTCTGTTCATGGAGTTTTCTTGGCAAAGATACTGGAGTGGCTTGCCTGTTCCTGCTCCAGGTGGATCGTGTTTAGTCAGAACTCTCCACTATGACCTGTCTGTCTTGGGTGTCCCTGCATGGCATAGCCCATAGCTTCTCTGAATTACTCAAGCCCCTTCGCCACGACAAGGCAGCAACCGTGAAGGGGTCGGGGAGCTTACCTGATCAAAAAACGAGATCCAATTAGTCTGACAGTATTTGTTCTTTACCAATCCATGTTGTCTTTTAATTATTACTGCATTGTTTTCTATGTGGTTGCATAGCACCTAGAAAATTATGCTCATCATGCATAGCAGGTACTTACAGAACGAGCACCTGCACTTCCATATTTTGTCAGAAACATCTCAGGTTCAATTCCTGGCATCTCCAGGTAGCTGACAAGTTTTTCAGTCCTGACAATGTCTGGACATTTTGCTCCTGTGAGAATCTCTCTGGAATCTCCACAAAACTTGGAAATTTTCTGGAGCACCAGCAAAGTGAAATGCTGCACGACAGGTTTTGTTGTTGGTCTGCCCCCCTCTCTCTCTACCTCTCTCTCTCTGTCTCTGTGCTTGCTTCTCTCTCCAACTTCCTGTGCAAGATTCTCCATGGCAATCCTGTACTGCCTGTGCCTAGCTACACCCAGGTTGCTGCACTCAAGACTCTGAAACTCCTCACCATAGGATACTATGCTCAACCCACCTTTGCTTTCCTTCCGCAAGCAGACAGATACCTTTCTCTTCAGACAAGCTTTCCCTTAGTGACTATGTAACAATTAAGGAGGATGGAATAAAACTACAGTTGTTGAAATAAACTTTGTATAGTGTACTAAACAGAATATACAATAATGTGAGACTCAAAACAATAAGTGTGTTAATTGTGTCTAATATAAAGAATGTAATTGTTTACAACTCCACCATCAAATAATATATAACAAACAGTACAGAAAAACTGTAAAGTATTGTATACACATCCACTACACATTAGGAATCCAAGGTTAACAATAAAGCACACATGGTGTTTTCATATATCAAATGTCCATGTTTAGTTCCTGGTAATGCTTGAAATAATGGCAGTGTCAATGAACTCTGAGATTCTTATTTCTCACATACCACCTCGCTCATTTTGTGGCCTTTATCAAGAGTCTGCCCAGTGTGCAAAATCATCTCTGGAACCCTTGGAAAATGATCCGAAACACTCACTTATTGTATCAAGTTTCACATTATTGTATATTCTGTTTTGTACACTATACAGCGTTTCTTTCAACAGTTGTAGTTGCCTTAGTGACTGGCTGTTTGAGATGAGTTTTTTTTTAAATGGAGTGCTGTGTCTTGTTGCTTTGAATCTGTTTTTGGTGTTGATTTTGTTTACCATTTTTACTGTGGTATTTGTTTGATTCTTTTTAAATATTTGTGTACTTACTGTTTTTAGCTTTTTAAATATGGTATTTTAATGATGTAAGCTGCCTTTGGTCCTTTTTAAGGAGAAAGGTGGGGTCTACATGATTTTACTAAACAAACACCTCTTTGTTGCTCTTGTCAATTTCAGGCTTTTACACAGGCCAAATTCATTTGAAACTGACCAGTGTGAGAACCTGAAACTGACAAAAGGAACAAAGCCGTTTCAAAAAATAAAATATATCCTACAGAGCAGGCACAAGCAGCCCAGGATTGTCAAACTTAAATCTTACACAGGAAATAGCAGGTAGGATTTAATTATGTGCTGAGAAGACAATCTGAAGAGAATGCATTAATTCCTTAGCAGTTCCTGAGGAAGTGTGCACAGAATTAATTGGAAGAAACAGAAGAGGCACTGTGGGTCAGGAAATCCCATGGGAGGGAGGAAAATAAGATAGAAAATCCCTTAGAAATCTGTGCATCCTAGAAGTATCTAGATTCAAAATAAATATTTTGCAAAGATCCCCAGAATTGAACTTTACTCCAAAATCTTCTATTTTGTGTGAAAAAAACCTTTGTATTTTGTAATGATTTACATGCAAAATGCAACATTTTTGTACAAAATACAACTTTTTGTGTGCACTATATTAAAACTTTTTGCACTATATATATATATTTGGTAAAAAAAATATATTTGGTAAAAAATACTTCTGCAGCTTTTCCCCAGAAAGATCTTGAAATGCAAAGCATGTAGAAAAGCAGAAACTAAGTGAAGGTTTACATCTGTAACGGAGCATGACAGGAGCTGTAGTCCATCAATCCCTGGAAAAACACAAGTTGTCTACCCAAAGTATATTATTAGAGGTATGCAGAGTAGTGTGTTTAGATACAGATCTGTACACCTATAGCTTATATTTGTTGTGAAAGTACAGCATGTACCATGGCATACTGTACTTCAGCTGAGATCTCATTTAACCGGTGCATACATGTACACTGAAGGTGGAAACACTGGTTGCCGTTCTTCATCCAGTACATATTTCCTAACTTGGCCGCTCATCTGACCCACTTCTGCCCTTCTCAACACCAGCCAAGTCTGGTTTAGGAGGAAGTGGGAACTCATACAACATTTTGAATTTTTATTGGCTCTTCTTAGGTAGTTTCTAGAGATGGGGACAAATATAAAAACAGATCAGTTTTATTGACGAATATAGCCGATTCGTCATATATTCGCCGATCCGTATTTGTACAATTTTAAACCAGGACAAATATGGCTTGACGAATATTTGCTCGGTTTTATTCGTCGATCCGTTCATATTCGTCTATATTCATTACCCCTTTTGGGGGCCTCTCTGAGCTTGCTGGTGCCAATTCGAAGCTCTGGTGAATCAGGACAGAGATTCTGGATTGGCATGTCCGGCAGCCAATAGCGCTGCTGAAAGGTGTATCTACTTTTACAGATGCTTCATATAAGCTTTTCCCATCCGGCCGTTCCCCACTTCTGTTCGTGCTCTCCGGAGTGAGAACAGTTGCTGCTCGCTGGCTTGCTGGTGCTCTTGCGGTTTCGCTTTTGCGGCAGCAAAGCAAAGACTTATATTTTTCTTTTTCATCATCATCATCATTCATCAATCATCATCAACTTTACTGGGAATTTGGGGAGGGATTTCAGGTAGCTTAGGCTACTTCTTTGGAAGGAAGGCCTTAATTTTATTTCAAATTCAAATCAATCAAACCTTTTTTTTCCTGGATGCTTGTGTGTGTGTGTATCGTCCGGTGGGGGGGGGGGAACTGTCATTGTGTGACTGTGGAATCTCTTTTCCTTTATATTCAGTTTTCAAAAGTTCATTTTAGAGAGACTTCTGTCTCTCAGGGAATTTGGTGGGTGGCTGGATCCATCATTCCTTTTTCTTCCAAAAGTACTTATTTTTTTGGGGGGGGGGCTGACTGAGACTTAGCTGGCAGGGCTTTTCTTTTGGACTTTTTTGGCTTCTCTGCCACAGTGGGTCGGGGGGGGGAATTTTCCTAATTACATTATACTGAGGGGGGCTTTGTTTAGGCGGGCAGGTCACATTTTAGTAAAAGAATTACACCACCTGCTGGGTTACGTAGTCCCGGCAGGCTGTTTGTTCCAACTTCTGCCTCCCTGACTGGGAGGAGAGAACTCCTGCCTGGCACGGGTTAAACCACATCAGCTCTGGAATCTGAAGCCAGGCGATATGGTGATGGGGTGATGTGCAGACAGCCTTTGGTTGGGGCAGACCCAGACCGGCCCTCTTGGCACACCCAGAGCCTGTCCCGGCACCCCCGAACGTGACAAGAGGGCCGGACAACCCTCTTGGCGCACCCAGAGCCTGTCCCGGCACCCCTGAGCGTGACTAGAATGCCAGCCAACCCTCTCTTGGCACACCCAGAACCTGTCCCCATCCCCAAACGTGGCAAGAGGGCCAGCCAGGCCTCTTGGCAGTTGGCACACCCAAAGCTGGTCCTGGCATCCCGAACGTGCCAAGATGGCCAGCCTGTCTCAGCCCCCCAAAACCTCTGAGGGCTATCTTTATCATATCCGGGCGGTCTCAGCAGCCAAGTTGCAATCCCCCCCAGCTTTCTAGTTCTAAACGAGCATCTTTGTTTGTTTGAAGGTGTCAGCAAGTCTATTTAGATGTTGCTGGTGAGTGACAGGTGAGTTTCCTAGGCCTGTCTCAGCCCCCCCCCCCCCCAAACCTCTGAGGGCTATCTTTATCATTTCCGGGCAGTCTCAGCAGCCAAGTTGCAAAACACCCCCCCCCCCCGCTTTCTAGTTCTAAATGAGCATCTTTATTTGTTTGAAGGTGTTAGCAAGTCTAGTTAGACATTGCTGGTGACTGTGACAGTTGAGTTTCCTAGGCCTGTCTCAGACCCACCCAAAACCTGTCCGGGCGTTGCCCCATCGCCCCATCGCACGGCTTCAGATTGCAGAGCATCTGTTTCCGACAGCCCCACGGCCCCGCGGACTAACCGCCGTTAGTAGCACCAGGCTTGGACCCTTTTCTCCTGTTGGTGCTACTGATTCCTCGAGAGATGGGCTCTGCCCCCCAAGCCTGTCCGGGCGTCCCCCGTACCAAGATGGACAACAACAACAACAACAAGAAGAACAACAGCACCTATAACAAGCCCAATGGCTCACCAGCACTGCAGTTTAACCCACAGCGCCACTGTCTACCTTGCTGTCAACTTCCTCAGTGCCCGATGAGTCCACTCCAAAAGTCTACGTTGCTGGATACATGACAACTTTCCGAGTCCTGCAACTCCTTCCACTTCCAAAAGGCCTGTGTGCTGATTCCAACTTCCTCAGGCTTGATTCTCAAATGCTGCTTGCTGACTTCAGCGTCCTACCCTCCTCGGGCGTCCCCGTGCCAAGAGGGCCAGGTTCAGCCACACCCAAACCTGACCAATGTGCTCCCTCCTCCTGAGATGTGCTGTGTGTGACATGTCCCTCCCTATCTCCAGGATCAGTATCCGCTGATTCATTTATTCTGAAAAATCTCAGAAATGCATATTTATACGTATTTCATGATTCCAGCCTCCTTGGGCTTCATTCCAATTATTCATGCCTGTTCATTCCGGCCTCCTAGCCTTCTCTACTGTCCCAGACGGCTGGCAGAAGCTGGGTGAAAAGCAACGGGACATAGCTCACCCCGTCACACGGATTCAAACTGCAGTGCTGATCTTCTGATGGACAAGCCCAGTGGCTCAGCGGTTTAACCTGCAGTGCCACAGTCTATGTTGCTGCTATGTGCAACCTGTGCGGGTGTCCCCCCCACCTCACCAGGCATCAATTCCAGCCTCCTTGGTCCATGTTGGCCCCAAATCCTGCATCCCTCTACAGCTGCCTTGGGCTTGCCTGCTGCTGATTCTGTGCCAAGAATCAGGCCAAGGGCCTTTCAAATCTTGACTGCTGGGTGAAGTTGCCTCATCAGGCAAAGTTCTTTCTTTCCTGCCTGCCTGCCTGCCTGCTTATTCAAAGGGCTACATTAGTGCTCCAAAGTCCACTCGGGCTTCATTCCTAATTCCTGGCTGTTCATTCCAGCTTCCTACTGCCTCAGGTAGGCAGAACCTGGAACAAACTATGGGAGCTCAGCTCACCCTGTTGCATGGATTTGATCTTCCGCTCGAGAAGCCCAGTGGCCCCATGGATTAACCACTGTTACATTAGCAGCAGCACCCTATTCATCTGTTGTTGCTGTTGTTGTGCAACCTCAGTTGCCTCCTGGGGGCAAACTGAACTATGCAGGCAAATGTGATGTTCCCAAAGAAGGCAAGAGTCTGCTTTCAAGCCTGTCTGGGCACCCAAGTGCCAACCAGGCCTGTCTCAAGCCCCCCCAAGCCTGTCCGGGCGTCCCCTGTGCCAAAGAGGGCCTGTCTCAGGCCCACCCAAAACTGGCAGACTGTTCATTCCAGCTTCCTAGCTATTCTACAGCCTCAGTAGGTAGGCAGAACTTGGAACAAACTATGGGAGCTCAGCTCACCAGTGGCCCCGTGGATTAACCACCGTTACGTTAGTAGCACCTTGAACATTATTCATCTGCTGTTGTTGCTGCATTTGTGCAACCTCAGTTGCCTCCTGGGGGCAAACTGAACTACCTTTGCACTGAAGAAGACAAGAGTCTTCTTTCCTTTTGCTTCCTTCCTTTTGCCTCTGCCTCTTCCTTTTCCTCTGCCCCCCCCAAGCCTGTCCGGGCATCCCTGTGCCAAGAGGGCCAGGCTCTGCCCCACCCAATGCCTGTCCGGCCGTCCCATGCCAACACGGTGCTCCAAAGTCCACTCGGGCTACTGCCTGAGTAGGTTGGCAGACCTTCCGATCAACAAGCCTAGTGGCTCAGCAGCAGTTTAACTCAGTAGGTAGGCAGAAGCAGGAACAAGGGACAAGACCTCAGGTCACCCCATTGCATGGATTCAAACTGCTGATCTTCCGCTCGAGAAGCCCAGCGGCCACCCTGATTAACCACCGTTAGTAGCATCTTGCAGTCCGACCCTATTCTCCTGCTGTTGCTGCTGCTTTGACAACCTCAGTTGCCTCCTGGGGCAAACTTAAGTAACTTTCCAGGCAAATGTGATGTTGCAGAAAAAGAAGACCAGAGTCCCCTGTGGCTGCCTTTTGCCTCAGTGCCCCAATGGGGCAACACACTCTACTTTGCTGCTGCCAACTTTCCTCAGTGCCCCGACGGGGCCCAAAAGCCTGCTTTCCTGCTGCCGTGTGCCTGAGTGCCCGATGGGGCAGCACACTCTACTTTGCTGCTGCCAACTTACCTTAGTGCCCCGACGGGGCCCGAAAGCCTGCTTTCCTGCTGCCATGTGCCTGAGTGCCTGATGGGGCAGCACACTCTACTTTGCTGCTGCCAACTTACCTCAGTGCCCCGACGGGGCCCGAAAGCCTGCTTTCCTGCTGCCGTGTGCCTGAGTGCCTGATGGGGCAACACACTCTACTTTGCTGCTGCCAACTTACCTCAGTGCCCCGACAGGGCCCAAAAGCCTATCCAGGCATCTCCCCATCGCATGGCTTGAGACTGCAGACAGAGTTTATCTTGTGCCAACAACAACCACTATCCCTTTTCTTCATCAATAACAAAACAAACAACACCATCGCACGGCTTCAGACTGCAGAGCTGATCATCTGGTTTTCCAAAGCTGTCCTCCTGGCTTCCCCGTGCCAAGAGGGCTGGGCCAACCCAAGTCCTTCCTGGTAGTCAAAAACAGCATACTTGGCTAAATAATTAATTCTTTCTGGAGGCTTGTGTTTCATATGCCACCTTGATGGCAAACACCATCCCCTTTCTCATTGATGTTGAAGATTTCTGCCACTACACACCCAATGGGCAAAGCCTACTTTGCTGCCAATTGCCTCGGTGCCCGATGCCTATTAAGACATGCTTTCCCACCTACTTTGGAGCCAACTACCACAGTGCCCGATGGGGCAACACACTATGCTTTCAGTCCCATGCCAACTCAGTAGGTAGGTAGAAGTTGGAACAAACTACCCAGACGAATTAGCTCAGTGCACCAGTGGCCCCACGGATTAACTGCTGTAGTAGCAGCGCCGGGCTCTGCCCCACCCACCCAAAGCCTGTCTGCGTGTCACCCAAACGTGCCAAGAGGGCCATCTAACCCTTTTGGCTGGCACACCCAGAGTCGGTCCTGGCACCCCCAAACGAGCGAAGAGGGCCGTCCAGCTCTCTTGGCAGACCCAGACTGAGCAGTAAGAAAAATGAATAAATAGTTGCTCTTGTACCACTAAAGTGTACAAGAGCAAAGTGTTGGGTGACGCCCATAATGTGCCAAGAGAAAGGGCTGTCCGGCCATGTTGGCACACCCAAAGCCGGGCTCTGCCCCATCCAAGCCTGTCCAGGCGTCAACCCATCGCCCCATCGCCCGGCTTCAGACGGCAGAGCTCGTCTGGTTTTCAACCCGTGCCAAGGGGGCCAGCCTGTCTCAGCCCCCCAAAACCTCCAAGGGCTATCTTTATCATATCTGGGCGGTCTCAGCAGCCAAGTTGCAGTCTCCAGCTTTCTAGTTCTAAACAAGCATCTTTGTCGCCCCATCGCCCGGCTTCAGATTGCAGAGCTGATCTGTTTCCGACAGCCTGTTTTCCTGCTGCCAACTTCCTCAGTGCCCAATGGGGCAACACACGCCACTTTGCTTCTGCCAACTACCTCAGTGCCCGATGGGGCCAAAAAAGCCTGCTTTCCTGCTGCCTTTTCCCTCAGTGCCGAATGTGGCAAAAAAAGCCTGCTTTCCAGCTGCCAACTACTTCAGTGCCCGACGGAGCCAAAAAGCCTGCTGTGCTGTCAAATACCTCCTTGCCTCCAGTCCTCCTGAGGGCAAACTCTACTTCACTGGCAAATGTAATGTTGTGCTGAGCTGAAGACAAACTCAATGCCTCATGCATGCCTCTGCCAAAGGGACCTCTCATTCTGCTGGGGCTAAATATAACTCTCAATGCCATGGGCTTCTGTGCCGTGTGGTAAACTCTCCCAGGGGAACCCAATTTGTGGGTGAATAACTCAGAGTTCCGATATCCAATCTTCACCAAAGTTGGCAGGCATGTTGGGGAAAGACATAGGAAGCTCTGTTGTGATTCTGGAGTCTCTAAGTACCTGGGGGTAGCTTTCCTGGGGGGTCCTCTTTGTGACTATATAACTTGGAGGTCCATGCTCCAATGTTCACCAAACTTTCAGGAGTTGTAGAAAAACATCTGAGGAAGCTTCTCTACAAATTTTGGTGTCTCTAGGTCATCACAGGCCAGTGTTATAGCCATTTAAAGTGCAGATGAATCGACAGATCGATTCATCAATTCGTCAAAGAATATTCGTATATTCGTATTTGTTTTACCTTGACGAATAATGGATCAAAACGAATTGCCATTTTTTTGATTCGTCCCCATCTCTACTAGTTTCCCATGGAACAAATAGGAAAAAAATAGAACTTTTAAAGTTTGTTTTTCCTCCCCACATTCTCTAAAATGCCATAAACCTGCCTAGAAATAGGGTGCTGTACAGCCATGTACAGTTCAGCCATGTACAGCTTATGTTCTACTTTGCTTGTTAAATACAGATTTTAAAGCCTTCAATTATGATATAAAGGCTTATAGGTAGAGGAAAAAATACTTCTCTATGACATATGTCACTGAACACTCTTTTTTTGCTATGTTTGTTAAGTGCGTATGGTTCAAATTAGAGATGTGTCCTGTCATGGACAAAATAAGAGTTGCTTGTGCATGTTTGTACATTTATGTGAGTGACTAAAACAATCTTACTCTTTAAAAATAAAAGTACTGTGGGAATGCAGAATGCCAGTTTTTCAAAAATCTTCCACTTCAGTGGAGGTTTTCCTGGACTGAAATTTTAGATTAAAATGGCACTTCTGTCCCATTTGTTAATAATTTTACCAATAAGCCCAGAGACAACAGTGTTTGACTGGATTCTTTGTATTCTCTCCCTCTTGCATGCTCTCTTACTCTCTCTGTTTCAATGGGAGTTTGCAACTGATGCAATTAAAAAAATAATCTAACACTGCCATCTATTGGGACATCAGGGATCATAGTTACTTTCAAAATGGGTACAATCAGTCATCATGATAGCAAGAATTTCATAAAAGCATATTAACAAATATACAAAAGAAATGCTCATTTTCTGCATCCATTTCTTGAACAGTTTCTCAGTCTGCAAACCAATAGCCAGTTTCCTAGGGAGTAAGCCACAATGAATTACATGGAATTTACTTCTGAATAAGATGTTTGTGATTGCACTGCTACTCTGCAGTTTTTAAAACATACACATATGTACATGAAATACTCTAACACAATACTAGAACCAGGGGACATCCACTCCAATTGAGTGTTGGAAGAGTCAAAATAGACAAAAGAAAACATTTATTTACCCAGCGTGGTGTTAGTCTGTGGAACTCCTTGCCACAGGATGTGGTGATGGCATCCGGCCTAGATGCCTTTAAGAGGGGATTGGACAGATTTCTGGAGGAAAAGTCCATCACAGGTTACAAGCCATGATGGGGATGTATCATCTCCAGGCTTAAAAGGAAGGTACCTCAAAATGCCAGATGCAGGGGAGGGGTATCAGGAGACAGGGATCTAGTTGTCTCATGGGCTCCCAGAGGCATCTGGTGGGGCCACTGTGAGATACAGGAAGCTGGACTAGATGGCCCCTTGGCCTCATGGAGCAGGGCTCTTCTTGTGTTCTTATGAAGAGATCTTCTCCCTCAACATCAGTGTTGTCTGGATTATTTCTGAAAGTACGTTGTAATTGCTCCTGTGGGTCTGGAGGTTGTAAGTTTGATTCCCAGCTATGACTTTTGAGAGCAAAATGGGCCACCATAGCCTTGAGCAAGCTGCATGGTCCCAGGGCACACCTGGAAGAAGAGAATGAGAAACCACTTCAGAGTACTTTACACCTGGAAAACCCTGAAAAGGATCACCCTAAGCTAGAATTCATTCATTCATTCATTCATTCATTCATTCATTCATTCATTCATTCATTCATTACATTTCTATCCACCCACCTACAAACAAAGCACTACTCTGGGTGGCTAACAGCAATAAAGAAAATAACGACCCACCCACGACACAAACATACAGATAATAAAAAACTAGAAAAGAACTCCTGACACAACAGTGGATAGAACTCAGTTTAAAACACTTGGATCTGCAAGAGTATCAAAGGGGTGGTGGGGTGGATATTACTAAAGATTTATTTGAAAAGCTCAGCTTTTGCCTATTTCCTGGCATGCATCAACAGGCAATGCATTCCATAGCATTGCAGCCACCACTGTCTTCCAGGTCTCTCTAGGGGTGATCATTCACAACCATGAAGCCTGGATAGGCCAGGTAGCCAGGGTAGATGATCTTAAAGAGAGATGCTCTGACAGGTGGCGAGACCCAAATCATGAATGGCTCTATAAGTTAACAACAGCACTTTGAATTTGGCATGGAAGCAAACAGGTAGCCAAGGCAGGTGAGCCAGGATTGAGGTGGTGCAATCATACCTCCTTGCTTCCAAGACTAACCTAGCTGCTATATTTTGCACTTGTTGAAGTCTCCATGTTGCCTTCAAAGGCAGCTCCATGTAAAGAGCATTGCAATAATTGATTGCAGTAAAGAGATTACCAATGCAACCTTTTGCAACATAAGAAAAATATTTTGCATCTTCTGTGAAAGAATCAACAGCCTGACATTTCAAATCAGTCTGTTGATTAAAGATACCTTATGACATCAACGTCTGTGTGTATATTGGAAAGAAAAGTTGAATAGTTTCAATACCCAACTCCCAAGCAAGTGCATATAGAACTGTGGCTTTAACTAGCTATTAATGTGAGCTTTACAGAATCATCCTGCCTATATCAACACATAAATAAGCTGCACTGGCCAAAATCCAACTGCTAGTCCCAGCTAGAGAAGGTTCATCAAATTAAGTGCTGAAAGGCAAGTCAACATTGCTCAAATTTCCATTGATTCAATGGGTATGGTGTAGTTGGCACAAGCAATCAGATTTAGGCTGCTAAGCCCAATGGGCTTCTCACTGAGTACGCGAGTACAGCTTTTGCTAATTACTTATGTGAGTCTTTCACATGCAAGCCTATGCCTGTCTATTCAGAAGTAAGCCATATTGAGTTAAATAGGCTTTATTCTAAGGAAGGTGGCTACAGGATTATGGCTTTAAAAATGGCCAAGTCTACCTGAGACAACACCAAGCCAGCTGAAACTGTGCTGAATCCAATCCTTTCCTTCCCTAGAGATGTGAAAAATTAGGTAGGGACAGAATGATCTTGGCCTAAATTCATGGCAATATAATGTCTATATTCCTTTGCTGACAGATGTTTAGACAAAGTGTAACTAAGTTCCTCTCTGAGCTTTCTTCAGCTCTTCTGCCAGCATATCTTGGGAACCAAACAGTTCACCTAGCAAATCATTTGGTTGGCAGATCTCAGAGATGAGCCAGTAAAAAATAGTTCTGCTAGCAGAAGGACATTCATGTTTATGGTCAATCCTTACCCCATGCAGCTAGCACATCTTTGAATTAGAAACATGCTGCTCTTCCACACACACACACATATACACCCCTTCCTGCAACTCACAAGGCAATTTCAGAGAATTCTGAAGATCCCTAAGGATTTTTCCCCTTTTATTTTTTCCTATACCTGTTGGTACCTTTGTCATATACAATGTGCTGCCTCTGAGCTATATAATTATCTGAACTTGTAAAACAAGTTATTATATAGGATTTATGCACATCAGAAGAATGAACGCTGAGGCACTCTAAAATGTTCAGAAAGTCACCCACAACAGGCAAAATGGAGGCTGATTTTCAGGGAGGGGTTGCAAGTCAGTCTTTTGTAGACAGATATGAAGAAAGCTGTTGATGCCAGGTGGGATTTCCCTCCCCCCAGTCCCATTCTGATGCATTCATTCCCATTTTTAAAATATATTTTTTCACAGATCTATTTACTCCAAGGACAAGATCTACAAAATATTAGGTGTGTGTTGGGGAGTAAACTTCTGTTTGCCTTTTCAGCACCATCAGCATTGCAGGATCTTACTTTTCCTTGAATTGATAGGCTCTTCATTATATCTGACGTTATGAGAATGGGTTTGATGTGGAGGACAGGAATTTTTCTCCAAGATGTGTGCTTTATTACCTACTTGTAAGGTCAATTCAATATCTCATATGCGCTGGCTGGGTTGTTGCCAACAAAAATAATGTATCAAGGCAAGAACAACAGAGAGATTAAGAAGAGTGGATGAGCACACCCGCGCTCAATGTTAATTATTATGTGTTCAACCTTGCAGAATTGTTAAGAAAACTTGCCAGGCCAAGCACAGCTGTGGATCTCCATCTGTCTTCTTTTACAGATAGGAAGGTGAGAGGAGCACTTGAGGCATTTGAAAAGCAAAGGTGGTATCAAGATCCACCTTGTGCTGGTCAAAGTAATTCCAGTTGGTTCTTCTTCTTTTTTCTATGCAAACATTTTGGAATAATCCCATTAAGATCTGTTTTAGAAATGTGAAGAGAAGGAGGAAGTTTAGATAGTCTCTCCCATCTGGTACCATCCGATGTTAAACTAAAACTCTCATCGTCCTCAGCCAACGTGGATTGAAGCTCAACACATCTGAAGGGTGCCATGTTAGGGGAGGCTGGTTTGCACCACATTTGGTAGAGGATGTCCTTAGGAACCAAGTAGCAAATGTTGGCACCCTCTATTTGTGTGTCTTGAAACACATGAAATGAGAATAGTTTTCCCTAGAGAACGCTATGCCTAGTGAATTTGCTGCCTGCAGAACTGGAAACATCTTCAGGATTGCTGTTGGGTAGGATAAATGAACTTCCTAACCCAGTGTTCCTGTATGTATATGAATTATTTCCTCCACTCAATAAAGCAGGACATATAACCTCTTTGCCATCAAGAGACACATCTGGTGTCAGCTGGGGGAGCTTGGTTTGGGGTCATACACATGTGTGCACACACCCTCCCATCTGCAGCATGGATTCATCTCCTTGCAATCTCCAGCGAGATGGCTGTTTACCTGCTATTGCAGTGATCTAAGGACCAAAAAATGTGGGTTTTCACCCCTTATAACCCAGTTGTGCAGGAAACTGGGTGGAGTCTTGGCTGATGCTGGGGACTAACCAGGAAGCAGTTGAAGGCTTGATTCAACCTTCCACTGAGAGAAAACAAACCAGGAGTCTGGGAAGTCTGTTTTTCTTCTCTTGACAGATTGGCTTTTGAGAAGCAGCTGTAATTGCAGTGATTCTAAGCTATTCAAATGCAACAATAGAAGGATTGTGGCCCCTTTAAGACTAGCACGTGTATTATGGTGTGAGCTTTTGTAGATCACAGCCCACTTCTTCAGACACATGGCGCACAATATCTAGGCCACAGATTTATGCACAGCATACCTAGTGGTGGATATGGTGGGAATGGAACCAGGTTTGCTGACAGGACCTCATGGAATGACATGTTAACCCCTAGTAATGAACTTCCAATGTGAAAGTGGTATTATTAACACAGGTAGTGAACATTTGAGACTGATAACATGAACATCTTGGCAGTAGAAATGTGCCAATGATGTATGTTCTCAGAACATGAGTTTTAGGATTTCAGTTTACTGGAAGACAAAATTGCAGTTTTTGGGACAATAACTAATAGAATTTTCCAGCCAACATGGTTAGAGAATTCTGGAAGAATCCCCCAGACCCCAAGATTTCCAAGTTGTGCATCTGTAGCTGGTCTGCACAGAATATAAGGTTTAATTATTTACGCAACAGAACACATCAAACAGTAAACTAATAATGCACACAACTGTTTCTCAGCAACTGGCCTCAACAGACCGATCGAATTCCAATAGACTCGAGAGAGGGAAAAAGACTATTAGCAGAGAGTAGTTTTAGAAGAGGTAGCTGTGTTAGTATGTGCAAGCATATCAGGCAAAAGCCAAAGAAACAAAACAAAACAACAAAAAACAAAAACATGTGGCACCTTAAAGAATAATCATTGTACTTTAATGTGAGCTTAAACTGTCAGTATTCTCTACTTTAACACATGTGGTTCCTCCGCTCTTATTTTACTTTTATATACTCTTCCCCCAAATGAGTTTTTAACAGTCTTCACCTCCACACCTACCCTGTTTCCCCAAAAATAAGACCTAACCTGAAAATAAGCCCTAGTATGATTTTTCAGGATGCTCGTAATATAAGCCCTACCCCAAAAATAAGCCCTAGTTAAGTGAAACCCTGTCCTCCACCCTTGTGCAGCAACCAGAAGAAGATGACATGACTGTATTTGAATTAATAGATTGTTGTACATGGAAAAAAAATCCCCTGAAAATAAGCCCTAATGCGTTTTTTTGGAGCCAAAATTAATATAAGACCCTGTCTTATTTTGGGGGAAACACGGTATACTCTCCTCTCCCTTTTGCTCACACCTGTCATCTGTTTTGTGTCTCCTGGGGGAATGTTTACAACCTAACTCCAAACACAGGCCATAAATCACTGCATATGAGATGCAACCAAATACTCAATTCAGAAAAAAGGCCCTTAGAGACAATAAATATTTTGTATGTTTTACTTGTGTATTGGTATTTCATCCAGCATTTCATTTTGTTCCATAATGCAATAGTTAGTCTTTAAGGTGACTCGTATTTTTGTCTTTTCTGATTGATTTTGTTTCATTTTGTTTCTTTGGATTTTGCCTGATACCTTAGCAGAGAGGCCTGGTTCTTTTTGAATTCAGAGCCTGGAAAGGAACTATTGTTTAGCACTGTTAGTCAAGAAAGGTCCTGCCCAGGCTCATCTACCAGAGGCAGCATACAAGGTTGCAAAAACCTCTAATAATAGTCTTTCAGTCTGACTTACCTCACTAGGTCGTTAGAAGGATAAAGTAAACTGTAGGAGATTCATCTGGGCTGCCTTGAGCTGGTGGGAGGAAAGGTGCGCTATAGCTGCAACTAACAAATACCTGACTAAAAAGTAAGTAAAATAACACACTGTCTCACAGTGTTGCAGCAGCCTGCTCCATCAAGAAGTGAGGCTTAGTTGAGACTTCTTCATGCCCCTAACAGGGGGTTCAGAGTGCCCTATATCATACAAACTGGCTTTTGACTCTTTTTCTTCTTAAATCTCATGTATGTGTGTATAAGTTTATTGCATGAGTCTGGCTTCAAACACAGCCTATTCATTCTTTGGCCCTTGGAAATGACCTATAATTGTACACATTTTATTTTTATAAATACCCACTAGAGGGCGGCATGATCATCCAATACAGTAGCTTGGAGCTGCAGTCAGTTCTTGAAAGTATGTCAATTGGCAAGAAAAAAGATGAAAACTGCAAATTGTTAACTCTTAACACAACAGTCCTATCTCATTCTTCAGAAGAATTTCTAGAAAGATAGTATTGAAGCTCCTACAACAAAAACAACCCAAAGCCTTTCCTGTACTTTTCACATTCCATTTACCTCTGATTTCATTGCTGCAACAAATCCCCACTTCCATTAACCATGTTTAGGTACACATACTGTACCTGTAACTCAGAAAACAACTCCACACGGCTGGTGACATAGACTGTAGTCCACAATAGCATTTAGGGGTGTCAGGGTTCAGGCGTTGTGTGAAGTCTCTGGGAATTGCTATGCTTCTTGAAGTCTTCAGGTGGGGATTAAAATCTCAGAGCTAGCAGCATGGGAACAGATGAAAGCATGATTTTGTACGTGAGTTGAGTTTAACTCTCAACACCCACCTCTACCCATTCCCAGCCAGTGCCAGAGCTCACTGGTTCAGGGCAAAGATGTTTGTCAGTGAAGGCTGGTGACTCCAGTTTTGCAAAGGTGAGAAATATGCTCCAGGCGTTAGTCTAACCTTTGCAGCAATGGTCCCCAATCTTGGATCCCCAGATGTTCTTGGACTACAACTCCCAGAAATCCTGGTCATCACAGCTAGTAGTGAAGGATTCTGAGAGTTTTAGTCCAAGAACATCTGGGGACCCAAGGTTGGGAACCATTGCTTTACAGGATCTATTCAGTGTACTGAATCCTATCAAATATACATTCAGTACCTTATTCCTTTCCCCATTTGTGTTGTGGCTGCAATCTCAGTAAATTGGAACACCCAAGGGTTGAGAGTTCAGTTCCTCAGTTTGCCCCCTGGGAGGGGACCCAACCTGTGTGGCCTTGGGCAAGTTGTACAAACTGCTCCCAGGAGAGATGAATGATAAACCACTTCTGGGCACTGTATATCTAGAAAACTCTGAGCATGGTAATAAATCATTAATAGACTTGGCAAGACACTATTACTGTGGCTGTAGCTATGGTTGCGGTTGTTATTACTATTGATACTATTATTATTACAGATCATAAGCCTACAAGGCAGAAACTGCTTTGTTGCTGTTGTTCCTGTTGTTGTTCCTCTTGCTGCTGTTGTTAATGAGTGTATACAAAGTTAATGATAATCAGTAAAAGCTAATCCTTCCAAGAAACGCAGTTAAGAGATCCACAATGAAAATATGGGATACGTTGGCAGATATAAGCACCTTGGAATCTGACTGAATGAACAATGGGATTATAGCCACATGATAAAAGTCAAGAAAGTAATAGCCCAATGCAGTTTCTTTAAGACAAAAACTATAATATGTAGCAAAAACTTAAAAATAGATTTGAGAGTGCACATTTTATGATCAACTCTACTACATGGCATGGAAAGTAGATTTCAGAACACAATACAAAAGAAAAAGATTAAAGTGCTTGAAATGTGGATTTATTGCAGGATGTTATTATTTTTTTTTGGACAGAGAGGGGAACTAGTGAAGGAGTGCTAAGGAAAACGAATAAAGACCAAGAAATCATGAAGCATATAAAACGTAGAAAGAATAAATTAGTCATTTAATGGGGGGAAAAGAAGATTACAGGATGTTACATCTGATCTTGCAAAGTAAAAATAAATGGGAAAAGAAGTATAAGAATGAGGAGGACTTATTGTATGAAAGACCTCAGAGACTGGTTTAGCGAAACACAGCATCACTGCCTCATGCTGCTGAACCCTAGGGCAGAGTAGCTAGAATGATGTCCAGCTTCCAGAAGAGGACAAACTAGAAGATGATGAAAAGTTCAGTATGACTTATTCCCAGGAAAGGAGGCAAAATATTGCAAGTTGAAAGGCACTATTTTTAATTCCAGCTGTCTTGTTATTTCAGATCAATCTACTCAAAAAACATCCACCTTTTAAAAACTCCTGATGACTTAGGGCTGCTTGGAACATAAAGGTAAAATCAGACAGCATCCGATTTTAATTGCTGCTCTAAGAGCTCCTCAGAACAAATTTGCTTCCTTTCAAGTAGCAACATAACAAGAGCCCTGCTGAATGAGAGCAAAGGTTCTTCTAGTACGGCTATCTGTCTTCTTCAGTTGCCAAACATGTGAATGTTAAATTTCCAGTATCACACCTGCAACTATTTGGAGCAATGCATGGGTGTGCCTTGCTAAGCATTTCACCAAGGAAAGAAGCAGGCAAACAAAGAACATAAAGAATATTTATGTGATTGTAATATACGTTCATAGTCTTTCTGGTGGAACATTGTTCTGATTTGCTCAGTGTTCTTATCATAGAATCATTAAGTTGGAATGGACCTATAAGGCCATTGAGTCCAATCCTCTGCTCAATGCAGGAATCCTAATCAAAGCAGATTTGACAGATGATTCTCCAATTTTCTCTTGAATGCCCCCAGCATTGGAGCGCTCACCACCTCCCAAGGTAATCAATTCCATTGTTGTACTGCTCTACCAGTTAAGACGTTTTTTCCTGATATTCCATCTAATCTGGCTTCCTGTGACTTGAGCCCATTATTACGTGTCCTGCACTCTGAGATGACTGAGAACAGATCCTGCCCCTACTCTTTCAAGTATCTGAAAAGTGCTATCATATCTCCCTTCTGTCTTCTTTTCTCAAGGCTAAACATGCACATTTCTTGCAGTCTGTCCTCATAGGGCTTGGTTTCCCATCCCCTGATCATCCTGGTTGCCTTCCTCTGAACTTGTTCAAGTTTGTTGGCATATTTTTCGAAGTGTGGTGTCCAGAACTGGACATAGTACTCTAGATAAAGCCTAATCAGTGCTGAATAGAGGTGAACTAGTACCTCATGGGATTTGGAGACTATGCTTCTGTTAATGCAGCCTAAAAGTGAATTTGCTCTTTTTTGCAGCCACATTGCACTGTTGTGTCATATTCAGTTTTTGATCTACAACAACTTTGAGATCCTTCTAACTCATAATATTACTGAGTCAAGTATCCCCCATCTTGTAACTGTGCATTTGGGTTTTTTCCCCTAGGTCTGGAAATTTGCACTTGTTAAACCATGTTAAATTTCATTCTGTTTTTTCAGCCTATTGCTCAAGCCTATCAAGATCTTTTTGAATTTTGTTCCTCTCTTCCAAGGTTGTTGTTATTTAGTTGTTAAGTCGTGTCCGACTCTTCGTGACCCCATGGACCAAAGCACGCCAGGCCCTCCTGTCTTCCACTGCCTCCTGGAGTTTAGTCAAATTCATGTTGGTAGCTTCGATGACACTGTCCAACCATCTCGTCCTCTGTCGTCCCCTTCTCCTCTTGCCTTCACATTTTCCCAACATCAGGGTCTTTTCCAGGGAGTCTTCTCTTCTCATGAGATGGCCAAAGTATTGGAGCCTCAGCTTCAGGATCTGTCCTTCCAGTGAGCACTCAGGGTTGATTTCCTTTAGAATTGATAGGTTTGTTCTCCTTTCAGTCCAGGGGACTCTCAAGAGCCTCCTCCAGCACCACAATTCAAAAGGTATTATCCCCTCTTCCAAGGTATTATTAGCTATTTCACCCAATTTTGTGTCAATGGCAAATTTGATTAGCATTCCCTGCATCCCCTAATCTAGGTCATTAATACAAATGTTGAAGAGCACTGGGGCCAGGACTGAGCCTTGTGGTACCCCACTTGTTACCTTCTCCCAGTTTGAGGAGCCATTGATAAGCACCCTCTGAGTATGATTCTGTAACCAACTGTGTATCCACCTGACACTTGTTATGTATTGATAAAATTGTGTGCAGTAGAACCGATAAAGGAGGCAACAGTAAGACCATTGTTTAAAAAGTCCCTTTTGGACCCCCAAATACTGAACAATTACTGACCAGTATCTAATATCCCATTCTTGGGGAAGGTACTAGAGCAGGTTATGGCCTCTCAGCTCCAGAGGTTCCTGGATGAGACAGAATATCTAGATCCATTTCAATCTGGCTTCAGGCCTAGCTATGGGACAGATACAGGTTTGGTTGCCTTGGTGGATGACCTATGACAGTTACTGGGTAGGAGATCTGTGTCCCTTTTGGTTTTGCTGGACCTCAGTGGCTTTTGATATTATTGACCATAGTATCATCTTGACCTTTCTCTCTGGAATGGGACTTGGGTGCACTGTTTTATGGTGACTCCAGTCCTTCCTGGAGGAGAGAACTCAGAAGGTGGTGCTGAGGGACTCCTGTTTGAAACTCTGGCCATTGACCTGTGGAGTCCCTCGGGGTTCTGTTTTGTCTCCTATGTTATTTAACATGTACATGAAACCACTGGGAGAGGCCATCTGGAGTTTGGGGGTTTGGTGTCACCAGTATGCAGATGACACCCAACTCTACCTCTTCTTGCCACCTAAATCCGAGGAAGCTACTTCAGCTCTAGATCGGTGCTCTGTATCAGTAATGGACTGGATGAGGGTGAATAAACTGAAACTTAATCCCAGACAAGACAGAGGTGCTCCTGGTCAGTCAAAAGGCAGATCAAGGAATAGGGATGTAGTCTGTACCCATTACAAAACAGGTACACACCTTGGGCGTGCTCCTGGATTCATCCCTGAACATGCCCAGTTCTTGGCAGTGGCCAGGAGTGCATTTCCACAATAAAAACTATTGCCCCCCTCACCCAGAAAAATGAGGCGAAACAAGTGTTATTGGTAAACTATGGGCCACACTTTATTATTAACCATTATAATAACTGTCAACTGGCAAAAAAGGGGGGCCTGCCATAGTGCAGAATCAGGTTTGCAGTTGGGGTCACACTGGACCCCATCTCCCGGAAATGGGCGAGTCCCATGCCCTGAGGTCTTGCAGTCCGGAAGACAGTGGGACCCCGGCAAGCCCAAATTTGACCACCCTTGGACCTTGAGTCCATCTCCCATTGGTGACCGTCAGCCTGGGAATGGCCCCAGCTCATCCCACGCACCTCCCTCCCTCTCATCCTCCCTCCCACACACTCCCACACAATCCGCAGTGCTGGGAGGTTGGGTGAGCAATAACGTTATCTGTGATTGCAAGGAGACTCGATGAACCATTTTCATTCCACACTACCCACCACAGCACTGGGACTAGCCTCGCTAAGTCCCATGCCCATCAACAATTCATCCAACTCCTGGCACAGGCCACCCTAAAGGTCACTGAGAAATAACTCCAGGCCCAAATCAGACAAATTTATACCATCTTCCCTAAAAAGCTCCAGCCTGTCCACACGGATCTCAGGGTGACCAATCACTGATTCCAGGCCCCTGCAAACTGCCTGATATACTTCCCTGTTTACCCTCCTCCGTGCCGTATTATGCTCTGAGGGGCAATCTGCTCTCCAAACCAGTTCAGGGATTATCGTGGACCACACAATTCGCATAACTGGATGCTGCCTCTTCAACCATTGTAACTGTAACCTGTGTGTCCTGCTGTGCTGTGCTGCAGGGTGGACAAGCCTGCCCCCTGCAGGACCAAGGCCACTCAACCATGGGCTGGCAGGTATCCGGTGCGACCGCTAGCTCACCTGATGTCCTGGTTTGGGGTGCTTCCTGGGCTGCCAAAGCCATCACAATTTTGAAATTCCTCTCAGCTGCCCCGCTCTGCTTTCCCTGCCTACCTGTACATGGACCGACCACCTTTGCTATCAAACCGCTGCTCACTGCTTCCGCATCTTGGTGCTGTGACCTCCAGCTCAATTTGAGATGTCCCCGCAGCTGATGGTCGACTCACCTCTAACACAGCAAAATGAGACATTAGATCATCCGCCAAGGCCTTAAGCTTTGCTCGCTTATGGCTCTTTGATTCCCTAGCTGAGTGACACAGTTGCGGCTCACTCCTCGCTGACCTTCCCTGAGAGGCATGCTCGTCCTCCAAGGCAGAAATTTTTGCCTGAAGCTGCTCCCAAATCAGGCAGCTCTCCATGTCAGAAGATGATTGGGATGGCGAGACATAAGGAGCCATGTGTTTTTTGGCAGGCTGCTTGCCCTTACTCTTTCCTTGGCCTTTTTTGGGTGCCTTGCCTGCCAATCACCTGCACTGCTGAGCACCTGCGACTCAAAGCCTGCCTTCCCTTCCCCATCTGTTTCTTTTTAAAAAATAACTCTTATGATATTATTTATTTATTTATTTCTAATATATTTCATTTATTTGTTAATTTATTTGTTATTTCTGGGCAAGTGGGTGAAGAGTGTTCCCCCTTGGGCCCACTGGCCCAGGCGCATGGAGGCAGCACCAGGGCCTGCTGTGTGGACTTCCTCTTTCTGTTTCCTCCCTCTAATAAATTTTTTTAAAAAATAAACTGCCCCTTGCAGGGACATACAGGCACCCTCGGTGCAATAGGAGACCCTGGTGGTTAGCGAAGTCTCCAGCAGGGCCCTCTTGGAGTTCCTGCAAGCGTTGCTTGGCCCAGGGATCTTGAGCTTGGCTGGCCCAAATTTCCTCAGCCAGGGACAAGCGGGTTGTAGTGGCTGCAAAGACTGAGGGTGATAAGATAGGTGCGGTCGGAGTCTCTTCAGAGGGTGATACAGCATATTCCGGTTTGCGGGAGAGAGCGTCGGCTTTCTGATTCTGGGTCTGCGGGATATAGGTAATGCGGAAGTCAAACCGGGAGAAGAAGAGGCACCACCTGATCTGGCGTTGATTGAGGCGTCGGGCTGTCTGCAAGTGTTCCAGATTCCAGTGGTCAGTCAAAACTTGGACGGGGTGACGGGCCCCTTCAAGGTAATGCCTCCAGACATCGAAAGCGGTTTTGATGGCCAGGAGTTCCCACTCCCAGATGGTGTAGTTGCGTTCTGAAGGTGTTAACTGCACAAAAAGCACAGGGCTGCAGTGGCTGTGAGGGGTCCTCCCGCTGGGACAGCACTGCACCCAGGGCCACACTGGAGGCATCTGTCTCCACGGTAAATGGTAGTCAGGGGTCTGGATAACGCAGGATTGACTTGGTTGTAAAGCGAGTTTTCAGGGTGGTGAAGGCATGGTCTGCCTCCGGAGTCCAAAGAAACGGCTCTTTGGGCCGGAGGAGACGGGTCAGAGGTGTGGTTATGTCCGCATAGGCTGGTATAAACTGGCAGTAATAGTTCGCGAAGCCGAGAAACTGCTGCACATCTTTACGGTTCCGGGGCTTCTGCCAGGTCAGAACCGCTTCTATTTTCTTTGGGTCCATCTGGATCCTTGGGGTGACACAATGTGGCCTAGGAACTCAACTTCCTGCAGGTTGAACTCACACTTCTCCAGCTTGGCGTAGAGTCGGTGATCTCGTAGTCATTGTAAGACCTGACAGACGTGTTCTGTGTGCCGAGCGGGGTTTCATGAGTAAATCAAAATGTCATCCAAATAGATGATCACAAAGCGATCAAGCAGGTCTCGGAAGATGACGTTCATGAACCTCTAGAATACAGCCGGAGCATTGGTCAGGCTGAAAGGCATGACCAGGTATTCATGCTGGCCATAATGAGTTCCGAAAGCCATCTTCCACTCGTCACCTGCACGGATTCTCACCAAATTGTAGGCGCCACGGAGGTCCAGCTTGGTATAGACCTGTGCCCCCTTAAGGCGATCCAGGAGTTCAGCGATCAATGGCAGGGGGTAGCAGTCCCGAATGGTTATTTTATTCAAGGCCCGGTAATCATTGCAGGGGCAGAGCTCTCCGCTCTTTTTTTTTTGACAAAAATAATGGGTGCAGACAGGGGTGACATGGACGGCCGGATGAATCCCCGTTTCAGGTTCTTGTCAAGAAAGGCCCGCAAGGCCGCTAGTTCTGGTTCAGACATAGGGTAGATCCGCACCACAGGGAGGGGTGCCCCAGGCACCAAATTGATGGCACAATCATAGGGTCGATGCGGGGGTAGCTGGTCGGCCCCCTTTTCCTCGAAGATGTCAGCAAAGTCCCTGTATGCCGAGGGTATCATGGGACTAACTGTCAAACCTGCTGCAGCCAAGGTGGCCGGTGGAACCAGATGTGGACACGGATCCTTGAAGCGCAACTCCCTTTGTGCCCAGTCCACTAGGGGGTTATTTGCCCGGAGCCAGGAAAGTCCCAGAATGAGGGGAAAATGAGGCATATGTGCAACGTTGAATTGTAGTTGCTCCTGATGGTGTTGGATCTGGAGAATAACCGGATAGGTCTCCTGGGTCACTGAACCAGAGCAGAGGAGATGACCGTCTATGGACTCAACTAGGGTCAGGGTCTCTTTGTCCTGTACAGGAATCCGGTGTTGTTTCATGAAGGCCGTGTCAATGAAACAGCGGTCAGCCCCGGAATCGACCATGGCATAAACAAACAGCCAGCGCCCATCCGGTAAGCAAAGTTTCAATGGCAGAAGGAATGGACCCTGGATATTAACATAGGGTTCAGGGAACCCAGCTAGGTGCCCCACATCTGGGGGTCCACTCAGACATGGGGCAAATCTTTTGCTGGTGGTGGTATCACGGAGCCGGGGGTGCGCTGCTTGACAAAGCAGCCAGAGGCGAAGTGTCCTGCTCCCCCACAGTACAGGCAGAGATTCTGTGAACGGCGCCGTGTTTTTTCCTCAGGGGTGAGGCGTGGCCGAGCAGCCCTTAACTGCATGGGCTTGAAATCCTCTTGTCCAGTGCTAGCGGGCGTCAGGAGTGGCTGCGAGGGACGGGAACCGCCCCGTACTAGGCGTCGGCTCTCTAGGCGGCCATCGATACGAAGGCGCAGCGTGATTAGTTCTTGCAGTATGTTGGGTCGGTCTACACTCGCCAGCTCATCCAGGATATCATTAGCCAGCCCCTCCATATATTGGTCCATGAGAGCCGCCTCATTCCAGACCAAGTCTTGGGCCAAGAGTGTGAACTCAGTGGAATACTGGGAAACTGAACCCTTACCCTGTTTCAGGGCCCGAATATTCCTATTGGCAGTAGCAGCTTGCAAGGGATTAGCAAAAGCTGCTGAAATATGGTCCAAAAAGCCCTGGTAATTGGTTAACAGGGGTGAAGGAGCAAGGAGTAAAGGAGTAGCCCATTTAGCTGCCTGTCCCTTGAGAAGGCTGACTATGAAGCATACCTTGGTTTTGTCTGTGGGAAAGTCTCTGGCACACAGCTCAATATACAGTTTACACTGTGCCAGGAATGCTGGAAACTCCTCCACCTTTCCTCCAAACTTTTCTGGAGGAAGCACAGGGCACTTGATCTGGGCGGCAGTGTTGGCCTGAGATTACAGTTGCTGCTGCTGCTGCTGTGTCACCAATTGTGTAAGATAGTGCACCTGAGTAAGCACAGCATTCAGCTGCACAGAACCATCGCTTGCCTCCCCCTCCATCTTGTGGAGAGAGTGTGTGGTGGAAGCAATCTGTCACGTTTCCAGGGGATACAGCAGGCGAAAGTCCAATAAGTCAGTCCAAAGTCAGAAGTCCGGGAGATACAAAACAGATGCCAAATTGCCAAAGCCAAAACGCAAACTGAAGTCAGAGTCCAAAGCCAAGGGTTAAGAGAGCAAGGTCCGAGATAAGCAGGAGTGTGGATGCGAGCCAGAAAATTGACTTGTTGCTTCCACAGGCTTCCAAGCCTCTGGGTACAGATTATATAGCAGCAACAGTCATCTAATTCCTAGAAAACACTCAATCCTGCTAAAACTCAGGGCTGGTCGACCTGATGTTCCTGTGGGAAGCATTCATGCGAGCCTCAGACCTTCATGTTATGAGTCCCTGCCGAAGCTTGTCCCTCACTCTGGCTAGTGGGGGAGGAGAATCTGGCGGTGATTCAGCTGTCTGTGATTCTAATTGGCCAGCATTTTCCTCAGCTGTAATTAACCCCTCAGATTCCAGATCTTCTTCGGCTGAACTCATGACACTCAGTAACCATCTACTATTGCTGTGTGTGATTTTTTTCAGATAGATTGTTATGCACTACTGCTTTGACTTTTAGAACTACTTGTGTTTTCCATTTTTATGTTTTCCATTTCTCAGACTTTTTTAAAAATGGTATACTTATTAATCTTTGTCTTAATATTGCCTTTTAATGATGCAAGATGCGTCTTTATACTCATTGTTCTTCGCTTTAAATATTGTCTTTTAATGATGTTAACCACCGTTGTATACTCATTGTCTTCAAATTTAAATATTGTCCTTCATTGTTGTAAGCTGCCTTGGATCCTTTTCAAGAAGAATGGTGGGGTAAAAATACTTTAAATAAATAAATAAATAAATATTAATTCCAGAGCAATTGTGTACTAGGTTCCTTTGTTTTATTTGGGCAATGTTTCATCAACATGGAGATTAGGAATGAAAATCCTGTCATAAACCTCTTGACTTGGCATTTGAGGCTGAGGAATGATTAAATTGTGCTGCTATCCCTTTGAGAGGCAATTTTGCAAAGTTCTTGGTAGACATTAAACACAAGTGTGCAAATAATACTGTAACACAGAGATGAGCAACCTCTGAAGGTCTGAGGGTTTCACGTGCTCATTTCTGGACCTTGAGGGACTGTGCCTATGTTCTGTATCTCACCCTGCCCCCCTAATATTTATTTTTTTCAAAATTCTCTTTACTGCCCCCCTCATGCCAGCTAGTGGCCAATTTTAAAAATCAAAATTTGGTGTTGTGGGGGCAAGGATGCTTGACAAAATTGCCTGCTGCACAGCAAAGGAACAAGGGAGGTTGTTGTACAATTAAAAATTAGTAATTTTCAGTATGGGGTGCTAGGGGTATGGATTTTGCCCTCCATGGGATGACATATAGTCCATGGGCTTCATTTCACCCACCCTGCCTTATTACATATAACACCACTTCACTGCAGGGGTGTTTAAAGACTAGAAGCATCATGCCTTGTCTTTTGTCTTTATTTGCTGTAGATAGGTGTGTTTAGCTTCACAAAGGGAAAGTTTGGAGCAGAAAGAGGTTCTCCAAATTCTAGAGATTCTGATGAGAGAGAAAATATAATGCTCCTTGTCTTATTTTTACCTGGAGGGGGAAAGTTTTGTTCAGCTTGAAAATTCCTCATCCAGACAGTCTAAGTCAACATGAGTAGAGAATTCCATGGGTATTTCTTTACATCCCTAGTGCCACCGGCAATACAAGGGTAATCATACAACTTTCTCAAAAATCTCTAAACAATGTACTGTATATACTAGGAACCTAGAGGCAACCATCAGTAACTGGATAGCTCAGTGAGTTAGGCATCTGGCTCCGGAACCAGAGGTTGGAAGTTCAATTTTCCATTGTGCCTCAGAAAGAAGAACCAGCCTGTGTAGCCTTGAACAAGTTGCACAGTCCCAGGATGCCCCCCAAAAAAGGGAATGGTAAACTACTTCTGAGTACTTTCTACCTGGAATACCCTGAAAAGGGACTCCATACCATATGTCAGAATTGACTTGATAGCACATGATTTTTTATTAAATACAACCCCTTTGGATATTTTTTGTGATGCTAGTGTTGTTTTAGATGGCTGTGATTTAGTTATTTGTTAATTTAATTCCTTGCTGTGTCTCCCTGCAGAAATGCCAGCCTGTGTAGCCTTAGGCAAGCTGCACTGTCTCAGAGCACTCCCAGAAGAATGGAATGGTAAACCCCTTTTGAGTATTGCATATCTAGAAAAATCTAGAACCTGGAAAGAATGACTGGAAGTCCAAATTTACTTGACGGGATATAATTATTTATTAGTTTTTTTATTTATACATTCTTGCACATGGGATGTAAAAATTGAGGCTAGCATTGTCTGGGGGAGAATGTGCTGTGGAGCTGCCTGTTCCATATATAGTTCCTCCTTCCCTGCTGCTCATACAGCGGGGAGTCTAATTACCTTTTGCATGAGTGGAACTATCAATGGAGTTTGCATAACCGCAACCAGAGATCACCAAGTCCCATATGGGGTACTCTTCTCACAGAGCCCTAACACTCTCTGTTTCCAGAAGGACCAGGACATCTAAGTGAGAAATGTGAAGACTATTCAAAAATTTCTCGTTCTTGGTGATTTTCCAACTCTCTCCATGCTGAGACTTCTCATGAAGACCTCCTTCTGCATCACCTTGCTACTGTACATCAGCTTTTCACAAAAACAAGATGTTGGTCCTGTCTTAACTTCTCACCCACTTTTACCTATTCTGCTTTGCAAGAAACTTCCAAGTTCAGTGTAGTTCAATGCACTTTCTGTGTAATACTGTGCATGAACAATGCCAGTTTGTACTGAAATTGTAATAATTCTGCACATATTGATGTGTGTGTGGGGGGGGTTGTTTTGTTTTTTGCAAAAGAGAGAAAGTAAGATTTCTTGAAGGAAAATGTCTTGTGCAGAGAGATTTTGCTTAGCAGACAAAATAAAGTTTTGTGTCCCCTCCCCCCACTCTCTAGTTGGAGGGACTTTGATTATTCCCTCTTTTCTCTCCACTAAAAGTGTGGAAAGATCCACCCAGCATCATACTTTGTCAGCTTCTTGCTGGTAATGTGCAGAGTTCTGTTTGAAGGAAAAATACACACACACTCTTCTTCTTCAAAGACACGTGTATTTACAAATATACAAATATACAAAGTAGCAGACCTTCGGCGTGGCAACAATATAGAGGCAAAGTGCAGAGAGGATAGCAGAATATAGGAAGGAGAAGAAGATACATTTACAATCACATTGTTCACTTATATATACTTAAGCAGATGCTTCTGTCCAATCACGACAAGTGTTGCATCATCCACAGACGTTGCATCATCTTTTTCACAGTCACTGTGACTCAGCACTTGCACAGGTGATCATCATGGCAGCTTATTAATATTACAGTCTGGACCTGTTCAGGCCTATAAAATTCTCAATACTCTGACACCCCTCCTAATTTTATGTCTGAACATAACATAATCCCATTTCTTTGATTATTTCACTATGCTTTTGAGCATTTAAAGGTTTTGTTAGGATATCTGCAATATTTTCTTCTGTTCTACAATAATCCAATTCAATTAATTTTTTCTTTTATTGCTTCTCTTACATTGTGGTATTTGATATCCACATGTTTACTTCTATTTTTTACTCTTTCTGTGTAAAACCTTGGGCTACTAATCTTGCCTTATATCTAAACTCTCCATCATTTTGTAACTTTCTTTTGAATACCCATTTGCTTCCTATTACTTTATGTTCTGCAGGCAATTTGGTCTCAGTAAATACTTTATGTTCTTCCATGGACCTCATTTCTTCTTCCATGGCATCTTGCCACCTTCTTTTTTCTAAATTAGGAAGTGCCATCACTTCCTCAAAATTTCTTGGTTCTTGGTATACATGGCAAACCCTAACTTCCCCTACTCCAAACCTTTTGGGTGGAATTCCCTTGTTTGCCCTCTCTGATCTCCTGGGAGCTTGTGGTTCTGGTTCACTCCCTGACTCACCACCTTGTTCTTCTTCTTCTCCTTCATCATCAGTTGTGGATTCATTTGTGTCTTCTCCAGTTTCCTCTTTCTCTGTTTGTGTCTGTCTAAACTGGTTTCTTTTTGTATCAGATATTGTGATAAACACTTGTGAATTAGCGTGAATTCTATCCCAATTTTCGTGTTCATTGAAACTTGCTGATCTTGAAATTACAATGTTTCTACTTCCCTCTAGAAACCTATATGCCTTTGAACCTGGTTCATAACCAAGAAATCTCATTTTCTTTGCTTTGGCTTTACCCTTTCTTCTTAATTGTTTTGGAATATGTACCCACGCAGTACACCCAAAAACTCTTAAATGCTTTAATGATGGCTCCTTGCCATATAACATACAATAGGGTGTCTGATCAATTGCTGATGACCAAATTCTGTTAATTAAATAATTCGAAGTCTGTAAAGACTCTGCCCAAAAATCATGACCCATTTTTGCATCTGCTAGTAAGGCATCTTTCATAGTCTGGAGCACACCATTCCTTCTTTCAGCTACACCATTCTGAAATGGAGAGTAAGGGCTGGTTTTTCTGTGGCTTATTCCAGTACTTTCTAACCAATTCTGAAATTTACTGTTCATAAACTCAGAACCTCTATCCGTTTGCAACTGCGCCACCTTGTGGTCAAAACGTCGTTCAATAAATCTCACCCAGCTTTTGAAGCTATTAAACACTTCTGTTTTAGCTTTTAACACACAGCAAAAAGAATATCTGGAATAATCATCCACCAACACTAGAACATATCTTGCCCCTCCTAAAGAGGGTGCAAATGGCCCTATTAAGTCAGCATGTACTAGTTCAAAGGGCCTTTTTGTTTGTCTAAAACTTATTTTTCCTTTGGGTGCCACCTGAGATTTTGCCAGTTTACATACATCACAATCTAAGTAATTTTGACAATCTTTTAATTGAACATTTCTGGCTATTGTTTCCATTTTTTGTAATGTTTTAAAGTTTACATGTCCTAGCCTTCTATGTAACAAATGTACACAGTTATTATGTTGTGGTGTGTTACTGCTAACAACGTGTGTGTCTCTTTGTGTTTTGTTCTTTAAGAAATATAAACTGTCTTCTTGTTTTGCACTTGCTACAACACAGTTATTTTTCTTAGTTTTACATTCACCCTTCTCAAATATAACTGCAAAACCTTGCTTATCCAAAGCAGAAACGCTTAAAATATTACAATCAAGTTTGGGAACATAAAGTACATTTTCAAGCTCTTCATTTAAACATGGTATACAAACAGTTCCCTCACCAGAAACTTCAGTCTTATCTCCGTTCGCCAAGCTGATGCTATTCTGCTCCGATTCTACTAGAAAATAAAATAAATCTATTTCATTAGTTAAATGAGTCACTGCACCGCTGTCCACAATCCAAGAAGCTCTCTGAACGACCTTGGCAACTTTATCTCTATCTCTTGTTGTTTTCACAAGAGAAATTCTCCCTCTTCTGTCTTCGTCGGTGCGTCTGTAAAAAGCTCCTTTTTCATCTCTGCTTTAAAAAACTGTCTCTCTTTGTTTTTTATTTTTAGCTTGTTTACAATCCTTTATTAAGTGTCGTTGAGATCCGCAACCAAAGCAATGTTTTACAGCCATGGCACGCCCACGTTGTTCTCTATCTACTCTTTGCTTTACGTTGTCATCTGGATTACGTCTCCAGCTTGTCCGGTCATCTCTCATGTGGTTTTTCTCACCATTGTCGGACCTTTCCTCCTTACGTTGTTGTTCCTGCAGCAGACGACTTGTGATGTACTCTAAAGTCAGTTGCGCGTCAGATAAAGTCTCAAGGCTTGTTATTAGCATATCAAATTCACTTGGTAAGCTGCTCAAAATCACAAAAACTTTATGCAGTTCCGAAAACTGTACATTCATTTGCTGTAATTCATTGAAAAGTCCTTTCATTATATGTAAATGTTTTGATACGCTCTCACCAGGCAGTAACTTACATTTGTAGAGTCTTCTTGTTAAAGATATCTTCGTTCCTGCCGTTTCTCTAATGTAAATATTTTTGAGACGATCCCAGACTGCTTTCGCTGTAGTCAGTCCTTGAATATGAATTAATTGATTATCTTCAACACAAAGCACTAAGGTACTAAGAGCCCGTTCATGATCACGTTCCTGTTCCTTGTCAAACTGCGCTGGGGGGTTGCTCACTAACTGCCAAAGTCCTTCCCTCCTCAGCAGCATTTCGGCTTTGACAGCCCACGTTTGATAATTGCTGTCATTCAGCCTAGTTAATGGAAATCCTCCCATGCCTGTTGCATTATACGCCATGCTGTCTGCTCTTTCAGTTCTCTGTTTTCTTTCCCCTCCTGGGCTAACAACAGACGAACTGCCTTCTTCTAAATCTTCTTCTAAATCACTTTCTTCCTTCATCTAGTGATTTATTACCCACGGGTACTCACCAGCTTGCGCAGATCACGTTTCTGGGCCCATGACCTCTGTCAGCTTCTTGCTGGTAATGTGCAGAGTTCTGTTTGAAGGAAAAATACACACACACTCTTCTTCTTCAAAGACACGTGTATTTACAAATATACAAATATACAAAGTAGCAGACCTTCAGCGTGGCAACAATATAGAGGCAAAGTGCAGAGAGGATAGCAGAATATAGGAAGGAGAAGAAGATACATTTACAATCACATTGTTCACTTATATATACTTAAGCAGATGCTTCTGTCCAATCACGACAAGTGTTGCATCATCCACAGACGTTGCATCATCTTCTTCACAGTCACTGTGACTCAGCACTTGCACAGGTGATCATCATGGCAGCTTATTAATATTACAGTCTGGACCTGTTCAGGCCTATAAAATTCTCAATACTCTGACATACTTTTCCTTGGGGAAAAAAAAGTTTAATATGGATACTTCTCAGCTAAAGGAAGCAGTAAACCTTTATTTGAAGCTTGTGTCTTTGTTGTTTTTATATATTTAATATGGAGTTACATTTCTATATTTCTATCTTCAGAGAACAGAAAATGAAGGAGAAAAGAAAGGCATCTAACAACAGGAAGAAAAGACTGTTTCCCAGACTCTGAAGCATGGGGAGTAAACACTCTAGTAGCAGATATAGAGCATGTTCCCCACAGACACCCAGTGTTAAAAGGAGAAGCATGCAAGGTTGTATTTTCCCAACATTTTCTTGGTTTCTTGCTGAGAGCGAGAGGTTACAAGATTCAAAGCAACCCATTAACAACATTCTACACAAACTTGAAATAACTAAATTGTAAAAATGGGAGATTTCTAAATAGTTGGGTCCATTCCAAGATCAGCATTTGACCTGATCCCAAGAGACAAGCTCTGGGCCATCTTCTGTTAATTCAACGTTTACATGAGAATACCTGTCTTCGGGTTCTATGTAATAGATCAGGAGCACTGTCCAAAGTAATTCCAACCTTCACTGGTGTTAGACAGGGCTGCATATTAGTCCCCATGTTGTTTAATTTTTATATTAATGACATAGTGGAAAGGTTGTCAAGACCTGATTTTCATCCCCCTAAACTGTCTTCCTGCTCTGTTTCCATCCTCCAATATGCTGACGATGCTGTATTGTTGTCTATAACTTGTATTGGGCTGAGAAGACTGCTAAGAGCGCTATCATTTTATTGTATGCAAGAACAACTAACCATTAATTACTCCAAGTATCTGGGAATAATTTTTCATTCTACCAGGTCTTGGTCCCCCCCCATACTAATTATGCAGCAACTAATGCACAGAAAAGTGCCACAGCATTAATTAGGTTATTTTACACCGAAGGGGGACAACATGTGCCATCTGTGCTACAAGTATTCAAGACAAAAATTATAGCCCAAATGCTCTATGGCTCCCAAATATTTGCACACTCCAACATGCATCATCTTGAGCTGGTACAGACAAAATTCAGGGCTGCTTTTGCAGTTCCCTCATGCACTGCCAACAGAACACTGAGGTTGGAGGCAGGGTTAGTTTCTATTAGAGCACAGGCAAAGATTCAGATGCTCAATTATTGGTTAAAGTTAATTTTTTGTCCGGTAGGTTTGGCACCATTGATAGTATTAGACACCTTCTACTCGGAATGGAAGCGTTTCCTGAGTATGGAATTGGCTCAGATAGGTTTTTCTCCCAGTGTTCTTGTAACAATGGGTTATGCAAATGCTAAAGCAGTTCATAAAACAAAGGATCCAGGATATAGAACTACAAGAACCCTTAGGCTTGCCGGACAAACTCAGTGCAGTACGAAATGGAAACTTTAAACCTCCTGTCTATCTGTCCAATTTAACACTCCCTAAGTTAGAAGAGCCTTTACTCTAGCGAGATTCAATCTCCTGCCCTCTAAACTTTTAGAAGGAAGATTTCAAGGTATCCCCTACACTGAATGTTTATGTCCCTGTAATGGGGAAGAGATTGAATCTGTTGGACATGTTTTGTTACACTGCTCATTTTATCAAGACCTGCGAAGGTCTTTTCTACTGTCCATTCTACAGAAATTTCCTGGGAGAAATACAAATTTCTATATAACTTTGCTGCTTTCAGACAAAGTCCCAGACATTACAAGTGGCTAAATATTGTGCTGCTGTAATATCATACTGTAGCCTCCTATCCTTGTGAGGCTACTGGTTGCCCTGGCCTAACATTATGACAATGAACCTTCAATGATGCAATAATGGCTTTTGGCCTATGTTTAATATGTGCTTATTTACTACGTTTTTAGATGGCTTAAAGGAAGATGTTGACATGGAACTTAATGTTTTAAAATGGATCACCTGTTTTTCGAGGTTATGGAAATTATATTTTAATTGTAATATATTTTAATTGTAATATATTGCTGGTCTTTGACCGTAAATAAACAATTGATTGAATGGGAAAAAAAAACATTCTACACAAACTTGAAATAACTAAATTGTAAAAATGGGAGATTTCTAAATAGTTGGATCCATTCAAAGAACACACAAGGTGAATGCAAAAAAAAAAAAATATATCCATAGGACAACTGGGTTCAGAGGAATTTTGAAGCTGGTCTATCTATTGGCTGTTGGAGCAGAACAGAACCTTCTGCTTTCACTGTAAAATGCTATGCAGGTGTTGCAAACTGCCCAATGGGCAACTTAACTTGTGTTAACTCCTATCTTACAGAATTCAATCCTCTGTTTGAAAGGATGCTATATTTGAAGGGCCTTTAAGCTGTCCATCAAGAGGTCACATATGGAAAGTGAATAGGGCAGGCACCAAGGTCCCCTGGTCATGTTTCCTCATGAGGGTGAGAAATCTGTTATTTCCATTTAATCACTAGGGAACATCTTTTAAACATTTGTATTTCTACATATGCATCAGTTTCTGCAAATCTATGCATATCTACAGCATATATTATGCAAATCTACAGCTTTTTTTGCAATCCTTTTTGGTGATGCTCACATTGCTCAGGAAGGCATAGTAAAGCAGATATCTGTTTGTGTATGCCAAACCAAAGGTTTCACCCAGAGACAAAGAACCTGTTATAGCACAAAAGGTGTCCTTGATATTGCAAAGAGGAAAAGAAAGAGCTTACCTGACTGAAACAACCCTCCTCCAAATATACACGTACACAGGAGTAGCAGCTGTTGCTCAAACTACACAGCTTGTTCTATTTTGCATTAAGGAGTCTGTGCTATAAATACAGGTCTACTTATAATCTGAAGAGGTAGATGTGTGTGTTGCATGTATCCAGTCCTTGCAGCACACCTTTGAATCCCACCTGACCAGTGCTTGAGGGAGGTGGTCTCAAAATCTCCTAGCCAGGAACTTTTTGAAGTGGCTCATTTGGCTCCAGTTGGACTGCTTGCTATCCCACTCTTCCTCTAATGAGTTCAGATATTTAGTCAAATCAATGTGGCAAATTTACATTTGTAAAGTTTTTCAAATTAAAAAGATCACAACTGAGATTTTCTTTAAAAAAAAAAACAGATTAAAGCCTCTGAAGACTTCCCTCTTCTATGGAATCAATTACTGAATGGTAGGTCATAATTTTTGTAATTCCCATGGATTAAGTAGGTTCTAGCAATTCAATTTCAGCTAATGGGTACTATAGTTGTACTGAATTAAGGCTGATATATTTCTCCCCACCCCCCATAAACTCTTCATCTTTGGCACCTTCATGACAAGCAAGTACAACCTTGTCTTCTCCATTCTGGATATAGTTTTGTGTATCAATATTTTCTTCTTATTATTATTATTCTCTTACCACTGGTTGGACAAGAGTCATGGTGGTATAATGACAGACTAGAACTCTGGAGACCTGGATTCAAATCCCTGCTATGCTATGGAAACTCATTGGGGGAGTAAAGTCACTCCTTACATGCTTCAAATACCTTGAAAACTCACATATCAGGGTTGCTATGAGCCAGATGCGACCTGATGGCACACACATGAGATTGGATGCCATTATGGCTCTACCAAGTTTAGATGCAGCAATTTTAAAGAAGAATGTTGTGTTGCTTCAAAACCATTCCCCAGGGTTCTTCAGCCACTATGTTCCTGCACTGCCCACATATCTTTTCCTATTTATTTTAACTTGAATAATCAGTGGTAATATCTGTTTTGTTGTTGTTGTTGTTGATTCTTATTATGCATCTGAAGTATCCTAGCTTTTTGAATTTCACCTTCTGGATCCAAGAAATTCTTGCCATTCTCAATAAATTCACATTCCAGATGATTTTTTTTAATGCTGTGTTATTCTATATTTAAAGGCTACAGTTTCATCTTGTACAGTAGAACCGAGAATGCATAGCACAATTTCAAAGCCAATTTTAAGGTTTTTTTTTACTGTCAAAATTAAAGTTATGTAATTCTTCCATAGTCATGATTTTAAGTTCTTGATGTTTAACTATAATTCTGCTTTTGTAGTTTTTTTATTTAAACTTCACCAGCAGTTGTTTCCACTCATTACTATTTTCTGCCAGTAGTGTAGTGTGGATTTCAGTTAGTCACGGTTAGGTTTGGTCCCCTGATTCCACTTGTCTATTCTAAATATGACAAAGTCTATATCCAACTAGATAGGTAGATAGATATTTTCTTGAGCCAATATTTTTGAGTGATTTATCATAGATACAAAGCAGAAAACAGGGAACAAGTCTGGTAAATAGGAACAAACGGAGCACAGCCTTATAAAGAAACTGCAAAAATTACCAGCCTGAAAAAAAGCAAGTTGGACATGTTGTGAAGGAAGTTCTCTGCTAGAAGCTAGCAAAGAGATTAAGCTGGCTCATAGATGAGTGACAGAGTGATCTGTCCTCCTTCTGCAGCAAAGTCACTCATCTGTACGGAATTCTTGGTCACCTATGAAGTCCAAGCAAGATGGTGAATATCTGGCTGAAGGAGAAGTTCTGCTATTTATATCTGACAAGAGCGTGGGAGGCCTAAGTGGCATTGCTGCTACAAAAGCCAAGAAGATTGCACTTCCCAACCCCTTCAGCTCTGCCTGAGGAGGATGTCTCCTGGAGGCCGTGTCTCCCAAAGTGCTCCTATTCAGATGAGAGAGCTGTGATTTGTCCTTTCTTCTCATCTGTAATGGGCTTTCAGTATCTGAGCATTCAGTTCGCTTGTCAGCAGCCAGTTTGATCCATTAGTTTCTGAACAGTCTCAAAGGATGAAAATAGCCACCCAGTTCCTAAGTGCTTATTATGGAACTTTGAAAAAATGTCTGATTGAGCTGGAATTATTCCAAAGAACCCACCTCCTTCTTAAAAATAAATATATAAAACAGAGGGGGGGGGAGGAGGGGAGGGAATCTCCAGACACATTATTTTTAATTGAATAAAGCATTTGCAAGGGGAAAATAAATGATCATTTTTAGACTGGGTAGTTTTCTACACAGCACAAGGGTAAAGAATATGTTCTCCTGGAGCCGAGGAGATGACAGCAGGAAGTAGAAGATGGGAGAATCCAAACACTAGATTTCTTGGCACAAGGAGTGCTTTGGGTAGCAGGCAAAGGTTTAGTGCCAGCACAGAATGCAATTCACCTAATAATGCTGTATAGGGGTGAACAGATCTGTCTCTTCATGCTTTCTGTAAATTTCTCCCCTAAGTCTAGCACATGGTCTTCCCATCTCATTTTCACTTCAGTCTACAAAACTGCTTAAAGTCTGCACAACCCACCATCTTCCTATGCATTCTCATGTGCTTAAAAGTATGTGCTCAATTTTCTACACAAAATATGAATTCTTGTATGCAATGTATTTTTATATAAATTATTTGACTGCACAGGTGCATCTCAAAAGTTAAATTAGAAAGTCATTATGTACTAATTTGTGTTTTCTTTTAGGAGACTACAGCGGGGCAATGTTTATTAAAATACAAGCCAAGCTAATTTTGCCCTGCCCCTATTAATTTTTACGTTGAATTTGAAAAACTTACTTTGGGAACCACACTTCCCAGAATCTCCCAGCTTTACTATTGAAGAACAAGCATGGAAAGTAACATCACCATAGCTTTCACCATAGACTTTACCATACATTTGTACATAGTGCAAGGGATGAAACATCATCTTTTTTTTTGTCCTAGGTATGGGTTAGAATTTTACGTATTTCATTTTTAAAAAATCCACAGATATCTTCAGAAGTTGGATCTCTCTCTCTCTCTCTCTCTCTCTCTCTCTCTCTCTGTGTGTGTGTGTGTTTTAAAGAAAAGGAGTCATAAAGTCAAAACAAGTGGGGTTTTTAAACTGGATTGTTGCACTGAATGTGTTTTGGTTTTGCTTAAGTTTTTTGGCATTGTATTCATTGATCCTTTTAGTATTGTAGAATAACTTAAATACTATCTTTTAACTGCTGTAAGCCATATTGGGTCCTTTTTAAGGAGAAGTGTGGGTTAAAAATCAATCAATCAATCAATCAATCAATCAGATTTACTCATGCTGGGGAAAGACTGTTTTTCAGTATCAGTTCCTGAGCCACTGATGTTTGTGATTCTGAATTAGGCTTCCATCTCTTTTTCTCCCTGATAGGGTCCTCATTAGTAGAATATCAATCGCTGGCTGGGATATCTCTCTGTGCTGGGAACAGGTGTACCTATCAAATTTGCCTGGTGCAGGTGAATGAAGATCCCATGTGCCTCTTTCCGAAGCCACCAAAAGGAATTTAAAGCAACTGCAGGAAGACATTCTTCTATGACACTTCGCCCATTACTCTCTCTTTAATTTGAAAATGTACTCCAAGAGCAAACTGAAACAAAAATGTCACCAGTCTGCTTTGGACAAACTGAGAGGTAGAAATGTCCCAAACATAGAGGATTGTGTTCAACATAGTTGTTACATGCCACCAGGACACTTTTGAATTATGGGGGTCCTAGTAGAGTTTTCAAGATGTGTGAGATGTTTAAGAAATAGTTCACCATTGTCACCACGACTCAACAGTGATTGAAACCCAGATGTCCAGAGTTCTAAATCTACATTGTATCCACTCCACTGGCACTCGTGCCTCCCATATATGGGTTAAAGATGAGGTGCCTCTTAAAGAGGATGATGACAACGAGAGGAATAAGAGGGAGAAAAAGCAGAAGTAAAAGCATGACGGCCCCAATTAAACAACAATACACAGGGATTCCGACTTTTAAATGTGAAATATCAAAGCCCTGAGATTGAATAGACAAATCTCTTAGTTTTGCTTTGTCCCACCAAAAACTGAATAAAAAAAATGAACAAAAATGAAACTTTTGCCTTTTCATTGCAGCAGCAGCTGGTGGCATTTTTAAAAACATACCACGGCAAAATAAATGACCCTTTTACATAGTGGCACTGGAGACCAAGGTCATTATCATCCACACTATTGTATTCCCAATTACTGAGTGAGTTTGAAAGCTGGACAGTTAAGAAGGCTGACGGGAAAAAATGATTCATTTGAAATATGGTGCTAGAGGAGAGTTTTGCAGATACCCTGGATTATCAGCAAAAATCTATGGCATCACATTAATATTTTTTTTTTGCTCTGATATTGCAGGATACTTTTAGAAGATATTACATATGGTTAATTTATTTTAAGGCATTTGGATCAACTTGCCTAGTCAAGGACTTGCCAAGACATTTCTTGAGAGCCTCCTAGAAAAGAGAGCACCATACTGGTTTCTCCCCATAAACCATAGTTTCTAAGGGGTGACCTGGGATATTTGCTTTTCTCATGTCTGAAAATTATTCTTGCTCTGTTTCCTATTCTGTTCTGTTCATATCTTTCTATAAAAGCTAAGGGAAACCAAAATTGAGGAGGGGGAGCAAAGAAAGCATGTACCTCTAAGCCTAGAGAACAAAGGCTATCTCCAGTTGGACACATGGAGGCTGTCCTAGGCAATGGAGGTGGGGGGGGTTTCTTTCCTTCTTTGCATGAGACTCATTGGGGGGCACTCCCCCTCCCTACATGCCTTGATTACAGAGTAGCCAGTTGAATCATTTTAATGAGCTCTGACTACTGCTGTGAGGCACCAGTAACTATGGCAACTTCCTTCCAAAGTGGTGCACTTGGTGTGTGTGTGTGTACGTGCGTGCCTGCATATCTGTGTGTCACAGGGCTTGTGTTTGTGGAGGGGGAAGCTGATCAGAGGAGACATGGGTAAACGAGAGTCTTTTGGGAATTACGGAGTCACTGCATCAGTACTTTTGTGGACATTAACAGCAATAGGCAAAGTTTGGAAGGGGCGGTGAGTGTTTGCAAAAGCGCATGTGTCTGGAATGACCTATTCTGGGAGGTGTTGTTCCACCTAGCCTTGCATTGGACTCAGGAGCTGATCTGGAAATATCAGTCCATTGTTAGCATGCTATTATTTCTGGGATTCCATCACTCTGTCTAAGCTTAGGTAAGCAAGTCTCCTTGGATGCACAAAGAGATTTTAAATCAGTCATGTATTCTTTGACAGTGTTACCAGGGCCAGCATCAGGAATCAAGTCCTAATGGCCTAACTAAGTTTTCAAAAATAAGGTGAAAAAGGCAAAGTCCAGGCAGTATGCTACAGTGACTGCAGTCCCTCAGGTCACACTGCAGCTAAAAAAATGTATTGTGCAACTATTACACCACAATAACCTCATTCAAACATGTTTCCCAGTGTTTCATCAATTGGACTGCGCAGGAAAGGTCCTGAGCTTAATTCAGAGATGAAGTTGCCAGTCTCCTTCTCCATTGATGCTGACTCAGTCTCTTCCCTGTTATTGATATTTCCAATTTCCCTGTCCCTGCTTTCAATCATATTATATCTTTTAAAATTATTTTTAACAGCTCAGATCCCACACATAGAATCATAGAATAGTGGAGTTGGAAGGGGCCTACAAGGCCATCAAGTCCAACCCCCTGCTCGATGCAGGAATACAAGTCAAAGGATATCTGCCAGGTGGTTGTCTAAGTTTCTCTTGAATGCCTCCAGTGTTGGAGCACTCATCACCTCTCGAGGTAACTGGTTCCACTGTCGTACTGCTCTAACAGTTAGGAGGTTTTTTCTGATATTCAACTAAAAACTGGCTTCCTGTAACTTGACCCCATTGTTGCATGTCCTGCACTCTGGGATGATCGAGAAGAGATCCTGCCCCTCCTCTGCATGACAGCCTTTGAAGTAGCTGAAAAGTACTATCATATCTCCCCTCTGTCTTCTTTTCTCAAGGCTAAACATGCCCAGTTCTTTCAGCCTTTCCTCATAAGGCTTGGTTTCCAGCCCCCTGATCATCCTTGTTGCCCTCCTCTGAACTTGTTCCAATCTGTCAGCATCCTTCTTGAAGTGTGGTGTCCAGAACTGAACACAATACTCATTGTCCTCACATCCTGGAATAATGAGACGAGACAAAGTTTGGGTAAACGATGGGCCACACTTTATTATTAACTAGAGATGGGGACGAATATAAAAACGGATCAGTTTTTTTGACGAATATAGCCGATTCATCAAATATTCGTCGATCCGTATTCATAAAAATATAAATCTAGACGAATATGGCTGGACGAATATTTCCTCGGTTTTCTTCGTCGATCCGTCAATCCGTTAATATTCGTATATATTCGTTACCGTTTTGGGGGTCTCTCTGAGCTTGCTGGTGCCAATTAGAAGCTTTGGCGAATCAGGACAGAGATCGTGGATTGGCATGTCGGGCAGCCAATAGCACTGCCGAAAGGTGTCGAGAGGCTGTATATAAGCTTTTCCCCTCCAGGTGTTGTGCACTTCTGTTCATGCTCTCCGGAGTGAGAACAGTTGCTGCTGGCTTGCTGTTGCTCTGATGGTTTGGTTTCACTTTTGTGGCAGCAAAGCAAATGAATATGTTGCTTCTATTTTTATTTTTCAAAATTATCATTCATCATCATCATCATCATCATCATCAACTGTACTGGGAATTTGGGAAGGGATTTTCAGGTAGCTTAGGCTACTTGGAAGGGCTTTTTTCAAACTTTTTGTTTTTCTGGAGGCTTGTGTCATGTCGTCTTCAGACAAGTGGAGGCTTGCATCTGAGGCACAGTGGGTGGGGAGGGAATTTGTTGGTGTGACTTGTGTGTGTGTGTTTAGCTGGCAGGACTACATTATTCAATCAGTTTTCAAAAGTTTAGTTTGGGACTTGGGATGCTTGCATCTCAGGCACAGTGGGTGGGTGGGTGTAGCTGGATCAATCCTTTTTTCTCCTTTTCCCTAAAACGAAATTGGTGTGACTTTTGTGTGTGTGCGTGTCTCTGACTGAGACTTAGCTGGCAGGGCTTTTCTTTTTGGATTTTTTTGGATTTTCATTCAGCCACAGTGGGTTGGGGGGGAATTTTTTACTAATTACATTATACTGAGGGGGGGGGCTTTGTTTAGGTAGGGAGGTCACATTTTAGTAAAAGAATTAGTCCACCACCCCATCATTCAAAAAATAAAATTTGCACAGCCACTCCCTCTCTCCATTGCTTTATTAATTAGATTATTATTATTATTTGTTTAGTTGGTTTGGTAGGCAGGCAGTAGAAAATGAAGGGATTCCTTCACGGCCAATCCAAGAGGAAGAAGGCTGTGAAGCTACGTAGGCTAGGCAGTGGCAGCATGTCCATCACCACCACGTGTACGTCTACTACCACCACCACCACTGTTCCTCCTCCGGTGGCCTTGGAGGCAGGCACAGAAGCACAGCTTCCAGAGGTGCCTAAAGAACTGCTGCTCCTTTTCCTAGAAGACTCTGAGGAGTTCCTGGTTGTTTCTGAAGATCCCCAGTCTGATTTGGAACCAGTAACGGCAGGGCAGGCTTCACAGTTCCCCCACCCCTTTCCCCAGAGTCATCTGTTCCCTCCTCCCAGACCAGCAGCACCCCTGGGACAGAGAGTTCTTCCAAGGCCAGCAGTCAGGGGCAGGCAGTGGGTCCTTGTTTGGGCAAACATGGCAGAGGGGCCATGTGGGCTCATTTCACGATGCTCAATGACCCACGGCTGGCACGCTGCAATGCCTGCTTTGTGGTGGTCTGGAGGCGGCCAGACCCCAGGCATCTATCCTCCACCGCACTCCGCCAACATCTGGAGAGGCACCACCCAAGGCTCCTGTCCAGGGAAGGCACTTCGTCCGCGCCGTCTGGGAGAGGGAAAAGAGCAGCTCCAGGGGAGGCAGAAGGGAGGCAGGAGGAAGCGCCTCCTTTCAAAAGGGCAACCACAGGGGTTTCTGGGGCCAGGAGCATGAGGCAGGCCACGCTCCACGAAGTGGCACCCATTGGCTCCGCCATGACCCTCAGCTGGCGGTCGAAGGGCAAGGCCCAGCAGGCGGCCACTTGTCTCATCGCAGAGACGATCGCCCTGCTCGGACTTCCACTGTCCATCGTGGAATCCCAAGCCTTCTGCCGGTTGCTGCATTTTTTTTTGCCCCCTGGTACGACCTCCCCTCACGGAGAACTCTCAGGTCTAGAGTGCTGCCCTCGCTCTATGACTCTGTGAGGGAGGTGGTCCGTGACCATTTTTCACAGCTACAGGGGCGCAAGGTGCCCTTCACAGCAGACCTGTGGAGCAGAGGTCATCACGGCTACCTCTCACTCACAGCCCACTGGTGGCAGCCAGAGGACTTGAGTAGTGGCACGGCATCGGCGACAAGGCAGCAGGGGGAGGCCCTTGCCCTGCCCCCAGGCTACAGGTCCGTTCTGCTGCAGGCACAGCACATGGAAGCTCAGGAGATGGGGAGTTCCTGTCTGCACTGCAGGAGTGGACACCGGAGGGGGAGGTGACCTGTGGCCACATGGTCACAGATGCTGGGCAGAACATGTTGGTGGCATTGAACGCGGTGGGCTTTGAGGGCATCGTATGCATGGCGCACGAATTACACCTTGTGGTGTGCAATGCCCTCAGCCTGGACAGCCACGTCAAGCCCGAGTGGGACGCAGGCACCCGGGAGACGCGGGCACTCCTGCAGGAATGCCGCCAACTGGTGGGCCACTTCTCCCGCAGCCTGAAAGCTGCCCGCCGGCTGCATGAGAGGCAGGAGGAGTTGGGTCAGGAGACCCACGTTCCCACCTGGTGGAGCAGAAGGCCGTTTTGGAGGACATCATGTCCTCCATGCCCATTCTGCCCAGGGGGAGAGAGGTGGGCATCAGTGCCACGGATTGGCTGGCCCTCTCCCAGATGGTGGAAGTGCTCAAGCCCTTCCTGGAAACCACGGACATCTTGTGTGGTTATACGGCAAGCCTGGGGCAGGTCATCCCCCTGATTCATGCCCTCGATTGGTCCCTGGAGACTGCTGTGGCACCAGGATCCTCCCTCCTTCCATGGACCAGGGCTTTGGTGAAGAGGTTGCAGGCAAGCATGCAGAAGCAATTCCATCCTGTCTACAGCAACAGAGCTTACCACATGGCTTGCCTGTGTGATCCTCTAATCAAAGGGGGCTTGGCAGCACACACCTCAGACCTTGAGGAATGGAGAACGGAGCTCTCCACTGAGGTCTGCAGGGCGTTGGGGGCACAATGCTTGCGTGGGGCGACGGGAACATCAGGCCACAAGGGGCAGGGTGGTTTGCCCGAACCACAGGGAAGGACTTCACCTGGTGAAGGCTCCATTCACCACCACCATTACTTGAGCTCTGTGGTGACCTTGGCACTTGCCTCAGAGGAAAGACAGCTGGCTGAGGAGGATTCAGCAGAGATAATGGTGCGGGACTATCTGGCTGAGTCCCCTCAGCCCCACCAGTCAGATCCCCTCCATTACTGGGCTAGGAAACTAGTCATATGGCCGGAGTTGACCAATGTGGCCATGGACCTCCTTTCCATCCCCCCCCCCCCCAGCGTCCAGAGCAAGCATGTGTTTTCCCATCTCTGAGACATACTCCGACCACGCCGCTCGCGTTTGGATCCTGTTACTGTGGAGAGACTGTCGTTCATCAAGGTGAACCTTCCCTTGTTGGGCTTCCCCTCACTGAACCCAAAGAAGTAGGGTTCCAATGACAGTCTCTCCCTTAGCACACTGCCTGCCTGCCTGCGCCCGCCTCTCTGCCCGCCCGCCTGCCTGCCTGCCCACCTGCCCACCCTCCAGTCCTGAAAAAAAAAAGACCTGCCCACTTGCCTGCCGGCCTGTAAACCTGCCCCTCACTCAGAAGTCCAGCTGCCAATTCCAGTCGCCTCCTCGGGCCAAGTTCCAACCAAGTCGTACCTGCCTGCCTGCCTGCTGGATCAAGTCAGACCAGCAGGCCAAGAAATGTTGAACGCCTGCCTGCCTGCTGGATCAAGTCAGACCAGCAGGCCAAGAACTGTTGAACGCCTGCCTCCCTGCTGGATCAAGTCAGACCAGCAGGCCAAGAACTGTTGAACGCCTGCCTGCCTGCCTGCTGGATCAAGTCAGACCAGCAGGCCAAGAACTGTTGAACGTCTGCCTGCCTGCTGGGTCACGTTGGCCCAGCGGGCCAAGCTTAGTCCTATCGTCTTCTTCCTGCCTGCTGGGTTAAGCCCCAGTGCGCCAAGTTTATATTAACGTCTGCCTGCCCGCTGAGTCAAGTTGGCCCAGGGGGCCAAGGTTAGTCCTCCTATTGTCTTCTTCCTGCCCGCTGGGTTAAGCCCCAGCACACCAAGTTTATACTAACGTCTGCCTGCCTGCCCGCTGAGTCAAGTCAACCCAGCAGGCTGAGTTTGTTCCAACTCCTGCCTCCCTGTGCTCCCTGCCTGCTGGGTCAAGTCACCCCATCGGTCAAGTGAGTCACCCCATCAACTTTGCCGGCAAATGTGATGTTGCTGAAGACTCTGCTGCCTTGGGCTTCATTCCAATTATTCATATCGGCCTGTTCAATCCGGCCTCCTAGCCTTCTCTACTGCCCCAGTAGGCTGGCAGAAGCTGGGTGAAAAGCAATGGGACATAGCTCACCCCGTCGCACGGATTCAAACTGCAGTGCTGATCTTCTGATTGACAAGCCCAGTGGCTCAGCGGTTTAACCTGCAGTGCCACAGTCTATGTTGCTGCTATGTGCAACCTGTGCAGGCACCCCCCCCACCTCACCGGGCATCAATTCCAGCCTCCTTGGTCCATGTTGGCCCCAAATCCTGCATCCCTCTACAGCTGCCTTGGGCTTGCCTGCTGCTGATTCTGTGCCAAGAATCGGGCCAAGGGCCTTCCAAATCTTGACTGCTGGGTGAAATTGCCTCATCAGGCAAAGTTCTTTCTTTCCTGCCTGCCTGCCTGCTTATTCAAAGGACTACATTAGTGCTCCAAAGTCCACTCGGGCTTCATTCCTAATTCCTGGCTGTTCATTCCAGCTTCCTACTGCCTCAGGTAGGCAGAACCTGGAACAAACTATGGAAGCTCAGCTCACCCTGTTGCATGGATTTGATCTTCTGCTCAAGAAGCCCAGTGGCCCCATGGATTAACCACCGTTACGTTAGTAGCACCACCCTATTCATCTGTTGTTGCTGTTGTTGTGCAACCTCAGTTGCCTCCTGGGGGCAAACTGAACTATGCAGGCAAATGTGATATTCCCAAAGAAGGCAAGAGTCTGCTTTCAAGCCTGTCTGGGCATCCAAGCACCAACCAGGCCTGTCTCAAGCCCCCCCAAGCCTGTCCGGGCGTCCCCTGTGCCAAAGAGTCCCTGTGTCTCAGGCCTACCCAAAACTGGCAGACTGTTCATTCCAGCTTCCTAGCTATTCAACAGCCTCAGTAGGTAGGCAGAACGTGGAACAAACTACGGGAGCTCAGCTCACCAGCGGCCCCGTGGATTAACCGCTGTTACGTTAGTAGCACCTTGGACCCTATTCATCTGCTGTTGATGCTGCTGCTGTTGCTCTTGCAACCTTAGTTGCCTCCTGGCTTGGGGGCAAACCACTTAGCAGGCTGATGTTGCTTAAGAAGAAGATAAGAGTCTGCTTCTACTGCCTCAGTAGGTAGGCAGAACTTGGAACAAACTATGGGAGCTCAGCTCACCAGTGGCCCCATGGATTAACTGCCGTTATGTTAGTAGCACCTTGGACCCTATTCATCTGCTGTTGTTGCTGCAGTTGTGCAACCTCAGTTGCCTCCTGGGGGCAAACTGAACTACCTTTGCGCTGAAGAAGACAACTGCTTGCTTCCTTTTGCCTCTGCCTCTTCCTTTTTCTCTGCCCCCCCCCCCCAAGCCTGTCTGAGCGTCCCTCGTGCCAAAGAGGGCCTATCTCAGCCCCACCCAAAGCCTGTCCAGGCATCATCCCATTGCCCCATCGCCCGGCTTCAGACTGCAGAGCTCCTCTGGTTTTCAACCTGTGCCAAGGGGGGCGGCCTGTCTAAGCCCCCCCCCAACCTCAGAAGGCTATCTTTATCATATCCAGGCAGTCTCAGCAGCCAAGTTGCAATCCCCAGCTTTCTAGTTTTAAACGAGCATCTTTGTCGCCCCATCACCCGGCTTCAGATTGCAGAGCTGATCTGTTTCTGACAGCCCTGTGGCTCTGTGGATTAACTGCACATGCCACTTTGCTGCTGCCTTTTGCTTCAGTGCCCCAATGGGGCAAGACACACCACTTTGCTGCTGCCAACTACCTCAGTGCCCAATGGGACCAATAAAGCCTGCTTTCCTGCTGCCTTTTTCCTCAGTGCCCGATGGGGCCAAAAAAGCCTGCTTTCCTGCTGCCAACTACCTCAGTGCCCGATGGGGCAGCACATGCCACTTTGCTGTTGCCATGTGCCTCAGTGCCCAATGGGGCAAGACACACCACTTTGCTGCTGCCAACTACCTCAGTGCCCGATGGGGCCAAAAAAGACTGCTTTCCTGCTGCCAACTACCTCAGTGCCCAATGGGGCAGCACATGTCACTTTGCTGCTGCCATGTGCCTCAGTGCCCGATGGGGCAGCACATGCCACTTTGCTGCTGCCATGTGCCTCAGTGCCTGATGAGGCAGCAAATGCCACTTTGCTGCTGCCTTTTGCCTCAGTGCCCAATGGGACAAGACACACCACTTTGCTGCTGCCAACTACCTCAGTGCCCGATGGGGCCAAAAGAGCTTGTTTTCCTGCTGCCAACTACCTCAGTGCCTGACGGAGCCAAAAAGCCTGCTGTGCTGCCAAATACCTCCTTGCCTCCAGTCCTCCTGTCCTGAGGGCAAACTCTAGTTCACTGGCAAATGTAATGTTGCTGAAGACAAACTGAATGCCTCATGCATACCACTCAGTGCCAAAGAAGACCTCTCATTCTGCTGGGGCCAAAAATATAACTCCCTCAATGCCATGGGCTTCTGTGCCATGTTGTAAACTCTCCTGGGGGGACCCAATATGTGGGTGAATAACTCGGAGGTCTGATATCCAATCTTCACCAAAGTTGGCAGGCGTGTTGGGGAAAGACATAGGAAGCTCCGTTGTGATTCTGGATTCTCTAAGTACCTTGGGGGAGCTTTCCTGGGGGTGTCCTCTTTGTGACTTTATAACTCAGGGGTCCCTGATCCAATGTTCATCAAACGTTCAGAAGTTGTAGAAAAGCGTCTGAGAAAGCTCTGCAAACATGGTGTCTCTAGGTCATCGGGGGCCAGTGTTACAGCCGTTTAAAGTGCAGACGAATCAGCGGATCGATCCGTCGATTCGTCGAAGAATATTCGTATATTCGTATTCGTTGATCCATTAATCTTGATGAATAACGGATCAAAATGAATCGCCATTTTTTTATTTGTCCCCATCTCTATTATAAACCATTAAAGTTCAATCTCCGAACAAATAAAGGGTTATAGTGCGGAATCAGATTTGCAACTGGGATCTCCCAGGACCCCTTCAACTGAAACACCATGCCCTGAGGCCTCACGGTGCTGAAGGCAGCGAGCCCTTGGCCAGCCCTAATTGGACCACCCATGGCCTCAAGCCTCCATTCCATTGGAGACCGTCATTCCGGGTGTGGCCCCTGCGCATCATCCCCCCCACCCACACACTGTAATCTCATGATCCACAGCGTTGGGAGGTCAGGTAAGCTGTTAGCATTTGCTGTGTTCACACAGGGACTCACCAATCCATCTTCATTCCGCACTTCCTGCCATGGCACTGGGATTGGCCACACTAAGTCCCATGCCCGCCAACACTCCTCAAACCTCCAAAAATAGGCCCCTCATTATATTTCCAAGAAACAGTTCCAAATCCAAGTCAGACAGGTGTATCCCATCAACCCTGAACAGCTCTGGTCGGTCCACTCAAATGTCAGGGTGACCAATAACTGTTCTCAGTCCACCACAAATTGCACGACACACTTCTCTATTCACCCTCCTCCATGCTATATTAATACGTTGCAGGGAACAATCCACTCTCCAAACCAGCCAAGGGATCAGTGTGGACCACACAATGTGCATTAAAGGATGCTCTGCCTTCAGTGCCTGAAGGTCATGAATTATATCAATTATCAAAGTCTTGCCACTGTGTTTGGCCAAGTCATTACCACCCAAATGGATTACGGGAATATCGGGAGGCCACAAAGTGCTATGGCGAGCCACTCTATGGAACTCGCCCCATAACATGCCTCTGTGTCCATTCCACTCAACCTGTGATGTGGCTCCAAGGCCCAATCTGCACCCCCAAGCTGTTCTTGCTGCATAGCATGCAGCCCAGAAAATGTAACTATGCCCAATCAACAAGATATGCAGTTGCCTCCTTGCAACCGTCAAACTTGCAACAAAAGAAACACAGCCAGCAACAAACCTAAACTTGTGGGAAGTCACATACATATCTCCAATAGCTATTGGAAGCCCATTGGCCCAATCTCTTAATTGTATCTGGGCCATAGCCTAGAGCAGCTGCCTTAGAAGCTGCTCCAATCTTGAACGAATGTGTTCCACAGTGCAATCCATGAACCCCTGCTTTCAGGAGGGCATGATCTCTCAACTTCCAAAACTGATTTGGTCAAGGGGCAACCATCCTCATATGAAAAGAAATAACCTTGTTGCTCCCCCCTGAAGCCTCAGGTAACCCTCAACTGCTGTGACAGGGCAAAGTATGCCAATAGCGCAAGGGGCTAATGCATGTCAGCTCCCTTTCCAGTCTGAACTGCTTTGGAGCTACGTAAATGTATCACGACCATATTATCATTTAGCCAAACATCATGTCTTTTTAAGGCTGTCATGGATGTATCTCCCTTACCTTTTGCTACCACCTCACTTATTCTCAGCGCTCCAAAAATGTTATCAAAGTTGCCGTTCTGAAGAAGGTTGTCTCCTAGCTGTCTCTATATAAGCTGCTGCATTGTTGACTAATCTTTTCCAAAATTGCCGGGGGGAAAGGTGCCCTCGTGTCTGGTGTTTGGACCCTTTCTTTGCTCCAGCCCTCAATCATCTTCCGAATACGGAAGTCTGATGTGAAATCTTGATGACCCTGAATCTTGGCATGGAATGTCAAGGGTGACATCCTACCTCGAATTGACCCTGGTGACAATCCCTTCCTGTGGAGTTAACAATGTATTGCTGAAGTTGCTCTACCAGTGCTGGTCATAACTGATCCAGTCCTATCAGGCTTCTAAACTCCTGGAATTCTATACTCACTGCAGCATAACCCTTGCGCGTCTGGGGGGCCAATGCCAAACCTATCACTCTTTCGGTGTCATCCTGCCAATTTGCCAAACCTTGGGAGGTAGTGACTTGGGGTATTCACTGGCTCCCAGAGCGAATTCCCTGAATTGCTCGATCTGTTGCACTTCTTCAGATAGTGCATCTGCTAAGTTATTGTCTAACCCTGGGATGTGTCTTGCTTGTACCATGATATTAAACTGCAAGGTGCGTAGGGTAAAGGCTTTTTTTTCTTGTTGTAATTGTCAGTTTTAAATTGAGAAATCTGTGGTGGTGGGGCACTCTACTCCTTGAGCACATGGGGCTCTTTTTTCCATTCCATGGTCACCACAGAGGTGCACAAGCAGCCCTGATTTGGTTAGTGTTTCTGTATTCAGCCACATAGGGTACACATCCTTAATAAAAACTATTTTTGATTTTATGTCTATACATATAAATTAGCATATGAAATTTCAATCAAATAAGTTCCCCCTTTTGTCCTCCATTTTGGCAATATATAAGGGACTACCCAAGCCATTATACAACAGTGAATGTCTCAAGAATGTCTCAAGACCTAGAGCTGCTACTGAGTGTGACAAGTTTTACAAATTGCCTTGTACCAATGAAACCTGTAATATTGAAAGACTGGTTTTCTTTTCATTTTTTAAAATAATGTTTTGGTTTTGATTTGATTTTTTATTATTATTATTTTACAAAGCAAAAAAATAAAAAATAAAAAAAAATCCCACAAGGTGGGTCATCCTCTTTCCTATTACAATTGTAAAACTCAATTTGAAAGATGGGGCAAACAGTAGAATGCACAGTTTTCTCAGACTCTTTTGGTCACTGAATATTAAAGTCTCGTGAAACAGAACATTCCTTTATGACTTCACCTCATCTAGATGCAGTGTACTATTGGGAATTTCTTCACTCATTACTTTGATATCTTTCAGTAGTTCCTAAACTTGGATTCCCAGATGTTATTCAACCTCAACTCCTAGATGCCAAATAGTTAGGCTTTCTGGAAGCTATAGTACAATGACATGTGGAAGCACAAGTTTGGGAACCATGGATGTAGCTGTTTTAAAATCCTTCTATTAGTAATTTTACCAGATGACAAGCCCTGCTGTTGTGTTTCTTTTTAAAATCTTTGCAATGTGCTTATTTTATCTTACTTTCATGCATTACTTTCGGGGGGCAATATAAAAGGTGTACCATTAGGGACCATTTTTGGCTTACAGTGTGCTGATGTAGCCACTGAGTTACAACAGGCTGAAACTCCAATGTGTTCTTAGTCTCTTATATGATCTACTAGGCTATTCCGTCCCTAATAATAGTAATAATTTTGTTCCATTAAGTCAATTCTGACCGGGGATGTTGGAAGTCTTGAGACCAGAGTCCCAAGTCCAAGTCCAAGTTTTAGGGGCCAAGTCTGAGAGTGAATCTTCAGTACTAAGTCCTGAGCCCCAAGCCTCGAGTCTGTGTCTCAAGTCATTTGCCCAGCTCCGCCCCCCCCCCCCCCAGGCATAGATTTGGGATTGGGTCCCAAAGACTCTGGCATCCCACCGCCACCCTGACCCCTACTGCCATCGGCCTACCTGCTGCCACTGCTGCAGCCGCTTCCATTCCCAGACCCGGGCTACTGCCTCCACCAACACATATGCTAGTCAGTTGATAGGCTGGTGCATGCCCAGAGACATTCAGCCAGTTTTGGAACAAAAGTTGCCCCACTGTCTCTGAGCATGCACATGAATGCACAGAGACAGCTATCCAACTTCCATTCCCAGAGCTGGACTGGTGCCTCCACCCCCACATGCACCAGCCAGCTGGTACATGTGTGAGCAAAGACAGCAGCCCAGCTCCAGGAATGGAATTTGGGCCTGCTGCCTTTGAAGATAGTGGCAGCAGGGATGACAGCAGCAGGTAGGCTGATGGCAACAGGGGCAGGTCCATAGAGACTTGACAAGGCAACTCGGACAAATGGGTCCAAGTTCCCCCAAAGTTATCGAGTTGAGCGCAAGTCAAGTTGCTGGTACAACTTAAACTGTACTCAACTGCAACTCGTGACTTGTGAGTCCCCATCCCTGATTCTGACTTATGGCAACCCTTTCCAGGGTTTTCTAGGTAGGGAATACACAGAACTGGTTTACCATTCCCTTCTTCTGAAGGCACCCTGGGACTGTGCAGCTTGCCCATGACTATACAGGCTGGATCTTCTCCTGGGAGGCACAGTTAGGAATTGAACTTTCAACCTCTGACTTCACAGCCTAAACCAGCCAGCTATTCCTGTCCCTACCTAGTCAAAAAGAGGCATAATTGTGTTTCCTCCATCCAGAAAATTATCTTCAAGATTATACATTTAGGAAGTCATTGGGCAATTCTTTGTTATAGATACTACTCTGACATACAAATACAGCTGAACTGTTAGGTTATATGCCTATACACACGTACCTGGAAATAAAACCCAGTAAAAACTACTTCTGAAGGTTTAGATGAGCAGAGCTTGAAAATTATAGCATCACTGATAACATGTCACTGTTAAATCATTATTGATAATTGCTTGATTAATACTTGATTAATGTGAAAAATATTTAAAATGTTAAGATGAATTTATGAAATTAATTTCTTACATCAATCAGTGACAATGGCTATTAGCTTTTAAATCATTAAATAACCCACAAAAAACATTTCAAAACTTTAAACATGGCCAAAGTGATTTAAAGAAACACTAAATTCTACACTAAAGGTAACAAATTAAACTGATAAGAAAAGTTAATTGTTAATTGTGACTATTACAATAATATCATAGTTGCTGCTTAATAATTAAAATAATCAAATTGTGGGAAATTTAAATGCATAAGGCTTGACAAATTAATTTTAGACAAGAATTATGTTCTGATCTGTAAGTATTGTTTTATAACGTTAAAATGATTTTGAAGACTGTACACTTTGTGACATTGGTTGCATTTAGACCAGGCCTGGTTTTGTTTAGCCTCCAAAATCAGACAGGGCCAGCATCTTTAGGATGATACAGTGATATCGATACTCAGAGCTGGTATCCAAACTCAGAGGGATACTCACCTAAACAATAAAATGTGCATGCATGGTCTTTCAAGTGGGTGTGTGCCTTGCCTTTTGGATGCAGTTTCATGTCCCAATGTGTTGGCAATCCTCTTCCCCCCCCCCCCCCAATGTTTATCGCCATGGCTTTTGAAGATTGAGCAGTGATGGGATCTTAAAAATAAAATAAAATAAAAATTCCACTACCCTGCCTGCCCACCCCTCCCGCACAGGCCTTAGAAGCAGCCTTGGAGACTCTCAATTAGCATCAGGGTATCAGATGAATTGAGAGCCTTCTCCTCCAGAATAAAGGGAGCAGTTTGTTATGTCCAAGATGAAACATTTCTAGGAAGACAAGCAGCAAACAGCCAAATGGGAAAAAGAAAAAGAAATAAAAATGCAGATCTCTCTGCTATTTACTATTAAAAAAAAAAAATAGGCTGCAAGTCGGAAGAGAACTGAGCACTCAAGCTCCAAAACAGTTGAAGTTCTACAGCCAAAAGGAAGAGATAGTCACAAAATCACAGAGTCCTAGCTCATTCCTTCTCCCCAATGAGTGCTAATATTAATCATGATTGTCTCACTCTTCTCCAAGAAATCCTAATCACAAAAGTTCTCACAAGAACTTTTGACATAGGCTGAGTTATGAACAGAGATGGGAAATGTTGTCAAGTTTTCCAATGCATTGCATGTATTGTTGGGAAGAGACAAATTGTGGAGGCCATCAGGAGTTTCGGAGCTTTGTGTCACCAATATGTGGATGGTAACCAACCCTTTCTCTCCTTCCCCTCTTCTGCAGAGGATGCCTCCCAATCTCTTGAGTGCTGCCTGGATGTTGTGCTGGGATGGATTAGGGACAAGAGACAAAGACTGAACCCGGACAAGACGGACATCCTGTAGGTGGGTGTCCCTAGTGTCTGCAGTTTGGGGGCCTCCCTCTCTTTTAAGGAGGCTACTCTCTCCACTAAGGATGAGGTTCACAGTCTGGGCATACTTCTGGACCCAGCGCTATCAATGAAGTCCCAGGTAGCACCTATGGTCCATTACACATTTTCCCACCTGAGGCAGATTGCCCAGCTGTGTCCCTATTGTGACACTGGATCCCTAGCCACATTGGTCCATGCAATGGGAATCTAAAGATTAGAGTACTGTAACACTCTCTATGTGGGGCTGCCCACGAGTCTGCTTCGGAAACTTCATTAGGTCCAGAATATGGCAGCTAGATTATTGAGTGAAATAAATAAATACCATCATATCTTCCCTACTCTGGCCACCTTGCACTGGTTACCTGCTCATTTTCGTGCCAGCTTTAAGGTGATGATGCTGACATACAAGGCCCTAAACATTTTGGGACCTCAATACCTGGCAGAACGCCTTCTTCCAGTGAGATCTGCCCGACCTACTTGATCTTCCCAGCCCAGGTGGCTGAGAACATTGACCTTGAGAGAGGCCCAGAAAGAGAAGACCAGAAATTGGGCCTTCTCCGCGACTGCTCCCCACCTTTGGAACAAACTACCACCCAAAATACGCCTGGCCCCTTCACTGCGAATTTTTAAGACATCTCTGAAAACATGGCTATTTAGACAGGCTTTCCTGGATATTATATCAACAGAGTGCAGTGGTGCTTTCGGTGCTTAAGTTAATTGCTCCACCATCTTGCCTTTTTAAATTGTTTTCATATTTTCATCTTCTTTTTCCTAGTTTTTAATTGATTGATATGTTTAATTTGATTTCTTATATTGTTACTATGTTTATGAATTTTATTTAAAGTGTTATGTGTTGTTTTATTATGTTGTGAACCATCCAGAGTGACCTTGGTAGCCAGAGGGGAATTATAGAAATTGAATAAATAAATACATAAATAAATAAATATTATTTTAATGTAAAAATGCCATATACTAGAATCAACCAGACAGCTCACAATTATTATTAGTCATTATTTTGCTGCAGCAACTAGAGCCAAATATTTTTTGAATTTCAGCATTTCTAAACCCTCCAAAATACCAAAGCCAACTTTAGTGATTTATAGGGGTGCACAAAGTAACCTCATGGTGACAGGGGTCTTCTTGAACTGCCCGGTAGCTTATCTGGAAATGCACAGACATCCCTGCTATACCTAACTTGGACACTTCTCTCTAAAACCAATGTATATCCCTATTGTAAATATAACAGCCAAAATCCTGTAAGTCAGATCATCGACAGTAGGCAGAGAATGTTAGCAGTCAAAGATTTCCTTCTTCAACCCCATGGTATGTCTGACCTGCAAGTCATGTATTTCATTGCACAAAAGCCATGGGAGTCATGGGATGGAAGGAGGAAGTCTAATTATTGTAAATGGCCCCTTTCACATGACATCATCAGAGTTCCACAGGGGAAACATGCAACAGATTTCGGTCTATCTGTGCAAACTGTAAATGCATTTATGCAAAGCTCTTCACAGTACAGATAGGATGCTTTCTTAAACAATGGGATTTTTCAGTAGAATGGTCCATACACTGAATATAGGGGAAAAAATATACAAAGCTATTTATTTCTGCAACCAAGAGGAGAACAGGAACCATACTTCACAAATCTTATCAGCATTCACATGAGTGTATGTGTTCATAATCAGATGTCAAATGACAGTGTTTAATAATCAGATATGGAACATTCAGTAGATCAGACACACCTCAGAAAATGCAAAAAAAAAAAAAAGATTTCTGGCTATTTATTCATTTCAAGTCTGTTCCCTGGAAACTTTGTCTGAAGCAGTGGCGGTGGGCAATGACCACAATGTCTGTTGACAAAATATCAGAAGGGGATGAACTCAGCCTGATTCCATACAGCAATTTCTGTTAAATGATTAGTAGCGTCACAGCTCAGTGCTTACACTGTTCTGGGCACATTAAAATATACTAAATTGGCATGCTTTTTCCTTTCCCTCATTTCATAATGAGAATAATGGTGTTAAAAACAATGCTTTGACTCACAGAAGGAAATAGGACAATTGTTGTAACTTTAACTAAAGCCTATGCACCCCCCCCCCCCCCTGGTCAAAGCATTGCAACGGACTCAGTGACACAATTAGATCATTCAATGAAGCCTTGCTCTCCGTAGCCAAGGATAGCATTCTACTTCTGGTAGAGTGTTGTATTATTCAAAGGTCTGCAAATTTTAACATCTAATGCTCAAAGAGCATTGTAATAACATGGATCATTTGATACCAGTATCTCAGGTTCAAAGGCAAACAATAAGAACTACTTTGTCTGTGCTACTCCACAGTAGAATATACTAGTGCAGAATGATATAAATCAGCAAATGACAAACAAGTAGATGTATCTCTTATTGAATCATGCAGGATTATTACTGGATGCCTGAAACCTACCTCTATTGAAAAAGTCCATTAGTAGGCTGGCATTGCCCCTCCAGAAGTATGCTGAGAGGTGGTAGTAAATACTGAATGAAATAAGGTAATACAGCACCAAAACCCATCCATTTCACAGACACCAACCCCATTTGTTGTTTAGTCGTTAAGTCGTGTCCGACTCTTCGTGACCCCATGGACCAGAGCACGCCAGGCCCTCCTGTCTTCCACTGCCTCCCGGAGTTGGGTCAAATTCATGTTGGTAGCTTCGATGACACTGTCCAACCATCTCGTTGGACCCAACTCCGGGAGGCATAGATGATGGCAAAAATCCCATAGATGATGGCAAAAATCAAGGAAAGGTTTTCTGCACACATCTAAAGTTGTAAATATTAAAGCAGAAGAGGCTAGGCTAAACCTATGGAGAACAAAAACAGCACACCTTGGTGAATGGATAAATGCTGAAGAGTGTCTCCCACTGGGACAAGACTCTAGCTAGATCATCTGGAAGTCACTTAATAGACTTTGAAGCAAAGTAGAAAGATCAAAGAACAGTCAAGTAAAATGAGGTTACTTGGATACAGGACAAATTTTCTGTGACTGTAGAGAAATTCAATCAATGCAGCACTTATTTGCCCTCCCAACCCCGGAATAAAGATGCGAGACAAATAATATGGGTTAAACATGGGCCACACTTTATTGATTTAAATTCAAATTCAAATTTGCCATCCTTTGGCAAAGGAGGAGGCCTGCTGTAGTGCGGAAACAGGTAAATGGCAGAGGTATCCAAATACCCCTTGATCAACAAATGGGTGAGTCTCTGGTCCCAGGTTCCAGCGGTCTTAAAGACAGCAGGAACCTGGCCGGCCGCTAATAAACACCCCCAGACCTCAAGCCATCTTTAGTTGATTACTGTTGGTTTGGAAGTGGCCCAGCGCATCTTCCCCCACAGGCACTGTAATCGCACGATCCGCAGTGCCGGGAGGTCAGATGCGCTGTTGGCTTACCTGATATTACAGTGGGACACACCGGAAAATACCTGTTTTTTCCACACTACCCGCCACAGCATAGGGACTAGCCAAGCTATGTCCCATGCCCGCTCGAGCTCAACAAGCAGGCCCCCTTTGATGTCTTCCAGGAAGACATCCAAACCTAAATCAGAAAGATGGACTCCATCTTTCCTAAAAAATTCATGCCTATCCAATCGGATCCTTTGGTGACCTATCACCGATCCCAGGCCACTGCAGATAGCTCGTGGTTAACATGCCGGCGGGCTGTGTTAACATCAAGGAGATTCCTGGTGCCTCGCCAGGCCAACCGAGGAATGATCGTAGACCACATGATCTGCATAGCAGGATACCTGGCATTCAACCATTTAAGGTCGCGAATAATGTCCAGGATCAATGCCTTACCGTGAAGTTTGGGCAAATCATTGCCGCCAAGATGCACTACCAGTACGTCTGGTGGAGAATGGCCAAATGCCGTCAACCTGCATAACTGGTTCCACTGCATGCCACGCAGCCCTTTCCAGGTGATGTGCGCATGGGCTCCAAGCCCCAAATCGCTCCCCCACGGGGATCTGGCAGCATAATGCTCTGCCCAGTGTATATAACTGTGACCGATGATCACAACGTGCCTTCGTCTTGCGGACCCTAAAGGACCTGTAAAGACACAAGACCAGGCCCCTGCCTATACGTTAGGTAGGGTTCTTATATATCTTTGGTAACTTGAAGACGGCCACCGGCCTAGTCGTTTAATTTCCTCCGAGCTATAACCCAGGGCTGCTGCAGTGGAGGCTGCTCCAATTCTAAATGAATGGGTGCCAAACCTAGTGCCAAGAACACCTACTCTATTTAATCCTAGGTCTGTTAACTTTCAAAACTGATATTTTGTCAGAGGTGACTTATCAGCATGCTGGAAGAAATATCCTGCATCCTGTCCTCTGATTTTCAAATATGCTTGCGTGGCTTTAACTGGGCATATACTATTTATGCTGCATCGCTCAAAGGTGATTTGCTTACCCTTGCCTGTTTGATCGGCCTTGGATCGCCTAATCAATATTTGTACTGTCCCCTCCTGGACTCTAACGTCCTGCCATTGTAGGGCTAGCCTAGATTTATCTGCTTTTCCCCCAGCCACCAGTTCACTGATTCTGAGGGCATCGAAAAAGGCAATTAAGGAAGCTGCTTTGAATAATACTTTTTCGAATTTGTCCCTACAAAGGAGCGGCCATAGCTTACAAATGCGCTCCAATAACGGAGGGGAGATAGGTGTCCTCGTGTCTTGCTCTCTACCCCTCTCTTTGGACCATCCTTCTAACATTTTCCTTATGCGGTAGTCCCCTGAAAAATCCCTATAGCCATTTATTTTTGCATAAAAGGCCAGGGCCGACAGCTTACCTTGGATAGTGCCAGGCGCTAGCCCCTTTCTATTAAGGTATATGATGAACTGCTGTAAATGTTCGACTGCTGCTGGCCAAACCGGCTCCAGGTCGACCATCTTCCTAAAGTCCTGAAATTCTATACTCACGGCTGAGTAACCCTTTCTTGTCCTCGGTGCCAGGGCCAAACCTATTGATCTTGATGCATCTTCACGCCAATTTGCCAGACCTCTGGAGGAAGAACTTCTCGCAGCTCCCTGGCTCCGGGGTCTAGCTCCCTGAACTGGTCAATCTGTTAGTGTGATAATGCATCAGCTATCCTATTGTCTAAACCTGGTATGTGTTGGGCATGCACCAAAATATTAAACTGCAGTGCCCGTAATGTAAAGGCCCTGACCAATGTCATGACCCGATCCGAGTGTGACGTAAGGTTGTTTATGATATAAACAACCGCTTGGCTGTCACACCAAAAACGGACCACTGAATTTGACCATTCTTCGGCCCACAGCCATAATGCGCATACTATTGGAAAAAATTCTAGAAATGTCAGGTCTCTTGTGATGCCTTTTTGATGCCACTCGTCTGGCCATATGCCCAAACACCATCTGCCTCGGAAATAAATTCCGAATCCTAAAGATCCGGCAGCGTCTGAATGCACCTGGAAGTCTGCTCTCAAACCAATTTCACCTCTCCAGAAGGAAATCCCATTAAATTTCTCTAGGAACTGGTTCCATACAAGAAGATCTTCCTTCATACCTCGTGTTACCCTGGTTCTGTGCATTGGTCGGTGAAGACCCTTCATAGCACAGCACAGGCGCCTCAGGAATGTGCATCCAGGTGCCACCACTCTACAGGCGAAATTCAGGTGTCCAACTATTTCTTGTAATTCCCTAAGTGACACTTTTTTCTTGTGTAATAGAGATGCTATCCTAGACCTAAGGTCCACCAATTTGTTATGAGGCAGCCTTGAAGTTTGCTGCATCATGTCCAGTTCTATGCCTAGAAAGGTGAGGGATGTGGCTGGTCCCTCAGTCTTTTCTTTGGCAAGGGGTAGCCCCAGCTCTTTTGCCAATGCCTGAAATTTGTTCAAAATAAATCTGCATTTACCTGAATTCCTTTTCCCACAGAAAAGGAAGTCATCAAGGTAATGGGCCGTAGAATTACAGCCCACCCTGTGCCTTATCTTCCATTCTATGAATGAGCTAAATTTTTTAAATGCGGCGCATGACACTGAGCAGCCCATAGGTAAAGCCCTGTCTATGTAAAATGAACCTTGAAATTGGAATCCCAACAAGTTGAAGTCAAGAGGATGAACTGGCAAAATTCAAAACGCTGATTTTATGTCACATTTTGCCAGATCAGCCCCCACCCGCACCTTCTAACCATATGTACCACCTCATCAAAGGAAGTGTATCTAACGGTGCATAGTTCTGGGGGGGATGGCATCGTTAACTGACGTTCCCTCCGGAAAGGACAAGTGGTGGATTAACCGGAACTCGCCCTGGGCCTTTTTCGGCACTATGCCTAAAGGAGAAACTCTGAGATTTTCAAGAGGTGGCGTTGGAAACGGTCCAAGGACTCTGCCCTCCCTAACTTCCTTGTCAATCTTATTCTGAACAATACTTTCCATGCCAATTATTGATCGAAGGTTCCGCGCAATAAATGCTTTACGCTCTCCTTCCGCCAGGATTTTAAACCCGTATCTAAAGCTGTCTAACAAGTAATTGGCATCCTCTTTACGGGGGTATATACTTAACCATTCTTTCAAAACTTCAACCTTAATTGGGCTGGGTCCCTTTTCCAGGGGTACCCCCGCCAGTGTTAGTCTTTTTGCCGCCACCTGCACCCTTGTTCTGGCGCTGGGCGCCTGCTTTGAGGCAAGATGAATTCGGGTGCTGACCTCCACAGGTAATGCACTCGTGCCTAAATCTACACGGCCTCCTTGTGCAAAAGCCCTTGGAATTATACTCGAAGCAAGGCATGCGGGGTTGAACCGCCTGCCCCGTGCCAGGGCGGGGAATTTGATTAGTGGCAACTTTCCTATTTAAATGGCCGCTGTCAAATCTATCGCCAGTGTTTGGCCTAGCGGGGGTCATGTGTTGAAGCCACAGACCCGGCAGGGGCTCATCCCATCGAATATTTGGGTGGATAGTGCTCCGTATATGGAACACTTGGTCGTATTGAAGCCAAGCCTGCCCTGCAAAATCCACATAGGCTCTATATATCATATCTAAATATTGAACGAGGGCTTGAGCCCTCCAGGGCTGCACCTTAACTATGACTCCTGCATAGATAAGAAACCCGGGTAGCCAATTGGCCCATGTTCTATCCGGTTTATTCCTTCTGCGCTTTTCCTTTTCCTTCTCATCTTCTTTATCTAATTCTTTCTTTTCTACATCTCTGTTAAGGAGGTCGAATACGTCTACGTATTCGCCTTTTCAAATTTTTTCTTTTGTAGCCGGGGTTAGGTGATCCCCCAGGGGCATGGAGTAGTCCCCGTATGGCAAGGCACCGAATGGAACAGTGTTGTAGCCTGTGTTAGGCACGGATGGATATGGCCAAACCCCTGCATTAGCCAAGTTACCTGGTTGGGCAGGTGGGGCAGGAGGAGTGTAGGGCATGCCCCAGCCACTAAATTGAGGACTAGCGCATGGCCAAGCAGTGTTGACTAGCCCTGTACTCTGTGTGTTGTAAGGAGTGTATAGTGTGTGGTTGTATGGACCTCCGCCGACCCATGGCCATGCAGGGAGAGGTGTATAGGTGCCCGGTGCAGCGGCTGACTCACCAGTTGAAGTTGTGGCCATGCTAGGTTCATCCACCATAGCAGGCTTGTCGAAGCTGACCTCCACCTCATATTGTCCCTCTTGGCAAGTAGTCGCTGGTTCAGATGTTACCAAAGTTGAAGACCTTCTCCCCTTTTCTGTGCTCCGTGACCTCAGAGTCGATGAGGCCCCATCTGCCTCTCGTCTAGCAGTCGCTTCTGGGAGCTGTTCGGACTCAAGGACAGCAAACCTATTCATTAGGTCTTGTGCCATTGCTTTCAACTTGGCCCTACGATGACTCTTGGTGTCCCTAGCCGATCTACGTGGCCTGGACTTGCTTGGCTTAGAAGCCTGTTTAGCCATTTGCTTGGCCTCTAGTGCTGAAATTTTTTCCTGAAGTTCTTGCCACACGGGCCAAGATTCTTCATCTGAGGAGGGTTGGGGAGGAGACACTTGAGGAGCTAGCCTTTTCTTGGCCAGCTGTTTCCCCTTCCTGTTGCCCTGCCCCTTCCTCAGTGCCATTATGAACTGAGGTTTCCTTTCAGTTTAATTGGAATAGCCCCAAAATAAGACGAGTACTAGTCCTATCAATTATCTAGTGCCAGTTGAGACCCAGTCGCTACGCAGACTGTCTAGATGTGAAATTGAAACGTTTCCCATCAGTTATCCCTCTCTATGACCCGTGTCCTGTATGAACAACTTATGTCAAACCAATGCGCTTGCCCCTGGTGCTAAAAGACCTTTCTAACAGTCTGCCACACTACCTTATTTGTGTAGACCTCCAAATAATTGTACACAATCAATTCACATTTACTCGTTCCTATGTTAATTAATTATTTAAATTAGTATAATCACCTGCAATAAATGAAAATAATTGCTAGATTACTCACATAATTAATAACTTACCACTAATTAATTAATCATAAATTAATTTTATATGAATAAATTAATTAACTTATTTGATATAATTTATTATTAATTACTTACCTTATTCACCTTTATATTATTTATCCTAGTTGTATTTCATGGGTTTTAAAAAAAAATTATTTTATTATTTTATTATTACTATTATATATATATATATATATATATAAAATTTAATTTAACTTTTTAAAAAAATAACCGTACTGTGGTTGTGCTAGTCTACCCTCCGGTCCGCTGGCCTCCGATGCCTCTCAGGTGGCTAAAGCTTGAAGGAAAAGCAATGGATAAATTGCAGGAGGGCTTGCGAAGTGGGTGAACGTTCCCGCCTAAATTGCTTCAAAAGGAGGGGGCGGGAGTCCAGCCCCAAAACGGCGGTAAATAAAAGGCCTTGTGGCGCCGATACGAATAAAGAATGAGAGTGGGGGGGAATGGGCGGATAAAGTGTAAAACAAGAAATGAAGCTTGGAATCGTGTAACTATTCCCGCTCAAATTAATTCAAACGTATTAATAATGCCCCCAAGCACTTAACACCGGGACCCCGAGACTGCAACTTAAATTCAAATTTCCTATTTAATTATTAATTAAACTGATTATCACGTCTTATTTACTTCTTCTAAAGTTTTTCTTTCCTATAAACACTCTCCACGCTTGGGCGCGGCCGGCGCGAGCCATGCCACCGCAGCCCCCCCCCACGCGTCTACTTACTCCACAAACTTCTATAATTAAACAAGACTTATTGCATGCAATAAATTCAACAATAAATTCAAACAATAACAGAACCCTGGGAGGGATCCAATGCTACCCTACCCTCCTTCAGGAATGCTCGAAACTCCGATGACGCAGTTCAATTGCAGCCAAGCAAAGCTCTCTCTCTCTGTCTCTCTTGGTGCCCAAAAAAGAAGAGGGCGGTGCGAGGGGGAACGCCCCTTAAATAATCTGGCATTCCCTCCCTCCTCCGTGTAGCTCTCGTGAGGCTGGCTAGTCTCGCGTTATCCGGGGTGTAGGGCAAAGAGCCAGCCATGCTGGCCGAAGTCTTTCAGACTCGCCAGCGGCTGCAGCAGTGCATGCAAATTATGTCCCACCATTTGTATAAAAAGTAGATTTAGGAAACACTTGAGATAATGCTATTGAAGTAGCCTGCTTCAGGTAAAAAAATAGTCTAATTATTTTAACCTTTTAGTTTGTTTTTAATTTTACTTATGTTTCATATACATACATAATTTTAAATTGTGCAATGCTCTGATACGAATATAGAAAAAGAAGAAAGGTTCAAAGGAATCCAAAAACAAATCATGCATATACATCAAAAGACAATTAAAACAATGTTTGTTGAATATAACAACAGTAATAAGGATGCAATTGATTGTACAAAGAATATTTCCTGCTCCTTTTGCAAAGAGGGCCATATCAGCTCCCAGGATTCTGAGATGTTATATTTTGGGGTCCTTTGGAATCACCTGAGCATAAAGAGTACTTCTTCCTTGCCTTGGGCAGAGAGCAAAGGCAAGTTTAATTAGCTTGAATTTTTTACTTTCTCATGATTGGAGCAGGCAGCAGGAAGAAGAGATTATGATAGAGTGGGGGTTGGGTGGGACTTGCTAAGGGAAGACATCTGCCTTTCACTGAAACATATGATTGAGGCCTTTTTGGAAGCTGGGAAGGAAGCCCAGTTCACAGAGACCCCAGGCATGGCCACAGGGAAAATCCAAGAGAATGACCAGTACTAACTACTAAAGACGGATGTGATCCCTTTATCCCTTTATACCACAATCAGGAGTGACTTCAAAGGCAGGAAAATCCACAATTTTCACTCACCTCCATATTTAACATATCACTTTGAGTGAGTCTAACCAATGATTATCAAAGTGTAAAAAAGTAATTATCTCTATCTATAGGGCCATGATAAAGGCCAAATAGTTTAGTTGCCATTATAGATATTACTTTTAAAAAGTAGCTTGGGTTTCCTATTTGAGAGAAATAACTAAAATAGATACTTTCAGTTAGATGTGCAGAGATGTTCAAAGACTTTTTGTGACCCACGGTATGCCTGAATACAGGGCTGAACCTTCCATTAGTCCAAAACATCTGGACAGTTGCAGGTTTCTCATTCCAGTACATTTAGTCCATTTAGACCAATGCACTAACACAGTGCATTGCGGAAGGGTCTGTAATGCTGCTAAGTACATGTGGATGTATGCAGAATACATCATGCGAAAGGCTGGACTGGATGAATCCCAAGCCGGAAGAAATATCAACAGCCTCAGATATGCAGATGATACCACTCTGATGGCAGAAAGTGAGGAGGAATTAAAGAACCTCTTAATGAGGGTGAAAGAGGAGAGCGCCGAAAATGGTCTGAAGCTCAACATAAAAAAAACTAAGATCACGGCCACTGGCCCCATCACCTCCTGGCAAATAGAAGGGGAAGATATGGAGGCAGTGACAGATTTTACTTTCCTGGGCTCCATGATCACTGCAGATGGTGACAGCAGCCACGAAATTAAAAGATAGTGATGACAAACCTAGACAACATCTTAAAAAGCAGAGACATCACCTTGCCGACAAAGGTCCACATAGTCAAAGCTATGGTTTTTCCAGTAGTGATGTATGGAAGTGAGAGCTGGACCATAAAGAAGGCCGACTGCCAAAGAATTGATGCTTTTGACTTGTGGTGCTGGAGGAGACTCTTGAGAGTCCCCTGGACTGCAAAGAGAACAAACCTATCCGTTCTGAAGGAAATCAACCCTGAGTGCTCACTGGAAGGACAGATCCTGAAGCTGAGGCTCCAATACTTTGGCCATTTCATGAGAAGAGAAGACTCCCTGGAAAAGACCCTGATGTTGGGAAAGTGTGAGGGCAAGAGGAGAAGGGACCACAGAGGACGAGATGGTTGGACAGTGTCATCGAAGCTACCAAGATGAATTTGACCCAGCTTCGGGAGGCAGTGGAAGACAGGAGGGCCTGGTGTGCTCTAGTCCATGGGGTCACGAAGAGTGGGGCACGACTTAACGACTAAACAACAACAACAACATGTGGATATTGCAACAGAGTCATCACTAGTCATTTTGGTTCTTGAGACAATCTGCACTGTTTTGCACTCACTCCGTGGGTGTGAGCCCCTGTGAAAAGGGGGTGGAGAAGAATGTGGTGCCCCCCAAAAGGAAGAGAAAGTTTATGCTTTCAAACAAAACAAACAAATAAAGGAAAGTGAACAGCACGACAGGTGTTGCTGTTTATTTTCTTAACACTCACCAGGAGATGAAACTCTAAATTTCAGTGCCATCTAAATTTTGATACACTGGGGCAAAGCCCCACTTGCTCCCGCTAGTAGTAGGGTTTTCAGGTGCCCCCATGTCTGCTCCAAGAATTTACCCATCCACACATTCTGGCAATTGTCTCCACAGGGCTTCTGGCACCGATAGTCTTGCCTTTCCCCGTCTGCCTTTCCTCCCGTTCTTTCCAGCTGCCTTGCAGGGAGAGCTGCAAATGCCAACTGTGGGAAATGTGATTTGTTTTGATGCAACAGAGTCTCCCAGAGTATCTCTGTGACCTTTTGCATTTTCACCAGTGAATTATTTCAATTATGATTTTTATTCATATTAACAAAGCACCAGGGCTGTGCAGAACCAGGGAGAGAAAGAGAACATGAGAAAGAAGAGAGGCAACCTTTAAAGATCTTAACATATTAAAAAAAACTGTATCAGCTAGTGTCACACCGTATCCCAGATTCCTTTCTATGTTCCCACTGCATCTCCTCTAATGAAATAATTGATTTGCTTTCTGCATTTGGGAGCTGGCCTCAAAGGAAAATAGTTGATCATTTGAATGGCAAAATGGAGCGGAATCTTATTGGAGAAAACATGTAGGAAAAACCTGTGTGATATAGGTAGATATGTTCGTTTTGCATTTTAACATGAGGAGTCCTAATCTGCACCTCTCAAACCAGCTCACATCTGCCCTTGGCCCATGCACTGAGCTCTCTTCTTCATACCTTAACATACAAAATTGTTGTTGTTGTTTAGTCGCTAAGTCATGTCTGACTCTTCGTGACCCCATGGACCAGAGCACGCCAGGCCCTCCTGTCTTCCACTGCCTCCCGGAGTTTGGTCAAATTCATGTTGGTAGCTTCGATGACACTGTCCAACCATCTCGTCCTCTGTCATCCCCTTCTTCTCTTGCCTTCACTTTCCCAACATCAGGGTCTTTTCCAGGGAGTCTTCTCTTCTCATGAGATGGCCAAAGTATTGGAGCCTCAGCTTCAGGATCTGTCCTTCCAGTGAGCACTCAGGGTTGATTTCCTTCAAAATGGATAGGTTTGTTCTCTTTGCAGTCCAGGGGACTCTCAAGAGTCTCCTCCAGCACCACAATTCAAAAGCATCAATTCTTTGGCGGTTGGCCTTCTTTATGGTCCAGCTCTCACTTCCATACATCACTACTGGAAAAACCATAGCTTTGACTATGCGGACCTTTGTCGGCAAGGTGATGTCTCTGCATTATAAGATGCTGTCTAGGTTTGTCATCGCTTTCCTCCCAAGAAGCAGGCGTCTTTTAATTTCATGGCTGCTGTCACCATCTGCAGTGATTATGGAGCCCAAGAAAGTAAAATCTGTCACTACCTCCATATCTTCCCCTTCGATTTCCCAGGAGGTGATGGGACCAGTGGCCATGATCTTAGTTTTCTTGATGTTGAGCTTCAGACCATTTTTGGCGCTCTCCTCTTTCACCCTCATTAAGAGGTTCTTTAATTCCTCCTCACTTTCTGCCATCAGACTGGTATCATCTGCATATCTGAGGCTGTTGATATTTCTTCCGGCAATCTTAATTCCAGCTTGGGATTCATCCAGTCCTGCCTTTCGCATGATGTATTCTGCATATACGAGTTAAAGTTAAATAAGCAAAATACAAAATAGATACATGCAACTACCCTTCATTTTATTCACTTCTCCAAATTTTGCAGTGCAATTCCTCAATTAAAAAAAATAGATGAACATTGCAGGAACTTGTTTAAGTAACATCTGCACCAGGAAATGCATTAAAAATGGCACACTTTAGAATAAATGTACACAAAATTGTACACATGACATGAAATGCATAAAAATTAGAGATGTGTTTAAGCCTCAATCCTGCTCTTTACTCTAATAAAGGGCATAAAGATTGGAGGCAGTGCTCACTTTAGGAGACCTTCCTCGCTGTCCCTGAGTTTGTGACATTGATCTGAAGTATTTCTGAACATTCCACCATGACGTGTTTGTTTTGAGGTTGATTCAAATAATTCTTCTGGTGTAGTCCTGCAGAGACTCTACCATTTTAGGATGTGGATAGCAGGTAGCATTTATAGAAGTACACCCAGAATCAAGGTTTGCAAAAGTTACTTTCTTGGATTGCAACTCCCAGGCCCCCTGAAGCTACCATGGTTGGAGGATTCTGGGAATTGTAGTTCAAAAATAACTTTTCCAAGCACAAGTGATGATCTGAAATTCTGCACCAAAAGTACTCGAAGGAGAGCACCAACTCACCTTTCTCTTAGCTCTTCTGGCTACCATGCTTGCCTTCAGAAGATGTTGTAGGTCAAAGAAATTGTAAACCAAAGCATGCAGTTCCATTATCAGCTGATGGCACCTTTCATCTGGCAGTCACAACCGATGTAACAAAACAGGCTCTGAAAATACAAAACAAAACACAGAACAACCCATAAATTATTATAAAGTAAGGATGCTATGGGCAGTTTGGATAAAGGTATATTTTATATTTACGTAGCTAGTAGTATCATGAGTTGCATTGTTCTTGGCTTATAAATAGGAATGCTGAGTGGCTCAGATGTACAAATATTGGTCCCTCGTCATGTTTCCTTCAAACACAGAATGGGGCCCAAGCATTCTACTTTAGGTTGGATTAAAAGCTAGTGACGAAGTGATTAAAGCCTAGTGACAAATCCTTCCTATTTGCACACTTCCTACAGGCTCACCTGCTTATCTCCCAGTTGCTGTTCCCCATCTATTCACCTTACTTGCTACTGTTTTAGTGACAGTGGCAGGGAAACTGCTCTCTCTGTGTCTTTTCCCCACCTCTCTGCGTTCTGTACCAGAGTACTGTGGAATATTGCAACACCTGTGAGCCAAGTACACTGGAAAAATTTGAGTTTTTCCATGACTACTAACATCTGCTATGAAATATAATTCTATAGCAGAACTAAGCAGAAGTAAGATCCAGGATTCTGCCCAGCACATTTTTTTTTAGAAACAAAATGGTTGCAATTGAAAATATCCACTGGAGTCTCAGCACCTGCCAGTCTATTGAGGTTCTGTGTGAGAGGACTGGGAAGGGGGATCCATCTTGTCTTTGTGTCCGATCATGTCATTTACTTAGCCCTGGCTGTAACTCCTCCTGATACAGAAGGGTATCTTCCTAATTTAATCAGTGTCACAGTCTGAATGGATACAGAATGGGCATTAGTCCTTTTCAGGCATCCATGAAGGGCTTTAATTTGGAAGTGTGAACACAGACAGAGTTCTAAATCCACACTCTGTCTCCCATGAGGAGAAGAGATAGCTGAAGAGGAACATTCCTGCTATACACATCAAGTTCTCAATCATCTGGAGACTTTCCATAAGTAGCAGACTGTCTCCTTTTTAAAGAGTCTTTGTTTACTGGGAGACAGGAAGAGGAGAACTTTCTCTTTGCTCACTCTTCCAAAATCAACCCCTTCCCCTTTTTATTGATTGCCTAAACAGGGTTATAAGTTTGTCACCTCTGTTAAAACCTATGCCAGTGTCATCAGAAAGTCACTGACCAATGTCTTCTAATGAATAATTGAACTTCTCCTTTGTGGTTTTTACTCTTGTAATTATTGAAATTATCTTTCCTCTTATTTTTATTCTATAGTCATTATTCGTCTCCACAGGGAGTGAAGAGTTGTTGGTTCATTTTACAATTTTTCCTCCTTGCTATTTCTTTCAAAATGTACATACACATATATAGATGGGTGTGTACATGAATGTGTGCCTGTGTGTGATCAACCAGACAATATTTCTGTGCTCTGCGTATCTCTGTGTGTATCTCTCTGTGCTTATATAGGGGGAAATGTTGTGAAGAGACAAATTGCGGTGGCCCTGATGGGGAAAAAGAGTCTTTGTTGTCTGACTCTTGACATAGAGGCAAGAAATCCCAGGGAGCTTGACAATTCCTCTGCAAGATGTCACATACTGTCCAGACAACCTGAATTTATAAGAACAAAGAATTTATTGATTATTCTTCACTTACCTACCATACACTGAAAAACTGGACAGTTGCATGTACCTCTTATGACTTGAGAATTGCACAAAAATGATATTCTCTTTGGGTGCAAGGAAAAAAGCATGGTATTTTCTGCCAAACTGAGTGAGAATGGTAGGGGAAAAATACAAAGTGTGTGTGTGTGTGTTAGTACACACTACTTCCCTTTTCTTCTCTCCTTCCTGGAAGCACCACTATATCTTTCTGCATTTGTGTATTTTATAGCATAAGAAGACACAGTGATGCTGCACCCTTAAGGATACGTCTTCCACTACCCAGAAATTGCTTATTCATTTCAAAGCTTGTCACACAGTGTAACTTGACAACCCATGGAGTCCTCATCCTCAGAGAGCCTTGGGGATTCTCCTGTGTATCAATTTTCCTGCAAGTAAGCTAAATGCAAGTATTGGCACGCTTAGAAGTTAGCAAATCACTGTTAGCCAAGATTTACCTCAAACTATTTTGCCTCTCCTTTTCAGCAATACAGAAAAATAGTTATGAGATACCAAGGAGAAAACTGATAATTATTCAGGATGTGATTGTTAAATAGAGATGGGCATGAACTGGTTCTGATAGTTGGTGGTTTGTCACTATTTACGAACCACAAACTATGAATGTCCATGAACTTTCTTATGGAATGAATCATGTCATGGTTCCTACAATTTGGGATTTCCAGGAGATATAGAATGACCTGTCATAAGACAGAGATGCCAAACTCACAGCAAGTCTTCTACTGACTCTCCTCCCCACCCCCTCCAAGTTTGGCGAAGATTAGATTTGGGATGTCCAAGTTATAGCCTCCCAAAGCAGATCTCCCCAGAAAGGTGCTCTTTAGCAGCTGACTTGGCAAAAATCAAATGAGTGCTTCATGTGAGGGAACTTGAGACAGGGTGTTGCTTATCATGAGGTGGACTGGGGAGGGAACAAAAAGGGGGCAGACATGGGAACATGACTAGCTAGCTAAGCATCTTCTTCTCACAGCGACTGCTGAAAAAGTGAACCACCAGCTGAGCTGCCCAAAATGTGTCTCCTATAACCAGCTATACTCCAAGAGCACACCTGGAGCTCTGTGGCTGGCTGCCTGACCAACCCTACACAAAGTTTTCCCTAGGTCCATTTCAGCATTGACTAGGGAACTGATTGAGTAGTGCCAGGCTGTCTGGCCAGGGATGGCGTGCCCAAAAACAAAGTGTACAAATCACCAACACTGATAATAGTTTGGTGTTTCATTTCATTCTGGGCAAGACTGTTTCCCCAAAGTGCCCCAAAATGAGGCTCTACCATTCAGCAAAGTTAGACAAATGCCTCAGGCAGCATATTTGGGGTACTGTACCAGGACCAACCCCTTCATGGATTGCTGCCTTGTCGTGGCGAAGGGGCTTGAGTAATTCAGAGAAGCTATGGGCTATGCCGTGCAGGGACACCCAAGATGGACAGGTCATAGTGGAGAGTTCTGACTAAACGCCATCCACCTGGAGCAGGAACTGGCAAGCCACTCCAGTATCTTTGCCAAGAAAACTCCAGGGACAGAAACAAAAGGCTAAAAGATATGACGCTGGAAGATGGGCCCCTCAGGTCGGAAGGCGTCCAACATGCTACTGAGGAAGAGCGGAGGACAAGTACAAGTAGCTCCAGAGCTAATGAAGTGGTTGGGCCAAAGCCGAAAGGACGCTCAGCTGCGGAAGCGCCTGGAAATGAAATGAAAGTCCGATGCTGCAAAGAAAAATACTGCATAGGAACCTGGAATGTAAGATCTATGAACCTTGGTAAGCTGGATGTGGTCAAACAGGAGATGGCAAGAATCAACATTGACATCCTGGGCGTCGGTGAACTAAAATGGATGGGAATGGGCAAATTCAATTAAGACGATTCTCATATCTACTATTCTGAGCAAGAATCCTGTAGAGGAAATGGAGTAGCCCTCATAGTCAACAAAAGAGTGGGAAAAGCTGTACTGGGATACAATCTCAAAAAAGGAACAACAGGTAAGTTTGGCCTTGGAGTTCAAAATGAAGCAGGGCAAAGGCTAATAGAGTTTTGTCAAGAGAACAAGCTGGTCATCACAAACACACTTTTCCAACAACACAAGAGGCAACTCTACACATGGACATCACCAGATGGGCAATACCAAAATCAGATTGATTATGTTCTCTGCAGCCAAAGATGGAGAAGCTCTATACAGTCAGCAAAAACAAGACCTGGAGCTGATTGTGGCTCTGACCATCAGCTTCTTATAGCAAAACTCAAGCTTAAACTGAAGAAAGTAGGAAAAACCACTGGGCTAGTCAGGTATAATCTAAACCAAATCCCTTCTGAATACACAGTGGAAGTGAAGAACAGATTTAAGGAACTAGCTTTGGTGGACAGAGTGCCTGAAGAACTATGGATGGAGGCTCGTAACTTTGTACAGGAGGCAGCAACAAAAACCATCCCAAAGAAAAGGAAATGCAAGAAAGCAAAGTGGCTGTCCAACGAGGCCTTACAAATAGCAGAGAAGAGAAGGGAAACAAAATGCAAGGGAGATAGGGAAAGTTACAGAAAATGGAATGCTGACTTACAAAGAATAGCAAGGAGAGACAAGAGGGCCTTCTTAAACGAACAGTGCAAAGATATAGAGGAAAATAATAGAAAGGGAAAAACCAGAGATCTGTTCAAGAAAATTGGAGATATTAAAGGAACCTTTTGTGCAAAGATGGACATGATAAAGGACAAAAATGGTAGGGACCTCACAGAAGCAGAAGACATCAAGAAGAGGTGGCAAGAATACACAGAGGAATTATACCAGAAAGATCTGGATGTCCCGGACAACCCAGATAGTGTGGTTGCTGACCTTGAGCCAGACATCCTGGAGAGTGAAGTCAAGTGGGCCTTAGAAAGCATGGCTAGCAACAAGGCCAGTGGAGGTGATGGCTTTCCAGTTGAACTATTTAAAATCTTAAAAGATGACGCTGTTAAGGTGCTACACTCAATATGCCAGTGAGTTTGGAAAACTCATCAGTGGCCAGAGGATTGGAAAAGATCAGTCTACATCCCAATCCCAAAGAAGGGCAGTGCCAAAGAATGCTCCAACTACTGTACAATTGCACTCATTTCACACGCTAGCAAGGTTATGCTCAAAATCCTCCAAGGTAGGCTTCAGCAGTATGTGGACTGAGAACTCCCAGAAGTACAAGCTGGATTTCGAACGGGCAGAGGAACTAGAGACCAAATTGCTAACATGCACTGGATTATGGAGAAAGCGAGAGAGTTCCAGAAAAACATCTACTTCTGCTTCATTGACTACGCAACAGCCTTTGACTTTGTGGACCACAGCAAACTATGGCAGGTTCTTAAAGAAATGGGAGTGCCTGACCACCTTATCTATCTCCTGAGAAATCTATATGTGGGACAGGAAGAAACAGAATTGGATATAGAACAACTGATTGGTTCAAAATTGGGAAAGGAGTACGACAAGGCTGTATATTGTCTCCCTGCTTATTTAACTTATATGCAGAATACATCATGCGAAAGGCAGGACTGGAGGAATCCCAAGCCGGAATTAAGATTGTCGGAAGAAATATCAACAACCTCAGATATGCAGATGATACCAGTCTGATGGCAGAAAGTGAGGAGGAATAAAAGAACCTCTTAATGAGGGTGAAAGAGGAGAGCGCCAAAAATGGTCTGAAGCTCAACATCAAAAAAACTAAGATCATGGCCACTGGTCCCATCACCTCCTGGCAAATAGAAGGGGAAGATATGGAGGCAGTGACAGATTTTACTTTCTTGGGCTCCATGATCACTGCAGATGGTGACAGCAGCCATGAAATTAAAAGATGCCTGCTTCTTGGGAGGAAAGCGATGACAAACCTAGACAGCATCTTAAAAAGCAGAGACATCACCTTGCCGACAAAGGTCCGCATAGTCAAAGCTATGGTTTTTCCAGCAGTGATGTATGGAAGTGAGAGCTGAACCATAAAGAAGGCCGACCGCCAAAGAATTGATGCTTTTGAATTGTGGTGCTGGAGGAGACTCTTGAGAGTCCCCTGGACTGCAAAGAGAACAAACCTATCCATTTTGAAGGAAATCAACCCTGAGTGCTCACTGGAAGGACAGATCCTGAAGCTGAGGCTCCAATACTTTGGCCATTTCATGATAAGAGAAGACTCCCTGGAAAAGACCCTGATGTTGGGAAAGTGTGAAGGCAAGAGGAGAAGGGGACAACAGAGGACGAGATGGTTGGACAGTGTCATCGAAGCTACCAACATGAATTTGACCAAACTCCGGGAGGCAGTGGAAGACAGGAGGGCCTGGTGTGCTCTGGTCCATGGGGTCACGAAGAGTCAGACATGACTTAACGACTGAACAACAACAACCAGGACCAACAAAATGTAATTCAACAGGGATAAGTGCAAAGTACTGCACCTCAGAAAAAGAAACCAATTGCACAGTTACAAGATGGGGGATACCTGGCTCAGCAAAACCACAAGCAAGAAGGATCTTGGAATTGTCGTAGATCACAAGGTAAATATGAGCCAACAGCATGATGTGGCTACAAAAAAGGCAAATGCTATTTGAGGTTGCATTAATAGTTTCCAAATCCCGTGAGATTCTAGTCCCCCTCTATTCAGCAATGGTTAGGCCTCACCTTGAGTATTGTGTCCAGTTCTGGACACCACACTTCAAGAAGGATGCTAACAAATTGGAACAAGTTCAGACGAGGGCGACAAGGATGATCAGGGGGCTGGAAACCAAGCCTTATGAGGAAAGCCTGAAAGAACTGGGCATGTTTAGCCTTGGGAAAAGAAGACTGAGGGGTGATGTGATAGCACTTTTCAAATATTTGAAAGCCTGTCGTACAGAGGAGGGCAAGATCTGTTCTCGATCATCCCAGAGTGCAGGACACGCAACAATGGGCTCAAGTTAAAGGAAGCCAGATTTTGGTTGAATTTCAGGAAAAACTTCCTAACTGTTAGAGCAGTACAACAGTGGAACCAGTTACCTAGGGAATTGGTGAGTGCTCCAACAGTGGAAGCATTCAAGAAAAACTTAGATAATCACCGGGCAGATATCTTTTGATTGTATTCCTGCATTGAGCAGGGGTTTGGACTTGATGGCCTTGTAGGCCCCTTCCAACTTCACTTTGCTATGATTCTATGACTTTTTACTTACTTAGTCAGTATGTTATTTTTAATACCAGGGATGGGCAGATGCTTTTCTGGCATTTTCTACGTCAAATGCTAAAATGTCTTAGCCTATCCCAAGGAGACATGAGAGCAGAAATGGTAGATGATGCTGTGGTCCCTGTCTATCAAGAAATGCCAGCTCTTTAACTTTGGAAGCCCTGGCTCTGGGTGCCACCGACTCTAGGACAGTCTCACTTGCTCATTCACTTTCTCTCTCCCTGCTTTCCATCTACAGTGTAAGCATAGCCAGTGCTGATCAGCTTCTTTCTGCTGTTGCCGCTGCTAATGGAAACACATGGTGCATTTACACAAAAGCTCCTTCTCATTCCTAGTAATGACATTGGCAGTGGCAGCTCCCATCTCCTCCTGCTGCCTTGCTCCCTTCCAAGCACCCTTGTCATTTCCTTTCCCTTTATCGACAGCTTTTAATGGGATGAGTCTTTTTGCCAGCAGTTAAAATCCAATGTGTTCACAGCGGCTGTCAAAGACACCCTGGCTGCATAAACAGCCTCCCATGTGGTCTCACAGTTAAAAACATATATACACGAACCAGACACAACTGTCACTGACACACCAGAATCATCATTAGCGCTTGATCTTCTCAGCACATGGGATGTGCCTTGGCAAGTTATTTTCATCTCAATTTTTTTAAAGTCTTACATTTTGTGTGTGTGTGCTTCATTTCCCTGATCTCGTTGAAAAAGACAGCATGGAGCTACAGCGAGAATTGCTCAAGAAGCAATGTCTTCTTTATGATATGCTTGTAGTCAGAAGTCTGCTCACCAGTTAAAACGCTACTTCCACTATCTTCACCCTCCTCAGAGTCTGAAGTCTGAAAATAGACACTAATAAAGGATTAAAAGACCATAATACCTCGAAGGAGTTATCTCCTTCCTGATTCAGCCAAATTTTGAGAGTCCAGGTGGCACGTTAAGCTCATCCAACAGCCAGATCTCAGATTGCTTTAGAAAGAGATGAGAGTTTATTTTAGTTCTTTTATGAAGATTTATGAAGGGTCATGGTGGCGCTGAGGGTTAAACCGCAGAAGCCTCTGTGCTGCAAGGTCAAAGACCAGCAGTCGTAAGATCGAATCCATGCGACGGAGTGAGCTCCCGTCGCTTGTCCCAGCTCCTGACAACCTAGCCGTTCGAAAGCATGTAAAATGCGAGTAGATAAATAGGTACCACCTCGGTGGGAAGGTAAGGGCGTTCCGTGTCTAGTTGAACCTTTACCTTACCTATGAAATTCTACACATTTCTTCAGGGATGCTGGCAAGTCTTTGGGTATGAGTTCCAAGTATGAGCCCAAGTCTTTGGTACCAAGTCCCAAGTCCTAAGCCCCAAGTCCGAGCCTCCATTAAAGACAAGTCTTTTTCCTCAGAAAAAAAGGGAGGGGTGGTTGGATTCCGAATTGTGGGTTGAGTTCGAGTCATTAAAAAAAGAACCTAAGTCGAATCCCAGTTGAGTCAGAGGTGTGACCTAGGTCCGACTTGACAGTAAATCCTGCTACTCAAATCCCCATCCCTGCATTTCTCCAAATTGCTTCATCTTCTTCAAATTAGGGGTGTGAATCCTCATGTGTCCCATTCTTACATGTGCTGTTGGCTCACCTCTACCCTTAAGAGAGCCTGTGCCAACTAACATCATCTGGAATTGTCCTTCTAAAGGTGTCAACCACCCAAGCAGTCCAGCTTGAGTATATTCCAAAAACCCTTCCGTGTTGTTGCCCCCTTGCTTTGGAATTATCTTCCTGAGTCCCTGTGAAGTATAATATCCCTTCGGGAGGGGATGTAAGGCAAAGTAGTTTCAGTGGGCCTTTGGAAGCTACTAACTGCTATTCCATCATGTAATGTGCATTTTTATATATTACTGTTTACATTTTTGCTAGGTTTTATTGTATTTTATCATTTAGAATCATAGAAAAGTGAAGTTGGAAGGGGCCTACAAGGCTATCAAGTCCAACCCCCTGCTCAATGCAGGAATACAATCAAAGCATATCTGCCAGGTGATTATCTATGTTTTTCTTGAATGCCTCCACTGTTGGAGCACTTGCCACATCTTGAGTTAATTGGTTCCACTGTCGTACTGCTCTAACAGTTAGGAAGTTTTTCCTGATATTCAACTGAAATCTGGCTTCCTTTAACATGAGCCCATTGTTCTGTGTCCTGCACTCTGGGATGATCGAGAACAGATCTTGCCCTCCTCTGTATGACAGTCTTTCAAATATTTGAAAAGTGCTATCATATCTCCCCTCAGTCTTCTTTTCTCAAGGCTAAACATGCCCAGTTCTTTCAGCCTTTCCTCGTAAGGCTTGGTTTCCAGCCCCCTGATCATCCTTGTCACCCTCCTCTGAACTTGTTCCAATTTGTTAGCATCCTTCTTGAAGTGTGGTGTCCAGAACTTCAGCGTGCCACCTGGACTCCCTTTACAAGGAGTATTTTATTCTTATATGTATTGTTTTTTTGTTGTGTGACCCATTCTTGGGGTTTTTTGGGCGAGAAGAATATATATAATAAAAGTGAAGAGGGACCTAAACAATTTTCTGTTCATCCAGAGGAATCTTAGCCATTCATCTCGGATAGCTCAGTGTTCTAGGTATCTGGCTGTAGAACCAGAGGTTAGGAATTGTTTCCCCACTGAACATCCTTGTTAGCTGCCCAGAGCAGACTTTGGTCTAGATGGGTGGGGTATAAATTGAATAAATGAATAAATGAATAAATGAATAATAAATAAATAAATAAATAAATAAATGATCCATAAGATCCCTTCCAGCTCTTGAGTTGTTTTTATTTATTATTATTATTATTATTATTATTATTATTATTATTATTATTATTATTATTATTATTATTATTATTATTTAAAAAACTCCAGGCACAGTCAAAATTATAAAACATTGACTGGTATTAAATAACAGATACAAGTTTTAACCAAAAATCTAAGTGCTTGTTAAATATTGACACAGTAATTATGCTGTTCCTAATATTGCCATTTTTTGTAGCTCTGATGGTGTGATTTCTGAGATCTGCAACTGTTTATAATACGGTGTGAAATTTCTTGATATTGTTCCCAAATGACTACGGGGACCACTGAAGTGTGTTTCTTCCAGAGGCGAGATGTTTCCATTGCAAGTTCTGTGTACTTGGTTAGTTTTTCCAGTTCTTTATTTTCAACTCTGGCATCCCCTGGAATTGCATCGTCAATGATCCGGACATTTCTTCGTTCTATTACTACTATGTCTGGTGTGTTATGTTCAAGGTGTCTGTCCGTTTGGATCTGGAAATCGCACAAGAACTTGATATCCTCCTTTTCTGACACCTCCTCTACCTGATGTTCCCTGGAGTTTTTGGAGGCTGACAAGTTTTTTTTGTTGCATAGTGATCAGTGCACTAACTTTGCCACTCTGTCATGTCTAACTTTGTAATCTGTTTGTGCGATCTTTGGACATTCACAGATGAGGTATGACACAGTTGCATCTTTTTCTTGGCAGAGTCGACATTTGCTGTCAGCACTAATTCCTTGGATCTTAGCTTTCATCACAATGGTTTGGGGTGCTTGTTCTTGTGCAGCAAAAATCAAGCCTTTGGTTTCTTTCTTAAGGGTCCCCAGTTTTAGCCATGCCCATGTTGAATTATGTTCATGCTTTGCATCAATATTTCTCAGGTGTTGTCTTCCATTCAACCCAAAGGCAGAGTCTTTGCCTTGAGATAAAATTGGCAGTCAGAAAACTTTCATCTAGCTTGGAAAAGTTACTTTCTTCGATGATGACTCCCAGCATCCCAAAGCCAGCATTCACAAAGACCAGGTTCCTTTCACTTTGCTACGCAAAGCAAAATACTTGTATTGATACTTGTTTTGTTTTGTTTCTTTGAATTTTGCCTGCTATTGTGTTCATAGTAACTGATAGCCAGGCTTCTGGCAGTGAGCATTTCTCTACTTAATATTGTTGTTGTTGTTGTTGTTGTTACATTCCCATATTTGTGCAAAGAAATCTAGCAGGGCTTGAGAATTACTTGTCAAGGCATTCTGTGGTTATCAGGGCAACCTAAATTAATGAGAAAAATGAACTAAGCAAGTATGTGTGCAGTTTTATTAGGCAGTTGCCTCTTTAACACTAATGGGAAATTATCAGATGTTCTCTTTTGAGTCATTTCAGAGAACTCTTAAAGAGAGTAGTTAAAGAAAATCACAGCTGCTGTCTTCCATACAACCCAAAGGCAGAGTCTTTGCCTTGAGATAAAATTGGCAGTCAGAAAACTTACATCTACCTTGGAAAAGTTACTTTCTTCGATGATGACTCCTGGCATCCCAAAGCCAGCATTCACAAAGACCAGGTTCCTTTCACTTTACTACGGAAATTGTGCCATTTTTCAGGCACAATTCAAAGTTCTTGTTTTAATCTGGAAAGCCCTAAATAGCTTGGGCCCATGTCATAAGAACATAAGAAGAGCCCTGCTGGATCAGGCCAAGGGCCCATCTAGTCCAGCTTCCTGTATCTCACAGTGGCCCCACCAGAGGCCTCTGGGAGCCCACGAGACCCCTAGATCCCTGTCTCCTGATCCCCCTCCCCTGCATCTGGCATTTGGAGGTACCTTCCTTTTAAGCCTGGAGATTATACATCCCCATCATGGCTTGTAACCTGCGATGGACTTTTCCTCCAGAAATATGTCCAATCCCCTTTTAAAGGCATCTAGGCCAGATGCCATTACCACATCTTGTGGCAAGGAGTTCCACATACTAACAACACACTGGGTAAAGAAATATAATCTCTCTCTTTATAAGCCTCCATGGTTAAGATAATCAGGAGAGCCCTTTTTCTCAGTCTCACCATCGTCACAGGTGTTTGGTGAAGACACAGCAGCTTTCTCTGTTGCAGCTTCCAGACTCTGGAAATCAGGTTGGTTCCATATTTGCTGTCCTACTGCAGGCAAGTAGACTTTTCTCTTCAGGCAGGCTTTCCCTTAGTGACTGAATATCTAAGAGAGGCTTTAAAATGGGATGCTTGTATTTTTGTTGCTTTAAAATCTGTTTAATAATGAGTTTATCTAACATTTAAAATATAATGTTTACTTAATTCTTTTTCTAATATTTGAATAATTTACTGTTGTTGGTTTTTAATATTGTGTTTTTAATTATATAAGCTGCCTTGAGTCCCTTTTTAGGAGAAAGGTGGGGTAAAAATATTTTAAATAAAATAATAAAAATAAATACATATGCAGAACATGATTGGGATCCCTAGATGAAGAGAGTTTCCCCAGAAAAAGACTTTGCTATGAATATCTTAAATTACTCTTTCATTGCTGCAGAGGATCCACCCATTGATGCCACACTGAAACTGCTCCAGGCTGTCATTATTTTCTAGACGAGGTAGCCATGCTAGTCTGTGCAAGCATATCAGTTTTTGTCCTTTCTGTTTTGTTTTGTTTTGTTTCTTTGAATTTTGCCTGCTATTGTGTTCATAGTAACTGATAGACAGGCTTCTGGCAGTGAGCATTTCTCTACTTAATAAGGCTGGTCACTGGATGACAGATAGACACAAGCATTCTCACTGATTTTCTGGGTCTCCCTCTCCTGGGACTTCTCATTGAGACTTTTCCTTTTTTAGGCTTCCCTAGAAAATCAAGATACCTCCCCAGCCTCATTTTTCCCTTGTTTTGTTTGTCTGTTTCTTTATAATAGAATAATGAAGTTGGAAGGGGCCTATAAGGCCATTGCCCTGCTCAATGCAGGAATCCAAATCAAATGATATCTGCCAGGTGGTTGTCTAACTTTCTCTTGCATGCCTCCAGTATTGAAGCACTCATCACCTCTTGAGGTACAATTGATTCCATTCCCATACTGCTCCAACAGTTAGGAAGCTTTTCCTGATATTCAACCAAAATCTGTCTTCCTGTAACTTGAGCCCATTGTTGCATGTCCTGCACTCTGGGATGATTGAGAACAAATTCTGCTCCTCCTCTGCATGACAGTCTTTCAAGTATTTGAACATTGCTATTCAATTCAATTCAATTCAATTTATTGTCATTGAACGTATATACACCGTATACACATACAACGAAATCCACAAAGAACACTCAGAGACCAGACCAAAAACACACACACACCCTCATAACAAACCCTAAATCCCAGAACCCCGCCTAAAGCTCATAGTATCCACACAACATACAACACAACAGACCAAGTAATAGTAATATCTCCTCTCAGTCTTCTTTTCTCAAGGCTAAACATGCCCAATTCTTTCAGTCTTTCTTCATAGAGATTGGTTTCCAGCACCCTAATCCATTGTTGCCTTTCTCTGAACTTGTTCCAATTTGTTGGCATCATTCTTGAGGTACAGTGTCCAGAACCAGACACAATGCTCGGGATGAGGCCTAACCAATGCCAATAGAGGGGAACTAGTACCTCATGGGATTTGGAGACTGTACTTCAGTTAATGCAGCCTCAAATAGCATTTGCCTTTTTTGTAGCCACATTACACTGTTGGCTCATATTCAACTTGTGATCTACAATGACTCCAATATCCTTCTTGCTTGTAGTACTGCTGAACCAGTTATCCCCCATCGTGTAGCTGTGTGTTTGGTTTCTTTTTCGTAGATGTAGTACTTTGCACTTCTCCCTGTTAAATTTCATTCTGTTGTTTTCAGCCCAGTGCTCCAGTCTATCCAGATTATTTTGAATTTTGTTTCTGTCTTCCAGGGTATTCCACCCAATTTTGTGTTTCCCACAAGATACCTCTAAATTCTACAGAGCTCAATGGCTTTTTCGGGAATATTGTGCAAGAGAGATGTTGTTTTGAAATAATTCTGTGCAGAGTGGTGTTTCTTCCAGGAAAAAAAAACTTGTGAGACTTCATATGAGATTCGTCAGGAGAAAAAGATCTCACAAAGAAAAATCTTGCAAGAAGCAGGTGGGGGGAGGTGGGTTCGTTTGTTCATTTGTCATCAAGAGTGAGGAGCTGGAAGAGTCACATTGTTATTTAAACCTCATCAGCTTGAAAGAAACTGCCAGATCTGTTACTCAGGATGTAATGAATATTTGCTGGTTTTCTTATATCCTCAGTGGAAAAGAATGACTCAACAAAATGAGACACCCACATCAAAGAAGTGGTCAGCCATTGTGAGATTATTTTGCTCTTGCATGTAAGTGAAAAAATCAGCTGGCTCTACTTTGTCAAAAGGAAAAAAAATCCTGTATTGTTTGCACTATCTATTTGTGTTCATTTTTAACAACAACAACCACCACCACCACCACCACCTTGCAATCTGTGTAAAAATCCCTCAGATTTTTCACAAAATTCAGTTGGTCTACACAACATACAAAAAGCCCCCACAATTTGATGCTATAAATCAGCAGTTCCCAACCTTTTGGGGACCGTGGACCGGTTAGGGGGTGCTGGCTCCGTGTGCGGGGGGCACCCCCGCGGTCACGGGAGGGCGTGTCGCATTTGCGGAGGGGCATGTTGCGCTTGTGGAGAAGCATGTCACGCTCATGGAGGGGCATGTCACACTCGCGGAGGGGCGTGTCGTGCTTGCGCGCATGCGCGCTCATGTGACACACCCCTCCGCAAGCACAACATGCCCACCGTGCGGGCAGGCAGGAAGGCGGAGACCCGTTTCCACAGCCCAGTTCCAGGAAGCCCACGGACCGGCACTGGGCCGCGGACCGGGGGTTGGGGACCCCTGCTATAAATTATTTGTTACTCTTTAAGATAACACATGACTCAGGGTAGTTATTGGTGGCTGTTCATGCGGGTTCTGCTTACTAAACATCTAAGAGCTGGATCAATAGCCACCCAAAACTTTATAGGTTAGGTCAGAGCAGATTTAAATCATGTCTAGATAAATCTAGGGCAAAATCTATCTTGGAGGGCGGGGGGCTGCAGTGTTGCCAGTGTCAAAACTAGCCCCTGCAGGCTTATTGTAGAGTGTAGACATGCAAGGAGGGAACACTCTAGAGTCTATTTTATGTTGTGCCCTCCTCCCCCCGGCTAGGCGGTCACCGGCGCTCCCTCCCTTCTCCGCTTCTTCGTCCTGCTGCTGCTGCTGGTGGTAGTGAAGAAGGAGCCGGAGCGGGTCGTGGCCGGCGACGAGGGCTCGCGCGCCCCTACTCCTCCTCGGAGCCCCAGCCGGGCTAAGGAAACTCCTGGGCGGCTTCCTCGGGCTCTTGCTCCGCTTGGCGGAAAATCTGATGCGGCCCAGCCTCACCCAGACTCTGCCTCCAGCGGCCCCCAGGTAAATTGAGTTTGAGACCCCTGCTCTAGACCCATCTCTAATACTTCCCCCTCTGGGTGGGATCTCCTTGCAGTTTTAAACCCACCTCACCTTTTTACTCTTCACAGTTGAACAACACTTTCATAGATCTCATGCTTATTTATTGTTTGCTTAGTGCTTGTGCTTAGTGCCATCATGATTCAGTCAAACTGACTATAGCACCATTATGCTGGCCTCTTCACCAGAGGATCTCTGATTGGTGGGGATCAAATGTGTGATTAATCTAACAAACATAAGATTAATTCATATTGGAATATGATATTCTCATTTTTAATTTTTCTGATTTGCTTACAGACATCTATAGTTTATTGGTTATGTGATGCTCATGAGTTTTCCTCATTCATTACAACAATCCCTGATGGGTTGGAATTACCCCAGGACTAATCAATGAATGCTTACATTATACCAAATCAAATTTATGATACAGTCACAGACTTATTCAAAATCTGTAGTTATTCACAGAAGGAGAATCATCAACAGCCAAAGGGAAGAAATAGCTCTGAATAGCCAGGAAAGAAAATGGTGCAGAATATAAACTAGAGAGTATTTGCACTTCCTAGAGTTTTATTTTGTTTTATTTTATTGAGGGAGCGAGTGAATGGTTTTCTTTTTTTGCCACTTTGAACTATCTATTATCACCTGAAAAAAGAAAATGCAGAATATTCAACAAATGTGGCTGTATCTTTAGGATGCTTCTGCTTTATTTCCCTCAGCATGTGATTATGGTTAACTCAGAATAAAGGCATTTACCATCTCAATGAGAATTCTAGTCAAAAACTGCTTGTAGCAAGAAGTTCTTTAAGCTTATATGTGAAAACAATTTCAAATTTCAGTGAAATGTGACATATTCCCCTTCTCTCCCCACCAAAGCACACAGCCTTTGAAAAGGAAACACTATTAAGTATTATTGTTTTGCTCCCCAGTAGCAGCATTGCTTTCTGATTCCTTCAATTTTTTATTTCGCTTTTGCATTTGACAACACTGATCACTTTTTCTGCCTTTATCTTCATCTGATTGAAGATTTCAAGACTGGTTTTTGTCTTGGTGTACAAAATACTTTTGTCGTATTCCTCTAACTTTTGTAGTTCTCACATCACTTGTTTTCCTCTATGGGTACCCACAGGGCTCAGATATTTGCCGTACTTTATTTATTCTACAGCTTGGCAAAGTTACCTTTTGGGACTAAGACTCCCAGAACTCCTAGCCAGCGTGGGAGGGCATTCCAAGAGTTGTACCCCCAAAAAGGTATGGTTACCAGGCTCTGATTTATTTCTAATCTTTTGTCACCTGACTTCTTCCTCCATTCTTTTCGCAAAAAGGCTGTAGCTCTGTGGAAGACATAATAGATCCTGGTTTTCTGCCTGAAATTCTGGAGAGCTGCTGTTAGACAGTGTAAGCCAGAATTCACGAGAATTCAGTCTTGTAAAATATTTCCTTCCTTCCTTCCTTCCTTCCTTCCTTCCTTCCTTCCTTCCTTCCTTCCTTCCTTCCTTCCTTCCGCAATCATTGGAGACATTTATACATCAATGCCTGTTATTTCTGCAATCTCCTTAAAAATAATTGACCACTCCTTCTTTCTTATTTCACAAGTCCACCACACGTGTAAATAGGTGCCCTTTTCCACATATCCAGCACAAGGATGGTACATTGTTATTTTATGTATTCAATTTCACCCGTGTTAGATACCATCTCCATATAACTTTATAACAATTTTATTTTACCCTTATGGACATATTTTATGTTATTCTTTTATTCCAAATTTTATTCCAATATTCCCCCATGGATTTCCTCAGTCAAATCTCCTTGTCAAATTTTTCGTAAACCTATTGTTGTATATTCTGCCTGTATTAACATCTTGTATATTACACTTACTATTCCCTTTCTATATTTGGTAGTTCGTACTTCCTCTCTTTGTTCAATCATCTCTTCAAATTTCATCAGTGGTATACCCTGTCCTTCCTTTATTTTCCATTCTTTTGTCCAGTTGTCTAACTGAAATTATATTTAACCATGAAATCCTCTCTTCTCCCAGTACAGCTCTTATTTGCTCCCTGCTATTCATCTTTTTCCCCAATCTTTTATTCTAATAATTCTATTATCAATTAACACCTTCTTTAACTTCCTTTTAAGATTTTCTGGGAAATTCAAACACGTCAGAGGAGAAATCAATGGAATCAATATTCCTCTGTAACTTTTCCAACTGTATAACATACTGCTCAAGAAATCATTCGGTCTGTTAGCTAGAATTGCTGTAAATATCTTAGCATCTTGGTTTATCAGTGAGATTGGCCTATATGTTTCCATACTCATTGCATCTTTAATATTAATAGATTGTTTCTATGATTGGGGAATTTCTTCCCCTTCTAAAATTTTATTAAATAATATCTTTAACTTGGGTCTAAGGAGCTCTTTGAATGCATTATAGTACTCTGGACCTAAACCATCTGTTCCAGGTATTTTTCCTACCTTTAATTCGTTTATAATTTCTTCTATCTCTTGAATTGTTCCATTCTTTAACTATCTCCTTTTTGCATTTTAAAATATTATTATTCCTTACACATTCTTTAATTTTGTCTAAAGATGGATTATTATATAACTTTTTAAAAAAATTCTGAAATGCTTCTAATTTTTCTTTCATTTTATTATACCTTTTACCCTTATCATCTTGAATCATCCCTATATTACCTTTAGCCTCTCTCACTTGAACAGATCTTGCTACCAGTTTAGAGTTTTTATTACTATACTCAAAGTACTCCCCATATATCTCTAAACTTATTCTTATTTGACAGTCCTTTTCTTACTTTGATATAGCATGTCAATTTATCATCAGTAACTATATTCCACACTCCTTTGTACCTTTCATTTAATTGGAGATTGCACTTAACTTTCCAGTTCTTTGCTATTACTAATTTAGCTGCTGTTACTAAATTTGTATCAATTATTTCATTGTCCAATTCCATTGTTCACTCTCAAATATCAATATAAGTGCTATTTTAGGACATATTCTTAAATTTAGCTTTAATATTTCACTTATCTCTTTAAAAACCAACTTCCAAAGCTTTGTTATATATTCACACTCCCACCACATATGGAAGTACGTTCCTATTTCCTGCCTACATCTCCAATATTATGAGAAACCATATGGGAAGTCATGGTCAAGAGGTGTTGCAACTATTTCTAAGAAATGTGAATTTAAGTTGAATAAGTTAAAAAATGATGATAAAAGAAGATTTCTGATATTAGAAGGGCAACTGAGAGGAGAAGATCATACTTTAGTCAATATATATGTGATTATCAATGATTATCAATGCTAATCACATGAGGTTTTTTATGGAGGTATTCAAGGAACTGGAAAACATAAGGAAAGGATATGTAATAATAGCAGGGGATTTTAATATGGCAAGAGACAAAGAGAAAGTTAAGTTAAATCCTACCAAGGATGGAAGAATATATAATGCTACAATATTAAACAAATTAATAAGTAAAAGTGATATGAAAAATGTTTGGAGAGAATTGAAAGGAAAGGAAAAGAAGTTTACTTTTTATTCATCAGAGTATAAAAATTATTCTAGGATAGATCAGATATTTGTATCTAGTGATTTGTTATCTAGAGTTGGTAAAACTAATGTAGGGTTAATAAAAGTAACAGATCACACTTTGGTGAATATGGATTTTAAAGTTAGATGTGATTATAAAGAAACTAAAAAAAAGATGGAGTTTAGGTAGAAGTATTTTACAACATAGAAATATAGTAGAAAAATGGAGAAAGAATTGATTGGAATATGGAGTATTAATGACAGAGAGGGTATTAGGCAAAGCCTAATTTGAGATACAATGAAATCTGAAGAAGTTTGAGTATTAAAGAATCTTGCAATTTAAGAAGGAAAAAGGAAAAACAAACAAAAAAAAAACGAGGATGAAAGAAGAGTGTTGGAGATGAATTATATAAAAATAGTGATATTAAAATTTTATCAGAAATACAAGACAGGAAAAAAGAATTACAGGATGTAGAAATGAAAAAGATTCAGAGGAAGTTAATATATCTGAAAAGAAAATATTTCTAATTTAGTAATAAAAATTCCAGAATGCTGGCCAGTGCCACACAAGCAAAAAAAAACCCCCAAAACAAAACTAAGAGTAATTGGAATGGTTAGAAATGCAAATGGTAAAAAGAGTAATTTAATGAATCAATCTACAGTGTTAATGGGATATTCACCAGTCCAGCCAACTTTTGTCCATGGAATGGGGCAGGGGCACCATTTAGTTTGTATCCTCTGCCAGACAAAGTCTTTGGCCAGACCTGCAGAAGTATCCTTTGAACTTTGAATTTGTTCTGAGTTTCAGGAATGAATAAAGTTCACAGTGCTTCTGCACACAGAAGTCATTCCTGGTTTTCCCAGCTGACCAAGTTTATTTATTTCATCAGCTGAATTTAGGGTTAAATTACACTTTACAGAGGATGGATATTCTCTCTGGTTAACATGGTTTCCTCCCATCAGTGGGATGTCTTCAACTATGTGTACTTCAGCAGTCACACTTGCAAATGAAGCCTGTGTTTACCTTTCAAAGACGAATCAAAAAGCAAAGGATGCTAAATGTCAAATAGGTTAGTGAAAAATTATGTGCTGTGGAAACCAGACTTCATTCACAACTTAAGGCAGCATCTCTTCAAAAAACATGCTAAGCACATTGTCTTGTTTAGGGGGAAAGTAAGCTGTTTGAAACATCTGGCTTCTACTTCTACAAAGGTTATCTATATTAAAACTGAGTGCTATCATCTCGTAAGCAGCTGTTAGACTAATCAGAAGGCTCTAGGTTTATATTACTACTAGAGATGGGGGTATTTGTATTTGTATACAAATACGAATACCCCGTGCAGCTGGACTTAACGAGGGTTTGGCCCCTGGGGCCGGACGGTCCACTCACGCATCCTGCTACGGCAGTGGCTTCACTCATCCTTCCAATTGCACCTGAAGCACTGCTCTCTTTCTGCTCGGCTGGCCACTCGGCAGTCGTGCAGGGAGACTCATCCCCCCTCCCCTTGCCTGGAGTGGCCAGCTGAGTGGGAAAAGAGCGGCACTTCAGGAGGGATTGAAAGGATGAGCAAGGCTGCCGCCACAGCAGGATGTGTGAGTGGACTGTCTGGCCCCAGGGGCCGGACCCTCATTAAGTCCAACTGTTCGGGAATATTCGTATACGAATACTCCCATCTCTAATTACTACTATTTCTGAGACACAGATAATATATAAGGAAGAACTGGCCTTTGGCAGGAGATTGATATATTTTGGGAGACTTGGCGGCATCCCCTTTTGGTAGTTAAGAGCCAGCAGCCTTGGATGATGGTGGAACATGTGAATGCGTCAGCCCTATTACCTGTGAAGTGAGAACACCTAATTCTTCCTGGTCATTATGCTCAGAGATAGGGATTTGTTTTAAAGGTAACAAAACATTTTTGGTAGAATGTAATTTACTGAATTTTGCCTTGTCCTGTACAATGTGTTTTATGAACTGTGTATATACAAAGTACTTTATTTAATTCTGCTGCACTCTATAACCTTACCATTGATACATGTGTTTGGATGCACTCTAAATAGGAGAGAAGGGATTAAGATCCTCCCAGTTCACTGGTCCTTGGCAGAGAGGACCTGGTGGACAAAAGTGCTTGATCGCTGTCGGGCCACCACCTCCTCCCTTGACCCTTGCCTGGCCTGGCTAATCAAAGCAGCCAGGCCTGTAACAACGGAATGGGCCACAGCAATAATTAATGGGTCTCTCCAAGAGGGCAAGGTTCCTCTTGCCCTCAAGGAGACACTCATTAGGCCCATAAGGAAGAAACCAAATTTGGCGGCGGATGATATTGGAAATTATAGGCCCGTCGCCAATGTTTCTTTCCTTAGCAAAGTGGTGGAGAGGGTGGTGGCAGACCAACTTCAGACACTTTTGGACGAAACCAACGCCCTGGACCCATTTCAGTCGGGCTTCAGGCCGCGTTATGGCACAGAGACGGCACTGGTCGCACTGTTGGATGACCTGTTGAGGGAGGCCGACAGGGGTAATATGTCCTTGTTGGTCCTCCTCGATATCTCAGCCGCCTTTGATACCGTCGACCACGGTATCCTCCTGGGGAGGCTCTCTGAGTTGGGAATCGGTGGCCTGGCACTTGCCTGGCTCCGATCCTTCTTGGAGGACCGTCCCCAGAGAGTACAGCTTGGGGAGAATGCTTCGGCCCCATGGAGTCTCAGTTGTGGGGTTCCGCAGGGGTCGATCATCTCCCCAATACTGTTTAATATCTATATGAGGCCGCTGGGTGGGGTCATCAGGGGGTGTGGTGCTTCGTGCCATCAGTATGCTGATGACACGCAGCTCTACATCTCCTTTTCATCTACCTCAGTGGATGCCGTTCTGTCCCTTCAGCGCTGCCTGGAGGCTGTACTGCAATGGATGCAGTTGAATGGGTTGAGGCTGAACCCGGACAAGACGGAGGTCTTGAGGGTGGGAGGTCCCTCCATCGGCGGTTTGGGCGACTCCCTCTCTTTTGGGGGGACGACCCTTACCGCAAAGAGTGAGGTTCGCAGCTTGGGGATACATCTGGACCCGGCGCTTACCATGGAAACCCAGGTGGCGTCCGTGGCCCGTTCCGCCTATTTCCATCTATGGCGGATTGCCCAGCTGCGACCATATCTAGATGGGGAGGCCCTCACTACTCTTGTCCATGCGCTCGTAATCTCGAGATTAGACCATTGTAATGCGCTCTACGTGGGGCTGCCTTTGAGATTGATGCGGAAACTTCAAATGGTGCAGAATGCGGCAGCCAGGCTCCTTAGTGGGGTGAGGAAATATCAGCATATCTCTCCCACTATGGCTGCCTTGCATTGGCTGCCCATTCGTTTCCGCATTGACTTCAAAGTGTTAATGATGACGTATAAAGCCCTAAACGGTTTGGGACCTCGATACTTGGCAGATCGTCTTCTCCCACCTAGATCTACCCGAACCACCCGGAATAGCCAGCAGGGACGGCTGAGGGGCCTAACGCTGAGAGAGGCCCGGAAAGAAAGAACAAGAAACCGGGCCTTCTCGGCAGTGGCCCCTCGGCTATGGAACAGCCTCCCTACTGAAATTCGTCTGGCACCCTCGCTGGGCGCTTTTAAAACTCATTTGAAAACCTGGTTTTTCAGGCAGGCCTTCCCTCCAGTCAATAACTGATTTTTACTCTTATCATCTTGGTACTGATTTAATTTAATATAAATGTTAAAATTATGCTGTTTTAAATGTTATGATGTTTTAATGTTATTATGTTTTTATTATGTATGTAAGCCGCCCCGAGTAGACTTTGTCTAGGGGGGCGGGGTAAAAATCTAATAATAAATAAATAAAAATAAATAAAATAAAGAGAGGGGTATAGTGCTGGGAGTTAGACATGCCAAGTACATGAAAGCTAAGCCAGACATCTGAAAGCTATCTTTTAGTCTTTCCTAGGTTGCCCTACTAGCCCACCTTTGTGTTTCATGGTTCTCCTGTTGAAGGCCATGTCAGACCATAGCAAAACAATTCTCTTTCCAACTTGGTCATGAAAGAGAGGACTGAATTGACATATATTACCAGATCTTGGGGGCTGGCCTGTGTACAGTCAATTTGACCTAGCTTTGGTGACTGCCTTTCTTTACTCCAGCACTAATCAAAATTGGTAGCTGGTGGAGAGGAATTTCTTGTTAAGCCATCTTTCTAAGAAGTAATAGATCGTACCTAGCACTAGAGATGGGCACAAGTCAGAAAAATTATGATTTGTTTTGATTTGTGATTTGTCAAGGTTGATGAATCACGAATTACAAATGTACAATTTTTTTCTGACAAATCGATAAATCCATTTGTCAATTTGTTTTTTACTTTAAAACCCTTATAAAGTGGGCCCTCAAGCACCTAGAAACACCAAATTCACAGACACGCTTTCTATAACTCTCCTCTACAAGCTCTGCACGTTTGGTGAAATTTGGGTTTCAGATGTCCAAGTTATACACCCATACATAGGGACACCCCCCGCAGGAAAACCACCCTCAGGCACCTAGAAAAACCAAAATCACACGGAAACAAATCCCGACTGTCCTCTACAATCCCTCCAATTTTGGTGAAGATGGGTTTCAGACATCCAAGTTATACACCCACAAAGTGGGTCCCCTGAGGAAAGTGCCCTTTAGCAGCTGGCTTGGGGAAATCTTCACCAAACTTGGAGGGATTGTAGAGGAGAGTCAGGAGATGCTTCTCTTTGGATTTGGTGTCTCTAGGTTCCTGGGGGGTCAGGAATCAAAAATGAATCAAAAATCACTAAAAATTCATTGATTTGTATTTGTCAGAGGGCATTGATTCATATGAATATAAATCAATGAATTAGCGATTTTGAATGAATTTGGTGATTCATTATTTAATTCATGTTACATCTCTACCTAGCACTCTTTTAACCTTCCCAATCAAAGCCTGCACAACAGTGTCAGTGGTCCATCCCACATTCACACATATACTCAGTTTTAAAAGTAAGGAAGATGCAGTGTACCTGTGTCAAGGAAGTATTGGGGTGCACTGAGCAAAACAGGGGTACAACCAGCCTCCAAGGTCATCTCAGAAAAGTAAAACATGAGACAACAGCTTCTTCCTTAAAGCTTATATTACATATGTACAGTCCTCACAAAATACTCCAACAGCATGTCCTCTAGCAAATCTCCAAACTCTCCACACCACATGTGTGTTCCTCTGTACAATATATAGTACATATGACCAATCAGGTAACATTACCTCATCTCAGGTGATCTCATATGAATTACATCAGCCTTCTGCCTAGTCAGCATGACTCAGCTTTATGCACAGCTGTATAATATGACTGATTAACAACTTCCTTTACACATTCAGTCTAAGATGTCAATTTCTCCTATTACAATCCTTGTAATTTCCTAACAACCTGTCTAAAAGAAAAATCAGGAAACATTTAGAATGTCAACAATCTAATATGTACCAATCTCCTGTTACCATGCCTGCACACCTAACAGCTGCTTGGTTGGGTGGATGGAAATAAGTTCAATGAGGTTGCTCTGAGCCTTAATCAAGACTCAGCAACTGGAGTTTTCAGGAAAGGCTATGGCTTTCATTTAAGCTGTAGTCCCAAAATTAATGATTCTGAATACTACACGGCGTATCATCATGCCTACCTGTCAAATTTAACCATATTTTCAGTTCGTGATAATGGCCCTTGAAATGCATGCCCCTGTTTCTGAAGGGTCAATATAATGGGAGATTCTTTGAGCTTTTGAATGGGTAAAAAAATTTCACTATTTAATTTAGGTTAATATTATTTTATTTTCAGAATTCAGCATCTTCAAGTCCCACTTGTGAGGAATAAAGCCAGTTCCTGGTAGCAGCAGCACCATCTCTACTTCTGTAAGGGATGAAGCTGAAGAGGGAGGAGGAGCCACTTCAAGGATAGCAGTAATTTCCAGATATCCATCTATGCAAATGAATTAGCTAATGAAATAGTTACAACAATCATCCACATCTTATTTTCTTCCCCATTTCTAGTGATGGATTCAAGACTGTGGGGTTGATGCAGGAAGACTCACTTTACTCCTGAATGGAATACTCAAGAGTGGTACCCTTGGATGGAAAGATGGGCAGAATAGCCTTTAAATCAGGTTTGGGCAGCATGTAGCCCTTTGGATGTTGGACTTCAACTCCCAGTATTCCCAGTATTTAGAATATTCTACTTGTGAAACTGATATTTCATCCAAAATTTCATTCTGTTTCCATATGTCTGATGAAGTGGACACGTCCACAAAAGCTTACATTAAAATATAATAGTTAGTCTTTAAGGTGCCACATGTTTTTGTCTTTGTTTTGTTTTTGTTCTGTTTCATTCTGTTGGATTTTGCCTGAGATGCTTGCAGAGACTAACAAGCCTACCTCTTCTAAAACTACAGTATTCCCCTTTTGACTATGCTTGTTAGGGCTAAAAGCAGTTGCAGTCTAACAAATACCATACTTGGCCCACTCTTCCTCTGAATAATTACCCCTCATGTCTGGGACCCTTGTAATGCATTGTCCTGAAGGCAGGAGAAAAAAATAGAGCCTGACATTATTTGCATCCCACTCTTATTACTGCAAGCTCTGTTCTGGGTTGTAGTAGACATGCATCCAGCAGCTATATAATCAGGAAATGTGGTATATATCATGCTAGTTAGACATGTATCCATTACACTCAGCAGTTGCTAATCTTCAGAGAACATATTTAATAATAGCTATTTATGTAACATATGTTAACTACCCCCTTAAAAGGGAAATTGAATGCATATTTGAGAACCTTAATTCAAAGCAGTACTTAAAGAGCACTCTAAGCCAGGGTAATAGGGATTTACAGAGCTGGGTGTTTAAGTGCATTGAAATAAAGAAGAGTTATTGCAAAGGAAGCCTTTCAACAAAAAAGGAAATAAAAAAACAAGGAAAAGTGGCTCTGTGCTTTGAATGGCTGTCACTAGTGTGGGATGAAAAACTGGACTGACATGAAAGCTGGGGGCAAGGAGACAGCTGAGGCAAAGTCAAAGGTGCCCCAACAGGAGAGACACAGCTGAGTGCTGAAAGGAGCCAGAAAAGGTCCTGGGGAGTTGAAAAGTGAGTGTGTGTGTCTCTGTCATGGGGGGCTCACCCCCTGGTGCTGTAGTCAATCAGCGTTTCTGTTGAGCTCCAGCAACCTTAAGTGTTTGTTTTGAGTGTCTAGCATGAGATGTACCAGGCAATGCTTTAAACTATGAGTTAGTGGGACGTGCAACTCAATAGGGGACAGCCACCCTCTCTGTTTGGTCTATCTCATATGGTAGTTGCAAAAATGAAATGGGGAGGAGGGAGGCCTCTTTGCTGTCCTGAGCTAGGTAAAGGAAAAGTGGGATATCGATGTAACTAACTGAAAATGACTGACAGGCAGGCAGTTTTGGGCTACACCTCCTGCTGCCACATGCTCATGGCAACCTTTGGCACCATCTGTGACTGTCCCTCAGCCATGGTTGGCCTTTAACCTTGGTTCAGTTCCAATCCCAATAAGGGTGGCCATGTGTTTTATAAAGAAAAGCCCTGTCTGAAGAGCTGCCAACAGGCAGCTGAAACAAGGAAGATTGAGTCTAAATTCCCATCCCCACAGGAAAGTTAATTTATGAAGGAAAGTTATTACATGCAATTTTACATGAATTGGTACTGCCTCTGGTCCTCTTTTGTAAGTATCTACCCTTAACCATCAGGTAGGGTAACCATGAAGATTTCTCTGCCTCTGTGAGATACAGTCCCTTGAAAGGCCTGTTTAGAGATGGCACCCAGTGAGGGCATTTTGCCCAAGGCAGTCCCAAAGCCTGGAACCAGCATTGCAGACATGTCTGCCCACTGGAGTAGCCATGAATCATACTTTATAGAACACAGTCCTCTATTTGGAAGAATGCTTCATTTGAAGAGTTGTCCAGACAAGGTCCACTTTAAACATAAAGAATCCTAGGAAGTGGCCATGTGCATCCACAGTGAGAATGTAAACAGCAGATTGAACAAAGGGTATACAGCTCACCTAGCCATGATTGTTTCAGCTACAGTGAGACGTATATTGTTCTTAGAAGCAAATAGCATTCCATAAATCAAATAAAAAATAGAAATGCACAAACAATAAATTATAACTATAAAACTGGATCTCAAATCAGCACCAAATTTGGCACAGATGCCAAAATTTGAAGAAAGTCTGTTTTCGCTCTATGTCAAATTTGGGGACGTTTGGGCAAAGGGTTTTCTAGCTGTGATTTTTTTTAAAAAAAGTAACATTTTTTTTACACCTGTGCACAAGCAAGTGACTTTCAGCTACATTAGATTGAAAAGAGATAAAATACATGTATAAGACAATGTTTGCATACATGAAAAAACACTGCTATATTTGATGTGCTTTTTTTCCCCTTCAGGATGATTGAGCCATTCATGGCTCTAATTCAGACCCTTAGATTAGTGCTTTTTAAGCCCGAAAACTTCTGAAATCACTCCTTTTTTATATAACTTGCAAGAATTCCAAAGGATCTACAGTATTTGTATAGCATAGCATTCTGACCAATCAGAATGTGTCTGGAGTAGCCAGTCAGCTACAGGGAAGGTGTCAGAACATATTCAGTGTGAAAGAAAGCACTTAACTCCTTCCTGGCCACACATTTTAAGCTCCTCCTGACTGTGAAAATATTTAAAAATATATTTTTTTAAATAGATCCTCATGAATCCACATGATTTTGATATAGGATCATCCCCAAACCACTGTACAATCATGGGCCCCATCTTAGCCCACACAATAAAACACAGAAATTGTGGGTAATTTGCAATCACGCAAAAACATGGATCCACATCATTTTTCTACAGGATTATCCCCAAAACACTGTCCAATCATATTGACCATCAGTGTCTCCAGACTACAAGACAGAAATCATGGGTCCCCCAGCGCATGGCTTTGCAGCGGCACAAAACATCAATATTAGTCAAAGATGCTCATGGATCCACATGATTTTTCTGCAGGATCATACTCAAACCACTGTCCACTCATAGGTCCCATTTGTGCCCACAGGATACACCACAGAAATAATGGGTCCTTCAGTGCATGGCTTTGCAGTAGTTCAAAAACATGGATCTGAAGTACAGATCCTTGTGAATCCACATGATTTTTACATAGGATCATCCGCAAACCACTGTCAAATAATAGGGCCCATCTGAGCTTACGGACTACACCACAGAAATCATGTGTCCCCCATGCATGGCTTTGCAGTGCTGCAAAAACATGGATCTGATGCACGGATCCTCATGGATCCACATGATTTTTATGTAGGATCATCCCCAAACCACTGTCCAATGATAGGCCCCATTTGTACTCATAGATTAAAATACAGAAATCATGACTCCAAACACATTCTGATTGGTCAGAATGCTATGCTATGCAAATAGTTCAGTAGTTCACATTTCCATTATAATGTGCATGGTAGGATAGGCTCAGGTTACTCATTTTTGCAGGAGTGAAAGTTCAGGCTTGAGTTGATTGAGCACCCTTTTTTTTTTTTGGCTGTCTTTAGTATCTCTACCAATACCATGTTTCAAATGACTTTATTTTTGTCCCTTTCTTCACTATCTTCCTTACACATAATATACATGATTTTGACCTTGCTTTCCAGTGGCATTCTTTGCTAACTCCCAACTCTTCTTCTTTTTTTAAATTTCAAAACACAAAGGGACGTGTTTTAGAAAACATGTACACAACATATCCATAGAGGTTTTGGTCTAATACAGCATTTCTTTTTTTGCCTAACTCAAAGAAAGGGATATGAAATTGGAACATGGCTTTCCAGTCTGCATTTGGTGGAGCAGGCATGGCAACATTAGTTTAACCAAGAGGTTAAAGGGTGTGTAATGTTTTTCCATTGTATGTGTTGTTCCTACACCTTTGCTTGACCATTTAATTAAGTCCTAAACAGTCCTTCAAAATATTTTGGCAAAGAGGGACTATAGCCACATCTAAACAGTTCATGCTTCTGTCTTCTCCCAGTAACCATAGTACAGATTATATGCTCATCTTCTGGAATTCTCTATCACTGAGTAATTCTATTTGAGTGAAATTTATGTGTGAATTTGTGAGCAACATATGAATTTGTGCCAGCCTCTGATGCTGTGGAGCTGGCGACAGCTGGGTTCCCTGGCACAAACTCCATGGGCTCAACTTCAGTATTTAACCATGTGGGTGCTTTATTTACCATAGTACTATAGCTACATCAGTCTTTGGGCACCCTCTCCCTCAGTGGGATCCTCAGTTCACTTCACTGAGGGTTCCCACAGTTCAGGTCCATCAAAGAGAGTTTGTATTGTCCTTGATATAGATGCTGGCTGCCCAGCCCTTCCCTTCCCCCTGGTCCTTGCCTTGACCAGGTTGATGACTGCAGGGAGGCTCCATCATCAGTCAGCAGTGATCCTTCAGCTGGAGGAACTTCATACAGCTCTTCCAGTCCATTTAGCCAGCAGCAGCTCCTCCTCTGGAGACTCAACCCAGGTCCCTTCTTCTTCCTCCTCCTCCTCCTCCTCTTCTGTTGACCAGCAGCCTCCTAAAGCCCTGTCTCCATCCCTTTTTATCTGGCCCCTGGGTGCCTCTGGCAGGTGTTTCTTATTAGGCTGCTGCACCTTCTCCAGCTGTCTTCTTTTCCTCTTTCCCTGTGCCTTAGTCTTTTCCCCTGGCTGAGCTCTCTCAGCAACCTTAAAGGGGCCCAACAGCTCCCTGTGAGCATGCTGGCTACCTGGCATGCTCACCCTCTCACAGGCCTCCACCCCGCCAAGCAGGCCCTCATCCTCTTCCTCCATTCAAGGTCCCTTCTGAGACAAGTAATCAGCATTAATATGGGCTTTCCCTTTCTGGTTTATAGAGCTGTAGGGTGAGGTACCAACCGGTCAAGTGGGTGTTAGTGTCCCTCATACGAGTTAGCTATTGGAAAGGAGCATGGTCTGTTACCAGGGTAAAAGGTACTCCCAAGAGGTTATACCACAGGGAAGTGAGTGGCCATGGAGTTGGATGTCATCAGTACACTGGTGGTACCAGACCATCCTCTTTTTTTATGTATATGTGAAATAATATGGGGAATCATGGTACCCTGAGACACTCCACAGGGTAATGGTCAAGGTGTTGAACAGGAGTCCCCCAGCACCACTACCATTCACAAAGTGACACCATACAAGAGAATATCCCAGAAACTGATTCCTTTTCCCCCCCTCAGCGAACCACTTCTCAACCAAACTCAAAGCAATTGTCAGGGCTGTTTTTCAACAAGGGTGAATAGTAGCATTAGAGGGTATCCTGTAGACCATCTTGCAATTGGTCTACAGGATAGACCAATTGCAAGTAAACATTCAGGCTGCCCTTTGCTTTATAAAGCTTGGCATCCTGTTTCCTGCTGGCAACATGGGCACAATATTTTGCAGCACTACTGGGCCATTTCCTGGCTTTTTGAATTGCAGGCACAATATCCCATATTTATAAACCAGAGGTTTTTTTTTTGATGAATTTAATTCTGACTTAAATGACAGTCATTTGTTCCACATTTGCACCATTAATTGCCAACAAATTAGAGGAAATTATAGACATCCAATTCAAAACAAGGCACATTAAGAACACACACCCTGTTTTGCTTCAAACACTTGTTTGATTCCAAACAAAGTGTACAATCCATGTATGTCTGTTTTGAAAGAGAATTGTTTCATCATGTTATGTGTCTGAATATTTCTTCGTCATTGCAATTGTGCCACCAAATTCTGGCTTTGAATGGCACAGGATGCAGTTCGCACTTGGCTTGAGGGTAGTAAGATCATGCTCTGGAAGTCACTCACCTGGATGATGGAATGGGTGGATGGATATGGAGATAAGTAATCAGGCAGGCAGGCTGGCTGGCTTGCAGACAGGCAGAATAATGGCCAGTCTTTGTAACTGGTGGTGTATTGTTGATACCATTGTTAGTATTTTTAACAGTGTGAAAGGGGCAGCATCAGCTTTGCACAAAGTTTTCTCAATTACTACAGATCAATGTTTGCTTTCCCTCTGGTCATGCTGCCAAATCTGCCTTCTTTAGTACAATGAAAGCCCTGCAGCAAACAGAGTAAAACATCTTTGCATCTCACTAAGCTAAGTGACTATTTAACGGTCATGGAAGGTCTGTGTAGCTTTTTGGAACAGATCTATCATCACAGCAAGCACCAGGCTCAGAGACTTCACTTTTCAGACCAAATCGAACATGGCATGCCCAGGTTGGAGCACTGCCACAGCCTCACCACCTCAGGGGAAGGGGAAATGGAGTTTAGACAGAAAATGACTAAGTGCTTCTCAGTTACCAATAATCTACGCCTGGGGAGAGCAAGGAGAGTTAATTAGTCTCAGCAAATCAACTTAGGGGACTTGCTCCTGGGACCTTCAGGAAGCTTCTAGAGCAGCTGACTTTACTTCTGCTCCATACCCACTCCCTGTGATATACGCATCAAGGGCATGTTCTTGTACTCCAGCTGATCCATGTCCCGGCTCCCTACATTGTATACCACCCTCTTTCACCATCTTCTTCTCACAGACTTTGGCTTGAAGCAAGGAGGAATACCAAGCCAAAGTCTCTCATTTGCTATTCTACCTGGCTCTCTCTGGCCGATTGATTTGTGGAGCACAAGATTAAGGACCAAAGCTGGTAAGAGGGAGCTTTGAACTGAATGAAATAGCAAAAGAGGATTTATAATGGTGACTTAACAGGGCGCTGGCAGAATGACGGCTGTGGTTCATAGCACAGTGCCAGCAGAGGAGGAGGCGGGGAGGCAATCCGGCAGAGAGCTGCCACTAAGCCAAGTTCCAGATTGTACAGGGAGGGAGGGAGAAAACACACACAATTGAGTGAGCAGAAGATTTGGAATAATCATATGGGCATGGTGTGATTTCTTGGACAGCACCAAGACTGACACAAGAGAACAGCAATGCTTATGAAGATGATGATGATAGTGATAATGGCAGTGATGAGGGGTTTGGGGAAATAGTGTCAGACAAATGCTGCTAATTTGCTAAGTTGAAACTGTGATTTTGAAACTGCTTGGAGACTAGGTTTCCCCATGCAGATCTGCCCTTTCTACTAGGCAGAGTGAAATGGCTACCTCAGGCAGATATCCTGAGTAGAAAGGACTGCAGCATCAAAAAGCTCCTGGCCATTATCCCTGATTATGGTGAATGCAGGATGGTGCCTTTAACAATGCCTGCTTGTCAACCTTCAGCTAGCCTGCTGCCCTCAGGTGGTGTGGAAGATTCTGCAGCATCACCATGGTTAAAGAAGATGAATCATCATTCTCTAAATCAGTATGAACAACATGTAGTCTGTGGACCACACGCAGCTCCAGGATCCACCCAGAACCCCCACACTCCAAAAAATGGCTTTGAAAATGATTTTAAAGAGAAATACTTTCTCAAACAATCTTCTTGGGCCCTCTAGGGGTTGTGGGAAGGACACTTTGCTATGTTTTGAGGGACCACAGCAACCTTGAGGCCCCCTGCACACACTGGATGTTTTTAAAACTGAAACAATTTTGGCCACCAGAGGAAGCAAGGGAAATTTTCATTTTTTAAAAATCAGCTTTTTCAATAACAGTAAAAGTAACAATAACAATAACAGGGATTCCCTAAGGTTCACATCCTTGCTCTCTTCCTATGCTTTAGACAGCAAAATATCTTATGTCCTAATAAGACATCCCATCTCTGTATTTCTCTGTAGGTACTATGCTGAAATCAAAGGTTTTAGGATTTGAATTTGGCAAATTACAATATAATATTAAGATTTAAAAAAAGTCTTGTGCTTTAATGGTGTATCCAGAAATATTTCAGTGTGTCTATTCTACTTCGCACAGAAATTGGATACACTTTTAATAGATTTATTCTGGGGCCAACAGTGTACAATAGGCATGTGTGTACAGCATTACATCTAGAGATGAGCATAAATCAAACCATGAACCAGAAAAAAAAACATGAACTGGGCTGGTTTGTGGTTCAGTTTCGGGATCTCATTTTGTGGAAATGAAATGAAGCACTGAACGTTTTTCCCCTCAGTGCTTCGTTTTGCATTGGCAAAATGGGATGCCCGTCCCCCCCTCCCCCACCATCCTGAGAGGCAGCAGGCCCAGCCCTTTGCACGGAAGCCTGGCTTGCTGCCTGTGCGCATGTGCCCACCTGTCCGCTGAGTGGCAGGAGCATGCGCACAAATAGTAGGCCTGGCTCCTTGCAGAGAAGCTGGGCCTACTGCCTGTGCACATCCGATCCCCTGTCAACCGAGTGAAGCTGGGCCTGCTGCCTCTCAGGATGGCAGCAGTGGTGGAGAAGGAGATGGTGGCAGCTTCAAGACAAAGTAGGGAGGCAGCGGGAGGGGCCGGCATCCCATTTTGCCAAAGAAGAAACAAAGCACCAAGCAGAAAAAAATGAACCATGAACCATCACGAATAGACATGGGGAGAAATAAAAAAACAGATTGCGATATTCATCAGAAATCGCTGATTCCTTAAATATTTGTCCCTGGGTTCCAGAGACCCTGACGAATATGAAGGGACGAATATTGCCCCATTTTTATTCGTTCCCCTATACGAAGAGAGGGAATGCTAGCCTTCCCCCTCTTCCAATGGCTTTCCCATTCTGCCCACCAGCCTGCTGATCAGCTGATTGGCGGGCTGACAGGCAGCCACCCACCTCCACAGCCTATCCCCCACCCCCTTCCTCTCCCTACCTTAGCTGTCGCCTCCCTGCCACCACCACCCCGCCACCCCACTGTAATCGCCACCACTGCCGCTGTCTCCAGCAGGCCTCCGCAGCCATGGCCCGTAGAAAGGGACACTGGCTGCCCTTTGCAAAGATGGCGGCTGCGGCTTCATTTAGGGTAGGGAAGCTGCAGCTGCCATCTTTGCAAAGGGCAGCCTGGATTCCTTTAGCCTGCCTTAAGGGAGTCCCCATCCCTAAGTCCCCATCTCTAATCACAAGTCCCCATCTCTAATCACGAACCACCATTTTTCTGGTTTATGCCCATCTCTAATTACATCCTTATTCTGCAGTCCCATGAAGTCAGAAGCAGTTTTCCGTGCTCTGTGCACATTCCTATATGTTGCTTACTCAGCATACATTCCATTGAAGTCCATGGAATGTGCTCCTGAGTGAGTGGGTATTAGATTTAAGCCCTAAGCAAAGTCATATTAGAATTCTCTCCTAGTGACATTCATTAACTATCTGCTACACCTCCCTTCACGCATGATCCATAACATTTAATGATATTTCCAATAATGGTGTCAGCTGGACACTTTGCCACTCCACAGGCCAAGCCCTGCCTGAGCACCCATCAATAAATAAGTGGAAAAGCAATGGTGAAATGTCTTCCATCAGGCTGCTGCTTTCAGTCTCTGTGAGCCTCAGCTTTCCTTTCTGCCACACAGCGCTTGTTTTTGAGAAGTAATTCCAATCAGTGGCAGCACACTTTGCTTTAGGTTGTGCAGAGCGATCGTAGAGTAAGTCCCAATTTTAAATAAAACAAAATAAATGAAAAATAGACTTTCTCCTCCCCCTCCCCCCATCATTTTGCTCGTATCCCACTTCCAAACAAGGAAGGTACAAAAACCATCAGTTACAGCAGATTGAACATGCTGAATTTCTCAGATTAACTTCAGTTGATTGATGCATTTGTTTGGATGGGTATTGAGGCATGAATGAATACTTCCAGCAATGTCTTTTAAAGATAAAAAAATAAAAAAAATTGTTCATGAAAGAGAGGTTACCTACCTGTAACTCTGGTTCTTCAAGTGGTCCTCTATGAATCCACACAAACTGGTTAAATCTGTGCTTGTGCAGAGGTCCTCAGAACTTTCTAGAACTTTCAGTCATGTGTTTGCTAGGATGATCCCCCTGGTATGCATGCTCCATCCATCTTGTAGAGTCCCTCAGTTCCTAAAAAGGAGTTCATCGCTGCCAATAGAAAAGTGTGATATATGTGATGGACAGAGGGGAGGATGGGTGGGATGTGTGGACCACCCATCCTGTGTGGATTCACAGAGGACCACTTGAAGAACCAGAGCTACAGGTAGGTAACCTCTCTTTCTTCTTTGTGGTCTCTGTGAATGCACACAAATGGGTGACTAGTAAGCTGACGTGCTGGATGGAGGGCTGTCATGGAAGAATAGAGGTCAGTACAGCCCATCCAAAGCCAGTGTCTCTTTTGGCCCTGACATCAAGTCTGTAATGTGACATGAAGGTAGAGGGCCTGGACCATGTAGCTGCCTTGCAGATGTCAATACCTCTCATGAAGGTTGTGGATGTGGAAATGGCTCTGGTGGAGTGTGCCTTAATAGGGCCAAGAAGGGGTCTTTGGGCCATATCATAAGCCAGAGTAATGGTATGAGCAGTCCAACATGAGAGAGTCTCTGAAGAAGCTTGGTGGCCTTTCTTGGGGCCCTGGTAACACATGAAGAGTCACTAAGACTTGTGAAAGTCTGCCATGTGGGACACGAAAAAGGCAAGTGAGCCTTTAACATCCAAGGTGTGGACAGAATATTCCAACTCTGTGGATGGTGCTGGAAAAAAACATTGGAAGGGTGAGAGGTTGGTTGAGATGAAAATCAGAGATGATCTTAGGAAGGAAAGGTCGGGGTAGAGAGTAACTTTATCTGGATGGAATTGAAGATACAGAGGATCCACAAAGAGAGCAGCAAGTTCACTAGCACATCTGGCAGATGTAATAGTAATGAGGAAAAGCATCTTGAGTGAAAGGAACTTGTGATGTGCTGTAGCCAGCAGTTCAAAGGGGGGTGAAGTCAAATGGTGGAGTATGAGTGTCGGACCACTGTGGGGTGGTGGTGGTTTAGACAAAGAAAATTGAGGGCTTTCTTCAAGGTGGGATGGGAGTATAGTCTTGACGCCTCCAAGTCCTGAGGTTGGTGAGCTACAATGGCTGCAATGTACATCTTTAAGGTGGAATGGAGCTCAGGAGCAGCAAGGCAGTAAACACAGCATGGCCAAAATACCTTTATTGCTGAGGCAAGTTCTGGGAGAGAGAACCACTCCTTCCCTCCAGGCCTCCAGGAGAGCCTCATGAGTGGCCCAGCAGTGGCTACGCCGGCCAGGGCCTGAGCCTGCAAACAGCAGGCCACTCCTGGCTCAGGTTGGCCCTGATCCTGCAGCTCCCAGGGTAGTGCGGGCCAGATCTTGACATAAATGGGCATCTCCACTGAGTGCAAAGTTGCCTGCAATATTGTTAGGTATAGTAAGAGTAGCATCCTTTCTGGGGACCAGGGTAGAAGTAGGGTCCATATCAGGAATGGCTGCAATGTGGGTTGGTTTCAAGGAATGCTCCCAGAGGAAGGATTGGAGGCTCTGCTGTGTAAGTTTAAGTGCAGTCTTGGTAAGCTTTTTACACTCCTGACAAGATTGAGTCTGATGTTTCTCCCCCAAGTGGAAAAAAACACTGGGAGTAACTATCTGAGAGGGGACTTTGTTAAAACAGGAGGTGCACCATTTAAAGGGGCCTGTAGGGCCCATAAAATGGTGGGAAGGGGGGGGCTTTCAAAGGAGGGGAGAAGTTATCTAAGTGACTCCTAACAAGTCTCCTAACTCTACTCACTAGAAGAATCAGTGAAGAGAAAAAGTTAGCCTCAACAGAAGCAAAGAAATGACTCATGGAGCTCCATCATGGAGAGGAGTCTAACCTCAGGGGCAGCAAAAAGGAACTGAGAGACTCTACCAGATGTGTGGAGCATGTGTACCAGGGCAATCATCCTAGTGAATGTGTGACAGAAAGCTCTAGAAAGTTCCAAGGACCTCTGTGCAGGCACAGATTTAACCCATTTGTGTTATGCATTTACAGAGAACACGAAGAAAGAGCTTATGTTCAGGAAACTGTTAAAAACAGAACTATTCAAAGTGGTCTTTAACAATGGAGTCTTCCTGATGCTGTTATCATTAATATTTTCTGTTTCTGTTTCCATTTCTTCTTGTCCTTTTTTTTTAAAAAAAAAAGATTTTTAATTGCTATATTATGTAATATGTCTTGCTATGTGGGGTCATCAAGATTTGACTCAGAGTAGTGCATACTATCAAATAAATAAATAAATAAATAAATTTATTTTACTGTTTTGATGTAGCAGTCAGAGAAAACAAAACTAGGTACCACTCAATTGTTTTGGGACTTCAGAACAGGGTCAGTGGTCACAGTTAGGAATGAAATTTCTAACCATGAGATTTCTAACCTAAGTCAAGACTAGGACACCCCCCCTTTCCCCCCCGTCAAGGTTTCCACAATGAACACAGAATGCGTGTGCAAAACAAGTGTATTTTCCCTTTGCAAAGTAAAGTACCCTCAGAAAGCACACAACCAACCTATCCAGTGCTTCTCATTTTTAAAAATTCCTGTAACAATTGCCATGCTGGTTGGATCTGATGAACATTGTTGCCCAGCACACCAAGGTTGCACCAGTTTGGGGGAGGCTGCAGCCAGGATAAGGGCCAAATTAGAAGTAATAAAGCAATTCCTTGGATATCTTCTCCATTCAAGTATAAAGAACCTATCATGCCCACACAGGCGTTTCCAGGTGAGGATGGAAGAGCATGTCAGACCAAGTTATATATAGACCATCCCAGGACATCATTGGCTTTCAAAGGAGCCTTGTTTGGCTCTTCTACCAGTATATCTTAGATAGCAGAGAGGTTTTGCTGGCAGATCACTCTGTCAGCAAATCTCTGTGATCAGCTAGCATAAGAAGCTTCTGCTACCAGAAGGAGCTTGTGTCTAATTTTAATCTCCCACAGCCAGCATTTCTTTGAGTTAGGGAAGAGATAGAGTAGACTTTTTTTCAAGATGTCTGCATTGACCTCTGGCAGTTCAATCTTATAAACAACAACAGAAGGCTAGGAGGGCATTCCAAGACTCACTGAGAGGTTACATGCCTTCTATATAAGCTGATCTCTAAATATCTTTGTCTGATGCTGAACTTGAAAACTCTGTCTTGTCTTGCTAGCAGTCTATTTTCAAGAACAGTGGGCAACACATCTGGTCCAATTTGTTGGTTATTTGCTTTAACACCAATTTTTATGCGATCTTTCCTGGCATACTGTATAGTTTTGAAGAGCACGGAAGTAGCCATATAGGGGTGAGGCAGGATATTTAAGGGCATGTAATAATGGACTCAAGCTACAGGAAGCCAGATTTAGGCTGAATATCAGGATAAACTTCTTAACTGTTACAGCAGTACGACAATGGGAATAATTGCTCTGGAAGGTGGTGAGCGCTCTAATACTGGAGGCCTTCAAGAGGAAAATGGACAACCATCTGTCAGATCTGCTTTGATTTGAATTCCTGCATTGAGCAGGGGGTTGGACTCAGTGGCCTAAGACATCCCTTTCAATTATTTTATGATTCTATAAAAGCCCACCATGCTAGTAACATTTTAGTGATAAGTTGTGCTCAAAGAGAACATTGTTATCATGTATGGATCCTATAGCCACTTTCCCCAAAAGTTCACCTGGCCTCATACATATTTATTAGTATTGGGTGAGTTTCAAAGAAGGAGAAAACTCACCCCTAAAAAAAAATGCGCCAAGATGCTTTAATCAATGAGGAAAACTGAATACATCTGGAAAAAAAGCATCAGAGTGTACATTTTAGGGAAAATGCATACCACAATATGTGTGGATTTCCGTAGGTGAGAAAAAAAGAACCAGCCTCACAATTTTTATACACACAAATCATGAGATGAGAATGGGGGGGGGGGGGGGGGGAGGGAAATTAGAGTTTTTTCACAGTCCTAGCCAAAGTACGAAAGGATAAATTTATCCAATCTGCAAAGTCTTGCAGCCCATCCATCCATATCTCTCTGCTTTCGTGGGCTGTCACAGACAGATTTCAACTTCTCAAATACTTCTTTGCCTATCTTATTTGGTTCTTCCCTATGGTTGACTTTCAGGAAAAGTATCTTGTTATCATAACGCCTATGAAGTATGCCACTCTCAAATAATAAATCTTTCTGCATTTGCTGATGGCATCTGCCTGAATATCCCTTTCAGATAATGCTTTATGTTAAGTGCACATTAACCAGTACTTAACGTGGGCAGCTTTACAAAGGAAATCCTAGAGAAGCATGTAGGACATCTCTTTTGACTGCATGCTGCATTTGTTATGTTCAAAGCCATTGTACAAACTGAGCAACTCTAGATGGTGAAAAAAGAACATCCTGGGAAAAATCTGCCCCCTCCATTTCTCCCCACCCCCTCTTGGGGCTCCCATTATCTAATTGGATTCTACGCAATATATTCAAATATGCATTCTAATAATGACACAAATTGGCCATCACTTCTTCTCAGTGAATAAATAAGGGAATTGTATGCTAATATGTAAAGAGTGAATTGACAGTCAAGGCATAACACATGGATGACACACAGAATCTTCTGGTAAATGTTAGAAGAGGTTTTGGAGAGCTAGATGAGATTTGCCTGTGAATGATGCTTTACAACAGGCTCCCAGTGCCCTCCAGATCTTTTGGACTACAGCTCCTAATATCTATGACAATTGGATATGCTGGTCAGGACTGATGACAGTTAATGTTTCAGACATGCAGAGAACTTTATGTTGAAAAGGTTGCTTCTCAGCCTAGCTTAAATTCATGGTTGGAATTCTTAAAAAAAAATCCACACTATTGAAATTCACAACTTTAAGGAGCCTGCAATAATAACTTCTGTTTTTGGAGTTAACTATTACATAATTTTTTCCCCTTCACGGATTGCTGCCTTGTCGTGGCGAAGGGGCTTGAGTAATTCAGAGAAGCTATGGGCTATGCCGTGCAGGGACACCCAAGACGGACAGGTCATAGTGGAGGGTTCTGACTAAACGCCATCCACCTGGAGCAGGAACTGGCAAGCCACTCCAGTATCTTTGCCAAGAATACCCCATGAACAGAAACAAAAGGCTAAAAGATATGACGCTGGAAGATGGGCCTCTCAGGTCGGAAGGCATCCAACATGCTACTGAGGAAGAGCGGAGGACAAGTACAAGTAGCTCCAGAGCTAATGAAGTGGTTGGGCCAAAGCCGAAAGGACACTCAGCTGTGGACGTGCCTGGAAGTGAAAGGAAAGTCCGATGCTGCAAAGAAAAATACTGCATAGGAACCTGGAATGTAAGATCTGTGAACCTTGGTAAGCTGGATGTGGTCAAACAGGAGATGGCAAGAATAAACATTGACATCCTGGGCGTCAGTGAATTAAAATGGACGGGAATGGGCGGATTCAATTCAGATGATTACCATATCTACTATTGTGGGCAAGAATCCCGTAGAAGAAATGGAGTAGGCCTCATAGTCAACAAAAGAGTGGGAAAAGCTGTACTGGGATACAATCTCAAAAATGATAGAATGATTTCAATACGAATCCAAGGCAGACCTTTCAACATCACAGTAATCCAAGTTTATGCACCAACCACTGATGCTGAAGAGGCTGAAATTGACCAATTCTATGAAGACTTACAACACCTTCTAGAACTGACACCAAAGAAAGATGTTCTTCTCATTATAGGGGATTGGAATGCTAAAGTAGGGAGTCAAGAGATAAAAGGAACAACAGGTAAGTTTGGCCTTGGAGTTCAAAACGAAGCAGGGCAAAGGCTAATAGAGTTTTGTCAAGAGAACAAGCTGGTCATCACAAACACTCTTTTCCAACAACACAAGAGGCGACTCTACACATAGATATCACCAAATGGGCAATACCAAAATCAGATTGATTATGTTCTCTGCAGCCAAAGATGGAGAAGCTCTATACAGTCAGCAAAATGAAGACCTGGAGCTGATTGTGGCTCTGATCATCAGCTTCTTATAGCAAAACTCAAGCTTAAACTGAAGAAAGGAGGAAAAACCACTGGGCTAGTCAGGTATAATCTAAACCAAATCCCTTATGAATACATAGTGGAAGTGAAGAACAGATTTAAGGAACTAGATTTGGTGGACAGAGTGTCTGAAGAACTATGGATGGAGGCTCGTAACATTGTACAGGAGGCAGCAACAAAAACCATCCCAAAGAAAAGGAAATGCAAGAAAGCAAAGTGGCTGTCCAACGAGGCCTTACAAATAGCAGAGAAGAGAAGAGAGACAAAATGCAAGGGAGATAGGGAAAGTTACAGAAAATTGAATGTTCATTTCCAAAGAATAGCAAGGAGAGACAAGAGGGCCTTCTTAAACGAACAGTGCTAACATGCGCTGGATTATGGAGAAAGCCAGAGAGTTCCAGAAAAACATCTACTTCTGTTTCATTGACTACGCAAAAGCCTTTGACTGTGTGGACCACAACAAACTATGGCAAGTTCTTAAAGAAATGGGAGTGCCTGATCACCTTATCTACCTCTTGAGAAACCTATATTTGGGACAGGAAGCAACAGTTAGAACTGGATATGGAACAACTGATTGGTTCAAAATTGGGAAAGGAGTACAACAAGGCTGTATATTGTCTCCCTGCTTATTTAATTTATATGCAGAATACATCATGCGAAAGGCAGGACTGGAGGAATCCCAAGCCGGAATTAAGATTGCCGGAAGAAATATCAACAACCTCAGATATGCAGATGATACCACTCTGATGGCAGAAAGTGAGGAGGAATTAAAGAACCTCTTAATAAGGGTGAAAGAGGAGAGCGCAAAAAATGGTCTGAAGCTCAACATAAAAAAAAACTAAGATCATGGCCACTGGCCCCATCACCTCCTGGCAAATAGAAGGGGAAGATATGGAAGCAGTGACAGATTTTACCTTCTTGGGCTCCATGATCACTGCAGATGGTGACAGCAGCCACGAAATTAAAAGACACCTGCTTCTGGGGAGGAAAGCAATGACAAACCTAGACAGCATCTTAAAAAGCAGAGACATCACGTTGCTGACAAAGGTCCACATAGTCAAAGCTATGGTTTTTCCAGTAGCGATATATGGAAGTGAGAGCTGGACCCTAAACAAGGCTGACCGCCGAAGAATTGATGCTTTTGAATTGTGGTGCTGGAGGAGACTCTTGAGAGTCCCCTGGACTGCAAAGAGAACAAACCTATCCGTTCTGAGGAAATCAACCCTGAGTGCTCACTGGAAGGACAGATCCTGAAGCTGAGGCTCCAATACTTTGGCTATCTCATGAGAATAGAAATCTCCCTGGAAAAGACCCTGATGTTGGGAAAGTGTGAGGGCAAGAGGAGAAGGGGCCGACAGAGGACGAGATGGTTGGATAGTGTCACCGAAGCTACCAACATGAATTTGACCCAACTCCGGGAGGCAGTGGAAGACAGGAGGGCCTGGTGTGCTCTGGTCCATGGGGTCACGAAGAGTCGGACACGAATTAATGACTAAACAACAACAACATTACATAATTTGGGACTCTGGGTAAGAGGGCTGTGATGGAGTGGGGGCTTACTCTTTAGATGCAAATGTATATTACTGCACTTCAGAATTTGGTGAGCCAACCTATTGCTTTGGAGGCACTGTCACTCATTCTGCAGAGAAAGGACGTGACACTCTACCCCCAAATGCTACGACAATAGCACCACAGACAGTGCAAGTCTACAGTGCAACACTTCTGGAAGCGAAGGATTGGCCAGCCAGCTGCACATCTATGATTTCAGCATAGTACCTACAGAAAAATACAGATATGGGGCCACACTCATTACTCCCTGATGTTTTTGTTTGTTTGTTTGTTTGTTATCAAAAAAAAATTAAATTGAAAATGTCCCATTTTCAAAATTGAAAATGGTGGCCAAAAATATTTTCTTTAATTTTATAAATGTTCATGGTGTGCAGGGGTCTCAGAGGTGCTGGGGCCCCTAAAAACATAGCAAAATGTCCTTCCCACATCCCGTAGAAAGCACAAGGAGATTATTTGAGAAAGCTTTTCTCTTTAAAACCATTTTTAAAACCAATATTTTTTTTTAGTGTGGGGATTCTGAGTGGCTTATTGTTTGTGGGTGAGCACTGCAGTCTGACCCAGCCAGTTTCCTAAGTATGTTATAACTGGCAGCAACTTTCTGTTTGGTGTTTAGACAATGGGGTTTTTTTTGTTTTGTTTTTGTTTTGTTTTGTTTTGTTTGCAGGTCAGGGTTTGATCCAGAGTGTTGCCTTAATATCACATTGCAATTTGGTCCTGGAGCTACATGTAGGATAACTGAGAGTGAAGGTGTTTAAAGAGATAAATAAACATTCTTCAGCATAGTGCTAAAAAAAAAGGTAAAAAAGTAAGGCCTCAAAATGTTCATCTCCACTCCTTTCAGAGCATTTAGTCATGCCACTCTTATAAATTTAAGCAAAAACACAACACTTCTGGTTTCCTCATTTTGTTTGTTTCTTTGCTTTTAGCCTCAAGGCTAACTGCTAACCCAGAAATCAAGTTGCCCTCCAAGATCACCTAGAAGTAAGTTTCTAAAAGGAAGCATAGAACTTCATAATTTTTTTCATTTGTCTCTTGGTTATACAAGCAGAAGAGTTGGTATCCCTCTGATCAACAGGGCCAGATTGGCACTCCACACTCACTGCACTATAAACATTTCTGATGATTTTTAAAAGATTTCCTCCCCAAATTAATATTATGTATTGGTTCCAAATAAATATATTTGCAGTACGAATTCTCATAGGTACATTCTATCCTGTCCCATCTTATTCCATCTTGTTCCTATATTTTAGGGACTGGCAACATTTTCCTTGTCCAAAAGGGCTGCATGTGACAAAAGACGGTGGGCACAAACGAGCCTACCGTAAGTAGATACATACTGTATATGTATGTGTGTGAATACAATGGCCACTAGTCCAGGGTTTGGCTGGACAGGGCCCCCATTTGGCTCTTGTCCACTGAGTGACATTCCCTTCTTCTGGGGTTGCCCTGAAACTGTGCAGTGTGCCCATGGCTATACAGGCTAGCTCTACTCACAGAGGCACAGTGGGGAATCAAATTCCCAACCTCTGTCTCCTCAGCTAGATACCTAAACCACTGAGCTATCCAGCCAGCTATACTTAAGACATATGGTGACACAAATAGGGCTTTAATGGTAAGGGAGATGTTCAAGAAGCAGTTTTCCTTATCAACTCCCAGTGATTGCATTTGAGTAGAGATTTGAATCTGGATATCTTGACTCATACTCTGGCATACTATTTTCCATACCACATTGGTTCTCTAGTGTATGCCTCATAACCTTTTCTTCTCTTGGCTTTATTTTCTAAGGGTTGGACTCCAGGAAATATCACAGATGGCTTTTATCTGGAGGTTGTTGGGTTGGTTTTTTGTGTTTTTTTGGTTTTTGCTTACACTTCTTTGGATTTGCTTGAAATCATGTTCCAAAATTGTCAGTAATTGCATTTAGTAAGAACATTCACTAGTCTTACATTGCATTTCTATTTTAACTATGGTAATTATGTCAAATGATGTTGATATTTGCATATTATAAATTACCATGCAAACATTTTATGCAAAAATGATCCTTCATTGTCCTCATTCTTCGTGATGCATCAGTGGTCACCCTATGAAAAGAACACTGAGGAGAGATATGATAACATAGGACACATAATAATGGGCTCAATCTACAAAAAGCCAGATTTAGGCTGAATATCAGGAAAAACGTCTTGTTAGACAATGAAATCAATGACCTCGGGAGGTGATGAGTGCTCCAACACTGGAGGCCTTCAGGAGAAAATTGGACAATCATCTGTCAGATCTGCTTTGATTTGGATTCCTGCATTGAGTAGGAGGTTGGACTCGATAGCCTTAAAGGCCCCTTCCAACTCAATTATTCAATGATTCTATGATTCTATGCATGGGAGAGTGTTACATATTGTACACAGCCAACAGCATTCTTCCTGCTACCCATCTACAATTTCATACACAAAGGACACGAAGTTCAGATCGCCCCTTCCCACATGCTAGGATTGGGGAGAGAAATGTCCCTTATCATAGAAATAATAGAAAAGTGAAGTTGGAAAGGGCCTACAAGGCCATCAAGTCCAACCCCCTGCTCAATGCAGGAATACAATCAAAGCATATCTGACAGGTGATTATCTAAGTTTTTCTTGAATTCCTCCAGTGTTGGAGCACTTGCCAACTCCTGAGGTAACTGGTTCCACTGTCGTACTACTCTAACAGGAAGTTTTTCCTGATATTCAACCGAAATCTGGCTTCCGTTAACTTGAGCCCATTGTTGCGTGTCCTGCACTCTGGGACGACCGAGAACAGAGTTGTATGACAGCCTTTCAAGTATTTGAAAAGTATTATCATATCACCCCTCAGTCTTCTTTTCTCAAGGCTAAACATACCCAATTCTTTCAGTCTTTCCTCATAAGACTTGGTTTCCAGCCCCCTAATTCCTTGTTGTGTTCCTCTTAACTAGACACAATGCTCAGGATGAGGCCTAACCAGTGCTGAGTAGAGGGGCCATGTCAATGAGAAGCAGTGTATCAGCATGCAGCATGGAGAATAAAAAGTATGTCAAAATGCAATTGCAGGGGAGGGGTAATACTCCCAATCAAGATTTTCCCAAATAAATGGCAATTTTAGCTGCCTTGGCCTCACCCCCTCAGTGGTGTTGTGGTACATTGGAGATGCAGGAGCTCATCATGACCTTCTCTGTAACAACAACTCTTAAGGAGAGTCCAAAAATGCAGGCAGCTTAATTGGTCATTATGAACAAGTGAGGATCAAATCTTTGGAAAAATTAATAGCTCTAAATTGTATATTAAAGACTAAATCACCCTCAAATACTTTGCATTTCTACAAGGATTGCTTACAGGTATATCATGATTCTGAGAAAATTCTTTTTTCTCCCAGCTATGATGAGAAGTGCAGCTGTAATTTCAGAAGGGACAAGGAAGTCTGAGAGGGCTGTCAGAGAATGTTGGAGTCCCTGCGAATCAGAAAGTCCTGGAGGTTAGACCTTGCAAGCCCACACACCACTATACCACTCTCCCCCTCCTCCAGTAATTCTGCTCAAAAAAGTTATTTCCCCACAGTTATTAGTAATATGGGAAAAGCACTCTGGTTTCCCCTCACCTTTTGATCAAATGGACAATAGAGAAAAGTGAAAATGGGGGAGGGGCACCAGGTGGAATGGCCATAGGCTCATAATGAAGGTTGCATGTAACTACTAAGCTTTATGACACTTTTTCAGGACACCTATCTTTGCCTGCAAGGTGTGCAGGTTCTAAACCACCAACTCTCCTGGGAAAGTTGAAAAGAAATCTGACCATAAAGCTCTAGAAGGTAAAAACTCACATTAAATCCCAGGACACCAATGTTGGGTCTTTGACCCTGGATGTGAGGGTTTCTCTCCTCCACAGCTTTTCATCATACTTAATGTAGCATCTGATAGTCTGTGTGCTCATATAAAACGTCTAATCTGTCTTTGAATCCTGCTAAGCTCTTTGCCAATGGAGCATTATTAATAATAAATTCCTCATACTTCACCTCAACCACGAACTAAGCAGTCAGTGACTAATTAACCCTCCAGCAGCCTGTAGAGAAGGAAGCAATTAGTCTTCCTGATGTACAGGAGGGGGAAAAATGAGGTATAGCCATCTTCTAAAGTTCAGGAGTTTATGCATGATCACATTGTTGGTGTTGGAGTATGTGCTGTGTGTGTACAGTAAGGTGCATTTATTACTCATTTGACCATACATCTCAGGGTTACAATTCTCTTGAAAGCAAATTAGCTTTACAAGCCCTCAGGGCACATCAATACTAAATACTTAAACTAGTGTTGGTGTTGTTCATTCTGCCTAGGAACAGGTGGGATCTGTGATTTCTAATAGAGACTGTATTTTCAATAGTCTTCACCACCACCATCATCATCATTATCCAATGTCAAGCCAATTCTGACTTATGGTGAACCCTTTTCAAGGTATTCCAGGCAGAGAATACTCAAAAATGGATTACCATTCCCTTCTTCTGGAGGCACCCTGGGACTCTGCAGCTTGCCCAAGGCCACCCAGGCTGGTTCTACTCACAGAAGGGGGGAATCAAGCTCCCTACCTCTGGCTCCACAGCCAAAGACCTAGGACTCTTTGCAGGGAAAGACATGCCACCTAAATGGGTATAAATGTACTACTTGATTCATTTGTTGTTTTGTGCCAACTTACATCCTAACATGGTTTTCAAGATAAGTGCTCTATTTAAGGACTATTTGTTAAGGAGTTTCACTCCCCAATGAGTTTCCGTGGCAGAGCTGGGGAATCTAACCCAGGTCTCTTCAGTCCTAGTCCATTACTCTGTCCACTACACTACACAGAGTACTCATTTCATTCATACAAAATCTTTATAATTTTCATTCTACTTAGAGAAGGGATAGCATTTCATCTGACTCATGTTTTTAAATAAAACTAGTTCACGCTTCTTTGACTTATATGTGCAACAAAGCATATTTATTTTTCAAACAGTGTGCTTCTCCAAATTTTGTGATGCAGTACTTGACCCAAAACATGTGCAGAAAAATTGCTGTACTAAATAAACTTCTGTACTAAAACGCCTGTATGGTGTAGCTGCTCGAGCATCAAACTAGAACTGGAATCGAATCCCTGCTCAGCCACAGAAACTCACTGGTGGTGACCCTGGTGAAGCCACTCCTTAAACAGTTCACATATTTTGAAAACTGTCAGGCATGACAATCATAGCATATAACAACAGTAACATCAAAATGCACACACAGCTGCATACAAAAATGTATATGCTAAAGATAATTGCTTGCATAAATTTGCAAGCTAGGGACAATTGCATATAAAATGCATACAGTACAGTGGTGCCTTGACTTATGACCATAATCCGTTCCAGAAGATAGTTGTAAGTTGAATGGTTGTAAGTCGAATCAGCATTTCCCATTGAAATGCATTGAAACCCGTTTAATCTGTTCCGGCTGTTTTTTGGTTGTATGTAGAGGCGCCGGTTGCAAGTCGAAGCATTCGTTCCCATAGGAACTAACGTAAAAGTGGTTAATCCGTCCTCTACCACTAGGGGGAGAATTTTTCTTCTTTTAACCTAAGATGACTTAGGTTTAAAAAAGGGCAGGAAAGGAGGGAGGGAGGGAAGGAACAATGGGGAAAAGAGGAAAGAAAGAAGGTCATCACTGGGGCACACAGACCCCTCAGACAAAGGTTTGTACTGTTAAGCACAAAAAGAGAGAAGATAGATAGAGAGAAGACAATTGGGGGGGGGGGGAGAGTTTGGAGTCTAAAACATCTTTTAAATAAAACACCTTTTAAACCAAACACTTTCTAAACCAAGCACATTTTAAACCAAACCAAGCACCATTTAAACAAAACACATTTTAAACGAAGCACCTTTTAAACCAAACCAAGCACCTTTTAAACAAAACACATTTTAAAACCAAACCAAGCACCTTTTAAACAAAACACATTTTAAACCAAACCAAGGACCTTTTAAACAAAACACATTTTAAAACCAAACACCATTTAAAACCAAACACATTTTAAACCCACCCACCAACACCTTGTTCCAGCAAACAGATCCCCTCAGCACAAAAAGAGAGCACAGAGAGAGAGAGAAGACAAGGGGGGGGGGGAGACTTGAGTCTAAACCCCATTTTACACCATGATTTTAAAACAAAAAGACTTTGTAGTCTAAACTCCATTTTACAGCATGCCAGCCACCACAGACCCTCACAGAAAATTTTCTGATTTTAAAACAAAAAGTCTTTGGAGTCACATTTTAAACCCACACATTTTAAAACAAAAGAGAGGTCACAGTACACAAACCCTAGGAGCCACAGAATGCAAAAATAAATAAATAAATTTTACATTTTAAAATTACAGTCTAATTTTCACATTTAATTTTAATTTAATATTACAGTCTACTTTTCACATTTTAAATCCACACTGCAATATCCATCAGAGCACAGAAACATAACCCCCCAGCTTAAAGCCACGCTGCAAAAACACCCAGAACAGTTTTTAAAAAGCAGAAAACAGCACCTTACCTCCCTGCAAACACACACACGCTCACTCCAAAGCAGAAGGAGGCAGTTCCGAAGCCTCCGACAATGATGCACACTCTCTAACTGCTGGGGCGAAAGAGCTACAAAGAAGCAGCCTCGTCGCCACCTACAGTTAGAAATTTGAATTTCCCGCCTTTCCCCCCCTGCCTTTTTCTGTTCATAAGTGGAAGCTCCGGTCGCAAGTAGAAGCAAAATTTTGCAACTGGAGCTGGTCGTCACTTGAAATGGTCGTAAGTAGGGATGTTCGTAAGTCGAGGCACCACCGTACTGAAAATTACATCTAAAGATATAAGTGCATTTTCATGTGTTAATTTTTTTAATGCTGTCTGATGCAGAAATAGGATGGAATAAGTTTAGGACTGAATATATGCAAAATTGACATGGCCCCCAAACTGACACATATGCCCATTTTTAATATAGCTGAATTAAAAGTTTGATGCACTGCCTTTCTGCCTCTGAATTGCTGTGATGGTCTGAAGAGGAAGGCAAAAACTGGGAAGGCAAATTGGGACAGACAAAGATTTTCCTTTTGAGAGGAAATACTTTCTTAAAGTCTGGAAATGGGGGGATGTGTGCCTCCTTGCCTGGGGCTGGACTTGATGATCCATAGGATCCCTTCTAGCTCTGCAGTTCTGAGATGATTATGATAAAAGCTGAGGCAGACTCTGGGAGCTCACAACCAGAGGGAGCAAACATGGAGAGTCAACAGGAGTTTCACAGGGGAGAGATAGGAAGGAAAAGTAGGAAAGAAATGGCTAATGGAGGAAGGGACAAAACCAGAGAGGTGAGTGTTTTTAGATTAACACCAGGAAGAACGTGGAGTAACCTCTAGGAATTCCCCATTCAGAAGCAGTGTGTGCTCAGCTTAACAGGAAGGGGTTTGTCCTGATTACTGCTGAGAGCTATTAACAGCTGTGAATTCTGGGAAGGCCTTTTTAATTGTAGACTCCTAACAAAGCACATTTGAATTGTGGTGCTGGAGGAGACTCTTGAGAGTCCCCTGGACTGCAAAGAGAACAAACCTATCCATTTTGAAGGAAATCAACCCTGAGTGCTCACTGGAAGGACAGATCCTGAAGCTGAGGCTCCAATACTTTGGCCACCTCATGAGAAGAGAAGACTCCCTGGAAAAGACCCTGACGTTGGGAAAGTGTGAGGGCAAGAGGAGAAGGGGCCAACAGAGGACGAGATGGTTGGACAGTGTCATCGAAGCTACCAACATGAATTTGACCAAACTCCGGGAGGCAGTGGAAGACAGGAGGGGCTGACATGCTCTGGTCCATAGGGTCACGAAGAGTCGGACACGACTTAACGACTAAACAACAACAACAAAGCACAGTTGAGGAATAAAGCTGACACAGATCCAAGGAGCTCGCAACCAAAATGAGTGAACAGGGAGAGCTAACAGAAGTTTCACAGGGAGCTTGGTGGGGGATGCCAAAGGGGAGACCTCAACACAATCTGGGGTGACATTCTAAAATTTTTCAAATTTGTCTATGTTTATTTCCAGTTATTTCTGCATTGTTTTCTAGTTGCATGCATAGTGACTACTTTATAATCTGTTCAAGAATTTCACAGGGATTGATGTCAGGCTGACTGTTCTGTAGTTCCCAGTTTCCTCCTTTTTGCCTTTTTTGAAGATAGGGACAACATTAGCCCTCCCTTATAGCCCCCTTCCAACTTCATTTTTCTATGCTTCTATGATTCTATAATGATGATTTACATTCCTTGCAATTTTGACAGTAGTAATTTAATATGGGGGCAATTCATGATCAGGGTAGAGAGATACCCTTCCCAAATTGTGAGGCTGAGGTACTCTGTCTTGCCTGTCCCATTCCACCAGCGACACTTGACCTAATGGATATTCTCTAGGATCAATGATTAACAGCAGAGCCTGTTAACCACCCAACCCCACCATCTATTCTAATATCTGCATTGATTCAATAAACTCTATTGTTAGTGAAATCATGCACTCGAGGGTTCCTACCAGCAAAAGGAATTTTAGTTATGTCTTAGTTTAAACATGGTTCTGTACTGTGATACAATCCTGCCTATTCTGAAGTAAGCCTCATTGAGCTTAAATTAAGCTACTCCCAGGTAAGTGCATACAGGGTTGCAGCCTCATTCACAGTTCACAATTCTGGATTGCTGAATAATCACTGCCAGGAAAAGATTAACTTCATAAATATATATAGTTATAGTTATAAGTAGAGCAAGGATTTCTATGACATTTCACATTTTCTCGGCAACCTACATTAGAACCCATAAGCAAGTTCAAACATGTTTATGAGTTATCTGGCCTTTCTCACTAGATTACTCAAAACATGTCGAAACACACCCATAAACTCAAATATAGGTTGCAGGAAAAACAAAACATGCCATAGAAATTCTCCTCCTAGTTTAGAAGCGTTTGGGATTCACTGTCAGTTTAAAGTACTTCTAAAAATTAAATTCTTGTATTTATTTTAACTCCTTCACGGATTGCTGCCTTGTCGTGGCGAAGGGGCTTGAGTAATTCAGAGAAGTTATGGGCTATGCTGTGCAGGGACACCCAAGACGGTCAGGTCATAGTGGAGGGTTCTGACTAAACGTGATCCACCTGGAGCAGGAACTGGCAAGCCACTCCAGTATCTTTGCCAAGAAAACTCAGTGGACAGAAACAAAAGGCTAAAAGATATGATGCTGGAAGATGAGCCCCTCAGGTCGGAAGGCGTCCAACATGCTACTGAGGAAGAACGGAGGACAAGTACAAGTAGCTCCAGAGCTAATGAAGTGGTTGGCCCAAAGCCGAAAGGACGCTCAGCTGCGGAAGCGCCTGGAAGTGAAAGGAAAATCTGATGCTTCAAAGAAAAATACTGCATAGGAACCTGGAATGTAAGATCTGTGAACCTTGGTAAGCTGGATGTGGTCAAACAGGAGATGGCAAGAATAAACATTGACATCCTGGGTGTCAGTGAACTAAAACGGACGGGAATGGGCTAATTCAATTCAGACGATTATCATATCTACTATTGTGGGCAAGAATCCCATAGAAGAAATGGAGTAGCCCTCATAGTCAACAAAAGAGTGGGAAAAGCTGTACTGGGATACAATCTCAAAAATGATAGAATGATTTCAATACGAATCCAAGGCAGACCTTTCAACATCACAGTAATCCAAGTTTATGCACCAACCACCAATGCTGAAGAGGCTGAAATTGACCAATTCTATGAAGACTTACAACACCTTCTAGAACTGACACCAAAGAAAGATGTTCTTCTCATTATAGGGGATTGGAATGCTAAAGTAGGGAGTCAAGAGATAAAAGGAACAACAGGTAAGTTTGGCCTTGGAGTTCAAAATGAAGCAGGGCAAAGGCTAATAGAGTTTTGTCAAGAGAACAAGCTGGTCATCACAAACACACTTTTCCAACAACACAAGAGGCCACTCTACACATGGACATCACCAGATGGGCAATACCGAAATCAGATTGATTATGTTCTCTGCAGCCAAAGATGGAGAAGCTCTATACAGTCAGCAAAAACAGGACCTGGAGCTGATTGTGGATCTGATCATCAGCTTCTTATAGCAAAATTCAAGCTTAAACTGAAGAAAGTAGGAAAAACCACTGGGCTAGTCAGGTATAATCTAAACCAAATCCCTTATGAATACACAGTGGAAGTGAAGAACAGATTTAAGGAAGTAGATTTGGTGGACAGAGTGCCTGAAGAACTATGGATGGAGGCTCGTAACATTGCACAGGAGGCAGTAACAAAAAACATCCCAAAGAAAAGGAAATGCAAGAAAGCAAAGTGGCTGTCCAACGAGGCCTTACAAATAACAGAGAAGAAGAGAAGGGAAACAAAATGCAAGGGAGATAGGGAAAGCTACAGAAAATGGAATGCAGACTTCCAAAGAATGGCAAGGAGAGACAAGAGGGCCTTCTCAAATGAACAGTGCAAAGAAATAGAGGAAAATAATAGAAAGGGAAAAACCAGAGATTTGTTCAAGAAAATTGGAGATATTAAAGGAACATTTTGTGCAAAGATGGACATGATAAAGGACAAAAATGGTAGGGACCTAACAGAAGCAGAAGACATCAAGAAGAGGTGGCAAGAATACACAGAGGAATTATACCAGAAAGATTTCGATGTCCCGGACAACCCAGATAGTGTGGCTGCTGACCTTGAGCCAGACATCCTGGAGAGTGAAGTCAAGTGGGCCTTAGAAAGCATGGCTAACAACAAGGCCAGTGGAGGTGATGGCATTCCAGTTAAACTATTTAAAATCTTAAAAGATGATGCTGTTAAGGTGCTACACTCAATATGCAAGCAAGTTTTATAAACTCAGCAGTGGCCAGAGGATTGGAAAAGATCAGTCTACATCCCAATCCCAAAGAAGGGCAGTGCCAAAGAATGTTCCAACTACCGTACAATTGCACTCATTTCACATGCTAGCAAGGTTATGCTCAAAATCCTGCAAGCCAGGCTTCAGCAGTATGTGGACCGAGAACTCCCAGAAGTACAAGCTGGATTTCGAAGGGGCAGAGGAACTAGAGACCAAATTGCTAACATGCGCTGGATTATGGAGAAAGCCAGAGAGTTCCAGAAAAACATCTACTTCTGCTTCATTGACTACGCCAAAGCCTTTGACTGTGTGGACCACAGCAGACTATGGCAAGTTCTTAAAGAAATGGGAGTGCCCTGGCGTGCTCTGGTCCATGGGGTCACGAAGAGTCGAACACGACTTAACGACTGAACAACAACAATTTATTTTAAATGTTCTGCTATGCAATTTTTTTTTCTGTTAAAGTGAGGTTGGACAATGGTAAACTAGAAGGAGATGGAATGAGGTGTGATTCTCTCAAAAATCAAAAAGCACAATTATGCAGAAAAGTTGTGAAATGCTATTCTAACAGTATTGTGATATTTCAGCTTCTTATGCACACTAATATTGTAAGCATTTCATTTCAAACCATCCTCATTGCAACTGAAACATGGTACTGTAATAACAAATTATTTATGCAGTGTTGAGACTAGGAAACCCATAATGCAATTTAAACAAGAATGAATCAGGCACACAAACCCCACATTGCAGTGAAAAAAACCCAAGAAGAAGAAGAAGAGGAAATGATGTTCAACAGCAGCCTCTCCAAATGTGAAGAGCTTTCTACAGAAAGCTTCCATTTCAGATTTTGAAAAGAAAGCAAATTCTTCTCATGGGTTTTGCAAATTCTTCTTACTTTCTCTGTAGCCTAGCTGCAATGGCATATTTCAACCAAAAAAGAGAGATGCTAGTCCTGTTGAAGTTATTGGGAATAAAGCAGTTGAAAGCTTGAGTATTCCATCCTTATTGTGAATCAAGTATCTTAGCCTCTTGAAAAATCTGAAAGATTTTATATATGCTTAGTTTCACTTAGATGCTCCTAAACCAGGCATTGAACTTAAAATGACCTACTTAAAGTGAACTACTTTGAAATTCCTGACAGCACTAATGGAAGGTAGTTACAAGGTTTCACGGTAATGATCTCCCCCTGGTTCCTCATCATCTCTTTAACTCTAGTGTGTTACGTTTCCCTGGCAAGACTTTATGAAGAAGTGAGAGCTGGAATCAATCACTGAGGTGGTGGAAGAGATGAAATACAGGCGGCTGTGTAAAGGTGAGATACCTTGCTGAGAAACTATACAATCTCTGTGCAGGGATATTCAAAGATCTGACAAATGAAGCAGCAGTACAATTTTAAATACATGAAGTAAAAAATGGAATGGTACTCAGCTTCTAAAAACTAGTGAACACTTGTAACCTTTTCATTTGCTTTTTATTTTAATTGGCATGGATCTGTCTGTGGCATTTGCTCTCATTCTACTTCACAGAAAGACCTCTTGTATGAACACAACTGTCCTTCTATTTTGGAAGTGAAAACATCTGTTTTAATCAACCAGAGTTACTCCTTCTGTGCACCGATATGTGCATCCTTTGCTTCTCAAAAGGGGAAGGATACAAGTGTTACCCAGAGACAGTTTGTCCACATTACAGAGACTTTGATTGGGAGAACAGCAGCCCTTGTCTCCCTCTTGCATGGAGGTATGGAATCTCAAGGGGCTTGAAAATTCTTTATTGAGTCAAAACAGCTGAAGAACACAAAGAATTTAATTGGTGTCCTTTAAATCCTGAATGTACAGTGTTGCCATGTCTTCTTTTTCTTTTTGTATCTCTGGAGTACCTGACCTCCTATTGTATATTGTTATATCAGTTTCCAAACATGGGCCACTATTGGATTCTGAGTTTAGCTCCCCCATGCATGGCTCATGTGACTACCCAACAATATTCTGTTTGGACCTCTTTTTTGCAGTGGCTAATGGATTGTCTTTTCTGCTTTGTCTGATGGCTTAATGAAGCTTTATTGCCTCTGGATTGCTTCACTCTGCTATCAAGACCCACTTAGAATCAGGAGAGGTAGGCAACCTATGGTCCTCAGGGTAATTTTATGTGTTCTTTAGCTAATTTCAAAAGGATTCTGCAACCAATCAGTTTAGTATTCTGCCCAAAGCAATCTGTTCTTTCTCTAGCAGTGGAAAGGTAAATGGGAAGAAAGAGAGAGAGGGAGTAAACGATTAAAAGAGGGAAGGCACAGGGAAAGAAAGAAAGGTCCCATCTACCTTTGGATTTGGTTCTACCCACAACCGAATATAGGCCACATTTTACGTATCAGGAGTATGATGAATTCTTGCTTAATTATAAGGTTCCCATCAAGGCAGCTTACTGAGAAATCACTGACCCCCATCAGATTTCTTTCCTCTAGTGAAGGAACAAAACAGAGAAGAGATTTTGTTTTGGTTAGTTTCTGAAATACGTACATACAAAATGTATCTGTGCAAAAATATTCTCTTTTTGAAATATTAGCACACTGCAAACACAGAAAGACTGGTTGATTTTGTATCAGAAAGATAGAAATAACCCATTTGATACTGTAATATGTAAAAGTCCATGCGAAAATGCAAGAATTTTTTTGTAATTCTGCTCAATTAGCAAAAACAACTATTCTTACACATGTGTGAACATTGCTGACAAAATATCATGTGTACATGAGAGGAAGTATCTGTCAAAAGGAAAAACAATTGTTGCTTTCTTCCTTTCATACATAAGAATTTCATTTCAGTTTATTGCTGAAAAATTTACCCAGGTCAGGTAACATTTTCATACTTGAGGTGGAAAGAATTTGGAGTTTTGACATCTTGCATGTGGGGAAAAACAAAGCAAGTTAGAATTTCAAATGTAACACACTCTATGTGGGGCTACCTGTGGAAAGTATTCAAAAACTCCATCAGGTCCAAAATGCCACAGCTAGATTGTTAAGTGGGGCTGGTTATAGGGAACATATAACTCCCCTGTTATAATAGCTACACTGGCTGTCAATCCATTTCTGGACACAATTTAAAGTGCTGGTTTTAACCTATAAAGCCCTAAATGGCTTGGCCCCAAGCTATCTAAAAGACCACATTTCCCTTTCTCTTCAGGGAGGCTTTTCCTTAGTGACTGGCTGTCTGAGGGGGTTTCTTTTTAATGGACTGTTGTGCTCTGTTGCTTTTACAAGTGTTTTTGGTATTGGTTTTGTTTCCCATTTTCAATATAATACTTGTTTAATTCTTTTAAAATATTTGTATACTTACTGTTCTTAGCTTTTAAGTACTGCCTTTTTAATGATGTAAGCCACCTTGCTTCCTTTTAAGGAGAAAGGTGGGTAAATATTCTAAATAAACAAATAATAAATAAATATGTCTGAGGAAAGAGGGGAAAATGTTCAGACTTTGGGTAATAATACTTGGTAAAGTGTCACTTTATATTTGGAACAGAAATAACTTCAAGTTTGAAATAAAACTTGAGGTGTGAACTTAGGAAAGAGCAAAAATCACAATTTTTTTTCATCCTTCCTGAAGATGTGGTAAAATCTTTGCCCAGCAAATCTACACATGGTGCAATATTTGAGGCAAATTGTGCCTTCTTCTCTTTCTTGCTGTTCTAAGTGTCTGCAGACAGCTGGCAAAAGTTGTAAGGCTTTTCTTAGAAGAGACTGCTCCATCCTCCCTGATCTGCAACCTTTGGCTGGCAGCCTGAAAGCCATTTATTGCTATATAAAGGATTTTGCACCAGGCAGGCCAGCTAAGATCAGCTCAGCAACATGGAATTACGTGTCATGATAATCACAAGTGTAGATCATATTGAGAAAGGACATTGTATCAAATATACGTTGTTTGTTGTGAAGACAACAGTGTCAGCTTGACTCCAGTACCAAGTGCTGGCCTGATTATTATGCCATGGCTGCTATATGCACATCTTTTCTTTGTTATACATAAAGCCATCCTGCACGGATTGCTGTTGCATTTCTAAAGATAAATATATAAATCCCTGCTTGTCTCATTCTCATGAGGAACAATGAGAAAACATATTTTTCCCCCTTGTTATGTGCAAGATGGCAATACTTTTCTTTGCATTTTCAACTAGAGTTCTCACATTTGCAAGAATAATTTTTTCACAAATGTTGTAATTTGTGCAAACTGTGTACAGATGAGCACATTTTGCCCATCTACAATTGCCGCCCTCTTATTGAATAGTGTTTTAAAAAATAGAAGCATAGTATGGGTAGTCTTAAGTCCTTTTAATCAATCAACCAGGCCTTCTGTGCTTGTTGCATATGTGCATGTGTGTCTTCAGTTTGTGTCACCAATGGAAGAGAAAGTTTAATTGCGCAGAGACATTTTGTGCAAATTGCAGAGACCTTGAGGGGGAAAACTTACTCCTTGTCTCAGTCTCCCAAGGCTAGCAACTTTATGACAGGCTTTGTGAACTTAAGACAATTTCTGGTAATTCTATAGGCATATTTAACGTTGGCAGCATGGAGAGTCTGTTGCAGTGTTTTGAAGTTTGGTTAGAATTCTCCTTTCAATACAGAATAGAAGTACAGAGACTCACAGAGAAGAATAACTTCAAGTTCCCAGATAGAACACCCCTTTCTCATTAACCGGCACTTACAGTCTCAGTAAATCACTCTGAGACATTAGTAGCAGAAAGAATAAAAACATCTCATTTATTTACAGTTGGGAACAGATAACAGTAAACTAAACAAACAACTGACTTCAACAGACAAAAGAGAGAGAAATACAGAACACTCAGCAAAGAGGGCTGTCTTTGAATTCTGAGTTGGAAGGGAATGATTGATTACTGATGGATAAATAGACAGTTAGCCTAGCCCAGAAAGGTCCCTCCCAGTCTCATAAACTACAGGCAGCATGTGAGGTTGTAAAAACTCCAACAGAGCCAGTGAATATCCTGTTTCCCCAAAAATAAGACCTAACCTGAAAATAAGCCTAACCTGAAAATAAGCCCTAGTATGATTTTTCAGGATGCTTGTAATATAAGCCCTACCCAAAAAATAAGCCCCAGTGAAGTGAAACCCTGCCCTCCATAATTGTGCAGCAACCAGAAGAAGATGACATGACTGTATTTGAATAAATATAGATTGCTGTACATGAAAAAAATTAAAACATCCCCTGAAAATAAGCCCTAAAGCGTTTTCTGGAGCAAAAATTAATATAAGACCCAATCTTATTTTGGGGAAAACACGATAGCAGTGGACAAGGCTTCAGATTGGGTGGGTTCCACTGAGTGTGGTTCCCAGCTAACACAAGACATGCCCCCATCACCTTGTTTTAGTTCTCAACAACTTTTTGTTTTTGTTTTTTAAAAAATGGGAGTGTAGCCTACAAAGATCTAGAGGGAGAAAAGAGAACAGGTGCAGTCCTCAGACCATTCACGGATGCCTAATAGAAATGGGCGCGAATCATCATTCCTCAGTTTGGCGCAGTTTGGTAGTTTGGTCTCATACAGCTCCTCCTGTGACCACCCCGATTTCCCAGACATGCCTCCTCTGGGCGCTGCCTCTGAGCGGGCACCCAACGAAGGAGGCAGGGCTGGGAAGTCGCACTGTTGCCTCTGAGTGAGCGCCTGCCAGAGAAGACGAGGCTGGGAACCTGGGGCACCACGGAAGAAGCTGTGTGGCTGAACCTACGAACTGTGCTGAATCGAAGATGGTGGTTCGCGGTCATCTTTAGAGCCTAAAATATCCTTGTGCCAAAATATATGAAGTTTAAAAAGTCCCACAGCATTACAGGGTATATGATAAAACATAGGGTTCTGGTTTGTTTGTTTTTAAAAGAAGCCAGAAGCCCCTCATAATCTGAGACTCTAAAATTTAACTGACCCTGATTATGTATAGATTCCACAACAGAGATTGGAGAGCAGAAGTTAGGATGTTGCCACCCTAATGCTACTGGCATTGTGTCACGTTTGTTTCAGAACATTTACTTCCAGCTGAACCAGTCATGTGCAAGAGCTAGTGGATGGCCCTAGAAGGAGGAGATTCGGGCAATCTAATAATTAAAATTATTATTCTACAGCATTTTACTGACATTTTGACTCCTCAAGAGGCCTATCATTCCACATCATGCATTAAAAGGCACTCACATATCCTGAAGAATTACAATTACAAAGGCATTCTGTATCTCTCTTATTATTTATGACCGTATATACTGATCTTTGCAGGCTCCAGTTAGTGGAGAAGTAGTCCATAAATTCAGGTGACATATTTAAAATGCTTTCTCTTGGCCAACCCCCCATTTTCTATCTCAAAGTCAATTTGCTTTCCTGGCAACGGAACTATGGGCCTGCCACAACAAGAACATTTTGGCAGCTTTTCAGAATACTGATATATTTCAAGAATAATTTCAAAAAATGTTCTTTTGCAATGCAATTATGATTGTCTTCAAATATATATAATGTATATAATATTAGCAGAAGTGACCTATTGCAAGGGTTAGAGACTCTTTAGCCATCTCTCTCTTCACCTCTTTTCTTTCCATTCTCTTCCTTATCTATTAGGAATAATCTTTTCTTTTTTTGCTGGTCTTTCTTTTGATTTCTCCAAAGTGCTAATTCAATCTTCTCCTTTGCTTGCTCTTCTCCCAGTCCTTAAAGCCAGTAGGATGTCTCTTTTCCCTTTCCCTAAAGCTGTGTTTAAACTGGTTGAAGACTTGAATGCCCTAGAAAGGAAACAGCACTTGGACTCTGGAGAAATGAATACCTTGGGACTAACTGTAGCTTCATCTCCAGGGAAAGTTAGGGAAGTTTGCCACCTAATGACTGAATATGCTACTGCAGGCTACCTGTTTTAAACAATTAAAATCAATGTAAACAACACTGAAGTACAGCCCCTTATATTCATGTCAAGTTTCAGATGTCTACAGTCTCAGAGTTATGGTGAATAAAGATACATATATATACACACATACAAAGAACACAGAGAAGTTTCTGTGTTATCACACATACAAACACACACAAACACACACACTTTGTGTATATTTTTTAGAAAAGCTGATGTAACAATTTTCAAATAAACATACATATAATTTAAAGAAATGCATTTTGTTCATGTGAGGTCTCTGTACTAGCAGGTCAGTGAAATAAACTTAAAGCAACTTGGCGTTTACATAATTGGTCAATTAATCAACCTAAATTTGTTGACTTATCACAACATTTCTGTAGAGGTGCCTTTTGTGGCCTCTAAAGAAAGAGAAGCCTGGTGCCTCCTAAATCCATATTAAAAAACAAATTGGTCTGGAGGCCAGGTCTTACTTCTTTACTTAAAAGGGGGAGTGTCTTTTACTCCCACTAAGGGGAACCAGTGTGTTTACAAACACCCCAAGCTTTTTCAGGGGCTGATCTGTAGTTCTGGAACTCCTTACCAAAGAAAGCTAGTTTGGTTCCCACTCTGTTATCTTTCAGCCTGTTGCCTGGGTTATTCACCCAGACCTCTTTTTTTCATTTTTTTTATTTTTTTTACAGCTGGTTGGATGTTGGGAGTGTTGTTCATTTTTGTTTGTTTGCTCATTTAACGAGGGGGGAATTTTCCCCCTTCATTTTTTTCCCTGTGTTTTTGTTACAAATGTAATTTAAATTGTATTTTTAATTAAACCATGTTTTAATACATTCATTTATTTTGTCTTCTCACTGTATGTTTATTCGGTATTACTGAGAGGCTCCTGGAGTCTGATTGTTGGGAAGGGAAAAGAATCCAATAAATAATCATTTTTAAAAGCCCCTTTGGGGCAGCAGTAAGAGACACAGGCTCCTGATCTGATACAGCATGGTTCTAGAGCTCTGCACAAATGCCATATCAAATATTTTTGCCCTCCCTCTTCTGTGGTTGGAGCAATTGCAGGGACCACTTCACCAAGCTTCTCCTTGGAGAAGCAGAGATGTATTTGAACTGTTTTGTGGCACAGAGTTTACTTTTAGCAGTGACACACCTCGATCAGCTCCTACCTTGGTCTCCTAATGGGTTCTGACAGCCAGGCCCACTGGCAGCCTAGCCACCATTTTGTATCTTTCGTAGTTTCGGTTGCCAGGTCAATAACATCACACTCCCTGAAAGTTCAAGGCCAGTTAAATGTCTCTTGTTTGCTCAATTAAGACCAAACCACCCTCAAATACATTGAATTACAACAGAATCATAGAATAATGGAGTTGGAAGAGGCCTGTAAAAATAAAATAAAATAAAAATAAATAAATAGAGTCCAACCCCCTGCTCAATGCAGGAATACAAATCAAAGCAGATCTGACAGATGATTGTCCAATTTTCACTTGAATGCCTTGAGTTGAAGCGCTCACCACCTCTTGAGGTATTTGGTTCTGTTGGCATAATGCTCAAGAAATAGTTTCCAACAATATACTGTTCCAGCAAAAGACCATTTTTGTTCTAGCTGCTCTGAGGATTGCAGCTAAAATTTGGAGGAACAGGGAAGTTGGGGGAGGATTTATGGTGTCATAGTCCCCACTACTCATAAAATTCTGGGACATTGACCCTGCAAATCCTGGCTCCACTGTACTGCTGGCACAAATGCTAGCCTTGTTTCAGCACCACATCAAAATAAGACCTTTCACTCAAGCTTATCACGCCAAGAAACTGAATTACAGTATGACTCTTATTTACAGTTGTGAAGTTGTGTTCAGTTCAATTTTAGCCTAATGGATACATTTAAATTATTTTTATAGTCATTTTATCCTTTGTATCCCACCCAAAGATGTCTAAATAGAAGGCAGGATATAAATATTTTAATTAATAAATATAAATAAACCTACCCTGCTTTGGTGATACAGGAACGCCACAGTAAAGGGAGGAAAGGTATATATGATTCCTTTGCTCTATCAGCCTTTGAGGTAACAGTGGCACATACACTTACATGCACAAAAGAAAGCTTGTTAGAATATGTCTTGAGAGCAGGAGATTGGGTGCATTTTTTTGCATACATTTCCAGCCTCTGCTGTAATGCAATATGTTGGTGTGTCTGTATGTGTGTGCACAACATTGCTTTTGAAAAGCAGAAGCTGGAGAGATAAAGGAGCCCCAGGAGTTGTTATGGGGGGTGGGGGTGGAGGGGAAGAGAAGAGAAGAGAAGGAAAGAGCAGAGGAAGGATCCTCCACACACAAAAAAGCTTAGCCTGATAAAATATTTAGGACGGGCTCACGCATCAGAATATTAATACCCTGCATTACTTGTGCTTGCACTCTGTTGATCTTCATTCTCCAGTGACCTTGTTTACAGTATCTGAATTTGCAGTCTGCATTTTAATAAGGCCCTGGGAGAAGGTCTGAGACACAGCGTCTTGCTGAACCAACTTCAAAAAACCCTCCTCTGACTGGTTAGCATTCCGAAGGATACAAAATTACTCAGGAGTATATGGGGTATTATCCACACCATGAGCCCCTACAAGTGGGGGCCTCTCACCAAACACATGCCACTAGGTGGCACGTGAGTCAGCTTTTCTGACGAGTTGGTGGGCAAGAGCCCTTCATCTCCGGAGTGCTTTGGAAGCTTATTACTCATTACTTACCTTTCCTTCCCTTCCCTTTTTCCTTGCCTTTATTTTTCCTTTCCTTTTTTCCTTTCCTTTCTTTTCTCTTTTTTTCTAATATTTTTCTTTCACTGACTGAGAAAGAGATTGGCAGGCCTTGGAGTGGAATAATCAATGCTAGAATAATTATCAGCCTACACTTCGCCCCCTCGTCATTGCCAGGTGACACAGGGGAACGGAATCAAATATGCACCATCCTTAACGGCAAAACCACAGGCGGCAAAAACCTGCAATGGGAAAATCCTATTTATTTAATGGATGTTTGAATCATCCCTCTTCACAAGGAGATTGACAGTAAAACTGAGAAGAGAGGGAAAAACAGTTTCAAAAAATGAAAACATGCCCATCTCTAGCTCCTCTTGAATCCTGGCCAATCTTCCTTTGTTAGGGTATGGAACATATAGTCGAGCCTTAAATGGCAAGCAAATAGAGAAGGGAAAGTTACTTCCTTGGACTACAAATTCCAGCCTGGCTATTGACCATGTAGCCCGTGTGATCCTAGGAATTGGGGTTAGGGTTAGTCCCAAAAAGTAACTTTTATCATTTTCTCTAGCACAAGTGATCAGCTTTCTTAAAATGCTATCTCTGCTTACCTTGGAATGATATAATAGGATTATTTTTGGATTATTTAATTACTTAATACCATGATTTCTTGACATTGTTATGAGACAGTGGAGTGTTTCCTACAATTCTTGAGGACATGACTATAGTAGTATAAAAAAAATCCCTTTATTTCAATCATGACTTCAATTATTGCTATACTATCTTGGATTCTGATATCAGATTTCCCATAGAAGGCAGACAGTTTTGTATCTTGATATGATAGTAGTCTGGATTTCCAAGGGCAATGCTTGAAAACCTTTAATACTTATGTTCATTAATAAAATAATTGTGGGGATTTTAACCTTGTGCTTTAAAGGAATCCCAAGGGAAGCTTACAACAAAACAAAGCAAGACAAATCACAGACACCTAAAAACAAACAATATTCTTTTTTAAAAAAATGCAACAAAACCAATTCTAAGCATGTAAATAAAATACCAATAGTAACAAATCAAAGGACAGCAATTTTAAAACAGTAGCAAAAATAGATTCTGTTAGAAAGCTTAGGGAAGATTAAAAGGGGAGGCATAAATGCAGTATTAGGGTGTGGTTACATTGGCAATATGAACTGCTGTTGAATCTGGTTTTGCATTATTAAATTTGATTTAAAAAATTCTGGCTACATGATGCATGACTGAGCCCACTGGTGTGTTTTTCCCCCCCGCTACAAAAGGAGTTTGGGGTTGTTGTTATTGTTTTAAGTGGCCAGCAGGGACTTTTTAAAATACCATGTTTGTTAATTCAATTCTTTTCAAACCACTTCAGCCAATATGAATGATGCTGTCAGATTATTTCGTGCCTTTGTAGGCTTTGGACAGTAGGGGCACTGCTGTTCGCCAGAAAAAAATTTATCATAATTACTTGTAAAGTTTAGCGCTGCATCACTTCATCTATATAAAGATAATTTTGGATAACTGTAGTCATCAATACAGTGATATTCCACTTAGGTTTTTTTTAAAAATTAAATAGTAAAAAATTAGAGAACAGTGCAGTCTGCAAACAGAGACATGAGATGAATTCACACAGTGTAGCTTCCCAAAGCAGTGTAAAATACCAAAACTATACTGAATTAATTTACTTCAAAGTGACTTTAAATTCTATATGACTTTGCATCTGTATACATCATAGCAGATTCAGAGACAGCCATACTAGTCTGCTTCAGCAACAACAAAAAGAAAAAGAAAACAAAATTTAAAATATTGCATCACTTTTAAGTTTAACAAATTCTTTTCTGTGTGAGCTTTCATGGATTGTACCCCACTTCTTCAGATACACAGTCTACAATATTTGACCCATATAAAGTGACTGGAATCCAGCAGTAAGTCACAACTACAGTAGGCCCATTGAATCAGTGGCTATTTGGTGAGTTAACTCCTCTGTACGCTCATTCCATTGAGTCAATAAGACTACTTGTGACTTACTAATGGATTTCACCCACAGTACGCATCATGTAGCAATGGGAGTGGGAGCCAGTGGAATTGGAAATAGGAGATGACAGTTTTAAATAAACATCTGACAATAAACATCCAAGGTCATGATGGCATTATGAGCGCAGGGGGTGGACATTCAAAATGATTACATTAACATTTTGGAAATCCTGGTAATGAGTAGGTGCAAATGACTCAAGTTTTCAAGACTTGGCTTTTCAGAAAGTAGTAAACTGTGGTGACATGATGGTTTCATTAAAAAAAGATCAAACACAATTGTTTAGCTATACACAAAACTTGACAAAACCAGCTATCATATGTATATAGGGTTGCCAGATGTCCGGCAAAAGGAGGACATGTCCTCCTTTTTAGCCTAATGTCCTCCGTTCGGCAGGCAAAGCTAAAAACCTTTAAAATGTCAGGCTTTTGTAATATTTTATGTTATAATTTTGGATGGGAGGGGGAGAGGTGGAAGGTGGAAAGCAGTCTCTGACAGAGTCACAATCTAAGACACCACTTTGGGCTGTAAATCAGCCATGCCCATGTGGAGCCTTTGCTTCTGGAGGTGACTTCCTGCTTCGTTTTGAGCAAGCTGCGCATAAAGATTAGCAAGGAAAGGAGAGCAAGATATATACATACATATATATCTACACACACCCCACGAGTGAGAGGGAACGGGCAAAACAAAAGGAGAGAGTCGAGAGAGAGCGGCGGCCGGAGAAGGGCAGGATCCTTTTTTTTTAAGGGGAAAAAAAAAGTTTGTGGGTTTGCCCAGAGGTATTCGAGCGAGCAGCAGGAGTCGAGAAAGGAGAGCGGCGGCGGCGAGAAAAGATTGAGGAAGGCTGGCAGAGAAGAAGTGAAGCTGCAGGGAAGGGGAGCCAGAGCAAGAGCGGGGCTCCACGCCAGGCACCTGCCAAAGAGGGAGAGAGAAAAGTGGCAGCAGCCGCAGCCGCCGCAGCACCAAAAGGAGGCAGGAAAGAAAGGGGAACCTTCTTGAAGAGCTCGCCTTGGCGCAAGTGAAGGAGCATGTCACATTCCCAGGGGGTTTCAACAGGCAAAAGTCCAATAAGCCAGTCCAGTATCAGAAGTCCAGAAAATGCAAAGCAGATACCAAAATGCCAAAGCCAAAACACAAACCGTAGTCAGAAGTCAGAGTCCAAAGCCAAGGGTCCAGTGAACAAGGTCCAAGATAAGCAGGAGCATGGATGCGAGCCAGAGTGTTGACTTCTTGCTTCCACAAGCTTCCAAGCCTTCTAGGTGCAGATTATATAGCAAAACAGTCATCAAACTCCTAGAAGCCTTCCATCCTGTTAAAACTCAGGACTGGTTGACCTGATGTTCCTGTGGGAAGCATTCATGTGATCCTCTGACCTTCGTGTCATGAGTCTTTGCCGAAGCTTAGCCCTCACTCTGGCTACTGGGGGAGGAGAATCTGGTGGTGATTCAGCTGTCTGTGCTTCTAATTGCCCAGCATTTTCCTCAACTGTAATTAATCCCTCAGATTCCAGATCTTCTTCGGCTGAACTCATGACAGAGCAACAACAGCAGGCACCGGGATATGTCGTGTAATTAATAAAGATTATAAGGTAATAATTATACAATTGGCTGTTTAAATAATGTTTTTTGGTATTTTGAAAAAAAGCCTCCATTGAATTTATTTTTATTTTTTAACATGACTGGTTCTTGGTCGGTTCACTAAGAGACATTTATTGGCAGCTATTGTAATAAAATTGCATTGATTGCGGGTTTAATCCGGAACGATTCAAATGAAACATTCAATACGTCCTCCTCTGTCCTCTTTTTTGTCTTTCTATGTCCTCCTTTTGGTACCCATGTATCTGGCAACCCTATATGTATAGGAAAACTCAAGCTATTTACATCTAGATATACAGAGGCTAGAGGTACAGTACAGAGTCCCAGGGCATCCCAGAAGAAAGCAAGTATTCACTACCTGGAATATCCTGAAAAAGGGTCGCCATAAGTCAGAATTGACTTGACAGCACATGGCTATTATTATTAAGAAGTTGATGCTGGTTTGGTTTGGTTTGGTTTGTTTTTGCCATGCACAAAGTCATGCAACAGCTGTATGTTGAGAAAAAACATGTTTTCATTCCCTCTCATACACTCCTGTGAGATCTCCTCTTTGAGTCCATCTGCATGATGTCTGCCAGACTCCTCATTAAGAACCTGAAAGCAGTTTTGCAGTTCCACTGATGAAGATAGTCTCCTCCTTCTTTTGCTCCTAACTGTGACTCTTTAACATGGTGCTTCCTCTATTATGTTTACTCTCTCGTCTGCATTCTCTTCCTCTGCTTCCCCTTGTTGCTCTTCTGCTTTCAGGGCCTCCATTGTCTGCTGCTGCTGCTCAAGAGTTCTGTCAATGTATACTTTGTTTTCCCTTATAGCCTTAAGTGTGGCTACTTGCTGTTCTGGTTCTCTCACTTTTTATTCTGACAGTGCCACCAGTTTGCACTTACTGCATGTGTACATCTTGTTACACTCAGGCACAAAGACAAATATTGCACAAACTTTGCAGGTCACTACAACAGAAGTGTCCTTTTTTTTAAAACAATCCTTGTTAGCTTTTTGCTTATATTTGTTAGTCTATGAAATCCCTTTCCTTTATTTTATTACCTTTAATGTAACTGGGAAAGTTGACTAATATGTAACTATATCCAACCCCCCCCCCAATTTTCTTAGGGGCCTCCCCCGTTGAACGTCCCCCTTGAACTCTCCCACTGAACTCCTGTTATCTTGCTCTGTTTGCGACCTCCCTGAGTCTGCCTCAGCTGTATTTCTCAGCTGTGCTCTGTTAGGAGCTAGCAATCAATTTTGCACCTTTGCTAATACCTGTAAACTGTGCAGAGTAAAACTGATTCACCACACCTCCAAAACTGGGACCACCAGTCATCTCTACTTTGAATTAACAGCTCCTTCCTTGTATGCTCATCCATTCTACCTCCTCCAAGATCTAACTGTATTACACAGTTATATAGTAACATGGATCTCCTGTCTGAATGCCAGCAGAGTGAATTTAAGCAATCTTGGAACTTCTTTTTCTTTGTCTTTTTGGCTTATCAAGAAAGTAGCCCACTGTGCTAGAAACATTAGAATATATCTATTTCCCAATTCCCCTGCATTTTGATTAAAATTTCTCTGTAGGGTCTAACCTTCAAGAACATCCTTTGTTTTGACTTTTGGCCTCCCTTTGAAATAAAGGTTTGCTGCTTAATAAGATTTTTCCCCATGAAGGCTGGTCTTCTTCAGCCATGGCCCCTCCAGTTTAGATCACACCAAATGAAAATCCCAAAGGGACACACTAGGTTAGAAGTCAGCATGAACAAGAGCAACCAATACGTTCTGAACTGAAATGAACTTACCTAATGTGTGCATTTGTTTAGAAGTTGGTTCAGGTTGGGTGTTCTTTGCGTTTTCTTTGCTTTGCAGGTTGGTTTTTATCTTGTCCTGGTTTGTTTTACATTTTTTGTGCTTCAGGGCTGGTAATACGTGATGGATTGATTGACTGAGTGATTGATTGACTGACTGCCCACATTTTAGGACAACAGGTTCCCCTCTAGATCTTGTTAGACTGCTGCTCCTATCTGCCTTAATCAGCTGTATCTATATTGAAGGTGAAGTGGGAGCTGCAGGCCAACAGCAATGGGTGGAGTCCCTTTTGCCCCTCTCCTCCTCTTTACAACAAAGACCTCACAGGACAACTTACATAAAACAGTAAGTTGTTTTCAAAATAACATTAATCTCTAAAAATAAAGATTCATTTACAACAGATCTCGTAACATGCTGTCAAAGCAGGTTAAATAATGTAAATGTTTCCAACCAGCAGTGCCATAAAAACTTTTTAAAGGGTGTAGGTCAATTATATCCTGCAAAGTTGATTCTGACTTAGGGAGACTCTTTCAGACTTTCCTAGGTATAAAGTATTCAAGTTTACCAGCCCTTTTTTCTGGTGACACTCTGGGACTCTGCAGCTTACCAAAGGTCGCACAGGTGGCAGGGCATGTAACCCCAGTGCCATACAAGCTCTGGGTGATCTCAGTAGACCCCTCTTCCAAGAAGTATAGTTAATGTTCACTTATCCGTCCCTTGGTTCCACAATCTGATGCCCCAGCTCACTGGTCTGTTTTGTTCAAAAATGTGTATTTAAATGAGAAATGCTTACCAAAAAATTGAGCTAAAATTGTATAAGAAATACATATATTAGCAAAAACGTTCACAAAAATCCATCCACATTCTCATGGAAATCTAAAAAAGAGATAGGTGGACAGCTGTGACAGGAGGAAAGAATCCTTTAAATAAATATGTAAATACATAAATAAGAAATTGAAGGCAACAGAAAAGTGCCAGGCTTCTCCATCTTTGAATAAAGACGTAGATTTAGCACATCTGAACTAGTCTAGCTAGTAAGAATTGAAGAGTGTGTATTGCTCCACTCTTGAAGGGGAAGGATCTCAAGAAGCTACTTTATGCCAAGATAGATTATACCCATCTTGACCAGAATATCTACTGATGGCCAGTGGCTCTCTAGACCTCCAAGCTAAGTTATTTTCCATCACCTGCTACCTGATTCTTTTAATTAGAGCTTGGGGGGGGGGGGGATACTTCTAATGCTACTGACTGGGCATAATTTCCCCTAAAAGTAATTCATTGCCAGCACTTGTTTCTGCCACTTAAAACATTGTGCATGACATTCCTGATGAATTACACCATTTTACTGGGTCCTCACCTACTGGTAGATGGTTGCCATCATCACAGTTATTCTGACTTTGTATGTGGCATTTTTAACAATGAAGTTGTACTGCATCGAAACCCAAGTTTTTTCAGCCAATACTTCTTCCTGCCCTGATTTTCCTGTTTATTACAACTTGAAAAGTTAGCTGTAACAATCTGGATTTTTAAAAAGTAGCATTTCTTTTTCTTTCTTTCTTCTTTTTTTAAAGAAAAAGTATCAATCAATAAATCTCAAGTTCCAAATGAGTAAAAAAATCCCCACAAAACTATCGAGTCTCATAGTTTGAGCACAAAGGCCATCTAACCTCACCATTTCATAATGGGTTGCCTTCCATCTCATATGATGGACTCCTCAGTATCAAAATAATGAAAACTTTATCAGTTACCCAAAACATTAATATTACTGCCATTCTAATGCTAAAAATCAACCATGCTAACACTTCTTGCTTGAAATTTGCAACAAGTATTGAGTAATATTACTTACAGTGTGATTTCCAAGCTCTGCTTTTAAGTGAAAGACAATAGGCGTTCAAAATAAGTTCTACATGGAAAGCTTATGCTCTGCCATTGCCTTTCTACTTGATAACCATTGCCCCACATGCCGTCCTCCTATAACACACTGTCAGGAGCACTGACAGCCCTAAATACAAATTCACATCACTTATTATACCAAAAATTATACAAATAGAATGTGAAATATTGTGTAAAATCTTAGAAATTCTTACCCAAAAAATTTGCTCTGTGTGTGTGTGTGTGTGTGTGTGAGAGAGAGAGAGAGAGAGAGAGAGAGAGAGAGCCAGTCTTGTCTGATTGTGTTTGCTTGTGTTACTGTACCTATTTGAGTGAAATAGCATGGGATTTCTTAATGCCATTTACTCTGAACCTAGCTGAAAATTCAAAACAGCTGTAGTAGAATCGTTGGAAAATCCAATTGTGCTTGACAGGAAAAAAGGTCTTTCAGATAGATCAATGTATGATTAACTTCAGTCCACCACATCTGGTCAGATGGCTTCCTCTGTGTCATCCAGAGGGGCATGGCTTGATGGCACTACATTTTAAAAAGCATTTATTCAGCCTGTGTTGCTCATCCTTGCCTTCCTTAAAGCATAGGGCCATTGCTTGCTCATTTACAATGGCTAATGTCTTAGAAAGGATGCAAGACAATTGGTTTCTCCAGAGCTCAGACTGCCATTTCTATAGAGCAGCACATGACAGGCTATTTTAACAGTACTGAGTTTGCACCATGTTGATGCAATGTATTTCTGTCACTTTATTGTTCAGAGGAGGGCGACAAGGATGATCAGGGGGCTGCAAACCAAGCCTTATGAGGAAAGGCTGAAAGAATTGGGCATGTTTAGCCTTGAGAAAAAAAGACTGAGGGGTGATATGATAGCACTTTTCAAATATTTGAAAGACTGTCATACAGAGGAGGGGCAAGATCTGTTCTCGATCATCCCAGAGTACAGGACACGCAACAATGGGCTCAAGTTAAAGGAAGCTAGATTTCAGTTGAATACCAGGAAAAACTTCCTAACTGTTAGAGCAGTACAACAGTGGAACCAATTACCTTGGGAGTTGGTGATCGCTCCAACACTGGAGGCATTCAAGAAAAACTTAACCACCTGGCAGATATGCTTTGATTGTATTCCTGCACTGAGCAGGGGGCTGGACTTGATGGCCTTGTAGGCCCCTTCCAACTTCACTTTTCTATGATTTCTATGATTGTTACTATTTTATTAAAATGTACTTTTTTAAAAAAATTCCCAAATGTCCCAGAATCCCTCAAAATCATTCCATAAAAAATAAGATTTTAGAAGTAGGACATAAATGTTACCTGTTTCAATGAAAAATATAATATCATTACCAAAATATACCATATACCAAAATCATTCTGTAATGCTCTCATTATTCCCAAAAGTGGAAGGAGGGTGGCAGAGGGTTGGACTCAATTATCCTCTGGATCCCTGCCAATGTTACAATTCTATGGACAGTAGCCTGTTCCATATTAAATGCATGGAGATTTAACTGCAGAATCTGCTGCTCCAATGACCAGACAAAGTGTTATTTCTGCACAATCATATGCCTGATCATATGACCCAGTAGTGCCAACATGGCTGCTGCTACATCTGGGATTCCATGCATGTAAATATGAGAGTATTGGTCCATGGTTCTAAGTAAAGTGTTACAGGTGAACCTTTTAGTCGTAATGTCTTACATAAGATAGAAAGTGGAATATGCATATCCATTCTATTTTCATGGTAGCCCATTTCATTTCATATCTCCTCCATTGCCCCCATTTTTCCAAAGCTTATTTTGTTTCATTTAATTTCCTTCCCATAGTCAGTGACATGTTTGTGAACACAAAACATGCTCAGTTCTTATTGAGTATCTGGGACACTATAAGATTGTTTCCCTGATGTTTTTTTCCCCTTAAATGCTTAAGTTTCTCTGCTGTCACCTCCCTCTTGTGTGTAGCTAGAGTGATTTATTTGTGTGATGATCGACATTCAGAGACTCAGGATGTGACTACATTGATATGACATGAGGGAAATGCTACAGGATTGGACTGCCTGATTCTCATTTTTTTCCTGTTGACCACAGGATGTAAAAGCAAATGTGAATCAGCCTGGAGCCCCCACCCCCTTCCATAGTTTGTATTATGGGAATTAGGCAATTCCCTTTTTAGTTAGCAGAGTATAAAGTAAAAACAAGACAACAAAAGCAGAAAAGTATGTGTGTGAGAGACACAGAAGTAGCCCAAGTTCTGGGCATCTACCCCTTTCACAGTAACTAGCACTTTGCATAATAAAAAAAATCACTCTAAAAGGATCTTCAGTAGAAAAAAAACATTCATTGCAGTTGTGATCTTCAGTCACAATCAGAACTGTTCAAGAAAGGAAAAAAGATGAAGTTGCAGTCTCAACCATGTGGGACACTGAGTCACATGGTCAGAGGTGAGGAGTAAAGAGTTACATGTCTGTCTTGGTTGGAGGTCAGAGAAGAAGAGGGAGAGCAAACAAACAGTGGAACCAACTGCCTCGAGAGGTGGCGAGTGATCCAACACTGGAGGCATTCAAGAGAAACTTAGACCTAGTAGATATCCTTTGATTTGTATTCCTGCATCGAGCAGGGGGTTGGACCTGATGGTCTCATAGGCCCCTTCCAACTTCACTATGATTCTATGAAACAATGGAATTGAAGCAAACATAGAAGAGAAGAGGGACAAGCCAGAGGTAGGAAAAGAACTTTGCTGATTGGTTAGTAGGAAAACAGTTACCTTAGTTTGTGAAAACTCTCTCCTCCCACTGAAATCTGGTGTTAGGTGCATGCAAGATTATTTTGCCAACTGTTTTTTCCTCTGCCAATGGGGCTTCTACTGAAGAAAAAAAAAGGATCCATTCACATGGATGATTTTGAGTCAGTGTAGAAAAGTGTGATCTTGCACAGAATTTGCTCTCTGCCAATCCCCTCCAAACAATAATGCTCATTTTTCTTTTTCTTTAAAAAGACAAAAAAGCTTGGTGCCAGCACTGTTGCTCTAGGACACTGAGACACCAGAAAGAGAGAGAGAGTGACACAAGGAAATGAGAGGAGGAAACTGCCATGTGACCATTGATCACAGGAGAGCTATGTTAACAAACAGCAAACAAGGCTGTTGAGTCAATTTCCTCTTCTCTTCCTGTGTGGCCAGTTAACTCAGATTTACCCAGGGAAATCCAAATTCCCAGGTGCAACTTCACAGTAAATGAATTTTCATTTTTCTAGCTTTTTAGTCACACAATCAGGATATAAGATAAGCATATTCAAGAACAGGGATGGGCAAAATGTGCCCCATGGTCACCATCACTCCCAACAGGTTCATAGCCCTAGATATCCTGCATCTCCAATCTCCTCACAACAATGTAAAAAGAACATTGTTTTTTGGAACTGAGGGGTGGTAGCAAGAAAAGCCCACACAGCACTGACGCAAGAAACATTGCCAGAGATAAAAAGTAACAAACTAAAGCAACACAAGCGGCCTACTACTGGTGCAGATGAAAATTGCTTTATTTATTTATTTATTTATTTATTTATTTATTTATTTATTTATTTATTTACAAGATTTTTTAGCCGCGCCATTACCAATGGTCTCTGAGTGGCTAATTGATTTGTTAATATGAATCAACACGGCAAGTGTTTGGACTCTTTTTGGGGCTGTGGGTATGGTGACTGTCATGATGAGCACCTGCATTTCAAATGTATGCCACTGAAATATCAGCTTATTCACAAAGAACCAATGCATCATCTTTCCTGCTGTCCATTGAATAACAGCTTTGGAGATCCCTAGTAAAGGAGGTCATCTGGGATTTTAAAGTTGCCCCTTCACAATATGCACCTGGACAGCAGGCTGAAACTCTCCCAGACTAAGGCACATGAGTCACCAGATCACAGTCTTTCCTATTATGGTGGGACATAACTACATTTCTACTTAATTCAGAGTTATTATTTCTACATTTTCATTTACACAGATCCATTAGCACTCATACATTATATGAAAATGTCCATTTTTTATTCTGGCAAAGCAAGTGTCCACCTAATGAGGCCAAGGGATGCCAACCAACGTCTCAAGTTGGGCTGTGACCAGATTTAGACAAATCCCAAATTGCTAAATGAATCAGTCTCTTTCCAATCGATTTGTATGCAATTCAGATTGAAGCAGAACAACCGGATTCTGTTTTGGAGTGAATAAAAAGGAATTCACAATTAATTTGTGTGTGAACTGTAGATTTAATGAGATGTGGCACAAAATCACTTCAGTCTTAGGAAGGAAGGAAGGAAGGAAGGAAGGAAGGAAGGAAGGAAGGAAGGAAGGAGGAGCACATTTTAAGTGTGCCTACTATCCAAACTGAATATTATGAAATTTATCAGGTTTACTTCCTTCTTTGAAGTCTATAAATCTCTGCATTTCAAGTCCAAAAATATTATACCCATGTTGGTTTCCCTATGAAAGTCAGTGGGAGGTTTACAAATCAACATAGATCCACAGAACACATCAAAATGGGTGTGGCACAGATTGATCTGGATTGAAATAAAATCCATTCTGAACCCTGGATTCAGCCTCCAGACTAGATCAGAGGACCACTGCATGATACAGAAACATGGGAAATTGGCTGTATAAAGTAATACCACCAGTGTTTTTAGTACAAGTGCAGTTCTTGCAAGCGAGTTTAGAATTTCAAAAATCCCCAGCATTCTATATAAACATACGGGGGAAAAAATATCGAAAGAACATTGAAAAATCAAGCTAAAAGACCAGAGACCATATGGAATGTTCGCTCCGCCATGGTGCAGAGTCACCATGGCTGGACGCTTTGCCCTCCCGCTCGGAAAGTGGTGTCACACTTGGGTGACACCGCTTTCCGATGGGAGGAGGAGTGGAGCCTTTAAGAAGGCTCCGTACCTCCGGCTCAGCACTCTTTGCCGCTTGAGCGAGCAAGGGGTTGAGCTGTGCAGCCGGGTGAGCTTAACGATTTTGCTTTCTTGCACGCAGCTGGCCTTTGAGTTTGATCGGTGTTGTGGATCCCCGTGACCCAGCTGATTGCTAAATTTTTCATTTATTCCTATATCATTTATTAATTGTTTCCTTCCTTATTGTTTAAGTGCTGGGTTTGCTGATTGCCGGAGGGGGAGCAAGTTTCGATCTACCCCCTTTTATATATATAAAAGATATATATATATACACACACAAAAGAACGAAAAAAGAGTAAAATAAATAAATTAATAAATTTAAGGGTTTTATTTTCCTATAGGTTCCTAGAGTCAGGGACAGGTGTGTTAACGGTTGTATAGGAACCCCCCACCCTTCCCGGTAATTTGGGCTGTTTGGTTTTGAATTGTAAGTTACTTAAAATATTTAATAGGGGACCAGTACAGGGAATTGAGCAGCCACGCCCCGTGCTGGTCAGCTCATAGGTAGGATCGAAGGACTGGGGTTTTGCACCCCCTGTTGGGCTGCAGCTTAGTTGTGTACATATATATAATATATATAATAAGGCTATATGGACAGGCTTGGGTTAATTTGCTGGGGCAGTGCCCTTACAGGGCTGCTGTTAATTCATAGATACCAAAAAAAAAATTACATTAAGGGTATTGAATCAGGGCCCTGGTGTTTATAACTCCATAGCCCATCTGCCTGGAATGGCCCCTAAAAAAGGACAGGGTGCCAAGAAAGGCAAGCAGCCTGCGAAGCGCAAGGCTCCTGCCAGAGCGCCACCTGCAATCTCTTCGTCTGAGGATGAAGAGTGGCCTGATTACAGTGCCATTCTGACCAAGTTGAGTGAACTTGAGAGAAAAAGGGCCTTGGCTAGGGAGTCTTCTAGTGCTGCTGCCCCTAGGAGATCGAACAGAGAGTCCAAAGCACGTAGGATGGCTGAGTTAAGGCAACTAGGTGACAATGATGTCCCGTATTGCTCTCTTGGAAAAAGAATGTTCTACAGCTCCAGTGGTGATAGCATCGGCTTCCGCTGATGGTGGCTCCGTATCTACACCTATCGGAGTGGAAGTGGAGGGCACGCAGGAGCCTAGGATGGAATCATCTTTCCAGTTGAGTGAACAAACTGGGATCCAGGTGACAGATGCAGGATCGGGCATTCCAGGTACCGACACCAGTGTTCCATATGCGGGGGCATACATAGTTCCATCTCCTACTTTAAAGGCCTACGGCTGGTTCGGCTACCCCTGCAAAAGGGCCCCAGTCAGGGTGAAAGGCTTACAACTGTGGCTAACAACCTAAAATATGTTAGGGATATGGAAGAGGTAGAAAAAAGATTCAGAAGGAGGTAGCGGAAGGGAGAGTAGCGGGACCTTTTACTAAGCCTCCTGTGCCAAATCTGCACATTTCCCCTCTCGGGGTAGTCCCAAAAAAGTCGCCAGGGGAGTTCCGTCTCATTCACCATCTTTCTTACCCTCCTGGGGAGTCTGTCAACAACATGATTCCCCAAGAGCTGTGTACAGTCCGTTACACATCTTTTGATGCTGCTATAAGGATGGTTAGATCCTGCGGCAATGGGGCAGAACTGGGGAAGGCAGACATTAAGTCTGTGTTCCATTTGCTTACCAGTTCACCGGAATGATTTTGAATTGCTAGGTTTCCAGTTTGAGGGTTGCTTCTACATGGACAAGGCTATGTCCATGGGATGCTCAGTTTCTTGCGCTGCTTTTGAGTGCATTTGAGTTCATTTTTAGAGTGGGCCCTCAAGCTTCGGGCTGGGTTGTCCCAGGTTGTCCATTATTTGGATGATTTTTTATTTTGTGAGAAACCAGGATCTGGACAGTGCGATTTCCTTATGCGCACTTTTCAGATCATCATGAATGAGCTGGGTGTTCCCTTGGCTGAAGAAAAAACAGAGGGCCCGTCCACTGTTCTTACCTTTTTAGGGGTTGAATTAGATACTATTCAGCAAGCCAGCAGGCTACCGGACAGTAAGTTGATTGAGTTTCAGATTCAAATCCGGAGTCTGTTGGGATGCAACAGAGTGACCCTTAAGGCACTCCAGCAGGTGGTGGGTCACCTCAATTTTGCGTGCAAAGTTATTGCCCCAGGCCGGGCTTTTTTGAGAAGGCTTTGTGGAGCCATGAGCAGATTAAACAGGCCACATCATAGGAGGAAAATGTCAGCGGGCATGCGTGATGACCTGAGCACTTGGTTGCAATTCCTTGAAGGTTTCAATGGAATTTCCTTTTGGAGAGATGAACTTCATTTGGGAGCTGAGTTCCAAGTTCATTCTGATGCAGCTGGGTCATCAGGATATGGTATTTATTTCAGGGGCCGATGGTGTGCCCATCTGTGGCCTGTGGAATGGAGTGACTCCGAAGTCACCTGAGATCTCACATTTCTGGAATTTTTTCCAATTCTCTGAGCCTTATGGCTATGGGCCAATGTTTGGGCCAATTCCGCAGTCACCTTTTGGTGTGACAATATGGCTGTAGTCCATGTAGTGAATACCCTCACATCTAAATCATTGGGGGTTATGAGACTCGTGAGAGCCTTTTCACTATGTTGTCTGGAGTACAATATTGTGTTCCAGGCTTGCCATGTGCCTGGTGTAGAGAATGAGCTGGCTGACGCCCTGTCCCATCAACAGATCGACAGGTTCAGGGAGTTGGCCCCGGAAGCTCGAGTAGATCCAGAGATATTGCCTCACGAGGTATGGTGCATTGGCGGACTGAAGCCAACAGAGCAATAAGTTTAGCAATTGCTCCAAGTACCAGGCGCAGCTATGCAGCGGCATGTGAAGATTTTTTTGTGTTTTGCGAAGGTGAAGGCATGGGCAGACCATGGCCTATAACTATGGACCACTTGCAGCAATTTGGAGTTCACCTCCATTACAAAGGTTTGGCTCCCCAAACCATTCAGGGGAGAATGTCTGCCCTGGCTTTTTATGCCAAGGCACATGGCTGCCCCAATCCGGCCAGTGACTTTAGGGTCAGGAAAATGATTGAGGGTTGGAGCAAGGAAAGGGGTAAGCAGCAAGATACACACACTCCTATGTCCCCCAGGAATTCTTATTAAGTTGGGTCAGGTCTGGAATGTGGTATGTATTGACCAATATGAGGTCAAGTTTTTTAGGGCAGCTACCCTATGTGCATTTTTTGGTGCTTTTCGAATTAGCGAGCTTGTGAGAGCATCCAAATAGGATAATTCACACACGGTGTTGCAGATGGACGACCTATTAGTCTCCGAAGACAGGGTTTTGTTTCATCTCCGCCAATCCAAGTGCCATGTGCCTGGCACTTGGGTAAGGGTCAAGTTATAGGTTTGGGGCTGTGTTCTGTAAAAGAGCTCTGCACAGTTAAAGCCCTTACTGATTTTGTTCAGGCAAGAGGGGATTCTGGTGGTGACTTATTTTGCCATAGCAATGGCTCGCCCCTTAGAAGGTACCAATTTTGGACTGTCACTTCACGTGGCCTTCAGGAAGCTGGCATTGTGGGTTGGAAATTTGGTACTCACTCCTTTCAAATAGGTGCGGCGTCCACAGCTGCTGCTTTGGGCTATGGCGAAGAGCAAATAAAGAAAATGGGGAGGTGGTCGTCACACAGGTTTAAGACTTATGTTCATTCCCTCCCACAATGGATGTGACTTTGTTTTTCTCTTGCAGGCAGCTTCCACGGGCAGCTTCCACGCGGCTGTGAGTGGTTGTTTTTGGCCATACGCCTTACAGACAGGTTGGGGTCACAATTTAGGTTTGAGGGCTTCAGCCACTCTCGAATGGAGAGGAAAGAGGGGTATGCTGTGGCCTGAGCTTTTGGAGAGAGCCCTCCCAAGTATTCAGGATGCGCCTCCGGATATATTTGTTGTTCACTTTGGAGGAAATGACCTGACAATAAGGAAAGGCAAGTCCTTAATTCTGCAAGTGATCTAGGATTTGCAGACATTGAAGGATAAGTTTCCTTCAATGAAGTTGCTGTGGTCTAACATTATTCCTCGGCAAGTTTGGAGAGCTGACTGCGATCCTAGTCGGATCGCTTGCTCAAGACGTGGTGTAAATCACGAAATTGGCCAAGCAATGAGGTCGGGACTGGGGTCAGTAATATTGCATCCTGACATAAGGAGCAACTGGCCTGACCTTTATAGAAGTGATGGTGTTCACTCGTCAGAGTTGGGTATGAGCCTCTTTTTGAAAGACTTACAAGGCGGCCTTAGAGCCGAAATTTTCGGCTTGGGTGGCGGGCTTGGGGCATATGAATAGCCCCAGGCCATGGTGGGTAGTGCGAAGATTAAAGTTGGGCGGAGTTCATGGTTGACATGTGGTGCCGAAATTATGCCACCTCTCAGTCAGTTTGAGCCAATCGGCTATCAGGTGAGAGGCAGGGAAAGACCTCCCAGCCAGAAGCCCACTTAGGATCATGAGGCTCGGTGGATTGTGTCGGTTGGGGGGCACCCCCTTTACAGAGCACCTGAAGGCGTGCTGTTCAGCGGACAGCACGATTCAGAATTAGGAGCTCGCCCTGCTCTATGAAGCTTCCGGAGATCTAAGAGCATCTGGACATTGAAGAATGTCGCACTATGGTAGGCCCCCTTGTATTTTGGGGGATAGTTAAATAGTTAATAAAGTTGTGGCCCAAGTTTTAACCCAACAACCTGTGTCTTGCCTCGTTATTTCTGGGCTGGGAGTGCAACAGTAAAATCTTGGCCATTCAGCAGAAATTCAATAGGGAAGGCATCAGTCTGATATTCATTGAGTGGGAGGTCCACAGCTTGGGAGCCACCACAGAAAAAGCCCTATCTCATCTAGTCACCAACCTAGCCTCTCTGATCTGAACAAACTGACATAAAATTCTCACTTATGCAAAAGTGTGCTGCTTATATACCACCCCATAGCACTTAAAGCACTCTCTGGGCAGTTTACAATTTAATTATGCAGGCTACACTTTGACACCCCCCCCCCCCCAGCGAGCTGGGTACTCAATTTACCAACCTTGGAAGGATGGGACGCTGAGTCAACCTTGAGCCAGCTACTTGAATCCAGGATCGAACTGAGATTGTGAGCAGAGTCTTTGACTGCAGTACTGCAATTTATCTACTATGCTACAGAAGTGGACATTCTAATATTTCATATTGTTTCACATTCAGCTTGTTCTGAACAGTCAACCAACCTTACACCCTTTTGCTGCAATTCTCTTGTCTCCCATTTGTTCTGCCCTCCTTAGCAGCTGGGCAGAGTGCAAATCAAAGTGCAAATTTGATTAGGCACAACGTTTCTTGCCTTCAAATGGCAGGAGAAAAGTTTGCATGTCATCAAATCAAATAAAACTTATTGTGACCCTTTCCAGGGTTTTCTGGGTAGGGAGTACTCAGAAGTGGTTTCCCATTCTCTTCTTCTGGGGGGCGCCCTGGGGCTGTGCATCTTGCCCAAGACTACACAGACTGTTTTTCCTCCCAGGAGACACCATGTGGAACTGAACTCCCAAAATCTGGCTCCTTAGCAACATGTCCAATTTTTTTTGTGTGTGTGTGCTTTTGTTTTATATACTTAATAGTTGGTTAAAGGCATTGCCTGCTCCTGCACTTATATTGTGCCCAATTCAATGAGCTATCCAGCCAGCTGTACAAAAGTTGTACCAGTTGAAATTCTTCTTCCATACAAAAATATGGCAGCTTTGTAAACCTGCTTTGTTTCCAACCAGCCTAGACTGGTTAAAAATGAAAGTTTTTTGATAATTAATGTTTTGTCTTTCCAGAATCGATAATTAAATTAGATGTGGTGAATCTGACTTATACTGAGACAGCCCTTTTGGTCCATCTTGCTTAGTATTGTCAACACTGACTGGAAGTGCTCTTCAGGGTTCTGAAGAGCACTACTAGATACTTTGCAGACTGAAACAAGATTATTCTCTGCCTCCAAAGCAAATGTTCTACAAGACTTTACTTGGTTTTAGAGAAGGTTTTTTCCTACCCCTTCCTAGAGACATCACCGATTGAATTTGAGACCCTCTATATGAAAAGTGGATATTCTCCAATTGAGCCATGGCCTTTCACCAACTCTTGAGACTTGCAGCAACACATAGACTCTGTGCTGTTTATTCCAGGTTGTTACAAGCATTGTTATAGACTCAGATGCCCCTTGGGGACTTCAGTTTGTCTAGATCTGCCAGTCTGAGTGTAATTATAGGATGTGCTAAATCTTGTTTCCAAGCATAAATGAGTTAACCAAGCATCCTCAAAGAGGGAGAAAGAGAAAAGACCAGCAATGCTAAATGGGTACTCAAGAAGCAATGGCCAAGACTTCATGCCAATCTCAGCCTGATCCATGCTGCCAGCCAAAGGCAAAGAGAGAAAGGAGGGAAGTCCACTAGGATAGATGCCATCTGGCTGCAAAATCAGTCAGTCTCCCCCCACCTCCCCTGCCAACTCTCTTTCTGTTGCAAACTGAAGCAAAATTTATCAAGGGAGAGGGAGGTTGCCAGAGCAGGTTAGTGATGGGAGGCTATCAAAAGGCTTAAGCAGACAAAGGAAACAAAGCTGCAAAACACAGTCACCAAATGCAAACCTGGGAGTAGGGCCAACATCATTGAATGGAACCTGCAGAAATTGTACCCGGTCAACCTGTAAGTGAAGGATGCTGCTTGGAAATATCAGCAGACTTAATTTTGCACCACCAGGGGGAGCTGTGATTGTTTCCAGGATGTGAATGCTGCCATACAACCAGAGGTTGCAGAGAGAAGTCTCCTGGAAGTTTCAAGTAGCCCTTGATTTACAGCGGCAGTACTTCAAAACGACAAAGACTGCGGTGATGTCAGAAACTGCCTGATGCTCACTGGAGAGGTGGGCAAAAAGCTAACTGTGCTGGGAAATGCAAGCAGCCACAGGTGCTTGGCAACTGATGGCTAGTATGACTATTGATTATTCCTAAAGTAATTTTTATTTTTTATGTTGTATAAAATACATTGCAAATTTAGAAAATACATTGGAAAAATCTTGGAAGGACCTGACTTCTTCGGAATCATACCTCCTAGGCCCTAAAGCAAGCAAATTAACCTAACTATAGTCATTAAAAGTCCCAAGAGCAAATACGGTATGCTACAGTTTTGATTTCAATGCCTTCCAGGTGACATTTAAGCAGGGACTTTATCTGTTTTGAGGTACTGGTTGATTGGAAATATGATGGTGAAGGGGGAGCATATAACTTAATGCATATAAATGGAACATGGAACACTGACATACACTGGCACAGACTACTGGTCTAAGACAGGCTGATGATTCTGATGCTGTGGAGGTGGTGAAATCATCTTGAACCATACAAGAGCTATCCAGGGTTCTGAGCCCTATGTCCCAACATAGATTCTGAACATCGATAGCTCCTGCAAAGTTCAGACTAATACTTAGAGTAAAATTGGAGTCATGCACTTTCACTACTTTGATCCATTGAGCTTGTTATTGATTAGCGTTTCAGACATGGGTCCTTTCTGGTTCCAGATAAAGTTACTTAGCAATAGGTGAGAATAGTGTTTGGTTTATTTTACCAAATATCATGAAGGTTTTCCTCAACAGATGTGGGAGAAAGCTAAATTGAAGATTTGTCCATTCAGACAATCTCTACCCTGTTCAGAATTTTATAGTAAAAATCCATGCACCGTTGGTGTTGTTTAATATCTCTCCCGCCCCCCAAAAAAGCAGATTTAAATAGACCCACTCAAACATCTCTGACAGGGAGGAAATCTTAAATATTTTAAGAGATGAATATGAGTGGTAGTCTAAAATTATAACCTCTGTACCACTGGACAACTGAAAAAGCACAGCTGGTTTGAGAAGTGGGCTAGATGGCCTGTTAAGATGTTATCCTGAATCAGCCACTCTTACAATTTGTTTGACTTTAAAGTGCCACTAGATTTGCTTGTTTTTCTCAACTTTCTGAAATCTTTTTCCAAAGCTGCAAGTCTGGAAGGTTAATAAACAAATTACTTCTATACTCCATGTTAGCTCTTGAGGCTTTTGTTCCATCAGGAACCAAACTGTTCCATCAGGGACCAAACTGTAAGAATGGATCTCAGAACTGGAGTCAACATCAGAAATTAATTCAATTCTTCTTTATGAATGTGGGATATTGTGATTTTGTGTTCACAATACAAAATGCCAGGAAATGGCCAAATATTGCTGTACAATATCACGCCTATGTTACAAGCTGGGGAAAAGGATGCCAAGCTCTACATAGCAAAGGGCAACTTGAATGTTTACAACACCAACGGCAGCAGTCAAGATGGTCTACAGGATACCCTCTTGTGCCCACCACTATTAACATAATGACAACGCAAGGAAAAAAATCCCAGAAGTTGAATCCTTTTTCATCAGTTAACCACTTCTCGCCCAAACACATAGACATTGTCAGCGCTGTTTTTCAACCAGTATGGATGGTAGTGAGCACAAGACAGTACCTTGACTGCTTTCTTTTGGTGTTGTCAGTATTCAGGCTGCCCTTTGTTATATAAACCTTAGCATCCTTTTACCTACTGGCAACATAGGCATGATATTGTGCAGCAATATCAAGCCATTCCCTGGCATTATGACCCATGGATACAGAAGCACAATATAGCACATTAATAAACCCACAGGTTATTTAAAAAACTGAATTTCCTAGCTTTTTAAAGCAGAGTTTAAGTATATATACAATATACAAAAAATCCAATAGAAACTTCTTTCATATAGCCAGTGCTACAGGATCCCAGAAGATGAGCACAAGATCTGTAACTAGGGTTGCTGGGGAGAGGACTGAAGCAAGAACAGCTGAGATGTGACTGTAGTCTCTCTGTGCCAAAATATTTTGAAGGGATATTTTTGGTCTTAATGAAATGATGAAGCAAAGGGGTGAATGAGGGCAACACATAAAATGGAGAAACATATACCCTTTAACCTCTCAGGTAAATTAATGTTGCCATGTCTGCTCTACAGAATGCAGACTAAAAAAGCTATATTCTAATTTCCAAACCCTTTCCTTGGAGTGCACAATCTAAGGAAGAAAATCTATATCAAACCAAAATCTCTACTAACATATTGTGTACATGCTTTCCAAAAGACATCTCTTCAGCTATTGACATTTTTTAAAAAAGGGAGAGTTAGCAGATTGTTACCGGAAACCAAGGCCAAAATCACCTATAGTGCATGAAAAGACAGACAGTGAAGAAAGGGACAAAAAACCATTCTTTTGAAATGTGGTGTTGGAGGAGAGCCTTACAGATACTACTGACAGCTAGAAAGGCAGAAAAGCGGGTGCTCAATCAAGTCAAGCTCTCACTAGAGCAAAAATGAGTAAATGAGGCTATCCTACCATGCGCATATAATGAAAATACAGAACCAACCAGGAATGACAATATTGCTGGGAAAAGTGGGAGGAGGGGCAGTAAGAAGAGGGGAAGACCTAGTATGAAGTAGATTGGCTTGGTAAAGGAAGCCACAGCTGCTGATTTGCAAGAGCTGAGCAAAACTTAATGGAAAAAGACGATATTGCTAGGAAGGTGAGGGCAATAGGAAGAGAGAACAACCTATCATGAGATGCCATTGGTTTACAAGATATGAGCAGAGTTGTTAATAATATGACATTTGGAGGTAATTAATTTGTATAGTCACCACACATCATAACTGACTTGATGACATATAACATATTTGGAGTTTTTCCTTAATAATCAGACAATTGTATTACAAGATGAGTGGAATGGTTGAAACTATGACAGGATATAGACAAAGCTCTGCCAATATTGAGTAAAGCCATCCCCAGCCACAAAGCAAAAAAACAGTAATTTCACAGTTTAAATGAGTGAGCTTCAGTATATTTGTTCTCTATCCTTTTAAAAAATGTATATTAAAATACCTTTACAACCAGGCACAGATTTTCTTTGCTAGCATGAATGTCTGTTTCACCAGGAAGGAGTTAAAAAGTTCTCTCCTGATACTCAGCTTATTGGCAATACCCAAATTACCTCATACCAGGAGCTGATTTTCCCTTTGAAGGCTTGTGTCAGGAGCCTGGTCTCAGAAATCTCAAGAGACTGTTTACTGAAAGCAGTCAGGGCTGGGACAAAACACAACTGCTCTACGCTTTTGTAATACAGAAATATTTTGAATATGCCTTACAAAATTGTATGCTAATATCATGAAGATACATGGCAAAATATCTCCCTTTCTAGAGGACTGTTACTCTATTACTTTTATTAAAGCAAACCTCTTTTTTTGACTCTTCAAAGAAAACCTGTCCTTTAACTATTTTTGCAATGTTTCACTGCCCTCCAAACATCTCCCTTCCTGGCCTGTGATGCTTTTGCTGATAAGCCTGTTCCACACATACTATGTCTTATAATAAAATCACTGTTTTTCCTCTTTTAAAGGTCTTTTTTTGAGGCTCAATATTTCGGCCCCAGCAGCGTGGATTCCTTCCAAATAAAAAAAGTGGGTGGGACTAACCATTCTCTTTCAAGATAATCAAGATTGGTCTTTTCAATTTATTTTATCGGTTTTAAATCTGGGGATATTTAGGATTGTTTCTGCATGGAGGCAGTTCTACTATTTAAAAAATCATAACTGAAAACCCTTTGCCCAAACTTCTAATTTGGCACAGAGCAAGAGGGAACTGCCAGCTGCATCTGTTCTAAAATGGGTGCTGATCCAACATCCAGTTTTAATTTTCCCCCCCCTCTTTGGGCTGACTCCATTTGTAGAACTGTCTTGTAGAATGTTGATTTGCTCAGCTGAACAATAACATTGCTGCACTCTTGTGCAGTGATAATTCTTACCAGTGAATTCCAGAAAACAAAATGTATAATCAGCCTTGCTCCAGCCTTGCTGGCTTGTGCCATGCTTATGACTGTGTGCCCATCCCATCTCTCTCCCTCCTCCTTCTCCCCTTCAGACATGGTGATTTATTCTGGAACATTTCTTGCCTGTTGAAAGTCTGACCTCAGATTGGGTGAGATGACATCGGGAAGATGTATGTGTGTCTCTCAGCAAAAGTGCATCAGAGAAATTGACCGTGAGCTGCCATCAATCTGCTGAGCTTGAGTGACACCAAGCAACAGATGGGGAATTGGGGGACCTGGAGGAATTCTGCGAAGGTCGCTGGGGAGCTGACTCAGCCTTCACTAACTGGCTTGGCCATCAATCACAGTGACTGTTGTGGAAGAGGAAAAGGAAGCGATGGTGGATGGCAGGCTCCTTTTCGCCTTGGTTCTTTTCATCTCCTTTGTCTTGCTTTGTCTTGAGTGCATAATATTCATTTTACAGTTTCTTTTCCATAGAAAAGAAGGCTCGCTAGATCGCTCTGTGAGTTAGATATCTGACTGTGGAACCAGAGGGAGTTTGATTCCTCATCATGCCTTCTGTGAGAAGAGTCAGGCTGTGTGGCCTCGAGGATGCTGTACAGTCCCAGGGTTCCTCTAGAGGAAGGGAATGGTAAATCACTTCTGAGTATTTTGTACCTAGCAAACTCTGAAAAGGGTTGCCATAAGTCAGAATTGACTTGATGGTGCGTGATGATGATTTCCAGAGAATGAAGAGTAGGAGGGCTCTGTACATTTGTCAGCCTCCCATGACTGCAAAATCTTAACACCCATGGTTAAGATATGTGTTTCTGCTGCATTGTACACAGATGTACAAATACCCACCTGTTGAAGCTATATGATGAAATGGTCTACAGTCCATGAAAGCTTATATCCAATGCAACTTTTTCATCTTTAAGGTATCACTACACTCTTTGTTATTTAAATCAAATGTGTTGTTCACCTTTTTCAAGAGAGCCTCAACAGAAATTCACTTCAGCATCTTTCCATGGCAATTCATAACTCCAGAACTATTTCTGAAGAATTCCTTCCCATGGCTGGAATAATGCCATGGAAAGCTATGCCCTATCTCCCATCATCTCCAGCCAGTACAGTCAGCACTCATGCTTTCTACAACATATGAGGTTCAGCATAAGATGACTGGGAATCATGGAGCAACATAGACCAATCCTTATGGAATATGCCAGTTGAGGAAGATTTGCTTTAGGATTTACTGGCCGATAGGCTGTGGATGATGAGAATTATAATCTAACCCAGTTGATGGCTACCAGGATAGGGAAAGCTGTCCTTGGAAGAACAGTACTTCTGAAGCCACAAACCTGAACCTCATATGTTGTAGCAAGCCAAAGATTTGAAAATCCAAAAATCTGGTCTAATGGGGAATCAGCATTCCAGGAAAGAAAAAAGGGAGAGACAAGGAGATGGGGCAAATTTCATGGGCTGGAGAAGCAATACTAACCTGAGCCAGCACCTGGTTTAAGGCAGCCCTCTGCAAAGTGCTCTCCATGAGCTTTTCCTCTGGTGCTGCTCACATCTGACTGGAAGCTTCTACTATGAGTTGTCACTGAAAGTTTCCCTGGAAATATATGCTAATAAGTGCTTTGAACATTGTGTGTATGTGCATGTGTGTGTATGAAATATTTTTACCCTGCCTGTCTCCTTAAAAGGCAGTTTACATCATTAAAAGACAATATTTAAAGCTAATAATAGTAAGTATACAAATACAAAAAAGGATCAAACAAATACCACACTAAAAGATGGTAAACAAAAGCAAGAACACAGTCAAAGCAGTAAGGCACAAACAATCCATTTTAAAAACCCACTCAGGCAAGCCAGTCACTGAGGGGAAGCTTGCCTGAAGATAAAGGTCTTTACTTGTTTGCAGAAAGACAAGCAAAGATGGGGCCAGCCTGTCCTCCTGTAGGAAGGAGTTTGAGAGTCTGGGAGCAGCAACAGAGAAGGCCTTCTTCTGCGTCCCCACCAAACACACCTGTGAAGGTGGTGGGACTGAGAGAAAGACCTCTCTTGATGATCTTAACACCTGAGCAGACTCGTAATGGGAGGACATGGTCCTTGATATGGAACCAAGCCATTTAGGACTTTATAGGTTAGAACCAGCACTTTGATTTGTGCTCCAAATCTGATCAGCAGCCAGTGGAGCTGGTGTAATGGGGGTTATGTGATCTTTGTGACCAACCCTAGTTAGCAATCTGGTTGCCGGCATTTTGGACCTGCTGAAATAGTATATTTACATGGATGGCCATGCTGATAAATGTACAAAAGGGGGGGGGGGGGGCGAATATCAGTCTTGAAAAGTGGAAGGGCAGAGAGGGGAGGAGGAAGAGGTGGGTTAGTTATCTCCTTGCATGCTCCAACAAATGGAGTCAGACACCGTGCACTGAAGACGTCACAGGAACCAAAGCTGCTTGCATTTGATCCTGTCTCTGTGACGCAGATATTCCACTCATTCAAGTACCAACCACTGAGACTTAAAGGCCTACAGGCATGTTTCAGTTTTCTTCAAAAATGTAAAAGAAGGCAAAAAAGCAGAATTTTTGTCAAATACGTGAAGCTGAGAAGTTCCTGACAGCCTGCTGTTTGGGTGACTCCACGAGCACAAACCTCCTCTTCTGATCAGGCCCAGCAATTCTATTAAAACAGCTGCTTCCCTGAGGCACTGGCTTCCCCAGTTTCCATCCCTTCTGGAGTGACTGAAATAATTACAACACAGATGTGAGGAGTCACAGGGGTGGAACAGCCATTCCAAAGTGGAGACAATTAGTAAAAAGAGTAGTCTACATAAACTTAAACTGAATAATAGAATTTGCAAATGTTTCCTCTTCCAAGTATTCTTCAGGACTGTTCTATGTTGTGTGTGGAAGAACTCTGGTTTCCACTTTGGAAGTGGTACATTGAAATCCTGAATGTATTTTATAGGATGTTTCCAATGTTCTCCTCAACCAAATTAATCCTGGATTTTTGAGTTTTAATTTACCTGGGCTTAGAAAGATGACATGGGAAAAACATGAATTCATTTGAAATGTGGGGTTGGATGATTGCTTTGCAGATACCATAGACTGACAGAAGTAAGTGAGTTCAAGATCAAATCAAGCCTAAATGGTCCCTAAAAGTAAAAATGGACTACATTGAGGCTTTTGTACTTTGGGGCACATTGTGAGAATATAAGGCTACCTGGAAAAGACAAGTATTTGAAAAGTTGAAGGCAACAGGAAAAGAGGAAGACTAAATATGAGATGGATTGACTCAATAAAGGAGGTCATAGCCTTGATTTGGAGGTCACTATCTTACATAAGTCACAACCAACTAGACAGCATGTAGCAGAAATAAACTACTGAAGTTAAACCAGCTTGTTCATGATTCTCCATTCTTTATTTCTAATTTCTGGATTTTGTATGAAGCATGTGCCATAGCTTTCAGATGGTTTATACTTCCTCCATCCCTCCACCCTGGCTACCTCACATAACATATGTACATGTTGATAAAACACTGCCCCCTAACCAAGAAAAAGCAATTGATGTAACAGTGAACATCCATTGCTGTAGCAGGCAGGACCAGATTTTGACTGAGGAATGTTCCATCCCACAGGCCTGTTATGACCCATGAAAGTTCCTACTTCAGCCCAACAGGCTCATGGGTAAGCAACAAACCCTATATACTACCAATGACAGAATCACTAATTAGGTGGAACTTAGGATAGCAAGTGTGGTGTAGTGAACAGGATCATGGACTAGGACTCTAGAGACCAGGGGTTGAATCCTCACTTGGTCATGAAAACTAACTGGGGGAGTAGAACTAGTAAAAAACACTCCTTAAATATCTCACCTTGAAAGCTCTATTAGGGTTTGTTATAAATTGGTTCAGACTAGAGATGGGCATGAATTAAAAAATGAATCACCAAATTTGTTCAAAAATCACTAATTTGTCCATTCATATGCATATGAATCAATGCCCCCAAACGAATACGAATCAATGAATTTTAGTGATTTTTGATTTGTCAATCATTTGGCTATAAAACGGCTCCCAAGTCACCTAGAGACATCAAAATTGCAGGGAAGCTTTCTCTGTCTCTCATCTACAATCCCTCCCAGAAGATGGTTTCAGATGTCCAAGTTATACACCCACAAATAGGGCCCCCAGGAAATTTCCCCACAGGTAGCTAGAGACATCAAAATCACAAAGAAACTTCTCATGACTCTCCTCTACAGTATCTCCCAGTTTGGTGAAGATTAGGTTTCCCGAAGCTAAAGGGCACTTTCCTGGTGGGGCCCAATATGTGAGTGTATAACTTGGATATCTGAAACACGATCTTCACCAATCTTGGAGGGATTGTAGAGGAGCGTCATGGGAAGCTTCTCTGTGATTTTGGTGTCTCTAGGTGCCTGGGGGACCCTCCTTGTGGGTGCATAACTCGGACATCTGAAACCCAAACTTCAGCAAACTTGCAAGGCTTGTAGAGGAGAGTCAGGGAAAGTTTATCTGGAATTTTGGTGTCTCTAGGTGCTTGAGGGGGGCATTTTATAGGATTTTAAAATAAAAATGAATTAAATTGCTTCATCAGGAAAAATTCATAAATTTAAAATTTGTGATTTGTTGAACTTAATGAATCACAAATCAAAACAAATCACAATTTTTCTGATTTGTGCCCATCTCTAGTTCCAACTTGATGGCACATAACTAACTAACTAGCTATTAATGACAAGAGTTGTTTATCACTGAAAGAGACTGAATCAGGAGACAACAGAAAGCTAAACTATATGTTATGAGTAGCCTGTTATTAGAAGTTGGACATCTGTTAGTGTTCCAGAGGTGTGATTCAAGCAGATTTTCATGACAAAGCAAACAGACTTGAAACAAAGCCCCTGTTTAGGTCCAAAGACCAATAACAAAATAAGATAAGATTATTTGCAAACTGCAAGAGGTGTGAAAAGCTCTTGTTGCGATAAGCAGAGTTCTTTGGACTTAAGAATTTCCCTCTTTTAATCATGGACTATCAGTAGCATTTTGATTGACCCCCAACTCTCTCATACTTGATGCTAGAGTGCAACTGGACTGTGAAACACAGGGAACAGGACTCTGAGGTCCTTTCCATCTCTGTGATTCTTTTAAGATTCTTCATGTCTAGCATTTCATTGTTCAAAATTTGTTGTGTGTGCTGATAAATTCCCCTATATTCCAAGAGGGCTTAGTAAATTCTCTTCATAGCCTGACATGCTCGAAACCTGGAGTAAATCTGGGGTGGATTCTGTTTGCAAATCCACAGCACAATCCACATTAGATGGAATTTTTGAGCATCTGTATTCGTGAGCTTCCTACATCATCAATATCTTCATACCTGAAAGGAAATTAATTTATCTGCTTTTTACCATGTTGCTTTCCTTTACTGTTTAATGAAAACCACCTTGGACAAAGCATTTGAAAAGCCATCTGCTACATTTTCAAATGAAATTTTAAAAACCAAAACCCCACACCATTGGCAAGGAAGAAGGCTGTGCATCTTCCACATTGTCCATCTCTTGCTTCAAAGTGTCCTCTGGACTTGTGACAAGGTTGGCATCACTGCACTCCAGCCCTGGCTCATTCTCAATAGGTAGATCGTTACCAGTCCTTGGAGACTCCTGGCCCTGCAGGTTCACCTCCTTGAGCATCTCCTGTTCACCTACCAGTTCACATACTATTATACACATGTCCCCAAGTTTGTGAGCAGTGACAAGAAAGAGAAGAAGCAACATCCTCCTCTTCTTACTTTGAGTCTCCCTTGTAGTGAGGGATTGGGCCCGAAAGGGGAGCGAAAGCAGATGGGTAGTGATGATAGTAACCATGAGCATAGATAATTGCTCTTGCACTGGAGGGACTTTGAAAATGTGTTCTTCAACAGTTGCTCAAGGCTGGTCATATATTGCCAATAAGGAGGACATACTTCATCAACAAATAGGTCAAAAGAAAGCATAGCTTGGAATAAGAGTGCATATTCTAATCTGTAGGGAAGGGTGTGGTCAAGTGACATCTGTGCCTCCTGTCCAGATACTGGTAGTTATGGATATAAACTTTTTCGAGTCCTCTGATCTCCTACTTCGTTCTTCAAATCAAACATGGTCTGGAAAGCCCTCCAAATGAAGTATGTGTTCAGGAAAAGGATAGTCCTGTGTCAGGTCTTCAAATGGTCATGAAAGAGAACAGATGGCCACCCTAGGCTGCACACAACCTGAAGCCAGTCCTGCATCTTCCTCAGCCCTAGGCATAAATATGATCATAGCTAGCCAGTTAAACCAGCTTTCCTTTTTTCTGACCATTCTTTTGTTTCCTCCACTCCTGCTGTCAGATGCCTTGCTTTTGACTCCAAGAAATTGTGAAAGCCGGCTGGCCCATTCTTCCAAGCAGCTTCCATGCTGAAGTGACAGCACAATTTGATATAAGCCAAGAAAAGCCCATGGCTTGGTGCTTTAATCTTGAATCATTTAGAGGACATGGCTGGTGACAAGGGTCAGCAAAGGAATTATATGATCTTTGCTCTGACCTGTTCAAGAAAGGACAGAGACATGTGTATGTGTCTTTGTGTGTGTTTATGTTCTCTTGGATGCAGTGATTTTATTAACAATTGTTTGTTCATTACAACAAGCAAGACCTGCAGCTCGAATCTTCTCCTCAGGGGCCCTTGGGAGGCCATGCAGACCATGTGGTGATTTTTTTCTGAGCACACAGGGCAGTCATGCACTTAACCTACACGGATTTTGTTTTCAATTAAGGAAAACCATGGTGCTAAGAAGAAACAAAAGTTAAATCTTCAGGCTGAAAAGGTAGCAATGGGTCCATCAAAATATAATAAGAAAGACAGAGAAGCACTGAAAGAGGCAGCTTTAGTGATGGAAAGACAGGCAGGGAGGAGAGCTGGCTAATAAATGACATGGGTCTCCCCCTGGGAAACTCCCAGGGCCGCTTGGCTAGTGGTTGCCTACTCTTGTAATAGCCTGAAGAATTTAAGAAGCAGCCTTAAAGCATGGAAGTTATTTGGATGCTCCCAGATTGGAGCTCAGAACTATTATTTTTTTGGACTAAGTGTCCCTGAATTTATGCTGGCAGGAGGATTCTAGGAGTTGAAGTCCAAATGACTAAGATTTCCAAATAGTGTCCCAGATGAACCTCCATCCAGGTAATTGTGCTACCTCATTCACCAGATTTGGGGGTGGGGATGACATTGTTACCAGGTATTAGAGATGGGAGTGGGGCAGGCAGGCATATTACTCGTATAACAAGGGCCTGGTAGGCAAGACAGAGAAATCCAGGCCTTTTGCTCCCTTTCTGTTTGTTTGTCAGCTCCCCAGAATTAGGTAAATTTATTTTTTCCACTTGAACTGCCAGATCTGAAACCACACTGATGGGGGAGATTTTGAGAATTAAAACCCAGATAGTAAATTTTTCCAGCACCTATTGGGATGCTAGTCCAAGGCAGCCTCTTACTGATGCCAGGTGTTGGCATTAGCCCTGGTACAAAGCTTTACCAGACAATGAGACAGATTTTTACCTGTTCTCTTCTTCATCTTGCTGTTTTCAAGGAGTGGTGGCAGGTTCATGTGTCCTCATCTCCCAGTAACATGATCCCCACCCCTGTAAAGCTGGAGAATAAAAGCAGGAATGAGTTGTGACCAGGTGGCTTTATTCCAAGCACAGAAGATCCTCCTTAAGCCAGCTCAAGCACAATATGCGTGAGTCAGAGAAGAGTCTCCACTGGGCCGTGGTAAGCCCATTACTCAGAGCTCACCCCTAATTGTGGAATATTCCCAGGCTTTGTGGATTAGGACTCAGTGTGGCATGATAAAACTGTGCTAAGATTTACAAGGGGAAATGGAGGAAGTAGGCAGGGTAAGGGGGACACAACTTTCTCTTTATGGGGTGTCTTTTATACTCAGCAGTTTAACACACCAAATTTTTACAGCCTGTAATTCTACGCTCCATCAATTCAGAGCTACAACTGAAGCAACAGCAGCCATACCCAACAGGAGCAGTTGTGATGAGCACAGTAGCCAGCCCATTTCTATATTCAGGACCTCTTTTATCCAGTGAAGATGCTTGATTGTTATTTGTTGCAAGTAAGCAGTTTCTTGTAGTTATATTTTCGAGTCATAAAGGCTTTACATTGTAGTACTAATTTCACAAAGAGTAACCTCACTCCTTTAGCAACATAACTGTAACTTTATTAGTTACCTTTATAGTTTGGCGGTGTGCTCTTACTAAATATTAGAAGAATGTCACATGGTTAAATTGTTGGCTCCTTCTGTGCCTTGGGTTCTGATTCATGCTCTGTCCAGCAGCTTGTGGTATTCAGATTTTTTTAAAAATACTAAGCAACTAAAAATGATGATTTAAATTATTTTTAATAAACAGAAACATAGTTATTTCTTAAAGTATGTAGCTAACTACACGTATGAAATACGCAACAAATTACTTTTGAATCTATTACTGTAACTAATTACTTTTAATATTAACTTTTCCAAACCCTCAGCACCATTCGTGCATTCCTATTTCACTGGTGGGATTTTTCCCCCATATTTTTTGGGGGGTCAACAGCAGCTGCACTCATACCACTACTACCATTGGTGTTCCTGTTATTGGCATCATCCTTAAATGGTATCTCTTTGTTATTATTGTCTCCAATTCTAGAAGAAAGTAGTTTCTTCCATTTCTTCCTTAAGTTCTGGCAGCCTAGCTACCAATGGAGGCTGATGACTTTCCAACGTCTGTGGGGCAGTGAACCCACTCTGGGTTTTCATCTGAACTTTAGAAGAACTATCCAAAGTGCTGCTCTCTATTTGCTAAAATAAGTTCAGTATCTTGGATAGTTGATTGAAAGTCTGGACCAAAATCTGGCAAAGAATCACACTGCCACCACTAGTATCCACTGCTGGCCACCATTTTGCATTGCCCACAATGCCCCAAACTTCACATCACATTGAAGAGGGGGGGGGGGAATTAAAAACATGCAAAATATTCTGAGAAAAATCTGTAATTTTTTCTGGGAGGGGTGGAATATAGAATTGGAGCTTTGGAAACAGATGTTGTATCATCATCTGTCAGGTCTGTGTGAGCTACAGATTTCCTGCATCAGGGGCTAGACTAGATGAACCGAACAGTACTGCAGACACAAAGGAAAAAGGAGGATGACTTTAAAGGGTTTGGGGGTGGAGTAGTCAGGCTGTAAATATATGGGCCCAAGGCCAAACAGGAGATGCACCTGGTGTGGACCTGCGCTTCCTCTTCACAGACTCAGAAAACAAGTGAATGGTACCATCAGAAAATGTTCGTCACTTCATTGTATTTGGGAACTGGGCTGTGCCATTTGTAAAATTTTAACAAATCTGTTCATTTCATTAAAAACAAAATCTACCACATCTCAATCAATTCTGTTTTCAACTCTCTGATTCTTCTTTTCTGGTTGTTAATTTAAATATATTTTCTATAAAACTTAAATGTGTTCGGGACTAATTATGAAAGTCGCAGCTGAAAAGGTAGATCTGCTAGCAATCTGATTGCTAGGAGAAGCAGGAGAAAAAAATTGCAAATACTTGACTGCTAATTACGTTTTGCACCATTTACTGCAGGCTAAATTAGTATAAGAACTAACGTATGTAGTATAAGCCTCCTGGGATGGGTCATTTTATATTTTAGGGATGCTGCAATTGTGTGCACCCTATAAAAGAAAAACACAAGTCCATAGGAAGAAAAATGTTAACCCACTCAGCCATAGAAACTCGCTAAGGGAATGGAACTGGTAAAACCACTCCTTAAATATCACACTTAACCTTGAAAGCCCTATTAGGGTTGCTATAAGTCAATTCTGACTTGACAACACAGAACACACACATACACACAAACGTTGAACCCAACATACTAGCTTTCTGTCTGAAAGAAACTTTCTTGTGTTTCAAATGGGTATGCGTATGAAATATTATTCCTGTGTGTATTTTGAAGCGGTACAGCCCTCCAAGGCCTGTATGTGTTATAGGTAAAGGTAAAGGTTCCCCTTGACAAATTGTCCAGTCGTGTCCAACTCTAGGGGGCGGTTTCATGTAGATGTTAAACAGCATGGGGGACAGTATCGAGCCCCGAGGAACTCCATGACTTAAATGCCATGGGACAGAGCAACTGTCCCCCAGCACCACCCTCTGGACACGGTCAGCTAGGAAGGAGCGGAACCACCGTAAAGCGGTGCCCCCAACTCCCAACCCAGCCAGCCTATCCAGAAGGACACCATGGTCGATGGTGTCGAAAGCCACTGAGAGGTCCAGGAGTATCAACAGGGTCACACTCCTCATGTCTCTCTCTCGGCAAAGGTACAGGGCGACCAAGGCAGTGTCCGTACCAAAACCTGTCCTGAAACCCGATTGAAATGGATCCAGAAAATCCGTTTCATCCAGCAGTGCCTGGAGTTGCACGGCCACAACCCGCTCCAACATTTTGCCCACATAAGGGAGGTTTGCCACTGGTCGGTAGTTAACCACCAGCCTTGGGTCCAGGTTAGGCTTTTTTAGGAGTGGCCGAATTACCGCCTCTTTCAAGGTGGTAGGGACCACTCCCTCTCTCAAAGAGGCGTTCACGGCCTCCTGGACCCAGGTGCGAACCCCCCTGGCAGATCTTCCAATTAGCCAAGATGGGCAAGGGTCGAGCGGAGTGGTGGTAGAACGGACAGATCCAAGCACCCTGTCCACATCCTCAGGTCTCAACAATTGAAACTCATCCATTAATACTTGACCTAAGCACGGCACACTGGACACATCCTCTGATTCTGCAGTAACGGTGGAGTCCAACCCACTGCGAATCTGAGCGATTTTCCCCTCAAAATGAATGGCAAACTCATCACAGCGAGCTGATGAGCAGTCCGGGACCTCCACCGGATTTCCCGGTTGAAGAAGATCCCGGACCACCCGAAACAGCTCTGCTGGACGACATTCTGAGGAAGCAATACGGCTGGAGAAATATTGCCGTTTCGCCAGCCGTATTGCCACGAAATAGGCCCGATAATGGGCTCTAAGTCGTGTTCGATCGGACTCCCAGCGGGATTTCCTCCACCTACGCTCCAGCCATCTCCCCTCTCGTTTCATTGCCCGCAGTTCATTAGTATATCAAGGAGCTGTCTGGCCTCTGCGTGCAAGGAGAGGGCGCTTAGGCGCAATCGTGTCAACCGCCCAGGTCATCTCCCTATTCCATAGGGTGACCTGAGCTTCGACAGGAGCGCCGACCATATCAGACAGATAATCCCCCAGAGCATTCAGGAAACCATCCGGATCCATTAGTCTCCGAGGGCGGATCATCTTAATAGATCCCCTACCCTTGCAGAGGGGAGAAGAAGCTAATAGACTAAACTTGACCAGGAAGTGGTCTGACCATGACAATGGGGTCACAACCAGCCCCTCCACATCCAAACCACCATCTTCCAGTCCCGTTGAGAAAACCAGGTCCAAGGTATGGCCCTTCTCATGTGTCGGGCCGATGACATATTGAGACAGCCCCATGGTTGTCATGGCGGCCATGAAGTCCTGAGCCGCCCCAGTCAAGGCAGCCTTGGCATGGATGTTGAGGTCCCCCAGCACCTCAACACCAGGTCCGAGACTACCTCCGTCAGCTCAGGCAGGGAGACTGTTGGTACGCAGCAGGGTGGGCGGTACACCAACAGAATCCCCAATCTGTCTCGTAAGCCCAACACACAATACAGGCCCTCAAGACCTCCTCTCAAAGGGATAGGAAGCCTGGTCAAAGAGATAGAACTCCTATAGACTATAGCAACTCCCCCTCCCCGACCCTCCGAGCGACATTGGTGCTGGACCGAGTACCCAGGCGGACACAGTTTGGAGAGGGGAACACCACCCTCCTCTCCCACCCAGGTCTCAGTAATGCACGCCAGGTCAGCACCCTCATCCAGAATTACATCATGGATGAGGGCAGTCTTATTTTGTACTGACCTGGCGTTACATATATATGTGTGTGTGTATGTGTGTGTGTGTGTGTGTGTGTGTGTGTGTGTGTGTGTGTGTGTGTGTGTGTTCATCCTGGGATATAAACCACATGACCACAATTCAGTACAACAGAGGTATAGAAAGTATTGGAAGAACTAGAAAATATTTTTGCTCGTGTTACCAGGGCCTTTCTCTGCAGCAAGGGTGAACATTTCTTTTATCTCAAAGGCTGGGTTCAGTTTCCAAGAAGTTCAGGGGTGGGTGGGATCTATTCCTGTGGTGGATGGGGGGGGCGAGTTCCAGAGTTTGGGAGCAGCAACAGAGAGGGCCCTCTCCCGTGTCCTCACTACACACATCTATGATATGAAATGTAATTGTTTGCAAACCTCACACTGTTTTTTTTGTAAGGCAAAGAGTTTGTATAGAATCTGCCTTATGCCTTGTTAATCTCAGTATGGTGAACCTGGAAAGGCAGCAGTTATCCAGGATGTCAGTTAGGCATTTTCCCCAGAACTAGAGCTTGGAAAATTTACTTTTTAGCACTGGAACTCTCACATTCCCTCATGCTGGCAGAATTATTCCAAGCTCTGCCTGGAATAATGCCAGGAATTGAATTCAAGATTTCCTGCCTGCAAACATGTAAGCTCCACCACTGAGCAACATGACATCCCTTTTTCTATGGGATGGTTTGGCAAGGATTTTTCTACTGTGTCTTCCCTGGCAAAGACGGCATTCTCATCCACTCTTTACCCAATTTTCCCCATCTCTCCACTTCCTTACAAGCACAATTGGGATTTTCTGCTGAGCTGAACTGCAGCCAATTCATTAGCAGCCGTGAGAGGGAAATCAGGACCTGTTCGCCTCAAAGGGGAATGAATAACGAATCTTCACTTGTAGCTCAGCGTGAAGCTAGGAATGGAATTCATACTGCAAAGCTTTCACATTTCCAGCAAATGGCATTTGGCTCACCTGTTGAAGCAGTCTCTCATTGGTGCATCCCACAGGCCAGGGAGGCCTTACACATCTGGCAGAGACATGTTGAGATGGCAGAAGAGGGACCCTCTGGAGAGCTTGCCAGCAATGTTCACTGTCAACCTCTCTGGGCATGTAGTAGGCATTAGTGCTCCTACAGTGTAAAGGAGAAATGCCTCTTCATAAAGGGTTGTGCCATTTTCTCTCCCATCCCCTTCCAGTCCGGTTTTAGCATCAACAGGCAGAAATTCAACAGGTGATGTAGGAACAAGTACAACCCTGAGGTTCCTGAGTAGGGCTGGAAAGGATTTCTGCATGAAATATTGTAAAGCCACTGCTGCCAGTCTAAATGTACTGATGGTCTGGCTCAGTAGAAGGTAAGAATGGGTGAGAATTCTATTTCAGTTCATCTTTTTAAGAATTTGTCAAAATCCACACATTGCTTCATATTTGGGATGGAAACAATTTGAGATTCAAGAAATTTTTTTTGAATTGGCAGAAACTGAAACTTTCAGATTCATTTACCCAGGTGTAAGGCATTGAGTGCTTAACTCTTTAAAGTCCAGGTTTGTATCAACTTTGTTGGTGCTGAACTGTGGTTGATAGATCTTTTTCTCCGGGAAGCGAGAACACTACAAGTGATCTGAAGTGGAGGGTGGAATAGACAGATAAATAGCCCCAGTGTTCCCTTTCTCATAATTTTTCATTATTTTTGTGTTGATTCACATTCTTATGCTTCCGTCTTTTCTTCTTCCTCTTCTGTCATTTCCTGTTTGTTTTCTCTCTTAGCACACAGAGGCTTCATAATGGCTGCCAGGCAGATCTGCAAACACAGAAGTCAGCTCTACGGGCTCCTATAAACAAGTTTATTAACCTGTAGTCCTGTTTGATTCATTTCTTGAAATGCGCTACACTTTGTTTGTTTGTTTGTTTGTTTGTTGGCTTAAGTAGTTCTTCCTATTCAGTACTCACAAGCTCAGCACAGGCCACCATACTTAGACAGTATAAATAATCTTAATGAGTGATTTGATACATATCACACCTTTTTTGTAGGATAATTAGATAACGTTATGGAAGGTGGGGCTTGCACTCATGAAGCAGCAATGGAGACACAGCAATACCACATCTTCTGGAGACCCACATTTTCCAAACAGATCTAGCCATTCAACTGGCAGGGGAGAGAATGCAAAGCATCTTAGTTCCTGTAAAAGGCAAGTGGAACGGCTAGCCTCTGACGACTGAACTCAGGCTTTTGATGTGGAGTCTGCTTTGATTCCGGCTGCAAATGTCAGGAGAGTGGCAACTGTTTGTCATTCTGTGGAGCAGAATAGTGCTGGAGAGTTTTTAGGCAGAAACTGCAGTTATTTCCTCTACACAGATAAAATAGGCTTTCGTAAGACTCGTGGGGGACAACTGAGATGCAGCGATTCATAAATATAGGGTTCTTCCTTCACAGAGAGATTGAATCCAGTGGCACATATATCTCAGGGTCAGAGGTGGGCTTCTCTGGCCATCTGCTTAGGCCCACACACCAGCACAGAGGTCACTGCCCCACCAGGGTGGCATCCATTCCCTGTGATTTCAGGACCAAAACCAGATATTGTCTTTGTGATGTCACAGAGATGAAGCACATAAGGATTGGGAGGGGAAGCCAAAACAATGTCCAAGCCAGATGTTTGCAAAAATGGGCAAGAAGGGAATATGGAAGATGGGCCTAGAATTTGGATAAGACTCAGCTCCATAGCAATGCAGAGCCAAGATAATATAACAGCCCAGAGCTGGGAAAGGGACAATATAAGAGGCAGCAGCGGGAGCATTTCTGCCATTTCTTCTAGGGCTCACATCCCACATGGACTCATCTACAGCACACAGGAGATGCGAGGCATTCTTTGAGGTCCTATGCTCTTGCTGGAGCTTGCCCATTGAGAGTTTTTCTCAGGACCTAAGCTGTTGCTGCTTTTGCCACCAGGAATAATGCAACAAGAAGGTTCAAGATGCTGGCCCTCCACTCCCTGCCTCATTCCAAATGGCAAACAGTACATGCACTAAGGGATGCACTTCCCCAGCCCTTCCTCTCACTCCTGACTTTTTGTATGCTGATGAGTTTGGGTTACTAGGTCCTCAGGGAAAGGCTATGCTTCTCCAGGACCCCTGGTGGGGACACAAATCACAGAGTGAAGCATGTTTCCTCACTGCATGTGCAGTAGCTTTAAGGCATGAACAACCATTCCCTCCTCAGCCATGAGGACTCACTGACTCAGTATAACATTTCTTGTATATGTGTTGCACAGCTAATATTTGTCTCAGAAGGTCATGTAGAAAATCCACGCTGTCTGCATCACTCTGTCACACTTATCTCCATATTGCTTTCCGATGATGACAGGATGGCCTGTCTCAGTAGCATTACCAAGATTGAAGCCCTGAAGTCTGACATGGTGAACTACATACAATCACTTTGGCACAGAGCCAGTGAACCAGGTGGGAAATGGTGGAGATGGGTACTGGGACTTTAAAGTCACTTCATCCACACAAAAATCAAACGTTCTCCTCATTAAGTGCTGCTCACCCTGAAATTTGGCTCCTTTCTAGTGACATGGAGAAGTATAGCAATTCCTAGGAACTTCAGCTGGGTCACTGATCTCTAGCAATTGTGCCGCGGACTCAGCTGTTTCATCAGCTACCTCCAAGCTTCTCTTCTTGAAGGCAAAGGAAGAAGAGCCTTTTTGTCTCTTTCTGGTTTTGACCACAATGAAGAGATGCAAACAAAAGTGCAGTAGTGAGAATGGCAAGGAGGTTCCTGCAGAATTTTGAAGTGCAGGAATTCACAGAGCAGAATAGCTTTAAGTTTCCCAGAGTAGACCACCCCTTTCTTATTAAATGGCACTTGCAGTGTCAATAACTCACTCTGAGGTATTAACAGCAGAAAGAATAAAAAGTTTCATTTCTTCCAATTGAACAGATCAAACAGCAAACTACAAACATGACTGCTTTCAACAACAGACTTCAACAGACTGTATAAAAGGAAAGAGCAACACAGAGCAGAGATGTGGATCATTCTTTGAATTTACAGGCAGGAAGAAACAATTGGTCAGTGCTTGATAGATTGACAGTCACCTCTGCTGAGAAAAGTCCTTCCCAGCAAAACCTACTAAAGACAGTGTGTGGGGCTGTAAAAACTCCAACAGGAATCAGGCTCACTAGAGATGTGAAGAATACCCACTTCATTCTTCAATTTTGGCCATTGTGATTCAACAAGAATGTTGACAGTCCCACAAGATTCATTCAGAGTCAGTGTGAGGCAAAGAGCTGTTAATTTGTGCAAAATCTATTCCTGCAAAATGTGGGTCTTTTCATATCTAGAAGCAAAGTGGGCATGAACAGCAAGTCTTGAAGAATTGGCTGATTCTTACGAAAGAGGCAAACCTCTTTCTCCTGGATTAACTCTGCAGATGCTCTGATGTGGGATGTACCTCTTGGCAGAACTCCCAAGGAGAAGCTCCAGCCCTGAACAGAAGGAAGCCCTAAGGATGCCTTAAACGCAGAAGCTCCTTAACCTTGAATTAGGAGACTTGCAGCTAAAAGCTGAACTTCCAGGATCCCTTGCCAGGATCCTTTGCTGGCAAAGGAAATCAAATGCCTCTCTTTGCCCACACCTTTACAGCTGGACCTTTGTTGTTGTGTCATCGTTAAGTCATGTCCGACTCTTCGTGACCCCATGGACCAGAGCACGCCAGGCCCTCCTGTCTTCCACTGCCTCCCAGAGTTGGGTCAAATTCATGTTGGTAGCTTCGATGACACTGTCCAACAATCTCGTCCTCTGTCGTCCCCTTCTCCTCTTGCTGGACCTACATGGCAAAAAATCCACCATGTCAAAGTGGATTGAGAAGCTTCCAAACTGATGTTGCACAACACATACCATTTTTTATTGCTCCAGGTTTAATATATAGTAATGTACAGTAAAACCACAGCCCAATGTTGCTGCAGAGAAAAAAAGGAAAAGACAACGTAGTGGTTATTTTAACCTTCTGATGGGTGATATTGTGTGAAAGAACAGGTGAGACTGCAGATTGGAGAAGAATTAACTGCAATGTGTAGATCCATCTTGTGAATTTCGTTGTATGTGTATACGGTGTATATATGTTCAATGACAATAAATTGATTCAAATCCAATCCATGTGTTCAATGTAGGGAGAATGATGTTTGATATTTCTGAACACTCCAGTGCAGAAGGCATTCAAGAGAAAATTAGACAACCATCTGTCAGATATACTTTGATTTGTATTTCTGCATTGAGCAGGGGGTTGGATTTGATGGCCTTATAGGCTCCTTTCAACTTCATTGTTCTATGATTCTATGAACATGCAGGTGAGGTTGGGCCAAAACAGAAACAGATTTTCTTTTTTCTGTACTATTCCAAAATCTGCACCATATTGTAGCATTTGTAGATCTTTCAACCAGTCCTGAAGTATTTTTAGTAGTATCTTGAAAGGAACAAATGATCATGGGTATTTCAAATGATTATACACCAAACTTTTTGTGTGTATTACACATACACCAACATATACAGTATATGTATGTTCACAAAAGATGATGATAAGTATCTGTCACCCACATGGGTGTACACCTCTTTCATGCATGCTGAGGTGCAAGCATGCCACAACATTCTTTTCTGGAGGTCTCAAAAGATGCTTGCTATTTCTATTGCCAGACTATAAAAGCTAGTTTTTTCCAGTGCTGCTTAGCCTTCAGGACTCCACCGCATCGGCACCTGTAACTTCCTCCAAGGCCAATGGCAGAGCCTGGGTGGCCAAGGGGTTAAGCCAGCTAAGATTCCCAGCTTGCCATTATCAATCCACTCCACAAATCTGACAGCCTCATCTCATCAACAACCACAGATTGATTTCTTGACTGGGAGCAATGAGCAGCCTTCACATGAAAAATGAGGCTTTGTGCCATCAATAGAAGTTCTAATTACAACTTAAATTCAGGACATTCCTTACCACAGAAGCCAGATTTATGGTGCTTCAAGGAGGGTGCGTGTTCTTTTCTAATTAAAGTTAGCATGCATAGTAGATGTCTTAGTAGGCTAGCACCAGAAGAAGTACTGGTTGTATGGTGCAGATGGAAGAATGGTGGCTTTCCAGATATGGTTGGACTCTAACTCTCATCACTCCAGTTGGCATAGTCAATATCAAGGGTGATGGCATATGTTGTCCACCAGCTTGAAGAGGGTGTTGGTTCTTAGCTGGGCTTTGGATGTATTCTTCAGTATTAGGCTTTGGTTCTCAGTATGACCTGTCTTTTCATCATCATGTCTGTTCCAGAAAGGCTGCTGCTCGAATTCACACATTAGCCTTTACATTCGTTATACAGCAGGGCTGTGGTAAGGATTCATGAGATTTCTGTACTCTCTTTTAACAATCTTTACATTTTCTATCTCTCTGTCACACACATTGTTTTGCAATTGTTGCTGAAGGGTCTGTGCTATGGCAATCACAGAGGTCTTGCCTTGTGAGCCTCTGATCTCAAGGAATGGGATGCTGCTGATCTGGAAACCCTACCCATCCCTGCTGTTTGTCAGCACTGCCTCAAACTCTGTAGCGAGCAGGCAATAGAACTCAGCCAAAGGTTCGGTAGAAAACTTTTGCAATTGAAAAAGAAATGGGTGTGGGTAAGCAAAGGTGGACGAAGCATGTTTAGAGGCTGGTGACCTTACCTGGAAAAGGCATGGAAGCTTACACACACACACGCGCGCACACTCATGCGTGCACACACACAACCATTCTCTCTCTCTCTCTCTCTCTCTCTTCAGCTCTGGGAGTTGTAATCCAGAAAAGTGACATTTCCACACTCTAGGTTTTATTTGGTAGTCTTCGATTTAGTTCTTCTTTTTTATTTCCAAAGTTTATTCAAAATACTGGCTCTGTGCAGTTTGCAACAGCTTCTAGTCTCTTTAATTCATTTGTGTCTTTCCATCCTTCTGCCACATAATCAAGCAGATGCTTAATAGAAAACCAAAAGAGGTGTTTTAAATTGTTGAGGCTCTTGCTGGTGTGCTGCATTACTAATTTGTTCACACTGACAAAAACTATCCCAAAAGGAAACAGATTTTGATGCAGTGTGTGGTGTCATCTTGGTTTTGTTATTGTTCTCAGCAATCATGTGTGTGCATCAGTAAATATCAAGGGATGCATCAGTGTAATTGGATGCTGTTGTTAAGTGTTGTCCATTAGCCTCTGGCTTATGGTAACCCTATGAATGAGTGATCCTCCAAATACCCTGTTCTCAACAGTCCTGACCAGTTCTTCTAAACTCAAGTCTGTGGGTCCTTTAGGGAGTCAATCCATCTCATATTTGGTCTTCCTCTTTTCCAGTTGCCAATGACTTTTCCTAGCCAGCCATGTTTATTTTCACAATACTTCATTCTATTCCTCTCTCACATGTTCTAACATTCTTTTTTCCACAAATGTAAGGTTTGCAAGCCTACCCCCAGGTCCAGAAATGTTGGGAAATGTCAGTTTTAAAAAAAAATCAAAACAAGGTAAAATTTATCCTATGGTTAGTTACCATTCCATAGCTACTGAGCATTCTAAGTCCTAATTGGGCTGTTTGGAGCATTTCTTCCTTCATTTTCCCCTTCCCCAAATATTCGGTTTATACCTCTACAGGGTTCCCCTACCTCTATGTTCAGGGAGGTACAATTTTTGGCTACAAAGGGAAGGCTCAGCTTTCGGACAATGAGTTCACGACTAGTGTGTCGGATAAGATAGTTGACTGCCCTTACCTGCTTATTCCCAAACTACCATCATCTATGCGAGTGGTTCCCAACCCTGGGTCCCCAGATGTTCTTGGACTAAAACTCCCAGGGTTTGTGGGAGTCGTAGTCCAAGAACATTTGGGGACCCAAGGTTGGAAACCACTGATCTATGGAATCCCTGCATCTTGCTTCTTTTGTGCAAAATTTATGGCAAAGAATCCTCGGAGCATCACAGAAGTGAACTGCAGCTCTTTCTTCCCCTATATTAGCTTTGCTAATAGGGCTGTGCTAACAGGGCCATATTGGTTCCATCTCTTCATTACCTATGCGAGTCCATTTGCCTTTGAATCCTCGGAACAAATGTCTCCATTGAGACTTGTTTCCACTGACACTGTGTGGATTTGCTATTTCTCCTAATCTCCAATCTATACAGAAAGACACCTGCATCACCACTTTAATTACCAGGGTAGAGAGATATTTTGCTAGTCACTAGCAAAAGTTCAAAAACAAATTAAGTTTAACCTTTAGTTGCTTAAAAAGAACCTGGCCTTTTCTACTTCTGTTTCAGGCAGGCATGCAGTTAGATAATTTAAAACTTTGGACTGAATGAATGGTAGTGTAGTTTGGAGGTGGGTGGAAATAATCTCTAGAATGTAGAGTTTAGATAATCATGTGTATGACTTCACTTATTTTAAATTATGGCATTTTTAAAAATGTGGCATGCCAATAATTGACACATTTGTCACATGGACCTTCCCAAATTTCTACATAATGGCACAACTGATTTAAAATTTGATTAATCTAAGAAAGAGTAATGGCAGTGAAAGGAGAGAGAGAGAGAGAACAGGGTTCAATGTAGAGTGTATTTAAAATGATGTGCTTTGTTCTGTATGGCAGATTTTGAAAGAGAAATGATGGTATGTTGTGTCATTGTTGTTATGTGTTGTCAATTCACTTCCAACTGATAGCAAGCCTTCAAATTAGTTATATCAAAAAGTTTCTGTCATTACCAGTCGTGATTTGCAAACTGAAGTTCGTGGTTTCCTTTACTGAGTCAATCTTCCTCATGTTCAGTCTTTCTCTTCCTTGCTGCCTTCAACTTTTCCCAGCCTTGCTGTCTTTTCCAGTGTGTCTTGTCTTCTCATTATGTGCTCAAATGTTTAATAATTTTAACTTCTAGAGAGAGTTCTGCCTTGATTTGATCTATCATTCACTGCTACTAGATTGTACAAATGTCACACTAATGCTCACTTCCTAAATGGTTTTTCTCTGTAATTAATGTATTCTTTCCACAGGGTGGAAGGAAATAGTTACAAAAAATGAATTTTATATTTATTATTTTAAACTGAAATTATTTCCTTTATGTAACTGCACTCATAACTTTTTTGTAACTGTAGATTTTAGTTACTTTTATAGTTACAGCATGGGCTCACTAAAAGGCCAAGGATTACTAGCCCACAATTTAAGTACTGGTTTACCCTGTTTTCCATGCTGCCTAGTAGACAAACCTTTGTTTGGATCTCAAGAGCAGCCCATCTCACAACTACAGGTATCCTAGAGAGACAGTTTTGGAGAGAGTTTGGATAATGTTGCAACTAAGGGTACATCCACACTGACAGAACAGCTTGCTATTTGGATCACTTTTGGTGCTATTTGGTTTATAGAGTCCACAAGTGTTTTGACCTAAAGTGATCCATTACAGCCCTTTTTTGGCACAGCATTAGGGCTACAGGGTTTTTTGTATGATTTGGCATGCTCCTAATTAGTCTGTTTCATAGCCCATGCAGATGGTCAGTTCACACCAAATTAGAATTGTGAATGGTGTTATCTGAGGTGACAACCCTGTGATGTATTTGGTGGGTTGTGGCATTGAAAGGGATAACAGAGGGGAAAAAACCCTCTATTTTCATCTACACTATCATTTTAAATTTTTTAAAATAGATACTCCTATTGATGGAACCCCTTTCTAAATAAATGAAATACATTGTTGGTATTATGCATGCCATATTAGGTAGATGCATTGCTATTTTGCTATGTCACTTCCTTTATTAAACAACAACAAAAGAAGAAAAGTCACAAAAGCCCACTAAATTATAGCAACAGGGAAAGGTCAGGAAAGTGTGGGAAAGGGAGTGCCATTACTTGAAAGGGGACAAATTGGGGCAATCCAAAGATTATCTGGACCCTTCTAACAGGAGAAGAAATGATCAGTGTGAAGGATTACTCAAGTGAGAGATAAAATAGATCTCACTAAAGATAAGAACCTTTTCAGCACATAATTTGTTGTTGTTGTTTAGTCGTTAAGTCGTGTCGGACTCTTCGTGACCCCATGGACCAGGGCACACCAGGCCCTCCTGTCAGCACATAATAGACAACTCCAACTCCCTGTGTGTGGACATGCCCACATAAAATGCTTCCAACGGAGAACCTTTTGGTCTCAAAACCCAAGTAGTCTTCACTTCCTTCATCCTACAGAGACAGAGGAGGTAAGGGGAATTTCAGCACAATGGCCCTTCATTTCCAAGTTGTGTGGGAACAGTCAGAAACTAGTGGGCAGAGAGAACTCTGAAGGGGCCGCAGTAACTTTGTGCTGTGCATTTGTTTTATGCCTGAACTGTACATGCAGCAGTGAATAGAGCTCATAAAAGATGGATGCATTCTTGTTCCCTTTGCCGGTTTTGATTTATTATTTACTTTGCTTTTTCCAACCCTTTTGAGGCGTTGTAAATCATCAAAATCATTTTTCTCCTCTGCTTGGCTAGTTGTGAGGGAGAAACCAGAGGCAGATTATTGCATGGAACTTCTCAGCAGTGCAGGGATGGTTGTCTCCCACTCCTTCCCTCAATGTGTGTGTGTGTGTGTGTATGTGTCTGTAAGTTAAAAACTGTGCAATATGCCTTGTTAAACTCTCACTGTCACGTCTGTGATCTTCTGTGTCACACAATACTATGACAAACCAATACTTGGTTTGGAAATGTGAACTTTACTGGTTCTTAAGTCTTGCCTCATATACAGTTAGTAGCCCCCTGTCCAATTCTACTCTTTCTTCTTTGCCTCTAGTAATAGCACTAAGTGTGCTCGGTTTGTCCATTGTCTCTTACTTAGGATAACAGTAGAGTTCTAGATGTAGAGAAAAGAAATGGGGAAAAGACACTGTTCTAGGGAAACCTGAATTTGAAAAGTGAATTGTTTGATTGATCGATCGATCGATCGATCAATCCGTCCGTCCGTCCGTCCGTCCGTCCATCCATCCATCCATCCATCCATCCATCCATCCATACATTCATGCCTTTTTCTAGGTCAAGGAAAAAAGGCACAGTGGGGTCTGGTAACTCTGATATCATAGGGGTAGTGAACCTGCTCCAGGTCCAAATTTTAAAGGAGCTCTTGAAAGTGCTGAAGCTATCTTGGGGGAAAGTATTCACTCAGCATCTAGGAAAAGTCCTGTACAGTTTGAACTAAAACCCAGAGTATACTTACTGTGGCGTTCACCCAGGTCATGAATATTCATATGCTATTTGTATAGACCAATGGGAGTGCTGGAGGGGCGGAGTCATGAGGTATAAGAGACTCAGCAGCAGGAGGAGGAGTTTAGATAGACATAGATAGGGTTTTAGAGATAGGAACTTTGAGGGAGAGTTGAAGTAGTGTAGTTTTGGAGTTTGGGTGGGAGAATGGTGGTTGAGGGTGGAAAAAGAAGAATGTTTGTTTAAGAGTTAACAACATTGCTTGTTCTGTCAACACCTGTATCAATAAACAATTTCTATTTGGTTCTTTTAAAATGACATATGGCCTGGACATCTATCATTAATAGTAGGTATTGTTGATGAAATCAGCTGGTGGCAGCTGAGGGGCACGTAGCGTGAGCTCCTTGGTTTGGTGAAACAAACAGGGGCCCACATGGAATCGTGACACTTACCACTAGAGATGGGCATGAACCAGCAAAATGGCAGTTTATCTTGATTCGTGGTACATCAAAGTCGATGAACTATAAACCATAAATTTCCAAAGTTTTTCCTGATAAACCATGAATCGGTTCATTAGTTTGTTAATGCTATTTGCATTCTTAGACAGCCCAGTGGCTGTCTTTAAAATTAAATAAAGAAAAAGCTGGGCTGCCTAAGTTGACCCCCACTTCCCACAGCCTGTGCCCCACTCCCTTTCCATTGTCCCCTGCCACCACCACCATCTTTGGAGACAGCAGCCAGCTTACCTCCCAAGAGCCAGGCCTGCAATCTCTGTGCATGTGGACGCCTCTCTGCAGGCACATGCACAGAGGAAGCCAGCAGGGAGCCAGCCTGGATGCCTCGTAACAAAAAGAAAGAAAGAATGAATGAATGAACTGAGGCAGCCAGGGCTGTGCTTTCTCTCTCTCTTAAGACAGCCCTGGAAACTGTCTTCAAAGGAAAAAGAGACAGAGTCTGCCTCTCAGCTGAAAGACAAGTCAGGGCTGTGGGGTTTTTTCCCCCCCTTTTAAGAGAGCTGGAACATGTATGTGGTTTTGTTTTGTTTTGTTTTTTCAACTGAGAGGCTGTCTCTCTAAGACAAACCCAGGGGCTATCTTAAAAGGGGAGAAAAAACCCCACAGCCAGGCTTGCCTCTCAGGGCTGTCTATATATATATATAGGCAGGCACATGTGCAGAGATGGTAGGCCAAGCTCCCGGAAGGGAAGCTGGCTGCTGTCTCCAAAGCAGAAGGACACGGTAGGGAGGCGGAGCAGTGGGAAGGAGCGGGGGCAGTGGGAAGTTCAGCGTTGCTCAAAAAAATCCATTGGTTCGGGAATGTTCGTGTTCTTCGGTTTGGACAAGCCCCATCTGAATCAACAAATTAGCAATTTTCAGCGAACTTCCTGGTTCATTGTCAGCTTCGTGCCCATCTCTACTTACCGCCCATAAAAATCGTAAGTCATCAGTCTCTATGACAAAGCAATTTACCAAATGATAATGGTGAGAGAAATGACCAATGCATGAATAAAAATATTAAAAATGCAATTAAACATTTGTATTAAAAGACCATGTAATATAAACAATTTAAAAACAGAACAAACAATTTAAAAAGTTTTTAAAAGTTTTTTTTTTTTTTAAGAAATGTTCTCTGCCACCCAGTTAGTGGCCCAAGACTTAGCTGAAGAGCTTTTGTCTGATATCAGAATGACAGCTGGGAGAGAAGAGACCAGCCTGGTCTCTCATAGGAGGGAATTCCACATTCCCCACCAAACATTGCCTGTGTGATGAGACCAAGAAAAGGACCTCTCTCAAAGATCGTAAAACTTGAAGAGGAGATTTGTGGGGAGATGTGGTCCTTAAAGTAGCCTGGACCTAAGCCATGTAAGGCTTTATAGCTCACAATTGGCCTATTTTTAAAAACATAAATAAAGAGAGCATGGGGGTGGAGGAATACAGTTAGAAAGTTTAAAATGGAACTATAGGAATACAGGAACCCACTTATTACTGCTTCTGCAGTTATGGTGGTTACCTACTCACAGAAACCTCTTGATCTTCTCTTGCCCCATATAGATTGCCTCATCCTTCTCCTCTGCTCTTGACACACACTGATCTTCCTAAAATATTGTTGGATTTTTTTTCCTGGCAAAACTTCAGATTAGCTTTAGTTAAAGTATACATGTTGTGTTCCTAATAAGGCAGAAGGAGATGCAAAAGAAAAAAAAACCCTCTTCCCATCCTTTATAGCAAGTCCCATAATCCCTAGCAGGGTAAATAACTTTTCAAAGCTCTGGAGAACAGCATTCTAGAGTGGAATTGCAATCAGTCTGACCTGGTACTGTATTTGGCACTTTCTCAATTTTCTATGCACCCATAGGATATAAGAAGGTTCTCATATGAATTTCACTGTTTAGTGAGATCAACACTTGAGACCCTGCCTCCTCTCCACCCATCTCAGCTGGGGTTCCTTAGTTGTGTGCCTTCCCAATTCTCCTCTGAAATATTTACTTGGTGTTTGTCTGTCTTATCTTGTAGACCAGGACTTGACATCTTCTGACCCTCCAGATGTCATTGGACTGCAGCTGCCATCAATAATAAACAATAATAGTGTTCCACCAAGTCAATTCTGACTTACAGAAACTCATTCCAGAGTTTTCTAGGTAGAGACTACTCATAAGTGACCTACCTTCCATTTTCCTACGGGTGCTCTTTGATCATGCTGCTTGCCCAACGTTACACAGGCTGGCTCTTTTTCTGGAACACACAGTGGTGAATTGAATTCTCACCCTCTTTGCTCTGCAGCATGAGACCTAACTCACTGAGCTATCTAGCCAGCAGCTTCCATCAACTTGAAGCTATTCCACAAATGGTGACAACCACTGGAAGTGATTGTCCCCCGGAATAAAGAGGCGAGACACAGATTGTTGGGATAAAACTTGGGCTGCAACTTTATTAACTATTTAAACTAAATCCCCCATCTACAAGGGGGCCTAACATAGTGCAATATTTCTCCAAATCCGGTGTAGCCTCTACATCCGGACCATTCTATAGCAGGGCGAGTTCCTATTTCTGAATCATTTTGTCATCTGTACATCATGCGTTCAGGTGCCCGGTGATAGGGGTACTCCCCACTGGCTCAGCCCACCAAGCCTCATGACCCTAGGTGAACCTCTGCCCGGGAGGTCCCCTTATGAAAAAACCACCTCTCCTCAGAGGCCCTATAGACTCCACCTGACAGGGAGATGGAATATTTTGCACCATGTGTCTTCCATGAACTCACCCTGACTCTTCCCCTCACACTACCCACCACAGCATGGAGCTATTTATATGCCTCAAGCCCGCCATCACAGCCAAAAATTTTGGCCCTAAGGCCCCCCTGTAGGTCCCTCAGAAAAAGGCCCAAACCCATATCAGACAAGTGAACTCCGTCACTTCTGTACAATTCTGGCTGGTGAACCCTTATGTCAGGATGTCTCATCACTGACCCCAGTTCAGCCTTCATGGCTCTGCTTACTTCATGATTTACACCATGCCGTGCACGATCAATACATCTAGGGTCACAATCAGCCCTCCATACCATTCTTGGTACAGTATTATGTATGTCTGACCATATCAGCCTTGTCTCAGGAAAACTGGTCTTTATGGTCTGCAAATCATCAATCACCTGTAATATCAATGACTTGCCTGATCTCTGAGCTAAGTCATTTCCTCCCTGGTGAACAACCAATATATCAGGGGGCACCACCCAACTACTCTGGGACACCAGTCCAGAGAGCTCGTCCCAGAGCATACCCCTCCTACCCTTCCATTCCAATGTGGCCTGAGCGCCCAGACCTAAATTATGGCCCCAACCGGTCCTCAAAACGTACTTCGCCGCCCAATGAATATAACTGTGGCCATACAAAACAACTCACAACCGGGTGGTAACCGCCTTGAAGCCTGAAAGAGAAAACAAACACCACCATCTATTGTGGGAGAGAACATATATAAGTTCTGAACCTGTGCAAGGACCACCTTCCTACTTTTTTTATCTGCTCCTCCCCATATCCTAGAGCTGCTGCTGTGGATGCTGCGCCTATTCTAAAAGAGTGGGTGCCAAATTTCCACCCTACAATGCCTGCTTCCTGAAGCCCACAGGAAGTAACTGTCCAAAACTGGTATCTTGTAAGAGGTGACCCGTCCTTATGGCAAAATAAATCCCCTGCTAAAGTCCCCCTTACCTTAATATAGTCAGAAATGGCCCTAATCAGGCATAGTTCTTCAACTGAACAACGCCCTAGACTTATAACCTGGCCTTTTCCTAATTGATCCGTCTTAGATAGTCGGCGATGGAACAAGATTCTGTCTTCGGAGACCAAAAAGTCATCCATCTGTAACGCCATCTTTGAAATATCTGATTTTGACGCTCTTAGGTAAAGGTTCCCCTTGACATTTTAGTCCAGTCGTGTCCAACTCTAGGGCGCAGTGCTCATCCCCGTTTCCAAGCCATAGAGCCAGCGTTTGTCCGAAGACAGTTTCCGTGGTCACATGGCCAGCACGACTAGACACGGAACGCCGTTACCTTCCCACCGAGGTGGTTGACGCTCTTACCAACTCACTAATTCTAAACACCCCCAAAATGCACAAAGCGTCCCTGGTTTAAATAATTTGACCTCATAATGGTCATTGCAAATATTCTCCCAAACCTGACTCAGCTGAAACAGAATCTTGGGGGAAATAGGGGTCCACCCATCTTCCTGCCTACCTCTTTCTTTGTTCCAATCCTCAATCATTTTTCTGACCCTGAAATCACTTGCAGGATCAGGGCAGCCCTGCGCCTTGGCATAAAACGCCAGAGCAGACATCCTCCCCTGAATGGTGGGGGGAGCCAAACCTTTACGATGGAGGTAGACTCCATACTGCTGTAAATGATCCACTGTTATACGCCATGGTCTACCCATGCCTTCTCCACTGCAAAAAGTAAAAAATTCTTCACAAGCAGCTGCATAGCTGCGCCTGATACTGAGAGTGATTGCTAAACTGATTGCCCTGTTGGCTTCACTCCTCCAATGCTCCATACCTCTTGTGGCAATATCTCTGGATGAGCCTGAGCTCCCAGGGCCAATGCCCTGAACCGGTCAATCTGTTGACGGGACAGGGCGTCAGCCAGCTCATTATTTATGCCAGGCACATGACAAGCCTGAAACACAATATTGTACTTCAAACAGCGCAGCGTAAAGGCTCTCACCAATCTTATAACCCTCTGAGATTTTGATGTGAGGGTATTCACCACGTGGACCACAGCCATGTTGTCACACCAAAATGTTATGGTAGAATTGGTCCAGATATCAGCCCACAGCCATAGGGCTCCCAATATCAGAAAAAACTCCAAGAATGTAAGGTCCCGGGTGACTTCAGAGTCACGCCACTCCATTGTCCACAGGCCAGCACACCATCGGACTCTAAAATAAATGCCATATCCAGTTGACCCGGCAGCATCAGAGTGGACTTGGAATTCAGCTCCCAAGCACACCTCGTCCCTCCAAAGTGAAATTCCATTTAAATCCATCTAGAAACTGCAACCAGATTCGTAGGTCATCCTTCATCCCCACTGAAACTTTCTGCCTATGGTGTGGCTTCGTTAAACCACTCGTGGCTTCGCACAGCCTCCTAAGAAAGCAATCACTTTACATGCAAAGTTGAGGTGACCCACTGCCTCCTGCAGCTCCCTCAACATGACTTTGGCATGTTGTAACAGGTTCTAAATTTGAATCCTGAGGTCCACCAACTTACTATTCGGCAATCTGCTTGATTGTTGAATTGTGTCAAATTCAATTCCCAAGAAGGTAATTACCGTACAGGGGCCCTCTGTTTTTTCAATTGCTAAGGGTACCCCGAGTTCCCTTGTCACTACTTGAAAAGTCCGCATGAGGTGCTCGCATTGGGCGGGCTCCGGCTTCCCACAAAATAAAAAATCATCCAAATAATGGACCATGTGAGCAAGCCCCGCACTCCAAAAATGAGCTGAAATGCTCAAACGAAGCACAAGAAATTGAGCACCCTATTGGCATTGCCCTATCCATATAATATAACCCGTCAAATTGAAAACCTACTAACTTAAAATCCTCTGGGTAAACCGGCAATAAACGAAAAGCCGACTTAATGTCAGATTTTCCGAGTTCTGCCCTATTGCCACAGGATCTAACCATCCTTATTGCAGCATCAAATGACGTATAACAGACAGTGCATAGCTCCTGGGTGATCTTGTCATTAACCGACTCCCCAGCAGGGTAAGATAAATGATGAATGAGGTGAAACTCACCCAGAACCTTTTTGGGGACCACCCCTAGTGGGGAAACTCATAATCTTGGTACAGGTGGCTCAGTGAAAGGTCCTGCCACTCGCCTCTCTGCAACTTCTTTTTTAATCTTGTCCTAACAACGTCTTCCATACCCCTTACTAATTTCAAATTGCTTGCCGAAGTGGCAAACCTAACACCTTGAACAGGGATCCTAAAACCAAACTTGAACCCATCCAGCAAATATTGAGCTGCCTCCCTATCGGGATAAGAGAGCAACCAGTCTGCTAATACCAACAGTTTAATTGGACTGGGGCCCTTTTTCAGCGGCAGATGGACCTGCTGCCTGCCGCTTGGGACCACCACCATCCTTGTTGCCACCTGATCCTGGGCATCCTCTAAAGCATGCGGCTGAACCATGCCCCCCCCCGCATATTGAGCATTGATGCCAGAATCTGCATGGTTTCAGGTTGCAAAACCCCTTGGCATTAAATTCCCAGCAAACCAGGTGGGGTTGAACCACCTGGTCTGCCAGAGTGCAGGGAGTATTGTAATTGTTGGATCTCTGAATCAGATTCCACTATCAAAACTGTCACCCAGGTTGGGGGGAGAAGGGGTCATTAACTGCAAACACAAACTGTGGTGATGCATGTCCCAGCGCATCTCGGGGTGTATCACCGCTCTCATACGAAACCCCTCATCATAGAGCAGCCATGCATGCCCTGGGAAATCTATATAAGCCCTGTATGTTGAGTCTATGTACAGTGGGGCCTCGACTTACGAACATCCCTACTTACGAAAATTTCGAGTTACGAAAAGCTCCGGCCGCAAAATTTTGCTTCTACTTGCAGTAGGAGCTTCGACCTCTGAAAGAAAAAAGGCAGAGGAAAAGGGCGGGAAATTTAAATTTACTAACTGTTGGTGGTGAAGAGGCTGCTTCTTCGCCCCAACGGTTAGGAAAAGGGAGGCTCAGCCTCCCGGGCTTCCAACACTGCCCCGACCGCCACTCTGGGTGCCGGTGCTTTGGAAGCCCGGGAAGCTGGCACCCGGTGCGGCGGTCGGAGCAGCTTTGGAAGCCCAGGAAGCCGGGCTTCCAAAGCCGTCCCCGCTGCCCTCTGCCTCCCGTCCCCGCTGCCTCCGCCGCGGCTTCCCCGGCTTCCAAAGCCATCCCCGCGGGGATGGGAGGCAGAGGGCAGCGGGGACGGCTTTGGGCTTTGGAAGCCAGGGTAGCCAGTTTGCCCAGCATCTTTCTGGTTTCTTTTTCTTAAACCTCTCTTTCTCCCTATCCTCCTCTTTGCTGCCTTTTTTCTCTTCCATTTTCCTATTCAGTAGTTCAAATATGTCAATGTATTCACCTCTCCAAATCTTTTCTATTGTAGCTGGGAGAAGGTGGTCACCCAAAGGCAAAGATTGATCCTCATATGGAAGAGCACTCCTAGGCACGGAATTATACCCAGTGTTTGGAATTGTGGTGTGGTTAAATTGCTGCAGACCTTCAACGAAGCCTGGCATTTGGCTAGGAAAGGACCACTGTGGGTAGGGCACCGTCAAAGGCTTCAAAGCCGGTATGGGCCCTAGTGGAGTGGGCAAACCACTCCTTATGCTGCAAGGCAGTAAACTAGCATTCAACTGGGAAAAAACTGATAGACTAACCTCCCCCCAAGGCCACGCCCCTTCAATATGAGATGTGTGTGCTGTGGCTGCAGACTCGCCTGTTACTGGCACTGCTGGGATAGCCGCATTGGCAGGAGGCACCTCTGCTGCCTGTTGGCTAGTGCTCGGTAGGGGACCGTTGACCCCCGTCTGCCTGCCTGCTGGTACAGCTGATCCTAGATGGGTCAGCTCCTCCTCACCATGCTCCTGCATTTGATTACTCGCCACTGCCTGAGGCTCAGGCCTCATGCCCACTTCTGTGTCGATACGCATGGTCTGGTGACCGCCACGCGCTGATTCTGCCAAAGATGCTCCTGCCGAAGCAGAACACTCCTTTTCTACAAGAGCAATATGTGACAACATTACATCACCCAATTGCCTCAACTCAGCCATCCTACGGACCTTAGATTCTCTACATGACCTCCTCGGGGTGGCCGTATTGGCTGAATCCTTAGCCATGGCTCTCTTCCTTTTCAGTTCACTCAGTTTTGCCAGTATGACACTATAATCGGGCCACTCCTTGTCTTCAGAGGAAGAAATTACTGGTGGAGGCCTAGCTGGGGCCTTACATTTTACAGGCTGCTTGCCTTTTTTGGAACCTTGTCCCTTTTTTGGCCCCATGCTGATTAGATTTTTTAAAATTCCAACTAGGTCTGAAGAAATTGCCCCCTATTCCTAATTATTCATTTATGTATCTACAAATTCCCCCCCCCTTTTTTTATTGTGCAACAACTATTAGGTAGAGCCCAACAGGGGGCATAGAAACCACCCAAATGCTTACTGTGATTTTTTTTTTAAAAAATCTATCTATATATATATATATCTGCTGTGCAACAAACCCTTAGTCTGAGCCCCAACCAGGTGCCTAGCAACCAACCCAAAGGCTTACTGATTTATTTCCTCTTTTTTTGCCTCTACACTGAATTGACCCAATTTGAATATTATGAATAATTAATACAACACCCCTCTGCCGTCGGTTCAAAGCCCCTGTTCCTGCTTTCCCCCCCCCCCAATTAAATCAATAAAGAGCAGAGGAGGAAGGCTCCCCTATTCTTCCCCCCTTCTCCCAAGCAAGAGAAAAAACAACCAGGGCCACGCTGTTGCGTGACCCAAAATTCCGGAGGCTCCTCACTCAGCCACGTGTGGGGAAAGCGAAACCACTTTTGCCGGAGCAGCGCAGCTTCCCTCTTGCTTGGACGATGGAAGAAGAGGCCGGGCAAGAGAGATGCCGCCTCTTAAAGGCTCTGTCCTTCCTCCCCTCCCTGAGAGCAGTGTCATCACTCTGTGATGCTGTTCTCCAGGCGGGAGGGCAAAGCGTCCCCACCACGGCAGCTCCACGCCTAGCAGAGCGATCAATCTTCATATGCCCACGTTTCAGATGCAACACTAAAACTATTTTGTTTTCCTGAAAAAAAATAGATGAAATCAGGATTGCTTGTAGTCAACTAGTGATGGCTGTTCTTCACTTTCCCCATTTAATGCAAGATGGGAAACTTTGGTTCACCAGAAGTTGGACTTCAACTCCCTGCAACCCTAACAGCACAGATACTGTTGAAGGATTAGGCCACCTGAAGTCCCAAAGGATGTTCAAGTCCACTTCACATTTATCTGATAACATATACGTCTTCAGATTAAATGCTGTTTGCTGGTAAGTGTATCTACACTACACATTTGATGTAGTTTAATATCAGTATCTGCTCTACACATTTGATATCACTGTTACATCCAATTGATCCCACTTTACCTGTCAAGGCTCCGTACTATGGAATCTTGAGGTTTATAGTTCAGTGAGGCACCTTGAGTTCTGTCCTGTAGTTTAGGGAAATGTGCTAGAGCTCACTTGCAGGGGAATGTTTTGTGTTTCCTAATCTAGAAAGATTATGTAGAATGAATACATGGCAATTAAAATGTTACCAAACAACCATAACAATATAGTGTACATAAAGGGGTTTCCTAGATGGAGCAAACATCCCACCACCATCCCTTTCTTTCAAGTTGTCATGAAGGAAGTATCAGGATTTTCACCCAACTTTCCATTTTTTAAAAACACATTTTCTCAGTCACTTCTATTTAGGATGTATGTGGTAGATATTTTTTAAGAAATCTGTTTCCTTGCTGGGAAACCTGTTCTGGAGCTTTTGTTTGTTTGGTGCTAACTGAAAGCTTCTAGTGCCAATGGGAAGTGCCATTGCACTAAACTCTGCTCCACAGAACTGAGACTGAAAAGAAAGCATGATCTTAGGAAAAATGAAAACCATGGAAAGTCACTGTGTTATGTGAGAGAAGAGGAACGTCTTGTGGATAATGGGGGAAATAGTGACAAAATCAGTGTAGAACCTTGAGGAAACAACTGCTTCATCTGGACAAGCCTTTAGTTTTACCCTACAAATCTCAAGACACATGTGTATTTTAAATAAATTTAATGCAGATTTTGTCCCTGAAGAATTTGCAGCAAATTTGATCAAGTTTTTATTTTAAAACTGACTTGTTTTTCAAAGTAAATGGGCATTTCTATAGTTTAAGGGAACATATTCAGCCAATATATGTATGCACGTGTATATATTGTGTACATGTATGTGTGTCAGTGATTTCTTTTCACTTCCCAGCTCCAATCTGTTTTGTGACCTATTTATTCCATTTGTGAGTCGTTCCAGCTGGGCACTAGCTCAGGAGGTGTGCTCCAAGCTCTCAGCATGCAGAGGCGCTATCTGGGACAAAGTTGAATAGGACCTGGAAACATCTGTAGGGATACAGGGATAAAACTAGGTCTGGCCATCTATTCATGGTACTTAATTAACAAGCACTTCCTTAATGATTTATCACCCACTGATCATTGCCATGATTTGTGTCTTTAAAGAACAACCATTAACTCTTTGATGGTTATATGAATGCTGACCCACATGCTCCCTGGTGAACCCATTCAGTTCAGGATAGCATCTATGAAAGGCTAAATGACAGCTCTCCCCACCCCCCGGGCTCACATATTTCAACACCAGTTTGTTTGTCCCAGTGATGGTCATCAAGCTCCAAACTACTGCTGGGGCCATTTTCCCCTTAGTCCATTTTAAAAATTAATATTACTCCTAAGATGCCAAAAGTGAGAGCATCTTGTTTGCCATCTTGATTATAATGATAGTGGTGGTAGTGATGATACAATGTACACAATCAATGTGTCTGCATAATGGCATTTAAAGTTAATTCATAATAAAGTCAGTGCTTTCTGCCTCAGTCACATATCCCATGAGGGAGGGAGGGAGAGGGAGAGGGAGAGGGAGGGAGGGAGGGAGGGGGGAGGGGAGAGAGAGAGAGAGAGAGAGAGAGAGAGAGAGAGAGAGAGAGAGAGATGGCATCTCTAGGCATGGGATTTTTGTATTTTGTGAACTATGGCTCCCAGAAGTCTGCAAGAATTCCCCCAGCCAGATCCCATGAATGCAGAAAATCACATGCCTAGTATCCACCATAAGTAAGTGTTGTAGACATATCACTAATGTCAGAACTCCTCAGACCACCCCCAATCCTGGAAAAAAAAATGATGATGATGATGATTTCACCTTCTCTTGCATTTAAGCTTTGAGGATCCTTTTGGGCTTCCCTCTATCCCAAACACATTTTCTGAATGTGGCCAAAAGCACATTGAAATTCCCTGGTGTTGGCACTAGCTGAATTCTATACATATACATTCACTGAAAGAAGGGAGAAGATCACACCATCCACCACATAAGATGTTAAAGGCAAGGCACTTTTAAAAAAAGACCTAGTTTCCTTTATTCAACCCTGGCTGGTTGAATTCACAGAGATTCAGAGCCAGATCAAAAAGACCTGAGCAAAAGACCTGAACTTAGAGAGTGCCCATTTTGTTTATCTCACACTATATATGGTTGTTGTTTTTTTGAGGGGGGGGGGGAGAAACAGGTCTTTTTAACCTGAATATGAATAAATTTTTAAATTTTCACAAATTCTTATTGAAAAGAAAGTAAACAAATTCTCATTGATCCCTACTATAAATAGATGGAAAATATGCTGGTTTAAGCTTTAAAATTTAATGTTTAAAAGAGATTGAACACTTTCATGATATTTGGTTTTAACTAAAAAAATGGGCTGCAACAACTAGCTGATTAATTATTGAGAAGGTGTGATGGGAATAAGCATTTCTTCAGCCCTTGCATGTGATGCCTTTATACCCCAGCCCTTGACTTGGCATTGCTGGCTTTGATGCGTTGACTTTTTGAGAAGATTGCCTATATCAATGGGTTTTATACAGAATGCTTGAAAACACTACTATCAGCACTGAACAAGCTGCCAGAAAGGACAGCTCCAAGATGAAAACCAATTAAACACTCAGTTGTGACTAGTGATCAATTAATTAATTGGCCCTGCCCAACTAATCAGCTAATGTCTGCCAGATCTTCTGAATGGACCTTCTTTTTCATTCTTCTCATGTGCTTCCTGATCCTGACTAGTCAGGAAATAGCTTAAAAACTCATCTCAGCTGTAGGCATGTGTAAGAAATTGTTAAGAGTTATTTTTTACCTGGTTAATCTGTACACACCTAAGTTCAGAAAATTCTTTACAAACTGGATGTATAAAAATTGAGATTTAGGTTCTTTGTAAGAAGGAAGGAACCAGAACTGACCGATTTGGCCATGCAATTTCTTAGGAACTGAGTTCCTAGCTCCTAAAAATCCCTGCATATTCTGCCATGCTGAATTAGGGTTTCATTTTTCTGTTAGCTGTTCCTTGTTCATCATCATCATAACCTTTATTGATATAAAAACGTACAGCAAACAACAGTCCTCAGATAGATGGGGGATATATACCCCATATGAAACAGATCAAAAAGCCTCAATGTAAGCAGAACATAGCAGTACATAGTTAGTTTCAAATTAACACCTAGCCATTGTCCATAATCTGTAACTTATACAGAAAGGAATAATTAATTGAATCCAATAAGAATAGACAGGTGGGTTTGTTAAAAATTGAGTTCTACGCTGCTGAATTAATAAACTAACACATTTGTCTGTCTGTCTGGTGTCGGTTTTATTCACGCTTAGCAGAAGATTGTACAAGATTGACTCTTCCACCCATCCGGTAAAACTAACAGGGATTGATTCCAGGTCTGAAGAGTGAATGTCATTGTACATCACTGCACAGTAGAGAAGCATGTGCTCCAGGAACTCTATGGACCCAGAGTTACAAGGGCAGAGCCGTGTTTCCAGAGGCTGCAAAATAAATCTACCATATAAGACATTGGATGGAAGTACATTACATCTGGCTAGGGCGAAGGCTCGCCATTCATGTGGGCTTTCTATGAGATGTAAATAATAGGCCGATTTATTGATATATAATGGCAATTGTAGATTTAAAGATGAGCATACTTTGCAGACTGCCACAAAGAATCCTTGCCTTTCGATATCCAGGAATCTCTCTTTGAGCGGTCTATAAGACTGAGCAAAAGGTAGAGCACCCAGGTGGTCTAGGAGATACCCATGGTCTGCGCCTTTTGTGTGAACAGTTTTAAACTGGGAGAATATAAAGAATCAGACAAGGCACCCCTAAGTAAGGGATCATCGGTGGCCACAAAGCATATTCTCGGCCAGTATTTAAAGTGTCTCAGCCATGCTTGTGTCCCCAATCTGATTAAACCTGCCTCTAAGCATAGAGTTGCATATGGCAAAAAATAGGGCACAGAAAATATATTATAGAGAAAAGTGGCCTGGAGTCTTTCCACCGAGGAGTTAAAGGCATCCAACCAGATTGGTGAACCATACAGTAGTTGGGAGACAGCCTTGGCTTTGAACATCTGTAGGGCAGCAAGAATATGTGCATTAATAGAAATCATAGAAATCATAGAAAAGTGAAGTTGGAAGGGGCCTACAAGGCCATCAAGTCCAACCCCCTGATCAATGCAGGACTACAATCAAAGCATATCTGCCAGGTGATTATCTAAGTTTTTCTTGAATGCTTCCAGAGTTGGAGCACTCACCAACTCCCGAGGTAAATGGTTCCACTGTCGTACTGCTGTAACAGTTAGGAAGTTTTTCCTGATATTCAACCAAAATCTGGCTTCCTTTAACTTGAGCCCATTGTTGCATGTCCTGCACTCTTGGATGATGGAGAACAGATTTTGCTCCTCCTCTATATGACAGCCTTTCAAATATTTGAAAAGTGCTATCACATCACCCCTCAGCCTTCTTTTCTCAAGGCTAAACATGCCCAATTCTTTAAGCCTTTCCTCATAAGGCTTGATTTCCAGCCCCCTGATCATCCTTGTTGCCCTCCTCTGAACTTGTTCCAATTTGTTAGCATCCTTCCTGAAGTGTGGAGTCCAGAACTGGACACAGTACTCAAGGTGAGGTCTAACCAGTGCTGAATAGAGGGGGACTAGCACATCGCGGGATTTGGAAACTATACTTCTGTTAATGCAGCCTAAAATAGCATTTGCCTTTTTTTGTAGCCACATCATACTGTTGGCTCATATTCAGCTTGTGATCTATGGCAATTCCAAGATCCTTCTCACTCGTAGTTTTGCTGAACCAGGTATCCCCCATCTTGTAACAGTGAAATTGGTTTCTTTTTCTGAGGTGCAGGACTTTGCACTTATCCCTGTTGAATTTCATTCTGTTGCTTTCGGCCCAGTGCTCCATCTCATCAAGGTCATTTTGAATTTTGTTTCTGTCTTCTAGGGTATTAGCTATTCCGCCCAATTTGGTATCATCTGCAAATTTGACAAGCATTCCCTGCATTCCCTCATCCAAGTCATTAATAAAAATATTAAAGAGCACCGGGCCCAGGACTGAGCCTTGGGGTACCCCACTTGTTGCCTCCTCCCAGTTAGAGAAGGATCCATTAATCATCACCCTCTGAATATGATTCTGTAGCCAATTGTGTATCCACCTGACACTTGATCTATCCAGCCCACACCTAGTTAGCTTGCTAATCAGGATATCATGGGGCACTTTGTCAAAAGCTTTGCTGAAGTCAAGATATACAGTACTATATCTACAGTATTCCCTCTGTCTGTCAAGGAGGTTACCTGATCAAAAAATGAGATCAAATTTGTTTGGCAGGATTTGTTCTTGACATATCCGTTTTGGCTTCTAGTTGTGAGGAAATAGGAGGAAACTGGGACTTGTAGTCATACAAAGATGGAGTCTGTTAGGTTCTGTGTAAGATGAATTTAAAAGCCATGAAATGTTCTCATGAGATTGTTGTGCAGAGTTGCTTTGCCTGGCACGAAGATAAGGAAGCAAGGCCAAAGACCCCAAAGGAAGATGAAAACAGCATACCACTTAATGGGGGAAAGGTAAGCCACCTGGGCTTGGGATCTTCTCATGTGAAATGTAGGCGGTGAACTGTGTTACACCCACTTGGACTGAATTGGTTAACAGCTAGAAGGCATAAGAAAGAGGGAGGACTGGAGACGTGTAGAAAATGGTTTTCATGTATGTGATTGATGTTCATTGGTTGGTAAATGTCGTGGAATGTGAGAGGTTTGTCTTGTGAAGGAGGGGGGAGAAATAGCCCAGCCTTTAGATGCTGACATGTAGTGAGAGCAAAGATGATTACTTAGCTTATTTTTAGTTGTTCTTATTTTACTTAGAAATAGTGAACTTATTTAATCATTGTACCAGATGGATATGCATAATGCTTATGCCTGAAAGCCGCAACTGTATTCTAATGAAACTACTTTATTTTCTTAATAAAAACAAATATAATTCTTCAACAGAGGACTGGTCTCTTGAACAGCAGGATTACACCTAAATCCAGTGAAGATTTGAGAAGGTCACTAATTGCTACTGTAAATTGAGAGGTCCTACCTGGCAAGGCTGTTGTGCTGTCAAAGGAAGCACATAGTCAATGGTTTACTGCCTTGTAAGCAGGCAAGTATTCTCTTTTAGGTCGGGCTTGTCCATGGGGCATGAGCTACGCACTTCTGAGGCCTAAAGGCACTAAAGGTGGTACTTTTGCACCCACAGTGATTCCCTGACCAAGATCATTATCTCTTTAGGGAGAGGTGATTGTGACACTAGTTATTACTGCATTGTTTTCTAGGTACTTGCACAATGACCGCTTTATGATCTGTTCCAGAATTTTGCCTGGGATTGATGTCAGGCTGACTGGCCTGTAGTTCACAGGTTCCTCTTTTTTGCCCTTTTGGAAGATAGGAACAACATTGGCCCTCCTCCAGTCCTCTGGCACCTCCCCCGTTTCCCATGATTTCAAGAAAATAATGGATAGCAGTTCTGAGAGTTCTTCAGCCAGTTCCTTCAGTACTCTCGGATGCAGTTCATCCGGCCCTGGAGATTTGAACTTGTTCAAGGTGGTAAGGTATTCCTTGACTATTTGTTTATCTATCTCCAGCTGCAATCCTGTCCCCCCCCCCCCGCATTGCGCTTCCAATTTGTTTGGAAGTTCATAGTCTGTCTTATGGGAAAAGATGGAACTAAAATAGGAATTGAGCACCTCTGCCTTTTCTTTGTCCTCTGTTATCATTTTTCCATCTCCATTGCGGAGCTATGCCACTATGTCTTTTGTTTGTCTTTTGCTACTCACATACCTGAATGCTTTTTTATTGCTTTTAGTGTCTCTAGCTAACCTCAGCTCATTCTCAGCTTTTGCCCTCCTAATGCCATCCCTGCATTTTCTTGTTACTTGTCTGTACTCTTCCTTTGTGGTCTGACTTTCCTTCCACCTGCTATATATGTCTCTTTTTGTTTTTTAGGTCCTCTCTGAACATTTTGTGAAGCCATACTGGCCTTTTTTGCCACCTCCCCCCTTTTTTTCTTGTAGGAATTGTTTGTAGTTGTGCCTTTGGAATTTCTTTTTTTAGAAGCTCCCACCCTTCTTGGACTCCTTTTCTTGTTAGGATTTCCTGCCATGGGACCTTACTTATCCTTGTTCTGAGATTATTAAAATTGGCTTTTTTAAAATCCAGCAGATCTGTGTGGCTATACTCTGCTTTCGTTTCCTTTGAAATCAAGAATTCTAGAAGGACATGGTCACTCTCGCCTAGAGTTCCCCTTACTGCCACTTCCCACACCAAGTCATCTTTATTGATCAGAATCAAGTAAAGGATAACAATCCTCTAGTTTCTTTCTCCACTTTTTGTAGGAGAAAATTATCAGCCACACAAGCCAGGAATTTCTTGGAAGGGCCATACTTGGCAGAATTTGCCTCCCAACATATATCTTGATGATTGAAATCTCCCATCACTACTACGTCGTGTCTCTTTGAAAACCCTGCAATTTGTTTTTCAAAAGTTTCATCCGCTTCCTCTCTTTGATTGGGTGGTCGGTAGTAGACTCCAACTACCAAGTTCCTTTTGTTTTTTGCCCCAACTAGATTGATCCAGATGCTCTTGATGGGACAGCCACTCTTCTCCTCCTGTATTTCTGTGCAAGAATGTGTATTTTTGACATATACTGCAACTCCACCTCCCTTTTTATTCTCTCTGTTCTTTTTGATCAGTTTATATCCCTCAATTGCTGTATTCCAATCATGGGAGTCATCCCACCCAGTTTCAGTTATTCCTATCAAATCATGCTTACCCTCCTGAATTAAAATTTCCAGTTCTTCTTGTTTGTTTCCCATACTCCTGGCATTTGTATACAGACACCGGAGGGTGTGTGATTTGTGGCCTGTTTGTCTTTTTACATTTTTATGAATATTATGATTATTATTGTTATGTTTATTACTGTGATTATTATTGTTCATGTTACTATTGTTGCCATTTTGATCAGTTTGGTCCATTCTTCTTATTGTGTGTAAGGCTTCATCTAAGCCCTAGATATTTATTTTTTTACCTGCTGGATAGTTCTCCCATGGAATATCCAAGACTGAGATTTCCAGCTCTTACTGAATATGACTATTTTAGATTTGCCATAATTAAGAGTCAATTTGTTACAGGAAAGATAGTTAACACAGTTTTCAGTTAGCCATCTAAGGCCAATCTTATTATGTGATAGTAGTACCATATTGTCGGCATATAACAGGATGGGAACTGCCTGGGAACCCAGTCTAGGACAATCACTAACAACCTCCAACAAGGAAGGAGCGAGATAGTTGATGTACAGGTTAAACAGGGTGGGGGTAAAGACGCAACCCTGTTTAACACCCCTATTAATGGGGACCTGTTCAGAGAAAATGCCATGGCTGGATACACGAATGAGGCATGCGTTATCCGTATGTAGTCTCTGGATCAATAGTAGCAATCTCCTGTCTAGACTGGCATCTTGTAACTTTTCCTAGAGAAGTTCTATATCAACCGAATCAAAAGTGGCTTTAAGATCTAAGAAAGCGGCATACAGGTGCAACTTAGCATGGGCTATCTCTTGGCTACAAGATGGGACAGTACCAAACAGTGATCTATAGTAAATTTGCCCACCCGGAATCCCACTTGTTCAAGGCCCAGAATATTGTTATGAGTTGTCCAGGTGATCAACCAATTCAGCAGGTGATTGGCATATACCCATATACCTTGTTCACTGCCAACAGTAAGTTATTTGGTCTATAGTTCTCTGGAGATTTCCTGTCACCTTTTTTATATATGTGAAGGATTATGGACTGGGTCCAGGCCTTGGGTATCAGCCCAGACCTGTCCACAGCTGTAAAAAGCTCAGCCAGAATAGGTGCCCATCTTATTCTTTGTTAACAGCTGTACCAATTGGTTCTGGTCTATGAGCAGAAGTGAGAAAATTGTTTTGTCGTTAAGAGGGGGGAATAATTTTTGGTCCTATACCTTAATTTGAGAACATAACATCAAATCAATGCAATAATTGTTACTAGTCAAATCTGTTTGTGGAAGGCATCCATAAATGGAATGCTACCACCAAGAGGGCCATCAAGCTTCCAAATGTTGTTGGACTACAAATTTCATTGTTCTTCGCCATAAGCTATGCTAGCTCAGGCTGGTGGAACTTCCAGCCTTCCATCATCTGGAGGGTAGAAATTGCCCAGCTATCTCTAAAGGCAGGGGCATATGGGAGAGGGTTTCATTCTAACCTGGCTTAATAATACTTGTTATGAATAGTGGTGGAGCTGCAGTGTCTCAGGTGAAGATCTTTCCCAGACCACAGGTTATCTTTTAAATAGGGATGGAGGATGGTTTTGGTTTTCGGCTCACGGTAAGACCAGTGGTATGGGATTGGAGTAGTTTATGGTCTTACACAATTTGAAGGCCAAAGTTTCCCCATCCCTGTTTTAGATGGAGATAGCAGAGATTGTCCCCTGGCACTTTCTGCCTGCAAAATGAATGTACCAAGAGGACCTTGGCCATGCCAACAACAGGATTCTGGGAGTTGAAGTCCACAGCTCACTTTTCCAAGCTGAGCATTCTAAACCTCATGTATCTTCATAGGACAACCTGTAAATGTTTGGCCACAAACAGAAATATTACAGAATTAAAAAATAACCCCATATTATTAAGTCAGAGTGTGCCAGTCAGGCTAATGGAACAATCTTCAAGAGTTGTCCCAGCCAATCACATCATAGGAAAGCAATTTGCAATTCTTTCTCCTAAGAGAGAGAAATTTAGAAAGTATGGACTGAGAGTTTAGATGCGCATAGGTTCTGTTGATATAACCTGGAAGATAAATCTTGGTTATGAGAGGAGTCAGTTATGAGTGAAATGCTGCTGAGCTTAAATGGAATTAGTCAAGCTGATCTAATCTTTGAGTTTCCTCAGGTTCAGAAAAAGATATCAGAAGGGAGCTAAAAATGCTTTAGGATGTGAAAAATAAAAGCAAGTACGTTGCTCTAGGATGGACTGGCTGTTTGTTAACAGTCTGTTTGTTAAAAAATCTGGTGTCTGTGGAATATCAATCACCTAGGAGTTGATACACTGAATCCTTTGACCTGTTATAATTATCTACTGAAATAAGTAGTGCATGTTTGAGCATTTTCCCTCGGTGGTTTAAAAAGTTCTGTTTCAGTTCGAGAATGTACCCCAGTTTTGTTTCCACCTCTAAAGTGGATAATTGGTTTAAAGACCCCTCTTTACTGATTAAAGGTCATATTAGCACCAATTAGTACATTAATAATAATTGTGCGCCATCAAGTCAATTCTGACTTATAGTGACCCTTTTCAGGGTTTTCTAGGAACAGAGTACTCGGAAGTGATTTACCATTTCCTTTTTCTGGGAGCACTCTGGAACTGTGCAACCTGCCCAAGGCAGACGACAGTGGGCAATTGAACCCCCGACCTCTGGCTCCATAGCCAGGTGCCTAATTCACTGAGTTATCTAGCCAGCAGTTAGGACATCAGGTTGCCAATAATATAAGCATCATTATTCACCACATAAATTACAGCAAACTGGGTAAACTGGAAATCATTTCTAGTCATGTTGTCAATCTTTTGTCTTGTATTTGAACTGCAGCTTTGGGGCCACATGTGGCCTTTCAAGGCTGTCTTTCTGGCCCTCAGTCTTCCGCCAGCTCCTCTTTTTCCAATAGTAAATTGAAGCTCCTAGAAGCTGCAGGAATGGTGATTTCCTTTTCAAAAGGCTCCAGCCCCTACCCTAATATACCCATTTTTCAAACTCTAGCTACTTCCTAAGTCATATTTTTATGAAGGGTGGGCTTTATTATTCATCTATATGGCCCTAGATGGTCCCATGGGCAGAAAGTTGCCCCCCCCCCCTTCAATGCACCAACTTTGTCCACCCCAGTCTTGCCCTCCTGTAGCTCATACTCTTGGAACATTCTGTGTTTTTTTTAAATATGTAGAAGCAGCTGGGAGAGGATTGTACAGAATCTTTGTCGATGGGTATTTCAAACCAAAGCAAAAGGTAGATGATGTGAAAGCTCTTTTCTGAAATGTAACAGCTCCTAATGCCCATGGGGAGGGGGTGCATTTATCTCCTTCTCCTTTCCGTTTCTACTGCATGAATAAATGATGACCTCATGAACCAGGCCCTCTTTAGGTGTGAAATGAATGTTTATAGGCATTGAGTAAATCTATGATCCCAAGAGCAAGCAGCAAGATATTAAATGGATCATCTGTATGAACTTAGCATGTGTTGGCAAAGACTGAAGCTAGGTCTTCTGGGCAGTAAGGAACACTTTGCCTTTAAGTGACATGTCCAATCATCCTAGAAGGGTGACAAAGTATTCAAGAGCCCAAGAGATTAACAAAGTATTCAAAAGTCTCTGGAGGAAGGAACCTAGAGGCAAAAAATTTCTGTCTTCACAGTGGTTCTCTCTCCTCCCTCTCTTTTTTCTCACCCCTGTTAATGTTGCAGTTGCTCTAGATCTGTTAATGAAACATATATTTAAGAGGGTCTTGCAAAAAAAGAAAAGGTCACATTCTGAGTTGTTTGAGAGCATGCAAAAAAATAATTGGGTCAAATATTTTTAAACCTTCGGAAGAGCGCCAAAGTTCTTTTAAAAAAAATTACTTCCCCATGTGTGCACACACCCACATATATGCCCACATCCCATTCTTCAGGTTATTTTCTGCCAATGGGAAGAACATTGAGAGGTATGTTCATTGGGACATACCAGCACATCAGAATTGGCAATAACAATCTTTCAGTCACAGGAAAGAATCCTGTCCAGCGACCACCACCAAACTTATCATTGTGCTATAGCAAAATAAGAACTTGTGAACTGAGCCTAAGAGGGAGGTGAAAAGCAAGCTTGACCAACCAATACATTTGCCAAATACACTGTAAAAACTGATCTGGCGTTGGAAATCTGTCTCTAGACAGTCCTCCAATGTGTTCGGTAAAGTACTCTATAGTGTGTCAGACTATTGAGCTAAATTGCTTATAAGTGTCTGCACTGAAAGGTACTGAATCTGCAGGATTGGGGGGGGGGGGTTGGCCACACCCTCAGCCTTATCCAGATATATCAAATACCAGACTTACCAATGTACCTTTATGTAAATCATATGCTCTTAAAGAGATTGGGGGGGGGAATAAATCACATTCATTTTCCCTACATTTGAATTATCTAAGCCTAAGGATTTTTCCATCCTAAATATCTGTGCTGTAATTTTTTGCAAACTGTTTTAAAATATATTGAACTGAAATTTTCATGCATCTGCACTGGGCCAAATTCACTAAGTACATCTGTTCTCAGCACAGAGAGGACAGCACTGCACCTGCCTGTTATTTATGCATTGAATGTGAAAGGCAAATCACAAAGAAAGAGGTGGCAACTCTCAATCAGCGCCAACACAGTAAAATACACAAAGGTCCAGATTCCACAGTGGAATGATCTCAAGTTCTTCCCATTCTGATTATAAATAGAACTGTCATGTATTCAAAAATTCTGATTAAGAAATGAACTGAACTGAAATTCTTCCTCACCCCCAGCACTCTGTCACTTAGTGAGACTCTCCCTAATAGCACCAGCATTCCCACTTTCAACGTAGGGTTAAATCCAAATGTATCCATTAGGCCTGTCTGCTTCCCTCACAATCAACTGCCCTTAAATTTTGTTACTTGCCTCTCGCTGAACAAATTACTCCCTGCAATGACCTTGACTATCTTCCCTAGTAGAGGAAGACAGAACTGGAGGGATAGTGAGAGAGAGAAGAACACACACAAACATACAAAAGGCAACAGGACCATCACAAAACTAGCTGAACAGCTTGTGGGTGGCCAACTGCACAGTGACAGAAAAGTCTGCCTGCAGCTGGAGCCATCAAAGCAGTTGTTCTAAGAGGAAAGGGCAGCTCCCTGTTTGAGTTACACGCCTCCCCAGGCAGAACATCCATCTGCAGGCATGTCATTATACCATGTGTCTCCACATGCACTCACATCATCTTCTCCTACCACTGCTTTGGCTTAACCGTTTCTTCAATGCATAACACCACCTCAGAAGTTTCTTTCTAACATGAAAAATATTTGGAGGATGGATTTACTGGTATTCAAATCAGTTAATGTTATCTCTTCCCTCCACCCCATCTTCACTTCAATCTCCCCTCTCTTTTTGAAATCAAACAGAACAACAGTTGACTGCTTAATGACTGCACATGTATGTAATACAACAGGCAGAGAATAAGTTACATGTTTTTTAAAAAATTGGATTGTAGCACAGACAAATGTAGTGTAAAATATAGAAAGATTTTCCCTGACTTGTCAGCAAACTCTGGAACGAAACTTACAAACTTTTTAAATCAATATTTTCAGAATTTCAATATCTTTAAGAAAAATATAAATCACCATTTATGTAGCAGGCAAAGACCTTTCTTTTCAGGCAAGTCTTCCCTCAGTAACTAGATACCTGTGTGTGATTTTTAGATGGACTGTTATTGTTATGCATTACCCACTTTGACTAGATTTTTAGTACTACTTGTGTTTTCCATTTTTGTGTTTTCCATTTCTCAGAGTAGTATTTTTTAAAATATCTGTATACTTATTGTTCTTAGCTTTAATATCGTCTTTTAATGATGTAAGATGCCTCTTTATACTCATTGTTCTTAGCTTTAAATATTGTCTTTTAATGATATTAACCACTGTTATATATTTATTGTCTTCAACTTTAAATATTGTCTTTCATTGTTGTAAGCTGCCTTGGATCCTTTTCAAGAAGAAAGGTGGGGTAAAAACAAACAAACAAACAAACAAACAAATAACATGCAAGATACAGAAGATAACTAGCAGCCAATCAGATCCTGAATAAAAGACATCATGCTCACAAACAGGTATCACCTGTCCAGGTAGTAAAAAAAAAAAAAGAACATTGCTCCTAATATTAGGGCATGTCACATAACTGAAGGCATGTGGCCAACAACCCACTAATCTCAGTTGGTTTGAAGTGATCTAGATGGCCTGGAGGGAAGACCATGCTTACATATATAGCTTCACAGAAGTTATTAGAGGGTGATGTTAGGAGGGTGGGGATTCTTGGATCATCCAGCTGTTTCATGCTTCATAGCACAAAAGCCCTAACCTCAGGAATGCCAGGGGTTTGTGTCCAAAACATTTGGTGAACCAAAAGGTTCCCCATTGTGGACTAAAATGTTCTCAGTTGACAAAGTATCCCAGAACTCTGAAGCCACTATGAAAAATGTACGGCCATTTGCAGAAAAAATTGAAGATGACACCACAAAGTCAGCCACCTTCCACTGATGTCAAATAGTGGTAATGAACATGAAATTGCTTAGAGGGAGAAGGGAAAAAATATGTTTTTGTTCCTTCTCCTTATTTCTATTGCTAGTCTTTCACTTGGAGGGGACAACTGAATTGGCAGCAGAGACATGAGGAGGTAGAAGAGGGGAAGGAGAAGAGATTGTGGGGGTTCGCAGACAGATCTACTGAAGGAAACACTCTTGTGAAAGTCAACATTCAATAGATGTCTCAGTGATGCAATAGGTCTACTTTAATTTGAGGATTCCAGTGTCAAAAATATAGGGATTTGCAGTTCAAAAATAAAGAAATTGATATTTCAACAGTGCTGTAATAGCACCAAGGCTAAGAGGATGAAAGCAATGGGAAGTTTGATTGGCAAACGTAATGGCATCATCTGTCACCTTCCTCTTTTTCCTTTCAAACTTAACCACAGTCCTAAAAACCTCCAGCTGGGAAGATGGATTTTCTCCAGAAAGAATATATTTTGTGACTATAACCCTCTTACAATACAAAGTAATTTTGGAGTGGTGTGGTCTTGAAAGGGCAATGAAGGTCCCTTTAAAGTGACCAAAGACCCACTCCTGGTGAAGGAAATAATAGTTAGAACTAATTTCTTGGTGTGGATGACCACAGTCGCTTTCAGGGTTTTTATTTCTATTTAGGTTTCTTCTTAAGGACATGGCCATGGAAACGGTCACAATCAGTACCTGCATTTCAAAATGCACCACTGTATCATTGTTGGTCAACATTACGTATTGTACCTGGCCTGCAAAACACGTACTTTTACACAGATATCTTCCATTGTCAGAATGCATTTCTACATAGTTAATCTGCCTTTGTTGGTTCCTGCCAATAATAAAATAATATTATTAATAATATTAATGCTAAGATATATTTACGTGCAGTTGTCAGAAGCTCCTGCAGAGGGTCTTTTTGGATATAATATACACACCCAGGAGACAAATTGCTGTCACTCTGCCATCATAGGCAATAACAAAGAGGTGCTTTCTTTTCATACTGCCCTTGATCTCAGAGCCAGAAGCAAAAATCCCCCTGGCCAGTCCCCTGGCGCTTTTCCTTGTTCTCTCATCTGGCAGCTATGGCCAGGACACTACAGGCAGTACAAATAGAAGGGGGCATTATTGATTCATGGTCTTCCTCTTTTCCCCTTTGAAAGAACTCTAGCACTTTCCTCTACATAAGGCAGTCTCAAGTGCTGGGCCCAGGATGACGTGCAGTCCAATGAGGCCTCCATTCATGGTAGCTTTAATATTCCCAAGTATTCTACCAATGGTTTGCAGATCTGTGTTGGACCCCGAGAATCCTTGGCTCTGTTCACTTTCCAGCATTGTGGTCATGGCTAAGATCTACCCTAAATTTCCACCCTACACCTCCAAAGGAACATACAAACAAAGGAAGTTGCCATATACTCAATCAGACCATTGGTCTATTGGGCCCAATATTGTCAGCTCTGACTGTCTGCTTCTTTCCAAAGTTGCAGGCAAGATTCTTTCCTGATCCTACAGAGGGGATTGACCAAGAAGAACTGTATTCTGTCAACAAGCTACAGCCAATTATCTGTATAACACCTTGTATTTTCTAATGGTCTCCCATTAAATTGCTAATTTGGTCTGATCTTGCTTAGGTTCCAAAATCAGAAACAGTCATCCTGTTCAGTGTGATCTAGTGGAGTACTTAGGATTTGCTATCTAGCTATCTAGACATTTTCCCTTGACATCAATATACTTCCAACATATCACAACCTCAAAACATTCTTCTCTCTTTATTTATTTAATTTGTTTAGTACATTTTATCCCATACATCCTCCTATGATACAAGTTCTCCCCATTTCAATTTTGCATCCAGAACAACTTTACAAGGACAAGACATACACTGGTCTGGGCATTGTAGTTTTAAAAAAATGCTCAGAGAGAGAAGTCCACCCTCCAAGGAGGACATCTGACTTCAGATTCTCCCTTCTCAGCCACAACCTTTTATTATGGCAATGCCCGTAGTTGGTTAATCCTTATAACTGGAAGTCTACCTTAAGGTGATGAAATTAGCATGTCTGAGGATGTTTCAGTAGGTATGAAAGGAAATGTTCCATAGCCCTGCCTGTCTACAGACCCACCGTAGCATGGAAAGCCCTGGAATTGTGTTCAGAACTGCAGAATATACATTTTATAGATAACTTGACATATAATTAAGGACAGCACTATCTACACTATGGTGTAGTGGACAGAGTGACAGACTAGAACTCCACAGACTTGAGTTTGAATTCCCACTTGGCCATGGAAACTCACAGGGTGGGGATGGAACTGGTAAAACTACTCCTTAAATATCATATTTATCTTGAAAGCTCTATTAAGGTCACAACAAATCAGTTCTGACTTGACACCACATAAGATATATTTTGGTCCTTTGTGGATTCTTTATTGTTTATATACTGCACTACGCTGGGTTAACAATCCTTCCATCTACTCTGTTTTGTTTATAGATTCATGACAGGAATCAGAAGATCTATCTGCAGTATACAATCCAGTTTGATACCTCTTTTGCTCCCATGGATGCTTTCTAAGGAATCCTGGGTGTTGCAGTTTGGTAAGGGATTTAGAATTCTTTGTTAGTCCTTTCAATCAGGGTATGCAATAGAGCTCTTCAACAGAGAATTCTAAGTCACCTCACTAACTACAAATCCCAGGATTCCATAGGACAGAGCCATGACAAGTGGCATCAAATCAGCATGGCTTATAGTGCAGACACAGCTACAGAGTCACGTGAACTGAGAAGGCATCAGCAAGACTGGAGGATGCCTTTTTGCCTCTAGATGTGAAATGCAATCAAAGCCATAGCAGGGCTGTTGTAAATCTCTGATGAAGGAGGCTCATCTTTCTGTGAGAAAATACTGTGAGTGAAGAAGCCAGAAAACAGGATGTGGAAAAAACAGATATAAGGAAAGTTACTTTTAGAGACTGTCTTTCTGAGAATCCCAAAGCCAACCTGGCTGTGTGATTCTCGTAGCCATATTCCTAAAAGGTTAAATTTTCCATTCCTAAATTAGCATACAGTGGAATCTTTTACTTCATGTAGAATGAGGTTGTTATCTCCTGATTACATCCCCAAATCATGCTGGCATAAACACAATGGTAAGGATATATAGCCTTCATCTCAGCTGTAGCTCCCGAGCAGACTCCATTAAGCTGTTTCTGATGAGGGCAGTATGAGCCCAGGACTCTCTGTCACAACTGATTAGCAAAGAAGTCAGTTGGAAAATCCAGTGAAATGGAGATGGTCCTCAAATAGAAGCATCAAAACAGAAAGATGTTCTGGGATTTCATTTGGTGTGCATTTTTAAGCAAACTGGCTTGATCTGCCCTTCCAGGACTAATCTGAAGATAGGAAGGCAATTATGGTTTGAATATGGCAACACTCTGATTTTGTAAGGCTCTGCAGCCCATATATATACCTATGTTTTTGTATACAAAATGCCCATTTTAGGTTCATACACTTACAGATCTTGGGACAAAATCCCTGGTGAAATGTGCAATGTAGGCTAAGAGGCCCGCAACAATGTATACCTGTACATTGTGGAAAAATACAATGGAAAAATAAGGCATTATGTTATGCATTTTAAAAAGAGGAAAATCACAGATTAGTGTGGAAATGGGAGGACAGATGTGGCATACAAAACATGGTCAGAAATATACTGATTCAGAAATATATCTCCTACTCAAAAGTTCCTTAGAAATCTTGGCTGCACATATTACCAAATTCATTGTGCTGTCTCTCTTTCCTTGAATCCTTCCTGTGAAATCCAGCATTTCCAACAAGTCTTTGGCACAATTATCTAATTCTTCTCCTTTCCTGACATCAATTATGAATATCGTATGGTATAACTAAAGGATTATTTCCCCCTTCTCACCCCCTCCATCTTTTCCCTCTCATGTGGCCTCCCCTTGCCAGCTCATCACAGGGCAATCTATTCATCTTCAAAACAGAAACAAGACTGTGGTGCTTTCCACCATAGAAATAAATAAGTAATCTAAATAGGGGCAGATATGTTGATTTCTTTCTATAAAGTCTGCATTTTTTGAAACTTATCATTTCTCTTCTCCCTCACACCTTTTTCACATTAGTTTCCAAGTTTCTTTTTAAAACGCCACATAAAAAGTTGTACGTATTTTGTCATGAATTTCTCCCTTATACTGTATGTGCCTATCTATCTGTAGTGTATTTCTCAAGCTGTCTTCCTTAATATACATATTTTAAAGCATTTTAGAGAACTGCATTTTAAAACTCACAGAACTGTGCAACCAAAGGATAATATTTATCTGCTTTACATAACAGTTTGGAAGCTGTGAATTAGGTCAGTTCTTATTAAAATGTGAACTAAACATACTCCCCTACATCCATAAATAAGATTTAAAAAAAAATACAGACACAATCAATGTCACTCTGAATTAAACATAGATCCACCAAGATATAGATAACAAAGTCTAAAAATACAGGATATAAAATATTAACATCAAAAACCTTGCAGAATATAAATAAGATTGAAATTGCAGCTAAAATTTCCCCATACTAGTTTAATCTAGGCCACAAAATAATCACCTCACAGAAGAATATAAGAATGTTACCATACAGGAGAATGCTATACCTGTCCACCCAAAGGTGGTTAAGTAAACCTGGTGTACTTCAATTGAGCTTACTTCCAAGTAAGTGTGTAGTTCTAATTGCAGCCTTAATTAAGCTCCTACATAGCTCTTTCAGATTAAAGCTGGTCCATGAATCATGGAGAAAGTAGGAGGTTTCCGAATTGGTCTTGTCATGATGTGACATATTCAGAGTCCCAACTCTGGGTGTGGTTTCACTACTAAGGTTTCAGCTCCAAGGTATTATAAATCAATTTTCAGTCATGTGATTTTTGTATTGTGGTGCATGTTCAGTTTGAAAATTATTACTCCAGTGTAAAGTAGAAGCTTAAAACCACTCCAGGAAACTGGACATAAGATTGTAAACCATTCCATTAACCAGCATGTTTGCAGACTACGTGGTTTCCATTGTCACCAATGCCAGTACAACACCACCGATTGCAACCTTCTCTTTCCCCTTTGTATTCAACATTGTGCAATATTTCTTCAGTTTTCATGCATCCTTTGGAAAGCATGCCTTTCTTTTTTAAAATAAAAAAAATAAATTTTGAGTGACATGGAGACAGAGAGAATTTCTGAAACAGAAAAAACAGTTTTTTTCAGAAAATTGCAACTAGCCACAAAGGTAGTGTTTAATAAATTTTAATTGATATAGCAGCATAGTGACATTACTTCCAAAACCCACAAACACCCTCAAATGACAGGGGAGTTGACATTGCCCAAGGTGATTCATAAAGAATCAATTTCACCAGCATGTTAAATTTAAAAGCCCTCACCAGCCTCCTAAAATATTTTTTATCTTTCAGCCTTCCCCCCCAGCGGGTTTCACTGTCATGTAGTTGGGATTTTTATAATTGATTTTAATTACACAAACTCCAATTCAACAGTGATTCTTATTGTTAGTATGACCACACCCTCTAAACATGAACCTGGGAAGAAATATTTACAGAACACAAGGCCTTAAGTTCCTAGCTTCTGAATCTGCTTCCACCTTTTACAGTAGAAGCATATGCAGACTGATGCTGGGATGGGGCAAGTTACTTTTTTGAATTTTACCTCCTGAAAAACCTAGCCAAATATGGCCAGTGATCATGTTTGCTGAGGGATTCTTGACATTATAGTCCAAAAAGTAATGTTTTCAGTTGCTAGCTAGTTGCCTTGAGTTGTGAACTTAATTCGTTCTGGATGATGGTTGTAACTCAAGTTGGTCGTAACTCAAAGCACCATTTCCCATAGGAATACATTGAAAAGCGATTAATCCGTTCCAGCTGTTTTCTGGTTGTATCTCAAGGCGCTGGTTGTATCTCAAAGCATTAGTTCCGATATGAACTAATGCAAAAGCAGTTAATCTGTCCACTAGGGGGAGACTTTTTTTAACCTAAGATGACCTCTAAGGTTAAAAAAAGGGCAGGAAAGGAGGGAGGGAGGGAGGGAACAATGGGGGAAAGAGGCTTTTTTCCCGGTTGTATCTCAAAGCGCCGGTTGCAAGTCAAAGCAAAATGTTGCGACTGGAGCTGGTTGTAACTCGAATTGGTTGCAAGTCAAGATGGTTGTAAGTCAAGGCACCACTGTATTGTATTCAATCGCTTGCAATTGAAAACATTACTTTTTCAGACTGGTGTGGAGCTTCCTAGATCCAATGGTTTAGAGTGAATGCATCTTGTCCATGATGCCAGTTCCCTAAAGCAGGGGTAGGAAAATATTGGCCCTCCAGATGTTTTAGAATAATAATACTAATAGCTATAATAATACATCATAGAATCATAGAACAGGGAAGTTGGAAGGGGCCTATAAGGCCGTCAAGTCCAAACCCCTGCTTGATGAAGGGATATCTGCCAGGTGGTTATCAAAGTTTCTCTTGAATGCTTCCAGAGTTGGAGCACTCACCACCTCTCAAGGTAATTGGTTCCACTGTTGTACTGCTCTAACAGTTAGGAAGTTTTTCCTGATATTTAATCGAAATCCGGCTTCCTGTAACTTGAGCCCATTGTTGCATTCCTGCACTCTGGGATGATTGAGGACAGATCCTGCCCCTTCTCTATATGACAGCCTTTCAAGTATTTGAGAAGTGTTATCATATTATCCCTGTCTCCTTTTCTCAAGGCTAAACATACCCAATTCTTTCAGCCTTTCCTCATAAGACTTGGTTTCCAGCCCCCTGATCATCCTTGCTGCCCTCTGAACTTCTTCCAATTTGTCAGCATCCTTCTTGAAGTGGATACAATATGCAAGCTGAGCCCTAACAAGTGCTGAATAGAGGGGAACTAGCACATCACGGGATTTGGAAACTATACTTCTGTTAATGCCGCCTAAAATAGCATTTGCCTTTTTTTTTTTTTTTTTTTTTTGTAGCCACATTACACTGTTGGCTCATATTCAGCTTGTGATCTATGACAACTCCAAGATCCTTCTCACTTGTAGTGTTGCTGAGCCAAGTATCCCCCATCTTGTAACTGTGTGTTTGGTTTCTTTTTCTGAGGTGCCGTACTTACTACTTATCCCTGTTGAATTTCATTCTGTTGCTTTCGGCCCAGTGCTCCATCTCATCAAGGTCATTTTGAATTTTGTTTCTGTCTTCCGGGGTATTATTCGACCCAATTTTGTGTCATCCACAAATTTGACAAGCATTCCCTGCACTCCCTCATCCAAGTCATTAATAAAAATGTTGAAGAGCACCAGATCCAGAACTGAGCATTGGAGTATCCTACTTGTTACCTCCTCCCAGTTGGAGAAGGAGCCATTAATCATCACCCTCTGAGTACAATTCTGTAGCCAATTGTGTATCCACCTGACACTTCATCTATCCATCCCACACCTAGTTAGCTTGCTAATCAGGATATCATGGGGCTCTTTCTCAAAAGCTTTACTGAAGTTAAGATATACTATGTCTACAGCATTCCCTCTGTCTATCAGGGAGGTTACCCAATCAAAAAATGAGATCAGATTAGTCTGGCAGGATTTGTTCTTGACAAATCTGTGTTGGTTTCTAGTCATTGCTACATTTTCTAGGTGCTTGCACAGTGACCGTTTTATAATTTGTTCCAGAATTTTCTCTGGGATTGATGTCAGGCTGACTGGCCTGTAGTTCCCAGGTTCCTCTTTTTTCCCCTTCTTGAAGATAGGGACAACATTAGCCCTCCTCCGATCATCTGGCACCTCACCCGTTTCCCATGATTTCAAAAAAATAATGGACAGCAGTTCTGAGACTTTGTTGGCCAATTCCTTCAGCACTCCTGCAGTTCATCCAGCCCTGGAGATTTGAACCCATTCAAGGTGGTAAGATATTCCTTGACTCTTTGTTTATCAATCTCCAGCTTCAATCCTGTCCCCTCATCTGTTATGATTTTCCCAGCTCTATTGAGTAGCTGTGCCACTATTTCTTTTCTTTGCCTTTTGCTTTGCATATACCTGAAGAATGTTTTTTTATTGCTTTTAATATCTCTAGCTAATCTCAGCTCATTCTCAGCTTTTGCTCTCCTAATGTCATCCCTGCATTTCCTTGCTACTTTTCTGTACTCTTCCTTGGTGACCTGGCCTTTTTTCCACTTCCTATACATGTCCTTTTTGTTTTGTTTTGTTTTCAGGTCCTCCCTGAGCTTTTTGTGAAGCCACACTGGCATCTTTTTGCGGCCTCCCACATTTTCTTGTTGGAATTCTTTGTAGTTGTGCTTTTAGAAATTCTTTTTAAAGAAACTCCCATTTTTCTTGGACTCCTTTTCTTGTTCGGATCTCAAGCCATGGGACCTTACTCATCATGTCATTACTATATGCCATAATGTATGATGACCTCTCCAGCATTTTCTAGAGATAAAGTACCCAGAAATCCCTTCATCTGGTGGCACTCAGGGACTACGCAGTTTAGCCAACACTGCAAAGATGGAGGGTTACCGCACACACTATCCAGGTGGTCTTGGCTGCTGTCTCCACTGGAGACTGGTCCTTGGCTTCACGGTCAGGCATTACAACCCACTGAGCTGTATCAGCTCTACTTAGATATACCAGCTCATGCTTTGGTTGACATTCTCAATCCCTTGACTTCATGCATAGTAACTAGGTCTTAATGAGAACTGAAGCCCTCCAAAAGCTTGAGAGACACCTGTCCAATGGAAAACTAGAAGTCACATCCAAGAAGGCCAGACAATTTTATATTTATAGGGAGAAGTAAATTACTAGTGGAAGTATAAATCTCACTTCTAACTTCCCTAAAGTGGTAAAGTGGTAAAGTCAATGTATCTTTTCTATATTGAAATCATTGCAGTCTCTGTGTTATGTATGTTCTCAGCAATCACAAATATCAATGGTAGTCCCGTTTATCATGTGAAATAAGCATTTGTCATAAGGAACCTTGGGTTTTTTAAAAAATCAAGGCAGAATATTGGTCCTAAATTCCAATCCAGAATTGTCTACTTTGACGGGTGACATCTCCTCAAGACCATCTTCTGGGAGGTTTCTCATCAGCTGTTACCTGCTCTGATTTTCTGAAGTTCTAGATGCTGAACATAGGTCCATCTAAATGCAAAGCATGTGTTCCACTTGTGAGTTATGGAATTTAGACCCACATGATGTTTCAGTAGCAATGCAGCCTATTAGAACATAAGAATCTGCCATATACTAGATTAGACTATTTATCCACTAGCCCAGTACTAACTACTCTGACTACCAGCAACTCTCTAATCTTGGGAAGATTATTCCTATTACAGGAGGCAAAACAATATTTTAATTAAAATACGGGATGAAGATTACAGGACTGAACAAATCAAAGATCAGATAATGCATTTACAACACAGGTAAGAAAAAAACATACACAATTGGTGGCACCTTTACTTCTGTCATGTGACCACAATTACGGGAAGGTGCAAATATATAGATGAACTCTGAACATATATTTACAACTGCACTAAGAATCCCTAAATCTTTCCAAGCCACCTTTCACCCTACATTTGTGTATTTGATTTTTCCTGCCTGAGTGCAACACTTTACATTTTATCTGTTACAACTCATTTTGTTTGTATTACCCAGTTCTCTAATCTGTTAAGATCATTTTATTTATTTATTTAATTTATTTAATTTATATACCGCCCATCTAGACCGAAGTCTACTCTGGGTGGCTAACAACATACAAGAATAATAAAATAAAATAAACAACATTTAAACCATAAGGATAACAATAAATTAAGTAATGACAGGAGGGAAGGCCTGCCTAAAGAGCCAGGTCTTGAGTTGGCTCTTAAAAACACCCAGCAAGGGAGCCAGACAAGTGTTGGGGGGGAGATTGTTCCAGAGGCGAGGGGCCACTGCTGAGAAGGCCCGCTTTCTTGTTCTTTCTCTTTGGGCTTCCCTGGGCATTAGGCCCCTCAGCCGCCCATCTTGACTAAAGCGAATGATTCAGGTAGATCTAGGTGGGAGGAAGTGTTCCGCCAGATATTGAGGTCCTAAACCGTTTAGGACTTTATATGTCATCATTAGTACTTTGAAATCAATGCAGAAATGAACAGGCAGCCAATGCGAGGCAGCCAGAGTTGGGGAGATATGTTGGTGTTTTCTCACCCCAGCAAGAAGTCTGGCTGCCGCGTTCTGCACCATTTGAAGTTTCCGCATCAATCTCAAAGGTAGCCCCACGTAGAGCGCATTACAGTAGTCTAATCTCGAGACTAGAAGTGCATGGACCAGAGTGGTGAGGGCCCCCACATCAAGATAGGGACGCCTGATTCTGTTTTCTGATATATTACCTACCCCTCTGAGTTTGGTGTCATCTGCAAATTTAATAAGCATCCCTTCCATGCCTTTGTCCAAGTTATTTAAAAAGAACTGAGCAATGATGGGTCATTGGTGACCACTCTTTGGGTGCAGTTTAATATTTACTATTACTATTATTATGGATTGCTGAATATTTTTGGATTGCTGTTTTACATTATTGTGCTTCTTTGTCATTGATGTAATTCTATGCTTGCTTGATGTTATGTTTATTGTAAATGAGTTGTGCAGAAAAATACAACTTGTGCATTTATATAATGATGGTGGCAATAACAATTATGATAATGAGTTTAACAATAACAAGTTTAATAATTTTAATCAGTGCTAGCCCTAAAGAGGCAAGAATTCTTATCTGTCTATTTCTCTCCGCCCTGTACTCATCCACAAAATGTTCTGTGCATAGTGTTGGGCTCTGCACAGCCAAGCTGATGGAACAGTTTCCAAGGGCATGAGCCTGACTGAATGGTTTCCAAGCTCATGAGCCTCTGCTACTTGTCCTCCCATCAGATCTTGCTTGACACACAATCCCTGCTAATCCCTTTGCAAAGGAGGCCACCTGCAGCTTGAGTCTAAGGTTTAACAGGGATCAGCATGCACATAGGTGTCTTTAATTTAATCAGCCTGTTGGTAATGGTTGTGCTCTGTGGGATGGTTCAAAACTGAGGTTTAGACAGGCAGATAAATAGGCTAACTGAAATGACAGCAGCCGTGAGGAAAGCCACCAAGTGAGGTGGCAAATTCAAAATAACTGGGCAATTGTCATTGCTCCTTCCAAGTCTTTGCAATGTCAGGAAGATAGAAAAAAGTCTCACTTCTGTTTTTCTTCAGTGTTCTCTTCAGTGCTAAATAATAAGCAAAAGAGAATACATTTGAAAGCATCTGGAGGGATGAGAGTCAGATTTCAACTCTGTTCTGCTGATGATGAGGTTTTTTTACCCTTCTCTTTCTTTCTTTTTCTTGCTTCCCTTGAGGGTGTTTAATGAAATCCTTCATTATGTTCAGATAATTATGTGCTCCTTGTTCCTATGGCTGCCTGGCTTTGCCATCTGTGCTGCCAGGTAAGTGTGATGTCCTGACACAGCAGGTGTGGAGATGGAATCTCTGGCTCAGCTCACATCCCAACCTCTAGAAGACCAGATGTAGTTGTGGAGGGCTACCCAGGTTCCCCAGCAGGGAACACCTGCTTTTCCCTCCCACATCTTGTCCACTCCTCCCTGACAACACCCGTTCATTAAGAGAGTAGAGCTATATTGTTTGCTCAGTATCATAGAGAGATCCCAAGCTGGGGTAGATTAGTATCTTGAGTTTATTTTCTTCTGCAAATGTCCCCTTAGAGGACAGGCATCTGCTCTTTCCATTTGTTAATTTATTTATCTTCACGGCAATCTCTTCATGGAATCTTTTTAAAACACCTTTAAAAAAACACCCTACTCCCATGTATTATATGGAATATGTAAGGGAGGATTAAGTCATGCCCCTGAGATTGGCATCCTTTGGGACCACATGATGACAATCCCTTAAAGCCAGCTCTTAAGAGTCTGTTGTACAGTATATAATGGGCTATCAATGAGCAGGCCACACCCCTCAGCCATGCCCCCCTAATCATGCCCTCACTTCTATCATTTGTTTTGACCATGCCTCCCGTATTCCGATGGATGTCTGCCAAGCTTCATCACTGTGGGCCTTCAATCAGCTCCTAAGGAGATGAACAGATATTAATAGTGATAGTGATATAGATAAATCTATATTTTTCTAACCTCCCCTCTATCAACAGACCAGGGTAGAATTCATAAAATCAATCATAAAAACAATCTAAAACAACTTATATGTTTGAAACACATTTTAACATTGGAAAGTAATATAACAAACAAAACAAAGCCTTGTTGGTTTTAAACCAAGTCATGTTCTCACAAAATGTCCAAACGTTTTGTTGAACCACAAGGTCTGAAGTCATTGTTGAAATACGAGTCAGATTCCTCTGCACTTGGACAGGCAGTGCTCCTGAACCCATATTAATACTGCCATCTCCAGTGGCCACACCCCCACCCAAGTTCTAATTAATGTGTCTCGAGGCCCTTCATTTGGGGTCCTCTAAGTCAGTGTTCCGCAACGTTTTCCGGTCTGCAGACCGGCTGGGGAAGGCGGGGCACCCCCGCGCGCGCACGCATGCGCGAACAAGTGCGTGAGCGCGTAAGCGCCGCCATTTTGCGCATGCACACTGCCGCTCTCGCGCATGCGCAAACGGCGGCGCAGCGCTCGTGCGGGCATTCCAGCGCGCGCGCAGGCGCAAACGGGCTGCGCAGGGGTGAGTGCGCGCGGGGAGGTCTCTCTTGCCGGCCCGGTCTGGGCCAGGCCAGGGACCGGCACCGGGCCGGGGACCGGGGGTTGGGGATCGCTGCTCTAAGTAAAGAGGCACTGTGTGTTTTGCCTTAATTATTTGGTTCAGACTCAATAGAATCTTTGCTGAGAGGGTTTCCTCAATGTTTACCAAAGGACTGAGGCAAAAATAATTTGGTTTACAAATTAGTTTAAGTGGTGTCTCTGCTGCCAACAGCTGAGGCTGCGTTCAGACTAGAGAAATGCCCCCCTTCTTTCTTGCATCTTCTGCTTCCTGTATAGTCGAGTGTTGTGGTCACATGGCATATATCCTGTGATAATATGTTTTTTAACCATTCTGGGTTTTTTGGGTGAATTAGGTGCGGTACGTTCATCTACATCCCTTGAGCAAGACATGTCCCTTCCTTTTCTTGTGCTTATCTCTGACCCTCTTCCCTTTAAAAAAAAATGTGTGGGCATATCGCTGTGTCGGCAAAATGCCCTTGCTGGCCACGCACTGATCTGGGCCATTTCTTCTTATTTCCATGCTTTGTTACCCTCTATGGAGGAAAATCCACAGCACACTGCAGTGGCAGTCAAAAGACAGTAGGGGGACTGATGCTCTGTGTTTGACAGAAGTATAGCAAAGTGCCTACATTCCCATTTGAAAATTAATTTTTTAAAATTAAGGGAGTTGAACGACAGCAGGTGAGGGAGGTGGGACTGTGTGCCAGATGCATAGGAAATGAATCGGTTTTGGAGTACATACTCAATGGGATGTCGGTTGTACTGCACAATGAAACGTGGAATAAATATAGTAGCAACCTCCAGCAGGCTGGATTGGATACGGAGATTGCACAGAGGGGGAAGAAAAGAATCAATAATGACGTTATGTTGTCTGAACCCCGCCCCCCCCCCCAAAAGGGTCGAAAGTCACGAGGAGTCACTTGAAAACACTTTGCTGGTATGACTGCAGCCTGAAATGAGAATCTCAATGAAAGAGGTCCCTCCTCCCGAAACAGAAAAAACCCAAATCCCAAAGAGAGCTGATGTCTAAAGCAAATAGCAACAACAAAACAAGATATTTTTCTTTCTTGTGAGAAGCATTGTGAAACAGCCAAGAAGGCCCATGAGATTTTGGAGATATTTCTCTTAAAAGAGACCTGAGAAGAAGAAAATATCAAGGAGAGAAGAAAAAGGGATTACCCACCCCACCCTCAGGGAGAACGAGAAGCGGGGAGATTCACATCCATACACATTCTCAAACAGGTACATGTAATCTTCCTTCTTTTGCTGCAGCAACTGGTGGCAAGTATGTTTTATTCAAATTTTAAAATGTTTCACTATCCAAATGCCACAGCAAACTTCAGGTGGCCTAACTGGCATGAGCATGACTGGAGACTTATTGAGACTTATCTGCTCCAGTGACAGAATCATCAATGTTTTGCCTCACTTTTCCCCAAGAAGGCCTGGCTTTCCTGAGGGAAAGCAGGAAGAGGCCTTGGAATTGCATGTTGAAATTAAAAATATGCAAAATGTGACTGAGCAAGCACTTGACTACATTCTTCTCTATCATGATAAGATCATATGTGTCAGGAATGTTGAGGTGTGGAGATGGGTCCGAGACAAGGCAGTCTTCCAGGCCAACAGAGATTCCTTTCCAGTAGTGTATTTACAAAATATGTACAGCAGACTAAACAATACACTTATCTGTAAAACAAATGGACAGCACTTCGTGCAGCAACTCTCCATACAAAGCTCCATATTCCACTATAGTGCACAGCTCTTACATAGTGTGAAACAACCAATCACTGGCACATCACATGTTGTCCTCTCCTAGACACTACATCATACCCAATACACATTTCAAGGATTGCATTGTCTACATGTGCTAAACTTGTGGCTGCACACCTGTTATAAAAATGGATGCCTAATAGAACACTCTGGTTCATGCACTCTGGTTCATGTACAAAGAGTAAATTCTACATTATGGGCCACAATATCCTGACAATCCCCTCCAGTTGACTCGTGTACTGAACCTAATCCAAGCCTTGTCATAATTTCCTTGTGCCTTTGCACTGGTAGTGGCTTTGTCAAAACATCTGCCTGGTTTTGGTCCGTTGGACAATATTGCAATTTAATTAACTACTCTCTTATTTCCTCTCTGACATTGCAATATTTGATATCTATGTGTTTGCTTCTACTGTGCATTCTCTCAGATATAGCCATCTGAATACATGTTGTGTTGTCTTCACATACCAAAATAGGCTTATTGACAACATATTCAAAATCTGATATCATCTGTTTGTACCACACTAACTCTGAACAAAGATCTGACAGAGCTATATACTCAGCTTCTGCAATTGAGGTGGTAATTTGTTTGTTTTCTAGATTTACATCCTATGAGAGCATCTGCAAATTTGATTACATAACCAGAAATTGATTTTCTGTCTTCTGTACAATTTGCCCAATCGCTATCTGTAACACACTTAATACTATAATCTTTGCTTGGATTGAACACTAAACATACGTTTTGGGTACCTTTTAAATATCTTGATACTCTTTATATTACCAAGCTAGTGTTTTCTGCCTACTAAGAATATTGACAACATTGACAACACCTGGGCATGTCCATATATTTCTGTGTGTACCCTTGTGCTACTAAGCTAGCTTTATGCTTTGGTTCTCCATTTGCCTGAGCTTTCTTCTTTTCTGGGAGTGTGGTATCAGTAAACATTTTGTGTTCATGTATACTCTGCATTTCTTCACACATTGCTTGTTCCCATTTGTTCCTTTCAGCCCTTGGAAGATTAACTACATCCACATAAATCTCTGGTTCACCGAACTTAACATTCAGAGCGTTTACATTACCAACCACAAATCTTTCAGGTGGTATCCCATGTGTGGAACATTGTGAACGCTTCAGTACTACTGGTTCCTCTTTAATTTCTGGTTCCCCTTTAATTTCAAAACTTGAGTCTGACTCACTAGTATTAGCTTCAGCTTGCAAATTCCCAGGGCTTTTGCTGCATACTTCTATCTCACCCTGTTTGGTTATTTTGCTAGGACTACTCAAAGGAAACAAGATTTCAGGATTGGCATGAACCCTCTGCCAATTTTCATGATCTGCAAAGCTAGCAGACCTTGATATTAACAGCTTGTTATTCTGGTCTAAGAATATATTCTTTAGAGGTTTGATCATAGCCCAGAAATTTCATCTTTCTGGCTTTTCTTCCTCCTTTTGTCCTTAATGCCTTTGGGATATTTACCCATGCACTACAACCAAAGATTTTTAAATGACCCAAATAAGGCTTTTTTGTTATACAACATGTAGTATGGGGTCTGGTCAATAGCTGATGACCAAAGCCTGTTAAGCAAATAATTTGTTGTTAAAATGGCTTCTCCCCAGAACGCATTACTCATCCCTAAATCAGCTAACAGGGAGTCCTTCATGGTTTGCAACTTCCCATTATAGTGTTCCACAACCCCATTCTGATGTAGAGAATAGGCACTTTTTTGTGTGGCTTATACCCCTCCTACTCAGTCACTGCTGAAAATTCGCTGCCAGAAATTCTGACCCTCTGTCAGTCTGTAGCTGACACACTTTGTGATTGTATTTCCTTTCAACAAAATTTACCCATTGTTTGAATTTTTCAAATATTTCTGATTTGCGTTGCAGCAGATACACAAAAGCAAACTTCATGTGGGAGTCTACAATCACCAGTACAAAATGCAACCCTCCCATAGTAGGTGCTAAGCGACCAATAACCATCAAAAGGTTTTTTTCGCTTTCTGGGAACTTTCCCTGTTTATGGGACTGACCTTTGACTTTGAGATTTTGCACATGGCACAGTCTAAATAATGATCACAATTCTTTACCATAAGACCTGTAGCCATGTTTGTCATTTTCTCAAGCACTTTAAAACTGGCATGACCTAATTTTCTGTGTAGCAGGTGTATACATTTGTCATGCTGTGGCTTATTCAAGGTTGTGTGTGCCCTAATATCAATTATGTTTTCTTGCATGACATAAAGATTGTTGTCATTTTTGCAAATTATACACATACCTTTTGAGAAAATGATTTCAAAAATTTTCAGCATCTAAACATGAAACACTTAAAAGAGAAAAATCTAGTGTGGGCACATATAAAACATGCTTCAGGAACATATTGAGGGAATTAACAAACACTGTCCCTTCTCCTTCCACTGGAGCATTCTGGTCGTTTGCCAAAGCCACCCAGTCCTTCAGAGCTGGAGCTAAAAAAGAAAACAACTCTTTATTATTACAAATATGTTGATTAGCAAGCGGGATCGGAAGGCCTTAGGAATGGACATCAACAGATGGGAAACCTTGACAGCTGAGCGTTCAGCCTGGAGGCAGGCGGTGCATCATGGCCTCTCCCATTTTGAAGAGACACTTGTCCAGCAGGCCGAGGCAAAGAGGCAGTCCCGAAACCAGCAAAACCAGGTAGCTGGGCAGGGGACAGATTGTATTTATCTTCAGTGTGGAAGGGATTGTCACTCTCGAATTGGCCTTTTCAGCCACACTAGATGCTATTCCAAGTCCTCTATTCAGAGCACGTTACCATAGTCTCTCGAGACTGAAGGATGCTGAAATCTAACTCTAAAAAAAATGTTAGCAGCACTGTCCAGGATCCACGTTGATGCTTTGCTGTTATCTGGCGTTTACAAAACAACAGACACTCTTTCCTGTAGTTTTCCTTTCATCTCGGCTTTTTCTCTCAGCTTGCACTGTTTCTGTAAATGTTCAATGGAACTGCAGCGAAAACACCTCTGGACAGAGAAGACTTTATCTTCTGGCTGCTCCCCCACATTCTTCAGCTCTAGCTCACTGATTGCAGCCTGTGGGCAGACATTCTTATCAGTTGTGATTTCTCTCTCCTCCAGCTTCTTCTCTTCATCAAGAATCCTTCTGGTTACAAAGTCTAAAGACAAATTTGCTTCTGGCATTGACTCTAAACTTGCTACTACTAGATCAAACGACTCATCCAGAGAGCTGAGAACCATGTACACTTTATACAAATCTGGAAACTGCAACCTGAGCTGTTCAAGCTCCTGGAACATCTGCATCATGTCATCCAGATGGACTGACACTTTTTCACCCGGTTTCAGTCTGGATCTGTACAGCTTCCTTGTCAAAAGGACTTTTCCAACTGCAGTGTCTTGAACATACAGATGCTTAAAAGCTTCCCAGCACTCATGGGCAGAAGTCAACCCACGCACATGAACTAGCTGGTTATCTTCAAGACATAATATAATGCTGGCAAGTGCTTATTCATTCATTCTTTTTTTTTTTTTTTTGCTCATAATGCCTTGCTCTATCAAGGACAGCAGGTGGCGCTTGCACTATATCTCCCAGCAATGGTCTTTTCAGAGAAGCATCTCTGTTTTTAATGACCAGTGCATATAATTACTGGTGTTTAGCCTTGCAATAGGGAAACCTCCCCTGGTAATGAAGCTGTTGGCCTGCATTCTGGCTAATTAATGTGCAATGTCCATTTCTAGCTGTCCTCTATGCCTCCTGGCTTACACATGGGACACTCACCTCTCTGGACTTCTGGCAAGACTTCCAGCACTTCTGTATCAGCTCCTCTCACACCCACAGAGACTCAACCAACATCTCCACAGTTTACTTGGTGCAGCTGGGGCGCTCTGGGCCAATAACCCCTTGTCAGGAATTTTGGGGTGTGGAGATGGGTCTGAGACAAGGCAGTCTTCCGGTCAACAGTAAAGAGACTCACAGAGATTACTTTCTAGTAGTGTATTTACAAAATATGTACAGCAGACTAAACAGTACACTTATCTGTAAAACAAATGGACAGCACTTCGTGCAGCAACTTTCCATACAAAGCTCCATGTTCCACTATAGTGCACAGCTCTTATACAGTGTGAAACAACCAATCACTGGCACATCACATGTTGTCCTCTCCTAGACACTACATCATACCCAATACACATTTCAAGGATTGCATTGTCTACATGTGCTAACCTTGTGGCTGCACACCTATTATCAAAATGGATGCCTAATAGAACACTCTGGTTCATGCACTCTGGTTCATGCACAAAGAATAAATTCTACATTATGGGCCACAATATCCTGACAGTAAGTAATACAAATTATTTCTAAATTTCACCATGATGGGTATTTGATGGATTCATTCACCTGATTAAGATGTGGGAGAAAAATCCCTCCATATCCCATTCCATGCTATTTCTAAGTGGTTCCAAAGTAACCACTGGTTCCCCTTCCTGAGTGATTTTCCTTCCCTGGTAAAATCTTTTGCCCTATAGCAATAGAGGTGAATGTGGACCTCACCAAATGTTGTTTAGTTCCAACAATCAATAGCCTTATCCAGCAAGACCAGTGGTCAGGAATGATGGATGATGTAGTCAAACAACATATGGAGGCCCACAGGGTTTCCTGTTCCTGATTTATAGCTCCTAATGCTTTGGTTGCAGTAACAACTCTTGTTTGCAATGTCCTGAACTAATCTTGACATTCCCAAATGAATAGGGAGGAACATATTCACCATTAAAACTGGTTGCTAATCAGAATAGTTCTTAGATATGATTTGGGATACCTGTATCACTGTACCCATCCCGCACATGGACATATACAATTTTAGGACTTTGTAGGAGTCTGCAGCCCATGTATACTGACAGCTGGATCAATTCAAGCAGGCTTCCACTGAGGTCTGGCAAAGCTAGCACGCATTCCATCTCCAAATATTAAGCCCTTGATGCAATGGAAAATGTGATTCACCTTGATGGAGAAAGTCTGTGTGGGGAGGAAGGATCAACGGGTCTTTCTCAGATTATGGCTCAGGGGAAAGCTGAATCACAATGAATCACTCCTTGAAAAAGTCCTTGACTGTCAGAACCTTTACTATAATCTCATGGGAAATGTACTATTGAAATGCTATGCTTTTGATCTCCACGAGGTTAGAGCAGACTGAGTCCACCTTTCTTTCTAAACTTTAAATATGTCCTGTGACCCAGTTTGTCAGTTTAGACTAGAGATGGGCCAATATATCTTTTTTTTTCTTGCTCCCTTATTTGTTCCCCTTCCCCATGCAAATTTCTTTTCACCCTGCTTATTAAGAAATCTGTAAAATATTTGACCCAAACACACCCAAACTAAATGAAATTCATTCCATATTCTATGAAGGCTAAATATCCAATCAGTCCACAGTTGTTAGACTGTGAGCAGACAAGGTACCTATGAAAACCTTACTCTTGTGATCTCTAATAGTTACCAATGCAAAATATTCAAATGCCTGCTTCAGCAGCACAGCTTATATGCCATAGATTCATAGATGTGTAGAGCTGGAATAGACTCCAAGAGCCATCATGTCCAACGAGCCACTGAAAGAGGAAATTAGCTGAAAAATAAGCCAAATGGACAGTGTGTCAACCGATGGAAATGGTAACCTTAGCCACCCATGTAGGTGAATATATAGGGATTCAAACGCTAACCAGTAAACCACTCAAAGTTCTTGCTTGAATGAATGAACCTACAGATTTTTCTTTCTCCCACACATATTGTCTCCCAGGTTCTTCCTATTCAATATATTGAAACATATGGAAATACCCTAACTTATTGGTAGTGACTCAGTATGCAAGTCATTGAGCTACACAACATTTTGGTTGTTGTGGTTTTTAAGCAGCTTGGAGAAGCATCTAATTTTCATCCATAGACTGAGCAAACCAGCAATCTCAGCAGCATATGAACTGGTACACAGCAAAAGGGTGTTCACTAGTCCTATGCATAAATCTACCTAAATCCAGAACACCAAGTGAAATTGGCTTGATCCGTCCTGATCTGGATGAGATGCAGATTTGAAGCAGAAGTATGCAAATTTGGTTCCAGAATGAATTAAAGATTATTAGGACTGATCCCGTTTTTGAAAATTTAAAATGGGTTGGGATAGAGTAGCCATATTGTGGGGACAGTTATAGAAACAAGTGATAGGGATAAAATAAAAGGAGTTGGGCTTTGCTCAGTGACAGCCATATCATACAATCTGAAGCCAAAATTTTCATTCTCTTTACAGAGATTGCAAGGAGAAAATGTTAAAGATGACCAGTATACACACCTCTGGAGTCAGCCATTTAAAATGTTACACATTTACTCATTACGGTCTTTCATGTCTCCATATTTCATTTATATAAGTGCAAAAAGAAAAGAAAAATAGACTTTTTTTTTAGTCAACAGGAAGGCTGGTGAACTGAGTTTACCAATCAGTTTGAACAGGTAACTCAGATCATATCAAACAGAATCCGTGTCACCACATACCCAATCAGAATCCATCCCAAAGTGTCAAAAAGAGATGGGACGTTTGGATTTTTGGGGGCTCGAACACTCAGAATTTACCAAGAATTCCTCCAGTTTTGGAGGTGCAGCCAAAAACTGAAACAGCTTTCCTTAAGTTTGCAGGTGTGCCTATGTCACCATTAGGTCTCTTTCAAAAAGAGGGAATCTGCTGTTGTGCTCTCATGGCATCATGGGAGTCACAAGGCTTGATGTAAGGAGCAGCCTGACTGACCTTTAGGCTCCCCAGAGGCCACGTCTCAAAGAACTACCCATCAAGCCTTGCCACTCGCATACATCAGGAGGAGTAGTTTCCTTGTTCTTGAAAAGCTAATGTAATGGTGAGAGAGGCTCATGTGAAGGTAAAAAACACCCTCTTTAGACTACTGTTTCTGGGCTGCTGCTTCCAGGATTCTGCCTGGCGGGATTCTTAGTAAATCTTGGGGCTGCAGTACAAAAGAAAAGGAAGTCCCATACTTAAAAGCCAACTACAGTAGTTGTTAAGTCTTCAGCACTGATGACAGAAGAGTTTCAACCCCATCTAAGGAGGCACAAGCAAGCCCAGAAGACACAAGGCAGGCTGTGTGGCATGCACAACTTTGCTCCAGGATCTTGCGACCATTTCCTGCTTCTGTATCTACCATGATGCAGCTCTGCCTCATTCTGACTGATCATAATGCCAAGCCTGTGTCGGGGATCTTCTCCATTCCATTGTTGACCTTCCTACCTTCTTTCCCCTCACCCAAAAATTAATGGACTGCTTCTTCCTGAACTTGAATCTTTCATTTCTTCTGTCTTCCACTTCACCTGAAATCGTCATTTCAGGCAAATCAGTAGCCATCTTAATCCTTCCAAAAGCCAGCAGTTTATAGTTATTAGCAATGTAAGAGAAAAAATAAAAATGCTGAATGTGAAATGTATTTAAAGAATGTAAGACACTATAAGATAGATTCAAAATCAAAATCAACTCCTATGTAAAAATCAATTAAAACTAAAATTGATAACGCATAATGTAATTATACTTAGTAAAATTCACTTTGGTATTTACTGCTGCTGGGAATTTGCATCCACTCAGATCATATTCCTAAATTCATGCTAAAAATACAAACATTAAGGTACTTGTTGCAGTTCAAGATGCAACAACAGACATAAGCCTCTCCAAATCATAAAGACAAAGAAAAATAATCTACATTTGTCTTGCTGAACAGTCTGGCAACGTAAAGAGTTCAGATATGAGTTGTGCAGAAGCCCAAGCTTAGCAAATCTTGGTTTCATTCGCTAAGATCATGGAAACTGCAAATATAACTCTTGCAAATGTAATTCTTCTGAGAAATGTATAGTTATGACAGTATGACTTCACTATCCAGTGGGGGGGGGGGAGCCACCAGTGGTTCAAGTGCTTGTTCATTATGTGCCTCATAGTGCTGCCTTGTGGGTCTGTCGTGGGTGTTGATGAAGAACTTTCAGTGTGTTTGGGAGCAGGATGAAGGAATCTGTGGGTGGGAAAACACTTGGGGCAGTGGACTTAGTATTTTACAAATCAGTGACTCATTTGTAGTGGTTTCTGTTTGTAATTCAACCTTTCCCTCTTGATATTTTTTAAAGATATGTTTTTTTTTCCCCCCTATTGTGACGAAGCAATCCTCCCCCAGTCTGGGTACATTCTAAATCTCCAACTGAGCAAGTACCCCTCACACAGAATGGTGGCCGAGTATCGGAGAGAGAATGGAACGTGGAAAGACAGGAGAAGCTGAGGAATGGAACGGAGTATCCTGCATCAGGACACAGCAGATTAGCTGGCCTGAACCCAAAACAGAAGCAATCCTCACTACAACATATTATTACAGGCTCCATTTGTCATAATGATTAATAGCCGTTTATATAATGGAGTCAAACAATGTGAAACTCTCTCAGTCTTGATTATTTTTTATTCTTCTCAAACCCACTGCATTTTGTTCCTGCCCTTATTTTGTATCATTTTTTTTCTTCCCGTATGGAAACTGTACATGTTTTTTGACATTTTCTCTAATATGTGCATTTTATACTTTTTTGTATCTTTCCCCTAAAATCTGAATATATGTATACATTTTATGCAGTGTAAACATTCATTAACACACTTCACCTAATTTAAACATTTTTCTCCATTGATTGAAGTGTGTTTGTATATATATATTCAACTGTTTTAGCCTTTTTACATTTTCAAATATGTGCAGTAGGGGGTTGTGTACTTCATGTCTGCACAATGCACTATTAAGGCTCATAAATGTGCGAATTCTTAATCCAGAAAAATCCTCTTCTGCCCTACTGGAGCCCTTCCTATAAGCTCTTGCTTTCATTCAACAATAACAAAAAAATGTTTTTAAGTCCACCATACCAACCCAACAGCAAAGCATTAGAAAGACCCTACAGATCTTTCCTTGAATGCACAATATAAATGAGTGTGGGATTTTGCTTTACTGGAATAATGAACAGAAGTAAAGAATGCAAATAACAATACCAGTTCTAATAATTTTATCTCAATTTGGCTTCCTTTTATTACTTCTGTACAGTCATATGGGAATAATACAATGAGCCAGCACTTGAACCACTAGTGGTTTCTTTTTCACTGGTTAGTGATACCACACTGCCATAATAATGCATGGGAATATTTGGAATAATATGCCGGACATCCCCAGATCCTCTATGTAAACCCTATGAGATGTGTCATCTTAAAATGTATCTTTTTATTGATGTATATTTAAAATGTTATTCATTTTTCTAAAAAAAATTAAAACCCCAATGCAAGCCAGTTTTGAGAAAAGCCTGATCTTTACTGTGGTTCATTAACATATAGCAAGGTACATTTTACCTAGTCAGAGATCACTTTCTTTCCATTGGTGAATTGCATCTGACACAGGTTTGGAGCAAACACAACCAGTTGCTAACAAACAACAAGAATGTTGTCGACCTGAAAATGGGAACACCCAATATGGGGTCAGGTAATTATTATAATTATACCATTTCATATTACAGCACTGTGCAATTAACTGCTGGTTGCCCTGTGAGTAACCTTGACAAAGAACAAGAAGGTAAAGTCTGTACCTGAAATGATGTAGAAAATTTTGAAAGGTTAGCTTGAGATGATGAAGAATGATCTCAGTTTCTTTTGGAACTGGGCTCAAAAGACCAATCTACTTCCATTTTTTTAAAAATAACAAAAACCAAGAATAGTTCATTTTTGTGTAAGCCTACTTCCAGATTTGAGATTTATAGTAGTCCCTGTGACATCCCCTTCATGGATTGCTGCCTTGTCGTGGTGAAGGGGCTTGAGTAATTCAGAGAAGCTATGGGCTATGCCGTGCAGGGATACCCAAGACGGACAGGTCACAGTGGAGAGTTCAGACTAAACGCGATCCACCTGGAGCAGGAACTGGCAAGCCACTCCAGTATCTTTGCCAAGAAAACTCCATGAACAGAAACAAACCTGGAATGTAAGATCTATGAACCTTGGTAAGCTGGATGTGGTCAAACGAGATGGCAAGAATAAACATTGACATTCTGGGTGTCAGTGAACTAAAATGGACGGGAATGGGCAAATTCAATTCAGACGATTATCATATCTACTATTGTGGGCAAGAATCCCATAGAAGAAATGGAGTAGCCCTCATAGTCAACCAAAGAGTGGGAAAAGCTGTACTGGGATACAATCTCAAAAATGATAGAATGATTTCAGTACGAATCCAAGGCAGACCTTTCAACATCACAATAATCCAAGTTTATCCACCAACCACCAATGCTGAAGAGGCTGAAATTGACCAATTCTATGAAGACTTACAACACCTTCTAGAACTGACACCAAAGAAAGATGTTCTTCTCATTCTAGGGGACTGGAATGCTAAAGTAGGGAGTCAAGAGATAAAAGGAACAACAGGTAAGTTTGGCCTTGGAGTTCAAAACGAAGCAGGGCAAACGCTAATAGAGTTTGGTCAAGAGAACAAGCTGGTCATCACAAACACTCTTTTCCAACAACACAAGAGGCGACTCCACACATGGACATCATCAGATGGGCAATACCGAAATCAGATTGATTATATTCTCTGCAGCCAAAGATGAAGAAGCTCTATACAGTCAGCAAAAACAAGACCTGGAGCTGATTGTGGCTCTGATCATCAGCTTCTTATAGCAAAACTCAAGCTTAAACTGAAGAAAGTAGGAAAAACCACTGGGCTAGTCAGGTATAATCTAAACCAAATCCCTTATGAATACACAGTGGAAGTGAAGAACAGATTTAAGGAACTAGATTTGGTGGACAGAGTGCCTGAAGAACTAGGCTCATAACATTGTACAGGAGGCTCATAACATTGTACAGGAGGCAGCAACGAAAACCATCCTAAAGAAAAGGAAATGCAAGAAAGCAAAGTGGCTGTCCAATGAGGCCTTCCAAATAGCAGAGAAGAGAAGGGAAACAAAATGCAAGGGAGATAGGGAAAGTTACAGAAAATTGAACACAGACTTCCAAAGAATAGCAAGGAGAGACAAGAGGGCCTTCTTAAATGAACAGTGCAAAGAAATAGAGGAAAATAATAGAAAGGGAAAAACCAGAGATCTGTTCAAGAAAATTGGAGATATTAAAGGAACCTTTTGTGCAAAGATGGACATGATAAAGGACAAAAATGGTATGGACCTAACAGAAGCAGAAGACATCAAGAAGAGGTGGCAAGAATACACAGAGGAATTATACCAGAAAGATCTGGATGTCCCGGACAACCCAGATAGTGTGGTTGCTGACCTTGAGCCAGACATGCTGGAGAGTGAAGTCAAGTGGGCCTTAGAAAGCATGGCTAACAACAAGGCCAGTGGAGGTGATGGTATTCCAGTGGAACTATTTAAAATCTTAAAAGATGACGCTGTTAAGCTGCTACACTCAATATGCCAGCAAGTTTGGAAAACTCAGCAGTGGCCAGAGGATTGGAAAAGATCAGTCTACATCCCAATCCCAAAGAAGGGCAGTGCCAAAGAATGCTCCAACTACCCCCCACCTGCTCTGTACTGTTCACTGTTTATATATATTGACAAGAGCTCACCTGGCATTGGAAGCTGCACTGCCAGGTGAGCTATATATATATATATAAGGAAGATATTAATTGAATTTAATATGGGGTGAAAAAATACCATCACATTTCCCCCACTCTGGCAGCCTTACACTGGTTGCCCATTCGTTTCCGCATTGACTTCAAGGTGCTAATGCTTACATATAAAGCCCTAAACGGTTTAGGACCTCAATACCTGACAGAGCGCCTGCTCCCACCTAGTTCTACTCATGTCACTCGATCTAGCCAGGCTGGGCGGCTGAGGGGCTTGACCCCGAGAGAGGCCTGGAAGGAGAGAACTAGAAACCAGGCCTTCTCGGCAGTGGCCCCTCGCCTCTGGAACACCTTGCCCCTGGAGATTCACCTGGCACCCTAGCTGGGAGTTTTTAAGAACAAGCTGAAGACTTGGTTCTTCAGGCAGGCCTTCCCCCCTTCCATTTCTTAATTTCCTAAATCTTACCATCTTGGTCTTTGCTTATCTTTATGTTGCCTGATATTGTTTGTTTTAAATTTTGTTTTATATTCGGAATATAAGCCGCCCAGAGTAGATTCATCGAATCTAGATGGGCAGGGTATATATATATATCTCTCTTAAAAAAATTAGAACATAGGTGGGGGAGGAAGGAGGTGTTAAGTAGATTAACAGGAGCAGTTTTGGATTTAGAGATAAACAGCAAAGAATTAGACAATATGCCTCTCAAAAAAGGTCGGGGTGGATAAAGGGAAGCAGCCAGTGAAACACAAGGCTCCTGCTTGCTCCCCTCCAAGAATTTCATCATCGGATGAGGAGGAATGGCCAGATTATTTTCTTAATTGGGAAAAGCTTAGTACCTCAGAGAAGGAAAGGGCACAGGCCAGGACGGAAGCAGAAGCTGGGGGGATGCGTAGGTTGCAGAGAAAGTCTAAGGTGCATATGAAGGCTGAACTTAAAAGAATCGGGGACTTTATGCTATCTTGTATTGGTGCTTTAGAGCAGGGGTCCCCAGCCCGGTGCCAGTCTGTGGCCTTGGCAGGACCGGGCCGCGGAGACAGATCTCCTGCCCCCCCCTGCACGCACTCCCCCCATGCACCCCACATGCACGCATGGCCCACCCACCTGCATGCACGGGTGCCCTGCCCACCCGTGAGCATGCTCTGCCCATCCGCGAATGTGTGTGAGTGCACCCCGCCCATCTGCAAGAGCCCCCTTGCCCATCCGCACATGTATGCGAGTGCGCCCCGCCCATCCACGTGAGGGCACCTCACCCACCCGCAAGTGTGCCCCGCCCATCCGTGAGCATGGGGGGTGCCCCCGCACACAGACCCCCATCCCCCCAACTGGTCCATGGTTCAGAAAAGGTTGGGGACTACTGCTTTAGAGGGTAACTCTCCCAGCCCTTCGGGGGCTTCTTCCAAGATGGTGACACCAGCGAGAAGGTCTTCCAGATTAGCGGCGCCCAGACAAACAGCAGGAAGGTCAAGAATGGAGTCTGCAGGCACGCAGACGCAAGGTGATGAGGAGAGAGAAGCAAGCACAGTGGAAGGAGTGGTGATGGCATTGGAAGCTGCACTGCCAGGTGAGCTAACCGCTACACTGGTCATGACACAAACGATGGGTGCTTGGCCGTGGGGCACTGGGAGCCAGACATTGCCAGTCCCTTCAACCTCACCATCAAATCAGAGGGGGATAGGCATGCCAGGAGAAAACCCAAGTTCAGGCCTCATACCAGGAGGTATCTCAAAGCCCTAGTAGCAGGGGCTGGCATAGAAGGAACAACTAATAGAGCCATCCCAGATACAGGGTACAATTCAGTACCACGCTGCGCTCTCCTGGAGGGTGACCAGTCTCTTCCCCTGGGGGATCATCTCCTACCAGACACATTTGAAAAAATATTTAGAGGTAAATATGTGGACGTCTTTGAATTGTTGAATAGAGAACTGGAAGAGAAAAAGAAGGATAAAGAAGAGGATAGGGATAAAGAGGAAGTGAGAAGGTGGAAGCCCGATAGATGCTGGGCCAGTTGATTGCCACGCTTCCTCATTTATGCAGGCACTATCGTGCACGCACAACCGGAAAGGGCTTTCTCTTTAATACAATATTGAGAGTTAATTTGTAGGGTGTATGTCAACTTCCCAGGGCATGCGTGTCTTCTTTATGATGAAGGGTTTCATATGCACACGGCGCTACACCCCAATATGCACTGGGACATGCCACATGACGGGTTATGGCTTCGGTTTATGATGCCAGCTCACCCACTGTTAGGGGAAAGGTTTGACAGTGACCATTTAGTGCAGAAAGCACTGCAGATCAATTCCTCCTGCACTTTGGCAGGACAGGTGGTTCAAACCCGCTTGGTATGCTGGGAATTTAATTCTTGGGGATCATGCAATCGATAACCCTGCAAGTGTAGTCATCAATGTACCATATGTGGGGGAGCCCACGCATAAGTCTCATGTGGTAGGGGATGAACAGGAGTAGCAGGGGGAAGGGAACCGGGAGGCAATTGGAAGCTGCCTCCTGGTTCCTCCAATCGGGCCCCAAACCAATTAAGGTCATAGTTTTGGAAACTTGGCTGCAAAATTATCCTGATCAGGCAGCCACCAAATTCCTGATTGAAGGGTTGAAGTTAGGTTTTCATAGTCTTGCAGCGGGGGTTAAGGTTGCCACTTTGACAAAAAAAATTGAAGTTGTTTCAAGGGCATGAAGCCATAGTTAGGGCTAAGAATAAGGTAGTGTTGGAAGGAAGAGTGCTGGGCCCATTTGCGGCCCCACTGGTTCCACATCTGAGGGTATCACCATTGGGGATCGTACCTAAGAAGGTGCCAGGTGAATTTAGATTAATTCATCATTTGTCCTTTCCAGCAGGTGACTCTGTTAATGACAAAATATCACAGGCACTGTGCAGCATGTGTTACACATCTTTTGATGCAGCAGTATCAAAAGGGCCTGAGGGATAGGGGAAGAGTTAGCAACATGCAACATTAAGTCAGCCTTTCAGCTCCTCCTAGTTCATCCCAAGGACTTTGAATTGTTGGGTTTTGCCTTTAAGGGACATTATTACATGGATAGAGCCTTACCTATGGGGTGCTCAGTGTCATGCTCCGCGTTTGAGTGTTTTAGTACCTTTTTGGATTGGGCACTCAGGTGCATGGTGGGGCTAGTGCTAATACAAATGGCTTGCAGGTACAAACGGATGCTGCAGGATCCACGGGGTATGGTATCTACTTCAGGTGGTGGTGGTGTGCAGGTGTGTGGCCAATGTGGTGGCACACTGCAAGTATAACAAAGGATTTGACCTTCTTAGAACTGTTCCCTATAGTGGGAGCCATTTGCTTATGGACAGAGACCTGGGCCAACTAATTCGTTACCTTCTGATGTGACAACCAGGCAGTAGTGCACATAGTCAACTCTGTCACATATAGATCACAGAGGGTAATAAGGCTGGTTAGGCCCCTCACCCTGAGATGCCTGCAATTTAATATAGTATTTTAAGCTAGACATGTGCCACGGGTGGACAATGCACTGGCTGATGCCCTGTCCCATCAACAGATAGACTGGTTCAGGGCGTTGGCTCCTAGGTCACAGGCTCAGCTGGACATCCTCCCAGTAGAGGTATGGAATCTTGGAGGGTGAAGGCCAATAGAGCTATGAGCTTGGCTGTGGCCCCTAGCACTCAGCACAATTATACAATGGCATGTGCCAAGTTTTTCATATTTCATAAAGGGGAAGGATTGGGGCAGGCATGGTCCACTCCAGTTGATCATCTAGTCCAATTTTGTGTATATCTGCACTGGAAAGATTTAGCACCCAGGTCAATACAAGGCAAGATGTCGGCATTAGCCTTTTATGCCAAAGCACAGGACTTTCAAGATACCACAGGCAACTTCCGTATCAGAAAAATGTTAGAGGACTGGAACAAAGAAAGAGTTGGGGTAAAAGATACATGCACACCCATTTTGCCAGGAATTCTAGGCAGACTGGGAGTGGAATGGAAGTCAGTATGCTCAGATTATTTTGAGGTATGGCCAGCTCGGGTCGGAGCTTGGGCCTTGGCACATGGGCCTCATTGGAGTGGAGGGGACAGAGAAGCATGCTCTGGAACGGGTTCTTGGAATTGGCGTCCCAGGGTACTCCGGATGTGCCCCCTCATATTGTGGTGATCCACCTCAGTGGCAATGACTTGACCCAGAGAGTGGGCAAGTTACTGATATGGCAGATTATTGTGGATCTGCAGGCTTTTGTCGCACGTTTTCCAGGAACATGCATAGTGTGGTCAGCGATCATTCCACACATGGTGTGGAGGGCCGGATGTGATCCTAGAAGCATCAACAAGTCCCAAAAAGTAGTCAACTGAAAGGTTGGAAGTGCTATAAAAACCAGTTTAGGGTCAGTGGTTTCACACCCAAACATCAGGGTTAGTCGTCCCGAGTTGTACAGGACAGATGGGGTGCACCTATCAGATTCTGGTTTAGATATTTTCCTACAGGATTTGCAAGGGGGCCTTAGGGCCAAAGTTTTGGCTTGGTGGGGTGCTCGGGGCATACAATGTAGCCCCTAAGCCGTGGTGGGTAGTGTTAAACAGGGTAGGTTCAGGTGACTTCCAGGGGGGAGCACCCAGTGGGTGCAAGACACACCTCCTCTCAGAACTGCATTTTGCATCCCTCACTGTGTATAAACTGAAATTTTATAATTGTAGCCTAAGGATTTCACTACACAAATCCTGAACCAAAAAGCTCATATGTACAGTTTACCCCTGTACATATCTTCCAACTCCCTGTGAGCTATCTGCTTTTCTCATGTATTTGGCAGTGGGAGACACAAAAGGGAGGTGAGAGAATTTGTCCACTTCCAAACAAATTCAAAATGAAGCAAGGAAATCCGAAGTGGAGATCTAATTTAATCAGGGCTCTCTGAAGCACCAAGTTTTTGGGCTGGTGCTTTGGAAGTTAAAAATCCATAGCAGTGGCTATGGTTTCAAAGGAACCAGGGTGCCTGCCATTAGCAGTACCCAGCTAATACAAAATGAATTCATGGAAGGGCAAGAACTGGGCAAGAAGTAAATTGCACAGATCTAGGGCAGAGGGAGGGAGGGAGGGAGGGAGAGAGGAAGGAAGGAGCAAAGAAGGAAGCAAGCAAGAAGAAAGAAGGAAAGAAAGCTGGAGAGAGATTTGCCTGCATGCTGCAGGCAAAGCAGTTTATTTTCCCTGTGTTCATGTTTTTCACTATTCCAGCAAATACAGATGTAAACATACTTTCAAATATTCAGATAAAATTTGGATTGGATGGGCTACAAGTTGTTTTGAAGAGAACTGGTTGCCATTTGTTGGTCAAATAATTCAGACTGAATAAAAGTAGAAGGTACTCTCACATCCCTCATTTTTACATAGACAAATGACATCAAACAGGAAATTGAAAAAGAAACATACTGCAAAGTTAGCTGAAAGAAGGTCGTTTTTGTATCCAAGCCATCTATATAATTTTGGAGAAAGGATTACAGATGCCACCCTGTTTGATCTCATTATTGTGCAAAATGTTACTTTAAAAGGTAATTAGTTGTACTTTCTGCCAACCTGGATTACTGCATTAAAGACAATACAGAATCTCAGCTCAGAAATGGTTGCTGTTACCCTCTGCTTGCTGCCCTGGGCAACCACCTAGCCCTCTTACACAGAAGGCATATGCTGTTAATCATAAGTCATTATGTCCAACAGGAAGTACTAAAGTAACATTTTGCACAATAATGAGATCAAACATGCAAGTGTTCCTTTTAGTTTGCACCTCCAGACCTCTTAGTAACTCTGTCCATTAGGCTCTGCCCCCTCATCACTGCCCACTCATCTCTCTTCTGTGGGTGCCTTTGGTGTGCACATGCAACATACCCTGCTGGATGGCAGCCCAAACATCTTGACATCTCATTATAATCACTTAATCATTTATTTGGTTGGCAATCAATCAAACAAATGTTCCATCATTTGACAGCTCTAGGACTGTCATCATTTTGCTAAATATAATGGCGCATCTTTAATTAATAGGTGCCAAATGTACAGTTTTAATGAATAATCACAGTATTACCCATCTTTCCCCAATCTGGCACCTTCCATGTCTGCTGAACTACAACTCCCAGCAATCCTGACTATGTTGGCTGGGGCTGATGAGAATCGAAGTCCAAAACTACTAAAGAACCCTAAGTTAGGGGGTGCTGGTGTAGCAAGTATAACTAGATTCTTTTGCGCCCCCCCCCCCAGTGAGTTTGGGCATGGTACAGAATTAGTGGTAGTTCAAGAAAATAACTTTTCCATGCTCAATTTTGTTTACTGAAAAGGAAGTTTCAATGCATTTCCGATGTTCTGTGAGTAGAGGGACAGAATATATTTTGCCACCCAACATACCCACAAATGCACATATAAACAAATTAGCAAGCACAGAATTAGGCTAAATACTGTAATTCACAATATAAAGCAGTAGGAGCTGAAGAGAGATTGGGACTCAGAACAATCAACATCCTCCATCAGTTTTTTAAAAGCAGCTCATTATTGTCCCATGTCTCAGAGGTAAATTAAATGAACATTTAAGAAGAAAAAAGAAAAAAGAATAAATAGGCACAAGTCTGTTATTAGAAATGGCAATATCTCCCCAACCCCCTACTGAAAAAATCCCAGAACACTTTCCTTCTGATCTCAGAGCAGGACATAAAATAAAATAACTTCCAAGATAGATTCTAAAAGGAAAAGCAGAACAAGAATTTATCAAGCTATTCAACTCTATTATCTGATGGCTTAAACTTAAGATAATAGCTTTTCATTTCATACTGGCCATTGTAAATGAAAGGACACAAACTGCAGCAGCAAATGGCTGCTTATTATTTATTTATTTTTATTTAGACTATTTGTGTTCCAGCAGAGTACAGCAATAAAAACAGTATAAAATCAATTCAATATGTTAAAACCATTTAAAACACTAAAAACGATACATACATTAAAACCAATAACAATAAGGTAGCCTCCACAGCCTATGGGGTGAATAACCATATTTTAATTTGGTGCTGAAAGGAGGGCTAATATCGGTGCTTATTAAAAAGTTGCTACTTGATGCACAATGAGGGATACAAGTGGCAACTTGTTAACTAGCTCCATTGCACTTAAGTCAGCAAGATTAATCAATAGGATTCTGGCCCACTAATCTATTCCCAGATGCTGCATTATATTATATGTTTATATTATATTATATGTTTATATCAGGTTTAAGCATGTGTGTGATTGTGGAAGGTTTATTGTTGTATGCCTTTGAATGGAGAAGTCACATATGAGCTAAGGATCTCCAGAATGTCCTGAGCTCTGCTCAGATCTTGCAAACCCATCGCATCTCATGTTAGGTTGTTCTCTCTTCCTATTGCATCCCCTTCCTAGCAATATTGTCTTTTCCAGTAAGTTATGTTCAGGTCTTGGAAATGAACACCTGTGGCTTCCTCTATTGAGTCAACCCATCTCATGTTATGTCTTCTTCATTTCCTACTGCTGCCACCACCTTTTCTCCCCATGTTGTTTTCACACTTGTTGAAAAACAGCCCTGACAATTGTTTTGTGTTTGGGTGAGAAGTGGTAAACTGATGAAAAAAAGGAGTCAGCTTCTGTGATTTTCCCTTGCTTGGTGTCACTTTGTAAAGAGTAGTGAGCACAAGAGGGTATTCTGTAGACTATTTTGACTGATGCCATTGCTGTTGTCAACATTCAGGCTGCCCTTTGCTATGTAAACCTTGGCATCCTTTTGCTGCTGGCAATGCAGGCATGATATTTTACAGCAGTACTGGGCCATTTCCTGCATATTGAATACAGAAACACACTATCTCACATTTATAAACCAGAAGGTTTGGGTTTTGTTTTTGTTTTTTGAAGAATTGAATATTTCTTAAAGGATACAGGATACCCAGCGTACTGTAGTGGGTAGAGTGACGGACTAGGACTCCAGAGGCCTGGGTTCAAATCCCCACTCAGCCATGGAAGCTTATTAGGGGTGTGGAAGTGGCAAAACCACTCCTTGAATGTCTCACTTACTTTGAAAGCCCTTTTAGGGTCACTCAAAGTCGGTTCCAACTTGACAGCACACAACAAGATGTGTCAAACCCAATCTGTATGCTCATTATTTGGGCACAGAGAAAGTTAGGGGGATTCTCACTCCCTAGTTCTGACTTCCCTAAAACACCAGAATGTTACAAGTCATTGGCCTCTTGTATAAAACATGCTTGCTTCACTACTGCATCACCACTCACTACAGTGAATGAGGCACAACACGATTCATGAGATATTTAGTGGTGCTACATTCCCAAAACTATAAAAATAACATTAAAAGTTACAGTTATGTCACACAAGGCATAAAACAATTCCTCCTTTAGTTACAATTGTAGCAGACAGCATACTAGTCTCTTAATTACTGGGGAAAGGGGTTAATCACAAGTAACTAGTTGTTTGTAACTAATTACTTGGAAGCTTTAGAAGTGGGCTAAGGTCCACAAAAGCTTCCCCAAATAAAACTACTTGTCCTTTACAGTGCCAGGAGAATCCTGTTGCTGCTGCTGTTGTTGTTGTTGCAAGACCGAAGATGGAATGACTAGAATCCATTCATTTACAGTTGAAGAGCTGGATATGAATGACTGGCCCACAGGACTGTTAGCAGCCTGAAATAAGGGGCAGGCAGCTCTTTAGAGTGCTAACCTGATGCCATGGGAAGCAGTCCATCTTTGACTCTGTCCATATGACATAAAGGAGGCAATTTGGGAAAATGAAGTGCGGGGGAGAAAAGCCACAAACCCTCCATTCCTCTTTGATTTTCCCCCGTCTCTCCTTTCCATGCTGAGCTCTGTAATTGTCTAAGCATCTCAATTTGCTGGTTTCACTTAATCACAGAACAGTTTGGAGATTATCTGCCTTCCCCACATGTTCTCTACCTTGTTTCTAAACTAGCAGGTCCAATGGGAGCAGCTAGCAAGTTGCCTGTAGGGGTGACAGCAGCAAAGTGCTGCTGACTCTCTCCACCCCTCCCTTCGCACACATACAGACACATGCACAAACACATACACAGAAAGACAGCCACCTCCCTCTTCTTTCCCTTCTTCCTTGCTTTCTCCAGATTGTCCCTCAGGCTGGCCTGTCAGAGTTTGATTTCCTCTGAAACCATAGCATATCCCTGCTAAGTTCCAGAGGCTGTGGGGAAGGGGGGGAGCTATGATGAACAAGAGAAGGAGGGGCACTCTTGTCAGCTCCTGGTAGTTCAGAGCCTTTGATTTGCACAAAAGAAAGAGAATGAAGAAGAACCGGAGAAGAGAGGAAAGGAAATGATTTATTCAGCAAGTTTTAAAGGATTTTCACTTCCCACCAAACACCCCCTGCCTGCCAAAGCACCTCCCTCTTTAAGAGGACATGAACCAAAGCTGCCTGAAAGGTGAGTTTCTGGGAGTGATGAAGGAAGGCGATTTAAAGTTATTTCCACCCACTCCCCAAGCCTCTGAACATAGACACCATTCCAGAAGCTGCTGGAAAGATCTGAGCCTCAGCAAGGTCTTGTGCCTCATAAGGGGCATGTTAACAGTTTTTCCAGGTGGAGCATTTAAGGTACCAGTTTCTGCATTGATGTTATCAATATTTACTCCAACATCCGTACGAAGACCCTCTTCTCTTGCTTAGTTTAGTGGCCTTTTCAGTGAGTTTTCCATCCTTACTGAACATAAACTGTATTTTTAATATGGCTTTGGGGGTTTTTTGTGGCGGGGAGGGGAACAAAGTTTAGCACTAGAGCACTTCTCATCTGAAGCTGTGACTGGCAAGAGACTCCTGTCTGAGAACTTTCAGTTAGCACTCTGACAAACCAGGAAACTCCAGCAGGGAAGTTACAGAAGAGAATTCTCTAATGTTTTTAAAGATTTCTTTGAGATATCTTAAAGAGAGGCAGTTTTGTTAAGAAGAAATTGCTTTTTGGATGCAAACCCTGTTAAACCAAATGCTTCTTCACAATCAAGCAAGAGAAAGTGTGGTGGAACTTTTGCTTTATCTAGAAATGCCCTTAGACTCCTGTTATCATATATGGAGGAATTCAGTCACTTGCCTGGCTAGACATTCCAACAAATTGCATCCATTCATGTTGTTCACTAAGGGCCAACCTATAAATTACCAATAACACACCAATATATGGTAGATTTCCTTAAGTGCTGAGAATATGTGATTGTCAAAGCAGTTGGTTTTCACCCTCTTATAGTTGGCGGATTACCTTGTTTCCCTTTATTGACTGGCCATCCAGAGATTAGCTTCATTTGAAAGTATGATTAATAATAATAATCATTTGCTGTCAAGTCAGTTCTGATATATGGTGACCTTTTCCAGGGTTTCCTAGGTAGAAGGTACTCAAAAGTTGTATACCATGCCCTCTTTCTGGGTATGCTCTGGGAATGTGCAGCTTGCCCAAGGCGACACAGGCTGGCTCTACCCACAGGAGGCACAGTGGGGAATCGAATTCCCAAACTCTGGCTCTGATGCCTCACACCTAAACCACTGAGCTATCCAGCCAGTAGGCAAAAGTATGATTATTAAGTAACTCCTAAGTTTTCAAGAATCACATATCTAGAATAAATACAGAATTCAATGTCTAATGACATGATCTTTGAAACATATAGGCCAAAATCCTGTTGATTCTTTACACTGGCATAACTCTCAGTGGAGAATTGCCACTGATGGATGAGGACCTACTTCTGTTCCTCTCTGCATGCTTAATAGGATTCTGGACAAATTTGACCCTAAGCATGGATCAGACTGCCTTACTAGCCCTGCAAGGTGCAGTAATGGTTGTGAATATATACAGCTGAAACTTTTATTTTTGTCTCATTATAAGCCTATTTTGCATGAGAAGGGTTTGTGCGTCCTGAGTTGCACAAGCAGCCTTTCAAAATTATCCACCTTATCAGTAGGAAGAAGGCAAGTGGGCAATTTCACAGAATTTCTCAAGAAAAGGGAGATATTCTCCCACAATGTTTCAGAGGAAGGATTCACTGGAAAAAGTGGCATCAACTGTTGGCAGCTTGGCTCCCATTTGCTTCCATCCAAATACTCTCTTCTGGCTTCAGGGTGTTGATTTATATACATTTATGCCACATATAATGTGTATATGTATATGTCAATGAATGGTTATAATGTCTTTGCTAGAACTGGAATGCTATATTAAGAACACGGCCAAACAGCCCGAAAAACCTACAACAACCATCGAATCCCAGCCGTGAAAGCCTTCGAGAATACAATATTACTTATGTTGTTTTGTAGATGTTTATAATTAGTAAAAGTTATTTCATGTTTTAACCAAGACACAAGTGATTATTTGTATATCACAATTGCTTGCACAAAACACACGTCTAGAAGAAGATACAAATCTTATAATCTATACAAATAGCGTTGTTTTTAATGTATTCTCGAAGGCTTTCACAGCCGGAATCTGATGGTTGTTGTAGTTTTTTTGGGCTGTTTGGTCGTGTTCTGGAGGTTTTTCTTCCTAACGTTTCGCCAGTCTCTGTGGCTGGCATCTTCAGAGGACAGGAGTTAGAACTCTGTCTGTGTTCTGGTGTAGTGTGTGTGATAGTTGAGTATTTATAGCTGTGGGATCAGCTTTTTGTACTTTTCAGGAGATTGGGTGATTATGGTGATCAGGATGTTTTTTGTTATGGGTGTATTGTTGTGATAAGGGGGAGATGATCTGTCACTGTGATTGATGGGTGTCGTTAGCTAATCTATTGTATGCAGTGATCACCGGTCCTTGTGGCTGGGTAGAGTTGGGTTTTTTTAATCTAAACATTTCCAGCTGCTATACACAAATTATGCTAAATTATAGGTTATAATTTATTTATTCTAACCAAAAGCCAACACAGGGGGCAGGAGGAAGTAGCCACCAGAAAAAGAAAGGAAGGGGAGAGAGAGAGAAATTGGGAATAATTCTGCAAATTGGCCTTATATCTCTAGTGGAGAAAGAAAAACAAAAACTCTGAATGTTTTTAAGGTGTGGGTGGGGTGGGAGGGAGTCTTCTGCGAAATTTTGGCTTGCTATCCTACTTCAGAGTTCAGCACCCTCCAAATTCTAAATTTGGTTACTGTAGTCAGAGGTGGGTAACGTGCACCCTATAGGCTGCATGCTATCCCCTGGGGGCCCAAATGCAGTCTGTAGCATCTCTGGCATCTTTCAGCTCTCACATTCACCATTTTTAACAGTTCAGAAAGTTCTCCTATACCCTTTAGGAGGCAGGGAAGGAAATTATGTCATGTTTTGAAGGTCCCCAAAACTCCTGGAGCCTATAAGGCACAATGAGGCCTTTCCATTTTTAAAAATGCTTTTTTTAAGGAAAAAGAAATCTAGAGCTGGAACCTCTAAGGTCCAGCAGTGGGTATGAATGGAACAATGCACGCTCTCACACCCCAGAGGAAACACTTTGTCTCTACTGCAGATACACAGAATGCAACTCCTTCTCTTTAAACCTTGTTGCCAATGTGAGGGAGGGCAGCATTGTGTCCAGCTCCAGTAAAAAGCTGAAACTAGCTCCGTGTCATACTGTGTCATTTAATATCCCCAAAAGTTTACTTCCCCCATGAAATAAAATTTCCCTTTTATCACCTCGTTTTCTTGGCCTTTCAGGATTTCTTTGGACTATATTTTTGAGCTTGCCATAACATTGCTAGGTGTTGCATTTGTTTTTTCTTTGCATTATACATACCATTATCACTCTGGAACTTCCCAAGATGGCTCCACTTCCTGATCTGAAGAAGCCCTGTGGAAGAAGTCACTTTATAACATCTTCCCCAGGAAGTTAATTGAAATGTAGGAAGGTCAGGAAGCTGCTGATTGCTGAAGAGACAATTGTACAATGAAAGACAAGATGTATAAAAACGCATACATATCTCAGTCACTTAACAAGTTAGGTTGATGCCATGTATACATGGATAAAAATCTGCCTTGTTATATGTCTCTCCTATGTCTGAGGAAGTGGACTTGTCTATGAAAGCTCACATTAAAATATAACAGTCTTCAAGGTGCCACATTTTTGTCCTTTTTATTTGTTCTTTTGTTTTTGTTTTTCTTTTGCCTGTAACGTTTGCACAGACTAACATGGCTACCTCTTCTAAAACTGTAACAAGTTAGAGAAGCCCACAAATTCTGAATCTCACCTGCAGGGATTTCTCCTAAAATGTCTCCCCCTTTGAAATTCTTTTCAAAGCAAGTTTCTTTTCAAAGAGAAGTTCTTTGATGGGGAGGGGGGGAGGAACTAGAACTCACTACCTCATCCAGTATTACCGCAGCACATAGTATGGGAGTTTGTAGTCTCACAAAAATACCTTTGCAAAGCTCTAGTGGAGAGCACTGTCCACCCTCCACTTCTTTCAAAGTACACAGAATTAGACAGTTTCTCATTTGAACCAACTAGCCATACTGACTGGTTTCTGCAGAACAAACGCCCACACATGAGATACAGAAAAGATGTGCAAAAATTCAACCCAAGGAATTCAAAACCTTAAAAAGATGAGTGCAGGGAGAAACTCAAAGCAAACCTGGTGACAAACTGTAATCAGATGGTTTGATCTCTTCTGGGAGCCTCTGACTAAAGCTGCAAAAGAGCTTGTTTCAAACAGAATATGGTGCTGTGATCCACATGGGTTCCTAAAGGGAATTGCAGTAAATATTTATCAGCTGGAAAGAGACATGTAAGAGCCCTGTTGGAAGAGGACTGTGAGGCAGAAACAGCAGGATTTCATGGCATTCCCATTTTCCTAGGAATGCTCTCATGCTTCCTATTCCATCAGCAATTATGTTGTCCCCTCTGCTGACATCAGTGAGAATTTAGAGCTGTGCACAGGACTCTGATTCAATATAGAGGCCAAGTAGCAACTTCAGAATGGATCCTGATTCAATCCAGATGATTTGTGCCCCATCTATTTCTGTCCTAGATTTTAGTCAGTCTGTAAGCCTGCTGTTGACTTGCAATGGAAATCTGAGGGATTACAAGACTAGTACGGTAGGTTTTTTGAGACACATTCTTTCTGAGCCCAATCACCAGAAAGATTACCAGTCTCCTAATCCCTTGCAGTTCCCAAAAAGCTTAGGTTGTAAATGGTTATAGGTTTCTTATATTCCTAGAGAGGGCGCTGTAGAGAATGGGAGAAAAGTTTTGATTGCAGCCTATTTATTCCTAAAACCCCTTTACAGAAAAGATGCAATTAAGGAAGGTAAGATTCTGCCAGCACTCTTCTTCATTTTTAATTATAATTTCTACTATTTCATCAAAGAGTAATTAATTACATTGTCTTTAATCAATTGTTTTACAAATCCAACAGCACGCAATATTTTCACAGGCATAGAGTAGGCAGCTGCTCTTTTCTTCTGCATGACTTAATGAAGGTAAATAGCTTTTGCTATAGAAAAAAAGTGGGAAGGATGTGAAGGCAGAAAATGATATCTGTGAAGCAAGAAAGAACATGGAGGACTGAAAGAATGGGGGTGGGGAGGGCAATAGTATATGAAGGACACACCTCTGTAGGATACAAAGGTCAGATGAAAGCTAAAGTTGGAGCAAAACCAAACATTTGGCAATATCACTGATTTTATGTTTGATTTTTGATGTTTTCTCATTTGTGGTTCCACTTTTAAAAAGCCTACACCTAAAAGGTATGCATTTAAAACAGACTACAGTCTACTGATTAGGATGTTACATCTGAAAAGGGGAAGAAAACCATCTTAAGTAGCTGCTTAGTCCTGTGCCTAACTTGAAATCTTGAGCCAGTTACTGCTTCTTAGTCTAAGCTACCTCACAGGGTTTAGTGTGGATAAATATGCAGTGGCATTGGGAAATCAAGTAAACCAGATAAATCTCCTGGAAGGAAGCTGATCCTTCAAACAACTGGGGATAGAATCTGATGGTCTCAGGAAGAGCCCATTGGAAGACTGTAGATTCTGGCAGCTCTCCAAAGTAAGTGTGCATAGGATTTATTCCCAGATAACTATGCATAGAAATGCAGGCTTTCTAGTCTCCCCAATTCAGCAGTTTTAGTGGGAGATCCTTACTACCTTTACAAAGATGTCCTAGTTTCCCTTTAAGAAATCTTCAGCATTGTCATTCTGGGAAAATCCAGTGCCATGAGCCATCCTTTCTCTGGTGGAAGATAGCAGCTGCAATAGCAGAGTAGTCACTCTAGGTGCCAGAAATTTAAATGTGATTCTTGTTTTGGGAATGGGGTTCAGAATCATGGACAGCTTGTATAAAGTTCAGATTAAAACCTAGCACCCCAATAATGTCAGAGCCATCCTCCACTGCCTGTTGTAGAATGACTATGTTCAATCCTACTTGTGGATAGAAAAATTGGGGGACTATGGTGCTATGCCAAAAAGTACCCCCTAATCTAGTGGAGAGTTCTGACTAAACGCGATCCACCTGGAGCAGGAACTGGCAAGCCACTCCAGTATCTTTGCCAAGAAAACTCCATGAACAGAAACAAAAGGCTAAAATATAAGACGCTGGAAGATGAGCCCCTCAGGTCGGAAGGCATCCAACATGCTACTGAGAAAGAGCGGAGGACAAGGACAAGTAGCTCCAGAGCTAATGAAGTGGTTGGGCCAAAGCCGAAAGGACGCTCAGCTGTGGACGCGCCTGGAAGTGAAAGGAAAGTCTGATGCTGCAAATAAAAATACTGCATAGGAACCTGGAATGTAAGATCTATGAACCTTGGTAAGCTGGATGTGGTCAAACAGGAGATGGCAAGAATAAACATTGACATCCTGGGCGTCAGTGAACTAAAATGGACAGGAATGGGCGAATTCAATTCAGACGATTATCATATCTACTATTGTGGGCAAGAATCCCATAGAAGAAATGGAGTAGCCCTCATAGTCAACAAAAGAGTGGGAAAAGCTGTACTGGGATACAATCTCAAAAATGATAGAATGATTGCAATATGAATCCAAGGCAGACCTTTCAACATCACAGTCATCCAAGTTTATGCACCAACCACCAATGCTGAAGAGGCTGAAATTGACCAATTCTATGAAGGCTTACAACACCTTCTAGAACTGACACCAAAGAAAGATGTTCTTGTTATTATAGGGGACTGGAATGCTAAAGTAGGGAGTCAAGAGATAAAAGGAACAACAGGTAAGTTTGGCCTTGGAGTTCAAAACAAAGCAGGGCAAAGGCTAATAGAGTTTTGTCAAGAGAACAAGCTGGTCATCACAAACACTCTTTTCCAACAACACAAGAGGCGACTCCACACATGGACATCACCAGATGGGCAATACCGAAATCAGATTGATTATGTTCTCTGCAACCAAAGATGGAGAAGCTCTATACAGTCAGCAAAAACAAGACCTGGAGCTGATTGTGGCTCTGATCATCAGCTTCTTATAGCAAAATTCAAGCTTAAACTGAAGAAAGTAGGAAAAACCACTGGGCTAGTCAGGTATAATCTAAACCAAAGCCCTTATGAATACACAGTGGAAGTGAAGAACAGATTTAAGGAACTAGATTTGGTGGACAGAGTGCCTGAAGAACTATGGATGGAGGCTCGTAACATTGCACAGGAGGCAGCAACGAAAACCATCCTAAAGAAAAGGAAATTCAAGAAAGCAAAGTGGCTGTCCAACGAGGCCTTCCAAATAGCAGAGAAGAGAAGGGAAACAAAATGCAAGGGAGATAGGGAAAGTTACAGAAGATTGAATGCAGACTTCCAAAGAATAGCAAGGAGAGACAAGAGGGCCTTCTTAAATGAACAGTGCAAAGAAATAGAGGAAAATAATAGAAAGGGAAAAACCAGAGATCTGTTCAAGAAAATTGGAGATATTAAAGGAACATTTTGTGCAAAGATGGACATGATAAAGGACAAAAATGGTAGGGACCTCACAGAAGCTTAAGACATCAAGAAGAGGTGGCAAAAATACACAGAGGAATTATACCAGAAAGATCTGGATGTCCCGGACAACCCAGATAGTGTGGTTGCTGACCTTGAGCCAGACATCCTGGAGAGTGAAGTCAAGTGGGCCGTAGAAAGCATGGCTAACAACAAGGCCAGTGGAGGTGATGGCATTCCAGTTGAACTATTAAAAATCTTAAAAGATGACGCTGTTAAGGTGCTACACTCAATATGCCAGCAAGTTTGGAAAACTCAGCAGTGGCCAGAGGATTGGAAAAGATCAGTCTACATCCCAATCCCAAAGAAGGGCAGTGCCAAAGAATACTCCAGCTACCGTACAATTGCACTCATTTCACACGCTAGCAAGGTTATGCTCAAAATCCTACAAGGTAGGCTTCAGCAGTATGTGGACCAAGAACTCCCAGAAGTACAAGCTGGATTTCGAAGGGGCAGAGGAACTAGAGACCAAATTGCTAACATGCGCTGGATTATGGAGAAAGCCAGAGAGTTCCAGAAAAACATCTACTTCTGCTTCATTGACTACGCAAAAGCCTTTGACCGTGTGGACCACAGCAAACTATGGCAAGTTCTTAAAGAAATGGGAGTGCCTGACCACCTTATCTCTCTCCTCAGAAATCTATACGTGGGACAGGAAGCAACAGTTAGAACTGGATATGGAACAACTGATTGGTTCAAAATTGGGAAAGGAGTACGACAAGGCTTTATATTGTCTCCCTGCTTATTTAATTTATATGCAGAATACATTATGCGAAAGGCAGTACTGGATGAATCCCAAGCTGGAATTAAGGTTGCCGGAAGAAATATCAACAACCTCCGATATGCAGATGATACCACTCTGATGGCAGAAAGTGAGGAGGAATTAAAGAACCTCTTAATAAGGGTGAAAGAGGAGAGCGCCAAAAATGGTCTGAAGCTCAACATCAAAAAAACTAAGCTCATGGCCACTGGCCCCATCACCTCATGGCAAATAGAAGGGGAAGATATGGAAGTAGTGACAGATTTTACTTTCCTGGGCTCCATGATCACTGCAGATGGTGACAGCAGCCACGAAACTAAAAGACGCCTGCTTCTTGGGTGGAAAGTGATGACAAACCTAGACAACATCTTAAAAAGCAGAGACATCACCTTGCCGACAAAGGTCCGCATAGTCCAAGCTATGGTTTTTCCAGTTGCGATGTATGGAAGTGAGAGCTGGACCATAAAGAAGGCTGACCGCCGAAGAATTGATGCTTTTGAATTGTGGTGCTGGAGGAGACTCTTGAGAGTCCCTGGACTGGAAGGACAGATCCTGAAGCGGAGGCTCCAATACTTTGGCCATCTCATGAGAAGAGAAGACTCCCTGGAAAAGACCCTGATGTTGGGAAAGTGTGAGGGCAAGAGGAGAAGGGGCCGACAGAGGACGAGATGGTTGGATAGTGTCACCGAAGCTACCAACATGAATTTGACCAAACTCCAGGAGGCAGTGGAAGACAGGAGGGCCTGGCGTGCTCTGGTCCATGGGGTCATGAAGAGTCCGACACGACTTAACGACTAAACAACAACAACCCCCTAATTTTCCAAAAAGCATTTTTTTTTCATGAAAGAAACTTCTATTTTCCTGCCTCATTGTCAGGGCTCTTTAGAATGTCTTTTGGTAATATTTTTGAGCTTAATGTAACATTGTGTGTTAGCTGAGTGTACTGCATTTCTTCTTCTCCTCCTTCTCCCTCTCCTTCTCCTCCTCCTTCTCCTTGTTATTTATCATGTCATCATTTTGCAGCTTTCCTGGCTGCCCACATTTTTTGATATGAGGATGATTTATATTAACCTCCTTTCCTAGGACAGATCCTCTTGAGATTAAGCAGAGCATAATACTGCACCACAGAGTTCCATGTGAAGCATTGTGCAGGCTGAAGATTTCCCCATAGGAATGCATGTGACTTTCACTTGCACAATATACAGGATGCCTCCTCGTGTAAGCTCAGAAGCTCTTAAACCACTCAGCTTAGTAAAAGGCATAAGCAGGATTCTGCCACTGGGCTTTCGCTGAAATATAGGAAGCCGGAGGAACTGCTGGCTGCTACAGGGATGACCATTCACACATACTCCTCAGTCATCTCATGAGTTAGAGATGCATAAGAATCCTGAATGTCACCCCACAATAATTTTTTTAAGTATATATTATTTATTTATTTGTGTGTTTCTGTATTGTTGACTTAGTGTACAATTTTTTTTTCCAGTTGGAACAGTATCCTTAAAAAATGTTGGAAAAATTTCAGCACTTTTCTCATTCCCTACGTTTATGAATGAGCACGAAGCTTCCAGTCAGTTGTACTTTGCAGAATGTTATTTCATACAAGGCAGCTCAAGAGATGTATTTTGAATCCATTGCTCTTGTATTGTAAGGCATTTCTGTCTGTCTAGTAAATCTTGCACCCAGAGGACATTATTTCTTGTTGCTTTCAAATGGATGGTCAAGCTCTTGAAGAGAAAGTGAATATGGTGCTCAGTGACCAGACTAGAGCCTTCAGCAATGTGTGTGTGTATGTGTGTGTGTGTGTATGCACCCAACAGCAATAGGTGAGACATTAGTTTAAAATTTTACTTATTTGGGATGTCAAGAAGCTGAGATTTAGAAAATGTAAAAACAGGAGGAACCAAAACTGACACCTCCATTTAGCCAAGTCCAGAGCTCTGAGGGCTTACCTCTTAGAGGTCTGGATTTGCATACCTAAGTACCAGTCACTTTAGCAGCAGTGAGTTGCTATAGGCCCCCCCTTTTCTTTTAGAAAAACAGATGCATCATTTTTCACTGCAATACAGCAGGCAGGTACAACCTGACAGACACTCTCCCCAGGCTGAGAATAGCTCTACTTTGAATTTGGATTTTGTAAATGAGAGAATTTCAAATCAGTTAATTTCTTTAGAATACAGCAAAATGCACAAACAACTTCGTATCTGAATGGAAATAAACTGAGATTCCAAATTTTAAACTTCTCCAAGCTGTGGCTGAAGTCTGACAATCCCAGTTTAATTCAGAAGGAGAAATAGAATGGAAGTTATTGGCCACGGGACCACTGCCTCCCACCTCCCAAGGTGTACATCTCAAGAAAGGAGAAACCAGCCATCTCTTCCTTTGACCAGAGGAGAGGCAGTGGTAATGACTTCAATTTCCCCTTCCCTGAGAGCAGGAACACTTCACTTCTCTCTGGATTGCAGAAGCAGAAGAACACTGTCTCATGACCCTTTGACACGCGCATGCAACCCCTGAACATGAAGCCTATTGTTCCCAGTAGAAAAAACAAGAGGCCAGCCAAGTTACATGGACAGAATTTCTAAGCAACCTTCCTTCTTCATGAGGCCATCAACAGGTCTCCCCTTTAAAAGGGCACTTTGCGTTATTAAACTTCTTTATGGTGTTACAGCACAAATATCTTCATGTCCTGCTAACACATCATTCCTGAAGGATGTGAGAGGGGAGCTATCAGTGCCACGTCTAAGATACGGCATGCAATTAAAGCCCCAAACAATGCAGCGCCATAAATCATTGGCACTATGACTGGTCAGTGTAGCAGAGCGTGGAGTAAAGATCTTAATTACAGTGAGACCGAACTAGAATTAGATTATTTATTGCATAATGGAGAGAGAATGTGTGTGTGTGTGTGTCACTGCAGAGCATCTCCTTGGATATTTCATTGTTTGGGAAAGGGGCCAAGGACACAAAGAGGTTACGGAAGTCTTTGGAGAACATTCGTGCTCAGATGGGGTGGAAACCTGCTGGTTGCTTTATACGAGGCCAGAGGATTGTCTCTGTGATTTTAAAGCAAAAGCAACATCCTTTGAAGAATGCTGCCAGTTCTGCAGGTGGCCAAACAGCTGGAGAGTTGCAGGGCTGACTGGGAGTCAGCAGGGCACCTTTGTTGCTTTGTCATGCTACAGAAGGTTTTTAAAACTTTCTCGCTTGCTTGCTTTCTCTTACTGACAGTGCTTCTTTATTCCTTCAAATCTAACAGGGTTGAACTCCTGTGAGAAACTGATAATTTTAAGGATGGAGGGTTGTATGAGTATTATAGGAAAAAAATAGATTTGCACGCTATTACCAGCTCCTGGAAAAGATTTTTTTTTTTGGACTACAACTCCCAGAATCCTCCTGGTGGGATGGCCAGTCTTTTCAAGCTGCTATGTTTGATCAATCAACATGCAAACGAATCCTGTGCTTATCTCCCATGATAACGCCCCCCCCCCCAACAAAACCAAGCTTATCTGCAACATGCAGAGATAAGAAATCTTACATTAGGATAAACAAATGTAACTTATTAAGGGTGACCCATTTCTAATGATATGCCAGTTGTAACATCTGCCTTGACCTTCACTTAACCCTTTGAAGCAAGCCCTTCAAATGCTATGGAGAGCGCTTGACTCATTTTATGATCTGAACTTTTCAAAATTAACACACTTCATCAGAAATAAAATGGAAAGTACTGGAATTTTTTGAAACAAATAAATTGAATATGAGAGAAATTAAAACAAAAGCAGTGATTTACTCATCCAAGCAGAGATTTTGAGAACTCATCAAAGTGCAGATTTGAAGCCCTGTGAAAGCAGTCATGGTTTTGGTGCTAAAAAAGAGTTGTCACCTCTTTTGAAAATATTATGATCCAAAGGTTAAGCAGGGGTACCTGTCAGTTTCTAAAGTGGCACTCAGATCAAACTGAGGTTCTCTAAAGCAGGGGTCCCCAACCCCCAGTCCGCAGCCCATTGCCGGTCCGTGGTCTTGGCAGGACCAGGCCATGGAGACAGATCTCCCACCCCCCTGCGTGCACCCCACCCACCCCCACGGCCCACCCACCTGCACACATGGGTGCCCCGCCCCCACGATCGCCTCCTGCCCCCCGTGAGTGCACCCTGCACCGTCCATACATGTGTGTGAGCTCCGCCCACCCCCTGCGAGCGCGTCCTGCACCATCCGTGCATGCGCGTGAGCGCACCCCACCCCCCGCAAGAACATCCTGCACCATCCATGCATGCGCACAAGCACACCCCACACACAGAACTGACCCCGTACCCCCAACTGGTCTGTGGGTCAGAAAAGGTTGGGGACCACTGCTCTAAAGCACCAAACATTGCTTTGGTGGGGGGGTTAAAACAAATTTTTAGAAGCACTCAATGAGAAAACAAAATGGTATAACAGAAAAACCATGAAGCCCCAAGTAGAAGGGACTGACAACTCAAGCCCCAGTGAAAAGTCCAAGCTCTCCTGGGAAGCCAAATCACAGAGCCTCTAGGAGGAAATTCCCCATCTTTGTGATTGGCAGCCATATTTCATAGTGGGGCAAGTGTGCATTGGCATTTTTTTTTTCCATTTCAGATAGCTACAGATCTCAATCCAATTGACTGAGTACATGTGCAATTTGTGTCACCATGCAGGATTTACAAGGGATGGGTCACACTAGTATTAGCATTAGGACCCTTTATTCAATTTTGTACTTTATTTTTTAAAAAATAAAATACCGGGTACTTTTCACTGTGCATGCCTGTGTTCCAGGCAGGACAATAGCAAATGTGACACATAAGGCAGCAATCAAGTACTCCGCCCGCTGGGACAGCAAAACTACTAATTTGGTGTGCTTCTTCCCTCTTCAATAAATGTTTTTGCTGATTAAACTGAGTAAATGTGAGTAAATTGCACACATCCCAGTAGGGTGGAGAAAAAGAAGGGAAAAAACTAATGGAAAAAAACCTCTGTACACTGGGTCAAGTGATATTTGATGGCACTGATTTCCACAGCCGTCCACTTCATGTCAGTAACTTTTATTTTCCTTTTTTGTCACTATTTGAACAAATACAAATACATATAAATATTTTGAAATATTCAGACACAAATTAAATTGGAAAGCCTGCAAATCAGCTCAAAGCAAATCCATTGTAACTTTTAAGACAAACAATTTGAATCAAATTGAAGCAGATGATATTCAAAAACCTCTAAAATATTTTTCCCAACAGTTCTTTGAAGGATGTTCATGTAAGAAGATACTTCAGCTTCCTAAAACATGCATGCCAGTGGCTATATTTTAGTAGCCATAAAACCTATGCCCCAAACCACCCCAGAAAATTTTCCTCCATTCTTTTCCTGTCCCCTTGCCTCTTCTCTATAGGAACAATCCTCTGGGAAAACTTGTGAAGCCTACAAGGCATGACAATCTAGCCATGTCTTGCATCTGCTTGTCAGAGAAGTGACTGTGATGGCAGGGGTGAGGTGGGCCATGACAGCTTCAAATGAAGGCTAAAGAAAACTGAAAAAGCAGTTTGCTAATTTGCTTCTCACCAAGCGGTCTCAACTGCTGACAGGCAGCTCTGATGTCCAGGTGTCTCCTAATTGGCATGTTGCCATGCTGCACCATGTAGTGTCCAGGCTAACAGTTGGTTACAGCTTTTCAGTAATGTAAAGGTCACGGAAAGAGAGCAACAACCCAAATAAAAAGTGTCAAGGTCTTGTGGTAAGTACTTATTGTGAGAAGGAGAGGAGAGGACGAGATACAGATTCATCAACTCTTTAGTGTCCTGGCAGGCAGTCACTGGACAGGATAGGTCTCAGCCGGGAGCTGAGCAGCATTGCTTGATGCTCTCTTTTCCTCTCCCCTGATTTGTGTTGGCAAAGGCAGGCAGCAAGAGACCCTTAGTGGTTGTCACGGCAACAGCATATCACCAAGCCATGCAGTGAAAGGCTGTGATCTCTATAGCCATCTAAACTTCTGTGGGGGCATCCAGGGCATTCAACAACATTCCCCCCTCTTCATGTATGCATTCTACTGCACACAGGTAAACTCTTAGCTGTGCCAGTCTAGGACACTTTGGTGTCTGAAGGTGAAGGCTAAGATGGTGCCCTCTCCATAGTTCACACACAGAAGCTAACAGGGTTAAACATTTTCTTCTTCTAAGGGCAATGCAATCATGTTCTCCCCTTTGCCTGAGGCAGAGAAGATGTGTGGCTCTTTGGGGGGAACAGCCGAGTTGGTCATGGGAAACCACCAGCAAGTAGTTATGCTGGTCTCCAGCATCTGCTGCCTGAGACTGTCACCTCACTCTGCCTGCCTCACAGTAGGAATATCTCAGCTCATATGCATACAAATACCATAGTTTTCCATGTATAAGATGACCCGATGTATAAGACGACCTCCACTTTTCCAACCCCAAATAAGAAAATTTGATCGCGGCTTTCCCCCTCCACTTAAGCCCTGCGAAAGCAGGTTCAAAGGGCTGCGGAAGTGGAGGGGGAAAGCAGCGATGAAAGGGCTGCAGGATCACACCCCTTTCATCCTGCAGCCCTTTCATGGCTGCTTTACCCCTGCGCTTCATAAGCCCCACGGGGCTTAGGAAGTGGAGGGGTAAAACAGCCATGAAAGGGCTGCAGGATCACAGCCCTTTCATCCTGCAGCCCTTTCATGGCTGCTTTACCCCTGCACTTCATAAGCCCCTTTCCCCCCTTACTTCCGTGTATAAGACGACCCTCAATTTTTAGTCCAAAGATTTTAGATAAAAGTATTGTCTTATACACGGAAAAATATGGTATATCTCCTGCCCAGGTTTTGTACATCTCTATGAAAATGAGGCTCCTTTACACCAGTGGGTAGGAGGGCATGGCCAGAAATGACACTAGGCCACTTGCAGATATAATGAATGGAAAGATTTATTTAAGTTCAACACAGAGGACAGAGAGAAAAGAACGTCTTTTGCTAATTCAGAAAGAATGAAACATTTTCAAATAGAAAATCAGTAACATTCCATGAAGAAAATAATAACAGTCACAGAATCAAACCTGTTGTTCCGTACAGAAATTTTCCCACACAAAGCAAACTATGATTCCATATTTACTAACGCCGATTGTATTAACAATCCTGAGCAAACTAAATTAACTCTTTAAATGAAATCTGTGGCATACAAAATCAAGGTCTATGAAATCAGCAATGACTTGAGGTATTATCTAGCACCACCTAAACTCGCTCCAGCTCTGACTCTTAGAAGGAGGCCTAAAAGTTCCAACTATATAGCAGCAAAGCTGGCAACTCAAAATATGATTGGAACAGGAATTAAAATATTATATCTGCCCAATCCAATTTAGAGCTATGAAGAGCTTGGCCCCATAGGTTCAGATAGGCACGTTCAGCAGACCCTCCTGCTAGATGGGGGCCCCTGGAGCGGCTCAGCAGGGAAGTTAGTTAGAAGAAGGATGAGTTAGTGAGGCGGAAAGTCCTTCTCTCTTTTCAAGGGAAGGGGATAAGGAACCAAGATTTTAGAGGAAAGATTGAAGAGAGGGGGGGAACCCTCTTCTCTCCAGGTTCAGTGGCTTTTTGTTCCATAGACTCCTCTAAAGTTTCCTGCATTCTGATTGATTTCTTTACCTTCTTTCCCAGTTGGTAACCACAAAATGGTTCTTCATTGGTGAATAACATGATGGGGTCAAAACCTGTGGAAACAATTCTCTATTGTTTTCAGGGGGTAACATAACCCTAAGCACCATATTCCTGTATAAGGAACATCCCAGGCTCATGGGGGTAACAACTTTCCAGGGGTCTATGCATCATGTATCCATCTCCATACTGGCCCTTTGTTTTCGGCTCAAAGAAGCTATGTCAGCACCATGATGTTGTCCCCAGCATCCCATTTTCCAGGTAGCTAACGTTTCCTGCCCTGTATGAGAGCGGGCCTGTATCTGAGCCAACTTCTTGTCCCTTCTTCCAGCTTGAGCCCCCTGTTCCTGGTGTATAGATGTCTTCAGGATAGGACCTGAGTAACACTCTATAGCCCTGTTTGAGTCATCCTCTAATCTAGCTTTCATCAACCACCCCCCCTCCACCAACAGTTTCTCCTCTTACACTGATTAGAAAATGACTAAAAAGGACACACACACCAAGCCAGCATAGCCAGTGGGGGTTGTGGACCAGATAAAATAACCTTCCCAAACTCTTATTCAAATGCTCTGCCTTTTCTTCAGTGCTTTATTCGAAAATGCTATAAGTGATGTAATTTGCACAGAAAAACCAAATTGGTCAATTTCTTTTGTGTTTTGTTTCAGAATTAAACCTGTATACCTTTAAAAAGTGACAGAGGATATTGCATTTGTTTGTCCATCGATTGCTCATCTTTTCTTTCTGACTGGAGTATTTTATTGTCAGTGCTGCTGCTGCCACTGCCACTACTACTACCACTATTACTGCTGCTGCTGCTTGTTATAGGCACCAATGACAACAGTTAAAGTCCATCAGTTGGAAGTTGGTGCATGAGGAAGCTCAGCAGATACCACCCTGTCCATGTCTCTTGCAAACCTGGAGTCATCAAAGACATGTCATGAGGCCATCATCAGGACCACAATTTGTTCCAGGACCATGGGGACTGCTTTCTTTCATGACAGGAAGGGCCTGGAAGTTGTTAAGATGTTCTGTATTCACTCTCTGGAGAAAAAGAAAAGATAGGATCTGGTCACATTTCTACAGTTAAAACTAGGTGTTGAATTTGGACAGAGAATGCTTTTCTAATATCTTCCCCAAACACTGATCATCAAATACCTCAGATCCTATAGCTGTCTTTGAATGGCTTTTCAATATTTTCTAGTATCTTTACCCTATTTGGGGGGAAAGAAATTGGGAAATCAGCTCTTCTGAATTTTACTGGGGGAGGGGATTTCCAATATTTGTCAGAGGTAGGGTTCATGTACCAGTAGTACTGTGTGTATCACAGCTTCATTCATTGTAAGGCAGCCAAGGGTGCTGTGTTTCTTCTTATTCTCTTTTTCCTATGTGTCTTCATTGCCCTACTGCTTTTCCAACTGTCCACACATTTATTGATCTGAAAAAGCTCTGAGGGAAGAGTTACTGCATTGAATCTACACCTGGCCTTTACTTAAAATGTGGGAAGCCAGGGAGGTTGCTTGATGTAAGAGATAATAGGACAATTAAAGACAGAACATTCACACACACTCCTCAGGAGCTCCATAATTAAAATAAATACAGGGATCTTGAATCTCATCCTTCTGTATTACTCCTATTTTATTTTTCCAGTCAACTTTCTTTTTCAAAGGATTTTCTCTTCTATCAAATTAAATGAGAGCAACAAGGGAGAATGAGAGAAATGTTTGGCATAATTCTTTGACAGAGCAAGTGGGCTATGTATAAAGCTATGATTCTGGTGAATACTTTGAGAAGGGGAAAGGAACCAAGGTGGAGGAACACTGCATTAAATATGCTGAAATTTGCAGCAAAAACTAGCAGGGATCACTGGGGATTTTGAAACAAGTAGTCCCAAAAAGGGATTGTGCTAAACACTACAACTATGAAAGTGTAAGGCATGAATGTATGCCGCTATATATGCCGTGGTCATTTGTCTCTCACGGTGGTCAAAAACATGCCAGAAAGTTTGGAGATGAGGACTTTGACTTTGGTTTCTCTAGTTCATGTGGTCCAGTGAGAATATTTTCCAACATGCCACTTCTGGTACAATGGCATTTATTTATTTATTTATTTATTATGCAGAAGACAGGAGGCCAACCTCCATACTCTGCCAGCTTGGAGAAACCTCAGCCAAGGGATGCCAAGACACGGTTCATCAAGTTGCCATGGAAACTGACATCTTATGACGAAGGAGCGGGCGTATGCAGATTCATGCCACATGAATCATCTGCACTCTGCTTGACAGGGAAAAGGCAATGCACAGAGATGGGCAAAGTGTGCAGCGCTTATCCATTCAGAAATCTGTGCAGGTCCAGATAAGAGAAGGAGCACGAGAGAGGGAGAAAGACAGAATATAGAAAAGGAAGAGGAAAATGGGCAGTCCCATGGTCTCAGTGACTAACTCTAACACCCACATTTCCTGGCATTCAGAAACAGGGGTTTGGCCTTTCACATTCTGCCTCCCACTTACGCACCTTTCAAACAGCCACTCAACAATACATGAATGATCCACTTGCAGTATGCTACCCCTTTAAGAGGAAGGTCAAGAAGATATCTGTGCTAAGGATTGGGAATTTTTTTTCTACTGGATTTGCCTATCTTGAGGAAAGTAGCCTTCCTGCAATTCTCGTGACTAGTGTCAGATGAAAGGCATTTTGCCTTGAGAATTCACACATTTGCACATTCACGCGGAAGGCTGTGCACATTTTAAAATGTGAATTACTAAAACGTGTACTTTGAGATACACAGTGTGGTATAGTGGATAGAGTGACAGGCTAGGACTCTGGAGACCAGGATTGAATTCCTACTCAGCCATGGAAACTCACTAGGGGAGTGAAACTGGTAAATCCATTCCTTGAATCGCTTGCCTTGAAAACCCTACTAGGGTTGCTATAAGTAAATTCTGACTTGATGGCACACAACAACAACAGGTGCATTTTAATCAGAGGAGGAAACACTTAAGTAAATGTACACATTAGGAAAAATGGATAAAGTAGATGTGCATGAATGTTCATGCATGGAGTGAGGAGATCTGCACAAGGTCTTTCAGCCTAATATGAGGAAGGACATGAAGAAAATGCAAGTGAGATTTGGATAAAGGCAACAAACTTAAGAGTGAGAGATTTTCATATTCTTACTTGGCGCCAGCAGGTCATGCTAGAGTTCACTTCTAGGACAGAAGCTAGAACTCACAGTTGGGGCCTGCATCACCTCCTCAGAGGCCAATCCAATCCTGAGCCTATTCAATTCAAAGGTTATGGGCCAAGTCACACAACTGATTTACATCAATTCCAGTCCTGACTTTTTTTTTTTAAGGTAAGTGATACATCACTAAATTGAGTGTCTTCTAGCTATGCCCCTGGCATGCTAACCATCCGCCGTATCCTGGTGCGCTTGCTCTGTGAGCATCTTCTGTGTCCTGGCATGCTCACTCTGCAGGGACAGAGCAGGTGCAGAGCAACCTCCCTTTCCTAGACTAAACGCAAAAGGATGGGATGGTAAATCTTCATTAAAAGCCTTGCTGCCTGTAACAGAGCCTTAGGAGAGACATTTCCATTTTTTAAAAAGGAACAGAAACGCAAAGAAACTACCATCTGATCTTAAATCTCTAAGATTTTAGAAGGTTCAGAAGGTTAACAGCTGACAACAAAATGTAAGTAGTAAAAGCAGAGATAAAACCCAAAATCAAGGACTGAATGCTCGCTGGAACTGGGAGGTTTTAGTGTGGTATCTGAGAAATACTGATGAGGAAGCCAGGTGGCTGTAGAAGAATTTTCTAGAAGCACTACGGGCTTTTTCAATTCTTGCATGAGTGCAGTGGTGGGCAGTGTTGTAGATATGCATATAGTATATGCAATATGTAGTTGTGTGTTCTAATAATATCCACATTTATACTGGTGAGTTATATGTATGCTGCCGCCTGTGCAACTTTGGTGCACCACCCCAGAACACCACCTGAAAGAGTGGCTGGTAAACTGCTTCTGAGTATTTTATACCTAGAAAACCCCGGGAGCATTGCCATAACTCGAAATCATGTAGAGGGTTCAAAATTATTCTTATATGACAGGATGACACTAACTCATAGGTGACACCAAGTAGTCATTTGCCCTCATGAAGAAGATGCAATAGCCCTACTCTTTCCCTAGCAAATGCCTGAACAGCACCTGTCCTATTCAACTTGAAAATCTCATTTCATTCTGACACTACTGGACGTTTGACTGCCTGCCTCTAAAGGCTAGAAGACTCATTTCCAGTTTTCTTGTACACAAATGATGCAAGCCTATCACACAGGCACATGTACCCCATAAGTCTGCTGTTTTTTTCCATCAGTGCAGTTGAACTTTTCTATTAATATGGAAATGTAATTAACTAATTGATTAACTGACATCCTCATCAACTTTTAAATAGGTGACATTTTAGGTTCTTGCAAATATATCTGTGCAAATCTTTTTCTCTTACAGTACAATTGGTGCATGTTTACTCAGAAGTAAGTCCCAGTGAATTCAATGGGATAATATTTGAAGGATGACATATTTTATAGTAGAATCTCTTCCACATAATGAACTGAAATTTGGTGAGACTGACTCCCCTAGAAGTGTATATAGGATTACAGGTATGGCTATTTTAAGATGAGACAATGCCAGCTATGTTAACTAATCTGCAGGAAGGCTGTGCTTTTGTGAGAAGCTCTCATCTGGCCTCAGTGATCTACTCTTGAACAACTTAGTTATTTTAATTGTTTATAATATTGTTTATGAAACCTCCATGAAGGAATGAATACCAGATTCAGAGACACAACTCAAAACAGTTGCAGGTCACTAGCTGTTTCTAAAGACAGGACATACCAAACTGAGTGCTAGCCCGGTGTCCAATCTGAAGGTTGAAATATGCACCACCATCACCATAAAATTCAGATTTAGAGTGGCATCAGTGCACATTTCCAGCCATTTCAAAGAAGTGAAAAGTGATGGCATTACAAGTCTGAATTCAGACTGCACGTCAAGGGCAACGCTTCCACAGAAAATGCACAGCTAAAATGATCAAATGGTAAAAGCAATTCCTCTGTGAGGAAAGGTTGTGCTGTTTGGGATTGTGTCGCTTTAAAGACAAGAATGTGTGCATGACAGAAGTGTATAAAATTATTCACGATGCAGAAAAAGTGGAGAGAGAGGGCTTTTCTCCTTCCTTCCTAATGCCAAAACCTGGGATCATCTGAGGAGACTGAGCAGGGGGAAATTCAGGACGGGTAAAGACTTGTTCATACACCAGTAGTTAACCTGTGTTCAGTACTACTTATTGCTATGATGTTCACCAACCAGATGGCTTAAAAAGAGTTTGTACATATTCATGAAACATAAGGCTAGTGATGATGACTACATATTATATTCACAATCACAGACAGTATATTCTTTTCAATACTGGTTGCTTGGGCATAAGAACAGGAGAGTGCTGTTCCTTATGCTTCTGGTCTTTGAGAACAGAATGATGGACTAGAGAAGCTTTCCCTATGACCCTGAAGGCCCTTCTTCTTCTTCTTTTCAATCTTTATTGTTCCTAGGTGGCAGACAACAAACACTGAGTGAGTTATAGGATGACTCCTTTTCTGGGTTTTTGTTGACTGACGCCTTGTGCACCGGCAAAGATTGGAGTGCAGAAAACACAAGCCATCCTAATCAGTCAAGAGACAGACAAGTGAGAAGGGACCTGGGTCCTACTACCTTGGACAGAGTACAAAGCATGGCAAGATTCCTCCCCAATCTGAAAGCGAATGCCGTCTGACGTGAGTGAGGGTGGGATATATCTGCTAAGGGAGGGCAGTTCTTATGGAAAGCCAGTCTGAACAGACACCAGCCAGCAGCTACTTGAGGGGAAACCATTTTTAGTACTTTGCACCTAGAGAATCCCAAGAGGGCCACCATGAATTAGAATCAACTTTGCAGCACATAATTATTATTCCAGAAGTGAAGCTGATTTTGATCAATGTTTCTGGTGCCTGTAGTTTTCCCAGATTCTGTCCATTTTACATTTCTCTGTGACATTTTTTGGGGCAATTGCACCTTTTATGACAATGGGACCAATTACCTCGGGAGGTGGTAAGTGCTCCAATGCTGGAGGCATTCAAGAGACAACCATCTGTCAGATCTGCTTTGATTTGGATTCCTGCCTTAAGCAGGGGGTTGGACTAGAGGCCCTTATAGGCCCCTTCCACCTCTATTTATTCTATGATTCTGTTCTATAATTCTGTATAATACTGCTATTGCTGCTGCTGCTGCCAACAACAAGCAAGTTACCTAGAAAATTGGGTCTGCTCTCTACTCTTCTGCCTGAGAAAGTCCCCTCACAACACCTTCAAAAGTTAAGCACTCTGTGACAAAAAGAAAAAAATTCTTCCCATTTGTTACTAATTGTCACTTTTGCACCCACTTCTGCTTAACCAAAGACAGATCCAAAGAGGACCCATTAGTTTAATTTTTAATTTGACCCAAAGCCAATGGTAGAGGACTGTGAGAGAGAAGATACAACATTTTACTGAAGAGAACAGAGGCATATTCTACATTTTGGCTCTTCATCCCTGCATCTTTATCATCTCCTTCTGCTAGGTTAGACCACTGGGGAGATGCCAGAAACATACAAACACTGTCCAACAAAGCCTTTGAAAAGTGCTTGCGCCTTTCCTTAAGAGAAGTGTGTGTGTGATGATGGGGAAAATGCACCCATGTGCAGGAAGAATGTGCAGATCATTCCTTTTCTCTGGAATCCGGCTGCACTCTGAGCAGTCCCTTGTCAGCAGTAGGCTGGAGACCTGATGGTAATAAATGAGTCAAGAACACATCTGTACTCAGCAGTGGTGCTCCATGCCAAGGCGCTGCACGGCAGGATCACTCTCATCTGTCTCTCTTTAACAGGAACAAATGGAAATGAGTGAATCAATTAACACAGTGCATTAGAAAAATGTCAGTGCCACCGAATCTCACTTAACCCTTCCCTCTGCTGGCCAGCTTTGCTTGTCCATGTGTTGGCTATGACAGTGGCGCAGCAGCTAAGCTTGTGAATGGGCCAGCACAAAGAAACTGGCCCAAAAATGATAAAAAATGGAGGATATAAGGGAGGGTTGATATAATACATTGTCCAGACTCAGATCCCTCTTAACCAATGACCCAAGCTTGAAAAATGTGTATTTTGTTGTTGCTGCTGTTCTTTTGAACTACATGTCTTGGAAACATTCAGCCAGCATGAGAACTATAATCCAAAAATATTTTTTTTTAAGTTCTGCTTGTGACTATTCAATAAACTAGCTTCAGTTTTCCCCCCCTCTTAACTTGGTTCCATGTGTTCTACTGATGTATTTTAAAGGGGACTCCTGAGTTACAAACCCTGGCTTTACAAACTCACTTTTTGTGACTTCTACAATGTCATCCAATACTCCCCACGCTAGTATCCAAAATTTGGTTTTACAACCTATATGGCCAGCACTCTGATAAAACACAACAGCAGAGACACAGAGGTTGGGGGAAGAAAGACTAACACAGTGGAAGACAGAAAGGCAGGTCACAGTAATCGATACAGTGAAGGAAGTACAGGAGAAGATAGATAAGGGAAAGAAAAGGAACAATCCAGACAGCAGAGGATCAAGCAGGAGAGGGTAGCATTAATGGTCACATCAGCAGGACAGAACTGATAGTTCCAATGTTGCTGGTAGGTGGAGAAGCTCCGGGAGGGCTGTGAAGCAGTACTAAGGCCACTGAAGAATTTAAAAACCATGGAAAGAACAGATTTACCTTACTGCACTGAGATGGATAAAAAAATTGTACACCTATGAACTGTGGATTGAATCCAAAGATATTATAAGTGAGGAATGCAAAAAGACCATTTGTGTAGTCAAAAGAAAAAAACTTCAGTTGATGATTGATAAACATCTTAAGGTTGTTAATGATACATGAGAAATGAAAGCAAAAGATAGCAGAAACAGGGTTGGAATCTTAAATGCATATTTTCAGTGGCTTCTATAACTTTTCAGTAGCTTGCATAGAGAATTATTATAATACTCTTTGAAAACAAAAGAAATACAAAAAACAAAAAAAAAAAGGGAACAGAAGGAACAGAAAAAGACAAACAAGCCAAGAAATCAAAGAGAAATTTAAACCTAATTTACAACAACAACAACAACAACAACATTCCAGGGGATGCCAGAGTTGAAAATAAAGAATTGGAAAAACTAACAAAATACAGAGATCTGGCAATCGGAACATCTCGATTATGAATGAAACACACTTCAGTGGTCCCCGTAGTCATCGGGGCTTTGGGAACAATACAAAAAATTTCACACAGTATTATAAGCAGTTGCAGATCTCAGAAATAACACCATCAAAGCTACCAAAAAACCCCCCCAAAAACCCAGCAATATTAGGAACAGCATATTGCACCAATATTTAATGGATACTTAGGTTTTTTGGTTAAAACTTATATCCATTATATAATACCAGTCAATGCTATTATAAGTTTGATTGACTGTAACTGGTATTTTTTACTACTACTACTACTACTACTACTACTACTACTACTACTACTACTACTACTAATAATAATAATAATAATAATAATAATAATAATAATAATAATAATAATAATAATAATAATAATAATAATAATAATATGCCATCAAATCTATAGATGATGAAAATATAAACTACTAAGGATAAAATAAAGATTAAAAACAATACATTGAACTATACAGAAAAGTATGACAGCAAGTCTGATAGTTTCCTTCAAAAAAGAATTATAATGAAAAATCTGTAATTTTACAAAGTGAAATGAAAACTGTAGTCAAAATACTTGGAAGAAATAAATCATCAGGGATAGTTGAGGTACCAATAGAGCTTTTTAAAGCTACAGAGTCTGAATCTATCAAAATCTGAACATAATTATGACAACAAATATGGAAAACAAAATGTTGACCATAGACTGTAAATATTCCATATACATTCCAGAGCCCAAAGATTGGGAGACAGTGCAATCTTTGGAGACACCAAAGATTGCACTAACTATAGGACCATCACATTAATTTTGCATGCAAGCAAAGTGGTGCTGAAGATTTTACAACAAAGACTTTTACCATAAAGAGAGTGAAAATGCCAGATATGGAAAAGAAAGAAGCTCTACAGATCATATTGCAAATATACATTGACTAGCGAAGCATACAAAATAATTTCAAAAGAAAATCAGTATATATTACGATAAAGACAAACAAATGATATGTAAATCAAATCAAGACTGAACTTTGATTAGAAACTAAAATGACTAAACTGATACTTTGGACATACAGTGGTGCCTCGACTTACGGAATTAATCCGTATTGGAACGGTGGCCGCAACTCGAAATTTTCGTAAGTCGAAGCACCATTTCCCATAGGAATGTATTGAAAACCGATTAATCCGTTCCGGCTCTTTTTTGGTTCTTATGTAGAGGCGCCGTTCTTACGTTGAAGCATTAGTTCCCATAGGAACTAATGCAAAGCCGGTTAATCCGTACTCTACCACTAGGGGGAGAAATATTTTTTTTAACCTAAGATGACCTAAGGTTAAAAAAAGGGCAGGAAAGGAGGGAGGGAGGGAGGGAACACCTTTTAAACAGAACCAAGCAGCTTTAAACCAAACCAAGCACCTTTTAAACCAATTTTTGCATTTTAAAATTACAGTACCAGGCAGTACCGGGCAGTACCGGGCAGTCCAAAGTGCATTTCTCGCTTTTTCTGCATTTTTTTTTTAGTCTGTAAGTCGAAGCTCCGGCCGCAAGTCAAAGCAAAATTTTGCAGCCGGAGCTTTTCTTAAGTCGAAATTTTCGTAAGTAGGGACGTCTGTAAGTCGAGGCACCACTGTATCATGAGAAAACAATGTTCACTGGAAAAGAAAATAATGCTACCATGTTTCCCCGAAAATAAGACAGGGTCTTATATTAATTTTTGCTCTAAAAACACTTTAGGGCTTGTTTTTAGGGGATGTTTTATTTTACAGTCATGTCATCTTCTGGTTGCTGCACAATGGTGGAGGGCAGGGTTTCACTTAACTGGAGCTTATTTTTGGGGTAGGGCTTATATTACGAGCATCTTGAAATATCATACTAGGGCTTATTTTCAGGTTAGGTCTTATTTTCGGGGAAACGGTAGGAAAAAGTGAACATAGCAGACAAGGAGGAAGGCAAAAATGAGATGGTGAGATAGAATATCTCTATAAAAGAAGTCAATGTAGTTTGCAGGAGCTGTTAATGATAAGATCTTTTGGAAGCCTTAAATTCATAAGGTCACCACTAGAGATGGGCACGAATCGGAAAAATTGTGATTATCGTGATTCATAATTTGTCATGGTCAACAAATCATGAATTTATGAGTTTTGTCTTCACTTTATGATATAAAGCTGCCCCCAAGGCACCTAGAGACACCAAAATCACAAAGGTGCTTCGCCTGACTCTCCTCTTCAGGCTGTCCAGGTTTGGTGAAGATTGGGTTTTGGATGTCCATGTTACACACTCACAAAATGGGTCCCCCAAGGAAACTGACAGAGGTAGCTGGCATGCACACAATGCCCTCGAAGCCCACCCCATTTAATGCCACCAACATGTTTCACGCAGCATCTGTGCATGTGGCCATGGATGATCTCCCTCTCTGGTGCCCACTGCTGCAGCATAGCCAGGAGCTCATTGACGATGTTCCTTCTTGTTGCCTGAGCGTCCATGTGTCACACCTACAGCAGAATGGCCCTTTAGCCTAGTGGCAGGTCAAGGGCCTCCCCCTGAAGCCCTGTCACCAATGCTCTGACACTCCTCAAGTCCTCTGGCTGCCACCAGTTATCGTGAGCAAGAGGTGGTCATGGTGACCTCTAGTCCACAGGTCCGCCCTGAAGTGCACCTTCCACCCCTATGCTCGTGAAAACTGGTCACAGACCACTTCACACACTGAGTTGAAGAGTGAGGGCAGGACTCTACAACTGATGATTGTCCGTGGGGGTGGGGGTCATACCAAGGGGCAAAAAAATATATGCTGCAACCAGCAGAAGGTTGGGGCTTCAATGATGGACAGTGGAAGCCTGAGCAGGGCAATTGTCTAGGCAACAAGATGAGTGGCTGCATCCTGTGCCTTGCCCTTAGACCACCAGCTGAGGGTCAGTTCAGATCCAATGGACACAACTTTGTGACGCGTGGCCTGCCTCATGTTCCCAGCTCCAGCAACCCTCGTGCCTGTCCTTTCAGAAGGAGGTGCCTCCTTCTGACTCCCCACTTTCCCCCTGGGGCTGCTCTCTTCCCCCCACCAGACAGTGGTGACAAACAGCTTTCCCCAGACAGGAGCCTTGTGTGGTGCCTCTCCGGATGTTGGCTGAGAGTGGTGGAGGACAGATGCCTGGGGTCTGACCCCCTCTGGACCACCATACGGTAGGCATTGCAGTGCACCAGCCGTGGGTCATCGTTGACTGCTGTGAAATTATCCCACAGGGCCCCTCTGCCCTGTTTACCACTACAATGACCCGCTGCCTGCCCCTGCCTGATGTTGGCCTGTGAAGACTGTGTGCCAGTGCTGCTGATCTGGGAGGATGGAGGAGAAGAGTCTGGGGACAGGGGTGTGGGTGTTTGGGAAGCCTGCTTTGCCATTACTGGTTCCAAGGACGGGGAGGTTTCTGGATCCTCTGGAGCCAGTAACTCCTCAGATTCCTCAAGGAAGAGGAGCAGAAGTTCTTTGGGCTCTGCAGAAAGCTCTGCAAGGCCACTGGAAGAGGAACGGTGGTGGTGTCTGGTCTAGTCAGGGGCTTTTCCCCCTTAGAGACCCCATGGCCACTGCCCTTCATTTTCACCTGCTCTCTATCCCCGCCTGACTAACCACACTGTACAAATAAAGGGGCGGGGAAGGAAACACTAAGTGGGGTAGTATAGGAGAGAAAGTGTGTAACTAAGGGAATATTTTTAAAAGGAGAAACAGGATGGTGGGGAAGGAATTGAAGGTTTTCTTTAAATATATATATATTTTTAAAGAGTAATGGGGGGGATAAGGAGCAGGAAAACTAATAGTATACCCCTAAATAACTAAATAGACACCTATTCCCAACTACACCCACTCTGCCCAAATGCACATCTCAAAAAATTATTAATTTTTCAACTAAAATGTGACCTGGATAAACAAAGCCCTCCCTAATGCCCCACTAATGAAAATAATAAAGAAAAAAAGTTATTTAAATTGAATATGTGCTTTTTTCAGCACACAGGAGTAGTGGCTACAGCACACAGCTAGCAACCAGCCACACACACAAACACACACACACACACACACACACACACACAAGCACTCTGGAATAAATGAGGGCAAAGGGTAAAATACACACACACCTCAAGAGATCACTCACCCTACCCGAAAACATGCCTCAAAAAAAATAATTGTTTTCAACTAAAATTTGGCCTAACTAAAGAAAGCCCACCCCAGTGTCCCACTAATAAAAATGATAAAGAAAAAAAAGTTTTTTTAAAAAAAATTGAGTATGTGCTTTTTCAGCACACAGGAGTAGAGGCTGGAGCACACAGCAAGCAACCACCCACCCACACATGCACTTTGGAATAAATGGGGGGCAAAGGATAATACACACACACACCAGAGATACCCACCCTAGCCTAAATCTAGCCTAAACCTGAAAAATAACTAGCCTTTGAAATAAAATGTAACACTAGAAAGTCCTCCCCAAATTCCCAGTATTTCAAATGAGAATGATAATAATGAAATAAATTAAATAAATGAAATAAATGTAAAATAGAAACATGTTTGCTTTGCTGCCACAATAGTGAAAAGCTGAATACAGCAAGTCACAGCAGCAACTGCCTGTGCCAAGACTCCAAGCAGGAGTGCAGAACGGCGGCAGGGGAAATGCTTATAAAGCCTCTGAAAAAGATACACCCCCACAGCCCTTTCAGCAGTGCTATTGGTTGCCTGCCCTGACAAACCAGAAGTCTCCAGGTCCCTCCCAGGGTTGCCCAGATCTTCTGATTGACAGCAGCAGGCTGCAGATGGCACAGAAGGTCCCAAAGGGTGGATAGACAAATCAACAAATAAAAAATGAGTAAAACTTTGTTGCTTCATATTCGTTGGGGTCTCAATATTGGACGAAAATGAAGTGACAAATATGCAATGAATTGGAAATTTATGACGAATATCGTGATTCTTTTTTATTCATCCCCATCTCTAGTCAGAAGTGACTTGATGGCACATAATAACAACAATGGGAAAATGGGGTTCAGCTGACAACTTCATGATAATCATTGGGGATCAATTAGGTTGTGAAGTGGGGGGGGGATCTCTTGCACTCAAGATATCTTAGTGCTTAAGGCCAGAGATACAGTTCAGCCAAAACGTACAGGGTCGAGGCACTGAGACTTTTTAATGAAGTGAGTTGATGATGATGCAACCTTTCTCAAAGTCTTCCTGTTCTTTCTGTTTAGCCACATTTGTTACAGTAGCTAGGAAGAAAACTATTCTTGGCTATCCTGTTTCATGATAGTTGCCTCAGGGTGAATTTGATCTTGAAAAAGCAAGTATAATAATCTATTCACTTTGCATAAGACCTCCTAGTGAAAATTAAAACTTCTAGAACTGGTTTCTTGATTTTGAGATCTCTACTAGATTCCTGTTGGCAAGCCTGGAGCATAAGGGCTCAGCCGCCAGACTGGTCTGCATTTGTCCTGGTGATCTCCAACCTGCAATTAAACAAACTGGAGATTGCACCATTGAAAATGACTGGGATTTCAGCCTGTACAATGGGTTATTGGGTTTCCCTTTGTAGAAGCAGAGAGGGGGACTGAATGCAGCATAGACCATTCTGTGCGCTATTAGGACATTGGCTAAATTATTTCACCCACTGAGCAAAGAAATACCTGGGAAATCCTGAACTAGTTTGTATATGTGGGTGGTTAAACCTAATTAATCTGTGTTAAGTTATTTGTAGTACCATGGCTGGGGAAAGTTCCTTTTTTTGGATTACAACTCCTAGTGGCTATGGTAGCAAGGGGGATTCTGGGATATTTTCCCCCAAGCTCTAAATTTGTTGATTCCATGAGGAGGCTCTCTAGGAAACCTCCTAGACCCCTCTTGAGGTTCTTTTGGGATTTATTATTATTATTATTATTATTACCTGTTGATGAGTGGGCGGGCTGGATATTTTATGTTTATGTAGTGGCATGCCACTAGATGGGCATTATAAAATCCAATCAATCAATCAATGGAAGTACCTGAAGTACTACCTCCCTTACGTGAAGGATAAGGGCTGATGAGGCCTAGTCAGCACGCCCTGTGGTCTATGCCATCTTTATGACGTATTTAAACAACTGTGGTTGGGACAGGAATGGAAAACATGTGACTCTCCGGTTGCTGCTAAACTGCATCTCCCATCAACCTTAGATTGTACAGCCAATGGTGGCAGCTGATGGCAGCTGTAGTCCAGCAATATGTGAAATGACCACATAATCCTTACTTTTGCAAGTATAGCTTTCTTTATTCCTTTCCTTGTTTGGGTGGAATACAGTTTCAGTCATGACTTTTTGCTTTAAAGTGAAGCAGTTTCTCATGCTCTGAATCACATTTGCCACTTTTATCTCAGACAGAAAGAGAAGCCTTTTTTGTGTGTGAAATAAAACAGCATCATGATGAGACAATATCACTGGCATAAGACTGTTTGGATATGTGGCTAAGAAAAGAGGAAGGCATGGGTGAAATCATGGAGTTTTCTTAAGTCATTCCCAACCTCTAGCTGTACAAGGGAAGCCCAGTTCTTCATCCACCTTTTCTTTACAGCTCTTGGAAATCTTTGTACCTGACTAAGGCCCAGTCACATGAGGCAAACAAAACTTCCATTCCTTTTTTGTAGTGGATCATGGTCACATGGTATATATACCTGGATGAGCATCCCAATGTGATTTAACATTACTGATTCATTTTCTTCAATTTGAATCGTTATGGCTGGCTACACCATGTTGCCGATTTATTTTCTCTCTTGGTTTATGGGACACTGCAGCCCCTTAACTTTCCATTTTTTTAAAAAAATTAAACAGTACATTAATATGTTGGGTACAGTTTCATGATGGGTGTATTTGCCTCTGTTGTGCCGATGCCTCTGGAAGCAATGTATTGTACTCATTGCAGCAGGCACCCCCACCTGGTGGACAGAGCCATTGATAAAGTTTCAGAATGGGCTGCAGAAGCAAGTCCATCATACCCAGATTGTGCTTTAAAACAGTTGACATATGTTTACCAACATATCAACACTCTGGCCGCATTTTTTTTTTTTTAGAAATTACAAAGGTGGCAACGAGCAGTAATGGTGGCCACATTCAACAGTGACTTTACTTCAAAAAAAGTATAAATAGGATTGTACACACATGCTGTACCATTAAGGAATAATTTGAAACACCACCAGAACAAAAACAACAAGCCTCCAGGTCAGTGGGAAATGATCCTCAGTTACATTGCTGACTGGGAAAATGGCCGTGTCATGTGATCACAAATTTAAGCTACAATCTAACTGGGGCATAAGAAGAGAAATTTCCCTTGTGCAATTGCGCCTTAAGCTGCCTTGGAATGCAACTGATATAAGGTGCTAATGTAGCTCAATGGGTTGGAGTGCCTAGGTGTACAGCCAAGATCTAGGAGTTTGAATCTCCACTGTAACTTCTGGGAAAAAGGGCTGACCACTATCATTCAGAATACATGTGACTAATGTAGTTTCATATTCTACCAACAGTATGGCCTTGAGTAAGATGCATGGTCCTAAAGTGCTATCAAAATGATGGACTAATAATAATAATAATAATAATCTGGTGTCAAGTCAATTCTGACTTATGGCGACCCTTTTCAGGCTTTCCAGGTAGAGAATACTCAGAAGTGGTTTACCATTCCCTTCTTTTGGAGGCATCCTGAGACTGTGCAGCTTGCCGAAGTGCATACAGGCTGGCTCTTCTCACTGGAGGCACAATGAGGTATTGCACACCCAATCTCTAGCTCCGCAGCCAGATGCCTAAACCACTCAACTATCCGGCCGGCTAAGGAGGGAGTAGTAAACACTTTTGAATGCTTTATATCTAGAAAACTCTGAGGGCATCACCATGAATTGGACTCAACTTGACAGCACACAATCAAATTCAGTTACCATAAAGAAGTGCGATAGTCAAGATCCCACGTTTATTCTCTGGCATTCCTAGATATGGTAAAAAAAAAAAACCAAACCAAAAAACTAAAAGAAAAACAAAAGGGGGGAAAAAACCACCGACACCTTATCTGAAATATTGAGTTCCCTTTGCTAATCCAGATAGACTATAGATGGGTAATGTACAGCTATATATTGTTAAACTGCAACTCCCATCAGCTCCCTAGCCAGCACAGCTGCTGATGATGAAAGATTTGGAGAGCTGGAGTTCAACAAAATCTGGAGAGTCCTGGTTGCCCACTTCTGGTGGAGATGATACTGAGTTAGGTGCTCCTCTGACATAACACAACACTGTTAAATACCTACACTTGGAGTTTATGTGTAGCCCAGGAACCCTCCTAAAGTCTCTTGGCTCAAGGTAGCTAGCCACCTATTTGTGCTTGAGATGTTTATTTACAGATGAAGAAACAGGGGAGAAATTCCTTGCCCAAGGCTGTCAGTATTATTGGCATTATTTATCATTTCAAAAGCTCTATTCAGCATATCAAGTGTGCTACTCATTCCCTAGCTATCTTTGCAATACTGCTGCAAGGTTATAAAAGCTGATAGACAGTAATTTACCCCAGGCCATTTAAGTAGGGTGGAACTACATCTATGGAGGCAGACATGAGGTTCTCAAATTTGGAAAGTATCAGAAGGGAGAATCATCTGCTTATCCCTTTCCCACCCATCAATTTCTTTACCCTCCCTCAGCTGCTTTTAATAATTCCCAGGGTTTGAAGTCAGAAGTAAGTGCAACCATGGGGAAAACAAGCAGTAGAAGGTGAATCTGCAAGCACGGGAGAGGTCAAGTACCTCTCCTTCCAGTCACCAGCTTCTTCCAGCCATTGATTCCATATTCACACTATCTCATCAAATGCAGAGCTTGAAAATATTAGTCCTTTTGTGACTACAACTCCCAGAATCCCCCAGCCAGCTCGGCCATAATAGCTAGCAGTTTGGGGAATTTCTAGTCCAAAAAAGGATTCCCCCCCACCCCAAGCTCTGATCATATGTGGACTTGGAAAACTGAGTCTTCCAATATAATATGCACTGTCACCTTTAAGGCCAAACAGCATAAAGGCCTGGATCCTGTTTGTCTCAACGTAACATAAAGTTACACCTGTGTAAATTTGTCAGGCATTACCACTAGACAAATAGCTTTGTGCAATCTGGAACAGCAGTGTGAATTCAATAGCCTGATCGGCTCCTTCCAACTCAATTATTCTATGATTCTATGATCTGTGTACACCCAGAGAAAGAGACAAAGATCATCATCAGCAGCAGCAAGAGGAAGCTCTGCCAGTCACAACTGCAAACACAAGTCACCACTTCCCATTCACAAATCAACAAGCAGACAGGCAGACAAAAAAGTAGATACTGTGCCCAAGAACCAGTAGGACTGGTTGTGGCATCTTGAGGGGTTCTCTTTATTCCTGGTGCTTGCTCTCCCTTTGCTGTTCATCACTTCCTCAAAATTTAGTGGAATATCCTCCAGCATTCCTGCTTTGACTACTACTCCCTCCCAGCTTGAGTTCCTCCTGCTGCTGTATGTGAGCCACTCCTGCTCCCCCCTGCAGACTGACAGGAATGTGGAAACACTTTGTGAATAGCACTACGGGCCTGCCCTGATTTTCACCAGCTTCACATTGTGGACACAGAGCTGCACATCAGGGTTTAAGCCATAATGTGGGCTCTGTACATATTTCATGTTTTAACTAAGAAATTAGTTAAATTTCTTAGTTAAAACATTCCCAGGCAGTCTTATTTTGGGAATGCTGTGAAGGGAAGAGGTTAGCTTTCTCCTCTCCATCACTGCTTTCCTCTTCCTACAGCTGTGATTTGCCCTGCTAGGGAAATCATACACATGAAAGGAGTACATAACAAGAAAAAGGCACGGGAGAAGATTTAAAAGCTCCTTCCCCAATGGCACAGTTCTGAGTAAACTGGAGCAACCTGCTTCTCTCTCCCTCCCCAATAGAAATATTGGGAGATCTGACCATGGATCTATATAGCTCTGTTCAAGCCTTATGCATTTGGAAAGTTGTACACCAAAAAGTAACTTTCCCCATTTTCACAATTGCTGCCCAAAGTATGGGTGGGTCAGTATGCATGCTACAGATTGCTCAAAGGTCTACCCCAGCTATTGTACATCCAGTTTGTTGTCTCAGCAATAGCTTGTCATCTACATACACAGCCCAGCAACAAATCAGACCCAGAAGTGCCTTCTGTTCATCAGCATAAAGGCAGTACGCCAAAGTCGGTAAGCATACAAAATATAAATGCACAGGCCTGCATCAAAACCTGGCAGCATGGAAGCCAGCTACCCAGCAAGCCATTTCCAGATATTTCACTCTGTCCCCACTCCTCAAAACAGTTCAGACAGAATTCTGCAGCCATAAGCATGCTTAGTTCCCAAGGGGATTTTTACCCTACTCCTTTTATTCTCTAAAGTTATCATATCCCCTCCAGTACTTCTGCAAAGCACTTGGAGCTCTCCTAATTCCGATAATATTTCTCTCTTGTGGGGGTGTTGTGGCTTGTACCAGCGCCCAGGATAGCAAACTGTGATTATCTGCAGATCTTAGAGTCCATCTACACATTCTATTTGCTCCTGTTTAAGAGGGGGTTCATTGATTCTGATTAGTCTAACATAGTGGTTCCCAACTTTGGGTAACCTAAGTTTTCTTGGACTGCAGTTCCCAGAAACCCGGCCAGCACAGCTGATGGTAAAGGTGTCCAGGAATTGCCATCCAAAAACACCTGTTACCCAAGGTTGGGAGTCACTGGTCTAACAGATTGACATGATGTTACTGCAGTCTCGAATCAAACCCTTACACTTCCTTTCCTTCCCCCATCCCCAGTCTGGGTCCTTCTAGATCTGTTATATCCATCAGTTCCTTTGTCTCAAACAACCCAGGTCCTTTAGGGATGTGTACAATTAAAATGTCCCTGACATCAGTTGTGATGTCATGTGTGGGAGGATTCTTACCAGCACCACTGCCATGCCCTTTGCTTCATGCCTGGCAGAATCAGTGTAAAAACTGTTTTATGCTGCAAGAACTGCTAATGAAGTTCTAATGAAGCTCACCTTCAAGCTCTGCAGACTTTCCTCCATGTTAGGAGGAAACCAACACCCCCTTCTTCACAAAATGAAAGTTTCCACTGCAAAACTAACGGTGTGGTTTTACTGGCAATTTGAATCAATTCCTGTTCCAACTTTTTTTATATCTGGTTCAAGTCATGTGGTATTAAATTGGTAGCCATGTTCACTTTGACTGAAATTAAATCGATTTATTTCTGGTAATTAAAACTGGTTTCCACAGCTACATTGATGAAAGCAACTTGTTTCCTTTCTGTTTTAGGAGCATGCACTTCTTAAAGATTTTGATTTCTTTTTTTTCCAAAAAAAAAAAAAAAAAGAGAGAGAGGAAGTGATACATTGTGAAATCGAGTGCCTATAAGGTACCACCTGGTGTCATAATAGTTACCAGAAACTGCGGCACCAGAGAGGTGACCCCAGCTGGTTAATGATGGAAAAATGGAAATGGGAGCTTCAGCTCCTGCACCACTCTACCGGATGTTGCTTCCCGGGGGCAGGGGCAGCCTGCAGGTCATGTTCACACACGCCATTAGTCACCTGGTACTGTTGTTTCCCCTAGCACTGGTCAGCTGGCAATTGGAGCACCCACACTCCTAGGACACTTGCTCTGCACCTGTTGGCGCACTGCTCAGCTGCTGGGCAGGCTGAAGCAACTCCCTGGGTCAGCGGGCCGGTGATGCTCCTGGTGCACAGACCATTCTCCACTCTTGGCACACTTGCTCTATGCCCACTCTGTGCCTGTTTGTCTTCTGCTGCTACACCAGCTCCTTTATTGACTGAATGGAGAGAATAGAGTAGGTGGTTGTAATGCCAAACATATTGATGAAGTGATGCAACAATAAACATTTTAAGAAAGAATTTAAAAAATAATAATAGAAAAATGACAGTACCCCTGCCACCCCAAATCTTCATCAGCAGAAACTGAAATGACAGCAGAGTTCACACCCACAAAACTGCATTAAATTGAATTGATTTAGAAGCAAGGTATTTTTAAAAATCCCCTGCTGGCCGGTTGAAAAAAACTTGCTTTGCAGCCCAAATAAATCGATTTCACCCTTGTATCTTATGACTGGGAATTTATAAATTGATTTTTACGAGGCTAAAATTGATTCTACTGTAGTTCTTATGGCCAGCTGAACTGCACCCTAAGAATAGCTGAAAAATCTGGGCTACGATCAATCAGGATCAAGGGCAGGGAGACAGAACTGAGAATGGGGAAGGTGTGAGAGAGGAGACAGAGATGGAAGAAGGAAGGGAGGAGGCATGTTATAGTGTTGAAACTTAGCTCTAAAGAATATGGATTACACTGAGGGAAAACTGAGTACAGATATGGAAGCTTGGGGTGGTTAAATTCAGATCTTTGGGGAAGAGTGATTACAGTTCCAACCCACATCTTTCCATGCATAATTTTTTTTTCTTGACTTAAACTAAATATACAGCCCCTCTTCCTTTTGTCCATTGCATACCCCCACAGTATGTCTGTGACACTTCTCATTTCCTCTTCTTCATCCTGCCAATCATAGAAGGCTAAATTATACAAGAGTGAGTATTGATTAATCTGGGGATATGTCTAAGCAAATATTAATTATAACACACTAGATTTCCATTGAGAAAACTACAATTAACAACAGCGATCTATAGGTATCAGTATCTGTAATTACTCCAAATATCTTGGAACTCTTGGAAGCAACTAAACTAGTGTGAGGAAACAAGTAGAGTTCGCATCTTGCGTATCTGCTATTACATCTGACTTCTACAAATGGCCTCTGCATAAAGATACTGGTTTTCTGAAACCTTTCACTTTTTGGGTTGTACCATGTTAGTTTGTGCAAGCATAAAACTAACAGAAACAAGAAACACAAAACAATACTTACCTGGCAGGGGAGATACCTTGATCATAAAACAAAATTAAAGCAAAAAGATGCTGTGTCGCTTTGATGACTAACTGCTATATTTTAATATAAGCTTTTGTGGAACATGGTTCATTTTCTCAGATATATGAGTTAGAATACAGAGAATTTTGAAGTTTGGTTCTGTAAGGAAGGAAAATAACAGTTGATAACAACACGATTATTTATTTCATTTGATAATTACTTAAGAAATCTTGACTAAACCATTGATATGGGTGTCCAGCATGTGTTTAAATTTTATCTCAGCTGTTTCCTTCTGGATTCTTGTTCTGTAGTTTTTCTCCTCAAAAATACCAACTTTTATATCTTGTGAAGAGTATCTGAGACATGTTTCTGTGTATTGCTATTTCTGATGTCTCATTTATATTTATTAATTTGTTTGCATAGAGGTTGTCCTGTTTGTCCTATGTAGAGTGCAGAGGGGCACTGCTGGCAAAATATAGCATAGATCACATTATCTGAGGAACAAATAAAGGTGCCCTTGATGTTATGTGTGACATGGCTGGGTCCTGTGGTTGTATTGCCATAATAAATGTGAGGGCAGACCTGGCATCTGGGTTTGTAGAAGGTATACAGTAGCCCTCATCATCGTGTCAGTGTTTCGTATCTCATTGTGTGTCAGTAGTTGATTGAAATTGAGAAGAAGAGCTTTTCTTCAAGCTTCTCTAAGTTTGCCCACTCCCAATTCAGGAGAATTGGGTGGTGAGCAGTGCAGTACTTCTCATAAGTAGAGAAAACAGAATAGAGGAGGCATCCAGGAATATGCCCACATTATAGACCACTGTCTGGCTAATTTGAAGAACCTACACTGCCCCCTCATGGGTCCAGCTGAAAACATGGTGTGGGGTGGAAGGCATACTGGGCAGGCTTCTCGACCTGGTAACATGGAAAGAGCCAGCCAGCAAGCAAGCGGGGGCCAAAAGGACCCATGCCAGTCTGCCAAAGGAATAGTGGGGTTAGCAATCAGGGTCAAAACTACAGATTCCTCAGCCTGGCTCTCTTATGGGTTTTCTGAAGCCTTCCATGAGGCATAAAACTGGACACAAGTCCTAATGTGTGTGTGTGTGTGTTTAATGTGGATTTGTTGCCATTTTAAAACTTGGGTCCTATGCAGAAACAGGAGTCACTGGGAATTCAATCCACTTTTTCTGGAGTGTGTAGCTTCAGCCCAAGATGAGAGAAGGACTGATTGCTAAAAAGGCCAGAGACTTTATCTCATTGTCTGAATCATGAATCCCTATCCTAGGGAAAGGGTGGACTCTCTCCTCCCCTCACAGATCCCACACACCCTTTGCAAAGATATTGAACATTGTGCAGCCCAACAGGGAAGTTTCAGAAACTGTTTTTCTTACACTGTATTACAGATCCACAGCAATCAATCACGGGTATTTCATAGATCTGTCACTAAGATGCAGATAATCCCTGAAACTAAAAATGATTTACAAAGCAGCCTCCTGTTGTATGGGATATGGCCCAAGAACATCACACCTGGAAAATGAAGCATCACAGTCCAACTTCTTCTGTTGATGTGGCTTACTAATTATTAGTAGATGATAATACATTCAAATCTATTTTCATGTGGGTGCTTTTCCATCTGTTCCTGTTTCAATAGCAGCATCCACTCTTTTCCTGTTTCTCCCTTCTTTAGCTTTTTTAAAGATTTGCAATCTTGACTGCAGCTTCTGCCACAGAAAGGATTTAAGAACAACATTTAATCTGTGATGTTTTTAATAGCATGTGAAACTGGACTACACTAGCACAGATGAGGCAGATTATTACAACTTATCTATTCTCTGCCTAGAAACAAGAGACTGCATAATCAAATTGGTCTGTCCTTTGCAGGAGATTGGGGTGAGGGCTCATGAAGTCACATATTACAGGTAGGTGTTGTTGTTGTTGCTGAATATTACATTACTACAGCAATGGTAAGAGGAGAGGCAGTAAAGTACCTACTAATATGACTTGCCTACAACCTTATATTAGTGGCAAATTGTAGTAGCAGTGGTTAACACACTTGGGACAGTCTATGTGTGGTATTTATGCTATTACTATTCTTTCTCCCCTCCTACTCTAGCAACAGCAGCAGTATTTCAACACCTACTGTCTTGAATTATCAATTATTATTACATCTAAGAATCTACTACAACATGCTAACTTTTATCGATATTATGTTCCATTAAGTCACTTGCAACTTATGATGACTTTTATCATAACTTTAATAGGGTTTTTCAGGTGTGTGAGATGTTCCAGAAATGGCTAACTATTGCCAGCACCTTCATGAGGTTCCATGGCAGAGCTCTGTATACTGTTACGTCCATAGGGGATAACTCCAGAAGTTCTCACTTCAACTCAAATCCAGCTCCATGAATAACGCTAAAGAATGCTTTGTATGTTCAGTGGCAATTGAGAGTGTTCATAGGATTTCACACAGAACATGTTACAATTCTTATAACAGCTCAGCAGGGTTGGTCAGTATTTTTATGCATAAAGGACATATATGGCTTAATATTACAGACTAATAATTTTCGTAATAAGGATATAACCACACATATATTTTTCCCAGGCTGAAGTGAACTTCTCTGTACCACATCCTAGTGTTTAAATTGCTGTCTCCATTCACACAGAAATACTTAATTATTCCATGGATTTAAGTAACTACACATCACACAGCCCCCCTTCCCCCTCACCCTTCTCTCCTAATACCATCACTGTCTTACTTATCCCTTTTGCCAGCATTCAAATCTCCCTTGTTAATATTTAGCAAGTGAAATAGCACTGAACTGACAGGACATAGTAAACATTTGAATTAGAGCTGTATCAGTTTAGCACTAAAGCTATAGCAGTAAACTGGGCAAAAAACCATTATGTCCTACCAGTCAAATAAAAAGTATACTGGAACTATGCCAAAAGATTGGAACTTCTCACAATTAGTGCTAACATTATGTTACCAATGGAAAAAATGTAGAAAGGAACAGTGAGGAACACGACCCAAACAGTAGGGCAAATACATTTCTAATTACTCCCTAAGGCAAGGACATAAAGCTTGTAGATAATCCTTTTGGGAATTTGCAGTTAACATGGAGTTTATTGCTGACTCTTTTCATATTTTAATATTCCCATATGTTAATATTTTCATTTTATTTTGCCATATTCAGTTGTTTTATTGTAAGGTGTGTGATTTTATTGGAGCTTTTTTCAGGGGGATAGTTGCAGAACCAATATCACACAGTGGATAGGGTAACAATCTAGGACTTGGGAGATCAGGGTTTAAATTGCTGCTTGGCCATAGAAAGTCATGTGCAGGGAGGTTAGTACTAGTGAAACCACTCCTTAAATATCTCATATAGCACACACAATGACCAAAACTCTGTTGCTCAACTATACACATGCAACTCAAGGTTCCATTCATGGTAGTTGTGCAATGACTGAAGAAGAAGTGTTATCACCAAAAGCATTTCTGCCACCACACTGCACAATCAATCATGCTGGGCATACATGGCCAACTGCATAATGGCTTGGCACAATCCCTTGTTGCTGGCTGAAACACTTTGCACATTCAGTTTTGCAGAGTTTTGAATTTCTGGTTAAATTCCTCTTTCTGTGCAGCAGAAATGCAGGGTTTCACAGAGCAGAATAGCTTCAAATTCCCCAGAGTACACCACCCATTTTCTCATTTACTGGCACTACAGTTTCAAAAGCTGAGGTATTAGAAGGAGAAAAACCATTTATTTGCAAGTGAATCAAACAGCAAACTAACGAACATGACTCTTTTCAGCAAATAAGCCTGAACACACTCACTATTTCCAACAGACTCAAGAGAGGGAAAAAGCACTCAGCAGAGAGGTGGGGCTCTCCTTGAATTCAGAAGCAGGAAGGAACAATTGGTTACTGCTGGATAGATTCATGGTCACTCCAACCGAGAAAGGGCCCTCCCAGCCAAAACTGCCAAAGGCAGCATGTGAGGTTGCAAAAACTCCAACATGAATACTGGTCTAACTTTACACTACACTGGCACAAACAGGATATTGGCCAATGTACTGCCAAACCACACTCAGGATACAGCCATGGCTCACAGTGTGCTTGTTATGTATGGGTACACAATCAAACTGTGAGAAGAGGCACTGGTGTGAAGGTACTTCTTGAAGATTTCATTCCATCCCAATTTCCTTTCTGAGTTTGGTCCAGGACTTTTGTGCTTCCTCAGGGTACAGCCAAATAATTGCAGCCGTGGGGTATTCTCAAACAACCTTTGTGTGACAAAAACATGGAGCAGGGTCCTTTAAAGCAGGGCCATCTGAGAAATCCTCCCAGTTAAATGTCTGCATTGTGGCGCATGGTAATAGCTTCTCAGTCAGGTCAGTGTCTCTTAATCCACTCCCAGTGATCTCAGCAGCAGCAGTTTATGAAGCCTGTAAGCATTGCCTACCTAAACACCAGATAAACTAGTAGGGCCTCACCTTGACACAGAAGGCTGGTTGTAACTTTAAATCATCATCACCATCATTTAATCTCCCAACCAAAATGTCTGCCTCTCTTTTGGGAGTAGGGTGAGAAAGAAAAGTGAGGAGAATCAGCAATGACAATTCTGATGGGAATCTAGATTCACAGCAGAAGATGACCCCATGGGGTGGGTCTTGCTCTTCCAAAACCTGATGCATCATTTTCTTGATTCTATGGGGTGTTTTTTTTATGGGCACTATTAACACAATAAACTGCAAAAGATCTGCATTTTTCCCATCAAACCATAGAAACAACTACCACCACAACAATACAAACTCAACGCAACCTGGATTCTACCCCACTTAAAGAAATAATAGAGCTCCATGCCCAAGAAAAGTCTCAAACCAGCCCTGTACATGGATCCAAAGCTCAAATAAGGTAGTTTCAGAGACTGAATTTTCAAGGCTATTAATTAAAATACATTAACAAATACAACCTATCGCTACCAGAGTTTGCCTTCCTATTGCTCCTCTTCATGACTACAGAAGAACTACACAACTTTAATGTCAACAATGAAGAAATTGAAATAGTTAGAGATTTTATATACCTTTGTTCAACCATCTGTCCAAATGGAGACTGAAACCAAGAAATCAGAAGACTGGGACTAACAAGGGCAGCAATGAAGGAATTAGAAAAGATCATCAAGTATAAGGATGTGTAATTGGAGACCAAGACCATCCACACTCTTGTGTTTCCAGTCACAATGTCTGGGTGTGGAAACTGGACAGTTAAGAAATGTGATGCTGGAAGAGAGCTTTGCAGATACCTTGGACTGCCAGAAAGATGAACAAGCGGATCCTATCAAGCTTAAACTGTCTCTGGAGGCAAAAATGTTGAAACTGAGGTTGTCCTACTTTGGGCACATCACAAGACGGGGTTCTCTGGAAAAGACAATAATGCTGGGAAAAGTGGAAGGCAATAGGGAAAAAAACCCAAATATGAAATGAACTGACTCCCCCTAAGAGAAGTCACAGGCTTCAGACTACAAGAGCTGAACAAGGTAGCTGAAGACAGGACATTTTGGACAGCATTCATTCATAAGGTCACCATAAGTCAGAAGCAACTTGATGGCACAAAGCAATGACAACATTGCTCTTCTTGGACACACATACAGTGGTGCCTCAACTTACAAACTCAATTGGTTCCGGAACTCCGGTAGTAACTCGAAATGGTCGTAAGTCGAAGCACCATTTCCCATTGAAATGCATTGAAATACAATTAATCCGTTCTGGCCGAAGAAAAAAATCACCAAAAAAAAAAAAAAAAATCACTGCAAGACCCATCGGAAACGCGATTAATCCGTTCTGGCCTAAGGGGGGGGGGGGGAAGAAAAGCAAGCAAAGTGTGCAATACCCATCGGAAATGCAAAAAAAGCAATGCAAAAAGCAAGCAAACCCCGCAAGACCCATCGGAAATGGGGGGGGAAATACCCAAAAAGCAAGCAAACCCCCCAAGACCCAACGAAAATGGGGGGGAAACCCAAAAAGCAAGGAAACTCCCCAAGACCCATCGGAAATGGGGGGAAAATACCAAAAAAAAAAAAAAACCCAAGACCCATCACAGCAGAGAAACATAACCCCCCCAGCCCAAAACCACACTGCAAAACCCACCCAGAACAGTTTTTAAAAAGCAGAAAGCAGCACCTTACCTTACCAGGCAGTCCGAAGCCTCCTCCGATCACACTCACTCTAACCGTTGGGGTGAAAGAGCTACAAAGAAGCAGCCTCTTCGCCTACCAACGGTTAGCAATTTGAATTTCCTGCCTTTTTCCCCTGCCTTTTTCTGTTCGTAACTGGAAGCTCCGGCCACAAGTCGAAGCAAAATTTTGCGGCCAGAGCTGGTCGTAACTCGAAATGGTCATAAGTCGGGATGCTCGTAAGTCGAGGCCCCACTGTATTGGCATTCTATACCTAAATCAAGATGCTGAGGGCCTAACTCGTGCTCCTAGGGAACAAACGTTCTTTCTTACCCATATCTCTCTCTCTCTCTGTTTACGAACTTTGCAATCACAGGCAAGAGTTTTCCCATCCATTTGCCCACCCAGTCCCGGAATAAAGACGTGAGACAGTGATATGGATTAAATATGGGCCACACTTTATTAAGTCAGATCAAATTGTATATCGCCAACATCGTCAAAGGAGGGGGCCTGCTGTAGTGCGGAAACAGATAAAGGCAGGGTATCCAAATACCCCTAAAACAGTCAATGGGTGAGTCCCCGGCCCCAGGTTCCAGCGGTCTTAAGGACAGCAGGAACCCAGCCGGCCGCTAATAAACACCCCAGACCTCCAGACATCTTTAATTGATGACTGTTAGTCCGGAAGTGGCCCAGTGCATCTTCCCGCCACCGGCCCTGTAATCGCACGATCCGCAGAGCCAGGAGGTCAGATGCGCTGTTGGCTTACCTGAATTACAAATGGGACACACCGAGACTACCTGTTTTTCCGCACTACCCGCCACAGCATAGGGACTAGCCTAGCTATGTCCCATGCCCGCCACAGAGCAGCCCGAGCTCAGACAGCAGGCCCCCTTTGATGTCTTCTAAAAATATGTCCAAACCTGCATCAGACAGATGGACACCATCACTACGAAAATATACAGTATTGCTCAATTGGATCCTATGGTGATTAATTACCGATCCCAGGCCACCGCTGCAGACACCTCTACACACTTCTCTGTTAACGCCCCACCGGGCCTTGTTAACATTGTCAACATTCTGGGCGCCTCGCCAGGCGAACTGCGGGATGATTGTGGACCACACAATCTGCATCGTGGGATACCTGGCATTCAACCTCTTAAGGTCTCTCAGAATGTCCAGGATCAATGACTTACCAGGTGATCTAGGCAGATCATTACCTCCCAGGTGAATTACCAAAACATCAGGTGGAGCTTGGTCGAAGGCCGTCATCCTGCCAAGCTGTATCCATTGCATGCCACGCATGCCTCTCCAGGTAATATACGCATGGGCACCAAGCCCCAAATCATTCCCCAAGAAGCAGCATGACGCACCGCCCAATAAACATAGCTGTGGCCGATGATCATCACGTGCCTTCGACCTTCGGAACTCATGGTACCTGAAATGACATAAATGACCCCTGCCTACACATTAGGTAGAGGTCTGATGTACCTTTGATAGCTAGCTGAAGACCATCGCCCCAACTGCTTAATTTGGTCTGCGCTATAACCCAAGGCTGCCGCCGTCGATGCTGCTCCTATTCTAAAGGAATGCGTACCAAATCTCATACCCTTCACACCTATTCTATCCAGCGCCATGTCTGTAAGTTTCCAGAACTGATATTTGGTCAGAGGTGACCCATCAGCATGCTGGAAAAAATACCCTGAGCCTTGTCCCCTAAACTCCGTAAAGGCTTGAGTGGCCTTCACAGGACAAATGCGCCTGATGCTGCATTGCCCTAAGACCAATTGCTTACCTTTACCTGTCTGATCTGCTTTGGACCGCCTGATTTTAATTCTCAATTGACTATCCTGAACCATGACATCTCTCTGTTGTAAGGCCATTCGAGAGGTGTCTGCCCTTGCCATCGCCACTAACTCGGTAATCCGAAGAGCACCAAAAAAGGCTACTAGGGCAGCTGCTTTAAATAATGCCACCTCATATTGGTCCCTACATAGTCTCCCCCATTGCTCACATAAGCATTCAAGAAGAGATGGAGATATGGGTGTCCTGGCATCAGACACCCTCCCCTTCTCCTTTGACCACCCTTCTAGCATTTTCTTTATCCTAAAGTCACAGGAAAAATCCCTGTATCCATTAATTTTAGCATAAAAAGCCAGAGCCGACAGTTTACCCTGTATAGTGCCTGGCGCTAATCCTTTCCTATGTAGAAATATTATGAATTGTTGGAGTTGCTCCACTGGAGCCGGCCAAACCTGCTCCAGTTCCACCGTCTTCCTAAATTCTTGAAACTCGGTACTTGCGGCTAAGTAACCCCTTCTTGTCCTCGGAGCCAGTGCAAGACCTATCACTCTCGATGCCTCTTCATGCCAATCTGCCAGACCAACGCTGGAAGAACTTCTGGCAGTTCCCTGGCTTCTGGGGCTAGCTCCCTGAAGCACTCAATCTGTTGGCGTGAGAGAGCATCAGCTATCTTATTGTCAATACCAGGGACGTGTTGGGCATGCACCATCACATTAAATTGCAATGCCCGTAAAGTAAAAGCCCTAACCAAATCCATTACCCTATCTGAATGTGATGTAAGGTTGTTGATGATGTGGACAACCGCTTGGTTGTCACACCAAAAGCGAACCACTGTATTAGACCATTCCTCGGCCCAGAGCCAGAGGGCTCCTACAATCGGAAAAAACTCCAAAAATGTTAAGTCTCTCGTGATGCCTTCATGATGCCATTCCTCTGGCCATGTACCAACACACCATCTGCCGCGAAGGTAAATTCCGAATCCAAATGCCCCGGCGGCATCGGAATTCACCTGAAAATCCGCTCTTAAGCTGATTTCTGATTTCCAAAAAGAGACCCCATTGAATCTCTCTAGGAATTGTTTCCAAACCATGAGATCCTCCTTCATACCCTTAGTTACTCTAGTCTTGTGCATTGGCCGTTTCAGGCCTGACATGGCATTGCAGAGCCACCTTAAAAAGGCACGGCACGGTGCTACTACCCTACATGCGAAGTTTAAATGTCCTACTACCACTTGTAATTCCTTAAGAGTCACTTTTCTCTTAACCAATAAATTGCTTACTCTGGCCCTAAGGTCCGTCAGTTTATTATGAGGCAGCTTTGAAGTCTGCTGTATCGTATCCAATTCGATCCCGAGAAAAGTGAGGGATGTGGCCGGTCCCTCTGTTTTCTCTTCCGCTAGTGGCAAACCCAGCTCATTCGCTAGTACCTGAAAATTATCTAAAATCATTCTACACCTCATAGAATTCGCTTTCCCACAAAAGAGAAAATCATCAAGGTAATGGGCTGTGGAGTTACAGCGCACCCTTTGTCTGATTTTCCATTCAATGAAGGTGCTAAATTTCTCAAAAGCCGCACATGAAATCGAGCATCCCATAGATAGAGCCCTATCTATGTAATAGGACCCTTGAAAGTGAAAACCTAACAAATTAAAATCCAGGGGGTGGACTGGCAAAATTCTAAATGCCAATTTAATATCACATTTGGCCAGCTCCGCCCCCACTCCACAGGCCCTGACCATATTAACGGCCTCATCAAATGAGGTGTATCTTACGGTACACAGTTCCGGGGGAATGGCATCATTGACTGACGCCCCCTCCGGGAAGGACAGGTGGTGTATCAAACGAAACTCACCGGGGGCTTTTTAGGTACTATCCCTAAAGGTGAAACTCTCAAATTCGCTATGGGTGGCTCAGTAAAAGGCCCCAGCACCCTACCCTCTTTGAATTCTTTGTCTATTTTACGCAGCACAATAGCCTCTAAACCATTTACTGATCGAAGATTTTTTGCTAAAAAAATCTAGTTCCTGCACTAGATGTCCCTGCAGTGGGAGGTGTCGCATATGGCGTACCCCAGCCACAAAACTGTGTATTTACAGGAGGCCAAACTAAATTGGGCCACCCCATAGGCGGTGCACTGTAGGGTGTGGGTGCGATGTGCGAGCACTGCGAACCACCGGCCCATGGCCAAGCGGGATAAGGTGACTGGGTGCTGTGTGTAGAAACGGACTCACCAGATGATGCCACAGATGCGTTGGGGGCGTCCATAACCCGAGGTGTACTATTACCGGGCTCTTCTGAGATGTCGTGCACAGCCTGCGAACCAGCCGTTGTGTCCTGCGTCCCGGTCGCATCTGTCCTTCCACGCTTCCTACTGCTCGGAACCCTAGACACATCTGAAGACCCTTCCTCCGTCACCTGATCCTCACTCTCAGGAACCTGCATGGATTCTAAAGCGACAAACCGCTCCATAAGATCTTGTGCCAAAGCTTTTAAATTGGCCTTGCGATGTCCCTTAGTATCCCTAGCTGATCTGCGAGGGGAGGCTTCGTGTTGCAGAGGAGCTTGCTTTGATAATCTCTGAGCCTCCAGGGCCGAATTTTTTTCCTGCAGATCCTTCCAGATCAGCCAGGATTCCTCATCAGAGGATGATTGCTGCAGTGACACCTATGGTACAAGTCTCTTTCTAACCGGGTTTTTACCTTTACTTGTGCCACACCCCTTCCTCGAGGCCATTATGACACAAATTAGCCCAAGTTAGCGCCTACCTGTTCAAACTCAGCTATCCCTCTTAATCTGTCCACTAATAGCCCTTCTTTATATCGTAACAAACTTCTATAAACTGACCCACAGATGGCGCCCTGTCAGGCTTGCCCTATCCCTTTAAAAAGAAATTAAAACCCTTAATGACAATTATGATTCAATATCCGCTGCTTAATCAATTATAAAAGCTCAATGAACTGTATTTTAATTCAATAAAACAAAGTTAATTTAGTCAGAATTTTTTTTACCAAAAATATTTACTTTCAAAGCTAACCCCCACAATTAATTCTATCAGTCAATTATATTTAATTTATTCCTATCTTTTATAAATTTTGATCTGATATTCTAATTACCACAGTAATCAATAAATCCAATTATCCTATCAACAATATTGTTTTAGTAATTAATCTATAATTAACTTTCTTCTATGTAAACCCAGCCAATATTAATGATGTTATATTTATTGTAGTAATTAACCTGTAGTTATATTTATTTCGTATAGAAAATGTAGAAAAACAAAATGGCGCCCTTGAGCTATACTACCCCTTATCAAGTTTTAAATTAACCAGATCTAATATCAAACCTAAATCAATAATACCTTAACTCAAAAATACATATAAACCCAAACCAACGCAGGCAATCTACAATTAATTCAATAGAAAGGGATTTATCTTATAGGAAAAGTAAAATTTTAAACGCTGATCAAAAACAAAATGGCGGGGCGAGCAAAAATGCAAACAAAATGGCGTCCCTTGCCTGTAAAACCCCCCTTTTTTTGCAATCAACTGAATACCCAACAAATCAACTCGGGAATCGATTAAACAAATTCAACAACAATCAACCCTAAAATAAAACAAACGGATCGCTGCTGCGTGCCGCGCCACGGTGGGCGCGAAACCTCCCCGCAGCTCCTCGCCTCTCTCGCCCTCGCTATTTAATAAAAATTATAAAATCACTAAAATAAACTTCAATCAAACGAATACAACCCTGGGAGGGAGCAAAAAAGCTCCCCTCCCATCAGCAATGACCACCGCTGTCTCCTCCGTTGGGTAGACAAGGATAAACTCTCTCCTCAGCACTCCGACTCTGCTACTGCCCAAACAGGAAAGAGGGCAAGAGCAGGGCGAGCGCTTCTTTAAATAATCGTGCTCGCCCATCCCAACTAATCACCTGACCCGGGGAAGTCTCGCGTCCTCTGGGATGGCAGGCAAACGCCAGCTGTGCCGTTCCAGGATGGAGAGCCGTCCGTCCAGCGGCTGGAACCTGGGCTGAACAAAATAGCCCCTACATTGCCACTGGCGGAGCAGGGAACAACTTATTCCACTGACTTTTTAAAGGCAAAAATGAAACTCCTTAATTTCCTCATGGGCTCATTGTTAGCAGAGGTATTCACATGGCTTCTTCTCCCCACATCTGCCTTATATGTACGTATGTTTGCTTTGTATGCAGAAGATCCTAGATTCAATCCCCCGGTATGGATAGAAGAGCTGCTACCAGTTAGTGTTGGTAACATTGTGCTAATGGACCAATGGCCTAACTCAGTATAAAAAAGTTTCTTGTGTCTTCTTGTGTATGTACATATATGAGAAGGAAGGAAGGAAGGAAGGAAGGAAGGAAGGAAGGAAGGAAGGAAGGAAAGACAGACAGACAGACAGACAGACAGACTGTATCTCTGTATACATATCTATATATTTGTGCATGTCTTTCTATGTGTTTATAGAAGAGTACAACTGGCAGCAACGTCATCTATGGTGCCACCTTGACTATTATTTTGCATCTATAGACCTGGCATTGTTCTAGACCATTTGGATTTTTTAAAAAATAAAAAATGATGATGGACATTCAGCTAAAACTCTACATCGTGAGGTTTTTAGTTTTTGGTGATGATGGTGGCAGGGAATTTGAGAATGCAACAGTCTGGGAGATGTTCTGAGAAAAATAACTTCTGCAGGCAGAATCATATGTTAAAGGCAAACTGTGATTAGAAAAGGAAAATCTTTCAGGTCTGTTTGTATGTGAGTGCCACAGCACAAGCTTCTTCCTTATGCCAGAATTTGCAAATTAGTTTGTTTGGGAGGTGTTTTTTTTGTTTTTTGTTTGTTTGTTTTGTTTTGTTTTGTTTCTTTTTTGTTTTTGTTTTTTGTTTTGCTCTTGTGATCAGTCTTCAAGACTTAGGTCCAAGATTCTTTAATTTCTCAAATATAACAAACTATTTCAGTGATATCACCAACACTAATGCATTTTCGACTCTAATTCCAGGTATCTATAATGTCTGTTTCTACCCTGAGCAATTTCAGTTGACCTCTAGAAAATGTTCCCATTCCCAAGTTGTCACCTATTGATCATTCTGTCTTCCCATCCTGCATTCCCCAGCATCCAAGGGGTTCATCCTCTTGTCCAACCTGCCTCTGTAAGCCAGCTGTCTGCCTATCAATTCAGCCATCTGGGTGTCTGAATCTGGCCTTTTCTTCCCTCCCTTTCTGAATGCTGAAGCAAGCTGCATTGTATGGACATCTCCTTACTCAACTCCCTTTACCAGCCTGTCTGTGTTCTATGGGCTGTGTGCTATGGGCTTCATTAACATGCAAATTAGCACGATCTGACTGGCTCGTTTAGCTGCTACTTCTCTCAGACAATCATGCAACAAAGGAAATGCTAATCAGGTTCTGGAAATGGATGGCACTCTTTCTATATTTGTAAGAAAATGCAGTCACTGCAGGCATGGGAAGCTGAAGCCTTATTTCACCCTCAAAGCTAAACAGAGAGCCCACAAATGAACAATCAGTCTACTACAGTACTTTCAAAAGCTGAAACATAGCAGTGTTGTTCTAGGGTTATCAAAGTGAGAAAAGCTCACCCTCTCTCATTTTAACAAAAAGACACTTGGTCACAACTTCCCCAGTACAGGAGAAAGAGATAATATTTCTATTTAGTTTACAGTAATTATTTCTAAATATTCATCTATATATAACTTAAAATATGCCAGAGTAACTCATGCACTAGTAATTGCTCCTTTAGATTGTTATAATGAGCTTTATATGGGGCAGCCCTTGTTGACAACTCAGAGGCTTCAGATACTCCAATATGAAACAGCTAGACAGCTTTCAGAAACACCAGAGAAATTACCTGGCACCACGTTAAAAGAATTGTGTTAGGTTGCCATTATTTGTCCAGTGCACATTCAAGGTGTTCATTATGACTTTCAAAGCCCTATATGGCTTGTTCCCAGATGTGTGAGGGAACATTTCTCCTTCTATGTACCTGCCTCATCCTTATAATCTGCTGGAGGTTTAGTGGAAGCATTGCACCATATTTTGTGAATACACAAATGGGTAGGAAGGTCAAGGGAGGTCTAGCATCATGGGTTGGCAAGTGAGCCACCGTCCAGGGGCCCACACTCAAGCAAGGCTTCTTCTGCAACTGTTATTGTGGGGACAGGAGCTCTTTGTCTACCTGCCTGGGCAAGGCATGTGCAGGAGGAGTGTGCAAAGTGGCCTGATGGGGTGGGGACTCAGGTTAGCCCTTGAAGTTTGCCTACCTTTGCTCATGGATTATTGGAGGGAGGCTCTGTCACAAAAAGCAAGGCACTTTCATTTTTGCCTTGGTCAGGAGAGGCAGATTGGAGGCCAGCAGAGGGGGTTGTACAGTTGCACATGCCAACGGTTCAGAGTTTGGGGGGAGGGGCTAAGTGTTAAGGCTCCCCTAATAAAAAAAATAGAAGGAGGCTGGGCTGAGCAGTTTGGGAGTTGGTGAGACTCTCGTGAGCCCAGGAGGACTTAATAATAATAATAATAATAATAATAATAATAATAATAATAATAATAATAATAATAATAACAACAATAACAATAACAACAACAATAACAATAACAATAATAATAAATAATAAAAAAGCAAGGGAGCCAAAATGGGGAAACTCAAAATGCTTGAAATGGAGAGGGTTCTGGCTAGACAGGCTGGAAAGGCTAGAGGGTTCAGAGATCTAGGTTGGATGAGTTGAGGCAGATAGCTGACATCATGCTGTCTCGGATTGCAGTTTTCAAAAGCAAGCGAGCAGGTCAGTCAGAGCCAGCGGTCGCAGGTGGTTCCAGAGTTCAGAGGGGGTGAGAGAGGCAGAGGCAGAAGTCGAACAAGTCCAACGATGGTGGAGTCTGGGTCCCAGATGGAGGGTGGTGTCATGTTAGAGGCTATTACAGGGAGTGGTGGCTCTGACCAGGCCATGGGGGCTGACTCCCAGAGTAAGATGAGGGCAAGTGGACATGTGGTTGCAGTCCAGGGAGTGTCGGCACCAGGTGAGGCCTCCTCTACATTGGGCATCTCATTTAGCTCTTGCATTTGGCCTTGGGGACCGGCTAACCTGTTAGTCCTGCCCCTGCAGAGGTCCTGGACCGCTAGCTCCTTCAGGGACCAATATGTCCAGCACAGCAGGCTCGGATGCACTGGCACAGCCCTGGGCCGCCCTGTATCCGCGGTGGTCCTTGCCAAGCCAGGAACCAGGTTTGGGAGCTAAGGAGTCAGAAAAGTATTTTCTGCCCATTCCAGACACAGGGTATAACTCCATGGCAAGGAATGCACTTCCTTGCAGGGACCAGTCCTTGCCATTGGAACCATCTCCTCCCAGCAATGGTGGAGAAGATTTGGAGGGGTGAGTAGGGGGGGAGTGGATATTTTTGAACTGTTGAATATAGAAGTGAAGGTAAAAAGGAGTCAGAGAAGGAGGAGGAAAGAGAGAGAGAGAAAATGCAGAAATGCAAGCCTGATCAATGTTGGGCCAGCTGGCTTCCTGGGTTTATTATCTTCACAGGGATGACAGTGCAAGCACAGCTGAGCAGGGCCTTTTTCCTTTTTAAATATTAGGTTTGATATACCAGACTTTCACTGATTTCATGTATTGTTATTATATGATTAAGGATTCCATATGCAGGCAGCAATTCATCGTAATATGCCATAAGCTGTCCAGCATAATGTTCTTTGGTTGCACATCATGACTTCGGGTCATCCGCTGTTGGGGGACCACTTCAATAGCAGCCAGCTTGTTCAGAGGTCTTCATAAGGTGCACCCCCCATGCATTCACGGGCTAGGTGGTTCAACCCTACCTCATCTGTTGGGAGTTCAGCACACGAGCGTCTTGCAATAGGAGGCTGTGTAAGTGACCAAGTTCTGGCATCAATGCACTGCATGTGGTGGGCTGCATGCATTGACAGTATGCTTGTGGGGGAAAGGAGGTTCAATAGGAGGGAAGAAGCTTGTAGGTAGAAAGAAGCCACCTCCTGGGTCTGCAAATTTACCAAAAGGGCCCCAGCCCAGTATTGGAGTAGTAGTTGAGGGCCTATCTGGATAGGGAGACAGCCAGTTATCCGTTAGAGGGGTTTAAGTTTGTTTTTTTAATTCAAGTTATAGGGGATAGGAGAGCGATGCTGTCCAAGATTTTGAAATTGGTTCTGGGACTAGAAGGGGTTCTGTGGATGAAGATCCAAAAGGACGTTTTGGAAGGTCAGGTGTTGGGTCCACTTCCAGCACCACTGGTGCCTAACTTTAAGGTGTCCCCCTGGGGGTGGTACCAAAGAAGGCAGCTGGTGAATTTCGTTTGATTCATCATTTGTCTTCTCTGGAGGTGAATTCAGTAAAAGATCAGATCCTCCAGGAGCTATGCAGCATCCAATATATGTCATTTGATGCAGCAGTACACATGGTGTGTACATGCAGAGTGGGGGTGCAGTTGGCAAAATATAACATCATTTTGTCTCCTCCCAGTGCATCCAGAGGACATTGGGTTGCAAGGTTTCTCATTTGAGGGTTGTTTTTATATGGATAAGGTATTGCCCATGGGTTGTTCTATATCCTGTGCTGCATTTGAGCATTTTAGTTCATTTTTGGAGTGGACACTGAAACACAGGATGGGGTTTTTGCAGGTAGTGCATTATTTTGATTTTTTATTTTGTGGGGTGAGGGGCATCGCTCAATGCTGGAGGATTCAGGATATGACCAGAGAGCTAGACATTCAGTTTGATACAGTCAAACAATCTAGTAGGCTTCCCAAAGAGAATCTGGTGGAACTCAAGCGTAGATGGAGGGAACTGTTGCCCAGGTTGAAAGTTACACTAAAAGAGTTACAGGAGGTAGTAAGCCACCTCAATTTCACTTGTATGGTCATTGCACCCGGGAGGGCTTTCCCCTGGTGGCTGTGTGACATGAAGAAGGATCTCTCTAGACCGCACCACCATAGGCAGCTGTCAGGAGGAATGAAAGAGGACTTGCACTTCTGGCTGGAATTCCTTGAGGGTTTTAATGGTGTCTGCTTCTGGAGAGCCAAGTTGTGTTTAGGGGCTGAGTTCCAGGTCCAGACAGAAGTTGCCGGCTCTCTAGGGTATGGTATATATTTTTGTGGGAGGTGGTGTGCCAGGGTTTGGCCCCCTGACTGGAGGGAGCGGGGAATCATCCGTGACTTGACCTTCTTCAATTTTTAATTTTTTTTTCCAATAGTGGGGGCCCTGTGGTTGTGGACTAATTATGTGGTCATGTTTTGGTGTGACAACTTGGCATTGGTCCATATCACCAACTCCCTCACCTCAAGGTCCCCAAGAGTCATAAGGTTGGTCTAGGCCTTCACACTGCACTGCTTGCACCATAACATTGTCTTTCAAGCTTGCCATGTGCCCAGCATGGACAACATCCTAGCTGACACCCTATCCCATCAACAGATAGAGCGGTTCAGGACGTTGACTCCAGAGGCATGTGCTCAACCAGATATATTGCCAGCAGAGGTTTGGAGCCTTGGTGAGTGGAAGTCAAGCAGGCCATAGCTATGGCAGTTGCACCTAGCACCTGGCACGCATATGCAGCAACATGTAAGGAATTCTTGTCCTTTTGTGGCAGGAAGGGGTTGGGCCAGGAGTGGCCCACCCTGGTGGATCACCTTTATGCTTCAGGTTTTACTTGCATAGCAAGGGTTTAGCACCTAGATCTATTGGGGGTAGGATGACAGTCTTGGCCTTCTACACCAAGGTGTAAGGGTACCCAGATTTCACCACAGATTTCCATATCGGGAAAATGATGGATGGTTTATGTAAGGAACAGGGCAGGGGATAAGAGGACTCTGATATCACCAGTCATGTTACAACAGTTATCAGCTGTTTGGCCAATTGTTTGCAGGGATGTTTTTGAGGCAAGTTTGTTTAGGGTTGCAACACCAGTTGCATTTGGGGGGGCATTTAGAGCACTGTTTCCCAACCTTTTCCGGTCTGCGGACCGGCTGGGGAAGGCGGGGCACCCCGCCCGCGCGCGCGCATGCGCGAACAAGCGCGCGCCCCTTGCACGCATGCTCAAATGGCGGCACAGCGCTCGTGCAGGCATTCCGGAGCGCGCGCGCAGGCGCAAACGGGCTGCGTGGGGGTGAGTGCACGCGGGGAGGTCTCTCTCGCCGGCCCGGTCTGGTCCAGGTCAGGGACCAGCACCGGGCCGGGGACCGGGGGTTGGGGATCGCTGATTTAGAGTAAGCAAGTTGGTGGAAGCGTTAAGGGCAGATAGTTCTCAGGCAGCTTTTCAGAAGCCTGATGTAGTAGTCTTCGAAGACTGAATCATCATTCATCTGCAAAAATCTAAAATGGACCAGCAGGGGAAGGGCTGGACTAATACATTAGGGAGGTGTTCTGTGATAGAGTTCTACCCTGTGGGGGCCATGTGGGAGTACCTGTTCCTGAGAAGTGAGAGCAAGGGTGAGTTATTTTGCCATAGCAATGGGACCCCACTAACCAAATTTCAATTTTGGAGGGTGACTTCTCAGGCTCTGCAGCAGGCAGGGATTACCAGATGGAAGTTTGGGACACACTCATTTCAGATAGGAGCTGCCTTGATGGCTGCAGCGTTGGACTATGAAACAGAAGGGATCAAATGGGTGGGGAGATGGTCTTCCACAGTTCTACGTGCTAGCATAGTTTTCTTACCCTTGTCTTTCAGGTCCGGAGTTCCTGTTTTCCTGGATTCGTGTTCTACTGGTTGGCCATAGTTCTGTGTTTTGGGAAGCCAAGTTTGCTCATCATTCCAGCTGGGGGCAGAACCTGGGTCTTGGCACTTGGGCAGTGTTGGAGTAGCAAAGTCGAAGACACTTTGTATGGGGCAATTTCATGGACCTGGTCACCCAAGTGTTCCCTGATTTGCATTTCAATATAATTGTGGTTCACCTGGGTGGGAACGATTTAGCTAGGAAGACAAATAAGTCTCTTATCTTGCAGACGACTGCTGATCTGTGAGCCTTAGTGACCAAGTTCCCTTCACTGTATATTGTGTAGCCAGCAATGCTGCAATGGTGGGTTTGGAGGATCAAGTGGGTGCATTGACAAGGCCTGGCATGGTGCGAACCAGGAGGTTGCAAGAGCAGTTGTAGCTGGCCTTGGGACCATGGTTGCATACCCAGACATTCGAGTGGAGCACCCCGAATTGTATAGAAGTGATGGTGTCCATTTATCTGATATGAGCCTGGACTTATTTCTGTGTGATATTCAAGGGGGCCTTAGTTCCAAAATTTTTGGTCTGTTTGAGGGACATGGGGCATACAGAATAACCCATATGCCATGGCATGTAGTGACGAAAGTTATGAGTTGGAAGGTGAGTTCAAACCGGCACCCAATATGGGTGTGAAACTGTCCCACCTCCTAGTATTGAAGGCCCAGTGGTTTCGGCACTGGGAGGGGGAGGAGGCGGGGGTCCCCTGAGGTGCAGACCAGCTAAAGTCAGGAGTCTCATCCGGCCTGCATCCTGGGGGGGTTCCTATATTTTACCAGAAGTCAACCAGTTAAAGTCTGTGTCTGGGGCAAGGCTGGTCCCAGGCCCAGAGCAAGATTCCACCCTACTTTTGGCCCCTTTGTGAAAGGGGATGTTGTATTTAATGTTTTAATGAAGTGTGGTCCATATTTCAACCTACCTTCAGTGTCTTGCTTCATTACTCCAGGATGGTTGGGCAGCAGCCCACAAACAAGTGCCTGCCCACCCAACTTATTTGTCCTGTTTACTACTGTATCACAGCTCTCACTGTGGCCCAGAAAACACTGGTGGTATCAAAGAAGAGCAATATATTTTATTGCCTGCCTGTTCATCAGCTGTCTGAGTGGGGCAAGCAGAGGAAGTGCTGTTCACCATTATTCTTTGTTGTACAGTGGAAGCATCAAGGGCATCAAGAACCACTGGAGTTCTGAGTGGCACTGACATTTTGGTGCTAAGTTAACTCTGGTTGTTCACAGCATTCAGCCCTTAGTAAGCTCATGACTTGGTTTCCAATTTATCAGTTTTATAGTTTTTGTTTGTTTAGCTCATTAAAGTGTTTTCAAGTGGCTCAACTGTTTTAAGATAATTTTATTCATTATATCTTCCTCTGAGAACTGTTTATCTAAGGCAGGTCAGAAATACTTTAATAAATAAATATAAATAAATAAATATGCAAACTCTGAGTTAAACAGTACCCTGCTTTGTTTTGTCTCTCATTACTTATTGCCTCTTTTTTGCTAATAGAAAAGTGATCATCGTGGTTATCAGGAATGGGGGTTTTTTGCAGAAGGACAGAGAGCTCAGTGTTTGAACTCAGCAACTTGTTGAACAAAGATGTCATTTCTGCATTTCAACATCTTTTGCATATGACAACCACTGGAATGGATCTTGGGCACCCTAGTAAAACATAAAATAGATCCCATAAGCTTTGACGTCCGCTGTGGCCTGACACAAAAGGAAAAAAGAGTCGAGCAGGGCAGAGGAAAGCAAACACAGGCAGCTCTTCATAAAGTGATGGAGTAGTTCTTATCATAACCAGCTTGAATGAAAGCAAGCCAAGGAGGGGAGAAGCCAAGAGGCAACTGCTCTCTCAGTGGAGCTGATGGAATGCTCCCTGCTGTCACATCTCAGGCTGAGCTGCAGCCAAGTGGAATGGCAGCTGAAATATGACATTTCAGGGAGGAGATCAGTCAAACTGGCTGCTCTCACAGCCAAGCCAAGCAATTGTATGGTATGCTTTTATGGAGACTGCCATCCTGTAGACCAATTACTACATCAGTCCTTAAAAGAAGCACCCAAGTCCTACACTAATACAACAGAACTGAAGATAATGATGCCCAAAATCTGTTGAAAAGGACATTTCCCATATGCAAAACTAGGATAGTGATCTCCAACTCCTAAACACAGGGATTGCCCCTATAAATAGGAACTGCTGGGGGATGAACTTATAGAGTGTTCATTTTTCATGTAGTATATATAGTTTCAAATAGTATGACATTGGAGCCTCAAAGAGGAGGAAATGAGGGATGTGAGTGTCCATGGTGAAGAAATGTCTATTCATTGCCTGGCATTAGGTCAAAGAGGGGTGACCACTTATATCCCGAGAGTCAAATTCATTTTCATAGGTGGGTGACCCCAAGTATAAAAGGGTACAATGAAAGTAAGAGCATATCTTGATTTAAATATCTTACTGTTAGCTACTAACCATTAGAAGAGTCACATTTTTAGAATAGGTGAGAATGCTATACAAAAAGTGGGAAGCAAAGTATCTAACAATGGGATTAAAAGGAGGGAGCACCTAGAAAACAATGCAGTAATAACTAGAAGCCAACATGGATTTGTCAAGAACAAATCTTGCCAGACTAATCTGATCTCATTTTTTGTTCGGGTAACCTCCCTGAGAGACAGAGGGAATGCTGTAGACATAGTATATCTTGACTTCAGCAAGGTTTTTGACAAAGTGCCCCATGATATCCTGATTAGCAAGCTAACTAGGTGTGGGCTGGACAGATCACGTGTCAGGTGTATACACTATTGGCTACAGAATCATACTTGGAGGGTGATGATTAATGGCTCCTTCTCCAACTGGGAGGAGGTAATAATTGGGGTATCCCAAGGTTCAGTCCTGGGTCAAGTGCTCATCAACATTTTTATTAATGACAGGGAATGCTTGTCAGATCTGTGGATGACACAAAATTGGGTGGAATAGCTCATATCCTGGAAGACAGAAAAAAAAATTCAAAATGATCTTGACTGGCTAGAACACTGGACTGAAAATAACAGAATGAAATGCAACAGGGATAAGTGCAAAGTACTGCACCTCGGAAAAAGAAACCAAATGCACAATTACAAGATGTGGGATACCTGGTTCAGCAATACTGCAAGTGAGAAGAATCTTGGAATTGTCATAGACCACAAGCTAAATATGAGCCAACAGTGTGATGTGGCTACAAAAAAGGCAAATGCTATTTTAAGCTTCATTAACAGAAGTATAGTTTCCAAATCCCACAAGGTGCTAGTTCCCCTCTATTCAGCACTGGTTAGGCCTCACCTTGAGTATTTTGCCTAGTTCTGGACACCACACTTCAAGAAGGATGCTGACAAATTGGAAGAAGTTCAGAAGAGGGCAGCAAGGATGGTCAGGGGGCTAGAAACCAAGCACTATGAGGAAAGATTGAAAGAATTGGGCATGTTTAGCCTTGAGAAAAGAAGATAGAGGCGTGATGCAATAACACTTTTCAGATATGTGCAAGGCAGTCATACAGAGGAGTGGCAGGATCTGTGTTTGATCATCTCAGAGTGCAGAATGCACAACAATGGGCTCACATTACAGAAAGCCAGATTTTTGTTGAATATCAGGAAAAGCTTCCTAACTTTTAGAGCAGTACAGCAATTGAATCAATTACCTCGACTGCTCCGACACTGGAGTCTATCTTATTCCTGTGAATGGGCTGGGCTGGGGCCACCATCTTGTCCTGGTAGGAAGCAGAAGCTGAAATTCTGTTGCTTAGCACAGTAAGTCACAACTAGTATAAGCTCATTTGAATCAATGGAACTTTCAGAGTAGCTGACTCACCAAATTCCCACTGTTTCAATGGGCCTAACTCTAGTGTGACTTGCTACACTAAGCAATAGGATTTCAGCCAGTATCTCTTTGGTTCTTTTTGGTTAAAGCACTACAGAAGGATGTTCTTGCAAGTTTGATTTTTTTTAAAAAATTAATTCACATTTTAAGAACAGTTCAAGCACAGTGGGACATAATTTTATCTTGGAATAGGAATTTGGATTGCCATGGGAGAAGTCGTCTGCAGTCTTCTACTCTTTCACCTCTTATAATGGTAATTCAAGCATACACCTTCTTGTAAAACATCAGCAATGATCAAACACTGCATGGTTAGATGAAGGCAATTCATCTTAAGAACCTGCTTTCATTATTCCTTTTTATCCAGAAGATTCAATAAGGTACCAATTGATGCAACAGCTGCTTTGGGCTGCCTTCTCTCTCTCTCTCTCTCTTTCTCTCTCTTTCATATGTCTGTTCAGTTAGAGGCACATACCTTAGTCACTCACGGCTGTATTTCTCACAAACCAGTCTTCCTACTTTTCAATACACTCACCCTAATGATGGAATTAGGAACTGTTACAATGCTAATGACTGGACTGGAAGTGACACATGTGACACATTCATGGGACTGATCTCCCTTCCATTGTCTCTCCTGAACAACTGCTATAACATGGAATCCTTAACAGGATGTCTCATATGGCATTCACTGCCACAGTTTATGAGAGGCATTGTGGTGTAGGGGTTAGCATGGTGGATAAAGAATGGTAAGTCCAAATGGAACTCTAACTCTTGACTGTGCAACATGACTCTGAAATTAATGGAATTTAAAGTCTAACAGCTTTTGAAGGGTCATGAGTTGGCAAAAAGGCAGCTGACCAGCTGAGTTTCAGTCAAACGGACATCAGGACCCCCAACTGTAAGATGTTTAAAGAGGAATTGCATTCCTTAAGTTTCCCACTGATTTATACTTGAGGTTTCCAAGGCCTGCCACTTCCAGAGTACTTCAAGATCCCTGACCCTCCTTATACAGTTATTCTTCAAATATGGGAATGGCCTAAATCCAATTATCAGTTAAAGCTAGAGTAAGCCCATTGAATCAGTGGCCACAATCCTATTGGTATTGGCATCAGTTTTGTATAACTTGTAACTGAGAAAGTGCCAGGGTACTTCTTGGTTGCACAGTCAGATACATGAGGTGACAGCTTTACACTCATACAGTTCTAGAACTGAACCTCAGGAGAGGTGTTCCAAGCTTTCAGAATGGGTGAAATATTTAAGTATTTGAAAACTGGAAAAATACTCAGAGGGCCAGATTCTGTTCCCACACAGGGGTTGTGTTCAGTCCAAGACCTAAGGCTTCCAAACCGTAGCTTAAGGTTTGAAGTACGAACTACTTGGATGGAATACATATATGTACTCCAAGAAAAGGCAATGACTAGGGGCCTCAAGGGTAACACCCTTACGTGAGAGGGTCACTGCCAGCATCCCATGGAATTGCCAGGAAACTCAGCCACTATCAGCACCACTAAAGGTGAGTCCGCTGACACTCACACCTTGTTTCCTAAACATCCGCAGCAGTTATTATATTCTCCCTAAGTGTAGAGCTGAGGCTACTCCCCAGAAAAATGGTGAAGAAGTAGAGAGGCAGTTAGTCTTAGCTAATGAAGGGCAAAAGGTACCGGTTTCTACCTTACTTTGGGAGCAATGTTACAAAAAGATAAACATAGTCCCAAGAAGCAGGCTGAGAACTCAGTACACTTAACCAATTTTTCCCTATTATTTCCAAGAATCTGACAGATACCAAATCACAGCTGGGGTGGGTGTGCTGCAATCATTCTGCACTGAACACATTTTGTTTTAAAATTGCAGCCTTCAAGCTAAGTGGAAATTTGAGTCATTCCTTGGAAAATGTGAATCACAAGCCATTAGAGCTGAAAAACATAAGGAATTTAGGCTTATCTGGAACTCAGTTTTTTTCTTCTCCCTAATACTCTAGTTCATGAGCCAATATGGTATTATATTATATATTTTTATTCCAGAATATTACATTATTGCTGGTTTAGTTGTTACTACTTGCTCTGGTGAACAGGCGGTAAGTACCAGAAGAGGTAGTTTATATCATGGATAGAGCATTGAACAGAAACATGGGTAATCCAGCATTAAATCCCCAACCACCCATGAAACCCTCTGGGAGAACTTAGGTCAACATCCTCTCTGATGCTGTCTGCCTAGCCTAGCTCACAGAGATGTCATGAAGATAAAATTGGGAGGAGGCAAGCCCTGGGCACTATTTTGTGACAACATTTTAGCAGGGGGGACCAAGATTTAAATATATGCTGTAAAAAATATCCTTTTAGCTGGCTGGATAGCTCAGTGGTTTAGGTATCTGGCTGAGCAGCCAGAGGTTGGGAGTCTGATTCCCCACTGTACCTTCTGTGAGTACAGCCAGCCTGTGTGGCCTTGGGCAAGCTGCACAGTCGCTGGATGGCCCCAGAAGAAGGAAATGAGTATTATCTACCTGGAAAACCCTGAAATGGGTCACCATAAGTCAGAATTGACTTAACAGTACATTATTATTATTATTATTATTATTATTATTATTATTATTATTATTATTATTATTATTATTATTATTATTATTATTATTATTATTATTATTATTATTATTATTATTAAAAAACATGAGGCACAGTCAAAATTATAAAAACATTGACTGGTATAGAACAAATACAAGTTTTAACCAAAAACCTGAGCACATACATACATTAGGCATCCTTCAGTCTCGAGAGACTATGGTAACGTGCTCTGTATGGAGGACTTGGAACAGCGTCTAGTGTGGCTGAGAAGGCCAATTCGAGAGTGACCATCCCTTCCACACTGAAGACAAATACAATCTGTCCCCTGTCCAGCTCCCTGATTTTGCCGGTTTCGGGATTGCCTCTTTGCCTCGGCCTGCTGGACAAGTGTCTCTTCAAAATGGGAGAGGCCATGATGCACCGCCTGCCTCCAGGCTGAACATTCAGATGTCAAGGTTTCCCATCTGTTGAGGTCCATTCCTAAGGCCTTCAGATCCCGCTTGCAGATATCCTTGTATTGCAGCTGTGGTCTCCCTCTGGGGCACTTGCCCTGCACTAATTCTCCATACAGGAGATCTTTTGGAATCCGACCATCAGCCATTCTCACAACGTGCCCGAGCCAATGTAGACGTCACTGTTTCAGTAATGTATACATGCTAAAAATTCCAGCTTGTTCTTTGTTGTTGTTTAGTCATTAAGTCGTGTCCGACTCTTCGTGACCCCATGGACCAGAGCACGCCAGGCCCTCCTGTCTTCCACTGCCTCCCGGAGTTGGGTAAAATTCATGTTAGTCGCATCAATGACACTGTCCATCCATCTCGTCCTCTGTTGTCCCCTTCTCCTCTTGCCTTCACACTTTCCCAACATCAGGGTCTTTTCCAGGGAGTCTTCTCTTCCCATGAGATGGGCAAAGTTTTGGAGCCTCAGCTTCAGGATCTGTCCTTCCAGTGAGCACTCAGGGTTGATTTCCTTCAGAATGGATAGGTTTGTTCTCTTTGCCGTCCAGGGGACTCTCAAGAGTCTCCTCCAGCACCACAATTCAAAAGCATCAATTCTTCGGCGGTCAGCTTTCTTTATGGTCCAGCTCTCACTTCCATACATCGCTACTGGAAAAACCATAGCTTTGACTATGCGGACCTTTGTTGGCAAGGTGATGTCTCTGCTTTTTAAGATGCTGTCTAGGTTTGCCATCGCTTTCCTCCCAAGAAGCAGGCGTCTTTTAATTTCGTGGCTGCTATCACCATCTGCAGTGATCCTGGAGCCCAAGAACGTAAAATCTGTCACTGCCTCCATATCTTCCCCTTTCTATTTGCCATGAGGTGATGGGACCAGTGGCCATGATCTTCGTTTTTTTGATGTTGAGCTTCAGACCATTTTTTGTGCTCTCGGAGAAGAAATCCGAAGAGAGACCCCGAGAGAAATCAATGCAACCATCACAATCGGAATCGGATACAGAGCTAGGAGGACAGGAAGCAATGGAGTTAAGATGTACCAGAAGCAGGATGAAGAAAAAACAGAAAGGTAGTAATCTACAACAAGATGCCTAGAAAGCAAATGAAGATTTTCCCAGTTAACGTAAATGGCTTAAATTCACCCCAAAAAAGGAAGAGGATCTTCTTACAACTGCAAAAACAGAAATCTGATATTATATGTATTCAAGAAACTCATATGAAAAGAGCAGACCTGAAACTATTAGAATGGCCAAGGTTAGGAAAAGTATTTGCAGCTTCGGATGTAAGTAAAAAGAAGAAGGGTGTGGCTATGTACATTAAGAAAGAACTAGAACCAAAACTGATTTTCGCCTCAGACACTGGAAGGATATTAATGGTAGAAATACAAAGAGAATCAAAGAAATTGCTTATTGTTAACATTTATGCACCAAATGGAAACCAACAAAATTTTTTCAAGCAATTGCAATTAGAATTGATAAATAAAGAGTATGATTCTTACTGTGTGATAGGAGATTTCAATGCGGTCTTTGACAAAGAATTAGATACAAAATCAGATACAGCAACTAAAAAAAAGAGAGGAACAATTTCAAGAAACTTTTTACAATTGGCAGAAGAAGTAAACATTATAGATGTTTGGAGAACATGTAATCCAACGACAAGAGACTACACCTTTTATTCTAATAGACATAAATCCTGGTCAAGAATCGATACATGCTGGGTCTCGACAAGCTTAATGAAAGAATTGGAACAAATAGATATCTTACCTAGTACATTTTCAGACCACAACCCAATTTCAGTGCAATTAGGCAGTAAACTAAGAGAATTCAATTGGAAGCTTAACACCGCGCACTTGAAAAATGAAGATTTTAAGAAACAAGCAAAGGAAGAATTGGATTTTTTCTTTAAACAGAATATAAGGCCAGAAACTTCAATGCTGATGGTATGGGAGGCGAGCAAAGCATTTTTTAGAGGAATAGCTATAAGATTTGCATCAAAACAAAAAAGAGAAAGACAAAAAAATATGAGACCTTGGAAAGGAGAGTAGCCGCAGATGAGAGGCAGTTGAAACAAAACCCAACGAATACAGAATTGAAAGAGAGGATAAAAGCTACACAATACCAGATAAATATATTACTCACCGAAGAAACTGCAAAGAAACTTAAATTTGCTAAGCAAAACTTCTTCGAAAATGCAAATAAACCGGGGAGATGGCTAGCATATAAATTAAGGAAAGAGAAGGAGAAAACAATAATACGAACATTGAAAGATGAAACAGGGATGGAGAAATTTAAACAGGAAGAAATAAAAAAGATTGTGGAGGATTTCTATCGGAAGTTATATAATAAAAAGGAAGCTGATAAAGAAGCTCAGGAAAAGTATGTATGGAAACATAACAAAATGAAATTGACTGAAGAACAAATCCAGTCCTTAAACGAATCTTTAACGTATGCGGAAATTATAGAAGCCCTCAAAAAACAAAAAAATGGGAAAACACCAGGTCCAGATGGCCTACCAGCAGAATACTATAAAGAATTGGAAGATGTATTACTTAACCCATTTAAGAAGCTTCTGAAATGTGTGGAAGAAGAGGGAAAATTACCACCAACATGGACTGAAGCGATAATTTCCCTTATACACAAAGAAAATATGGAAGGTAAAGAAATCCAAAATTATAGACCAATTTCCCTGCTGAATGTCGATTATAAAATATATGCGACTATATTGGCAACCAGACTGAAAATAATTCTAATACAGCTAATACATCAAGATCAGTCTGGGTTCCTCCCGAAAAGGCAGATGAAAGATAATATAAGGATAATTCTAAATTCTCTAGAATACTATGAAGCCCACCCGGAGAAACAGATGGCGATGATATTCTTGAATGCGGAGAAAGCCTTTGATAATCTTGATTGGAATTTTATGTTGTATCAGCTGGAAGTAAGTTGGAGAAAGATTCCTGAAACTAATTAAAGCAATTTATACTCAACAAAAAGCAAAAGTGGGAATTAATGGAGAGCTATCAAAAGAAATACAAATACAAAAAGGTACCAGACAGGGATGTCCACTTTCGCCATTGCTATTTATCTTGACTCTAGAAATATTAACCAAACAAATTAGAGATAAAAAGGACTTAAAAGGACTGAAAGTAAAAGGTCAAATATACAAACTTCAAGCCTCTGCAGACGATTTAGTAATTATTCTGGAAGATCCATTGGATTCAATAGAAGATCTGATGGAGACGCTGAAAAACTTTGGTGAAATGGCAGGAATGAGAATAAATCAAAAGAAAACAAAAATACTTGTTAAAAATATGAAAGAACAAGAATGACAGAAGTTAGTTGAGAAGACAAACTTTCAAGAGGAAAAGAGAATTAGATATCTAGGGATTCAAATTACAATGAAGACGAGTACACTATTTAAAGATAACTATATGAAACTGATGAAGGAGATACAGAACAATTTGGAGAGATGGAATAAATTACAACTATCATTGTTGGGAAGAATTGCGACTATCAAAATGAATGTCTTGCCAAAAATTCTATTTCTATTCCAGACAATCCCTATAATTTTAAAACAGTCCTTTTTTCAAGAATTTAATAAGATAATTATGAGATTTATATGGCAAGGAAAAAAACCAAGAATTAAAATAAAAGCAATGCAAGATGCAAAACAGAGGGCGGGTCTTGGACTTCCAGATTGGGCCTTGTATTATCAATCTTGTGTATTAGTCTGGATAAGGGAGTGGATAACTTTGAAAAATGATAGATTACTCAATTTGGAAGGACATGATTTGCAATTTGGCTGGCATGCTTTTTTATGGTATAAAAAGGAGAAAGAGCAAAAACACTTTAATGCACATATGATAAGAAGAGCTTTATTGGGAACTTGGAAAAAGATTATACAACAAACTTATCAAAAAACACCAGTATGGGTATCACCTATAGAGGCCTATACACAGCCTAATCTTATGACGAAAGAACAGTTTTTAAGATATCAAGATTTATTTTTAAAGGATTATACGTTAAGGTCAAAAGAAGAGTTAGAGACACAGAATATTCACATAGACTGGTGATCTAGAGCACAGCTGGAATCTAGATACAGAAAGGATAAAATAGAGGGTATATATTTAGAACAAACGACATTTGATAAACTCCTATTAGGTTCAAAAGATAAAATAATTAAGAAAATGTATAATTATCTGTTAGAAATTAAAATGCAAGATGAAATGGTTAAAGAGTGCATGATTAAGTGGGCACAAAACATAGGTCATAACATTGATATTGATCAATGGTTACAAATATGGCAAAAGAATATAAAGCTTACAAAATCGGTTAATTTTAAAGAGAATATATACAAGATGTTTTATAGATGGCACATGACGCCAGAAAAACTGTTGAAAATTTATACAGATGTATCAAATTCCTGCTGGAAATGTGAAGCACATGTGGGAAGTTATTACCATATGTGGTGGACCTGTAGAGTAGCGAAACAATATTGGAAAGAAGTGCATTTGGCATTTCAACAAATATTGCTTTGTAAGGTCCCACTAACACCAGAATTGTTTTTATTGTCTATGATACCAGATAATATAGATAAAGCAAAGAAGGGTATAGCTACATATATAGTTACTACAGCTAGAATTCTATATGCTAAAAACTGGAAAAGTCAGATGGTACCGAAACAAGAAGATCTTATAGGGAAGATACGAGAAACGGCGGAAATGGACATTTTATCAGAAATAATGAAGGACTGTCCTTTGCAAAAGGCAACTGAAATATGGGACTTATTCTACAAATGGTTAGAATCACCAGACAATGTTTGAATAACATAGAACAAAATGTGAACTAAAATCTAGAAGGCAGAAAAGAGTAGAAAAGAGGAAACTGAATTTTGAGATGATAATGTGAATAGAATGGATGTTGATATATTGTTGTCTCTCCTCTCCCTCATAACCCCAATCCTTTTTTCTTTTTACCTTTTGTACCCCACACCCTATCCCAAGTTATCAAAATAAATATTTAAATTTTAAAAAAATCCCCCTGAATAATAATAATAATAATAATAATAATAATAATAATTATTATTATTATTATTATTATTATTATTATTATTATTATTAAAAATTCCAGACACAGTAAATCAAAATTATAAAAACATTGATTGGTATTATACAACAGATACAAGTTTTAACCAAAAATCTAAGTATCTGTTAAATATCGGCTCAGTATGCTTGCTGTTTCTAATATTGCTGGTTTTTGTAGCTCTGATGGTGTTATTTCTGACATCTGCAACTGATGGTAATAATGTGTGCAACAAAAGAGGTGAACCATGTGGCCATTACAAAATACAAATACAAGAATAAGTGATAGCCACTAATAATTTAAAAAAAAAAATCATACACTATGCAAGAGGATATCTTCCAGGTGGTTGTTTAAATTTATCTTGAATGCCTCCAGTGCTGGAGCACTCAACACCTCTTGAGGTAATTGGTTCCACTGTCTTACTGCTCTAACAGGACGTTTTTCCTGATATTCAGCCAAAATCTGGCATCCTGTACTTGAGCCCATTGTTGCATGTCCTGCACTCTGAGATGATTGAGAACTGATCCTGCCCCCCCATAAGAAATCCTTTCAACTATTTGAAAAGTGCTATCATCTCTCTCCCAAGTCTTCTTTTCTCAACACTAAACATGCCCAGTTCTTTCAGTCTTTCCTCATACGACTTGGTTTCCAGCTCCTTCATCATCTTTGTTGCCCTCCTCTGAATTTGTTCCAATTTGTTAGCATCCTTTTTGAAATGCGGTGTCCAGAACTGGACACAATACTCAAGGTGAGGCCTAACCAGTGCTGAATAGAAGGGGACTAGCACCTCATGGGATTTGGAGACTATACTTCAGTTAATGCAGCCTCAAATAGCATTTGCCTTTTTTGTAGCCACATCACACTGTTGGATCATATTCAGCTTGTCATCTACAGTGACTCTAAGATCCTTCTCACTCATAGTATTGCTGAACCAGGTATCCCCCATCTTGTAACTATATGTTTGGTTTCTTTTTCCTAGGTGCAGTACTTATCATTTATCTCTATTGAATCTCATTCTGTTGTTTTCAGTTCAGTGCTTAAGCCTATACAGATCATTTTCAATCAAATTTGATTAGCATTTTCTGTATCCCCTGATCCAAGTTATTAATAAAAATATTGAATAGCAACGGGCCAAGGCCTGAGTCTTGGGGTACCCCACCTGCTACCTCCACCCAGTTGGAGAAGAAGCCATTAATCATCACCCTCTGAGTATGATTCTGTAGCAAACTGTGTATCCACCTAACAGTTGTTATATCCAGCCCACACCTAGTTAATTTGCTAATCAGAATACCATGGGGCACTCTGTCAAAACGCTGAAGTCAAGATATAAAATGTCTACAGCATTCCTTCTGTCTATCAGGGAAGTGACCTGATCAAAAAATAAGATCAGATTAGTCTGGCAGGATTTGTTCTTGACAAATCCGTATTGGCTTCTACTTATTACTGCTTTGTTATCTAGGTGTTTGCATTTTTGTTGTTGTTGTTGTTTAGTCGTTTAGTCGTGTCCGACTCTTTGTAACCCCATGGACCAGAGCATACCAGGCCCTCCTGTATTCCACTGCCTCCCAGAGTTGGGTCATATTCATGTTGGTAGCTTCGGTGACACTGTCCAACCATCTCATCCTCTGTCGTCCCCTTCTCCTCTTTCCTTCACACTTTCCTAACATCAGGGTCTTTTCCAGGGAGTCTTCTCTTCTCATGAGATGGGAAAAACCATAGCTTTGACTATGCGTACTTTTGTTGGCAAGGTGATGTCTCTGCTTTTTAAGATGCTGTCGAGGTTTGTCATCGCTTTCCTCCCAAGAAGCAGGGGTCTTTTAATTTCATGGCTGCTGGCACCATCTGCAGTGATCATGGAGCCCAAGAAAGTAAAATCTGTCACCGCCTCCATATCTTCCCCTTCTATTTGCCAGGAGGTGATGGGACCAGTGGCCATGATCTTCGTTTTTTTGATGTTGAGCTTCAGACCATTTTTTGGACTCTCCTCTTTCACCCTCATTAAGAGGTTCTTTAATTCCTCCTCACTTTCTGCCATCAGAGTGGTATCATCTGCATATCGGAGGTTGTTGATATTTCTTCCGGCAATCTTAATTCCGGCTTGGGATTCCTCCAGTCCTGCCTTTCGCATGATGTATTCTGCATATAAGTTAAATAAGCTGGGGGACAATATGCAGCCTTGTCGTACTCCTTTCCCAATTTTGAACCAATCAGTTGTTCCATATCCAGTTCAACTGTTGCTTCCTGTCCCACGTATAGGTTTCTCAGGAGATAGATAAGGTGGTCAGGCACTCCCATTTCTTTAAGGACTTGCCATAGTTTGCTGTGGTCCACACAGTCAAAGGCTTTTGCATAGTCAATGAAGCAGAAGTAGATGTTTTTCTGGAACTCTCTGGCTTTCTCCATAATCCAACGCATGTTAGCAATTTGGTCTCTAGTTCCTCTACCCTTCGAAATCCGGCGTGTACTTCTGGGAGTTCTCGGTCCACATACTGCTGAAGCCTACCTTGTAGGATTTTGAGCATAACCTTGCTAGCGTGTGAAATGAGTGCAATTGTACGGTAGTTGGAGCATTCTTTGGCACTGCCCTTCTTTGGGATTGGGATGTAGACTGATCTTTTCCAGTCCTCTGGCCACTGTTGAGTTTTCCAAACTTGCTGGCATATTGAATGTAGCACCTTAACAGCATCATCTTTTAAAATTTTAAATAGTTCAACTGGAATGCCATCACCTCCACTGGCCTTGTTGTTAGCCAAGCTTTCTAAGGCCCACTTGACTTCATTCTCCATGATGTCTGGCTCAAGGTTAGCAACCACATTATCTGGGTTGTCCGGGATATCCAAATCTTTCTGGTATAATTCCTCTGTGTATTCTTGCCACCTCTTCTTGATGTCTTCTGCTTATTTTAGGTCCCTCCCATTTTTGTCCTTTATCATGCATCTTTGCACAAAATGTTCCTTTAATGTCTCCAATTTTCCTGAACAGATCTCTGGTTTTTCCCTTTCTATTATTTTCCTCTATTTCTTTGCATTCTTCATTTAAGAAGGCCCTCTTGTCTCTCCTTGCTATTCTTTGGAAGTCTGCATTCAATTTTTTGTAACTTTCCCTATCTCCCTTGCATTTTGTTTCCCTTCACTTCTCTGCTATTTGGAAGGCCTTGTTGGACAGCCACTTTGCTTTCTTGCATTTCATTTTCTTTAGGATGGTTTTTGTTGCTGCCTCCTGTACAATGTTACGAGCCCCTATCCAAAGTTCTTCAGGCACTCTGTCCACCAAATCTAGTTCCTTAAATCTGTTCTTCACTTCCACTGTGTATTCATAAGGGATTTGGTTTAGATTATACCTGACTAGCGCAGTGGTTTTTCCTACTCTCTTCAGTTTAAGCTTGAATTTTGATATGAGAAGCTGATGATCAGAGCCACAATCAGTTCCAGGTCTTGTTTTTGCTGACTGTATAGAGCTTCTCCATCTTTGGCTGCAGAGAATATGGTGATTTCCATGTGTAGAGTCGCCTCTTGTGTTGTTGGAAAAGAGTGTTTGTGATGACCAGCTTGTTCTCTTGACAAAACTCTATTAGCATTTGCCCTGCTTCGTTTTGAACTCCAAGGCCAAACTTCCCTGTTGTTCCTTTTATCTCTTGACTCCCTACTTTAGCATTCCAGTCCCCTATAATAACAAGAACTTCTTTCTTTGGTGTCAGTTCTAGAAGGTGTTGTAAGTCTTCATAGAATTGGTCAATTTCAGCCTCTTCAGCATTGGTGGTTGGTGCATAAACTTGGATTACTGTGATGTTGAAAGGTCTGCCTTGGATTCGTATTGAAATCATTCTATCATTTTTGAGATTATATCCCAGTACAGCTTTTCCCACTCTTTTGTTGACTATGAGGGCTACTCCATTCCTTCTACGGGCTTCTTGCCCACAATAGTAGATATGATAATCGTCTGAATTGAATTCGCCCATTCCTGTCCATTTTAGTTCACTGGATGTCAATGTTTATTCTTGCCATCTCCTGTTTGACCACATCCAGCTTACCAAGGTTCATAGATCTTACATTCCAGGTTCCTATGCAGTATTTTTCTTTGCAGCATCGGACTTTCCTTTCACTTCCAGGCACGTCCACAGCTGAGCGTCCTTTCGGCTTTGGCCCAACCACTTCATTAGCTCTGGAGCTACTTGTACTTGTCCTCCACTCTTCCTCAGTAGCATGTTGGATGCCTTCCGACCTGAGAGGCCCATCTTCCAGCGTCATATCTTTTAGCCTTTTGTTTCTGTTCATGGGGTATTCTTGGCAAAGATACTGGAGTGGCTTGCCAATTTCTACTCCAGGTGGATTGCATTTAGTCGGAACTCTCCACTATGACCTGTCCGTCTTGGGTGTCCCTGCACGGCATAGCTCATAGCTTCTCTGAGTTACTGAAGCCCCTTCACCACGACAAGGCAGCAATCCATGAAGAGAAGGTGTTTGCATAGTGACTGCTTTATTAACTGTTCCTGAATTTTCCCAGGGATTGATATCAGGCTGACTGGCGTGTAGTTCCCAGGTTCCTCCATTTTGCCCTTTTTGTAGATACGGGCAACATTAGTCCAATCGTCTGGCACCTAACTCATTTCCCATTATTTCAAGAAAATAATGGACAGTGGTTCTGAGAGTTCTTTAGCCAGTTCCTTTAATACTCTAGGATGCAGTTCATCTGGCCCTGGAGATCTGAACTCGTTCAAAGTAATAAAGTGTTCCTTGACTATTTGTTTATCAATTTTCAGTTACAGTTTTGTCCCCTCCACCTGTGCGTCACATTTTGTCTGTCCTTTGGGGAAAAACTGAGCTAAAATAGGAATTGAACACTTCTGCCTTTTCTTTGTCATCCATTGCCTTTTTCCCGTCTCCATTGAGTAGCTGTTTCTTTTCTTTGTCTTTTGTATACACATACCTGAAGAATGCTTTTATTGCTTTTAGTGTCTCTAGCTAGCCTCAATTCATTCTCAGCTTTTGCCCTCCTAATGTCATCCCTGCAATTCCTTGCTACTTGTCTGTACTCTTCCTTTGTGGTCTGACTTTCCTTCCACCTCCTATATATGTCTCTTTTTGTTTTAAGATCCTCTCTGAACTTTTTGTGAAGGCACACTGGCCTTTTTTGCTGTCTCCCTTTTTTTTTTCTTGTAGGAATTGTTTGTAGTTGTGCCTTTAGAATTTCATTTTTCAGAAACTTCCATCCTTCTTGGACTCCTTTTCTTGTTAGGATCTCCTGCCAAGGGACCTTACTTATCCTTGTTCTGAGTTCTTTAAAATTGTTTTTTTTTTAAATCCAGCATATATGTTTGGCTACACTCTGCTTTGGTTTCCTTTGAAATCAAGAATTCTGTTAGAACATGGTCATTCTCACCCACAGTTCCCCATACTGCCACTTCCTTCACAAGTCATCTCTACCAGTTAAAAAGATAGCTAGTCCTCTAGTTTCTTTCTCTACTTTTTGTAGGAGAAAATTATCAGCCACACAAGCCAGGAATTTCTTGGAAGGGCCGTACTTGGCAGAATTTGCCCCCCAGCATATATCTTGATAATTGAAATCTCCCATCATTACTACATGGTGTTTCTTTCAAATCCTTGCAATTTGTTTTTCAAAAGTTTCATCTGCATCCTCTCCTTGATTGGGCAGTTGGTAGTAAACTCCAACTACCATGTTCCTTTTGGTTTTTGCCCAAACTACATTGATCCAGATGTTCTCAATGTAACAGCCAATCTCCTCCTTCTGTATTTCTGTGCAGCAATGTGTATATATACTGCAACTGCACCTCCCTTTCTATTCTTTTTGCTCTTTTTGAAAAATTTATATCCTTCAATTGCTGTATTCCAGTCATGGGAGTCATCCCACCAAGTTTCAGTTATTCTTATCAAGTCACATTTACCCCCCTGAGCTAAGATATCCAGTTCTTCTTGTTTCTTTCCCATACTCGGGTTATTTGTATATAGACAACAGAGATTGTGTGATTTGTGGCCTACTTTTCTTTGTACACTTTTATGAATATTACTATTAACTTTATGATTGATTTCCATTAGAACAGTTTGATCCTTTCCTCTTATTGTGTGTAAATCTTTATCTGTCTTTACCCTTGTTTCTCCCTCCCAATTCAGTTTAAAATCCCCCTGATGACGTTCTTCATACTGTGGCCAAACACATTCTTCCCAGTCCTTGTGAGGTGCAATCCATCTCTTGCTAGCAGTCCATTTTCCAGAAAGCTTAGCCCATGGTCTCACAAACCAAATCCCTCACATTGACACAACCTTCGTAGCCAGTCATTCACTCGAAGTATTTTCCTTTTGCTTTCTATTCCTCTTCTGAATACTAGTAGAATGGATGAGAAAACTATCTAGGCTCCAAAGTCCTTAAGTTTTCTTCCCAGAGATTTAAAGTCTGATGCAATCACTTCAAAGTTGTTCTTGACTGTGTAGTTTGTTCTCACATGGATGAGGAGGAAAGGATTTATATCCATGGGTTTTATGAGTGATAATGTTTTTTAAAATGGCTATATTTTATAATATCACCATTTATTTTACTCTATTCCATCTAGTTTTTGTATCTTGCCATGGTGTATAGACAGAGCTGCACATTTGTCAATTCCAAACAATTTGAGCATCTTCACTAAATATTCGCACTGTGCTTAGCAGTGATTCTATCTCCGTGGAACTTTTTGTATATAGTTTTAGGTCATCCATATATAACAGATTATTGATTTTTTCCTGCTTGTTCTAAAATATGGTAGGCCAATCCAGTTTAATTTAAAATTCTTGACATGGGGAATAGTGAGATGTTAAACAGCAGAAAGAATCCCCTTGAAATATTCTCCTATATACCAGGAGAAAGTCATCATTGAAACTGAATAAGTAAATTTATACCAGTTCCTACTCTCAGCTTTACTTCTCTTCATTCTCGCAAACATGACTGTGATCACAACTGGCTTGGGATTCTGCTCAGGGGGGATTTTTTTTTTAATGTTCTCATTGGCCAAAACAAAATAAGCTAATGGGGATGGCAGGAATCAATCCTAAGACAGCTGGATCATTCCACACCAGTCAACTGAGCTATAGCCCAGCAGGGACATTTGGAGAAGAAAGTAAAACATATAGAAAATGCTTTTTGCACTGAACTCTGCTTCCTGTTAGACCAAAGCTAATACAGCCTCTACTCCTTGGCTGCCCCAGACTGCTGGCCTCAGGCTCTTGGCTGCATCTCTTCACATGGTCCAAAGAGCCACAGCTGCAAAGTCTCTGCCAACATATTTTAAATCAGATAATGACATGAACCATGTGTGCAGCACACATGCATACTGAGACGGCATCAAGCAGCTGGGTCCCTGAAGTGCATGGGGTTCTGAGGTGAAATATTTGGAACAAATGTTGTCCCAGATTCATCACTTCTAAATTGCACCTCCAGATTCACCACATCAGGTGGGTAAAGTCCTCTTTTTGAAGGTCTGTCTTGTCAAAATGTGGGGTAAAAATATTTTAAATAAAATAAAAAATAATGGGCAGTTTTATGCAAATGTCATATTTTTCAAAGAGATGTAAGAGGTCACCATACTTTCAGCACATCTTCCAGTTCAAGGCAATTTTGAATTCATGATTGTGTCATATTATACTTACTTATCTTCCCTTTAGCAAAGCTTGCATACCACTAAAATGGTTATATTTTGAGGGAGGGAGGGAGGGAGGGAGGGAGATCCAAACAAATCCCATTTAATTCTCTTCACTTGCACCCAACATCTTACACAAGCTTTCGTGGGGGTAGAATAAAGCATCTGCTGATTTTGCCCTATTGTCTCCTCCTGGAGAGGTTAATGCATTCTCTGATGCTAAGGTCACCTCATTAAGAGGAGCGAGATTTCAGTCACCAACTTTGGGGGTACAAGGTGGCACTATCCCCCTGAAAGGTGACCTTTTCAGGCTCCAAGCGAGATGGGCAGAGGCATGAGCGCAATTCGTGGCAGCCCAAATAGCACTTTGTTTCTTAGACACTTACATCTTCTCAGCAGCAATTCTGAACTTTTAATTTTTGCCTCTTGTCAGAAACAGAAGGCTGAAACAGGAAGGGAGTGGGGGTAAAAACCCAAGCCATCCGCTGAGCTGGTATTCAGTTCTTCCACTGGAAACCAATCCTCAGAGTGATTCTGTAGGAGGAATACTGCTTGTAATAAACTCTTATGTGGGACAAACCCTGCAGAGTAGGAAGAAGGCTAGCCTAGAACTAAGACAGTGGAGGAAGGGGGCCTTGGTGTCAGTGGAGCAGTGAATCTGTGCTGAAATTTAGTCTGAACTTTACATGAGACATCCAAGAGGGCCACCTCTTCCATCTAACTTCAGCACTCTGGATAGTTCTTTTGAAGTTCAGAGCCAAAGATGGAGGAGATTCTGCACTTCTCTGATAGTGCTGCTACAGCCTCACCAGACTAAGAACAAAAAGACTTTTGATGGATTCCACGACTGTAGCAAAAGTGGATTTTTCATACCTCTTGAGACCACCACTGATGAAGAAACATGCCTCACCTCAAGAATTTGCACATCTGCAAGACTTTAGAGGGCAATTCAGAAAAATAAAGTACACACAAAACAAGGCACACATTTGAAAATGGGAATAGTTTAAAAATACACACAAACATGCTTTTTAGTCAATAGAGATGAGTACTTAGATAAATGCAGAAATGAAAGTGCACACTAGTAAAAAATAAAAATGCACACAAATTACAGTGTCGGATGAAAATCACAAAGTCTTTCAAGCCAATATGAAACAAACAGTGGGAAGAAAATGCCAGAGAAATATAGCAGAACCAAAACTGAGACATCCACATCTTCACCAAGAATGTTTCTCCCTTATTTACTTGTGTGAAGGCATTTCATTCTGTGTTTTAGCTGGGGCCGGGGAACGGGGTGGACCTTAAAATGGTATTGCCTGCTTGTGCTCTAAGTCTACTACTTCATAACTCTGTTAGTTCTTTCTGACCAAATCTGGGTCAGGTCTGATCTATAGGCACTGGCAGTCACAAAGAATTCTTCCTAAAACCTTTGTGCCCTTTTGTGTGAGAAAGACCTTTAGGTTCTGTTACTTTTCTTATAGGAGAGAAATCTGAGCTGCTTTCCACTCATTTTCATTCTGATTTCAAGTCTGGGTCCTGTATCTATTCAGATTATGCTCCCCAGTTCTCCATTCTGCTCCCCCCACCAAGAAATGCTTGCAACAGGCTTCCACTGCTACTGAGCAGAGAATTCTACAGCTGGAGAATGACTCCATGGCATGCATCAGAAGTGTCTAATTGGTCCCATCCTACTCTTATCTTGCCATTTTACTGGTTGCTCTTGCTCAGAGGGCAACCTAGCAATGCCAGATGTCTCTCTCTCTCTTGCCTCTTGGCCGTGCAGATGAAGGAGAGATTGTGCTGAGAGCAAATATGTGCAGCAGGAGAATTTTGCCATTGCACCTGGCTGACGGATGCCATCCCCCTAAAGAGATGAGTAGCGCATACAGCCTTGCCTTTGGAGAAAGCAAGAAAGGGGAGGGAATGAGAAAGGGAGGGAGGGGGAGTGTGTGCATCCATGGTAATGAGGACCGACCTGCACAGTCTGGTGCACACGCCTTGTTAACAGTCAGTGTCGAAGAGTGCTGGCATTTGCTTCCAAGAAAATGCCATCAAATCTCCTGAGCTTCAGTGGCTGCCATTTCGGCTGCCTTCAAATCAGATTGTAAATGCTCTTAACTGCTCCAGGGCAAAAGCTGGAGCTTGTCTTAGACCTCCAAGCTGGCAGCCTGCCCCTGGAGCCCATTCAAATTCTAGCCACTAGGCAGCATTATCCTAGCCCATGGTTTGACCTGTATGTTATGATATTCTAGGTTCTTCAGCTGTCATACCTGCCCATTATGCATTACAGACACACTGCACCCCTTTTCATTCAACACAGCAAACCCAAATTTTGTTGAAAGAGCCAACTTGTCTATCTACACAGGTCCATTAAGGTTGTGAAAAATTACCAGTTTTGATGTTGTTTCCTTCCTCCACCTACATTTTCTTCTATCCTTGCTTTGTATCAGGTTTCAAAACTACTTTCGTCCACTGAAATTCATTCATATTTTCAATATATTTGTTCTTATTTCTGCATTTATTTGTGCATTTATAAAACTTTTATTCATTGTATATATAAGCTGTGTTCATATGTCTGACTCAGCCACACAAGTGCTATCATAAAATAGGGGTGTAAGTCCTTCTGTCTTGCTTTTGTACCTAAGAATGAGAAGACACAAATATTTTTTCTTCCTATTAAAAGCAGAGCTATTTTGTGACAGTCAACACAATTTTTCATACTTGCAAGAATAAATTTTACACATATAAAGTAGTGTAAATTGCACAAAACTACAAAAACTCCTGCTTTGTCACCGTGACCATTTTAAGAATTAGAAGCAATAGGGTGATGTTTTAATTTTTTAAAACAATCACCCAATCTTTCTGTACTGGATCTCCATGTTACCTTTGCTTCTCAGTGGTCATGTTTCACCTGTTCATGCATTCACTGGTCATGTGAATAGCTGGCATTTATACAGGCAAAACGAAGTGGGCAAGTACTGAGCTAATGATTATTAAAACAGGCATCACTTTTCTGAAAGCATGTAGTTCAATAAAAAGAGAAATCTTATATTTACTGCCTTAAAGCATCCATTCAGGGATCATGAGGGAGAAAGAGTCCTAAACATGCCTTGAGATGCCTCTACAGCCAAGTTCTATGCATATAGGTGGGCCCAGGCATTGCAAGATACGCGAGTCTACTCCTTTCTTGTTAGGAGGAGGAAGAATCAGCAAGTGAGCTCAGATACAAAAAGGGGAAGAAGGACTAGTGATCTACATGAAAATCCAGAAAAGGCAGGAAAGAAAACATGCCTGGACTACCTAGCTGCCTATTTCCACCCCCAAATTTGTTCAGATCACTTGCTATTTGAATTGATGCTTTCTCCCAATCCTGCCATCATTCTTATGTTAAGTGCATGGTAAATGCTCCCTGTAACTTGCATCTTTTGTCCCTTGTTAACTTTGAGTAGAAGTATCTCTCTCTGCCAATGCTGTTCAGTCTTTTAGGGTTTCTTTCTTCCATCCATCCATCCATTTATAAATAAATAAATAAACAAACAAACAAATAAATAATTTATATGCTGCCTTTCTCCTAAAGGATCCAAGACTGCTTAAAACAAAGAAAGTTGAAAGCTAAATTATAAAATATTGCAATATTTAAAAAGCATTAAACAGTTATCATATTAAAACTGATAAATGCGAGCAACACTTAAATCTCAAGTAAAACAGCAGAATAAAATAATCCTTTTAAATCCCTAGTAATTCATGAAGAGGAACTCAGTGTTCCCAATGACTGCTGCTCTGTTTAGCTTGCTGGTTGGAGACTGAAGAGGTAGGACCTTAACATCACCAGAAATCACAATACAGAATTTCAACACTCCAAAATGCCAAATTCTGCAATTTCAGCTAGCCACATGAGGAAACCTTGATGTCTCATTTTTTTCTCAGTCAGGGTTTTCTGTGTCAGTTTAGCAATGTTAGAGTCCATGTTTGTTTAGAAATACGAGTGTCAGAATCTGGCCACGGTCACACTGTAGGAATGTCCCCCTTTTTCTTGCTTCTTATGCTTCCAATGTTGTCACTCAATGTGGTCACATGACGTATATCGCATGATAATGGTTCAAACCTTCTTCCACCATTCCACACTTTTAAGGGTGAAATAGATGCAGCACATTCGTCTATAACCCTGTAGAGCGACATATTCCATCTTTTTATAGGTAAATTTTTTGGCCAACCTATTTCTTTAAAAAAAATTGGCGGGTAAATCAGTGTGTCAATGTGCCACTCTTGCTTGCCACATACTGATCTGCGCATTTTCTTCAGATTGCTGCACTGCATTACCCTCTATGGAGGAGAACCCATAGCACTGCAGTTGCATAAAAAGACTGTGGAGGGACTGATGCTCCACACGCATTCTTTTGGATATTCCTGGAGGATTTGGGGGGAGTGTCTTAATATATTCCATGTCCCCTCTACTCCTCCGATAGTCTTCTACTTCCTCCTTCTACTTCGTCCTTCATACCTTATCCTCCTTTTCCTTTAGAACCCTCTTTGATGAGATTCACATTTCCCTACACATTTATTCCACGCTGCCAAGGCCTTCACAGACATGACAAATAACTCCCAACATGTCAATCTGTTGTTACACCAAAAATGGCAATTACTTCTTATCATGAACTCTAGTTACCAACTTCTTCATTTGCTCTGCCTAATGCTGCTGGCATGGGCATCCTACCTGTGTCAACATGGCCGCACCTTGTTAACCATTCTTTGCAAGCACCACTCCATGCAGCAAACTTTGAGGTCACTGTTTACTGCAAACTCATTATTTTCTCAAAGACAGGTGATGGCTTATGTTTCTGCACTGCTCCATGCAGCATGGAATGGGTCAGGTGTAGACCACGGCAGATATGGTTTTGGCAACATGGGATGATGCACTGTGGTTTCAGAACTTTAGAATGACAAGGCAGACACTGTATGAACTTGTCAAAACCCTACGTCCACATTTAGAACACTATTATGAGAGAGTCAATGCCATACAATAAATGAGTTGCTATTTGCATTTTGTTTCTGTCATCCAAAATGTTTTACCGAGAAATTGGAAACCAATTTGACAGGGGGAAATTGACTGTTGCCAGAATTCTGGTCAAAGTCTGCCTGACAATTGAACATGTGATGTACCAGAAAACAGTCTACCTTAAGAAATCACAACAAGGCACCTCTGTCATGCTTCCTTCTTTTGTGCTCCCGCCTTCTCACGTGCATATATGTGATGCCATCCATTTCCATGTGATGCCATCACAAGTAAAAAACTTAAATATGATACAAGCACATAACCCGAACTCCAGTGGTTACAATAGGCTCAGTATGGTGCCTAGATGCACTGTACTTTCTCAGTATAAAAAAGATGTAGTTAATTTCCCCTTCTGTGGCAGTTAATACTGAATCTTCTGTAATTGATGCAGGAAATAATATCCGTTATTTTAATAATTACTCAGCTAAGTGTATTGCTACTACATAACTCACACAGAGCCTCGTGGCGCAGTGGTTAAACTGCTGTACTGCAGCCAAAACTGTGCTCACGACCCGGGGTTCAATCCCAGGTAGGCGACTCAAAGTTGACTCAGCCTTCTATCCTTCCGAGGTTGGTAAAATGAGTAACCAGCTCACTGGGCGGGGGGGGGGGGAATGTGTAGCCTGCATAATTAACTTGTAAACCTCCCAGAGAGTGCTTGAAGCGTTATGGGGCAGTATATAAGCAGCACGCTTTTGCTTTTGCTTTACTTCTCCGGTTAACATTTTTAAAACTGCTTGCTTATATCTGCAAAATTTGGTATCCACGAATAATAAAAACAAAGATCAAGGGTACCTAACATGTAAGTGAACAACAGCACATGAGTAATAACTCTATGCTATATGTGTGTCACTACTGCAATATTTTTTCACTGTTCTTCTGTATCCATGAAAAGCATTATCCACTACAGCTAATTGATATACAGACACAGTTGATTTTTCAAATCAATTTGTGTACAGAACTGAACCTATAATGCAAGTTAAGCAACCAGTAGTATTATCCTTTTACCAGTTTTGCTGTCTCCATGGATTTCTTTATCCATTTAAATTTAATAATTTTTCTCCTACTGTTTTACAGATTATGGCAGGATTCATTGCTCTTGGCTTCCCTCACTGTATTGGCGTGGTGGATGGCTGTCATATTTCAGTCTTATGCCCAAAAAATCAGGCTGAGGAGTACTGGAACAGAAAGTACTTCTACTCAGTGATTATGCAGGATGCAACAGATCACAGATTCTTTACCTGCCATGTCAGATTTCTGGGTATAGCTCATGATGCACATGTTTTCAAAACATAATTGCTCAGAAGGATGACGGATGAAGGAACAATTGTACCAGTGAACCCACATATGACTATTAATAGTGTAAGAATTCCCCCCTGATTTTGGCTGACAGCACTTATCATAGAATCATAGAACCATGAAGTTGGAAGGGGACTATAAGGCCATCAAGTCCCAACCATGCTCGATGCAGGAATACAAATCGAAGGATATCTGCTAGCTGGTTCTCTAAATATTTCTTGAAAGATTGCACAAACCACCTCTCAAGATAATTGATTCCATTGCCATACTGCTCTAACAGTTAAGAAGTTTTTTCCTGATATTCAACTGAAATTTGGCTTTCTGTAACTTGAGCCCATAGCCTCGTGTCCTGCATTCCAGGATGATCAAGAAGAGATGTGCAGTCATGGTTGATGAAACCATATCCCTCACCAACAACTGAGCGTGAGAGGAAGTTCAACCACATCTTTAACCGGGCTCACAAAATTGTGGAGAGGGCTTTTGGCACATTGAAGGCAAGATGGCACTACGTGTCTGGAAGTGGCACAAGAAAATTTCAACTCAGTCATTGTTTCCTGTATACTACTGCACTATGTATGTGAGACAAAGGGACATATTGTTACAGGAGAGATTGAAAGTTCAGAACTCATGCTCCTTGAAAGAGACACCAATACTGCCACAGAACATAACCCACATGCTGAGTTAGGGCAGCAGTTGCTGCATATTTGTGATACTGCTAATGATCTACAGAAACATTATTCTCTCATTCATAAATTTGTATTGATTTGCCACTAATCTTTAGGATATTTTCTAACCCATTAGTTCCTTTACACCTGTAACATTACTAATAAAGAAATAACAGAACACCGAAGTGTAATTTGCAAATTTATATTCCTCTGTAATTTCTTTTCCCCCCAGTTAAAACTGTTAACATGTAATGTGTAATTAAACAATATTCTTGCAGTTAAACATTAAGAATTGTGCCTAAATGTCTCTTGGTGCAAGGAGCCTCGAGAATCGTCTTCTGCAGGATAACTGGTTTCATTTCATAGAATCATAGAATCATCGTAGGGTTGGAAGGGACCTTGGAGGTCTTTTAGTCCAACCCCCTGCCCAAGGCAGGATATCTCATACCATCCCGGACCTCATACCATCCTGGACAGATGGCTGTCCAATCTTTTCTTGAAAACCTCCAGCGATGGGGCATTCACAACATCGGAAGGCAAGCCGTTCCACTGCTTAATGGTTTTCACTGTCAGGAAATTCCTCCTTATTTCCAGGTTGGATCTCCCTCTGACGGGTTCCTACCCATTGGTTCTTGTCCTACCCTCAGGTGCAATGGAGAATAAATCAATGCCCTCTTCCCTGTGGCAACCCTTCAGATCTTGGAAGACTACTATCATGTTTCCCCTCAATCTTCTCTTCGTTAAGCTAAGCAGACCTAGTTCTTTTAGTCGTTCTTAATAGGATTTAGCCTCCAGTCCCCTTACCATCTTTGTTGCTCTTCTCTGCACCCCTTCCAGGCCTCAGCATCTTTTTTGTATTGTAGTGACCAGAACTGTACACAGCACTCCAAATGTGGCGTCACCAGCGCGGTATAGAGTGGTACTATCACTTCCCGTGATCTTGATGCTATCCCCCTGTTGATGCAGCCTAGGACTGTGTTGGCTCTCTTGGCAGCTGCAGCACACTGCTGACTCATCCTTAGGCGGTGGTCCACTGGGACACCTAAATTCCTCTCACAGGTACTACTGTTGAGCCAGGTACCACCTATCCTCTACCTGTGCATCTGGTTTCTCCTGCCTAAGTGCAGGACCTTACTTTCCCTGCCATTGAACTGCATCTTATTAGATAGGGCCCAATGTTCAAGTCTGTCTAGATCCTTCTGAATGTTGAGTCTATCTTCCAAAGTATTAGCAATTCCCCCCAGCTTTGTGTCATCAGCAAATTTGATGAGTGCTCCTTCAGTCCCCTCATCCAAGTCATTTATGATGATGTTGAAGAGCACTGGCCCTAAGATAGAACCTTGAGGGACCCCACTGCACACTTCCCTCCACGTAGATGTGGTTCCATTGAGGACCACACCTTGAGTGCGGTTGGTCAGCCAGCTGCAAATCCATCTGGTAGTTGCACTGTCTATCCCACTTTGTTCTATCTTATGCAGAAGTAGGTTGTGGTCTACCTTATCAAATGCCTTACTGAAGTCTAAGTACACTATATCCACTCTGTTTCCTTAGTCCACTAATTTAGTCACTTTATCAAAGAAGGCAATAAGATTTGTTTGGCATGACCTGTTCTTAACAAACCCATGCTAGCTTATAGTAATCACCTTGTTATTTTTTAGGTGCTCACAAATCTGCTGCTTGATTCTTTTTTCCAGGATTTTCCCAGGTATTGATGTCAAGCTGATTGGTCTGTAGTTTCCTGGATCCACTTTTTCCCCCTTTTTAAAGATTGGAACCACATCAGCTCTTTTCCAGTCCTCTGGCAGTTTGCCCGTGCTCCAGGACCTCTCAAAGATTTCATTCTGTGCTTCCGAGATCACATCTGCCAGTTCTTTTAGTACCCTGGGATGTAAACCATCCGGTCCAGGAGACTTGAACTAATTCAAAGCAGCTAGGTCTTCTTTTACCACTTCCTTGCCTATTTTGACCTGCTTCCCTCTCCTTGTCATCCTTGTCATCCCACAGTGATCCTGAATAACCCAAAGATAGCAGTAGAGATGGGGGTATTCGTATTTATATATGAATACCCCCCCACAGGTGGAGATAAAGAGGGTCCGGCACCCTGGGGCCAGACCGTCAACTCGCCATTCTGCTGCTGCAGCAGGCTCCACAATAGATTCCTACTGCTCTGGAGCTCGCGGTGGATTAGCCACTCTTTGACCTGGCAGAGAGACTCGTCATCCTGCCTCCTGCCAGGAGTGGCTAATCCACCGCAAGCTCCAGAGCAATAGGAAGGGAGCCCAGAGCCCGTGGCAGCAGTGGAACGGTGAGTGGACGGTCTGGCCTTAGGGGGCTGGACCCTCATTATCTCCACCTGTTGGGGGGTATTCGTATACTAATACGAATACCCCCATCTCTAGATAACAGTAACAGCGGGAAATCAGTACATTGATATACTGAGCCTAATTACCTCAATATATAGCAGTAAGTGTTGTTTGATAGGTAAGTTTTCACCTCCTTTGTGTAGTCTAGCATAGTACATGCATACAGCGACATCCATTTTTAGCAACGATATGTGATTATGTGTCCTGTTTATCTGGATGCTGCAGGTTAAAAATTATAGCAACTTGTTTCAGCGATGCTGCTCTGTTGTTTACACTCTGTTTTTGGTAAACCAGCCATCCCTGTGAACCCCTTTTGACCCTGCATTGTAAATCACTTGAAGTATATCTTTTACTTCTGAATAGGTGTTAATTTGGGGATGTTTGTTTGGCAATGCTGCCCTTTGAAATGCAATTTAGTACACCCATTCCCTTCCAAACCAAATATTCAAGAAGCTGAAGCTTCCCCTCTGTATGTTCATCATCCCAGTATTTCTGCTTCATTATTCTGGAAGAATGGATGTCTCAGGAATGTGGAACCCAATCTCAAGAATTTGTAATTTGTAATTAAAAGAAGCAGAAGTGGCATGGCAAAGGAAGGAGACTTTGGCACTAATAAGAATTTGAGGTGAAGAAAAGGTCCAACTGGAATTAAAATCTAGTCATTGGAACATCAACAGTTTTGTGGATATTTCAAGGGAGATGAGAAAACTTGTGTACTCAAGAAGGTCTGCGGAATGCCAGTCAAAAACCAAGTGCCTTTGTAGGGATTACAAGATCTCAATAGCACATAATGATCATTCTGGGAACAGTCCTAGGCATTGTCCTTTTTCTCTCTGAGCTGCACAAAATTCTTCATGGGGATCCAAGCATCAGGCCACTCAGGATATCAGACAACAAGTCCCCTTTAAGAACACCAGTGTCAGGTATGTTTAATATGTGTATCCCATATTTAGACAATTTTTGGTATGGTTATTAAATGTTTCTATGTTTGCCTCAGAGATTTTAGAAACAATAGACGACTTGTTAATGTGGATCTCTTCCCAACTGAAGATTCCTAGGAGCAAACACGAAGTAATGGCAAGACCGAGGCACAGTAGCACTCTGGACCCTACGTTATGTCACTATTAAATTGTGATGATATTGAAGGAGAGTGGGATTTGTAGTCTGAAGAAAATGGAGTCTGTTAGGTTCAAAGTGAAATGATTTGAAGGCTTTGGAATGCAGTAAAGGCTGGGAGACTGTTTTTCCTAATTTACAGATAGACTGGTACAGAGTGAATCCCGATAAGGGTGCAAGGACGACAGGGGCCAGTGTGAAGACTCAACACATTCCAATCTAATTGGGAAAAGATAACGCACCTGCATCTCCATGAGAATTGGGAGTGGAGAGTGGTGTTACGCCTCTTGGAAGTTAATTGGTTTACAGCTATGAAGAAGGAGGTCCAAGGGATGTAGAAAAGATGGAGGAGAGGAGGTGTAGGAAGCTTCTCTTAGCTTATGCCAAGCTGAGAGGAATTCATGATGGATTGTGTTATGTAGCTGAATGTTTACAGAATGTAGAATGGTAAGAAGGAGGGGTGGGATTAGCCCACCACAGCTTAGATCTTAGTATTTCTTATTTTAATAAGAAATAACAGCTTTATTTAACTATTGTAATCTTTTAACATGTTATTATGTTATTGCTTATGCAAACGAACTGTTTCTATGAATCTTTATTTTCTTAATAAAAATAATTATAAAACCTCATTGAGGACTAGTCTCTTGGATCAAGCAGGGTTAGGCTAAATCCAGAGGAGTGGAAAGGCCACTAACTAACTACTATAGAGAAGTCCTATCTAACTGAGCTGTTGTGAGTTCTGAGGAATCACAAAGCCCATGTTTAAGTACTTTCAAAGTACTGAGTAAAGTGAAGTGTTCTTTAATGGTCTGGCTTGTCCAAGGCACAGATGCTATGCACTGCTGAGGCTTGAGGACTTACCTCGGTACAAAGTGATAGATTTGGAGCCTAAGAGACTCCCAGACCGAACGCCATACTCTCCTTAGGGAGATTTGGTCATCACATAAATTTTTCCTATTTATTTAGAACTGTTTGGGTACTCCAGCAGCAGTACCAGTGTCACAAGTCAGAGTGCTTAACTAATGCTTCAACTCAGATTTTCCCATACAGCAGTGAGTTTTTATTTTAGGTATTTTTCATAATCAGTTAACTGTAATGATACTGTTGTGCAGTGTTAATAATTATTGCCATTGATAAACGCACATTGACATGTCACTATTTATCTGCCAAACATACCTTGGGGTTTGGTTGTAGGAGAGTGACATGGTGTATCTTTTAAAGTTTGAAATGCAGATGACTTTTGGATCTGATTTGGAGTACACGTTAGGTCTGCATTGCTAAGTCACACATTATAGTTCATATTAGTTAAGTTAACGTTTGGGTTTATCAAGCATTCTCATTAATTACTTTATTTTTTCCTTGGGTTCTGAAGATCCATCTACCTGCAATCCAGTGGCAGCCCTCAACACAGCCACATGTTTAACTATTAATCAAAGAAAGAAGAAACAAACCAAAATTAAGGCACTGATGATGAGGGTTGTAGAAAAAAATGGAAGTGGGGGTAACAATTACATGTCATAGCAAGAAAGGATTGCCTCAGAGGTCTTCAAACAGGTTGATAGGTTGGTAGAATTGGCTTTTGAAAATCAGGGCAGCATGAAAGGTTTTGCGGCTGAGTTCCTCAGCATCATGCGTACTGTTACGCAAGGGGTGAATGATGCTAATAAATTAATGTTTGAAGTAGCAAATGGTGGGTGTGATTGCAACAAGGAAACAACCAAGGGAAATTTATATAATACTGATCCTCAGGATAGAGCAAGAAATGAAGATGTACCTAGCACAGGCAGGGCATAATTGGACATGGATGCAAAGAAATAGGAAATGGCTTTCTTGATGCTATTTTTTTCTGAGGGAAAAAAAAATCCTTGTGTAGGTTCAAAGTGTGGCTCTTCAAAGGGGGAGAAGGGCCCAAAAAAGAGGGAAGAGTATTGAGCAAAACAAAAGAAGACCCCTTACATTGTTGTGAAGGAAGACAGTCAGTACCAGGCAGACTCCATTGTGCCAGTTTTCCCACCCCTGCATTGTACACCACAGAAAGAAATTGTGTTAGCCAATTCAGCCATTTACTCCTGACTTTTGGGTATCAAGAAGAATTTTTAAAAGAAAATAGAAGGATTCACCAGTCTATTAAAGTATCCTACTATTTTTTTTCGGGGGGGGGGAAACGTATTATATTCTAGTTACATGTTAATTTTCATTAGAGTCTTTAATTTTTATGGTGCTACTTTTAATCTGTTTCGTTCTTACTTTGCAATTTCCAAACCATAATATTGATGTACATTACAAAATGCTTCATTTCTTACTGTATATTTTCCTTCTTAACACAAAGGAATACCCTCCCTCACTTGTTTTCTCCTGTCCTGAAATGAAAATATTTTTTTTTCTTCATGTAAAGCAATGAGTTCCTGTCTGTAAAACAGCATAACCTATTGCGCAGGATGATACATTGGCACCATAGAATGACTGGACCATTCATAGCTGAAGAAAATATCCAGCATGACTTACTGCTATATGTACTGACTAAGTTGTTGCTTCAAATTATTCACAGAGACTGAAAAATAAATTTCCCTCCAAAAGTATGAATTTCATTATAATTTTCAGTTGATCAGTTTCTCGAGATTGCTCACACACCAGTACTGCCTGATAATCTATTTTAGTGCTGTGCTATTTAATTTCTATACTGCGTATTGAGAGTCTTCACATGGAAGACGTTCCCTCCAAGCATTCCCTTTTTAATCTATTAAATATTTAGAAACTCACTCTATAGTACAGCATAGTCATTTATGTAGCATAGTGTTAATTAAAGAACTCTTTAGAAGAGGAAGGAATATGTTACGTATTACCCACATTAATTAGCTGTATATAAAACCCATTAATTATTTTCAGAGTTTTCTCTGCGTGTCAGGCTTTTCTCTAAACCAGAAGGTCAAAAGTATGCTAACTGTCCTGTATATAGGCAAACTGATGACAGGCAAGAGCAGAGGGTATGCAAATATTTATTGCCCATTTGATTGCCAGTTGTTTAGAAAGATTCCACATAGATAGCAAGTTGTTGTTTTCCTGTGAAAACAAGGGTAGCTGGTTAATTAGGTGGGGGAAGGGTGGGGGGCCAGCATCTGCTCCCATGTACAAGCTAAACTTTGTGCAGAGACATGTCCGACCCCTTAAATGTTTCATCATCCAATGACTAGCTATAGGAATGCAATATGGGAATTCAAGTCAGAGATAGCCCAGGATACATTGAATCCTTATATTTCCTTTACTGCTACTCCCCGTTGCTGCAGCTGCTGCACAAAACACCAAAACACCAAGTTCCAAAAAACTAAAACAGAATTAATAATATGAGAAATAATATTAACAATACTATTTAAAGTTATAGTTAATAAGCTCTGTTTCTCAATGCGCTGACATGCCATTGAATTGTTACACATATAACCATAAAGTGGAGTACTCAAGACAGTTTTTTCCCCAGTTATTGACTACTATCATGTTTTTTTTAAAAAAATCCGTATAATGAAATGTACATATTTGTCTTCTTTATATAAGTTAGTAGTAATGCATAAGTGTAAAAGTTTCAGAATTCAAATTACAGCAAAATTTAATAAAATAATTTTATAATTCTCTACTGACAATTGGGACATGGTGGCGCTGTGGGTTAAACCGCAGAAGCCTCTGTGCTGCAAGGTCAGAAGACCAGCAGTCGTAAGATCGAATCCACGCAACAGAGTGAGCTCCCTTCGCTTGTCCCAGCTCCTGCCAACCTAGCAGTTCAAAAGCATGTAAATGCGAGTAGATAAATAGGTACCACCTCGGTGGGAAGGTAACGGCATTCCGTGTCTAGTCGCGCTGGCCACGTGACCACGGAAACTGTCTTCGGACAAACGCTGGCTTTACGGCTTGGAGACGGGGATGAGCACCGCGCCCTAGAGTCGGACACGACTGGACTAAATGTCAAGGGGAACCTTTACCTTTACCTTACTGACAATTATAGCTTTTGGAAAAATGTTTTGAGTGCTGTGTAAAGGTTTCCTTTGAACTGCTTAATTGTTTAATAAAAGATATGCAGTGCTAACTAATTTGAAAGTTGAAAATATAGGTTGTTTCTTAATGCACATCAGACAAAAATTGAGATGATTACTACAGTACAGGACATCCTTTGGAATTTTAATGTAACATCAAATAATTACTAGTTATTCAACCACTGTTGGAAATTTATGATTGCACTTGTTGGTAGGCAGTCTTTCTGTCATAAAGGAGCAAGCTAAATATGTTTGTAATTTTTAAAAAAGTAACCACTGGCACTTACGGCCATTCTACCAGTTTCACTGGATTTGTCATTGCTCTTCTTAGGGAAGGAAAACTGCAGGTATAGTGTTCTAGCAAATGTGATAGCAACATTTTAAATTTTCTTTTTGTATACTTGATTGGGTATGTATACCTTTAATTCTTTTTCTTCTTTTCACATAGTGGCCGCAATGTCTCTGATGTTAATTGCTTTGCTTGGTTTCTATTCTTAAAATATACTCGTAGTTCAACGCGAGGTCACAGGCACTGGTGCTATTGTGCCTTAACTGCCAAGTGCCAATGTTTCAAGGTGTGGTTTTTGGAGCTTTTTGGGGTAGGGGTTGCCTTCCACAAGGTCAACTGCAGTTTTTTCCAGTAACTCCTCTCAGCTGTGGCCATGTTCACATATGGGCAGTTAGGCCACCCCACACAATAGACAGACTGGAGTTACCAGAATTGCCTGTACTCTTTGATTTAGCAACACATTAGCCTTCAATTGTCCTCATCCCTGTTTTATTAAAGATGTATCCATATGAAATGGGGGGGGGGGGAAATATGGGCAAATGTAGCAAAATGAGACTGTTCACATTTAATTGGTTCCTGGAGGCCTATAAGTACTTCCATCATTATTCCCCGTATGTCCTAATTCAAAACGTACCGTAGAAACACCGTATAAACCAGGGTATTGGAGATAGCTAACCCAGACTCAAGGCCCTGGGTTTTCTGGACTAGCCAGGAAATCCTACTTATTTTGGAGACAATGAGGCAAACCTGTGACTTACATGTTCTGATGGTAACCCCTTGGAATAACAACCCATATTCAAGGCTCTCATGAAGGCTGTCCAGGGCAGGGTTTCCAAGGATACCAAACCAAATTTGGTCGAAATTCAAAATTCTGCGACAGGCTTTGATCCCTGCTTTCTCCCTTCTTCCTAAGCCCTGCGGGGCTTAGCAAGTGGAGGGGGAAAGGGATCAAAGTGCTGCAGGATCACTTTTATCCCTGCTTTCTCCCTTCATGCTAAGCCCTGTGGGGCTTAACAAAAGGAGGGGGAAAGGCATCAAAGCGCTGCAGGATCCTGACTGTAGGAAGGTAAACTTCATGATTGAAGGAAGCCTGTTTTCAGAGGCAAAGTATGGGCCGTTTTTTCTCTTCTCAGCTTACTTCCGTGTATAAGATGACCCTCAATTTTTAATCTAAAGATTTTAGACAAAAGTATCATCTTATACACGGAAAAATACAGTATCTATATATGGTCTTGACTAGCAAATTATTTCTTCAAAACCTTTCAACTGAAGTAAAATATATGTTGGTCTTTTAAATTAATCATGCAGTAGTGGTGCGGGCATATATAAACTAAATATTATTACTAAGATGCCAACATTTGCAGGAAATCAACTACAATTAAAGATTTAAGCTGTATTCTCCCTGTATCCTTATATGCATTATAATGTTGAATATGTCATGCTGTTGTCTAATTAGGTTGGTTCTAGTAAGCAGTGCATAGGCACACAGTATTGCCCTAAGGTCCTAGTGCTTTGGATGCCTTTCCTGGTTGTTCACTTATACTTGGAAAATGTGTTAATAACCGAATTATTCTCATCTTGGGTGTGGTAACATTTTGTGTGCATTTTCCCATGGTGGAATGGACCACCTTTAGATATTTTTGCAGTCATTGCAGTAGCAACGATATGGAGTATTAAATGTCATCCAAATTAACCTGTTGTTGAGAAGATAATTGTAATGTGACCTCTACCTGTACTTGTCTTTGTCATCCCAGTCCATAGTAGTAAATTTGTATCCTTTGGAAATTATCATGGTGATAAGTTGGTTAAAGGTCAAAAAGAAGAGAAAAAGTTTAAACTGCATGATGGACCACAACTATTTTGTTGAGGAACAACCATTGGTATGGCTACGCCTGCAAGTAGACATGCCCTCTATTGGTCCCAGAGAGAGCTGGGCCTCTTACTTTCAGAAGTCCCAGAGGACCCACACTTCAGAGTTGCACCCTGCATGCATACATCATGATCTTACGCATCATTCACTAATTAACTCACAAGGTGACAAAAAAAGAAGCACACTTAGCCACTTGTTCGGGGTTCGGGACCATTAAATTTACAGTTTTCCCACTGCCAAAAAATGATTTTGGAGGCTGCATGAGCCAATCCACAACACAGTAAATGTGCCATGGTCCTCTGCAGAATTCCTTTCCCCCCTACTATTGATTTCCAGAGACAGTGTAGCGCATTACCTTAGGTGCATCTACACATTCATTGCTACACAATTTGGCCCCTTTTAAAACACCTTTCCCCCCCAGTATCACGTTATTATTTTCCAGAAAAGTACGGTTTGAAATAGTAAATTACAGTAATCAATAAGCATAGTTTGAATTTTCCTGGGGAAGATATCTATACGTACAGCACAGTAGATATTCTGGGGAAAGATTTGTGTTCCAAATGGCCAGAACAAAGCTGCTAGTCCGTGGTGCTATGGTCGCTGTGCAAGCAGGATGCAGAAACAGGAAATGATGTCAAACTCATTAAAATGTTCCAGTAGGAGGTACAGATGCTTAAATGGAGGGCTGTTTTCTACTCTGCCATGATTGCAGCTCCACTACATGGCTACTGAAGGGATAACTGAAGAGCACATAGCACCACCTGGCAGAAAGTAGCTGTGGGTGGCAGGATCACAAAACCGTCCTGGTGTAGTTCAACCTGTATTTGACAGAATCACACTAACGCGCTGACATTCCCTTTCAAAAAGTATTTTTAAAACGTGGGGCTTGAACGATAGCCATTGAGGGCTTTAGGACCACACAAAACATGCATAAGAAATAAATTGCTATTAGAGTTCACACTCAATGGGATGTCAGTTTTATTGTGTGACAAATTGCGGAACCAGTAACCTCCCACCAGGCTCGATTTGCTGTGGAAATAACACGGAGGGGGAATAAAAGAATCAATAATGGATGTGCATCATCTGAACGCCAATCCCCCCCCAAAGGGTCAAATTCATGAGCAGTAACTAGGAAACATTTTGCTGGTGTGACCACAGCCTCTGTTAGTGTTCAGCAATGTCAGAATTTAGTAAGATTAAGTAATTTCAGTGTTTTGAATGTTTATGTGAACAGACAGCTAAGTGAAGAAACTAATTAAGCTAACCAGTTAAGATACCATAATATGCAACCAGTGGACATGTTTTTGTTTGTATTCTTACATGATCTTGTAAGTTAAAGAGAAACATCTTTATTATTTCTAAACCAGAGTCTCTGACTACTTATATCAACTGTGAAAGGGAAATAGGAAAGAGAGAGAAAGATGAGAGTGAGCCGTCCCCTCAAATAGAAGCCTCGAAGAAAGAGGGAGAGAGAAAGGAAAAGGAAGGATTGGTTGTAAAAGAAATTGAACGGAAGGAATTGAAGGAGAAAGAAGTAAAAGTAGATGTCTGTTTGGTAGAGGAAGGAAAAGGGAAAGAGGAGGAGGAGTGAACTCTACCAGTGTGGGAGGAGGATATAAAAGATCAGAGGAGAGGGGGAGTTTTCAGTATACCGCGGACTGGGATAAAGAAAGATGAAAGAAGGGGAAAAGAGGGAAAAGAGGAAGAGCTTAGATATGGAAGAACGCGCGAGTTATTAGAAGACGTTCCCAACTTAAATGTAGGAGGATTATTACCCGATCTGGATCAAAAAGAAAAGAGGGTGACTGTAACAGAAACTCAAGAATAGACAGTGGTGGTTTTCCCTCAGGGGCAAGGTCATTGGAGGAGAGTGATCAGACCAGATCTGACCTTCAATCAGCCGCCGTGCGAGGGAGACTGGGCCAGGCATCCTTGTTGCGGCATGATATGTGCAGCGAGGAGTGCTCCGCTGAAGAATGCCACAGAAAAATAACGGTTTGGACAAGCCCCTCTATAAACTCTCCTAAGTTGCAGTTTGGATTTGTACCTTCTCCCTATGAACAATTACCAGACCTTAGTTGTTTTGATCCCGTTGAAGTCATTGTTGAATCACCGAATGTTAGTACAAATAAATCTGTTAACCATTCAAATGGATCTCTGTGGTTATTTCCCGCCAAAAAATAGGAACTGCTTCAGTCTCCTGACGAACTCAATCACATCAACACTGTATGCAAAATCTGCACAAAACTCCTCTAATATCTTTTCTTTTTGCAAAGCTAAACACACAATGTGGACATCAAACACAAAAAGGTAGGCTGACTTCTTGCAAAGATACTAACCACCATTCTAAGACTGAATTGCAACAATTGTTTTTTTAAGGTGTGTGTAAATGTGCTAATAATCCATCTGGCAAATGCATGAATTTTCCTTGAGACCACTGCCCCCGTCCCTGAAAAAATCTGCACCCTCTGGTTATGAGAAGAGAATTCCCATGGCCATTGGTCATGTGGGTTGGGAGATTATAGGAACTGTAGTACAAAAATAACTTTCCAATGTTCTGAGAATTTGAGGAGGTCCCTTACACAAAGCTCTGACTCAGTCCCACCGAAGAGCCATCCTGGACAGCACTCTGTTTTCACAAAAGCTAACCAATGCCTTCAGTATGCCCATATACATGACATTAAGGCAAACCACTACCTTACTTCTTCCCTGTAGCTGATTCCAAACCCAATTTCCCTCGTTATCTTATATCCAACACTATCCACAAATGGCAAAATGGACAAACTTGAAATGTTACACCCTAAGACAAGGAGCTCAGATTCCTATTTTGCCGCAAAGTTGTTCCCACTCTACTGTGTGGACTTGTAGTCCCATCCAGCACGTCTGTTCTCTTTCTATGCTCATCTTGCGTGGAGCTGTCACAAATTTTATTTAATGCTGTCTTTGCTGGAAAGGATTGCCTACACCCAGCCTCTCATAATTAAAATGGAGTAATGAGTGCTAATGGGTATTTATTTGACTGTTACCTTGTCATGTATTTATTGATGCAAATAAATTCAGAATCATTAAATGCTTTACCTGGCTTGATGGTACACACTCCCCATGGGGAGATTTGAATGCTAACAAGCACTGTGGCCTTGGCATTAAGAGAGCAGAGAGATTCCAACTTCCCTTTTTTGAGCTCATCTTCTTATGTCACAATGTTATTTCTTGATGAAATATTCCTATTTCATCCAATAGCTCCCACAAAAACTCAGTTATCTATCCAGTGCAAACACCTAAATCCCACTGTTTGCCTCAGTTATGTCAGTGTGATTTGCATAAGGATTGATTCACCATTCAAAAATCGATTCACCAGATCTACTAGATTTAGATTAAAATTTATAAAGTAAATATATCTGTATAAAATAAGTACATTACTTGTATAAATGGTTCTGATCTATTTCATACTTTACACAAAGAATCAACATTGTTATAGTATGGAATTGTTGCATTCGAAGCCCTGACCTAATCAGTCACAAATAACTGGTTACTTGTAACTATTTCTCTTTTTCCAGTTACATAGGCATAACTAAAACTTATTCCCAGGCAGGCTTTGATCATTGACTGATTGCAGAGAATGGAACTTTTCAATGGGTGAGTGCATTTTTATTTCTGTTCTTTTAATTGTTTTCTTTTCAACTGTGCTTTTAAAATATACTTTGTTTGATTGTTTTCTAATATTAAAATTGATTCTGCTTTTGTCTGTAACATTTTACTCAATCTTGTTGTGACTTGGGAAAAATATAGAAAATAAAGAAATACATTGCATTGTAGAAGTAACTGAGCAAATAATAACATCACTCTTTTTGATGTAACTGTAATCCTTGGTTATTTGTACAAATACCGGGTTCAGTCTCACCAAATGGTAGAGGAGTTGTTGTTGTTTAGTCGTTAAGTCATGTCCGACTCTTCGTGACCCCATGGACCAGAGCACGCCAGGCCCTCCTGTCTTCCACTGCCTCCCGGAGTTTGGTCAAATTCATGTTGGTAGCTTCAGTGACACTGTCCAACCATCTCGTCCTCTGTCGTCCCCTTCTCTTCTTGCCTTCACACTTTCCCAACATCAGGGTCTTTTCCAGGGAGTCTTCTCTTCTCATGAGATGGCCAAAGTATTGGAGCCTCAGCTTCAGGATCTGTCCTTCCAGTGAGCACTCAGGGTTGATTTCCCTCAAAATGGATAGGTTTATTCTCTTTGCAGTCCAGGGGACTCTCAAGAGCCTCCTCCAGCACCACAATTCAAAAGCCTCAATTCTTCGGCGGTCAGCCTTCTTTATGGTCCAGCTCTCACTTCCATACATCACTACTGGAAAAACCATAGCTTTGACTATGCGGACCTTTGTTGGCAAGGTGATGTCTCTGCTTTTGAAGATGCTATCTAGGTTTGCCATCGCTTTCCTCCCAAGAAGCAGACGTCTTTTAATTTCGTGGCTGCTGGCACCATCTGCAGTGATCATGGAGCCCAAGAAAGTAAAATCTGTCACTGCCTCCATATCTTCCCCTTCTATTTGCCAGGAGGTGATGGGACCAGTGGCCATGATCTTAGTTTTTTTGATGTTGAGCTTCAGACCATTTTTTGCGCTCTCCTCTTTCACCCTCATTAAGAGGTTCTTTAATACCTCCTCACTTTCTGCCATCAGAGTGGTATCATCTGCATATCTGAGGTTGTTGATATTTCTTCCGGCAATCTTAATTCCGGCTTGGGATTCCTCCAGTCCTGCCTTTCGCATGACGTATTCTGCATATCAGTTAAATAAGCAGGGAGACAATATACAGCCTTGTTGTACTCCTTTCCCAATTTTGAACCAATCAGTTGTTCCATATCCAGTTCTAACTGTTGCTTCCTGTCCCACATATAGATTTCTCAGGAGATAGATAAGGTGGTCAGGCACTCCCATTTCTTTAAGAACTTGCCATAGTTTGCTGTGGTCCACACAGTCAAAGGCTTTTGCGTAGTCAATGAAGCAGAAGTAGATGTTTTTCTGGAACTCTCTGGCTTTCTCCATAATCCAGCGCATGTTAGCAATTTGGTCTCTAGTTCCTCTGCCCCTTCGAAATCCAGCTTGTACTTCTGGGAGTTCTCGGTCCACATACTGCTGAAGCCTACCTTGTAGGATTTTGAGCATAACCTTGCTAGCGTGTGAAATGAGTGCAATTGTACGGTAGTTGGAGCATTCTTTGGCACTGCCCTTCTTTGGGATTGGGATGTAGACTGATCTTTTCCAATCCTCTGGCCACTGCTGAGTTTTCCAAACTTGCTGGCATATTGAGTGTAGCACCTTAACAGGGTCATCTTTTAAGATTTTAAATAGTTCAGCTGGAATGCCATCATCTCCACTGGCCTTGTTGTTAGCCATGCTTTCTAAGGCCCACTTGACTTCACTCTCCAGGATGTCTGGCTCAAGGTCAGCAACCACACTATCTGGGTTGTCTGGGATATCCAGATCTTTCTGGTATAATTCCTCTGTGTATTCTTGCCACCTCTTCTTGATGTCTTCTGCTTCTGTGAGGTCCCTACCATTTTTGTCCTTTATCATGTCCATCTTTGCACAAAAGGGTCCTTTAATATCTCCAGTTTTCTTGAACAGATCTCTGGTTTTTCCCTTTCTATTATTTTCCTCTATTTCTTTGCACTGTTCATTTAAGAAGGCCCTCTTGTCTCTCCTTGCTATTCTTTGGAAGTCTGCATTCCATTTTCTGTAACTTTCCCTATCTCCCTTGCATTTTGTTTCCCTTCTCTTCTCTGCTATTTGTAAGGCCTCGTTGGACAGCCACTTTGCTTTCTTGCATTTCGTTTTCTTTGGGATGGTTTTTATTGCTGCCTCCTGTACAATGTTACGGGCCTCCAGAGGAGTACTATGATATCATTAACTGGCATGTGCTACGAGACTTTGAGTTGTTTGAATTGATTTAGGGGACCCTGGAACTATAATTGTGACCAATTCCTCCTTAGTGTTTTCTGAGCTCTGATTAGGTTTTGCCACAGGTAAACATCTAAGGGATCTTGCCTTTTAGCCATTTAGTGACAGGTGACAGGACAGAGACAACTGCGTGCTGCTACAAGCATAGTATTGCACTTCTGAGAAAGTTCATTGTTCCACACTGCTGTGTGCTGCTTATTCAGGGAAGTAGTGTGGCTGTTATTTTCTGTGTTAGGGCTCGCCTAACTCTATCATATGCCAGCGATGGACAAATATTAGCATTACACATATGTAGAGTGAGTTTCCTTTTAAATAGAGTAGGATTTTAAATCCTTCCTGATAAAGAGAAAATTCTGCAGTCTGACCCTCCTTTTCTGCGCAAGTGAGAGAAAATAAAATCTTGACCTTAATTAATAAATTAAGGCCACTATCCTGTTGGACTCCACCACATGCAGAACAGCAATTGTGTAGGTAGTTTTTGTCATTTTCTGGGATGTCTGACACATATGTGATTGTACACTTTTTGCCCAGCCAAACACCATTTCAAACATGGGAAATCTTGAAGAGTATTGGCTAAATTCATTTCTTTCAGAAATGTAGAAGCATAGTTTATAACCAGGGAAAAAATACTGGATGAAATACTGTTCTTTCATTCCCTTTATCTTGCCATTCAGGACAATGTGGTGTAGTGGATAGACTGGAAGCCTGGGAGCCAGAAAACCAGGTTCAAATGAGCCATGGATACTCGCTGAGGGTGTGGAACTGATAAAAGCACTCTTTAAATATCTCAGTTACCTTGAAAACCCTATTAAGGTTGCTATAGGTCAGGTCCAACTTGACAACACGTAACAAACCAGATCTTATTAATGAACCCAACAGCCCAAATAATAATAATAAAAAGAACACTAAATAACAGAAAAAGGCAGTCGCCCAAGACAACTGGCTTATTCTGGTTTAAATTTGGGCAGCCCAACTGCCACACAGAGAGAATACAATGTAGACCATCTGGAGAAAATTCTGCAAACTGGCCCTCCTTTTCCGTGCAAGTGAGAGAAATAGAGATGAGGGTATTCGTATACGAATACGAATCCCCCGCACAGCTAGAGTACACTTTGGATGCTGTGGGTGAGAGGGAAGGGATGGAATGGCCAAATTTAAAAATCAAATAAAAATATCACAGAGCAACAAGCCACAGAACGCTTCGCTGTAATCCCAGGCCAGAGAGAAGAATGGCTCTTGTGAGAATCCCTAGCACAAGATGCATTAAAGAAGTAAAGGAAATGGGTTGCAGAGCAAAGCCAAAATGTTTCTGCATGTCTGTTTAGGAAAGCTTGCTCAAGATCTTACTTTCTCTCTAGAGGTGGGGGTATTCGTATTTGTATATGAATATGAATACCCCCGCACAGCTGGAGTTAATGAGGGTCTGGCCCCTGGGGCTGGACTGTCCACTCATGTGTCCACCACTGCTGCTGGCCCTGCTCTTCCTACCAATCACTCTGGAGCGCCCAGTTGGCTAGCCACTCCTGGCAGAAGGCGGGAAGACAAGTCTCCCTGCAAGGCTGACGAGTGGCTAGCCAACCAGGTGCTCCAGAGTGATTGGAAAGAAGAGCAGGACCAGTGGCAGTGGCGGACACGTGAGTGGACATCTTGTGCTAGGGATTCTCCCAAGTGCCATTCTTCTTTCTAGCCTGGGAGTACAGTGAAGGATTCTGTGGCTTGTTGCTCCATCAGATTTTTATTTGATTTTTAAATTTGGCCATTCCATCCCTTCCCTCTCACCCACAGCAAGCATCTCTCCAAAGTGTACTTTGGGAGTGTCAAGAGCAAATGAGGGGGGCACAGGGCAGCAAGAATGCAAAAACTGAGTGATAACCTCTGCTGCCACTGTGTAGCAACAGCCAGGCAGTGATCTTTCCTGTCTTTTCAGAAGACTTACTTTGACATCACTGAATAAGTCCAAGCAGTCCCATGCTGAGGGAAAAGGAAAAGTAAAAGAGGGGATAGTCTATGACTTTGGTTGGCTTCAATTGCTTGGCTCCCGCAGGGTGTGCCGTGAGCTAAGGAGGTCCTTAAATGGCCCTCTTTGCTCCAACTCCTTCCTTGGCACACCCTTGTCATTCAGTGCTAACGGCCCAAGCCCATCTGGCTGGTCTCTGTGGGGATCAGCATACAGATTCTTTTATATTATTTATTATCAAAGCTGTTTCCTGCCACCTTCCAAATACAGGGCTCCCAAGGCAGCAGACAGACAATGAGACAAACAAAAGCAAGCTATTAAAATTGTCTGTTTAAAAGTTACAAACAACAGAGAGGTAGTTGCAGATAAAATAACAGCAAAGGGAAAAAATGATTCCTGTATCTGCTTATCAGGCAGCAACCTCCATTGGGGCTTATTTCTAAGCTGTATAGGATTGTATTGTGAAAAAGATCTACTGTGGTGTCATGATGGACCAGGATTCAGGAGTCCCAGATTTGAATCCTCATTGAGGCATGGAAATTCGGCGGGTGGAATTGCTAGAAACACTCCTTAAATAATTTGAACGTTGTTAGGTTGCTATAAGCCAGTTCCAACTTCACAGCACATAACAGCACCCCCACTCACTTTTATCTTCATCCACCTTATCTCAAAAGTATAAGAAAAATATTTCTACAATTTCTTGTTCTCATTTTCTGTCAAAAAATCAGCAGCCTCCATGAAAGTTCTTCCCTTCAGCAAGAGGACAAGGGGGGGGGGGGGAGCCAATTCTTTCCTCCTAGGAAATTTCCATGCCTTTGTGCAAAATGCCTCTGTACAAAACTATTCTTTTTTCCCTTTGAAAAACAAAGCACACACATAGTCACCCCTAAAGGAGTGTCTGACTGATGAAAATGACACAAACAACTCTCTTCTGAATGCTCACACGTCCATGCAACGAGACAACAGTTTTGCATGGGGTGCACAGAAAATAATTTCTAAGTTTGTAGTGTTGTCTGACAAAACACAGGAGCTTACACCCAGAAGGGCTGGAAAGCACTTAGTATCTCACAGATGAGAAAAATTACATGCATTTCTTGCATAGGAGAAGGAGATGTGGAAAGACAGATGTCGTTGTTATGAACTAGAAACAGAACCTTGTGGGTTGTGGCCCCATCGCTTTTCAATGGGCTCACAATGGAGCTGAGCCTGGCCTCCTCCCGCAGTTTTCAAGAGTATGCTCAAAACAAGGTTGTTTACTAAAGTTTTTGAGAGCATCATCTCTTTGTGTAATATGGATTGACCATCTTTGTGTTGCCCTTCTGCTATTGATTATTTTTTATTTATTGGTTGCGGCTTGTTTATTTGTTGATATGGGGGAGGTCAGTATTTAGCATTTTATTTAAGATTTATTTTATTTTATTTAACTCCTTTCATCTCCCTTTCCATCTCCACCCCTTCCAAACTCCTTTCCTCCCCCCCTTTCCATTTCCACCCCTTTTATACTCCTTTCTGTGCCCGAAAAGCACAGTAATCTATGCACCTGCGTAGGTGGGGCTCGTTAACCTTGGAAGGCAGCCCATCTAGGAGAAGGAAAACTCCAATTTCAAACCTCCACTGCCTTGTGGCTATATCCACTGACGGAAAAGGCTTCAGGAGTTAACCTCGAGGCAAAATCCGGAGCCGGAGTCCCGGAGGCAGTTCGTGACTGTGTACTGTACAGTCACGCTCTGGCAACTCCTGCAATGTCGCTGGAACCAGTTGTATTGGCTCTTGCCTTTCCATTGGACTACTTCAGTGACGTGGAGAGGGGGGAGTTTCAGCTTGGGTAACATACTAACATTCTATCCTCCATATTATTTTACCCTGGCTTCGTGCTCTGGAGAGGACACTCCAGCTTTGCATATAGCGTCGAAATAACACGGGAAGTAGCAGTTACCGGTTATAAGTCTTTGCTCAATTGGCATAGAGCATGGCACCAGGGGCTACTTCCGATGGTGGGAGAGGTCATTTCACCTCACTAGGTAGCTACCGCCCGCCTTAAGCTGGGCAGTCCCCAGCCAGTAAGGTGCTGCCTCGCCACGGTCTGTTAACTTCATGGGGTGCGTGAGGTTTACAGTGAAAGCCGACAAGCAGATCGATAACCCTGTACCATGCATCAATCATAAGAAAACTTCTGCCCTAAAGTTGGGCACCTGGAATGTTCGGTCAATAACCCCTGGCTTTTCTGATGACCTACAGGAAATAGATGATGCGCGCAAGACAGCTGTCATCGACATGGAACTGAGTAGGCTGCAGATGGACATTGTTGCCCTGCAAGAGACGAGATTGCCAGACTCGGGATCTGTCAAAGAAAAAAAAAATCTCATTCTTCTGGCAGTGAAAACCATTGAATGAGACCAGGGAATATGGTGTTGGCTTTGTGGTTAGAAACACTCTGCTGAGATCCATTGTTCCACCTACTGCAGGGAGTGAAAGAATCCTGTCTCTGCAACTCCATTCATCAGCAGGACTGGTCACCCTTATTAGTGCACATGCACCAACACTGTCGTCTACAGCAGAAGCCAAAGACAAATTCTATGACGATCTGGCAGCTACTATCAAAAAAATCCCCGAGAGAGATCCGCTCTTTATTCTCAGAGACTTTAACGCTAGAGTTGGTGCTGATCACAGTTCTTGGCCCACTTGTCTAGGCTGTTTTGGCATTGGGAAGATGAACAAAAACGGCCAACGCTTGCTGGAGTTCTGCTGTTATTATGGTCTTTGTGTCAGCAACACGTTCTTTAATACAAAGTCTCTTGGAGACATCCAAGATCAAAGCATTGGCATCAGCTCGATCTGATCCTCACTAGACGCTCTAGTCTTCCTAGTATTACAATCACACGCAGTTATCAGGGTGCTGACTGTGATACTGATCACTTCCTAGTGTGTAGCAGAGTAAAACTGCAAATAAAGAGATTGTATCACACGAAAAAGGAAGGAAGACCACGTATTGACATCAGCAAGATCAAAGAAAAGTGGAGGAATTTGCCCAAGTGCTTGAGGAAACCCTTTCAGGCCCAGCTGGTGCAAATGCACCTGAACGATGGGAACATTTCAAGAATGCTGTTTATAACTCTGCCTTGTCCACATTTGTCAAGAAGACCAAAAAGATGGCAGACTGGTTTGAAGCCCATTCGGAGGAGTTGATGCCAGCCATCGAGGAAAAGAGGAGAGCTCTAGCAGCATACAAAGCCTGTCCTAGTGAGTACAACTTGCAGGTTCTTCGAGTTGCTCGTAGCAAAGTCCAACAGACTGCCAGGAGATGTTCTAACGATTATTGGCTTCAGCTCTGCTCTCAGATACAGATAGCAGCAGACACAGGTAACATCAAGGGAATGTATGATGGTATCAAGCAGGCTTTAGGTCCAATGCAGAAGAAATCTGCTCCTTTGAAGACTGCTACAGGCGTGATCATCCAGGACCGAGCACAGCAGATGGAACGCTGGGTGCAGCACTACTCTGAACTACAGTGGTGTCTCGATTTACGGAATTAATCCGTACGGTGGCCGTAACTAGAAAATTTCGTAAGTCGAAGCACCGCTTCCCATAGGAATGCATTGAAAACCATTTAATCCATTCCAGCCAAAGGAAAAAAATCACCAAAAAAAAAAAAAAAGCCGCCCCCCGCTGCCCTCTGCCTCCCATGGAGGGCAGCGGGGGTGGCTTTTATTTTTTTGGTGATTTTTTTTTCTTTGGCTGTGGAGGCAGAGGGCAGCGGGATGGGAGGCAGAGGACAGCGGGGACGTCTTTGGAAGCCCGGCTTCCCCGGCTTCCAAAGCCGTCCCCGCGGGGACGGGAGGCAGATGGCAGCGGGGACAGCTTTGGAAGCCCAGCTTCCCCGGCTTCCAAAGCCGTCCCCGCGGGGACGGGAGGCTGAGGGCAGTGGAGGGGGTTTGGACGCCCGGCTTCCCCGGCTTCCAAAGCCGTCCCCACGGGGACGGGAGGCAGAGGGCAGCGGGGATGGCTTTGGAAGCCCAGCTTCCCCGGGGACAGGAGGGAGAGGGCAGCGGAGGGGGTTTGGACTCCCGGGAAGCCGGCACCCGGCGCAGACTTCGGGGCAGTGTTGGAAGCCCGGGAGGCTGAGCCTCCCTTTTCCTAACCGTTGGGGCAAAGAAGCAGCCTCTTCGCCACCAACGGTTTGAATTCCCCCCCTTTTTCCCCTGCCTTTTTCTTTTCATAACTGGAAGCTCCGGCCGCAAGTAGAAGCAAAATTTTGTGGCCAGAGCTTTTCGTAACTCGAAATTTTCGTAAGTAGGGACGTTCGTAAGTCGAGGCCCCACTGTATATTCTAGAGAGAATGTAGTAACCAAAGAGGCATTAAATAACATTGAGTGCCTGCCTGTCTTGGAAGAGTTGGACAGCGAACCAACTTTAGCAGAAATAAAAGCGGCCTTGGATTCCCTCACCTCCATCAAGGCACCTGGGAAGGATAACATCCCTGCTGAAGTGCTGAAGTGCTGTAAAGAGACCATCACCACTGAGCTGTATGAAATATTTGTCTTTGCTGGAGGGAAGGTGGAGTACCACAGGACATGAAGGATGCAAACATTGTCACATTGTACAAGAACAAAGGAGACAGGGGCGACCACAATAACTACCGTGGCATCTCTCTCTCAGCGTTGTAGGGAAGCTGCTTGCCCGTGTTGTGCTGAAGAGGCTCCAGGTGCTTGCAGACAGAGTCTATCCAGAATCACAGTGTGGATTTCGAGCTAATAGATCCACCACTGACATGGTATTCTCCCTCAGACAGTTGCAGGAGAAATGTAGGGAACAACGACAGCCACTTTTTGTGGCCTTCATAGATCTTACAAAGGCCTTTGATTTGGTTAGCAGGGATGGCCTTTTTAAAATCCTTCCCAAGATTGGATGTCCACCTCGACTCCTTAACATCATCAGGTCCTTTCATGAGGAAATGAAGGGCACTGTCGTTTTTGATGGCTCAACATCAGATCCCTTTGACATCCGAAGTGGACTGAAACAGGGCTGTGTCCTCGCACTGACCCTGTTTGGGATCTTTTTTGCTGTCATGCTGAAGCACGCCTTTCGAACTGCAACAGATGGTGTCTATCTCCAGACTAGATCAGATGGAAAGCTCTTTAATCTCTCTAGATTGAGAGCGAAGACCAAAGTCCAGCTGAAATGCATGCGAGACTTCCTCTTCGCCAATGATGCAGCCATTGTTGCCCACTCTGCTGAAGATCTCCAACAACTCATGAATCGTTTTAGCAATGCCTGCCAAGACTTTGGACTAACAATCAGCCTGAAGAAAACACAAGTCATGGGCCAGGGCGTGGACTCACCTCCCTCTATTACCATCTCCACACAAGAATTCGAGGTTGTTCATGATTTCGTGTACCTTCAACGATCTCTGACACTCTCTCCCTAGATGTCAAGCATTGGCAAAGCAGCTACCATGTTCTCTAGACTCACAAAGAGAGTATGGCTTAATAAGAAGCTGATGGCATATACCAAGATCCAGGTCTATAGAGCCTGTGTCCTGAGCACACTCCTGTACTGCAGTGAGTCCTGGACCCTTTCTGCATGGCAGGAGAGGAAGTTGAACACGTTCCATATGCGTTGTCTCCGACGCATTTTTGGTATCACCTGGCAGGACAAAGTTCCAAATAGAGTAGTCCTAGTACGAGCTGGAATTTTTAGCATGTATACGTTACTGAAAGAGTCTACATTGGCTTGGGCATGTCATGAGAATGGCTGATGGTTGGATTCCAAAAGATCTCCTGTATGGAGAATTAGTTCAGGGAAATCGCCCCAGAGGGAGACCACAGCTGCGATACAAGGATATCTGCAAGCGGGATCTGAAGGCCTTAGGAATGGACCTCAATAGATGGGAAACCTTGACATCTGAGTGTTCAGCCTGGAGGCCATGATGGCCTCTCCCATTTTGAAGAGACATTTGTCCAGCAGGCCGAGGCAAAGAGGCAGTCCCGAAACCAGCAAAATCAGGGAGCTGGACAGGGGACAGATTGTATTTGTCTTCAGTGTGGAAGGGATTGTCACTCTCGAATTGGCCTTCTCAGCCACATGAGACGCTGTTCCAAGACCTCTATTCAGAGCACATTACCATAGTCTTGCAAGACTGAAGGATGCCTACATTTTATTCTATGTCATTTTGTTTATATTGGATGTATAGCACCCAGAACAATGTTTACTAATTGGCATGGCATAAAAGTTTAATTTAAAAATATATAATAAGAGAACCTTTTTCCTCCTCAGTTCAAACCCCATTTAGGTGACAGGGACCCAAAACAAACTGTGTCTGTGAACTCATAGTTTCACAAACAAGCTTCCAGCCAGAGAGGCTGGTATAAGCTTTCTCAGAAATATTCCCTTTTTTAAATCCTGGAAAAGACCCAATGACCCCATGTGCCGAGGGGACTAGCACTTTTGGAGGACATTGTTTTACATTGTACAAAATGTTGAGCAGAGGCTAAAAACAACAACAACAACAACAATCATCATCATAATAATCCCTTCCATGGGCACAGGCCTTGTTGAGGCAGAGGGGCTTGTGTGCTCCAGTGAGGTTGAGAGCTATGCTGAAGGGTGTCCCAAGCCAGACAGGTCTCAGCTGAGAAGCCAGACCAACTGTGTCCACCAACCATCAATTATGATGAGAGGGAATAAACAGAAATCCATACCAGATCGGTGGTCACCCAGGTCAACAAGGACCGCATCAGATGCTATAGCCTCTGGGCATCTGGTGACAAATGGGCTACAGGGCTCAGCAAACCCTGTTGAGGAACCAGGACAGGCTGCTGCAAAGCTACTGGAACAATGTAAACGCAAAACTTGGAGTCCCACCAAAAATCGAGAAATTATGAAATGTTATTACGAGGCAAACCCAACAGCCTGTGATTTTCAAAAAAGAATGATGGAAATTTGGAAAAGGAAACACCCAAGTAGCGACATAACTGAACAACGATTAATGGACCAGAGAAGGTTTATCATCCGGAGCAAAGTGTTTTCAGAACTGGAATTGCAAAAACTAGAAAAGGTAGCAAAATCAACACAGAACAATGACCATAATATGGAAGACCAATGGAGGGTAGAGGTAGACACAATAGTGGAAGAAAATGTATCAATAGAGGAACAACTTCTGGAACAACCTAGAGATTGTGAGTTGACAGAACGGCAAACATCACTGAGGGGAAAAAATAGTAACCCATATTAGCCTGAACACAGAAAGCAAAGGCTCCCCAATTTGCACCAATTACAATGTAAACCAGTAAAAGATCTACTGAATGATGCAAATGTTGTCATCAGAACAATCCCAACCAACACGCTAAAGGAAACAAACCAGCTCATGTATAGCACCGCTACCATAATAACCATGGAACTTGGCTAACAGCTGCAAAAAAACCAGAAAACTCATGGCACTCCAAAATGGAAAATTTGGCTGGAAAGAAAATAAACAAATTACGTACAGACATTAGGAACTTAAAGCACTTGAAAGATTCAAAACTTAAAAATGAAAAAGTAAAAGCCAGACTATGCAAAATATATGACCTAGAAAGGAAAACAATTGTTGAAACTATGGAAGAATTAAAACAGCTACAGCAAAGAAAATTGAAAGATACGATGGACGCTTGAAACATTATAGAGAAAACACACAATTTTGAAATAACCAACGATTATTCTATACATTATTTATTTTATTTATTTCATTTATACCCCGCCTATCTGGACCAATTCTCCATTACTAGGAGAAAATGCAGAGCAAAAGAAATTAGGCTCATGTAAAGATGATGCTCAAAAATTTGGAAAGAAATGTGGAAAAGCCCAACTGGACATAACAAAACCGCCTCATAGATTAAAGACATTTGTAAAGAAACTCAAGGAAAACAAATGAATGATACTGTAATAACAACTGAAATAATTAAGAGGCAAGTAAAGGCTGTGAAAAATTGGAGTGCACCTGATCCAGATGAGCTGCACAGATTTTGGTTAAAACATCTAACAAGCCTCCATCAATGTATAGCAGTGGAATTTAACCACTTACTTCAAAATTCTACAACTGAAGACTGGATAACAACAGACTGCACATTTCTGATAATAAAAGATCATCAAAAGGGCAATGGACCCAGTAATTATCAACCAATTGCATACCTTCCAACAATGTTCAAGTTCCTCACAGGAGTACTTGCAAGGTCAATATATACTTACTTAACTGAAAACTCCCTATACCCAACTAAACAGAAAGCGAACTTTAAAAAGTCAAGAGGCACAAAAGATCAGCTGCTTATTGACAAAATGATACTGAAGAATGCAAAAAGACGAAAAACAAACCTTAATATGTCCTGGATAGACTATAAAAAGGCATTTGACTCATTACCACACAGCTGGATTAACAACTGCCTAAAAGAAAAACATGGAAAAATGGAAAACTATCTTAATGGCCCATGGTGAAGAAATTGGGAAAGTTAGCATCAAGAGAGGAATATTTCAGGGGGATTCTTTGTCACCATTGCTGTTTAACATCTCACTAATCTCCATGTCAATAATTTTAAATAAAACTGGATTGGTCTACCATATTTCACAACAAGCAGGAAAAATCAATCATCTCTTATACATGGACGACCTAAAACTATATGCAAAAAGTCCCACAGAGATAGAATCACTGCTAAACACAGTGCAAATATTTAGTGAACATATCCAAATGAAATTTGAAACTGACAAATGTGCAGCTCTGTCTATACACTGAGGCAAGATCCAAAACCTAGATGGAATAGTTTAAAAATGCCAATATTATAAAATTACTCTTAAGTGATGAAAATTATAAATACCTAGGAATACTAGAAGCAGATAGCATCCTACACACAAAAGTTAAATAACTGACAGAAAGGGAATATATCAAAAGACTGTGGAAAATCTTAAAATCAAAATTAAATGGGGGAAATACAATCAAAACCATAAACACATGGGCCGTTCCAGTAATTAGATACCCAGCTGGAATAATAGATTGGACTCAAAACGAATTAGAAGAATTGGATCGAAAAACACGGAAACTAATTGTGGCGTTCACCCTTGTGGCACCTACGTGTTGTGCCCTCACAAAGGCTCCCGTCGTGTTTTCCCCTCACTGCCACCAGTGGATTACCTCAATCCACAATATAAATGACGTTTGTCAAAACACTTGTCTTGTGAATGCAAACCGAACTTATTTATTGAAGTGAAGCAAATTTAATAATCACAGAAGTTCTTCAGATGAAACTTGTACACAAGCAAATCATTAACAGGTCTCTCAGTACATACTTTTCTCTTGCCATATAATTACCACCTTCTCTACCTATTTTCTTAACCAGCTTTATCTCTCTCAGTATCTGTTCCTTCTCTCTCTGACTAACCAGCCCTAACTCTATCTGGATCTCTCTCTCTCTTTCTATCTCTATCTCTATCTCTATCTGACTCCTCCTTCTCCCGCCAAACCTTCATATATCCGCTGACTCCGCCCCTCCAATCCTCTCATAGGCTCATGCAAATTAGATCATGACTATGAGTGGCATGAGTGACATGGGGCGATCGTCACACTAATGAACCTGCATCACATGCTACATCCAAAAAGCAATGTGGACAGATTATATTTACCGCAAAAAAAATCAGAGGCTGTGGATTACTGCAAATACAGCAGGTAGTAGAAGAGGAAAAAAGAAGCCTAAATGATTATATCAATACAAGCAAAGAAAAATTACTTAAGGCAGTGAAAATGGAGAATATTTTGAAAACAACAGAAACAAAGGCTCAATATAAGAACCAACAATTTGAAAAGAAATTAAACAGCTGGAAAAACAAACCACTACATGGCCAACACCTGATAAATATTGATGGAAAGCATGATCATAATTCAACATGGGCATGGCTAAAACTGGGAACCCTTAAGAAAGAAACCAAAGGCTTGATTTTTGCTGCCCAAGAGCAAGCACTCCAAACCAACATAATGAAAGCTAAGATCCATGGAGTTAGCGCTAACAGCAAATGTCGACTCTGCCAAGAAAAAGATGAAACTGTGTCACACCTCATCTGTGAATGTCCAAAGATTGCACAAACAGATTACAAAGTTAGACATGATAGAGTGGCAAAGTTAGTGCACTGGTCATTGTGGAAAAATGCACCACAATTCAAAAGCATCAATTCTTCGGTGGTCAGCCTTAGTTAGAGTTGAAAATAAAGAATTGGAAAAACTAACAAAGTATGGAGACCTGGCAATCGAAACATCTCGCCTCTGGAAGAAACACACTTCAGTGGTCCCCGTAGTCATTGGGGCTTTGGGAACAATATAAAGAAATTTCACACAGTACTATAAGCAGTTGCAGTTCTCAGAAATCACACTGTGAGAGCTACAAAAAAGTGGCAATATTAGGAATAGCATACATGCTGCACCAATATTTAACAAATACTTAGGTTTTTGTTTAAAACTTGTATCTTATATAATACCAGTCAATGTTTTATAATTTTGACTGTGCCTGGTGTTTTTAATACTAATACTAATGCTAATGCTACTAATAGTAACAACAACAACAACAACAACAACAACAATAATAATAATAATAATAAAAAATAGCCAGTCTTTATGGTGATTAACCAGTGCCTTCAGGCTTGAGAAGCAATTAACCTTCTCCATATAAGAACAACTATCAATGTTAACATCATTCATCATCAGCCATGCCACCCCGTCCCTAATCCTACAGCAGAGATCTAGAAATGAGAAAGGAAAGACTAAAACTCCTCCAGAAAGTCAGGGGATGTCAGTATAAAAGCTTCTTCTAACAGATTTCAGGATAGCTGATATTTCTCCCTTGGGGAGAAATAGATTCTGCTTTCTCATCAGTGCCAATCTTGGCAAGAAATAAATGGCAAGTCCTACTACCAAGAAGCACATTGGGTGTTCTTATCCTTCATAAGAGAGAGATGTAACATTCCCATGCTTTATTGTGTATCCTGGTTACTAGTGAAATGAAATTTCACACAGAAGAGCTTGTCCCTGTTTCTCTAGCTTATCTTCTTGCATTTACAGAACTCTGCTACTTTCCCCCAGCTCATTTAAAGGGCGAAGGCTAGCAGTCAGGACTTGAACAAGGACTACTGTATATAAAAAGGGAAGGGACATTTTTCATTAAGAAAAACCCTTGCCAGCTGAGAAGAGCACATTACTCTATTTTTCAACAAGCATTATGATAGACAGCAAAAGGTTTTGTACATTCAGAGTGAGGGCAGTGTTGACCCAAAAAGCAATGCCCTTATTCTGAATTGACTTGATGACACTGACACTAATACACAGCCAAACATGGTTAACTATGCTATGCAATAATGAAATCAGACTGGTAACATAATTGTCTATTGGTAAGGATTGCTCCCCAGGAAGAAGATACCAGTTAATGGGAAGGAGGTGAATTGCGCTGAATAATCATCTGTTAATGAAAAGTACAGCCAGTGAATGGGGCTAGAAAAGGAGGACATTTTGTCTCCATAGCAAACCAAATCAAAATGAGAGACCATTCCACAAGCTGTCTTGAATGCCTGTCTGACCCAAGGCAATTTTAGCACAGAAACTCCCCCACTTTGTATTACATACCAGCCCTATCCCTTGATCACATTCACAGACAGTGTGGTTCTAACATAAATCTAACATAAAAACACAATGGCTATAGGTATTTAGGGTTAGACGCAAGCCTTTTTAGCTGACAGAAACCCTCTTATGCTCACAGTAATTCTCTTCTGCTGAGAGGCATGTGCCTCTTTTTTTTTTTTTTAACTCTAACTTCCAGAATTTCCAAGAACTTCCCAGGCAGAATTCTGGGAGCTCCTGCCCACAGACACACACCTATTCACACCTCACACACCTGCATTTCATTCACCTAGAACAGACGCTATCTTCCAGTCTGTCTCAACAATACTTCCTGTACAAAAAGGAAACTGTCTCAGTGCTTCCTGAGTGGCCTAGGTCTTTGTGGGAGATAAAGTCTTGCAGCCTATTAAGCACAATAGAGGGTACCTCCCAAAGAACTACACCTCCCACAAAGACTAGATCTCCCAGGAAGCAGTGAGGCAGTTCCCTTTATGTAGAGTTCTAGGAGCTGGAGTCCAACAAATGAATGGCACACCCCTATTTACTGGGAGAACCCCCTTCAGCCATCCAGTTGTGGCTGATGACTCCAATGTTGGTGGTTGCTATGAATCTACTCTGGGTTTCAGGCTACATTTTATATGAGCTATCCAAAGTGCTAAACTGTATCCTCAAAATAGGTTAAGCATCTTGCACAATTCTTATAAAGTTCAGAGTAAAATCCAGAGTGCATTCACAGTGTGCCAGAAATGGGAGTCACCAGCTGCCACTGCTGACCAGGAGATATCAGAGATCTGCAAACAGAGAAATATACTGGCAGAACTGCCGGTAACTGACTAACATCTGCTGACATAAAATCTTGGGGGTGTGGACAGAAAGGGGGAGGAGTAATGGAGGAACCAAGTTACACTGGTTCCAAACCTCTTCTAGCCCAGCGATACAACCAAAACGTTTGCACAAAATCAGTTCAGGAAGAGAATTTGTTATTTTTGTGTGCTGTCAAGTCATTTATGGCGACATTACAAATTAGTGGTCTCCAAAAGGTCCTTCCCTTAACAACCCTGCTCAGTTCTTGCAAATTCAAGGCCATGGCTTCATTTATTGAGTTAATGTATCTCATATTTGGCTTTTTTTCTTTTCCTGATGCCTTCACCTTTTCCTAGCAGTGTCTTTTCCTGTGAGTTTTGTCTGTTCATCTCCAATGAGCACTAATGTAGCCATTTGAGCTTCTAATTAGAGTTCAGGCTTGATTGGATCTAGCAGCCACTTAATTTGTCTTTCTGGCAGTCTATGGTTTCTGCAAAGTACAGTGGTGCCTCAACTTACGAACGTCCCTACTTACGACCATTTCGAGTTACGACCAGCTCCGGCCGCAAAATTTGGCTTCGACTTGCGACCAGAGCTTCCACTTACGAACAGAAAAAGGCAGGGGGAAAAGGTGGGAAATTCAAATTTCTAACTGTAGGTGGCGACGAGGCTGCTTCTTTGTAGCTCTTTCGCCCCAGCAGTCAGAGAGTGTGCGTCGGAGGAGGCTTGGGACTGCCTCCTTCTGCTTCTGAGTGAGTGTGTGTGTGTGTTTGCAGGGAGGCTTCGGGCTGCCTGGTAAGGTAAGGTGCTGTTTTCTGCTTTTTAAAAACTGTTCTGGGTGTTTTTGAGCTGGGGGGGTTATGTTTCTGTGCTGTGATGGGTCTTGGGAGGGGTTGTTTGTTTTTTTGGGTTTTTCCCCCATTTCCGATGGGTCTTGGGGGGTTTGGTTGCTTTTGGGGGGTTTTTTTCCCATTTCCGATGGGTGTTGGGGGGTTTGTTTATTTTTTGGCTTTTCCCCCCCATTTCCGATGGGTCTTGGGGGGTTTGGTTGCTTTTTGGGGGGTTTCCCCATTTCCGATGGGTCCTGCATGCTTCCTTTTTCCTTTGCTTTCTTTGCATTTCCGACCTGCCCCCTTTGTTCTCTGTGCATTTCCGATCTGCTCCGTTTGTTTTCTGTGCATTTCCAATGGGTCTTGCATGCTTGATTGCTTATCTCCCCCCCCCCCCCCTTTGGCCGGAAGGGATTAATCGCGTTTCCAATGAGTCTTGCAGTGATTTTTTGGGGGGTGATTTTTTTCTTCGGCCGGAACGGATTAATTGCATTTCAATGCATTCCTATGGGAAATGGTACTTCGACTTACGACCATTTCGAGTTACGTCCATCTTCTGGAATGTATTATGGTCATAAGTCGAGGCACCACTTTATGAGGGGATAGTGATATGTAACTTCCAACATTCCTAGAGGAAAAAGAATTACTGTGTAGTGTGTAGATTTGTTCAGCTTCTGTGTGAAATCATTTGTGAACTTCTAGAGTGATCCACTACCCCTGTTGTGTGTTCTGTACTGTCAAGTCAGAACTGACTTATAGTGACAATAATAGGGCTTTCGGGTGAGATATTTAAGGAGTGAATTTACCAGTTTCACTCACCCAGTGAGTTTTCATGGCCAAGTGGGGATTTGAACCCTGTTCTCCAGAGTCCTAGTCTGTTGATCTATCTCAGTGGTCGAAGAACAGGGATAAATTACCCCAAATAGGGTAAAAATGAAAATCCTGGGGGTAATGAGCAGAGCGCTACCCCCACTCCCACCCCCTGCAGCCGAACCTCAAACTGGAAGCCACCTCTCCCTGCTACCTTCTTTGGTTGCGGCACTTGTAAATCCGTTCTTTCAGAGATCGGAGATAAGGCTGCTTGATTGGTTACAGCTGTAGAACAGCCCCGGGCAGTCAATCCGGCTTGTGAATGACTGCTTCCGTCAGAGGTGACTGCAAGCACGACGAGGGAAAGCTGAAATTAAGGAGGGAAGGAAGGTGCGAGAGAGCAATGGGTGGCTTCATCAGCTTGTTTAAATGTATGTAGAAAATGGAGGGAGGGAGGGTGGGTCGGTGGGTGGGTGTATGTGTGTATGAGAGAGAGAGAGAGAGACTGACTCAAAACTATGAAAAAAGGAACAGGCAAACAGGACGGAAGGCTTGAATTAAGGGGGGGAAGGGTGGCTTCATCAAGCTTGTTTAAATGTAATGAGAGGAAATGGACATACTGAACTGAAGCAACTAATTGTTGAAAATTGAGGGAGGAAGGGTTTGTGTGTGTGTGTGTGTGTGTGTGACAGAGAGAGAGAGAGAGACAGAGACAGAGAGACTTGACTCTTTCATAAAAGCATGAAAAAAGGAACCTTCTAAAATTTAATCTCCACTGCATTTAGCTCTGCAGTTTCTGCTGAGAACAGCAGAAGTCTGAAGTGTGTAGCAATCATGTTTCTCTATTTCTCATCCCCAAAGCAGACAAGAGTATCATAGCTTATTCCCAAAATCTGAATCCCAGTCTTTCTGCTCCTGGTCCTACTTTGACTGCAGCACCAAACAAAAGACTGTGGGTTTCTTTATTGAGTCAATCCATCTCATCTGCAGTCTTCATCTTTTCCTACTGCATTGCACTTTTTCCTGCATTGCTGCCTTTTCCAGTGAGCTTGTCTTCTTATGATGCCACTGTAGTTCAGTACCCTTTGTTTGGTTAATTTTTTTGTTGTTTAGTCGTTAAGTCGTGTCCGACTCTTCGTGACGCCATGGACCAGAGCATGCCAGGCCCTCCTGTCTTCCACTGCCTCCCGGAGTTTGGTCAAATTCGTGTTGGTAGCTTCAGTGACACAGTCCAACCATCTCGTCCTCTGTCGTCCCCATCTCTTCTTGCCTTCACATTTTCCCAACATCAGGGTCTTTTCCAGGGAGTCTTCTCTTCTCATGAGATGGCCAAAGTATTGGAGCCTCAGCTTCAGGATCTGTCCTTCCAGTGAGCACTCAGGGTTGATTTCCTTCAAAATGGATAGGTTTGTTCTCTTTGCAGTCCAGGGGACTCTCAAGAGTCTCCTCCAGCACCACAATTCAAAAGCATCAATTCTTCGGCGGTCAGCCTTCTTTATGGTCCAGCTCTCACTTCCATACATCGCTACTGGAAAAACCATAGCTTTGACTATGCGGACCTTTGTCGGCAAGGTGATGTTTCTGCTTTTTAAGATGCTGTCTAGGTTTGTCATCGCTTTCCTCCCAAGAAGCAGGGGTCTTTTAATTTCGTGGCTGCTGGCACCATCTGCAGTGATCATGGAGCCCAGGAAAGTAAAATCTATCACTGCCTCCATATCTTCCCCTTCTATTTGTCAGGAGGTGATGGGACCAGTGGCCATGATCTTTGTTTTTTTGATGTTGAGCTTCAGATCATTTTTTTTGCGCTCTCCTCTTTCACCCTCATTAAGAGGTTCTTTAATTTCTCCTCACTTTCTGCCATCAGAGTGGTATCATCTGCATATCGGAGGTTGTTGATATTTCTTCCGGCAATCTTAATTCTGGTTTGGGATTCATCCAGTCCTGCCTTTCGCATGACGTATTCTGCATATAAGTTAAATAAGCAGGGAGACAATATACAGCCTTGTCGTACTTCTTTCCCAATTTTGAACCAATCAGTTGTTCCATATCCAGTTCTAACTGTTGCTTCCTGTCCCACATATAGATTTCTCAGGAGGCAGATAAGGTGGTCAGGCACTCCCATTTCTTTAAGAACTTGCCATAGTTTGTTGTGGTCCACACAGTCAATGGCTTTTGCGTAGTCAATGAAGCAGAAGTAGATGTTTTTCTGGAACTCTCTGGCTTTCTCCATAATCCAGCGAATGTTAGCAATTTGGTCTCTAGTTCCTCTGCCCCTTCGAAATCCAGCTTGTACTTCTGGGAGTTCTCGGTCCACATACTGCTGAAGCCTACCTTGTAGGATTTTGAGCATAACCTTGCTAGCGTGTAAAATGAGTGCTATTGTACGGTACTTGGAGCATTCTTTGGCACTGCCCTTCTTTGGGATTGGGATGTAGACTGATCTTTTCCAATCCTCTGGCCACTGCTGAGTTTTCCAAACTTGCTGGCATATTGAGTGTAGCACCTTAACAGCATCATCTTTTAAGATTTTAAATAGTTCAACTGGAATGCCATCACCTCCACTGGCCTTGTTGCTAACCATGCTTTCTAAGGCCCACTTGACTTCGCTCTCCAGGATGTCTGGCTCAAGGTCAGCAACCACACTATCTGGGTTGTCCAGGACATCCAAATCTTTCTGGTATAATTCCTCTGTGTATTCTTGCCACCTCTTCTTGATGTCTTCTGCTTCTGTGAGGTCCCTACCATTTTTGTCCTTTATCATGTCCATCTTTGCACAAAAGGGTCCTTTAACATCTCCAATTTTCTTGAACAGATCTCTGGTTTTTCCCTTTCTATTATTTTCCTCTATTTCTTTGCACTGTTCATTTAAGAAGGCCCTCTTGTCTCTCCTTGCTATTCTTTGGAAGTCTGCATTCCATTTTCTGTAACTTTCCCTATCTCCCTTGCATTTTGTTTCCCTTCTCTGCTATTTGTAAGACCTCGTTGGACAGCCACTTTGCTTTCTTGCATTTCGTTTTCTTTGGGATGGTTTTTGTTGCTGCCTCCTGTACAATGTTACGGGCCTCCATCCATAGTTCTTCAGGCACGCTGTCCACCAAATCTAGTTCCTTAAATCTGTTCTTCATTTCTACTGTGTATTCATAAGGGATTTGGTTTAGATTATACCTGACTAGCCCAGTGGTTTTTCCTACTTTCTTCAGTTTCAGCTTGAATTTTGCTATAAGAAGCTGATGATCAGAGCCACAATCAGCTCCAGTTCTTGTTTTTGCTGATTTTATAGAGCTTCTCCATCTTTGGCTGCAGAGAACATAATCAATCTGATTTCGGTATTGCCCATCTGGTGATGTCCATGTGTAGAGTCGTCTCTTGTGTTGTTGGAAAAGCGTGTTTGTGATGACCAGCTTGTTCTCTTGACAGAACTCTATTAGCCTTTGCCCTGCTTCGTTTTGAACTCCAAGGCCAAACTTACCTGTTGTTCCTTTTATCTCGACTCCCTACTTTAGCATTCCAATCCCCTATAATGAGAAGAACATCTTTCTTTGGTGTCAGTTCTAGAAGGTGTTGTAAGTCTTCATAGAATTGGTCAATTTCAGCCTCTTCAGCATTGGTGGTTGGTGCATAAACTTGGATTACTGTGATGTTGAAAGGTCTGCCTTGGATTCGTATTGAAATCATTCTATCATTTTTGAGATTATATCCCAGTACAGCTTTTCCCACTCTTTCGTTGACTATGAGGGCTACTCCATTTCTTCTATGGGATTCTTGCCCACAATAGTAGATATGATAATCGTCTGAATTGAATTCGCCCATTCCCGTCCATTTTAGTTCACTGACGCCCAGGATGTCAATGTTTATTCTTGCCATCTCCTGTTTGACCACATCCAGCTTACCAAGGTTCATATATCTTACATTCCAGGTTCCTATGCAGTATTCTTCTTTGCAGCATCTGACTTTCCTTTCACTTCCTGGCGCGTCCGCAGCTGAGCGTCCTTTCGGCTTTGGCCCAACTACTTCATTAGCTCTGGAGCTACTTGTCCTCCGCTCTTCCTCAGTAGCATGTTGGATGCCTTCCGACCTGAGGGGCTCATCTTCCAGCATCATACCTTTTAGACTTTTGTTTCTGTTCATGGGGTTTTCTTGGCAAAGATACTGGAGTGGCTTGCCAGTTCCTGCTCCAGGTGGATGGCATTTAGTCGGAACTCTCCACTATGACCTGTCCGTCTTGGGTGTCCCTGCACGGCATAGCCCATAGCTTCTTTGAATTACTCAAGCCCCTTTGCCACGGCAAGGCAGCAATCCATGAAGGGGTTGGTTATTTTAGCTTGTAGTGAAAGTCCACACTTAATTTGCTTTACTTATCTTTCTGACAAGTCATAATAGGTTTGTCATCGCTTTCCTCCCAAGAAGCAGACGTCCTTTAATTTCGTGGCTGCTGGCACCATCTGCAGTGATCATGGAGCCCAAGAAAGTAAAATCTGTCACTGCCTTCATATCTTCCCCTTCTATTTGCCAGGAGGTGATGGGACCAGTGGCCGTGATCTTAGGTTTTTTGATGTTGATCTTCAGACCATTTTTTGAGTTCTCCTCTTTCACCCTCATTAAGAGGTTCTTTAATTCCTCCTCACTTTCTGCCATCAGAGTGGTATCATCTGCATATCTGAGGTTATTGATATTTCTTCCAGCAATCTTAATTCCAGCTTGGGATTCCTCCAGTTCAGCCTTTTGCATGATGTATTCTGCATATGAGTTAAATAAGCAGGGAGACAATATACAGCTTTGTCATACTCCTTTCCCAATTTTGAACCAATCAGTTGTTCCATATCCAGTTCTAACTGTTGCTTCCTGTCCCACATATAGATTTCTCAGGAGATAGATAAGGTGGTCAGGCACTCCCATTTCTTTAAGAACCTGCCATAGTTTGCTGTGGTCCACAAAGTCAAAGGCTTTTGCGTAGTCAATGAAGCAGAAGTAGATGTTTTTCTGGAACTCTCTGGCTTTCTCCATAATCCAGCGCATGTTAGCAATTTGGTCTCTAGTTCCTCTGCCCCTTCGAAATCCAGCTTGTACTTCTGGGAGTTCTCGGTCCACATACTGCTGATGCCTACCTTGTAGGATTTTGAGCATAACCTTTTAGCGTGTGAAATGAGTGCAATTGTACAGCAGTTGGAGCATTCTTTGGCACTTCCCTTCTTTGGGATTGGGATGTAGACTGATCTTTTCCAATCCTCTGGCCACTGCTGAGTTTTCCATTGATGATGATAAAAAAAATAGCTCACTGGTCCTTTGATATTAGGCTGTGGCACCAGGGTGGGTGACATGACCTTTAGCCTGGTTTGTTCCTTTTTGCACACCACACACAGAATGATTAAAGTGGTAGGAAAAGCCCCCCCCCCCAGCTCTGCGTTGGCTGTCTCTAGCAAGCATGTCATTGCTAGCACCACTCTGGCAGCCATTGATGATGATTAAATCCTCTGCGAGCTAGCAAAAATGTAATGCAACTTGCTAGGCACGTTGGACACCTTACTACTCTCTATACCACCCAATGGCTGGAATGCAATGTGTTCCAGCAAAAATAGTGCACATCTTTATTAAATTTGGTGCATCCTGCTAGTTCGGTACATAGCCTGGCAGCCATTGATACTGATGATATATCCTGCTAATTCGGTACACAGCCTGTGTAGATTCAATAATATTTTGAATTCAAATAATGTATGATTTCCTTCCTTTCAAATCAAGCGGGTAATGTTGGCGTATATAAATTTTTTGGGGGGTAAAAGGTAAAAAAGTTCCCTGACCCCTGCTCTATCTAGTACACCACACTGGAAATCCTGTTGTAGCCTACTATGAAAAGACTCTTCCCTAGTGTCTGAGAATAAGAATTGTTCTGTTCTGCATTTCAGTAGATGCAGAGAAGAGACATGTGCTTTCTAAAGAGCTATGCTCTAAATTTACATTTTGTTGAAGGAGGAGGTTTGCAACGAAAGGAACCTTGCAACTGTGCATAATCACTCCACTCAGTTATTCTTTCACCACCATCAGCAGTCACCTGTACTTTCCAGGTCCCATAATAGATGTTCTAATAATTGGGTCCACATGTTTTATAGAGCTAAACATTAATTTCTTCTTAGACCTGCACATTCTGGTCATCTGCTCCTGTCATTGTGTGGAAGCTTACAGGAAAACTACTTTGACACAGTTATCAACTATGCTACTAAAGAGAGAGAACCACAGCCTCTCTGGAATGTTACTTCTAAAATGAAATTAGTTACATTTATGGTGGCAAAGCTCCAAAGATGGCAGGTACTGTTTCATTTACTCTTTTAAATAATTCTTTACTGGAGCTTGGAGATGCTGACTGAAACACTGTTGTACAGTTACACAAAAGGGATAACTTTTGGAAGGAGATTGATATAAGAAATCTCTATAGACCTTATTTGTTGCACGCTGAGTCACAAGATAAGGTCTATGAAGATTTCTTAATTTACAACAAGTTGCCCCTGAAAGTTATGCTATTTACATAAATATGCAACAGGAATTCAGCCATTATGTTTTTGAACTACAACTACCAGAACCCCCCCAGCCGGTATGTTTCCCAGCTTTGCTTTTACTTATATATATCTCAAACATAATTAATACAATTGGCTTTAGTTACTTTTTAAAAATTGGGATGGTACGAGCCACTGACTTGTGGCACAAAATAAATAAATTCTTCTCTCATCCATTCACCCTCAACACCCACAGCAGAGCACAAATAAGCACCTGGCCCATACCATATCTTCTTTCTCCACTTGGTGGAGTTGCGCTAACTAATTTTTAAAAACATACCCTGCAAAAAAAGTGAAGTTATCCATTGTTAAGTTATAAGCAATCATAATGTAACTTAGATAAGATTCAAGCACAGAGAGACCTATGGCAGCATTTAATAACTGCATGAAAACTAAACGATTCAGCCTCCTTTTGGAAGATAGTCACAGGAAGCTTGCATAATCACACAGCCAATCTGGTTTCTTGCATTCCTGCAAAAACATGGGAATCATATTTTCAGAGCATTTATGCAGTGGATCAGGAAAGCCCTCAGTTTTTGCAGAATCTTTTGGATTATATGGGAAGGTGGTCACTTATATCCACTTCAGAAACCACCAAGCTGATCCAACAATTGAAATCAGGCAAAGCTCCAGGTGCTGACAATATCTCCCCAGCCCTTGATCTGTTAAAGTCTAATTTAGACTGGTGGGCCCCAGTCCTGCCATCTGTCTTCACCTGGATTGACCATACAGCATGTATCCCAGAAGATTTGGGTTTAGCCACCATTATCTCGGTTTACAAGAAAGGAAGTAGATCTGATCCAGCCAATTACCATCCAATCATTTTGACGAATATTATTAGCAAACAGTTAAACTTCAGTTAAGCCTCTCCTCAAGACCTGAGTTCAATCCCAATGAGCAAAGGCACTGACTTAAGGTTGGTTGACACAACCTTCCATCCTTGCGAATTCAGTAAAATTAGTACCCAGCTCACAGGGAGGCAAAGTGGTCCTTGATTAATGATGCTCTAGCACTATGGGGCAGTATATAAGTCAAAACAATAAACAAGCAAACCAAACAACCAAACAATAAATAAATAAATATTGACTGTATGTCAGCATTAAATCTTATTCCTAGAAATAAATTATGGAGTAAATTCGAGGAAACCAATATTGATAGATGACTATTATTGTTTATTCGATGCTTGTCTGAAAATATAAGGCTATATGTGAACTTCAACCATGCTGGGATCTTGTCTTCACTTTAATGAAGTGAAATGGGTATATTTTAGCCCCTACACTGTTTAACTTCTGTATCAATTCACCATGGATAAATTTATCAAATCCTGATTTACATCCCCTTATTTTGGCAACCCATCCACTTTCACTCCTCTTATATGCTGATGATGCTGTCCTATTGTCTCTAACTAGCATTGGTTTAAGGTGACTTTTGAGGGTTCTTCATTCATATTGCAGTGAGGAACTTTTAAGCATCAATTATTCTAAGACCTAAGTGTTGGTTTTCGCTGCAAGGAGAATAACACACAAATGAACAATTAATGGGAACTCCATAGAACAGGTATCCAGTAATAAATACTCTTCCATGTGTCTGGCTCCTGGCTTTTCCAAGTAAAGAATGTTGCAGCAAATGCTCAGAGTGTTGCAACACTGATGATTTTTACTATATAAAAGGTAGGCAATATATCCCTTCTGTTATCCAGTGTGTATAGTTAAGATCATTGCACAAATTATGTATGACTCACAAGTATGTGCTCATGATAGCTTTAGACCTTTAGAAATTATTCAGACTAGATTTCTGAGAGCTATATCTTCAGTTCCATACTATGTTCCTAATGTGGCTTTTCACCTTGATTCCTATTGATGCTTGTGCTATGTTATACATGATATACAGGTATATATTGGGTGTACTGGCTAAAACTTCTCTTTCTACCAATAGGATTTGCATCGTTAACATTAATAAATACCTTTCCATCTAAATGGAAAAGGCACCTGTCTAAGGAATTATTGTCTCTCGGATTTTCTCCCAGTACAGTGGTGCCTCGACTTACGACCATTTTGAGTTACTACCAGCTCCAGCCGCAAAATTTTGCTTCGACTTGTGGCCGGAGCTTCCAGTTACGAACACAAAAAGGCAGTGGAAAAAGGCAAGAAATTCAAATTGCTAACTGTTGGTGGCGAAGAGGCTGCTTCTTTGTGTGCGATCGGAGGAGAGTGTGCGATTGGAGGAGGCTTGGGACTGCCTGGATTCTGCTTCTGAGTGAGAGTGTGTTTGTTTGCAGGGAGGCTTGGGACTGCCTGGTAAGGTAAGGTGCTGCTTTCTGCTTTTTAAAAACTGCCTGTTCTGGGTTGGTTTTGTAGGGTGGGTTTGGGCTGGGGGGGGGGGGTTATGTTTCTGTGCTGTGTTGTTGTTTTGGTTTTTTTTTTTGGTGATTTTTTGTTTTGTTTTTTTGCAGCCCCAGCGCCTTCCAATGGGGCTTGATCCACTGTTTATTTTTAGTTGTTTTTTTTTAAGCCCCAGCGCCTTTGGGGCTTGCTCCATTGTTTATTTTTATTATTATTATTATTAAAGCCCCAGCGCCTTCCAATGGGGCTTGCTCTGTTGTTTATTTTTGGTTTTTGGGGTTTTTTTTTTAAAGCCCCAGCGCCTTCGGGGCTTGCTCCCTGGTTTATTTTTGGTTGTTGTTTTTTTGCAGCCCCAGCACGTTCCTATGGGGCTTGCAGTGTTTTATTTTTATTTTTATTTTTTGGGGGGTTTTTTTCTTCTGGAATGGATTAATCGCGTTCCAATGCATTTCAATGGGAAATGGTGCTTCGACTTATGACCATTTCGAGTTACATCCATCTTCTGGAACGGATTATGATCGTAAGTCGAGGCACCACTGTACCTTAATAGCACTTGATTGCTGTAAAGTCAAATCAGTTAAGCAGAGAATCTGGGACATAGAATTACAAGACCATTTAAGTTTGCTGAGTAAATATAGTGCCTTCAGCAATACAATCTTTGTGCCCACTACCTATTTGGCTAATTTCCCCAAATTCAGGAAAGCCTTTACACTAGCCGGCTTTAATGTCTTGCCTTTTGTGCTCTTGGAGGGAGTACCTTATCAGGATCATTTATACTCCTGTAATAGGGTGTGTTTGTGTGTGTTCTTTTACTCTGTTCCTTCAACTGATACCTTCATAAAGAATTTATTTTATCTATTCTTCAAAAATCCTCAGATAGATTAGAAGAATTTTATATCACATTCGTTCTTTCTGATCAGGTCCTCCATATAACTAATAAAGTAGCCAAATGTTGTGCAGCTGCCATACCTTGTCACAATTTTCTGATAACACAGTGATTTTTCCCTCTGTTTTGGATACTTGTGACATAACTTTTACATACTGTGTGGATACTGTACTTGGCATAAATTAAATTCAACTCAGATATACATCAGGTGTTTGGAAAAGAAGTTAATTACAAGCAATTAAATCTGGAGTGAGCAATTAAATTTGTGACCCACCAAATGTTTGGAACTGTGATATCTAGAATCTCTCACCTTTAGCTATACTGTCTAGGTTAGTTGGGAACTGTAGGCCAAAGACATCTGAGGAGATACAGTTTTCCACCTCTGAGCTAGGTACTATTTTTAACTAGGCACTTCCAAGTGCTATAACTAACCTTTTTGGTATCTGGGACAAGCAGTCTCATCTCCCACCTGCTCCACCATGAGGCATGGGCATGAGGTGGTGAGCACTGCAACACTGGAAGCATTCAAGAGAAAATTAGCCATTTGCCAGATATGCTTTGATGTGGATTCCTGCACTGAACAGGGATTGGACTCAATGGCCTTATAGGCCCCTTCCAATACCGTAATTCTATGATTCTATGCACTGCAGAACATTTGATTATTGGAACCATTATGCTTTGAAACAAAGATTTCTTATTGTAGAGCGGCTAGTGTTTGCAATGATCATGATATACTCCTTGCACCACAGAAGAATGCCTCTCTGCACTAGCAGAGCAGAGAGGTGGGGAGATGAATAACGCAGGCCTTTTGTTAAAATGAGTCACCTGATTTTACATACCCAACATTAGATAGCTAAGTAGGATTATTTGTTCATTTGATCCTCTAAATTAGCAATTTCATCAAGAACAATTATGATGAAAGAAAATGAAAAGGCAAGTTTAAAGAAGATGATTCCACTCATTTTTCATAGAATCATAGACTAATGCAATAGAAGGGGCCTATAAGGCCATCTTTCACTATTTATGTTTCTTCATTGTCAGCATGAAAGTTATGTAGTTCTGTAGTCATTATTTTGGTCTTCTTAATGTTCAATACAGTCATGCTTTGGCACTTTCTTCTTTCACTTTCCCTAAAAGTCATGACAAGTCATTGCTGCTTTTTGCCAGTAAGATTTTGTCATCTGCATATCTTAAATTATTAAGGTTTCTTCCACCTATTTTCACTCCTTCTTCTAAACCTAGTCTGGCTTTCTGTATATGTTCTGCATACAGATAGAAGTTAAAATGCACCCTTATCTGACGTCTTTACCTATGGAAAACCATTCTGTCTCCCCATAGTCAGTCCTAATGGTTTCTTATCCACAACATAGGTTACACATCAGGACAATCCAGTGTTGAGGCACACCCATTTCTTTCAAACCAACCCAATAGTTCATGTACACAGTCAAAGGCTTTGCTGTAGCATGATCTTCTTTTGAAATTCTTTGGTGTGCTCCAGGAGCCAGCAGATATTTGTGATATAATCTTGAGTGTTCTTCCTTTTTGGAATCCAGCTTGAACATCAGGCATTTCTTGCTCCGTCTAGAATTTGAGTCATAGCAACTGGACTTCTTTCTTATTAGGTTGAAACATTTCACTACTCATCCAAGTAGCTTCTTCAGTCTGAGGAGAGTTGGTAGGAGACCCCTGATATATCCTCCACATTGGTTTCACTTCATCCTGGTCTGAATAGGCTCGTTAGATGGAGAAAGGACGGGGAAGTTGAGTGAAAATCCCACTTCTGCAGTCCTTCTCCACCCATTGTCATGGGTCATTAACAGTCGTTAACAGTGGTCTTTCTGGTGGGTGTGGTCCTGATCTTTCTGGGGATGGATGAAAGGGCAGCATGATAAATAGGAGACAGATTGTGTCTAAGGCCTCCACCCCTATTGAGTGAGGGATTTTCTGTATGCACATGTATGGCCTCCCTGACCCCTCCCTTGAACCACCTATCTTTTCAGTCCAAAATGAACAGTCTGAGACACAGAGCCGATGGAAGAGGCTGCTCATTCCTTATATGGTGGGTGTATCTGAAAAGCTAAAAAGGATTTTTGTTAACACCACATAATTGTGCACCTCAAACCCACAAACACACAAAGGCAGAGACTTGTCCACCCAAAAGACCGGACACCAAAACACAACAGGAGCAATATAGTATATGCAGTCCAATGTGAAGAGGAATGTTCGGAGCTCTACATTGGAGAAACCAAACAGCCACTAAACAGGAGAATGGCCCAGCACAGGAGGGGCAACGGCTCAGGACCACAATCAGCAGTGTCCCTTCATTTGAAGGACAAAGGACACTCATTTGTTGACCATTTGTGTATCTTGTTTTTCTTCTTTCTTGACATGGAGTGGAAGGCTTGCCCCCCCAGCGGGGGGGTGTCTAACATCAGTGTGATTACGGGTAGAGGGAGATATGGCGTTGGCACAGTGCCTACTCATTTTAGAAGAACAGTGAACAGATGTTTGAAGGCTGTTCACTGTTCTGGCACTGTGACCAACTGCCAGTCTCGAGGTAGCCAGATCAGCCGGCCCTCCACTCTAAAACTGGTGCTGTTGAACGCCAGGTCTGTGTCCAATAAATCCCAGATTATAAAAGATCTTATTTTGGAGGAGGATGCAGACCTGGCGTGCATAACCGAAACTTGGATGGGTGGGGAAGGGGGAGTTCCTCTGACCCTTGCCTGTCCTCCTGGTTATGCAGTCCAGCACCAGGGTAAACTGGAGGGGTGGGGGGAGTAGCCATTGTTTATAGAAATACCTTGGAGGTTATTAGGTGCTCTTTGGTGGTGAAGCCGTGTCTGGAGGCCCTCCACGTGTTGATTGGGGCCAGGGATGGTATTGGGATCTTGCTGGGTTACCGCGCTCCCCGCGACCCAGCCACCACCCTACCGGAGCTGGCGGACTTTGTCTCCGCGGCACTGTTGGAGTCCCCGCGGCTTCTGGTCCTGGGTGACTTCAACATCCATGCGGAGGTAGAGATTGCCGGTCCAGCTCTTGAGTTCTTGGAAACCATGGCTTCCTTGGACATGTCCCAACATGTTAACGGCCCCACCCACGTGGGCGGTCATATGCTAGACCTGGTGTTCTCCACTGAGCGGAGCGAGTGTGGTCTGATGGTGACTGATCTTGTTTCAGTTCCATTGTCATGGTCAGATCACCACCTAATAAAATGTAACCTCTCAGTGGCTCTCCCTCCCCGCAGGGAGCAGGGACCTATTTTAATGGTCCGCCCTCGAAGGCTACTGGATCCATTGCGATTCCAGGATGCCATGAGAGGGATTCCAGCTGATCTGTCTGGAGCTCCTGTCGAGGCTCTGGTTGATGGCCGGCTTGCTGCCACCACTAGGGCTGTAGACACAATCGCTCCTAAACGCCCTCTCCGGCACAGAGCTCGGCCAGGGCCCTGGTTTAATCAGGAACTGCGAACTATGAAGCGAAACAGGAGACGGCTAGAGCACAAATGGAGATGGAAACTGACGGTCTATAATAAGAAAGCTGTCAGGATCGCAACTAACCGCTACCTTGCTAAGGTGCGGGCTGCTAGACGATCATACTTCGCTAACCGGATAAGCGAAGCTTCAAATCAGCAGGCGGAACTCTTCCGTATAGTTCGCGATCTATCCGGAATTGGTCTAGGTGACAGGCCTCCTACTAATATCTCACCTGACCAATTTGCAGCATTTTTAAAATCTAAAGTGGAGGCCACCCGCCGGGATCTCTCTCCTTTTTTAAATACAGTGGATCGAGCAGAGATGTCCAGCGCTCCATCCTGCCCGGTGAGATTTGAATTCTTTCAGCCTGTGACGCCAGACATGTTGGACAAAGCGCTTGATCGCTGTCGGGCCACCACCTCCTCCCTTGACCCTTGCCCGGCCTGGCTAATCAAAGCAGCCAGGCCTATAACAATGGAATGGGCCACAGTGATAATTAATGGGTCTCTCCAGGAGGGCAAGGTTCCCCTGGCCCTCAAGGAGACACTCATTACGCCCATCAGGAAGAAACCAAATTTGGTGGCGGACGATATTGGCAATTACAGGCCCGACGCCAATGTTTCTTTCCTTAGCAAAGTGGTCGAGAGGGTGGTGGCTGATCAGCTTCAGGCTCTTTTGGATGAAACCAATGTGCTGGATCCGTTCCAGTCGGGCTTGACAGAGTGCAAAAATGCGGAATGTTGTGGATACTGGATGGCGTAGCTTCACCAGAGGTTAAGGCAAGCCAAGAAGAATTTTGAGCAGACAGACAGCTTTTGCAATATAAACTTCTATTCAATTAATATTGCAGTATATACATACAGCATAGTCCATTTGTTCAGTCCTTGGTCAAACACAGTTTAGCAATTAGTCAGTCCGTTTCCTTGGTCAATAAATCAGAGTTCCGTGGTCAGTTCAATGCCATAAATCCGTCCAGCAGCGTTACTCCTTGTTTCTCCTTTCATCCCACAAGATTGAGTATGCTGGAACTGTCAGCTTTATCTCGCCATTCAGCCAATCAGTGATTAGCTTCCGCAGGTAGCTCCGTCTGCATTTTGTTTCCACAGCTGTTCCAATTCAGCCTACTAGCTGGTTCCTATCTCAGCTGTACATCTTAAATAATTATTTCTACAGACTTTTCTCTACTGTTTTCATCCTTATAAATACTTACAATCATGTACAAACTGGATTAACAATTCAACAGGTCTTAACAAATACCTGACAAACTCCTCCAATTGTTCATTCAGTTTGATTGTTTACATCACTTTTAAATCTTTATACATATATATACATTCATTCTTACTTTATCCCCAACATTTTACAGGATTGCTCATGCTTCGATGGTCCAAGTATTTTTGTCATACAGTCTGCTACATTGTTTTCAGTTGCACAGTATTTCAGTAATATCAAGCCTTCTTCAACACTTTGTTTTACATTCTGGTATTTAATATCAACATGCTTTGATCTATTTTTAACTCCAGAAGAAGTGGCCATATAAATCACTGCTTGGTTGTCCTCCATCACTTCTATAGGATGATCAACCTTTATTCCTATATCTATTGCCAGTTGTTTATAGAATACCAATTCAGTATACATTTCTGACAGAGAGGCGTATTCAGATTCCGCTGTTGATAAAGAAATGAATTTCTGTCTTGATGTTTTCCAATTTATTAAGGAATTAGCTAAATGTATAGTCATTCCTGATGTTGATCTACGTGTGATAACATCATTTCCATAATTGGCATCTACATACGCTGTTATGATCAACTCTCCTTTAGGTTCTATATATAGACTTTTATCTATGGTTTCCTTTAAATATCTAATTACACGTTTGGCTGCTTGCCAGTGCCTTTCGCTAGGTTTGCTTACATTTCTAGATAACAGATTGGTTGCTGTTGAAATATCAGGTCTTGACCATCGACTAATATAGAGTAGACTCCCTATTAAAGACCTGTATGTTTCAGAATCGCATTCTGGACCAGTAATTGTTTCTTTCTCAAATTCTATGTTCATTGGTGTGTTAGAACCTTTGCAATCTTCCATTTTATATTGTTTCAACAACTTTACTATCTTTTTCTTTTGTGATATCTTAAATCCTTTTGTGGTTCTTTCTATTTCAACACCTAGATAATTACTGATTTGTCCTAGATCTCTTAGATTGTAATTCTTTTTTAACATTTTTATGACTGATTCAGTAGATTTCTCATCTTTAGCAAATATGGCTAAATCATCTACAAATATGAGAATAATTATTTGCTCATTTTCTTTCATAAATAAGCACGGATCAGCCTTTCATTGCTTAAATCCATTGTTTTTTAATGTTCTAGTGAGATGTAAGTTCCACTCAAATGCACTTTGTTTCAATCCATATAAACTTTTCTTAAGTAACCAACATTTGCCTTCCTTCTTTTCAATACTTGGAGGCATTTCCATATAAATCTTATGCTGAAGGTCAGCATATAAATATGCTGTTTCAATATCTATGTGCCTTGTCACTAAGTTATGCTTTGCTGCATATGTTAAAATGAATCTTAGTGTTTCAGGTCTTAGAGCAGGGGCAAATATCTGGTCATAATCATTTGTGTTTTGAGAATAACCTTTAGCCACTAATCTCGCTCTGTATCTTTCATTCCCATCTGCATCTGTTTTTTTCTTGAATATCCATCTGCACCCTATAGTTTTACTATTTGAGGGTTGTTCCACCTCTTCATATACATTCAGTTTTACAAGAGAATTTAATTCTTTTCTTATTGCCTCTTTCCACTTATTTTGTTCTATCTTGGGCATTTCACATATCTCTTCATATGATTGAGGTTCAGTGTCTGATAAACAGTAATAAGCACCTGGTTTATACCTATCTGGGGGTTTACTTTCTCTAGTTGACCTTCTAGGAATTGTAATTTCCTCCTCATGAGTTTTACTTTCTTCTGATGTGCTAGGCATTTCTCTTTCTAAATTTTCAGTTTCACTTTCCTGTTTTATTTCCTGATCTCTCTGTGGTGTTGTATTTCTCTTAATTTCCTTTTTATTATTCATATCTGGAACATAAATACTTGTTTCTGGTGGTAAACTTATTAAATTCCAGTATGCATGTTCATTGAATGAGGCATTGCTACTAATTACTACCTTATTGGAATTAGGTAGACCAAATCTGAATGCTCTCTTATTTTGCTGGTATCCAAGAAAATACATAAGTTTTGCCTTTTTTTCACCCTTTTTCCTTATGTTCCTAGGAATATGCACCCACGCTGGAGAACCAAATGTATGCAGAAATTTTAAATTTGGTTTTCTTCCAGACCATATAGAATAGGGAATATCATTAATGCCTGAATGCCATAGGATATTTAGATAAAAATTGGCACAGAGTATGGCCTCACCCCAAAATTTATCAGGTAGCTTACTACCTCTAATCATAGTTTCTGCCATGTTTTGCAGTGTCTGCCCTCGCCTTTCTATAAAAGCATTCTGTGTGGGAGTATATGGTGCAGCTTTTCTATGGACTATTCCATGTTTCTTTAGTATGGCTTGAAATTTATTATTTGTAAATTCTGTCCCATTATGTGTTTGTATTTGTTTTAATTTTCTTCCAGTTTTTCTCTCTACAAATTTCAACCATTTTTCAAATTCTATGTGTGTCTCACTTTTATCTTTCATTAGGTAGCAAAAGCCAAATCTGGATTTCTGATCTTGAATGGATAATATATATTTTGCTCCTCCTATTGATGGTTGTTTGGGACCAATTAAATCCATTGACACTAAATCAAGAATATTTTCTACTTGCACATTACTATATTTCCTGATAGGGGCACATTTACTCTTAGCTATTTGGCATGCTTGACACTTTACATATTTGTCACATTTTCTTATATTGGCTCCAAATGAGTTTTCTATAGTCTTTTGTAATGTTTTGTAATTGGGATGTCCAAGTCTCAAATGCCATAAGTGTATACAATCTCTGTGAGGACATTCATTATTATAAACATTGTTCACATCTAAATCACTCAGTTTGTACAAGTTATTCTTCATTGAGCCAATTAATACAGAATTGTCTGCACCTCTTATTTCACACTTTTCTTTGTGAAATGTTGTTGTAAATCCCTCCATAGCTAATGATCCTACTGATAGTAAATTATGTTTCAATTTGGGAACATACAAAACATTAATAGCTTTAGTTAAGCATGGAAGTTTAACTTTACCTTTACCCAATATATTGGTACTTACCCCATCAGCCAAAAACACTTGCTGATTTCCCACAGTTTGGAAGTCATATATCAGCTTTCTATTTTTACACATGTTTGCTGTGGCACCTGAGTCTATAACCCATTCAGTCCCATTATCCCCTGAATTGCAAATGGTATCAGTTAAATGTGATTCATTACTATATTGTGGCTGCTTTCTACCTTTTTTCTTTTTCTTGCAGCTTCGATATAAGTGTTTGTTTGAACCACATGCAAAACATCTCTTTTCAGTGTGAGTTATTGCAGCTGTGTCTCCCTCCTCCTCCTCAAGTTCTTTCGGTTGCTTCTTTTGAAGTTTATGCTGATAAGAACTCATGGAGTCTCGGAGTTGTTTATTGTCTTGTCTCTTTTGTTCCTCCTCCAAAAGCCTGCTTGTGACATTCAAAACAGTTAGTTCTGCTTGAGGTAGAACTTCTAAATTGGAGACAAATTGATCATATGTATGTTCTAATGAAGAAAGAATGATGAAAGCTTCTTGTAGTTCAGTGAATATGACTTGTTTTTCCCTTAAGTCCATGAGCATTACTTTAATACGTTCTAAATGATTCAGCATACTTTCACCAGTCAGTAATCTTGTTCTGAATAACTTCTTTGCTAGCTGTATCTGGCTCCCCACGCTTGTTCGTACAAAGAGTCTCTTTAAATTATCCCATGCTTGCTTTGCTGAAGTCAAGCCTCTGAGGTGGATTAAGAGACGGTCGTCTAGAGTCAGACCAATTATAGCCAAAGCTTTGTTATTCTTTTCTCTATCTTCTTCATCTAATACAGCTGGTGGGCTCTCTACAATATCCCATAAAGTTTCCTTTTGCAGGAGTAACTGGACCTTTTGCTGCCACGTAGAATAATTCTCACCATTTAACTTTGTTACAGGAAATCCTGACATCATTATTGCATTTGCCATTTTGGACTGTAAATAATATTGACTTACTGCTGATACTCTCGTCTCTCTGGACTTCTTCCTTTGGTTGTCTACCTTCTGGCACTGCGTCCACCTGTTCTAGCATCCACCTGGGCCCATAACCTTTGACAGAGTGCAAAAATGCGGAATGTTGTGGATACTGGATGGCGTAGCTTCACCAGAGGTTAAGGCAAGCCAAGAAGAATTTTGAGCAGACAGACAGCTTTTGCAATATAAACTTCTATTCAATTAATATTGCAGTATATACATACAGCATAGTCCATTTGTTCAGTCCTTGGTCAAACACAGTTTAGCAATTAGTCAGTCCGTTTCCTTGGTCAATAAATCAGAGTTCCGTGGTCAGTTCAATGCCATAAATCCGTCCAGCAGCGTTACTCCTTGTTTCTCCTTTCGTCCCACAAGATTGAGTATGCTGGAACTGTCAGCTTTATCTCGCCATTCAGCCAATCAGTGATTAGCTTCCGCAGGTAGCTCCGTCTGCATTTTGTTTCCACAGCTGTTCCAATTCAGCCTACTAGCTGGTTCCTATCTCAGCTGTACATCTTAAATAATTATTTCTACAGACTTTTCTCTACTGTTTTCATCCTTATAAATACTTACAATCATGTACAAACTGGATTAACAATTCAACAGGTCCTAACAAATACCTGACAGGGCTTCAGGCCGCGCCATGGCACAGAAACGGAACTGGTCACACTGATGGATGACCTGTTGAGGGAGGCTGACCGGGGCAAAATGTCCTTGTTGGTCCTCCTCGATATCTCAGCCGCCTTCAATACCGTCGACCACGGAATCCTCCTAGGGAGGCTCTCTGAGCTGGGAATCGGTGGCCTGGCGCTCGCCTGGTTCTGATCCTTCTTGGAGGACCGTCCCCAGAGAGTACAGCTTGGGGAGAGTGTTTCGGTCCCATGGAGTCTCAATTGTGGGGTTCCGCAGGGGTCGATCATCTCCCCAATGCTGTTTAACATCTATATGAGGCCACTGGGTGGGGTCATCAGGGGGTGTGGGGCTTTGTGCCATCAGTACGCTGATGACACCCAGCTCTACATCTCCTTTTCACCTACCTCAGTGGATGCCATTCTGTCCCTTCAGCGCTGTCTGGAGGCTGTGCTGCAATGGATTCAGCTGAATGGGTTGAGGTTGAACCCGGACAAGACGGAGGTCTTGAGGGTGGGCGGCCCCTCCATTGGTGGTTGGGGAAACTCCCTCTCTTTTGGGGGGGTGACTCTCACCGCAAAGAGTGTGGTGCGCAGCTTGGGGATACATCTGGACCCGGCACTTACCATGGAAACCCAGGTGGCGTCCGTGGCCCGCTCCGCCTATTTCCATCTGTGGCGGATTGCCCAGCTGCGACCCTATCTTGATGGCAGGGCTCTCACCACTCTCGTCCATGCACTTGTAATCTCGAGATTAGACCACTGTAATGCGCTCTACGTGGGGCTACCTTTGAGATTGATGCGGAAGCTTCAAATGGTGCAGAATGCGGCGGACAGACTCCTTAGTGGGGTGAGAAAGTACCAGCATATCTCTCCCACTCTGGCTGCCTTGCATTGGCTGCCCATTTGCATCCGCATTGACTTCAAAGTGTTGATGATGATGTATAAAGCCCTAAACGGTTTAGGACCTCGATACCTGGCAGATCGCCTTCTCCCACCTAGATCTACCCGAATCACTCGCCATAGCCAGGAGGGACGGTTGAGGGGCCTAACGCCGAGAGAGGCCCGGAAAGAAAGAACAAGAAACCGGGCCTTCTTGGCAGTGGCCCCTCGGCTCTGGAATAACCTCCCATCAGTGATCCGCCTGGCTCCCTCGCTGGGTGTTTTTAAGAGCCAATTAAAAACTTGGCTCTTTAGGCAGGCCTTCCCTCCTGTCAATACTTGACTTTATTTTTATTATAATTTTCTGTTTCCCCATCTTGAGCATTACTAAGCATTACCAATCACTATTGTTTTGAATTGTTTTTAACTGTTTTAGATTACAATGTTTAATGGAACCCGCCCGGAGTAGACTCTGTCTAAAAGGGCGGGATAGAAATCTAATAAATAAATAAATAAAATAAATAAAGACCAAGATGTACTCATTTAGAAACAATCTGTTTCCTATTTATCATGCTGCCCTTTCATCCGTCCCCAGAAAGATCAGGACCACATTCACCTGAAAGAGCACTGTTAACAACTGTTAATGACCCATGACAATGGGTGGAGAAGGACTGCAGAAGTAGGATTTTTGCTCACACACCCCCATCCTTTCTCCATCTAACGAGCCTATTCAGACCAGGGAGAAGTGAAACCGACATGGAGAATATATCAGAGGTCTCCTACCAACTCTCCTCAGACTGAAGAAGCTACTTAGATGAATAGCGAAACGTTCCAACCTAATAAGAAAGAAGTCCAGTTGCCATGACTCAACTTCCAGATAACATCACCTGGATGGCTGAGAATCTTCACAGATATATTCTTACTCCATATAATGTAAAAGCCTTTGTTGCAACAATTTGAGCATCACTTTGTTTGCTTGGGAAATTATAACAATGGTGCTATAGTTACTGCATTCCTTGACATTTCCTTTTTTTGTGAGGGGTTGGAAAGCATATTAAATGTTTCCAATCTGTGGGCCATTGTTTTGTTTTCCATATTTATTTGCATATTCTTGTGAGAATTTAGACAGATTCAACTTCTGCAGCTGGAAACAGCTCTATTTGTATTTCATTTATCCCTTGTGATTTATTTCTTCTCTGTGCTTTAAGATCAGCTTTCAAATCACTTTCTAGAACTGCAGGATCTTCAGCAGAGGATTCCTCTTCAAAGGAATCTGTCATCCTTTTATCTCTTCTATATAGCTCTTCAGGATACTGATACCACCTTCTCTTTTTGTTGTTCTCTATTTCTTTGCACTGGTTATTGTAGTAGTTCTCTTTGTCTCTATGTGGCAGTTGCTGGAAAATTGCATTCAGGGTTCTGACCCTGTTTGTCACTTTGGCTTCTCACCTTTACATTTTTAAATAATCTATCTAGAATTTTCCTTTGGTTTTTACTACAGGAAATGTCTTTTTTCATTTTCCCTAATAATATTTCCGGTATCAATCCACAGTTCTGGACAATTGAATTTAGTAATGCAAATCTGTTTCTTATGTGGACTTTAAGTTCATCAGGAGTGTTGTTTATATTTTGGCACTACAATCTTTTAGTGTTCTTTTTCAGCTTTACTGTAATGTTGGATATGAACATGGTGAATACCATAATCCACACATGGTCTTGTTTTGGCTGAGAGAATACAGCTTCTCCATGTCCTGCTTTAAATTACATGGTCTATTTGATTTCTTTATTGACCATATGGTGATGTCCACATGTACAGCTGTCTGTTTGGTTGCTTGAAGCATGTGTTTGCAAAAAACAGATGGTTGGCTCTGCAAAACCCTGAGTCATTGTCTTGCTTCATTCCTGTTCCCGTGGTCTGAAGGCATTGCTCTTAGCTTCACTGACACTTAAACCCTTTCATCATGTTGAGTTGTGCATCCAAGACGAGTCTTGCAAAGTGTGGACTGCCAAACTGTGAGTTTCCAGGGTTACTGTGTCCTTAATTAGAAACTTTACTCTATGTGGATTCTCATGTCATTTTTTCCTGGTCATTGGAGATAAAGCACTGCTGATTGGTTGGAACTGTGCTTGTTTCTTGTTCCTCAGGTGTATGTGATTCTATAGTAACTAGAGCTGCCATGCACATTTTTTGATCCCACTTTTAAGCCAGAAGGAAGCTAACACTCATCGTACAAAGGAGGGACAAGTCTGGTCTCTCTATTTCACATGATGTCTGAGCTGTCTGATGAACTTTGATAACTCATTCAGAATCCACCGGGTAATTTAAAAGGTTTAATAAAGAGAGTTAATACAGTGCTTGGCAGAGCTCCTAAAACAAGTCCTTAACAATGTTTTTTTTTTAATCCAAGAGAAAAGACAGCAAGCAAGTCCCACTGCTGGGTTGCACATAAGGGGACAGTGCAGAATTAATTCACTGTCTTCACTTCCAGTTAACTAGTAAGATCTGCTAAAACTTGACCTTTTAGTTTTCCCCCTAGGCACTGTAAGTTATTTCTATTTAGATTAGTATTTAATTTCACTTACAGTGTTTGAACTTTCACTGACTGTTTTTCAATTCGAACAACATAAAGGCTGTCATTTTAATTCTGATTTTTCTGGTTATTATTGTGTAATACAGAAAAATTCAAAAAAGAAAAAAGAGAAAGAACCAACAAAAATGCCACTTTGTCTCAAAAGGAGCAGGAATGTGCAACCTCAGTTTTAAAATTGGGATGGGAAATGTATTTCCCTGTCATGATATTGTTGAACTGCAATTCCCATCATCCTCACCCATGAGGGTGATAGTCCAACAAGATCTGGAGTGCTACACATTCCCTGGTTTTGGATTTTTAAAAGCACCTTCTCTGGAAACTACCATAATCCCTATCTAATTTTCTGTAGCTGTCTTAAACAAAAGCAAAAAAGTGTGGGATCCATTTAACAATGTCTAATGTTTCTCACCTAGTTTGGCAATTAGTCTATTCCCTTGTGAGTACTTTGGCAGCTGAAGACCTCATTTCCAGTAGAAAGAACTCAAAGGTTTCTCCAGCTGCCAATTATGTTTGTCTCTTTCTTTCAATACAACTAAGAGTGTGATCATACAGCAATAAAGGATCACATCTAATCGGTCTGGGATGGGTTGCTTCACTGGGAATGATACCCTTAAAACAACCCTTCTGTGTGTACAAGAATCACTCCAACCCAGCTCCAAAAAGGAATAACTTTGCTGCTGGATCAAAAAAGTCTGACCTGGGCATGGAGCAGGGTTGAGTTTGTTCACAATCTCCTGTATATTGTTTGACTGATGGAAAATAGCTTGACTTGACCTTGTCACAAGCAGTCAAAAACAAGGGTTATTTTTCTGTCTGATTGCACTAAAAGTCTGTTTCCCTCCTTTCAAATATGATTTCATATAGGCCAATCTGACTTCTGTAAGATCTTGGATATATCAGCTGGGCTAGGCTGGCCGTACCATGAGGCAGTTGACTTTGAATATGATGAAAGAGCAGCCAATTGTTTCATAATTTATTCTTATTTGGTTTTTAAATGATACCCTACTTGTAGCATTTTCTGTGTTACTCAGCAAAATGAGCTAAATGTCCTGCAGTACCTTGCACTTATATTTGGGAGGAGCATGGATGCCATTTGTTGCTCTGCCTCAGGCTTCAAAATATTTCGGGGCAGCCCCAGCAATAAGGTGTATCTGCTCAGTCTTGCTTAAGAATGTGTGAGCAGGAGAAGCTAAATAACACTTTCCCCCTCCATGCACTACCCAGTTTTAATATCCAACGAGGAAAACTGTAGATTTCTTTCCCACTGGGGATAATGGGAGTTGTAATTTAACCCCCTTGACCTCCAATTAGAAGAAGCAGCAGTTTTGGACTTTTCCCCCCTGTGTGTTCAAAGACACGGCAGAAGAAGTGGTGCTTGTCCCGAATCTTTCACCACCTGCACAAAACGACAGCCCCATTTCTTTTGCATCCCATATACAGAAGTCAAGCAAACAAGCTGTGTGGTCATTCGGTCAGAAGGAAATGGCCAGGAATGCTCAGAAGGAAGGACAGCCCAAGACATTTTGCTGCCCTGGGCAAAGAACAAAATGGCATTCCACCACTACCATTCCAACTAAAGATGTTGTTGAATCCAGAGGTTTGGAAAGTGACTTTTTAGACTACAAAAACCAATCTCTCAGCCAGCATGGCTAGGGAGATTTGGAGAGTTCTCTATCCAAAAAGTAACTTTTTGAAGCTCTGATCTGTAGTATCTTTCTCAGAAAAGAGCAGGATAGCGCTCACCTCTCTTCTTCCTGATTTCAGTGTGGAATACTGTCTCCATTCCCGACTCCAACCAAGCCTCTATCCATTCATCCATCTGGGACCGGCACAGACATAACATATGCCCAGTATTCCCCAGAGCCACTGACTGGGCTGAGCCCCAATGTAGAGTTAATGAGCAGATCACAGTCATTCAAGGAACAGCTGCTGGTGAGCTGAGGAAGACTTGCTTCTTTCCCAACATGTCTGCTTGTCTGAAGTATCCCAGGGCCCATGGAGCAGTCAGCCAGCATTTCAAAAAGCACACCGTGCGTGCAGAAGGGTTAATTGCACACATCTCCCTGCTTGGCTTTTTCAAGGTGGCTTCACAAGGCTGTGCAAGAGTTCCATGGAACCCCACGGTTCCTGGGCAAAATCGATTTACAAAACATTTCCAGAAAAGAGCAGGCAGGAAAGAGGCTTGAGACAGAACCATGTTATGGCTCGTTTAGGTCACAACCTCATCACTCTCTGCCAAGGGTGAGACAGGTGAGTTTTAATCCTCCTCGAGCTGCTGCAGGTGAGAAGGCAGCAATACGTGTTCCATCATCCTAATCACCATGTGAGATGTCTAAGAGAAAAAAGGTGGTTATTCTGCATCAGTGGACATGGTTACAATCAAATCATCCACTAGTAATTAGCTAAGTTGGAGGAAGACAAATTGCATTTCTAATTACTCATTCCCATGAGTTTTTTGTGCAGGGAAGGAGGGAGAAAACCATGAGAGCAATTCTCAAGAATTTGAATCTTTCATACCTGCTGATTCCGGGATGTGGAGGCTGGTCCTTTAGGCCACATTGAATGCTTCCTGCCCACTCTTTATCAGAGGTGGAGGGTCAGAGCCCCACCATTGTTCCCCTCCTGCTTATGTGAGTGTTTGGTTGCCTATCTGTATGTGCTTGTGTAGGAGTACTCCCCTTTGTCCTAGTTCTGCCTGTGACCATTGGCTCTGACCACCTGTGTTGTGGTACAAACCACCACAGACACCAGCTGCCATGGTTTGGGAAAACACTTCTTACACCAATGGCATAGTGGAGCCAGGGTTCACAGAAGAGTCCCACTGCTTTTTATCTAGCAAGGACCAAACCTTGAATATGCTCCTTTTTTTGGATAGAGGTAAAATTATGTCAGGTCCACCGAGGTGGGACTCCTTTGCCTTCCCCCCGGGATAATGCTAGATGTGAGAATCGCTTCCAGTTACCCAGATGGGAGGCTGGGGAGGGTTCATGGTGCTGTGGGAATTCCTTGCTGCGTGGCACAGCAATTTTCCTCCTGGCCACAGTGAAGGAGATTGGGGGGGGGTGCACTAGCACTCCCTAAGGTGGGAGTTAGAGTCAGGGATCCCTTTGGATCCCTGACTAGCTGGTCTTAATGGGCATATATATTAAATTAAATATATAAAAGCATTTTAAAAATTAAATAAAATTAAGAAGAATAGGAAGGGCAGAGGTATGATACACCCCTTGGGTGGGGGACTTTGGGCCTCCAATTGTCAACCCCCCATATTTAAAAAAAAGGATAGATAGATAGATAGATAGATAGATAGATAGATAGATAGATAGATAGATAGATAGATAGATGATAGATAGATAGATAGATAGATAGATAGATATGTTGATTAGTATCATAGAGGTAGTATAAAAGGAGAAATAAAGATAAAATAAAGGGGTCAGCAATGGTCATGGGTCCCAAGAAAGGTCAAGACAAAAGCAAAGGAAAGCAGCCTGCAAAGTGCAGGGCACATAGGGCTTCCCCGTCATCATCGTCATCATCTGATGAAGCAGGACAGGCAGGAAGGGCCACAAGTGATGACCAACTTAGGTGTTTGGCAAGAGATACTAAGGCACACAAGTGGGCTAAACTCAAGGCTCTTGCTGACAATCTCATTTTGCAGCATTAGAGGGCAATACCCAGGGTGCATCGAGAGCAACTGGAGCCAGCTGCTATCAACCTCAGATGACCCGACTGCAGGCAGGAGTGCAGAACAACCACTTGAACCACTGGCAAGGAGGAAAGCACAGAGGTAAGATGCAGCAACAGATGACAGAGCAGATGGGGAGGTGGTCTCAATGAGTCATGGCTCAGGTGTCAGGTGAGCTCGCCGTCACACCGGATGCTAGCAGGACAATGGTGATATAGCCTTGGGGGCTTGGAACACAATCACGCAGGATCAGCCAGGAGTACAGTCAGTCACAAGCATACATGGAGGGTTGCCTGATCAGGTGGGTATTCCAGGGCCCAGCACCAGTGTATGGTGGGCGTCTTATCCTTCAGCCCCATTTCCCATTCCTCTGGGAGCTTCCACTGGAGTAGGCATATGGCCCTACACTTCCGTACCAGACACGGGGTATAATTCTGTTCCCCTTAGGTTCCTGCCATTTGGGGAGTACTCCCTCCCGCTAGGCAATCACCTGACCCCAGCCATGAAAGAACGGATGTGGAAGGGTGACTATGTAGACATATTTGAACCGGGAGGTAAACGCTAAGGAACTAGAGAAAGAGGATGAGGTTGATAAGGAGATGAGGCAATGCAGGAAGCCGGAGAGCTCGTGGCTAATTGGTTGCCAGGCTTCCTAATTTATTTTGGCGTGATAGTCAAGGCTCAACCTTGGTGGGCTCAGTCTTTGGTCCAGTTCTTGGCCCTCATTTACAGAGCATATGTTGATTTACCTGGGTATACATGGCTTCTCTACAATGAAAAATTTCATATTTGCATCAATACATGCAAACATAAGGTGGGATGAACCGCACCCGGGGCTATGGCTTCAAACCATGATGCCTGCATAGCCAGTGCAGAGTGATAGGTTCAACAGTGGTCACCTTATTAGGAAGGCTGGGCAAGCTAACAGTCCCTGATCAGTGGCAGGGCAGGTGGTTCAATCCTGCCTGCTCTGCTGGGAGTTCACCTCACAAGTTTCCTGCTCTAGGAAGATGTGCCGCTATAGGCACAAATATTCCATAGAATCATAGAATCATAGAAAAGTGAAGTTGGAAGGGGCCTACAATGCCATCAAGTCCAACCCCCTGCTCAGTGCAGGATTACAATCAAAGCATATCTGTCAAGTGATTAAGTTTTTCTTTAATGCCTCCAGTGTTGGAGCAGCTCCCGAGGTAACTGGTTCCACTGTCGTACTGCTCTAACATTTAGGAAGTTTTTCCTGATAATCAACTGAAATCTGGCTTCCTTTAACTTGAGTCCATTGTTGCGTGTCCTGCACTCTGGGATGATCGAGAACAAATCTTTCCCCTCCTCTGTATGACAGCCTTTCAAATATTTGAAAAGTGCTATCATATCACCCCTCAGTCTTCTTTTCTCAAGGCTAAACATGCCCAATTCTTTCAGTCTTTCCTCATAAGGCTTGATTTCCAGCCCCCTGATCATCCTTGTTGCCCTCCTCTGAACTTGTTCCAATTTGTTAGCATCCTTCTTGAAGCGTGGTGTCCAGAACTGGACACAATACTCAAGATTAGGCCTAACCAATGCTGAATAGAGGGAGACTAGCACATCGCGGGATTTGGAAACTATACTTCTATTAATGCAGCCTAAAATAGCATTAGCCTTTTTTGTAGCCACATCACACTGTTGGCTCATATTTAGCTTGTGATATACGACAATTCCAAGATCCTTCTCGTTCATAGTTTTGCTGAGCCAGGTCTCCCTCATCTTGTAAGTGTGCAATTGGCTTATTTTTCCGAGGTGCAGTACTTTGCACTTAACCCTGTTGAATTTCATTCTGTTGCTTTCAGCCCAGTGCTCCATCCTTTCAAGGTCATTTTGAATTTTGTTTCTGTCTTCTAGGTTATTAGCTATTCCGCCCAATTTGGTATCATCTGCAAATTTGACAAGCATTCACTGCACTCCCTCATCCAAGTCATTAATAAAAATATTGAAGATCACCGGGCCCAGGACTGAGCCTTGGGGTACCCCACAAGTTACCTCCTCCCAGTTAGAGAAGGACCCATTAATCATCACCCTCTGAGTAAGATTCTGTAGCCAATTGTGTATCCACCTGACACTTCATCTATCCAGCCCACACCTAGTTAGCTTGCTAATCAGGATATCATGGGGCACTTTGTCAAAAGCTTTGCTGAAGTCAAGATATACTACGTCTATAGCATTCCCTATGTCTATCAGGAAGGTTACCATCTGTGGAGGATACCATGGTAGCTCAAAATGCTTCAAAGGGTGATCTCCAAAAGGGGACAAAAGGGAACAGAATAGCAGCAAGAATCCTGACAGAGCCACAGCTGCGGCAAAAGGGCCCAGCCCCATTAAATTAAGGGTGTTGGCAGAATGGTTGACAAGATATCCAAAGAGGGGTGATGCAGCATACTTGTTAGATGTTTTTCAGTTTGATTTTCATATTCCAGTGATAGAAGAGCGTAGGGCTGCCTTTGTCAAGAATTTGAAGTCTGTACAGGGAATGGAGGACATTGTTAGGGCAAAAATAGAAAAGGAAGTTAGAGATGACAGGGTATTAGGCCCCTTTTCCCGGCCACTGGTGCCTCATCTCAGGGTGTCACCTTTACGGTTAGTACCAAAGAAAGTCCTGGGGGATTTTAGACATATTCACCACCTCTCATATCCTGAGGGTGATTTGGTGAACAATGGTATGCTTTGTTCTGTGCGATACACATCATTTGACGATCCGGTGTGCATGGTGCACTCCTGTGGTTGAGGGGCAGAGCTGGTGAAATGTGACATAAAATTGGCATTTTGTCTCCTCCCAGTCCACCCAGATGATTTCGAATTATTATGTTTTTCGTTTGAGGGAGCCTTTTTTATGGATAGAGGCTGCTCTGTGTCCTGTGCTGCCTTCAAGCATTTCAGCTCCTTTTTGGAGTGGGAACTGTAGCGCAGCGCAGGGCTAAAGAGTACAGCCTATTATTTAGATGATTTTATTTTCTGTGGTGAAAGGGATTCTGGGCATTGTAGTCTTTTGATGGAGACTTTTCAGAAGTTAGCACAGGAACTTGGAATCCCATTGGTGGAGGAAAAAACTGAGGGACCGGCTTCAACAATGACATTCTTAGGCATAGAACTAGACACCCAACAGCAAGATTGTCGGCTTCTGGCTGCCAAACTTGAAGAGCTTCAGGCAAGATTGATGCACCTCTCTGACATGAAAAAAGTTACCCTTCAGAAATTGCTAGAAGTAGGAAGCCACTTGAACTTTGCTTGTAGGGTAGTAGCTCCAGGTAGGGCATTATACATAGACTGTGTGCTGCCATTAGCGGTCTGCACAGACCATTTCATAGAACCAGGGTTACAGCAGGCAGAACTTGAGAGATTGGCAGCAATTTTTAGAAAGTTTTAATGGGGTTTCCTTCTGGAGATCAGAGATACAACTATGGACTGAACTACAAGTCTGGATGGATACAGCAGGGTCATTGGGTTTTGGCATTTATTTTAGGGGACAATGGTGTGCTGAAGTTTGGCTAGTGGAATGGCACAACACAGGCCTGGCAAGAGACCTGACATTCCTCGAGGTTTTTCTTATCTTATGCACCCTCTGGTTGTAGGCTGAAGAGTGGGCCAACTCAGTCCTTAGATTTTGGTGTGATAATTTGGCAGTGGTACACATCATCAACAACTTGTCTTCGAGATCAGAACGGGTGATGAGGCTAGTTTGGGCATTTGTTTTATGCACCTTGCTATTTAATATTGTCATCCATGCATGACACATCCCCAGTCTCGACAACAGTATAACTGATGCCCTGTCCCATCAACAGATCGCATGGTTCAGGGCATTGGCTCCAGGAGCTTGCAGGTGGTCTGAGGTCCTTCCACACAAGGTATGGTTAATTGGAGATGGGAAGCTGAGCAAGCGATAGGATTGGCACTCACCCCAAGTACTCGCCAAGGTTAATCGGCGATATGAGAGGAATTCAGGGCATTTAAAGTCAACGAGGGCCTGGAGCTGGCATGGCCTATACCGGTAGAACAATTGCAACAGTTTGGCTTTTATCTGTTTAGGAAAGGATTGGCGCCCAGCACTATTCAGGGAAAAATGTTGGCATTGGCATTCGAAGCCAAAGCGCTGGGTGTCGTTGATATGACACCTGACTTTAGGATACGTAAGATGATTGAGGGATGGAGTAAAGAAAAGGTTCAGACACCTGATGACAGGTCCCCATTTACTCCCACCATTCTAGTAAGGTTTAGTCAAACCTGGAGTAGTATATGTAGGGATGTGTTTGTAGCTTTGTTTTTCCAGTCGGCCACGCTACTGTTTTTTTGTTGTTGTTGTTGTTGTTTTTTTGGAGCTTTGGGGTTTAGCAAGGTGGTTGCAGCTGGCAGGAGTGACACATCGTAAGTGGCATTGCAGCTATCAGACGTGCCAGTGGTAGCAGACGGAATACAGTTGCATATATGCAGATCTAAAGCAAATCAGGTTGGTAGAGGGGCATATATCACATTAGGGACATGTTCTATCAAGGAAATATGCCCTGTTCAGGCATTGGAAGTGTACCTGAGGCATAGATAACACAGGGTTATCTATTCTGTCAGTGATGGTGCATCGCTGACAAAGTACCAATTCTGGAAGGTCACAGGTATCACCTTAGGACAAGGTGGAATTGGAAAAATGGCACTTTGGAACCCATTTGTTCCGTATTGGGGCAGCATCAGCCGCAGCTAATCTGGGATACAGTCCAGAAAAGATCAAGAGGGTTGGGAGATGGTCATCCAATAGATACAGGCTTTATGTTTGCAGCATGCCGCAGTCGTAGGCTGGCTCCTGGCTCTTTGTGGTTTTGTTTCTAGACTGGAACAGCCCAGACAGCGATGGAGAATATTGTTGGTGGGCCACAGCTTTATTTACTGGGCAGCAGCACACGCTGCCAGGATGGCTTGGGGCCAAGATTTGGGGCTGGGCTCCTCCACTTGGTTCGATTGGAAAGGGCGGAGAGGCATGCTTTGGCAAGAGTTCAATGAAGTTGCATCTTCAGGAGTGTTGGGTGAACCCCCCAGACATTCTGTTGATTCACTTGGGCTGTATTGATTTGGCCAGAAGGAGTGACAAGTCCATCGTGTTAGATATTTTGAGGGACCTATGGAACTGGAAGGCCAAGTATCCATAATCAAGAGTTGTTTGGTCCACAGTAATTCCCCAGCATGTCTGGAGGGTGGAATGTGACCTAAGTTGTATAAATAGGGCCCGTAAGAAGGTTAATAAAGGCGTTTGCAGGGCAATTATTAATTAAGTCCCGGAGATCCGTTTGGACTGGCCAAGGTTCATTTATCTGAAACTGGTTTGGAAGATTTGCAGAGGGGCCTGCATGCTGAAATTCTAGGTTTGGTGGGGGGAATGGGTCATAGTTAGGCTAACCCCATTCCGTGGTGGGTAGTACGGAAGGAAGTTCAATGAGTGCCCATGGAGTACAATGGAGGTGATAGCATGTCCGACCTCGAGGTACTGCGGATCATGAGGTTACAGTGCCGGGAGGAAGATCATTCTGGGGCCCTCCCCGGGCTGAGGGTTGCCAAAGAGAGGGGGCTTACAGGCCCAGGGGGGGGCTTGATCTTTAGTTGGCTGGGGTCATGGTGTCTTAAGGACTGTGTAACAACAGGGCATGGGACTTGCCAGTACAAGGTTGGCGAAGGGGTCCGATGAGACCTTCGGCACCAAACCTGATCCCACACTCCCCCTGGTTCTGAGGGCAAGACGTTACCTGAAATGTTACAATAAAGTGTGGCCCTAGTTTACCCAATCACCTGCATCTCACCTCTTTATTCTGGGGTGGGAGGACAATGTGTGTCCTTGGCTCTCCTGCCACCTGAGACACGAGCCAAAGCCTGTGACTGGCTGGGATTCTGGAAGCTGTAGTCCAAAGAAGCAGTATTTCTAGCTCTGTCAGAGACTATGGCATCATCTGACCTGTCTCTTCTAGTTATATGCAGTCAAGTTGTCTTTGGCTTATGATAACCCTATGGGATCTCCAAAATGTCCTCACCTTAACAGCTCCACTGATCTCTTGCGAACTCAAGTCTGTGGTTTCCTTTAGGGAGTCAATCCATTTCAGACCCAAAGTGAGTCAGCTTCAGCTCCAGGTATAGTTCAGGCTTGATTTGTTCCAGAACCCACTTATTTCTCTTTCTGGCAATCCAGGATATCCACAAAGCTCTCCTCCAACACACTTTTCAAACAAATCAATTTTTTCCTGTCAACTTTCTTTAATGTCCAGCTTTCACACACATATATGATGATCAGAAACATAAGAGTGTAGATGATCTTGATCTTGACCTCCAGTGACACATCATTACACTAGATCAGTGGTTCTCTACCTTAGGTAATGCAGGTGTTCTTGGACTGAAACTTCCAGAAACCCTGGCCAGCACAGCTAGTGGTGAAGGCTTCTGGGATTTGCAATCCAAGAACACCTGCATTAGCTAGGTTGAGAACCATTGTGCTAGATTATCTTTTCTAGTTTTTTCATTGCTGTCTTTCTGAGTCACAGTCTTCTTCTGATTTCTTCACTGCAGTCTTCCTTTGGATTGATGGATAAACCAAGGTATATAAAACCTCTCTAACTATTTCAATTTCTTAATTGTCAACTTTAAAATTGTGTAGCTATCCTGTAGTCATGATTTTTGTCTTCAACTGCAGCCCTTCTTTGTTCAACTGCAGTCCTGCTTTGGCACCCAACTCTCCAGACCTCCTTTTCCTTTGAGTGGACCTGCAAATCCTCACAATAGCTAGGACAGAAACAAATTTTCACAGGAACAGAATATTGTTGTGACCTATCCCTTTCACTGTGTAAAATATTGTTTTACTGTGTAAAATCTTTGTCTTGAATGGACAGTTAAAACCTATTAGCTTCACAAAAGACAGGGCAGCCCAATCTCTCTTACTACTTGAAATGGGAACCAAACTGATGTGGCAGTGGTGCTCCCCTGTTGTGAACTGAGTCACAATTATATCCCCAAATAGTGTGGAGGAGGAAGAGAAGTTAGCTGGGGTTCTTTTGGTGCTTCCTTCCCAAAACTGCATCAGATATGAAAGGCAGATAACCAAGCTCTGAGCCAGATAATTTGCTGGTCCTTGGTAGTCTGCCACATAGAGCAGCTGCCTCACTTTGCCTAAAGGCGGGGCTGGTCTTCATAAAAGACCTGCACTTAGTGGGGAGGAGAGGAGAAAAGGTAGAACTTGTTTGTTGACATGGATCAATAAGCTGCCCATGTTTGCGGCTATGGGTGTCATGATAAGCACTTACATTTCAAACTTTTCCATTGCACCACTGTTCAGCAACTTTGTGGGATTTTTTTCAAACTGGGAGGTCATTTCAGTCATGGAGAATGAAATCACAGAGTATGAAGTTTAACCAGAAGAAAACATGCTTCCAAACATATATAGACTGGACATCAGATGGATAAAACTGATTCAGGCACCAGGGAGCAAGTGAATAAGAACAAGTGAACAGGGAGAGCAAAACAAGAATTTGATGGAGGGGAATATAGTAAGGAAAGGGTTTACTGGAGAAAGAGACAAAAGAAAAGAGGAAACCAAGGCAGAGAGGGGAGGGATTTAGATTAACAATGCAAGTGACCTGGAGTAGCCCTTAGGAATCCCTCATTCAGAAGCACCCTGTGCTCAGCTTAGAGAAAGTAGCACAGCCTGATAACTGCTGTTGACAATAAGTAGCAGTTGGGAGTACTAGGGAGTCCTTTATGTTTGCTGACTCCTAACAGGGCACAGAAGAGGGATAAAACTGAGATAGACCCCAGGGTCTGAGCAAACAGGAGTGAGCAAACAGGGAAAGCAAACAGAAGTTCAGCGGGGGAGGCCAAGGGGGAGGCCCCTGACAATTTTTTTAAAAACATTTTTTTCCTAATTTGGTTTCTGTATATAGTTATAAATTAGTGGACTTTCCCAGCAGCCTTTCAGGCAGAGAAGACAAAGGAAAGGGCACTCATAGACAAACAGAAGAAAGCCAAAAGGAAGCAGAGATTATGGAGGTGAGATACCCTTCAGTGGTGGTGACCTGCAAGGTGTGTGCAATGTTTGTCTTCATGCCAGAGAACAACACAGCATACATATGCAGCAAGTGCAAACTGGTAGCACTTTTGGAAGAAAAAGTGAAAGAATTGGAGGAGCAAGTGGCCAGGCTTAAGGCTATAAGAGAAGATAAATAGTACAAAGAAAGAACTCTTCAGCAGTGGCAGCAGTCATGGGGGGCACTGGAGGTGGAAAAACAGGAAGACAAAGCAGTGGAGGAGAATGCTGAGGAGAGAACAAACATAGCGCAGGAAGCACCCTGGAAAAGTGTCACAGTTAGTAGCAAAAGAAGAAGACACTCTTCACCAACGTAACTACAAAACTGCTTTCAGATTCTTGAAGAGGAGTCTGCCAGACAGCATACAGAAGAGACTCCACAGAAGGACATGAGAAGGGCTGAAGCTCAGCAAAACACAATCACTGAGCTTCAAAAAGAAGAAGAGAAGAGTAGTTGTAGTAGGAGACACCCTACTGCACGGGATTGAAACTGAAATATGCCAGGAAGATCCATGGACCCACCAGGTATGCCGTCTTTCTGGAGGACAGACTAGGAATGTAACGGATGGACTGCCATCACTCATAAAACCCACCGATACACATTCTTTTCTTGTCATCCATGTGGGAACAAATGACACAGTCAAGAGAAGCTAGGAAGAAAACACATCAGACTTTGAAGCTTTGGGGAGGAAACTCAAGGACTTTGGGGCCCAGATAATCTTCTCATCTATCCTACCAGTACTCAGAAGAGGAAATAGAAGGAATAGGAAAGGAAAGGAAAATACTTTGGGTGAACTTTTGGCTTGAAGGTGGTGCTGAAGGATTTGGATTTTGGGACCACGGGCTAAGCTTTCTGAAAGATGGACTGCTGGCAAGTGATGGTGTTACCGGCCAAACCTGGGTTCTAAGGTTCTCTGGCAAGGAATCAGGCACAGACGCAAACAGCTGAACCAAAGGCCCAATTTTATTTGAATAGCAGCAAAGAAAAGGTCAGCTGGGACTTCTCTTAAAGGCAGAGAAGATCCCGAAAATACAGTGTACATATGTTTTATATGATACAGACAAAGGGTCATAAAATGCTACAATTCTATTGGTCATTTGTACCCCAAGTTTGGATCCAGTCCCTCATTGGGTAATGATGCCAACTAAGCAAATCTATTGGTTACCTATAGATATGATCGTGTACCCATGTGTCCTTGGCTTATGCTCAGGATGCGCCTAAATGTCTGGGGGAAAGAGTCTTATCTTTTGGTATATTTATGTGTAGGCTTCCTGGGCCCTGACATATGGCCTTCACTCTCCAGCTCCCTGCTGTGAATGTTTTGGCCTGTCATCATGGGTTCCTCCTGCCTGCATTCCAGTGAATGATTCTCTATTTGCCTGAGCTATGTGTGAATGTCCTGGGCTTAGTTTCTCTGAGGCCTGTGTTTCCTCTGCATACTAAAATCTAGTTTGATTCTGCTCCGGTATCAATGGTTTGCACTTCACAAGAGCTGGAAAAATGTGTTTGGCTATAGCATGAAGAGCTTCATCAGGAGGGCTTTAAACTGAATTAGAAGGGAGAGAGAGATGCAAGCTCACAGATAGACAAATGAAGTTTTATGTACAAAAAAAGGAACAAACCAAGCACCTGTAATGGAGCCCAAAAATAATCTTCAGAAAATGTAGGAAATAAAGCAGACTGCAAATCATAAAATCTCCAGGGTCTATGTATGAATACCAGGAGTGTGGGAAATAAACAAGAAGAACTAGAAATCCTAGTTCAAGAAAGTAAATATGACTTGATAGGGATAACTGAAACTTTGTGGGATGATTCCCATGACTGGAATACAACAGCTGAAGGATAAAGAACAGAAAGAAAAGAAAGGGAGGTGGAGTTGCACTATATGTTAAAAAAAATGTCCCTGCACCAAAATACAGGAGGATGAGTGTGGTTGTCCCTCTGAGAGCACCTGGATTAATATAATTGGGGTAAAAAATAAAAGGAACATAGTATTTGGCTCTACCGCCCAATCAAGAAGAAGATGCAGATGAAACTTTGAAACACAAATTGAAAGAATTTAAAAAAACCATGATGTAGTAGTAACGGAAAACTTCAATTATCCTGATATCTGTTGGGAGACAAAATCTGCCAAATATGGACCGTCAAAGAAATTCCTGAGTTGTGTGGCTGATTATTTTCTCCCACAAAAAGTGGAATAAGAAACTAGAGGAGTAGGTATCCCGGACTTGATTCTAACTGTTAGCCTTGATTTTGAGGCTTTTAGGAAATTTGAGCTAATCTCCGGCAGAGGATCGGACACAGACGAGTCAGCTGTGATACAACACGTTTTTATTAAGAAAATGAAGTAGGCCAAAACAGACAGCTGGGGCTCCTCTCATAAAGAGTGAGAAGGCCCCGAAAATACATATATACTAATTTCCAGACATCCTGGCACCCCAGATGTGTATTCCTTATATATGTGTTGATGTTGCTCTTCCTGAAGACTAAGGATATGTTGTGTTGTAAATGGGCCTCTTCACAACTCCCCTGTAACGTAACATTCCAATGTGTTTGGAGGTCACGTAGGCCTTATATTGAGGAATCTTATTTCCATATGTGTGCTACGTTACTATATGTTGCTATATGTTTAACTACTTTTCTTATTCAATACCTACTCACTATCATAACCAGTAGAGATGACATGGTGGAGGAAGTGGCAGTACGGGGAACTCTGGGGGGAAAGTGATCCTGTTCTACTTGAGTTCTTGATTTCAAAAGAAACAAGAGTGGTCTGGGCCACATGTATATGCTGGACTGTAGGAAAGACAATTTTAATAAACTCAGAACAATGATAGTTAAGGTCCCAGGGCAGGAAATCCTAACAGGAAAGGGAATCCAAGATGGGTGGGAGTTTCTAAAGAAGAAATTCTAAAAGTTCAACTACAAACAATTCCAACAAGCAAAAAAAGATATATGACAGCAAAAAAGACTAATGTGGCTTCACAAAAAGCTCAGAGAAGACCTGAAAACAAAAAAGGACACATATAGGAAGTGGAAGGAAGGCCAGGCTACAAAGGAAGAGTACAGACAAGTAGCAAGGAATTGCAGGGATGGCATTAGGAGGGCAAAAGCTGAGAATGAGCTCAGTCTTTGCCCCCAAAATAGTCTATATTCCCCCAGGCAAATGTGAAGTACAAAAAGAGGGGAATAGGATTGCAGCTTCAGATTGATAAACAAACAGTTAAGGAGTACCTTATTACCTTAAATGAGTTCAAATTCCCAGGGCCCGAGGAAAAGATTGCAGAACCACTGTCTATTCTTTTCTTGAAATCATGAAGGATGGGTGAAGTGCCAGATGATTGCAGGAGAGCTAACATTGTCCCAGTCTTCAAAAAGGGCAAAAAGGAGAAACCAGGCAACTACAGTGGTGCCTCAATTTACGAATGTCCCTACTTACGACCATTTCGAGTTACGACCAGCTCCGGCCGCAAAATTTTGCTTCTACTTGCGACCGGAGCTTCCACTTATGAACAGAAAAAGGCAGGGGGAAAAGGCGGGAAATTCAAATTTCTAACTGTAGGCGGCGACGAGGCTGCTTCTTTGTAGCTCTTTCGCCCCAGCAGTTAGAGAGCGTGTGTCGGAGGAGGCTTGGGACTGCCTCCTTCTGCTTCTGAGAGCGTGTGTGTGTGTTTGCAGGGAGGCTTCAGGCTGCCTTGTAAGGTAAGGTGCTGTTTTCTGCTTTTAAAAAACTGTTCCGGGTGTTTTTGCAGCGTGGTTTTGAGCTGGGGGGGGGGTTATGTTTCTGTGCTGTGATGGGTCTTGGGGGGTTTGTTTGTTTGTTGGGGTTTTTTCCCCCATTTCTGATGGGTCTTGGGGGTTTTTTGTTGCTTTTTGGAGTGTTTTTTCCCATTTCCGATGGGTCTCGGGGGGTTTGTTTGTTTTTTGGTTTTTTCCCCATTTCCGATGGGTCTTGGGGGATTTGGTTGCTTTTTTGGGGGGTTTCCCCATTTCCGATGGGTCTTGGGGGGTTTGTTTGTTTTTTGGTTTTTTCCCCCCATTTCCGATGGGTCTTGGGGGGGTTGTTGCTTTTTGGAGTGTTTTTTCCCATTTCCAATGGGTCTTGGGGGTTTGTTTGTTGGTTGGTTTTTCCCCCCCATTTCCGATGGGTCTTGGGGGGTTTGGTTGCTTTGGGGGGGTTCCCCATTTCCAATGGGTCCTGCATGCTTCCCTTGCTTTTTCCTTTGTTTTCTTTGCATTTATGACCTGCCCCCTTTGTTCTCTGTGAATTTCTGATCTGCTCCGTTTGTTTTCTGTGCATTTCCAATGGGTCTTGCACGCTTGATTGCTTTTCTCCCCCCCCCCCCCTTCGGCCGGAAGGGATTAATCACGTTTCCAATGAGTCTTGCAGTGATTTTTTTTTTTTTTGGTGATTTTTTTCTTCGGCCGGAACGAATTAATTGCATTTCAATGCATTCCTATGGGAAATGGTGCTTCGACTTACGACCATTTCGAGTTACGTCCATCTTCTGGAATAGATTATGGTCGTAAATCGAGGCACCACTGTATAGACTGGTGAGCCTAACATCAATCCCAGGGAAAATTCTGGAGCAGATTATTAAGCAGACACTCTGCAAACACCTTGAAAATAATGCAATAATAACTAAAAGCCAACATAGATTTCTCAAGAACAAATCCTGCCAAACTAATTTCATCTTATCCTTTGATCAGGTAACCTCCCTGGTAGATGGTAGGAATGCTATAGACATAATATATCTTGACTTCAGCAAAACCTTTGACAAAGTGCCCCATGATATTATGAATATGAAGCTAAGACTGGGCTGGATAGAACAATTGTTAGGTGGATACACAGTTGGTTATAGAATCGTACTCTGAAGGTGCTTATCAATTACACCTTCTCAAACTGGGAAAAGGTAACAAGTGGGATACTCCATGACTCAGTCTTGGGCCCATTTTTATTGGGGACTTGGATGGGGGAGTGCAGGGAATACTTATCAAATTTGCAGATGACACAAAACTGAGTAGAATAGCTAATATCTTGGAAAACAGGAACAAAATTCAAAATGATCTTGATAGGGTTGAGCATTGGGCTGAAAACAGCATAATGAAATTTAAAAGGGATAAGTGCAAAGTTCTCCACCCAGGGGTTGGCATCAAATGCATAGTTACAATATACTTGGTTCAGTTATACTACAAGTGAGAAGGATCTTGGACTTGTTGTAGATCAAAAGCTGAATATGAGCCAACAGTGTGATGTGGCTGCAAAAAAGGCAAATGCAATTTTAGGATGCATTAACAGTAGTATAGTAATTGTTGCTGTTTAGTTGTTAAGTCGTGTCCGACTCTTCGTGACCCCATGGACCAGAGCACACCAGGCCCTCCTGTCTTCCACTGCCTCCCGGAGTTGGGTCAAATTCATGTTGGTAGCTTCGATGACACTGTCCAACCATCTCGTCCTCTGTCATCCCCTTCTCCTCTTGCCTTCACTCTTTCCCAACATCAGGGTCTTTTCCAGGGAGTCTTCTCTTCTCATGAGATGGCCAAAGTATTGGCGTCTTTTAATTTTGTGGCTGCTGTCACCATCTGCAGTGATCATGGAGCCCAAGAAAGTAAAATCTGTCACTGCCTCCATATCTTCCCCTTCTATTTGACAGGAGGTGATGGGACCAGTGGCCATGATCTTAGTTTTTTTGACGTTGAGCTTCAGATCATTTTTTGCGCTCTCCTCTTTCACCCTCATTAAGAGGTTCTTTAATTCCTCCTCACTTTCTGCCATCAGAGTGGTATTTATTTATTTTATTTATTTATTAAATTTATATCCCGCCCATCTAGACAACGTCTACTCTGGGTGACTTACATTAAAAATCATAAAACAATTAGAACAAAAAAATATGTATCATCTGCATATCTGAGGTTGTTGATATTTCTTCCAGCAGTCTTAATTCCGGTTTGGGATTCATCCAGTCCAGCCTTTCTCATGATGTATTCTGCATATAAGTAAGCAGGGAGACAATATACAGCCTTGTCATACTCGTTTCCCAATATAGTAATAGTCCCCCTCTATTCGGCACTGGTAAGTCCTGGTCTAGGATACTCTGTTCCGTTCTGGACACCACACTTGAAGAAGGATGCAAAAAACCTGGATCATGTTCAGAGCAGGAGAACAGGAATGATTTATTAATTAATTTATTTTATTTTGTTTAAAGTATTTCTATGCCGCCTTTCTCCCCAAATCAGGGGACTGGAAATCAAGCCCAGGGAGGAAAGACTGAAAAAACTGGGCATGTTTAGTCTTGAGAAAAGAAGACTGAGGAGAGATATAATAGCACTTTTCAAATACTTGAAAGGAAGTCATACAGAGGAGGAGCAGGATCTGTTCTCGATCATCCCAGAGTACAGGACACGCAGCAATGGGTTCAAGTTAATGGAAGTCAGATTTAGAGTGAATATCAGGAAAACCTCATAACTGTTAGAGCTGTACAACAATGGAACCAATTACCTCAGGAGGTGGTCAGTATTCCGGCTCTGGAGGCATTCAAGAGAAAATTGGACAATCATCTGTCAGATCTGCTTTGATTTAGATTCCTGCATTGGGCAGGGGTTTGGACCTCATGGCCTCATAGGCCCTTTCCAACTCAATTATTCTATGATACTATGATTCTATAATTCTATTATTTTTCTCTACACAGAAGCCCATATACTCAAGCATCTTTCATGCAATAGAAAACAGACCTCCTAAATGAAATCCAGCTTTGGGATATTTTTATCCCATCTTTTCTATCAGCAGCCTGTACTGTGTGCTTCTTTCCTTCATTTATCATGTCCTCACAGCAGCCTGGTGAGATGGCTTCAGCTTAAAGAAGACTGGCCCAAGGTCTCCAAGAGCTGAACAAGGATTTGAAGCTGAGTCTGTGTAGTTCTAATCATAGAGTCATAGAATCATAAAATAGTGAAGTTGGAAGGGGCCTATAAGGCCATCAAGTCCAACCCCCTGCTTGATGCAGGAATACAAATCAAAGGATATCTGCCAGGTGGTTGTCTAAGTTTCTCTTGAATGCCTCCAGTGTTGGAGCACTCACCACCTCTTGGTGTAATTGGTTTCACAGTCGTTGGCCCAATCCTCCCCAATGTGGTGCCTTTCACATATTTGGGACTACAAAATCCAGCATCTTGGGCTCTTTTGAAAGGAACTAGTAAGAAGATTAGTGCAAAACACTTCGAGTTCATCAAATAGGGGCAATGTGCTGTAACCACTGTGTTCTGACATGATCCCTAAATTGTTCTTTTTCATCTCTGCTTGGCAGTATTAACTGAACTGACCTGCAAATCCTCACAAACACCACTACACATGATAGGTAGTATGGGCTGGTTGTTACAGTGTCAGGCCAGAACCACCCAAGTTCAATCCTCAGGTAGGAAGGATGGAACCTCTCCACTATTTCCCTTAAATGTAATTTTAATATTCTTCAGGTCTTCTAGCCAGTTGAAACCTACCTCTTACATCTCAAAGGCCCTGTTTTGGTTAGAATTCCGTTAGCACAAACAGCTTGAGTTTGCTATGAGAGCGATTAAGGAGGACCTCAAAATAACAGTCAATGTGAGAGGCCAGAAATAGCAGTTTAGTCAGCACCCATGCCAGGACAGCAACCCTTATTCCGACCTCGGCCTTCAGCCCCTGCTGCCTTATTGGCAGCACTTTCAGCAAAGTCAGAGGAGGAAGCATGGTAGAATCAAATATTTATTATGAGTCTTATTGCTGACTCTTGCTGGTGGGTGTCCTGCAGTCCCACAGAGCTGCTGCATGTTGTTGGATCCAGAGATGTGTCATGCAAAGGAATGGGAAGTTCTGTCACCTGCTTGCTGACTGATATAAATCTCTCCATTGGTATAAAGGGGCATAACTCCAGGGGAAATAAACAGAGTAATGTCAGCTGAAGAAAGCCAAAAAGAATTTCAAATGTTGCGGGGGGAGGGGGTGGTAATTTTCACTTAGAGGCAATGTGCTTTTGGTGACAAGAATTTGAGAAATGGTCATTTGAAAGCAGCAGGGAACATAGAAAGATCTAGCAGTCCAGCCCAGTCCTAAAAATCTTGCTGCCCAAGGCAAAGGATAATATGCCTCCTCCATTCCAAATTCTAAAGTTGACCAGAGTGAGATTCAGTTCCATGAGATGGGATGATGGCCATGACCTTAGATATCTTTAAAAGGACAAATTTATGAAGTATAACTCTCTCTTTTTTTTTCCCCCTGAAGAGGAAGCTGAGGCAGGAGGTGAGCTGTGTTTGGGAAGACATTTTATTTGGTGTGGTATTTTTCTAGGATGACCTTTGCTCTCCCTGACCGCATGGTCTGAGGGGGCGGGGGTTTAGCTTCAAATGAACGCGAGCAGTAGCTCTAAGCCCTTTTCCTGAAGAGGAAGCTGAGGCAGGAGGTGAGCTGGGTTTGGGAAGATATTTCATTTGGTGTGGTATTTTTCTAGGCTGATCTTTGCTCTCTCTGACCGCATGGTCTGAGGGGGCGGGGTTTAGCTTCAAATGAATGCGAGCAGTAGCTCTAAGCCCTTTTCCTGAAGAGGAAGCTGAGGCAGGAGGTGAGCTGTGTTTGGGAAGACATTTTATTTGGTTTGGTATTTTTCTAGGCTGACCTTTGCTCTCCCTGACTGCATGGTCTGAGGGGGCAGGGTTTTGGCATTAAATGTGGGCTGGCAGAAGAAATTCTCTGATTCTATTTTTGACTCTAATCTGGTAAATAGTGAAGCCAAAGAGCATTGCATACACCTGGGGGGCAGGAAAGTTTTAGGGGTCGGATCACACTTCCGCACTATTAGGGAGCAGGCCGGGTAGGTGGGGCTCGTCAGCCTTGGAAGGCAGCCCATCTAGGAGAAGGAAAACTCTAATTTCAAACCTCCACTGCCTTGTGGCTATATCCACTGATATAGTGGATAAGGAGCTTCAGGATAAGCTTCAGGAGTTAACCTCGAGGCAAAATCTGGAGCCGGAGTCCCGGAGGCAGTTAGTGTTGTTCTGGCAAGTCCTGCAATGTCGCTGGAACCAGTTGTATTGGCTCTTGCCTTTCCATTGGACTATTTCAGCAATGTGGAGAGGGGGGATTTGCTGCTTGGGTAACAGCCTGTCCTCCATATTATTTTACCCAGACTTCGTGCTCTGGAGAGGGCACTCCAGCTTCGCTTACAGCGTCGAAACAACACGGGAAGTAGCAGTTACCGGTTATAAGTCTTTGCTCGATTGGCGTAGAGCATGACGCCAGGGGCTACTTCCGACGGTGGGAGAGGTCATTGCACTTCACTAGGTAGCTACCGCCTGCCTTAAGCTGGGCAGTCCCCAGCCAGTAAGGTGCTACCTCGCCACGGTCTGTTAACCTCACGGGGTGTGTGGGGTTTAGGGTGAAAGCCGACAAGCAGATTGATAACACTGCACCATGCAACAATCATAAGAAAACTTCTGCCCTAAAGTTGGGCATCTGGAATGTTCGAACAATGACCCCTGGCTTTTCTGATGACGGCTTTTCTGACGACCTGCAGGAAATAGACGACGTGCGCAAGACAGCTGTCATCGACATGGAACTGAGTAGACTGCAGATGGACATTGTTGCCCTGCAAGAGATGAGATTGCCAGACTTGGGATCTGTCAAAGAAAAAAATCTCTCATTCTTCTGGCAGGGAAAACCATTGAATGAGACCAGGGAATATGGTGTTAGCTTTGCAGTCAGAAATACTCTGCTGAGATCCATTGTTCCACCTACTGTGGGGAGTGAAAGAATTCTGTCTCTGCAGCTCCACTCATCAGCGGGACCGGTCACCCTCATTAGTGCATATGCACCAACACTGTCGTCCACAACAGAAGTCAAAGACAAATTCTACGACTATCTGGCAGCTACTATCAAAAAAGTCCCTGAGAGAGAGCAAGTGTTCATTCTTGGAGACTTTAATGCTGGAGTTGGTGCTGATCACAATTCTTGGCCCACTTGTCTAGGCCGTTTTGGCATTGGGAAGATGAAAGAAAATGGCCAACGCTTGCTGGAGTTTTGCTGTTATTATGGTCTTTGTGTCAGCAACACATTCTTTAATACGAAGCTTCAACACAGAGTTTCCTGGAGACATCCAAGATCCAAGCATTGGCATCAGCTCGATTTGATCCTCACTAGATGTTCTAGCCTTCCTAGTATTACGATCACACGCAGTTACCAGAGTGCTGATTGCGATACTGATCACTCCCTGGTGTGTAGTAGAGTAAAACTGCGAGCAAAGAGATTGTATCACACGAAAAAGGAAGGAAGACCACGTATTGACATCAGCAAGACTTGCGATCAAAGAAAAGTGGAGGAATTTGCCCAAGCGCTTGAGGAAACCCTTCCAGACCCGGCTGATGCAAATGCACCTCAACGATGGGAACATTTCAAGAACACTGTTTATAACTCTGCCTTATCCACATTTGGCAAGAAGACCAAAAAGACGGTAGACTGGTTCGAAGCCCATTTGGAGGAGTTGATGCCAGCCATCGAGGATAAGAGGAGAGCTCTAGCAGCATACAAAGCCTGTCCTAGTGAGTACAACTTGCAGGTTATTCGAGCTGCTCATAGCAAAGTCCAACAGGCTGCCAGGAGATGTTCCAATGATTATTGGCTTCAGCGCTGCTCTCAGATATATATAGCAGCGGACACAGGTAACATCAAGGGAATGTATGACGGTATCAAGCAGGCTTTAGGTCCAATACAGAAGAAATCTGCTCCTTTGAAGTCTGCTACAGGCGTGATCATCCAGGACCGAGCACAGCAGATGGAACGCTGGGTGCAGCACTACTCTGAGCTATATTCCAGAGAGAATGTAATAAACAAAGAGGCATTAAATAACATTGAGTGCCTGCCTGTCTTGGAAGAGTTGGACAGCGAACCAACTTTAGCAGAAATAAAAGTGGCCTTCGATTCCCTCGCCTCCAGCAAGGCACCTGGGAAGGGTAACATCCCTGTTGAAGTGCTGTAAAGAGATCATCACCACCGAACTGTATGAAGTCTTTCGTCTTTGCTGGAGGGAAGGTGGAGTACCACAGGACATGAAGGATGCAAACATTGTCACATTGTATAAGAACAAAGGAGACAGGGGCGACCGCAATAACTACCGTGGCATCTCTCTCTCAGCGTTGTAGGGAAGCTGCTTGCCCGTGTTGTACTGAAGAGACTCCAGGTGCTTGCAGACAGAGTCTATCCAGAATCACAGTGTGGATTTCGAGCTAATAGATCCACCACTGACATGGTATTCTCCCTCAGACAGTTGCAGGAGAAATGTAGGGAACGACAGCTACTCTTTGTGGCCTTCATAGATCTCACAAAGGCCTTTGATTTGGTTAGTAGGGATGGCCTTTTTAAAATCCTTCCCAAGATTGGATGTCCACCTCAACTCCTTAACATCATCAGGTCCTTTCATGAGGAAATGAAGGACACTGTCGTTTTTGATGGCTCAACATCAGATCCCTTTGACATCCGAAGCGGAGTGAAACAGGGCTATGTCCTCGCACCAACCCTGTTTGGGATCTTTTTTGCTGTCATGCTGAAGCACGCCTTTGGAACTGCAGCAGAAGGTGTCTATCTCCAGACTAGATCAGATGGAAAGCTCTTTAATCTCTCTAGATTGAGAGAAAAGACCAAAGTCCAGCTGAAAAGCATGCGGGACTTCCTCTTCGCCGATGATGCAGCCATTGTTGCCCACTCTGCTGAAGACCTCCAACAACTCATGAATCGTTTTAACAAGGCCTGCCAAGACCTTGGACTAACAATCAGCCTGAAGAAAACACAAGTCATGGGCCAGGGCGTGGACTCACCTCCCTTTATTACCATCTCCACACAAAAATTGGAGGTTGTTCAGGACTTTGTGTACCTTGGCTCAACAATCTCTGACACTCTCTCCCTAGATGTCGAGCTGGATAAACGCATTGGCAAAGCAGCTACCATGTTCTCTAGACTCACAAAGAGAGTATGGCTCAATAGGAAGCTGACGGCATATACCAAGATCCAGGTCTATAGAGCCTGTGTCCTGAGCACCCTCCTGTACTGCAGTGAGGGTGTGTGTCCTGAGCACCCTCCTGTGTCCTGAGCACACTCCTATACTGCAGTGAGTCCTGGACGCTTTGTGCATGGCAGGAGAGGAAGCTGAACACATTCCATATGCGTTGTCTCCAACGCGTTTTTGGTATCACCTGGCAGGACAAAGTTCCAAATAGAGTAGTCCTAGAACGAGCTGGAATTTTTAGCATGTATATATTACTGAAACAGCGATGTCTACATTGGCTTGGGCATGTCGTGAGAATGGCTGATGGTCGGATTCCAAAAGATCTCCTGTATGGAGAATTAGTGCAGGGCAACCGCCCCAGAGGGAGACCACAGCTGCGATACAAGGATATCTGCAAGCGGGATCTGAAGGCCTTAGGAATGGACCTCAAAAGATGGGAAACCTTGACATCTGAGCATTCAGCCTGGAGGCAGGCGGTGCATCACGGCCTCTCACATTTTGAAGAGATACTTGTCCAGCAGGCCGAGGCAAAGAGGCAGTTACGAAACCAGCAAAATCAGGGAGCTGGACAGGGGACAGATTGTATTTGTCTTCAGTGTGGAAGGGATTGTCACTCTCGAATTGGCCTTCTCAGCCACACTAGACGCTGTTCCAAGTCCTCCATACAGAGCACGTTACCATAGTCTCTCGAGACTGAAGGATGCCTAATCTAATTCTCTTAATGGTCATGAGTTAGCCGTGCAGTGGATTCGTACAAATCACAAATTCTGAACTGGATTAGCTTGTTTTGGACTAATTTGTCTAAGGTCAGGATTAAGATGGAAAGGACAGATTCTGTTCCAAGGTGAAACAAAGTGAATTTACAAACCAGTTCATGTCCAGAGCACAAATTGAATTGGATGGTGCTCAAATTGAATCAACCTTTCTCTCTCTTTTTATTTAGAGCAAAATTGAAAGCCCTAGAACCAGCTGTCTGAAATCTGACAGATTTAAACTCTTATTCATTAATTCATTAATTCATTAATTCAATTTATATACCACCCATCTGACTACAAGGCCACTCTGGGCGGTTCACAACATAATAAGGACAACAATTAACACTTTAAATAAATGTTAAAAATAAAATAAAATAAATTTAAATAAAAAATACAGTACAGAAATCAAATTGAACATATCAATCAAACTTAACTGAAAAAAGGAACTAAGAAAAACAAAATAAAAACAATTAATAAGACAAGGTGGCGGAACAAATAGCTAAAGCTCTCTTTAGGGCCTATATCCCCAAACTTCATGTATATCTGTTGAGTTTTATATACACAACGGAATTTGTTTTGTTGTTTATGTTGTTTGAGATACAGATATCTCTAAAACTGAGAGCTAATAATAACACTCAGGACACACAGTTCCCTTAACCGAGTGTATTATACAAAAATATATATACATACATACAGAGTAGCACTGCAGAAATCTGGCAGTATCCATGAGTCTCACCGACAAAATAACACGCTGGTCTCCTCCATCAACCCTAGTCACTGGTTTACTAAAACATCTCTAATTTATACAGTAATTTGATGCAACAGTGACATTGCAGATTGATGTTTGCACATGTGCGAAAAGTCACATGTCTCACTCTTGGCTTCCTGCCAACCTGAGTGACTCAGCTTTCCTTGCCTTCCCACAAATCACTAAGGCAATTCCATTTTACAACTTAACACAAACCTTAACAATATCTATGCAAAACAAAACAAAAGGTATAGCCATTTTGCTTTTTCTATACAAGTCCACAGGACTTACAAATCAAATCAGATGGAGCATGAATTGCTCCAGGATCAACCTGGTCCCATTCCAGACCGGCATCCAAACCAGAGCAGACAATCCATGCTCAACTCAAATCAGGATCAGAGACAGCATGTTTCTAAACACCAACTTCTGGGGAATGATTGGGGAAATACCAGCCACTAGGTAATATTACTAAGTTGGCTTTAATTTAGTTCAGTTGGCTCTACTTAGTGGGTTAACTAAATTTTCACCCCAATTGCCTGATGAAGAACTTCAATTTTTTGTGTTGCTCTGTTCCCCAGCCAAATACAAACTGTAGTTTCAAAAGAAGGCCATGTGGAAGGGCCTATGTACCATGCCTCAGTTTCTTTGTTTGAGGAGCTGAGGTGTGATATTCAATCAACAGCTACCTGAGCTGCAGTTTGAAAATCACACTTTCAATGTAGTCTGAGCTTTCTCTAACTTACAGCTATTAAACAAGCCTGGTACAACCATCTGCCATGAACTTTGGGGACTCTAATTCCTCTACATTGTCAACAAAACACAAGTGCATACCTGAGGAAGTGGACTGTGATCCATGAAAGCTAGCAGATTGTTTGATGTTTTTAATTTTTCAAAGGTATCACCCTCTCTTCCAATGTATGGGAAAAACACTTTTTTCCTCAGAGTTTGAGAAAGTTACTTTCTGGGACTACAACTCCCAGAATCCCAATGCCAGCATAGCCTAGTAAGAATAAAATTTTGGGTTTCCCAAGTCCCTGTTAATTGTTCAAACAACTACACCACAGTGGCTCTTCCATAGTTTCTTTTGCATGCAAAGTGCATCCCCTCCACCTGATCTATTGTCTGTCACACATACAACCACTGTTAAGACACAGTTAAGATGTTTTAACTGTGAGAAGAAAGGAACTTTTCTCTGTTGTCCTGTGTCTGCTCTAGACATCCCAAAGGAATCATGTTGACTACTACAGTATAGGAAACTGCAGGATAGACCAGCAGTTCGATCCATCACGTCTTTTATGTTTTTTATGACTAGTCAGATCTTCAAAGTAACATGTTACAGGTCAAAATGCCACCTGTAACATATTACTTGGGTGGGGGGTTAACAATGTTACTATAAAAATCACACAATTAACATTGCTACTTTTCTGCAGGACATTGTGTTTATGTATTACTTGTTTTTCTCACTCCTAAAATGGTACTTCTGAGGGAGTAATTTTAAGGAACTGGGAACCATTTTTGTTTTTTATGGCTAAAAAAATTAAGTTAAAAATTAACAGTCAACAATGTGTAATGCTGAGTTACTTTCTTCTTCTTCTAAGTAATGAAATAGGGAAGATGATTTTTCCCTTGCTCCCTATGAAATTTATCTGTGTGTCATCACAATGAATGAAGAGGAGGGATTCTTTTTCAAGAAAGAAAAATAATTTATTTCTGGTGTAAAAATGCCTAAGCTGGCCCTAATCAAGATTTCTCAATTTATATTCAGGTAGGATGAGTAGGAGCATTTTGTCACGTATAAGAAAGTGCAGTTCTCTGAGATCTTAGTTATGTTACAAACAGCTCATGCTTAGTTGGTCTTGGATCATGTTGGCTGGGCTTTGAAGATCTATTGTACCCGTTTAACAACCATTACAGAACCATCAACATTCATTTCTTTAATACGTGTGTTGTATCCCTCCCTCTCCCTCCTCCTTGGCTGTTTGTGATCAATAACAAGGCAGTGTCCCTCTCATTCCATGTAGAAAAGCTAACTGAACTAGCAGTTGAATTTTTCTTTGAGACAGGGGCCACACTGATACACCTGATAAAAACTGGGTTGAATGGAAAGCAGTTTTCATCAGTTTGCATTATGTAAGCCCCACTGCATTTAAAATTATGCCCAATGAGCACAATTTCAAAAATGCAGGAGGGCTTCTTCTGTGATCAACTGTGTAAGAGAGCCCTTCCTCTCAGTTTGTCCAGTGGGTAGCTGAAAAGCAGTGGCAAGGGAGTATGGTGGCAGCAGGGTGGGGGTGGGGGTCATCTTTGGCAGCCAAGGGGATCCTAGGTGCAATCATTATTCCTGCCAATGCACTCCCCAAACACTGCATTCCTGCCACCCACCAGACAAGTCAGCCCCATGGAGAAGAAAGGACAGCAGTGTTCTTGCCTGTTCCACATGCAGTGAAAACAAAGCCGCTGGGGCTGACACACACTTCCATCTGATTAGCATTCTTCTTGCCTAGGTGACCAGCAAGGAGCTCTGTTTTCACCATCTCTGTTTGGAGGTGGTTTCACTTTGGTTTTCAGGTAACACACAGTACGAGCTCGTAAATAGCTTCTTCAGGTTATTTGCAAACATGTAGTTTCTTCCAGGGTGATGGGAGTGCACTTTCCACTTTATCCAAAGGCAACAGGGTAGCTTAGAGGCTAAGGGGACGTGGTGGCGCTGCGGGTTAAACCGCAGAAGCCTCTGTGCTGCAAGGTCAGAAGACCAGCAGTCGTAAGATTGAATCCACGCGACGGAGTGAGCTCCCGTCGCTTGTCCCAGCTCCTGCCAACCTAGCCATTCGAAAACATGTAAATGCGAGTAGATAAATAGGTACTACCACGGTGGGAAGGTAACGGCATTCCGTGTCTAGTTGTGCTGGCCACATGACCACGGAAACTGTCTATGGACAAACGCTGGCTCTACGGCTTGGAGACGGGGATGAGCACCGCACCCTAGAGTCGGACACGACTGGACTAAATGTCAAGGGGAACCTTTACCTTTACCTTTACCTTAGAGGCTAAAGGGCAAACTACACAACACACAACTCTAACCTCATGCTGCCATCTCCCAGCATCTGACACCAGAGGAGATGGCTTCACTCAGCTTACTAGTAGGGCCAGTTCTGATGTTTTAATGGTTTGTTTCATTTCCTTCAAAACCTTCACCACTTTAGGTAAGGTTGGAATTTCCTCCAAATTAAAATAAATGCCCCCTTCACGGATTGCTGCCTTGTCGTGGCGAAGGGGCTTGAGTAATTCAGAGAAGCTATGGGCTATGCTGTGCAGGGACACCCAAGACGGACAGGTCATAGTGGAGAGTTCTGACTAAACGCGATCCACCTGGAGCAGGAACTGGCAAGCCACTCCAGTATCTTTGCCAAGAAAACCCCATGAACAGAAACAAAAGGCTAAAAGATATGACGCTGGAAGATGGGCCCCTCAGGTCGGAAGGCGTCCAACATGCTACTGAGGAAGAGCGGAGGACAAGTACCAGTAGCTCCAGAGCTAATGAAGCGGTTGGGCCAAAGCTGAAAGGACGCTCAGCTGTGGACGCGCCTGGAAGTGAAAGGAAAGTCCGATGCTGCAAAGAAAAATACTGCATAGGAACCTGGAATGTAAGATCTATGAACCTTGGTAAGTTGGATGTGGTCAAACAGGAGATGGCAAGAATAAACATTGACATCCTGGGCGTCAGTGAACTAAAATGGACGGGAATGGGCGAATTCAAGTCAGATGATTACCATATCTACTATTCTGGGCAAGAATCCCATAGAAGAAATGGAGTAGCCCTCATAGTCAACAAAAGAGTGGGGAAAGCTGTACTGGGATACAATCTCAAAAATGATAGAATGATTTCAATACGAATCATAGGCAGACCTCTCAACATCACAGTAATCCAAGTTTATGCACCAACCACCAATGCTGAAGAGGCTGAAATTGACCAATTCTATGAAGACTTACAACACCTTCTAGAACTGACACCAAAGAAAGGTGTTCTTCTCATTATAGGGGACTGGAATGCTAAAGTAGGGAGTCAAGAGATAAAAGGAACAACAGGTAAGTTTGGCCATGGAGTTCAGAACGAAGCAGGGCAAAGGCTAATAGAGTTCTGTCAAGAGAACAAGCTGGTCATCACAAACACTCTTTTCCAACAACACAAGAGGCGACTCTACACATGGACATCACCAAATGGGCAATACCGAAATCAGATTGATTATATTCTCTGCAGCCAAAGATGGAGAAGCTCTATACAGTCAGCAAAAACAAGACCTGGAGCTGATTGTGGCTCTGACCATCAGCTTCTTGTAGCAAAATTCAAGCTTAAACTGAAGAAAGTAGGAAAAACCACTGGGCTAGTCAGGTATAATCTAAACCAAATCCCTTATGAATACACAGTGGAAGTGAAGAACAGATTTAAGGAACTAGATTGGGTGGACAGAGTGCCTGAAGAACTATGGATGGAGGCTCGTAACATTGTACAGGAGGCAGCAACAAAAACCATCCCAAAGAAAAGGAAATGCAAGAAAGCAAAGTGGCTGTCCAACGAGGCCTTACAAATAGCAGAGAAGAGAAGGGAAACAAAATGCAAGGGAGATAGGGAAAGTTACAGAAAATTGAATGCGGACTTCCAAAGAATAGCAAGGAGAGACAAGAGGGCCTTCTTAAATGAACAATGCAAAGATATAGAGGAAAACAATAGAAAGGGAAAAACCAGAGATCTGTTCAAGAAAATTGGAGCCATTAAAGGAACATTTTGTGCAAAGATGGCCATGATAAAGGACAAAAATGGTAGGGACCTTACAGAAGCAGAAGACATCAAGAAGAGGTGGCAAGAATACACAGAGGAATTATACCAGAAAGATTTGGATGTCCCGGACAACCCAGATAGTGTGGTTGCTGACCTTGAGCCAGACATCCTGGAGAGCGAAGTCAAGTGGGCCTTAGAAAGCATGGCTAACAACAAGGCCAGTGGAGGAGATGGCATTCCAGTGGAACTATTTAAAATCTTAAAAGATGATGCTGTTAAGGTGCTACACTCAATATGCCAGCAAGTTTTATAAACTCAGCAGTGGCCAAAGGATTGGAAAAGATCAGTCTACATTCCAATCCCAAAGAAGGGAAGTGCTAAAGAATGCTCCAACTACCGTACAATTGCACTCATTTCACACGCTAGCAAGGTTATGCTCAAAATCCTCCAAGGCAGGCTTCAGCAGTATGTGGACCGAGAACTCCCAGAAGTACAAGCTGGATTTCGAAGGGGCAGAGGAACTAGAGACCAAATTGCTAACATGCGCTGGATTATGGAGAAAGCCAGAGAGTTCCAGAAAAACATCTACTTCTGCTTCATTGACTATGCAAAAGCCTTTGACTGTGTGGACCACAGCAAACTATGGCAAGTTCTTAAAGAAATGGGAGTGCCTGACCACCTTATCTATCTCCTGAGAAATCTATATGTGGGACAGGAAGCAACAGTTAGAACTGGATATGGAACAACTGATTGGTTCAAAATTGGGAAAGGAGTATGACAAGGCTGTATATTGCCTCCCTGCTTATTTAACTTATATGCAGAATGCATCATGCGGAAGGCTGGACTGGAGGAATCCCAAGCTGGAATTAAGATTGCCTGAAGAAATATCAACAACCTCAGATATGCAGATGATACCACTCTGATGGCAGAAAGTGAGGAGGAATTAAAGAACCTCTTAATGAGGGTGAAAGAGGAGAGCGCAAAAAATGGTCTGAAGCTCAACATCAAAAAAACTAAGATCATGGCCACGGGCCCCATCACCTCCTGGCAAATAGAAGGGGAAGATATGGAGGCAGTGACAGAGTTTTCCTCCCTGGGCTCCACGATCACTGCAGATGGTGACAGCAGCAAAGATATTAAAAGACACCTGCTTCTTGGGAGGAAAGCGATGAGAAACCTAGACAGCATCTTAAAAAGCAGAGACATCACCTTGCCGACAAAGGTCCGCATAGTCAAAGTGATGGTTTTTCCAGTAGTGATGTATGGAAGTGAGAGCTGGACCATAAAGAAGGCTGACTGCCGAAGAATTGATGCTTTTGAATTGTGGTGCTGGAGGAGACTCTTGAGAGTCCCCTGGACTGCAAGGAGAACAAACCTATCCATTTTGAAGGAAACCAACCCTGAGTGTTCACTGGAAGGACAGATCCTGAAGCTGAGGCTCCAATACTTTGGCCATCTCATGAGAAGAGAAGACTCCCTGGAAAAGACCCTGATGTTGGGAAAGTGTGAAGGCAAGAGGAGAAGGGGACGACAGAGGATGAGATGGTTGGACAGTGTCATCGAAGCAACCAACATGAATTTGACCCAACTTCGGGAGGGAGTGGAAGACAGGAGGGCCTGGCGTGCTCTGGTCCATGGGGTCACGAAGAGTCGGACACGACTAAACGACTAAACAACAAACAACAACAAAATAAATGCCCCAAATACCATTAGAGATGAAGTTCCTTCTTCTGTAGGGTCATTCCAGGTTACTGGGCAAATTTTGAGATGGCAATCAGCAGTACAGAAAAGAAAAAGCACTGAACTAAAGTATTTTCTGGTTTGTGGGAAGCTATAAGGCTTCCTAGGAAATGAATAGAAAATCTTTAGCCATCCAGATGTTTGGACTAGAACTCCCATAACAACAATAATGTGCCATTAAGTCAATTCTGACTTATGGTAACCCCTTTTCAGAGTTTTCTAGGTAAAGAGTCCTCAGAAGTTATTTACCATTCCCTCCTTCTGGGGGCTCCCTGGGAATGTGCAGCTTGCCCAAGGCCACACAGGCTGACTATACTTGCAGAAGGCACAGTGAGGAAGCAAGCTCCCAATCTCTGGTTCCTCAGCCAAATATTTAAACCATAGAGCTATTCATAATGCCTTATAATTGGGCATGTTGATAGTTCTCATGTAAAAACCATTTGGAGTATTAAGAGCTCCCCAGCCCTGTCGTAGAGTCTTCTGGTTCACCACTATGGCTACTAAGTCAATGATATCCCATTCCATGAGATTCAAAGCCAAAAATCTGGGGCTATAGGGTACGGACTTGTGATGGCACAGGAGTGAGGAAACAAAGTTTTGGAGGGGAGTTTGCAACGCTCCACACAAAGTGAATCTAGGTAAACGGGCCCATAATCAAGGTAAAACCTGGCCATCTAAGAATGGTAATGCAGAAACACGGGGAGGGGTGCATTTTTCAGAGACCAGGCAGACAACAAAATGTACCTAGCAGTTACAGTGGTTGCCACTATTTCTGCCAGGGTACTCATCATGCACGGCCTCACCTCTCGCACATAAGATACATGAGGAGTTTTCTCAGGTTCAGCACCACTAACAGAAGCTCACTGCCTGCCCACAGGGAATTTTTTCCTCAAAAATTCTTTTCTCTTGTTGCCAAGCCAGGTGCAACAAAACATCTCAGAAGTCATTACATTGGCACAAAATTTCACATCCTAGTTAGGCCTAGTTCCAAATGGCATGATGGATCCAAATAGAGGCACCCATCAGCTGCCACCCCTATCTCCTTCTTCCCCAGTTCTGGGTTTTTGACATGCTGACATTGCACAAGCTCAACACAGAAAAGCAGAATCCTGTACTAGATCCATACAAGCACCTTCATGCTAAGTCAGTGAACCTTGGTGCCAGCTTGGAATGGGTAGCGGTAGGACAGTGAATGAATATGCTTTCGAGTCCCACAGCTTTCTATCAGATTTTCTGTTTTTTTCCTACTCTGCCCCAGGATTTTCAGCCAACAAAATGTCCATCATTTCTCTCCATGAAATCTTATCTATAATTCCTTAATAATCTGCTGTCAAGTCCATTCTGACTTATGGTGATCCTTTGGGGGAGGGAGGGTTCCAGGTAGAGAATGCTTAGAAGTGGTTTACCATTCCTTTCTTCTGGGGGTGTTGTAAGACTGTGCAAGTTGCTCAAGGCCACATAGGCTTCTCTAATCCCAGAAGGCGCAGTGGGAAATTGAATATGAAACTGGTGCATTTCTCAGCATGATTTCATATCAGTACCTCTTGTCAATTTCAGGCTCTTACTGGGACTAACAGAACCATTTGAAACTGAGTAGCACAGGACCTTGAAATTGACAAAGAGCAACATCTCCTGCAGCTGATTAACATAACTATTTGAAAGTGACCAGTTCAAGAGCCTGCAATTGACAAGAGCAGAAAAGAGATTTAAAAATCACTTGGAGCACAATGCTCCAAGGCAGCAGCACAGGACTGTCTGTCTTAACATTCCACAGGAAATCAGCAAGAAGGGCTGGAGGGACAGAATGCTGAGCATTTCTGCCCAGTGCTAGTTCGGGAAATCTCTGTCTCCATGGGGGAAGCAGCTTGGAGAAATTCCCCACCAGGGTGAAATATCAAAAATTCTCCAGGATCAAAAATAAGAAATGAATTGCGAAGTACTCAATACATTACTAGGAGAAGATGAATACCCAACTTTAACTGCTCCATCACACATAAAAATGTATTCTCCTGGTGCACTTGCCCTGAGATTTGTTTCTTTGCTTAGAGGTTAAAAGAAATATAGTAATTCAAATTTCAGCCAGCTCTGAGACTTGACAGCCTTCTTAGCCATTGATTAAAACAGAATCCTGTACTAGATACATCTTTGATTTGATCCACTAAAGCTTTTATTATGATGTGTGGTTGTCTCTCATTCCACCCTGAAACATATTCTTAATTTTCTTGTGCATCCAGACAGATACAAGTCTGCTGCATGAGTGTAGTTTTGCACAAAGGCACAATAGCAGCTTGATACTAGAGATTGGTGAGAATTTCGCTTCAGTTTTGTGATTTAGCAAAAATGTACACATTTCTTCACTTTGAGATATTTTTTTAAAAACCCTCAGGCTTTTTTTTTTAATTGAATGAGAGAGAAAAGAAACTACAAATTCAGATACCTGAGCAACAAGTGTTTAACTCTTGAAATTCGAGATTTGAATGTGTATTCAATCAGCCCAGTTTGCAATGAATTAGAATTGCTACCTATTTATTATTGGGGTGATGTGAGGCACTCATCTTTAACAGTGTCTTGGTAGGCAGATACACCATGAGTATGACCTCTGCATGCTCGGGATAAATGAACATTTCAAATTTGGCCAGCACAAATGGGGAAGAGTTCCATTTGCTTTTTGAAGTCTTCACCCAAATCTAGAAATTTCTTTATCATTAATTGAGGGGAGAAACTTGATGTTACAATAATTTAAAGTGAAGCTGGCAGATTTTTCTGTTTGTACATGGCACCACCAGAGATGATTCCTGTTCCATTCACTCACCCAGTCCCTTTCCTGAGCAGGGGTTTCTCTTTGAGGGTTAACTCTTGTCCACCTCATTCTACCCCCTTGCCTCCACCTTTATGTAAATTTTTATCATGTGTCTTTCTTCTGTTTCAACTTGTAATATTCTTGACACATTTCTACCAGCTCTAAAGCCTTTCATCTCCCTTAGCTGATGAGTGCATGTCTTCATCTCACCTTGCAAATCGCAGCAAAAACCTCCACCCATCTTCTCAAAAATTCCTGCTTAATTTCTCAAGTGGCAAATTTATCTATTGACTTTTATTCCTATACAAATAATGGTTGTATCTGGCATCATTTGGGATCAAGGTATGCATTAGATGAGCATTAGTGTCATTGCTATTTCAGTAAGACACTTATGTAAATTTCCCAGGAGCAGCTCCAACATTAACCAGAGTGACCCACTTTTAGCTGTTCCTCATGATCAAAGGTCAGGGCATCACACATCAAAAAGCCTCCAAATGAGTGCCCAGAAAATGGCAACGGGGAAGATGTGATGATATACAAGCTCAGTGTCAGCACCTGGGCATGCCAGTTTCTACCAGGACTGATGCTGTGTGAGAAAGAGGGTGGAAGAAACATGGAGACACAAGCTATAGGAAACAGAAAAGAAAAGGAGAGACCACATGTTGGAGAAGAGAGAGAGAGAGAGAATAAACAAGAAAGGCAGAGAAGGGGAGGAGGTGGGGAAGACCCTCAGACAATAAGGAGAGAGAAAGGAAGAAAAAGGAAATTTGGATCAACAGGAGGAGGAAAAGAAAGCACAGATGGGAGATATAAATAGGGGAGAAAGCATAAGTGGGGGCAGAGAGGTAGAAGCGTGAGTAGCAGATGAGAGGAAGGAGGAACGGATATTGCCTGAGGGTTGGGAGTGGATATGGATAAAAAATCCTTTTCATCTTTCATCCACAAGTGGGAAAGATTGATGATTCCTAGGGAAGAAGCACAAAGGTGTAGAAATCAGTGTCCTCCTAGAGAACCTTCCTACTGGAGGAAAGTGAGAAAGCAGAGAGTGGAGCAGGAAAAGAGAAGAAAGGGCTTGGCTAGAGAAAGAGAGATGAGAGGAGGCAGCATGGAGGACCCAGTATCTGGGCAAGAGACATCACCCACAAGGTGGTGGGGAACGGCATCCAACGAGAGGAACCCTGGGGAGAGAGAAGGATGGGGAGATGATATATTGCCCCCTTTGCACCTGCCGTTGTTCAGGGAGCCCTATGAAGTGTTAGACATTAAAGAGGAGAACATGTGAGACTTGGGGACATTTGGGGTATCTGAGGTTAAAGTAAAAAAACCCTTCCTCTCTCAGTTAGAAGGGGAGGTGAAAATTAGCATGTGCAAACATGTAAGTAGTTTCTTGATGGTTCCTGAAGTAAAAGTTGACCATTTGAAGGATGAGCCTATGTCAGCAGCTTCTGTTGAAGGGGAGACAATGGGGGAGGAGGGGGCTGAAGGAGAACCCTCACATGCTGCTCATCATTTCATTCTTTTAATGCAGATTTTTGGGTCTTTTAAAGTTGGGGCTGCTGGTTACAGATCCTAAATTCACAACCGTTATGCTTAAACTATATTCCTACTTTCTGCAACAAAAATGGTGCTTATTTCCAAGCCATTATGTGCAGCATCTAAATGGAGCCTATTCCAAAGAAAATGTACTTATCATTAGGGCAGTGAAGGCACTAACACCAATCTCACTATGATTTAAGTAGGCTTAAAAGGTAAACCTGTTCATGAGTATTGCCAAACAGGGCTTGGGTGGGGCATGTACTATAGTGGGCTATTTTGTTTGTATAAGGCTTTTGGTGGTAGGGGGGATGTACTGCGGTGGGGTTTTTGTTTGTTCATTTGCTTGTTTTTCGTTTTATGGTTTGGTTTAGTTTTTGCTATACTGTGTCAAAAAGGTGGAAATCATTGTAAAGTGTGGAGTAATGATGGCAGCAGGGAGGGGATAAATATTAATTATGTATTTAGGAACTGGAGTCAGACGTAGTAGTAGCCACTCTCAGATTCTATGGAGAATGATCTGCAGCAACTGTTGAAGTAATATTTAATCAACCTCAGTCTGTGTGTGAGATGGGCATCTTGCCCTCCACCATCAGCAACAAAATGACTTGGGTTAGCCTGAGTTCCTCCCCTGCCAGTTGGAAACAAGATGAAATTGTAATTATTGCTCTTTTTCTCTGAAATAATGCTGAATCTTCTGAAGGACATTCATCTACCCATACATACCCATAAGACATGTGTATGTAAAAATGAAAGAGACAGTTGAAACAAACTTGAGAAGTTGTCAAGATATCAGGATTTAAAAAGGAAACTAGTTTCCAAATTTGTATTAATTCCACCATTTGGTTTGCTTCCAAATCTGGCTGAATTTTCCTATTTTATTTTGAAACATTCCTTGGCTGAAATTAATACATAAATTAAAGATAAATTTCATATTTTGCATCTTACATTCTATTTCCTTCCCCAAAGCTCAAAAGACCAACAGCATCCATAACTGTCAGCAAGGATCAGAAGATTCCATGAAATTGGTATTCCATGCTGACTTAACCTGGGAGAAAGACCCACAGAAGGGGATGGGCTTACTTCTTAATAAAGATTATTAGGATCGTGTTGTATGAGATAATGACCCTTGATCCTTGCAAGAAAAATCAAGTTAGGTAACAAGAAATCTTGATAACCCTAGGCAAAGAAAACACTCAGCTGCAGATCTTTAAAAAAAAACTTTCTTAGACTCTAATTCTATGAGAGCTAAACTCCAAAAAGTAACTTTCCCAGCTGCATTCAGTCCTAAAACACCACTTTTACAATCCAATGACTAATTAGCACCAGATCAGATTTTTTTTTTTCATTTGTGGGTCCTTGGCCCAAACTTTGAAATACTGATTACCAGCTCACCTCGACCACGAGGAAGTGAACATTATGCCCTGCTTGCTGCCGGCTTCCCTAGGCTATGCTTGCTTCAACAGGGTTTCCCTTGCTCTTTCCTTCTTACTCTGCCAGAGGCAGTTAGAAAACAAGTTCTCTGATCCCCACTCAGCTTGGTTCCCCCAGCCCCCCTGCTCATCATGAGCATGAGTCGGGAGAGTTCATTGACATAGAAGCTCAGAGGAGCGTTTGAAGTTCATTGCTGCAGCTGCAGATTAATTCTTTTTTTTAAAAAAAAGGATATAATTTATTCAAAGATAGAAAGAGAACCTTATTAAGCAATTCTGGTCTGCCTGCAGTATTCTGAAGCTGTTCACAGATTTGCAAGTCAGTTTAGAAGCATTTATGAGCGTTCCAGCCTCCTGTGGAGAGTCAATGTGGTGTAGTGGATAGAGCGTCACAGACTTTAGGACTCAGAGGACCTGAGTTCAATTCTCCACTCAATCACAATAACTCACTGAGGGGTGGCATTGGCAAAACCACTTCTTAAACATCTCATGTACTTTGAAAACCCTTTTAAGGCCACAATAAGTCAGATATAATTTGATGGCATTTAACACACCCTGCGATGTTCCCGGCTCTGTTTTTTTCACTCTCATGGATAAAGAGGTGAAAAATTCCAATAGAAGCATATGATTAAGGAGCAAAGACTGATTTAAGAGGAAAAAATGAAAAAAAGTCTGTATTATACAAACTTTATGAAAGATAGAAGAGTTACATAGAATGGTATGCTAGTTCTATAGAATCTCAAAATTACAGAATTGTAGAGCTGAAATGGATATCAAGGATCATTGATTTCAGTCCCCCGCCCAGTGCAAGAAACCCACAACTCCTGTATCCTGGATATACAATCTATGTATGCCATGCAATTTGTTTAGAAACCTTCTGTGAAGGCCAGTCTACCATTGTTCAAAGTACTCCATTCTACTCTTGAACAGCTCTTACTGTCAGTAAGTTCTTCCTAATGTTTAGACGAAACCTCTGGTGTAATTTGAATCTATTAGTTTGGGTCTTACCCTATGTAGTGAGAGAAAACAAGCATGTTTCATCTGCCATGTAAGCGGTCTTCAAATATTTGAAGGCAGCTCTCATGTCACCTCTCAGCCTTCTCTAGGCTGAATGTGCCCACATTCCTCAACTGTTCCTTACAGGGCTTGTTTTCCAAACCATTGACCATTTTGGTCATTTTCCTCTGGGCACATTCCAGTATGTCAATATGCTTCTTAGTCCATGTTGCCCAGAAATGGACACAATATTCTGGCTGAGTTACGACTGAAACCAAATAAAGTGATACTGTTATCTCCGTTGCGTGGGACACTCTACATCTTTTGATTCAAACTAGATTACTCTGCATTTTTAAAAATTTCTTGGTCTGGTATTTCTCCCTTTTTCCCCACACTGTTGACTCATGTAAACCTTGTGGTCTCCTAGAACCCCCAGATCCTTTTTATATATACTGCTGTCAATCCAGGAGAACAGAGTCACTTTAAAGCAAACAACAGTACATGAGAAAGAAAAATTATCACCAGACCTATCCAGTCACTAGTTTATATTATCAACAGTAAAAGTTCAATGCAACCCACCCAGCACAAAATAAACCCTCTGGGCCTGGGCAGCTCAGAAAAGACAAGGAAGCTGCCAGCCAGATTCAAAATTCCTGCTCCCTATGGAAATTCTGATTGGTTGCTAACAGGCCTTATGATGCTATTGGATGAAAAAGTACTCAAGTGATTTGACATACAACAAAGGGTGAAAGAATGATTACTTGAAAGAGGGAACATGAAAGAACTATGGATATTTCATGTGCCCCTTTCTCAAACACAAACCATGCATGTTTTAGAGTCTCTCTTTCAGCAATCAATGACAGAATGTGAAATTTTTGTTTATTTTATTTTATTTTATTTACCTTTTTATCCCACCCAACTAGCAGCAGAGCCACTACTGTACTCTGGGCAGCTAACAGAGCAACATCAAAATATCATAATAATAACAATAACATATAAAAATATACAAAAGAGAACCTATTTCATGTTTTGGCTCTTTCATTTAAACATGAAAGGCTCATTATTAGTCTTGATCTCTTTTTGAAGATTGGAATAACATTTTCCTATTGCCATTCCTTAGGGATTTCAGAATTCTTCAAGAATTCAAATAGAGGCTCTAGGATAATAGTAACTTTGAATGCAATTCATCTGACTCTGGAGACTTGAATTCATTTAAAGTAGCCAAATATTCCCATACCATTTCTTCATCACCACCTCTTGGGCAGCAGCCTTTCACTTCCTCTTTTATTCTGTTGGCACCAAGTTGAGCACTGTTTTCTTTAAGGGAAAATACATAGGCAAAGAATGCATTGAGCAGCTGTATTTTCTCCCACTCAGTAGTATTTCTCCATCCTTTCCACACAGCAGATGTATCAACTCCCAGTTCTCCAAGCACAGCCTACAGTTAAGCAGGAATCCAGGATCTGCTTGGCACATCAGTCCCATTACAGAATATTTTATCCAAAAACTTGCTATTTAGGATTGTCTTTGGTCTAGGGCAGCCAACATTTCTTTGCCTCCAGTCTCACCCACTACCCACCTCTAATTTCTTCACCACACACACAGCAAATGGCAATAATTTGCAAGTCACCCTGGCAAGAGTTGTAACTGGACAGAAGTTACCATTAATAATGCAGGAAAGGGTACTATTTTAATGCAAAGTCTTGCTCTAAGGTCTGTTAGGGAGCCCTGCCACTGCTGGAGGAGAAGACATGAAAATTTTCTTCAGAAGATTTACCAGTTTGCCACATAAATTGCTGTAGGTAAATATTTGATGGCTGTGACGTCCTTGTTTTCCTGAAGGGGCTGATGAAGGAACAAAAGGGTCAAACGTTGCAGAGACATAAAAGTGCCTCCATCAGAGCATATCTGAAAACTGAGAGAGACACTGTCATCATGTAGAGCTCTAGAACAGTAAATACAACGAAATTTTGTTCATCTTTTACATACACTTGGCATGGGACTGAGAACTGGGCAAAGGGAGCTGTTAGCCCAGCAAATTGTCAAAGTACTAAGAACCTTATATATTTAATGCTAAGCCCTTTCCTTACAGCTCCTCAGCTGGATCATTGCTTACAACTGGGTCTCTTCATCTATTTTTAAGCAGAACTTAAAAGATTGGTAGATCCTGGGAACAGAGCCCTCTGGCAGCTGAATGTGACTATCATGACCTTAGGATTTCCTCTAGATCGATTGTCATTTTTGAGTCCAAGATGAGAAACCCAAGACTGAGGAGAATCAAGCATCAAAGCAGTGATGGTGTTAGACTTGGAGGAGATGGTGGAGGAGATCAGGAAAGCCATTCCCTAAGTGCCTAAGGAAAGTGACTTTATTATATTATTATAGGCATAGAATTCTCATGGAAATATGGCTGGGGAACACTCGGACTTGTAGTCCCCCAAAAAATAATCTTCCAAAGCTTCCTGGGGGAATCCCACAACTTTGCCTCCTTCCTTCCTTCCATTCTCTTTTGTAGGATAATCTCATTCAGTGGTTTAGGTATTTGGCTGCAGAGCCAGAGGTTGGGAGTTCGCTTCCCCACTGGACCTCCTTGACAGGAGCTGGACTTGATGATCCATAGGGTCCCTCCCATCTCTGCAGTTCTAAGATTATATATGTCATGATGATGGGATATGTACTCAGAGAAATGTAAGATGGAGTCAGACAGGTTCTGTGTGAAGATGATTTGAGAGACATTGGAATATGTTTTTCTAAGTGCTTTGAGAATGTTTTTCTGAAGACCGTTACAGCGTGGTTCAAGATAAAACTGAAGGTCGAATCAAGGGGCCCGTGGAAGACTCAACATTCTGAGCTAATTGGAGAAGAGATAACACACCTGGACTTTCATGGGAATCAAGGGAGGAGGAAGGTGTTACAGCCCCTTGAGGCTAATTGGTTAACAGCCAGAATTGTCAAGAAGAAGGGAGGAGTTAGAGAATGTAGAAAATGGATGATGGGTTATGTGAGATGTATGGAGATCCAGTCTTGTTCTGGGATTCGATCCCATAATGATGGGAGAAAAAGGAACTTGATTGAGAGAGGATGTAAGTAAAGGGAAAGAAGGAGGTGGGGCTAGCCCACTGTAGCCCACCTTAGCCCAGCTTAGTTGTGTTTATTATTTTAATGGGAAATAGTTATTTTATTTAACTGTAATGATCTTTGAATATGTTCTTTATGCTAAAGCTTGGGCAATATAAACTGATTCTATGAAACTCTATTTTCCTAATAAAAATTAATTATAAAAATTCTTACAAAAGGACTGGTCTCTTGAACAGCAGGGTCTGGCTAAATCCAGGGAGTGGAGAGGGCCACAAACTAGCTATCTTTAAGAGTCCTACCTAACTGAGCTGTTGTGAGTTCTAAGGAATCACAAAGCCCATGTGTCTGTACTTGAAAAGTACTGGGTAAAAGTAAAGTGTTCTTTTAAGGTCAGACTTGTTCAAGGGGCTTACGCCATGCACTGCTGAGGTCTTAGGACTTGCCTCAGTGCAAAGGTGGTAGGTAAGTGGCCTGTCGAACTCTCTGACCAAGTGCTAAGTGTTCCTTAGGGATGCCTTGTGCACCACAATATATACATATTATTATTCATTTAATCATTGATTCTTCCAACGCACGCACACACATTCCAGCTGTAAAACAGCCTGTGGGGCAAGATGATCAGGTCTCTTTGAGGGAAGTGGACTGGAGTAAGGAGGTAATCAGCTGCGGAGTCCTGGCTCATTCCCAGTTTTTCTGTACCTTTAAAAGAAAGTGTAAGGGAGGAAAAAGAAAAATGCATTCTGCACCTAGAGGGCAGTGGAGCAATTTTGACTTTAAAAAGAGGAAGGGGGGAGGGAGAGAGAATGAGAGAGAAAGGAGGCTTGAGAGAAGTGAGCTTTAACAACTCCTGATCCAGTCCCTGGGCATTCATTAATGTTTCATGGTGCTTTCAATTATTGCCTCCTCTGCCACTGCCGTCATCTGTCTTTTCAAATCGACGGTATAATAACCACTCAAGCAGAAATCCACTCTGCTGTCTGCCCATCCACTCCCCATCACACCACTCCCACCCAGCCAGCTCCACTTGCTCCTGAAATCTCTGCCAATACCTCTCACACTGGCTCCTCTGTACAGCACCTGCCTCAGTTCTTTCTCCTGCTTTTTGGGTGGAATGGAGGGGAGAGAAAAAAAGGTCCTGCTATATATTGCAGGGAAAGGGGTGTAACCTTGACCCTTTGCTTCCCTCTCACTTTGTTTCACCTCTGAGATCGGATGCTGTTCATGCTACCCCTTAACAACTGGAGGCTGAATGCTAAATGAAACAGACATTTTTCTCTAACTGCATGTTCCTGCAGTCTTACAGATAAGAAAAGGAAGCATTGGAAGTGTTCCTTTTTGGACTACAAGTTCCAGAATCTCCAGCCAGAATGGCCAAGCTGGATGAGGGGAAAGATTAGGAGTTGTAGTCCAAAAAAAAAAAAAAAAAAAAGGGTGGGGAAGCATTTTTTTCATCTCTGTTTTGGTTGTTCTTCAATATCACCTCCTGACTTGTCCTTAGATTCCAGCTGAGAATCCAGTGGGTTGCAGACAAACCATCTTTAGAAAAGGGGATTCCTTAAGAGCAGATTGTGTATGATTGTCTCATCAGGAGAGTTTCTTGCCTGCTGTAATTTGCAAATTAGCTTCCTTTGTCTTTTTATTGATTATGTTCTTCCATTTAATTGTGATTTGTCAGGCACAAAAGATTGACCCCATCACTCTGCTTGGCACAGTAAGTTGGTTTCAGCTTATAGTAAGGTGATTTATCTCTGACATACAGTTTGGTCCTTGACTCTTTGATCAGGCAATCCCATGGCAGTTCTCATTTTATGGCTTATCCCCACACTGCTCTCTTACCCAGACCTGCCAACAATGCAAGAGGGAAACCTCACACATCCCTTATTTTTGCAGTAACAAATACCATAGAAGAACACAAGCAGTTCCCTTGGTTTATAAACATTACAGTCCCTCTCTCCATAGAGATGGAAAAATTATTGAGCTTTCCATCTCTTGGTCAAGATCAGTTCTGGGTTATGGCAGCCTTCCATGAGGAACTTTGATTTCTAGAGACTGCTGTACCTTTGAGTTGCCCTCACTATTCTCCCCAAGTTACTTTATCCTTGGAAAGTCCTAAAAGGAACAATGACACAGCTAGGAAATTTAAAATTCTAGACAATTATCTTAGAGAAGTAAGGTGATTTTGGAGAGATATGGCTTTACTTCAATTATAAAACTCTGTTTCCCATCCTCTGGACTTTAATTTCCAAGAATTGCCACCATCATTGTGACTTCATTGCAAGTGGCAATTTTTGAATATTAAAGACTGTGTCCCCAAAGGGTTCCACAGGATGAATGGGATCCCAAGGAATCTTTGGAAGTGGAGGGATGGATTGGAAATTATTAACTCCTGAAAAATAGCCACAGCTGATGATGTCATCAGCTTTACGTGGCATAAAGTTGGCAACAGGATTTCACTCAATGAATGAGATGAGGCACAAACCGGGATCAGTTCCTAAGCTCTGAGTTAACCTCTGAAATGAATTGCAAGACCTACACACAGCACTAAGTTGTGGGCTTTTTATGTCAACACCAAAACCATTTTAGACAACCATGTAGATGAAAACAAATATGTTCCTCCCTCCCATTAAGAGTGTACCTTTCATCCAAGACTGTGTTCATCTAGCTTTGCTGTAGGAGCCTACAACACACTATTTATGTGCCCCTGCCATTCCCCTAGAGTGTGTCACCTCTTACTAGAGATCAGCTGTTAGTGTGCAGCAAAGCTTTCATAAAAATCCCCACCAAAGTGACAACCCTAATTATTTTCATACACAACATCTCAGCAGACAGGTTTCTCAGAAAGCTAGCAAGACTTATGTCTCCACCTCTATGCACCCAGCTCTAAAGAATTAAGATGGGAGCATTTGCCTAATCACCATGTGAGGCAAAGACCTCCAACAATTTTGATAGCTTTATAGAATTGCCAGGGGCTCCCCCCCCCCATCTATTTAATTTTGAGGCCACACAAAACAGGGCAAAGCTAAGGCAGCAGGGTTGCCTACTAACAGTATGATTAGCTGAACTTTGAATTGTCACAGCTTTCTTTAGAGTGCCTTGTCCTTGGCAGCTTCTCAAATCCTTCACCATCTCTCAAGCAGTTTCTTTTCCTTTGGTCAATCTCTCATTCTTTCTTCCCCAGCTTCCTCCCTCCCTCTTCTCTTGTGTCCTATTTCATCCGCAATCTCCTTGCTCTCTGTGTTTCTTCCTTCCTTTTATTTCTCTCCATCTCTGTACTTAGAGGCTGCAAAGCTAGAGGTTGGGAGTTCAATTCCCCAGAGTGTCTCCTGCAAGTAGAGTCAGCCTGTGTGGCCTTGGGCAAGCTGCACAGTCCCCAGAAGAAGGGAATGATAAACCATTTCTGAATATTCTCTACCTGGAAAAGCCTGAACAGGAGTTGCCATAAATCAGAATTGACTTGACAGCACATCGTTATTATTATCTCCCTACTGCTATCTCCTTGCTCTTTTGCTCTCCTTTCTCTTATCTCCTTGCTCTCTCTCCTCGGAACTTCTGACTTTACTCACTCCATATCCTAATTCTTCCTCTCCATGCTTACTGTCCTTGATCACTCTCTCTTTTGCTTTTCTCAGTGTCTGTCTCCCCTGCCTCCTCCTCTGTCTCTCTCACACATACATAACACCTTGTTATCCTGCTTTCACACAAGCTGAGCCCAAGGCAAAATCTTTGAAAGCTAGGGCCCATGTACCTATAGGTAGAGATCTAATGAACAGAGCCTGTTGGAGAGCCAGGAGTGGGAGATCAAAAGCTAAGTCCAAGAACAGCCCAGAAATCAAATAAGTTTCTTTTTTTTACAGATGAACCCTTCATCTGGGTCCCTCTATCTAGGCTCATGCCTTCAATCTATGACATTCATACAGGCTGTAAACCAGTCCAGCCTCGTCTGATTCAGCCCCTGAACCACTTTCATCTGGGGGTTCAGAGTCCTAGCCTCACAAGGATCTGAGATCAGGTGCAGAGACTCTATCATATGGGGGGGGGGGAGGAGTTGGCCTCTTGGATTGCTGAGCTTTCACAATGTGCAGGATCCAGTATTTTCTCTCCTAGGTCAGGTCTGAAGGGCTTTGTCCTATTTTAACTGGAAAATTCCTCTAGTGGGGACATTACACTTTTCTCCCTACTATCCTCTTTCTCCTGACTTGGTCTGCCTTTGCTTTCTCTTTCTTCTTTCCTTTCCTTATACCTTCCCATTCTCATCCTTCTTTCTCTTTGCTGCCTCTACTTTCTCTATGTCGGTCTCTACCCCCACCCTAATTTTTTCTTCTCTTCCTATTTCAAGTTGCCCTTTTTCATGTTAGCACTTTTCAGCTGAGGTGGCCAATTAGAAAGCTCACCCTAGGAATAACTCTGGGCAGTCATCCCTGGAAATCTTAAACGACACCATGAAAATAATTCCTTGTGCCTGAATGAGAATTTAGACTTTGCCTTGGAGTAGACTGTATTGTGTGTGACACAATTGTCTAAGACAGATGTTTCCCAGATGTCTTTGCCTGCTAAATCTTTCTGGCTAGTGTGCCTCTACCTATTAGGTGTTGGGAATGTAAGATGGAGGGTATGCTTGCACTCATGGCCCACTAAAGGGTTTTCCGGAACCAGTTAGTTACAAACTGCATGAAGAGAAACCTGCCTTTGGCCCAGCCATTCTGATGTCCTTAAAAGTTGGTTTTGTGCTTTTGTAGGGGCCTGCCAAAAAGGAGGAGGGAGGTGAATTTTGTGCATGGTATGTGATTGGTTCCCTGTGGGCTGGGCTCCAACATAAGCAGGCTTTTCCAGCAGTGACCAGATGGCTGTATGAGTTGGCCCTCACTCATCCTTGTGCTGTGTAGATTCCAGTTTCCCACTGGCACCAACTGGATTCTTCCAATTGCCTCCCATCCTCCCATCTCCTTCTCTCCAGACTCTCATTTTCACATATCTACTTGGTCTGCAGCAGCCAGCTGATATCCCTTCACTTGTCATGCCCGGAAGCCATCCACCATACAGAAGCAAGATTTCGTCATGCACAGATCAGTAAAAGTTTGTCAATAAGTGATATTATGGTGTACACAAAACTACCATACCTGTTTCCAACAGCTAAATGTGTGAAAGACCATAGGCCAGTGAGATAACATATATTTCCCACAAGCAACATGTAGTCCTTAAATCTTTCTTGCCAATGCCAACACTGAACTATACTAAAGCTTATAGAAAAGATGACTGTGCTTAAAAATTAGACAGCTTTTTATTAAGGTTTTGTGTCCTCTTAAAGTATTGTTATGTTTTCGGCTGCTGCACAATAATTTTTGACAGCAAATTGAGAAGGAGGGTTGCATCACACACCTTTTCTAAAAAAAAAAAAAAAAAATCAAAATTCCCATGGCTCCTCACCTCTTTTTTACCATCCCCCAACCCCCTTTTAACAAAGAAACAAAATCAATTTATTTCCATTTTTAAAATGAATATAAAACCTTAATAAAATTATTGTAAGTTAAAATGAGAACTCAGATCAAAACATATCCCACCATATAGTAAGTAGTTACATCTTGCTATTTTGCTAAAATATTTAGGATAGTTTTAGATCCAGAGGTAAAACTGAGGAAGCTTCAAACCCAGTTCAGCTGGAGCTAAATTGGGGAGCCAGGTGAATGAAGAGAGTCAAGCACTTTCCCTGAAAATTCCAAGGATAAAAGACATTGGTCTCACTGAATTCTGTTTATGGGGTTCATATAAATTCCAGTTTCACCTCTGATACCTGGCCACAGTTGGCCTTTCAGGTTTTTGGATGCTTTTTGGATCACAGCAACTTGCTGAATGAATTTTGCCTTACTAAATAGAAAGAAAGGGTTATGGTACTAGGAAAGAGAGGAAGGAGAAGCCATCTTGGCAATTTGTTCAGCACTAAAGTTCACTTTCGTTGATGACACTAAAGTCTTTTGTGTGTCTTCACTGAGAGATTTCTTTAAAAGGAAGCAGAAAACAGATTAAGCATGGGTAGGTTTTCCTCAGTCACAGAGTTGGCAAATCTTGCAATAGGAACCTATGCCTTACAAGGAGGGACTCAGAACATGGTCTTATACTATCACTCTGGTAAGAGATAAGGCCCAGAAGAAAGTATCCATTTTCAAAATAGAAACTGCAAATGTCAGGTTCTTTCCCGCCTTTACCTTTTTGAATTATATGAAAATAAATGCATGCAACTTGCATGCATGTATCTTTTGGATAAGCACACAGACACACTTTAGCCATTCGGAAAACATAACTTTAAATGCATTTTAACACACATTCCTCACTCAGTGGCTGAAATCCTGTTGCACAGTTATGCAAATGGCATAACTTTAGGAAAATAATCGCCATAAGTTATGAAATCTCTGTAGACATTATCTGTTGCCTGCTGAATCACATACAAAAGATCATGCATACAGAGATTTCTTAACATTTATAAATGTTATGCCATCTGCATGCACAACAGAATTTCAGCTCATGTGCATACAAAATGGATGTGTTTCCATTTGGAAAGAAAAAAATAGTGTCTCATAAACCAATATAAAATTAGGAGAAGAAGAAAATTAGGATGAAATCTGTAGAAATACAACAAAATCAAGACATGAGAGATTTCCCTTATCTCTGTGGCAGTGCTTCCCAAACTGCATGCCTCCTGAGAAAATTTTGGTCATAGTATATTCTGCAAGAAAATGGAATATGAAAGCAGAGAATTCTTAAGGCATTTTTTTCGCTGTGGAAACATCAGAGTGGAACACCCAAAACTGTTTGAGAAAAATGTAACCAGAAGACATCAGAACTGCCCCTAGTTGGGCTTCTGGAACAACTGTGTTCCCCTTTCTGTGTACAACTTATCTGTTTTCTAAGTCGCTCTTAATGTGTCAGAGACCATAATTACATTCCATCTATCTTCTTCCATAATCACCATATCAAGTCAATTATGGAGTCCTGGCCTAGCTGTAATTATTGTGATGTCCCAACGTATTTTCTGCTTCTCATTTTCCCTTACTAGCTCTGCCAAGAAACCTGAATATTCTTCTTTCTTTAAAACCATCATGGAATATAGCCTGATGAACAAGTTGATCTTTATTTTCTCTCTATGGATGCAAACAATGTGCTGTGATGTTTGAGAGCATGTGTATAAGATTAAATGTTAAAAAATATTCTGTTTCTTTTCTTTCTTGTCTCCCTCCTGAAAAGCTGGATTTCCTCTTGCTTACATTTCATTTTTCAATTCATTGGCAAGAATTAACAGCAAGAATTATGACTGAGAAAGGACATTTGTTTGCTTGTTTATTTACAAATATACTGTTTTTCCTTTGTGCCAAAGCATTCATGTTGCTTTACTACAAAACAAAAAAAATAATTATAATCTAAGATAAATGAAACAAGGAACTGAAAAGCAGAATCGGAACTGTGGACACCACCTTTTTCATACTGTTATATTATGAAGTTATATAATTACCAAATTGAATGGTTGCTGAATGTGGCAATTTGGGTAAAGTGACCTTTAAGAAGAATTAATATCATGACATGCTCAGAGATCGGAAACACTTCTGTTTTGGATCACAACTTCCAGAATCCTCTAGCTAAAATGGCTACTGCCATGCTACTTTTAGGACTCTGGGAGTTTTAGCCCAATAAAGAAACTGTCTTCATCTCTGGACAAGGTGAACTCATCAATAACTGAGCAATGGTAGGATGAGGGCTCTGAGTTGCAGGCAGAAAGGGGTGGCTGCTGACAGACACAGTTCTGGGAGAGGAGTGGGCAATCCAGATGAGTCCATGACAAGAACCTTTCCATCAATGTCTCACCACTTCTCCTGAAGCAGCAGAGAGGTGTCTATGGTAATTGGTCCCAGCTCATTCAATGAAGAGGGCCTTGCTCTCTTCCTGATCAGGAGTTTGGTAGAATGGCTGCTCAAAGGGATCATTCTGGGAAGGAGTAGCCACCAGTAAACAGTCTTGGTCAATCTGATGGAAAGGGTCTTGTCTTCTCTTTCCTCCTGAAGCTGCTAGGTAGAATAGATGCTTTTTTAGCAACAGTTTTTGGAGGGTAGGAGTGAATGACAAGTATCTGAGTAGTTAAGGGATGTCTTGTGTTCACATCTCTCCTCAGGCAAAAACCACATCTGACTATACTTGAGGAGACCTGAGACCAGCAATTTTGATATGAGGTATGCCCTTCACAAAATATGTTTTGATACGGAAGGGCCAGAGAAGATATTTAGACTTGTGTTCTTGTTGTTTGTTTGTTTGTTTGTTCGTTCGTTCTTTCATTCATGTTAGATTGGCTGTTTTCTAGAGGGAGGCATGCTCATTGGAGGAATGGCTAACTCTGTTTTCTGAATTCTCTTTTCTGAATTTCTGCTGGTTTATGAGCAACATGATTCCTCTCTTCTTTTCCACCTGATATTTTATCCTGAAGCATCTCTTAAGAGATTAAGAGAAAAGACCAGTCCCCCAGAGCAAGATTGGTGCTCTCTTGGGGACTGTCAAGGGAAGCACTTTCCACTCCTGCCTCTCCCCCTCAGCCAGACTCTTTGCCTCTGCTAATCCCCATAAATGCTAAGATATTTAAATGTGGTATTTTCGAGTCTAATCAATGTACTAAAGCTGCTCTGCCGCCACTCAAATTTAATTTGATCCCTCTGCTAGCTTTGTGGTGCATCTAATCAAAGAGAGGGTGCAATTAGGTTAATGTCAGGGGTTACCCAGAAGGGCTCACCTCCATTCTGCAGGACTAAAATGGAGATCACAGATAACAAAAGGTGGGGTCTAGAGAGCTCCGGGAAGAGAAGGAGAGAATCTGCTGATAAAGAGAAGAAGAGGGTATCTCCTCCCTTCTTCACTGTTTCAAGAGATAGCAAAGTTTCTGAAAGGAAAAGCTCTAGACTTTCTCTTACTGCAAAGAGGGGCAATGTTTGGTTCTCCAAATGTTGTTAGATTGCACCTCCATTAGCCACAATGCCACAGCCAATGGTGGAGGTGCTGAGAGTTACAGGTGCCACCAGGCTGTCCTTTTCCAGTGGAAATGGGTGGGAAGATAGGTTACAGCACCATCATTGCTATCTCATCCTACATCATTACATCCTTTTGCTCCTCGGGAGGTATATTGCTGATGTGGTGCATTGAGGGAACTTGACACTTTCCACTATAAGTGGAGAACATGAGGAAGCATCTTAACTGAGGATAATGGTAATTGCAGCTGAGGTTGAGGAAAGTTGCAGTGTTCTGCCATACTGAAAAGAAAAGGTCAACAATGCAGTTTCCCACTCTCTGTTGTTGTTGCATTCTGTCAAGTTGCCTTTGACTTATGGCGACCCTCTGAATGAGTGACATTGAAGATATCCTATCTTTAATAACTGCTCAGCTCTTGGAAATTCAAAGCCATGGTTTCCTTTATGGAATTACTCCATATCATATTTGGTCTACATCTGTTTCTGCTGCCTTCATTTTTGTCTGCTTTTTCTTCCTGAAAAGGATATTTAAAAACTTCACACCTGTTTGGACTACTATCCATCTCTCTACCAGACATCTGTGCCAATATCCTGGGAGGATTATACAACTGTGCTTATAAGATTTCAGTTGGTAATGCCCATATATTAATTCTTTCATTGTTAACTCAAAAAACTTCAAAAAGAAAAGCAAGTTTGCCCTAAATATGTCCTTCCTCAATAAGTCTTTAATGTTGAAGTTTGGACACTCCTTTGCTGACTCGTAAAAACATGAGTTATGTACACAGAAGCTCTGAGTCCAGATAGCTGTTTTTGATTTACAAAAAAGGCTTTGCTTTCAAACATGTACTTAATCCACCCTCCCACCTCTATATATATTGGATTACAAATCCCATCATCCACACATTGTCTAGGTGATGGCAGTAGTCCTCTAACACATTTAGAATAGAGGGAGTCAGGGAAGTCTAGGTTAGACTATTAGTTATTCCAAAATATTCCACTTTGATTAATGGCATCTTCATAAAAGTTAGCCTATGAGTTTGAATGCTGTCTTAGCTTTTTATTTTCCTTATGTGTCATGGTCAGAGTTGACTAACTTACTTTCAGGGTTTCATATACCAGAAACCCATAGCCAGCATGACCAAGGTTCCAAAGTCCACAGCTCTTTATTGAGCCTGTGGTCTAAAACAATTTCCCCCCTCCACATCTAGTCAAGATATGTGTGTTTTCCAAAATAAGTAACATTCTGTACTGGTATTCTTCTTCAAAGTATTGATAACAGGGACAGATTAAGCCATGCAGGTGCCATAAACTGTGCCAGGCTTAATACTAACAGTTATAAGATGGTTAACATTGCCCCTCAGGAGACTGCATGCCTTCAGAACATCTGTGTCTACATAATACTTCTTGTTTACCTGCAGATAATCCATTACCAAACTAAAACAAGTCAATTTGCCACTGGCAGAGCTGAAGAAAACCTATAGCAGGCTGCAACAAATCCAAAGAAGTGCCAGATATACAATGATCATAATCCTGATACTACCTGCTCACATGTAAAGCTGAAATATTCTTAGACTATTCCTCTGCCACACCCCATGCCAGCATAACACTGGCCATGCTCACTGGGGTTTGTAAGACCACATGAACTGAACTCGAATGGTCCTGGTGGTGATCATGAGAACAGGGAAGGAAAGCCAACCTATTTTGGGACAACACAGGGCCAGCAGGAGAAACAGCTGCAGCACGTGGGAAGGAAGAGGAAGAGGTGGGGAGGGAATAAACAACCTTTTTAATAGGTTGGAGAGTGAAGGTAGAGAAACAACAAACCAGAACGATATATTAATTTGGAGTTAAAGAAACAGAAAATGTATGTGTGGGAGAGTTCCAAGCCAGAGCCAAACAAATGACAAGAAGTTGGCCCATGACTCAAGGCTTAGATCCATGTTTGAGACCCAGTGAGGTTGCCATGTGCAACTGATGAAGTCCTGAATTTTCATGCCAACATTTGAAAACCAAGTCGTGGGAGACTGGGCTTCTTTCCCTTGCCTCAGCACACCTCCCTCCCTCTGTCTCCACTGCTTCACCAGTAATGACGGTAAAATGAAGAGAATCAGGGTGGACATTAGAAAAGGGCACAAATTAAAAAATGGATTGACAAGTTCATTCAAAAATGCTAATTCATCTATCTGAATTCATCAGAGGGGACTACCCCTGACGAATATGGATTAATGAATTTTAGGATTTTCTAATTTCTTAATTCATTGATTAATTTTACTCCATTCTTGAGCTGTTTTTATCCCCTCCCCCCACCCACCCACCTGTTCCTGTTGATCAGGACTTTCTAGGCAACCCTGGGAGGGACCTAGAGACTCCTGGATTGGCAGGTCAGGCAGCCAAATGTGCTGTTCAAAGGGCTGTGGGGAGTTGCTTGCTAAGAGGCTTTATAAGCACTTCTGCAGCCATTTTCCACTTCTGCTCCGAGTTTTGTCACAGAGTGGTTGGCTGCTGCCTGTGGGCTTGCTGAGCAGGTAGCAGTTTTCCAATTTATGGCAGCAAAGCTCATTTATCATTACACATTTATTTTACATAACATTGCATTATTATTTGAAATAATGGGGTTTTGTTAGGGCTTTCTTTAGGTGGGACTGGGTACATTTTAGTTCAAGTTATTGTGGGCGGGTTGGGGTTAGGGTTTTCCATTGTTTGTGGCATCAAAGCATACATTTATTATTATTTAGTGGGACTTTGGGAGGGGTCGCGGGCTAGCAGCAGACAGGGAAAGGCAGTGGGTCATTGTCAGTCCAAAGGCAGAGGCTCCATATGGGACTGTGACGATTGCCCTCGTGGCCCCTGCTTGTTTCCCCAAACACAGAGCACACAAGGTACCTCAGCACGCCCTCTGATACGCTGCCACCAGTTGATCTCTTTTATCAACTTAGTTTACTTAGAAAAGACGAAGGTCCATCCAGTACTGACTTTCCAACAAAACAGGTTTATTAATTACAGCTGGTTTCTGGAATAATTCATAAACACATTCTTCAAGATTCATTAGTCATCAATATTAACCTTCTATATTAATTATCACCGGTTACACTCTAACTAATCACTCCTCAGACCCCAAACTATCTTTCTCTCTCTGATTCCAGACTCAGACTCTGACTGACTCTAACTCAGGCTCCGCCTTTTAACATCTCTTTCGGCCCCACCTCTTAACCACATTAACATGTAACATGAATAATGCATAACTTACAACGCATAACTTAGGGTGAACGCTACAGGGACCATTTCAGCACTGTCAGTGATGATCCATGCCTGGTGCACTGCAAAATCTGCCTTGTAGTGGTCTGCAGGGGTTCAGACCCCAGACATCCTTCCTCCACTGCCTTCCGTCAAAATCTGGAGAAGCACCACCCAAGACTCCTATCTGGGGAAGGCTGTTTGTTGCCATCTGGGGGAGGAAGAGGCCAGCACCTGAAGTGGGGGGGAGAGAACCTGGCACCACCTGTGAAAAAGACTGCCACGGGGGTTGCTGCAGGTGGGAGATTGAGGCAGGCCATGCTCCAGGACAGAGTTCCCATTGGGGCTGCAGCCACCTTCAGCAGAGGGTCCATGGGCAAGGAACAAGAGGTGGGCACTTGTCTTGTCACTGAGATGATTGCCCTGCTCGGGCTTTCACTGTCCACTGTGGAAGCCCTGGCCTTCTGCTGTTTGTTCCATTTTTTTTGGCCCCCTGGTATGACCACCCTCCACAGAGAACCATCAGCTGTAGAGTTGTGTCCTCATTCTATGAATCTGTGTGGGAGGTGGTCTGTGACTAGCTGGCACAGGCACAAGGGTGGAAGGTTCATTTCATGGTGGACCTGTAGAGCAGAGGTCACCATGGGTACCACTCACTCATGGCCCACTGGTGGCAGCCGGAGGACCTGAGGAGTGGCAGGGCATCAGCGACAGGGCTTCAGTGGGAGGCCCTTGTCCTGCCATGAGGCTACAGGACCATTCTGCTGCAGGCAGGGCACATGGAGGCTCAGGCAACAGGGAGTAACATCGCCGATGAGTTCCTGGCTGTGCTGCAGCAGTGGGCACCAAAGGTTGAGGTCATTAATCAGCAGATGGTCAGAACATGTTCCCCAGGCAGAAGAAGAAGAAACCTGCCCACCAGCCATCCCGCTAACCCGGGGGGGGGGGGGGAGAGACAGAGAGAGAAAGAGAGAAAGAAAGAAAGAAAGAAACCAATTTCCCCGCCAGCCACCACACTAACCATCACTAATAAAACCCACAGTTACATATTGTTTCCTTCTCATCCATGCAGGAATGAACAACTCAGACAAGAGGAACTTTGTAGATCAGACTTTGAAGCTCTACGAAGGAAACTTAAGGACTTTAGAACTTTGACTGGTGTCAAAGTGAGGGATTTGGTTTTTGGGACCATGGGCTAAACTTCCTGGAAGACGAACTGCTAGCAAGAGAAAGCTAGCCACCTCATAAGGACTGGGAAGAATGTGTTTGGCCACAGCATGAAGAACTTCATCGGAGGGCTTTGAACTGAATTGGAAGGGGGAGGAAGACACAAGCACAAAGGTAAAAATAGATGAAGACTTATGCTCAATAAGAGGAATGGACCAAATAGTTCTAATGGGGGTCAGTCATTACATTGACATAAATAATAATTTTCATTAAAATGTACAAAGAAAAGCAGGCCACAAATCTCACAATTTCCAGTGAGTATGGGAAACAAACAGGAAGAACTGGAAATCCGACCGACCGACCAATCAAGGAGAGGATGCAGATGGAACTTTTGAAAAATAAATTGCAAGTATTTCAAAGAGGCACAATGTAGTAGCGATGGGAGATTTCAGTTATCCTGATATCTGTTGGGAGGCAAATTCTGCCAAGTATGGCCCTTCCAAGAAATTCCTGGCTTGTGTGGCTGATAAGGAATTGCAGGGATGGCATTAGGAAAGCAAAAGCTGAGAATGAGCTGAGGCTAGTTAAAGACACTAAAAGCAACAAAAAAGCATTCTTCAAGTATGTGCGTAGAAAAAGTCAAAGAAAAGAAACAATGGCTCAGATACTCAATGGAGATGGAAATATGATAACAGAAGTCAAAGAAAAGTCAGCAGTTCTCAATTCCTATTTTAGCTCAGTCTTCACCTAAAGGACAGACTATGAAAGGTCTCAGCTGAAGATTGATAAACAAATAGTAATGGAATACCTTATTACCTTGAATAAGTTCAAATCCCAAGGGCCAGATGAACTGCATCCTAGAGTATTGAAGGAACTGACGGAAGAACTCTCAGAACCATTGTCCATTATTTTTCTTGAAATCATGGGAAATGGGTGAGGTATAAGTCAATCGGAGGAGGGCTAATGTTGTCCCTACCAACAAAAAGGGCAAAAAGGAGGAACCTGGGAACTACAGACCAATCAGCCTGATATCAATCCCAGGGAAAATTCTGGAACAGATTATAAAGTGGTCACTATGCAAATACCTAGAAAACAAAACAGTAATAACTAGAAGCCAACACGGATTTGTCAAGAATAAATCCTGCCAGGCTAATCTGATCTGAAGACCTCCAACAAATCATGAATCATTTTAGCAAGGCCTGCCAAGACTTTGGACTGACAATCAGCCTGAAGAAAACACAAGTCATGGGCCAGGGCGTGGACTCACCTCCCTCTATTACCATCTCCACACAAGAATTGGAGGTTGTTCAGGACTTTGTGTACCTTGGCTCAATGATCTCTGACACTCTCTCCCTAGATGTCGAGCTGGATAAATGCATTGGCAAAGCAGCTACCATGTTATCTAGACTCACAAAGAGAGTATGACTTAATAAGAAGCTGACGGCATATACCAAGATCCAAGTCTATAGAGCCTGTGTCCTGAGCACACTCCTGTACTGCAGTGAGTCCTGGACCCTTTGTGCACGGCAGGAGAGGAAGCTGAACACGTTCCATAGGCATTGTCTCTGACGCATTTTTGGTATCACCTGGCAGGACAAAGTTCCAAATAGAGTAGTCCTAGAACAAGCTGGAATTTTTAGCATGTATACATTACTAAAACAGGGACGTCTATGTTGGCTTGGACATGTTGTGAGAATGGCTGGTGGTCAGATTCCAAAAGATCTCCTGTATGGAGAATTAGTGCAGGGAAATTGCCCCAGAGGGAGACCACAGCTGCGATACAAGGATATCTGCAAGCGGGATCTGAAGGCCTTAGGAATGGACCTCAAAAGATGGGAAACCTTGACATCTGAGCGTTCAGCCTGGAGTCAGGCGGTGCAGCATGGCCTCTCACATTTTGAAGAGACCCTTGTCCAGCAGGCCGAGGCAAAGAGGCAGTTACGAAACCAGCAAAATCAGGGAGCTGGACAGGGGACAGATTGTATTTGTCTTCAGTGTGGAAGGAATTGTCATTCTTGAATTGGCCTTTTCAGCCACACTAGATGCTGTTCCAAGTCCTCTATTCAGAGCACGTTACCACAGTCTCTCGAGACTGAAGGATGTCTAATATAAAAAAACTGATCTCATGTTTTGATTGGGTGACCTCCCTGATAAACTAAGGGAATGGTGTAGATGTAGTATAGCTTGGCTTTAGCAAAGCTTTTAACAAAATGTTCCATGATATTCTGATTAGAAAGTTAACTAGGTGTGGGCTGAATAGAACAAGTCAGGTGGATACACAATTGGATATAGAATCATACTCAGAGGGTGATAATTAATGGCTCCTTCTCCAACTGGGAGGAGGTAACAAGTGGGGTGTGCCAGGTCTCAGTCCTGGGCCCAGTGCTCTTCAACATTTTAATTAATGATCGGGATCAGGAGATACAGAGAATGGAAATCTAATTTGTGGATCACACAGAATTCAGTGGAATATCTAACAGCCTGGAAAATAGAAAAAAATTAAAAATGATCTAGATCAGCTTGACTGAAAACAACAGAATGAAATTCAACAGGGATAAGTGCAAAGTATTGCATCTGGGAAAAAGAAACCAAACACACAGTTACAGATGGGGGATACCTGGCTCAGCAATACTATGACCGAGAAGGATCTTGGAGTCATTGTAGATCCAAGTTGAATATGAGTCAACAGTATGATGTGGCTACAAAAAAGACAAATGCCTTTAGAAAAGAAGACTTAGGGGAGATACGATAGCACTTTTCAAATACTTGAAAGGCTCAGAAGAGGGGCAGGATCTGTTCTTAATCATATCAGAGTGCAGGACATGCAACAGTGGGCTCACGTTACAGGAATGCAGATTTCAGTTGAATATCAGGAAAAACTTCCTAACCATTAGAATAGTACAATAATGGAACCGATTACCTCAAGAGGTGGTGAGTGCTCCAACACTGGAGACATTAAAGAGAAATTTAGACAATCACCTGGCAGATATTCTTTGATTTGTATTCCTGCCCTGAGTAGGGGGTTGGACTTGATGGCTTTATAGACCCCTTCCAACTTCATGATTCTATTATTCTATGGTTCCATAAATCCTGTCCATGAGCCACCCCACTAACCCAGAGGAAAGAAGAAGAAACCTGCCTGCCAGCCACTCCACTAATCCAGGGGGAAGAAGAATCCTGCCTGCCAGCAAAAGCAGGGTTTCATTGCAGTGAGACGAGTTGGGTTTCGGGCGCGCTTCTGAAACTGACCAAGACCCCTTGGTTTCAAGGCCCCCAAATTAGGGGGCAAAAGGACGGTCTGCTAGGAAAAACAGCATCTGAAGCAGCAGAGTTGACAGAAAGGGGGAGAGAAGACGGTGGAAGCTGTTTCCCCCTGAAGTCTCATCTGAGTGCACGGACCAAGGAGGAAGCCATCTTGGGCAAAGCGCTGGGAACACCCCTTGCAGAGAGTGGGTGAGTACAGAAGCATTTTGGAAAATATTTTCACCAGGACTCTGAGTAAGTCAAGATGTTTGCTTTATATAAGGAAAACCTTTATGGACCTAAAACAGTACAGAAAAAGAGATGAGCATAATGAGTCAGTGAAAGCGGTTTCTACCTTTTAACTTTCTGAGCCATGGTAGAAGTGAGCCTCCCCCCTCAGCCTTGACCAGGAGAAGGAGAAGAAGAGAAGGAGAAAGAAGGAGGAGGAGGAGAAAATCATTTTGTGAATAAACTGTATTAATTGAAGGCAAAGAGTCGCTCCCACGAAAGAGTCCAATTTTAAACTGTCTCATTGCAATGCTGATGGTTCTTACTAGAATCAGAGACTAGAACTTTTGAACATTGGAAGAGTTTTAGTTTGTTTACCATCATCGGAGTGGAAGCATCTCTGTTTTCTTTGGCACTACGGTGGAGGAGACCCTCCCTCCCTCAGCCCAGAGCTTTGATTGGAAGTGGGAGAGGAAGGGAGAAGGACATTAAGTGAAGGAAACTGTTTTAATGAAGACAAAACCTCACTCCCCAGTTACCTACCCCCAATTACTGAGGCTGCAGAGATCGATTGAACTGCTAATGCTATTTGCCTCAAGGCACTGTCTGTTCCCTTAAACACCCATTGTTTTGATTTGCTGATTGTGGGAACTCTCTAACTTGAGGGAAGCTCTAATCTACATTTCAGATTTGTTATGTAAACAGTGCTGAATAAAAGTAAAGTAAGGCAACAGCAATAGCACCCTTAAAAAAAAATTAGAGACATGGCAGCAAGGAGGAAAAGAAAAAATGCCAAGAGGCTCACCTGCACAAGAACAAAGTCTGAGTATGTTATTGGGGCAAGAGACATTTAAGGAGTGGCAACGTAGCAATCAAGATATGTTATCTACAGAGTTACAGCATTTACAAGGAGGGATGGCTCAGCTACCTGAACAAATGAAAGATTTAGGGATGCAAATGACTGATATTAAAAACCAAATTACAGAAAATAAAAAAGAAATAGCTAAAATAACAAAGGCCTAAAAAAAAACAGAAAAAGAGTGGAGACCATGAATGGAGAGCTGGAAGAGATACAATGTGAAAGAAAACAAGATGAAATTAGCTTGCTAAATCTACAAATGGAGTGAGCCAACTTCATAGAATCATAGAATCACAGAGTTGGAAGAGACCACAGGGGCCATCGAGTCCAACCCCCTGCCATGCAGGAATTCCATCAAAGCACTCCCAACAGATGGCCATGCAGCCTCTGCTTAAAAACCTCCAAAGAAGGAGACTCCACCACACTCCGAGGCAGCATATTCCACAGCCAACCAGCTCTGACTGTCAGGAAGTTCTTCCTGAGATTCAGGTGGAATCTCTTTTCCTGTAGTTTGAAACCATTGCTCCTTGTCCTAGTGTCTGGAGTCATGGAAATGTCCCTTCCTCGACATGACATCCCTTCAAATATTTAAACATGGCTATCATGTCCCCTCTTAACCTTCTTTTTGTAAGACTAAACATTCCCAGCTCCCCAAGCCGCTCCTCATAGGACATGGCTTCCAGACCTTTGACCATTTTGGTCACCCTCCTCTGGACATGTTCCAGGTTGTCAATATCCTTCTTGAATTGAGGTGCCCAGAACTGGACACAATACTCCAGGTGAGGTCTGACCAAAGCAGAATAGAGTGGTACTATCACTTCCCTTGATCTAGACACGATACTCCTATTGATGCAACCAACAATTGCATTGGCTTTCTTGGCAGCTGCATCACACTGCTGACTCATGTTCAGTTTGTGGTCTAGCAAGACTCCTAGATCCCTTTCACAGGTACTGTTGTCTAGCCAGATGTCTTCCATCCTATATCTGTGCAGTTCATTTTTTCTGCCTAGGTGTAGGTCCTTACATTTCTCCCTGTTGAAATTCATTTTGTCAGTTTTGGCCCAGGACTCTAATCTGTCAAGGTCATTTTGAATTTTAATCCTGTCCTCTGGGGAATTAGCAACCCCTCCCAATTTGGTATCATCTGCAAATTTAATCAGCATACTCTCTATTCCTTCATCCAAGTCATTGATAAAGCTGTTGAATAGCACAAGGCCCAGAACAGAACCCTGAGGCACCCCACTAGTTACCTCTCTCCATAATGAAGAGAAACCATTGGTGAGCACCCTTTGGGTTCGGTCAGTCAACCAATTACAAATCTACCGAACAGTAGCACTGTCTAGCCCACATTTTACTAGCTTCCTTGCAAGAATATCATGGGGAACTTTGTCAAAGGCCTTACTGAAATCAAGATATGCTACATCCACAGCATTCCCTTCATCTATCAAGCCTGAAACTCTATCAAAAAAAGAGATCAGATTAGTCTGGCATGACTTGTTTTTGAGAAACCTGTGTTGACTTCTAGTGATGACAGCATTGCTTTCTAAGTAATGACAAACTGTGTTTTTAATTATCTGCTCTAGAATTTTTCCGGGAATTGATGTCAGGCTGACTGGGCGATAATTATTTGGGTCTTCTGTTTTCCCCTTTTTGAAGATAGGGACAACATTTGCCCTCCTCCAGTCTGTGGGGACTTCTCCTGTTCTCCAAGAATTCTGAAATATTATTGCCAATGGTTCTGAAATTACTTCTGCCAGTTCTTTTAATATCCTTGGATGTAATTCGTCTGGCCCTGGAGACTTGAATTCATTTAGAGTAGCCAGGTATTCCTGTACTACTTCTCTACCTATTCTGTGCTGCATTTCCCCCACTACATCACCTGTTCTTCGCCCCTCAGGTTGAGAACTATTTTCCTTTTTGGAGAAAACTGAGGCAAAGAAGGTATTGAGAAGTTCAGCCTTTTCCCTGTCCTCTGTTAGTAGTTGGCCATCTTCTCCATGCAGTGACCCTATAATTTCCTTGTTTTTTCCTTTTGCTGCAGGCATAACTAAAAAAAGCCCCTTTTATTGTTTTTAATCTGTCTGGCAAGCCTGAGTTCATTCTGCACTTTTGCTTTTCTTACCTTCCCCCTACATATACTGGCTATTTACTTGTATTCCTCTTTGGTGTTTTCCCCATTTTTCCATTTCTTGTACATGTTTTTTTTAACACTTAGTTCAGTTGAAAGTTCTTTAGTCAACCATTCTGGTTTCTTTAGACATATCCCGTTTTTCCTTCTTATTGGAACAGTTTTAGATTGTGCCTTTAGTATCTCCCTTTTAAGAAATTCCCATCCATCCGGGACTCCCTTCTCTTTTAGTATCTTTGTCCATGGAATTACAGCCAGTAATTCCCTAAGTTTACTGAAATTGGCCTTCTTAAAGTCTAGAATGTGTGTCTGGCTGCACTTGGCTTCCCCTTCCCACTGTATAACAAATTCCAAGAGAGCGTGATCACACCCACCTAAGGACCCCACCACTTCAACCCCATTAATAAGGTCATCCCTGTTGGTTAAGATCAGATCTAAAATAGCTGATCCCCTTGTTGCCTCTTCCACCTTCTGGACCATGAAATTGTCTGCAAGGCAAGTGAGGAATTTGCTGGACCTTATGTTCTTGGCAGAGTTTGACTGCCAACATATATTGGGATGGTTGAAATCTCCCATTACTACTGCATCTCTCCCTTTTGAATGTGTGGCCATCTGCTCCAGGAAGGCATCATCCAACTCCTTGGGCTGGCTTGCGGGTCTGTAGTATACCCCCACAATGACATCCCTCTTGTTTCTCTCCCCCTTAATTCTTACCCAGATGCTCTCAAACTGGCTTCCTGGATTTAAGTCCTGGATTTCTTCACAAGTATAATCATCCTTGACATATAAAGCTACTCCTCCTCCTTTCTTGCTAGGTCTATCTCTCCAAAATAGTTTGTACCCCCCAATAACTACATTCCAGTCATGAGTTTCACCCCACCAGGTTTCAGTGATACCTATTACAGTGGTGCCTCGACTTACTACCATAATCCGTTCCAGAAGATGGACGTAACTTGAAATGGTCGTAAGTCAAAGCACCATGTCCCATAGGAATGCATTGAAATGCAATTAATCCGTTCCGGCCGGAAAAAAATCACCAAAAAAAAATCACTGCAAGACTCATTGGAAACGTGATTAATCCCTTCCAGCCAAAGGGGGGGGGGGGGAGAAAAGCAATCAAGCGTGCAAGACCCATTGGAAATGCACAGAAAACAAACGGAGCAGATCGGAAATGCACAGAGAACAAAGGGGGGCAGGTTGGAAATGCAAAGAAAACAAAGGAAAAAGCAAGGGAAGCATGCAGGACCCATCGGAAATGGGGAAACCCCCCCAAAAGCAACCAAACCCCCCAAGACCCATCGGGAATGGGGGGAAGCCAAAAAGCAACCAAACCCCCCAAGACCCATCAGAAATGGGGGGGAAAAAACAAAAAACAAACAAACCCCCCAAGACCCATCGGAAATGGGGAAAAACACTCCAAAAAGCAACAAAAAACCCCAAGACCGATCAGAAATGGGGAAAAAACCAACAAACAAACAAACCCCCCAAGACCCATCACAGCACAGAAACATAACCCCCCCCCCCCCCCCCGCTCAAAACCATGCTGCAAAAACACCCAGAACAGTTTTTAAAAAGCAGAAAACAGCACCTTACCTTACCAGGCAGCCCAAAGCCTCCTTGCAAACACACACACACATGCTCACTCAGAAGCAGAAGCGAGGCAGTCCCAAGCCTCCTCCGATGCACACTCTCTAACTGCTGGGGCGAAAGAGCTACAAAGAAGCAGCCTCGTCGCCACCTACAGTTAGAAATTTGAATTTCCTGCCTTTTTTCCCTGCCTTTTTCTGTTCGTAAGTGGAAGCTCCGGTCGCAAGTAGAAGCAAAATTTTGTGGCCGGAGCTGGTCGTAACTTGAAATGGTCGTAAGTAGGGACGTTCGTAAGTCGAGGCGCCACTGTATATCATATTTATTTTGCTGTATTAAGAGTTCCAGTTCATATTGTTTATTTCCCATGCTCTGTACATTAGTGTAGAGATATTTAGGACCATGTGTTTTTTTCTTCCCCTTGTTGTTCTCTAGTACTACTTGCCCTGCTGGACTTTTCTCACCAGCACTTGCTGAATTTCTGCCCTGAAAACTATTGTTTCCCTCCCCCCAGAACTCAGTTTAAAGCTCTCCTGATCAGATTTGTGAGCCTCTTAGCAAAAACATTACTGCCAACAGCTGTGAGGTGCACCCCATTCCCTGCCAAAAGACGATCTTTGTGAAATAGCAGACCGTGGTCCAAGAAGCCAAATCGCTCCTGGCGGCACCATCTGTGGAGCCAGTTGTTCACCTCCATTATTCTTCTCTCCCTTCGTGGGCCATGTCCTTCAACAGGGAGGAGAGATGGGATTACAAACTGCGCACCCAAGTCCTTCAGCTTCCTACCCATATCCTCATAATCCTTTGTGATGTCCTGAAAGCTATGCCTCGCAGTGTTATTGGTTCCCACATGAACCAAAAGGAAAGGGTAAGAGTCAGTGGGCTTAATGAGTCTTGTCAGTCTCTCTGTTACATCACGAATTTTGGCTCCAGGGAGACAGCACACCTCACAATTCATCTTGTCAGGCTTGCAGATTGTGGCTTCTGTTCCTCTGAGCAAGGAGTCCCCAACCCCACAACTCATCTCCTCTGAAGCTTGGTAGGGGACACTTGATGTACAGATTGTTCCTGGGTCCTCTGGATATTCTCTGCAGGCTGACACTGCTGCTCTTGCTGCTGTTCCATTTCCTGATTAATAAGGGAGAGAGGTTGGAATCTATTCTGTAGCTCCATACTCTCTGTAAGGTTCCTAGGCCTTCTACTTCTGTGTGTGACATTCCTCCACATGTCTGCCTCCTGTATTTGTGAACTGCCTTCCTCCTCAATGATATTTTCCATGTGTTCTGTATTGAAGATGGTCTTCACTGCCCCATCCAAGAAATCCTCATGCTCCCTAGTAATCCGAAGGTTAGAAACATGGGCCTCCAGCTGCCAGACCTTATCTTCCAAGTGGGCCACCAACTTGCACTTGGTGAATGTGTAGCCAGGCACATCCTTTGGCAAGAATACAAACACGCCACAGCTGTTGTAGGTGACTGGAGCGACTCCGCCACTCTCCATATTGAACAATTAGGTCAGTTAATTTAAAAAAAGAGAAGAAAGAAAGTCTGATCCTCTCCCTAAAACTCCCCTGCTAAACACCGTGTAAGCACCCCCTGTTTGCCTTGCCTGTTTGCCAAGCACTGAGAGCACACAGTCAGAAACAAACTTACTCACAGAAACCTTAAAAAACCCACACCCAGTGGAGGATGGCTTCCCAGACACAGCTCTCCTTCTGCTCCCTCTGCAGGGACTAAATACTTAGATTCCAGAATTTCCCAGAACAAAAAGGAGAAGACACAGTGCAAGTGGTGACTATTTTTTTAGCCACACTTATGGAGATGCAACCAGGGGAAGTTCAGCAAAATACAGATATAGTACGAAGAATTAATATAGCATACACAAGGAGTAATAATCTCCCCAGAGAAATTAATGTCAAATTCACGAGAATGGCATTTCTCGTGAACATTTCCGAATGTTTCTCGTGAACATTTCCGAGACAAAGTTTTAAGAAACATGCAAGATAAAGCATCTAGTATAAAAGATAAAGAAATTAAGATTTTGAAACATTCCGTGGCAAATAAGACAGAAAAGGAGACAATATATGGAGCTGACATCCCTCTTGAGAGCAAATTTGATTACATACAAGTGATTGATGCCTGAAGGTGTCTTCTTCCAATTTCAGTTGCAGAGATATTCTATTAACTCAACAATGAAGGCAGAAGACTTTATGGGGAAAGGGGGAAATGGCTGGGTAGGAAAGAAGGGAAAAAGGCAGATGAGAAACAGGAAGAGGAGCAATCAAGTGGATCATCGGGGTCAAATACAGCAGGAAGTCTAGAATTGGAGCTAGAAGATCAAATGCGAAGCTCTAAAGGAAAGCCCACCATGGAAACAAGAGGATCCAAGAGGAGGAAAGAAAACCCTAAGAATAAAGATGGACCAAACGAATAAAAAATGGCTCAGAACTCTTTCAGTTAATGTAAATGGCTTAAGGGATGTGGTGACACTGCAGGTTAAACCGCAGAAGACTCTGTGCTGCAAGGTCAGAAGACCAGCAGTCGTAAGATCAAATCCACGCGACGGAGTGAGCTCCCGTCACTTGTCCCAGCTCCTGCCAACCTAGCAGTTCGAAAGCATGTAAATGCGAGTAGATAAATAGGTACCACCACGGTGGGAATGTAACGGTGTTCCGTGTCTAGTCGCGCTGGCCACGTGACCACGGAAACTGTTTACGGACAAACGCTGGCTCTACGGCTTGGAGACGGGGATGAGCACCGCGCCCTAGAGTCGGACACGACTGGACTAAAAATGTCAAGGGGAACCTTTACCTAAATGGCTTATATTCACCTCAAAAACATAAAAGAATTTACTAACAACTGCAGAACGTAAAATTGGATATTATCTGCCTCCAAGAAACCCATATAAACATCAAAATCTATTAGAAAATAAAAAAGTAGGAGAAGTATTTATAGCATCAGATTCGAATAAAAGAGAGAGGGGGGTATGGCAACATATATACAAAAAGAATTAGACCCCAAGCCAGTTTTTGCATCTGAGGATGTGAGGGTACTAATGGTGGGAATTCAAAATGAGGCAAAAAAAAGGTGTTGATTGTTAATATATATGCCCCTAATGAAAATCAAGAACTGTTCTATGAAGAACTTCAAAAAGAAATAGTAATGAGAGAATATGTTTAAAATTTATGAAAATCTTTTTAATAAGTGTTGGAAATGTAAAATATAGGAGGGTATTTTCTATCATGTTGGGTGGCTATGCAGGGAAGCAGAAAATTACTGGAGATTAGTACATGAAATGTTGAAAAAAATTGGACGTTGTGTGATACCATTTAAACCAGAATTGTTTCTACTGAATATTATGCCTGAGATTGTAGATAAAGAAATGAGATATTTGATAATACATGTAATTACTACATGTAACAATATGGGAAATATTGAAAAAAAAAAGCAGAAATATCATCCCTAGAAGAACTGACAGAAAAGATACTGGAAGTGGCAGGGATGGACGTATTAACAGAAGCACTAAATGAAAGGTCATCTCAAAAAGGACCCAAAAACTGGGAATGATTTTACACCTGGACTTGAAATGTGGATTGGAAAGCATGGGGCAGGGGGAGAATATGAAGGTCCAACTAGAGAATGGAGAGATTAGTAACTATAGCAATTCTGGTAAAACCTGTTACGTTGTAACTTTTTGTTATCTTCTTCTTGTATAAGTGGATGTAAAAGTATTCTCTCACTCTCTGGAATTTTACCTTTCCCCTCCCTATATCTATTCCCCCAGACTTGCATCCCTCTATCCCCAATCATATCCCTATTGAAAATGAATAAAAATTTGAAATGAAAAAAAAAGAATCCTGCCGGCCACCCACCCTGCTAACCCAGGGGGAAGAAAGGAAGGAAGTAACAAACCAATTTCCATACCAGCCACCCAGCTAACCCCTGGGGAAGAAGAAGAATCCTGCTCACCAGCCACTCTACTAACCCAGTGGGAAGAAGAATCTTGCTCGCCAGCTACCGTACTAAGCCAGGGGAAGAAGAATCTTGCCAGTATATATGGCCAGATGAACAAAATTGCCTTACTTCATGCCCAGGTCACGGGACTCAAAGACTGCAAACCTCCATGACAGCCATCTCCACAAAATTGTCCGGAAATGGTCATTCACCAGCACCTCAAACAACCCCCAAGGCCACATCTTCATTCCATGTGGCTGATTTCTGCTGTTTCCCCCTTGAGATTCAGCTCATACTTTTCTATATGCCCCACCATGCCTGCCACTATGCCACCTCTGAGTTGAACACATGCTACTATGCCACCCGTGGGAGGAAAATGGCAACACCTGCCACTATCCCACCTCTGAGAGTCAGAGGATAATGCTTACACCAGGCTGTCACTATGCCACCTATATCTCCGCAACCTCTGTCACTTTCCCGGGGGGATTTACTTTCTGGGTATACACCTGGATGTCCAAACCCCAAACTTCACCAAAATTAGAGGACTTGTAGAGGAGAGTCAGGGAAAGCTTCTCTGTCATTTTTGTCTCTCTTGTTTTCTGGGAGGGGGAGTTTTATAAGGTTTTAAAGGCAAAACAAATCGATTCATTGATTAATTGGGAAAAAATCATAAATTTGTCCTTGATGAATCATGTATCAAAATGAATTATTATTTTCCCAATTTGTGCCCATCTCTAATGGACATTTCATTATGTGTATGCATTACACATGTACTTCAGCTTGCATACATTACTGCAGTGTTTTTTGTTCTTATTAATCCTTTTACCTAGCAAAGCCCTCCAGGTCAAGACTAGCCGATATTTCAGATAATTACTAGGAATTTCCACAGGAATTTTTCCAAAGGGAAACAAGGCTGCCTAAGGATGTGTCAGAAGAACTCATAGCACACGCTACTTCAACATATCTGGGCATTTTCCTTGTGTGAATTTTGCATGCTTGGTTTGATCCTTGATACATTAGAAACTAAGAAGGTGATATGAGAACCCACTAATGGACAGGAAAAGACAACAAAGAAGTAGCTAGAAAGAATAACCCATGGTTTTGGATGTCACAGGAATCAAATGAATAGAACCTAAACTCTTAACTCATCATAATATCTAAGCCTGGTAGGAAAAGACCTATGAGTGTAATGTAGAAATTGAGTACAAGTAAAATAAAATAAACAGAAAGCAAGAAGTAGCATTACTTATACAGGATGTGAACACATGGAAGAGGATCCAGAACTTAGAGCATAGAAGGCTGGTAACAATTAAAGGCAACCAGCATTGGTTCACTAGGGGGTCTACTACAAATTTCCAAGTTAGAGTGAAGAACGAGGCCTTCCTAGATCAGATTTTGAAACATTTAAAGGATATAGCAATAATGTGAGGCTTCAACTCCTCAGATATCATTTGGGATTCCTAATCTGCCACGAATGTGAGATCTAACGAATTCCTAGCTTGTCTAGCTGACTATTTTGTTTTCCAAAAGGTGGAAGAAACAGCAAGAGGAGCTGGACTTGATCCTTACCAATGGGGAATAGTTTGTCAATGAAGTGGAAGTAGTAGTTTGAAGCAACTAAACCCTATTCAGGTTCATTACACTAAGAAACAGGAAAGCTAAGAGTAGCAAATGTGTGCATGTACACACATATACACATGCACACACAATTTTAGGGAAGTCATTGGATAATGCTGGCATCTGGACTTCATAATATTTGAGAAGTTAAAAACTGGAGGTATCATAAAATGTTATCTTGCCTTGAGTGTGTGTGCACAGAATTCTAGACTGTAACAATCGCCCCAGGTTGAGACTTTTTGTGATGCAATGAGGGAGTGCTACAGGAGCTCATTGGGACTCTTACATGTAGGAAATGGGAGCAAGGGTAAATCACCAAGGATGTGAGCACAAGCAGATAGTCAGTATCTCTGTAGAGAAAGTCAGAAGGGCTAAAGCTCAGAATAGCTTGCAAGAAAAACAAATAACAATAACAAAAAAAATATTGTTCTTTGCCCCACCAGCTCGGAGTAACGAGGCGAGACACAGGAGATGAGTTGAAATAAGGGCCACTTTTTATTAAACATTAAGCACAACATTCCCTTTCACAAGGGGGCCTATAGTAGGGCGGAATCATGATCTGTATCTGGGGCTGGTCTTGCCCCAGACACAGACTTTCACTGGGTGAGTTCCCATAAGAAGTGCAATCCCCCTAGGATGCAGACGGGATGAGACTCCCAACTGAAGGCAGTTTGTGCCCCTGGGGACCCCCAGCTCATCCCCCTCCCAGTGAAGAAACCTTGGGATCTACAACAATGGGAGTTAGGACAGCTTACATGCCTGGCAGGTGCCACTTTCCAATTGATGCCTTCCACCACTACCTGCCACAGCATAGGGGTTACTCAGTATGCCCCATGCCCCCCACACAGACCAAAAGATTTGGTCATAAGGCCCCCTTGGGATCATGCAAGGAAATATCAAGGCCCTTGTCAGCAAGGTGCACACTGTCACTCCGGTATAAGTCCAGGCCTCCATGCATATGTTCGGATATGCTGCAACAGACCCCAGGCCTGCCAACGCAGTCCTGCCACCTCCAGTTGACTCTGCTGAGCCTTATCAATACACACTGGGTCACCATCGGCCCTCCATACTCACCGTGGCAGCATTTTTAACCACACTATTGGACTTCGAGAAACCTGGCCAGTAAGGCCTGCCATCCACAGTCACCTGTCAATTAAGAGACTTGCCCATCATTGGGCTAAGTCATTTCCACCAGGTGAACCAACACAATGTTGATGGCAAGTCATTGCAACCTTGGGAATCCAGGTCCATAAACCTGTCCCACAAAAAAGGCCCCTCGGACCTCTCCACTCCAATGCAGCCCACACTCAGAGGCCCAGGTTCTGCTCCCAGCTTGAACAAACTTGGCTGCCCAAAACATGAATCTGGGAGACCAGTCAGCAGAACACACCTCCAGGATGACAGGAACTCTGGACCTGCAAAACAAGAAACCAAGCACCATAACCCTGGGCTATGACAATGATATATATGACAATACCCATTATATATATGGGAAGACCCTCTCTCCACGTGCTTGATCCCTTTTCATCATAGCCCAAAGCTACAGCAGTTGATCACATGCCTGTGTGGAACAAGTACATCCTAAACCTCCACCCAACTATCCTGGCCTACTGTAGGGCCTACCAAGACAACTACCTAAATTGGAATTTAGTTAATGTGGCCCTGCATGTGGTGAAAAGCACTCCTTAACCCTCATCTTTCAAAGCTCCTGCATGGCATGCACATGTTGAATTCAGCCACAGAACACCTCCCCAGTGAAGTGATCTGTCCTTTCCCTGGTTGATCTGTTTTGGACTATTTTAGGCAGCATGGCAATGGAATCAATTGTCTTGAGGTGGTGCATTCTCCAACACTGGAGGCACTCAAGATATATTTAGACAAACACCTGGCAGATATTCTTTGCTTTGTATTCCTGCCTTGAGCAGGGAGTTGAACTCAATGGCCTTATAAGCCCCTTCCAAATTCATTATTCTATTGATTTTATGAAACTATGATCTTCGCCACTACATAATGAACCAGTCTTCGAAGACCACCACAGTGGACATCTGGGAATGTCATCTGGAACCTATCTGCTCGAGATGCCACCACCACCTTGCTTAATCTAGATCCCCCCCCCCCCCAAAATGCAACCTTAGACAAACTAGCCTCCTGGACTTTCCAACAAACTGGAGACCAAACAGCTAACATGGATGGTGTCACTGGACTCCATTTATCCTTCTCTTTACCTTGCTCACTACACCACCTGTCCCTCATTTCCAAATACTAAAATCTGTGGTGAAGTCTCAATACCTCTGAGCCTTGGCATTAAAGCCAGGGCTGACATTATACTCCAACTAAATCAGTGCTCTGAACCCCTGCTATGTAAATAAAAAACCCAAACTGTAAAAGGTGGTTGTCGCGCACCCCCAGTGTTCCTAGTTTGTTTCCCTCAGACCCAGGTCCCACTTTCGGGCACGCCTTTCTTAATTCTCCATACAGCAACTGCCACCAGTGGATCTTTATCCACACTTTACCAATAATGCTGCCTGGACACGTGTTGTCAAATATAACTGATTATTTATTGTGTAGTTCTTGAATCACATAAGTATATTAATAGATGTAGTATTAGGTTGCACTCATTACTTGGATATTACACACGTTTCTTTTATTTGTATTACTTTTCATATAAATCACTGGAATACTATCTGATGACTGTCTATTCATTTTACTTCTATCTTTTAACTATTCTTTAATCTATAAACCAACTATACCACACCAACTTTCCCATCTCTCTCATAAACCTCTCTAAACCTCCTCTCTCCTTCTCTCTCAGTTTCCAACTGTCTCTGACTCCGCCCTCCTGTCCTCTCATAGGCTGCAGCTCTAGAGCTCCACATGATGGACAGGTGGGACATGGGCATTCCGCCACAGTGGTCCATCTGGCTAAGCTAAATGTGGCCTAGCCCAGTCTACCACAAAATAGAAACTTTCACCTACTGCCATGTATGCATGCCCAGTGCTAGTTACAACTGCCATAGCCATGGCTCGATTACCTATCACCAACGCTCCAGCCTCCACTGGCATGATATCTGCTTAGCCTCACAAAGGTGCCGCAAGAAGGAACTCCCTAGCACCACCACCCTACTAGCAATATTAAGGTGGTCTACTACTTCCTGCTTTTTCAATGAACTTTTCCCTGGGTAATAAGTCCCTCGAACTGCAGGCACAGGCAGCTTATTTGATTGCTGCAAGGTATCAAATTATCTCAAGAAATGGTGAGTGCTCCATCACTGGAGGCAGTCAGACAAACTTAGACAACCACCTGTCAGGTATCTTTTGATTTGTATTCCTGCATTGAGCAGGGAGTAAGACTCGATGGCCTTATAGACCTTGTCCAACTTCTTTATTCTATGATTCTGTCCAGCTCTATACCAAAGTAAGTCAGCACCAGTAGGCCATTGCATGTAGGTATGGGAAAAAAACATTTTAAAAACTTATATGGTGCACCCCTCCTATGTTGTTTCTACCGGCAAAATATGAATGTACACCAAATTTCAGGTCATTTGGTGATGTTTTGACCCCCACCCAACACGATTAACTGATTTAGTTCATAAATCATCGTTTTCCTACATGCCAAAAATATTTGTAATATAAGACAGTTTATTATATAGAGAAGACAAACTACTTATGTAGTAACTAACAAGTTTGGTAATATTGTACACACAATCATATCAAATCACTTTACTGGATTTAAGGTTTTGTGGAGGAGAATGTTAATTTCTTTAATGTCTTTTTTTGAAAGTTGGGAATTTGTTTGCAGTGATATTCGACCACTTGCAATAAAAACTGTTTTTGTGTTTCATCATTGGAAACACTAGTTGAGAAGTCTTGGATTAGTTTCACAGCCTGTTCCAACAGATCATTCACCACTTTGACATGCCGCACATATGTCTCAGCTTCTTGGTAATTGGGATCATTATGCCATTCACTAACAGGTTTTCCTAGCCAGTCGGTGCCAATTCCCATGCTGTGAAACAAGAACCAGGATTTAGGCCCAATAAGGGATTATAGTTTTGTACTGTGGCTCAGAATAGGAAAAGTTGGATGGCCCCTTTCAAAATCTTTTGGTCCAGGAATTCGGAGCAATGTTCAAGCAATCTGCTGCCGTTCTGAAGAGGAAAGTCTGTTTGAAAATAGAGAGAACACAGCACATTCTTCGCTTAAGTACCAGAAGTGCCTTTCCATGGCTTTTATGGCTGCATTTGCAACTTGTGGATCATGCTTGCAATACTTGTTCAAGTCATGCCATAGCTTGAGATCATTATATCCTGCATTGGCCCCAATGGATGAAGAGAGCCAGTTTTCAATGTAGAATAGTGCATTAAATTTGCATAGTGCTTCCAGTTTACTGATCATGGCTTTGTCATAACCTGCTAGAGCACTGAAAGCCAACATCTTTGCAGGATACAAAATGGATGGCATCCATCGAGCATGGTGCGCTGCTCCTGGTTTCAGCCAGTGTATTCCTCTTTCAGGTGTCTCACCCAGAAGTATCAACATCAATTCAGCACATTGCCGATAGTCAGCGTGAGGTAGCAAGGTCTTTCTATTTGAAGTAGAAAGTATTCTCTTCAGTGATTGTATAGAATTTTCCTTAGTGAGTTTCAAAGACCTGTCTTTCTAGGGTCTTAAAATCAGCTTCTGTGTTAATAGTTGACCAAATAGAGTCCCTGAATTGAATGAAATTGGTGTTTTCAGGACCTGATGTTGCACCAAACAATTATTTGTGAATTGAACTCAGGATTCTTTCAAATATGTGATGCCGACAAGCCAGAGTAAACAACTTCTTGTCAAAGTGGTTTTCCAGCCGAACACAAGCTCCAATTTTCCATCCTCAGTTTGAAGCTGTAGTGTCAAAAACAAGGGATCTCACATTATCTGAAATCTCCCACTCGTTTGCGAGGGCAAACGTAGCTCTTGCTTGTTCTTCTCCTGTTATGTTTGTAATTACTGGGATACCAAGAACTTTGCCTTCTTCAAAGTCTGGCATACCAGATACCAGAATCCCTAGCCTTTCTTAGTTTTCTTTTTTGAAGTCTGGAACCAGTTTACCATCCCAATGTAGTGTTGAGTGCTTCGGTGCTGTGAATGTAGCCTTAATTGCTTGCACTGATGATTTCCTAACTTCTTTACCTGCTGTCCATGTGCTTTAATTGAAAGACTTGCTTTTTCCAGTGGAACTCCACCTTCTGTAAGAATTGCTCCCATGAATGCTATTCATTGACCAGTTGATAGATTAAGCTTGTCTCCCATGGTTGATATGGTTTTGCTTGTAAATGGATTTCTGAGTAGTGTTAAAGCAATTGATGAACTTTTTTTATGAAGTGTTGTATCTGTACCTGTTGTACCACTGCTAGTTGAAGGAAATACAAACTCTGGATCTTCGTATTGCACAATTAATTCATTGAGTTTTGCTTTGGAATGTCCTGCTCTGATAGGCGTCACAGGGATGCCAGATTGCTCCCAAAACTGTTCTGCCTTCAGGATAACAAATTTTATAACATCATCCCTTTTCTCTTTCTACATGGTCCTGCTCTGATAGGCATCACAGGGATGCCAGATTGCTCCCAAAACTGTTCTGCCTTCAGGATAACAAATTTTATAACATCATCCCTTTTCTCTTTCTACATGGGTCCACGATTGAGAAAAACAAAGTAGCTAAGCACATTCCCATTGGTGGGGAGTTGAGATCCTTTTTTGGGGGTCAAATCTTGCAGTAAATTACCTATCAGCCACGCTTCAGAAACATCTCTATCATCCTTTCTAAGTACCGGGTGGTTTGGTGTGGATGAAATTGGAGAAACTACTTCCTGAGGTGGTTCTTTTTCCATATTTTCACTCATTGCTACCTTGGTTACAACGTATAAAAGATAAAGCAAAAAGTTTACAACTTGCTACCATGTTGTCAATGTCCGTTTTGAACAGAAAACTATTTTTGAGGTGGGCGGGGGTCAAAACATGGCCTACAGACCTGAAAATTTGCAGGCAATTATGTTTCAGTAATGATAACAATATGGCAGGGGTGCACAAGGAACATTTGAAAAATAATTTTTTTTACAATGGCCTAAGCACCAGTGATGGCTCTTCTGTTTTCTCTCCGTTAAGGGTGCACCTAACTCTCCTGTCAAACTCTGAAAGTCTGCCATAAGCTGTCCGCATTGGGCAGAGCCTAATTTCCCGCATAATCAAAATTTAAATAATGCCCCACTGTGAAAGTCCAGTCCTGCATTTGATCACCCCCTCCTAAAAAGAGCTAACATGCTCAAAATTCCACACAAGGTCAAGCTGTCCATTGGCAGCACCCTATCCATGTAAAAGGAACCTTCCACAGAAACCCCAAGAATCTAAAATCCTATGGGTGTGCTGAGGAAGATGAATGCAGACTTGATGTCACACTTCACCATCTGATCCCCCAACACCACACGCATACACCATGAGCCCAGCTGGTTCAAAAGATGTGTAATGGACACTAGGTAATTTATGAGTGATCCTATCATTAACTAAATCTTTTTCAGGATAAGACATGTGGTGAATTGAATCAAATTCACCTGCTGTCCTCTTTGGTACAGACTCCTCATGGTGAAACCCTAAAGTTAGGGACTAGAGGTGCTAGGAATGGGCCCCCCATCCAGATCCTTTCCACCAATGCCAGAAGGAGAAGGCCTCCAAGCAGCAAGGACTGATCCCTTCTAGGGAAAACATCCCTATCGGCAGAATTATTCCCTATATCAGGGATAGCCAGGAAAGACTTCCCTGTTGCCTTTGCTGCAACCCCGGTATCTAACTTGGCAAGTGCCGCTGCAGATATAGAGCTTTCCAAGGCTGTGATGGTGTGCCCCAGCCTGCTACAGCAGTGTACTGGTCCCAAAAGGGGCCAGTGTCCCCAGCCCCACTGAAGGGGGATGAACCTGGTGGGTTGGCCAGACCCCAAGGCCAAATGTTCAAACCCGAAGAGTTGATTGTTCTGGCAGCAGACTCACCTAGCACCATGTCTGGATGATGCCACCACACTGCTTTACTGGCCAGGATGCCATGCCCTCTTTTGTCTGCATCCTGGACTCTGCCATCAACATCTGGCACTGCTCACCAACCTCTGGTCCTGTATGACCTCCACTACCATATGCTGCTCCTCTTACTCTCTCTGGTCACCGAAGCCTTCAGCTGCCACCAGTCCATAAGAACCTGCACACAAACATCTAAGACTGCAATCCAAGACAGCATAATATCAGCTAACCACCTCAACCCAGCCATTTTACAGGCTTTTGATTTCTTGTGTACCCAACCAGCATTCCCGGCTTCCCTGGCTAGAGCTATCCACCTTTCCAACATGCTGAGTTTGATCACTATGGCCCAATAATCAGAACAAACCTCCTCATTAGAGGAAAGGGGTGCTGCCGGTGGCTACTGTGGCACTTTACGCTACACTGGCTGCTTCCCCTTCTTTACCCCATGTCCTTTTTAGGGACCCATGACTCCCATTGCTATGGAAGAATATTTATTTATTTATTTATTGTATTTATATCCCACCCATCTGGTCAGTTGACTACTCTGGGCGGCTAACAGCACTTAAAACAAAACAATTTAATATATCAGCAATATACAACATCGATAATCAATAGATCAAGATGGGAGAAAAAAATAAAAATAAAAATAAAAAAATAAATCAAATAGTGGCTGGAGGGAAGGCCTGCTTAAACAGCCAAGTTTTCAATTGGCTTTTGAAAATGCCCAGCGAAGGGGCCATACGGGTCTCAGGAGGGAGCTTATTCCAAAGGCGAGGAGCCACTGCCGAGAAGGCCCGGTTTCTTGTTTTTTCCTTTCGGGCCTCCCTTGGCATTAGGCTCCTCAACCTCACCTCCTGGCTAGATCGAGTGATACGGGTAGATTTTGGTGGGAGTAGGCGTTCCGCCAAATATCAAGGTCCTAAACCGTTTAGGGCTTTGTACGTAAGCATTAAAAACTTGAAATCAACGCGGAACCGAACGGGCAGCCAATGCAAAGCGGCCAGAGTGGGAGAGATATGATGGTATTTTCTCACCCCACTTAGGAGTCTGGCCGCCGCATTCTGCACCATTTGGAGCTTCCACATCAACCTCAAAGGTAGCCCCACATAGAGCGCATTACAGTGATCTAATCTCGAGATTACAAGCGCGTGTACCAAAGTGGTGAGAGCCCCAACATCAAGATAGGGACGCAGCTGGGCAATCCGCCAAAGATGAAAATAGGCGGAACGGACCACTGACGCCACCTGCGTTTCCATGGTGAGCGCCGGGTCCAGATGGATCCCCAAGCTGCGAACCTCACTCTTCGCGGTGAGAGTCACCCCCCCAAATGAGAGGGAGTTCCCAAACCGCTGATGGTGGGGCCACCCACCCTCAGGACCTCCGTCTTGTCCGGGTTCAACCTCAGCCCATTTTCCTGCATCCATTGCAGTACAGCCTCCAAGCAGCGCTGAAGGGACAGAACGGCATCCTCTGCAGTTGGAGAAAAGGAGATGTAGAGCTGGGTGTCATCAGCGTACTGATGGCACGATGCTCCACACCCCCTGATGACCCCACCCAGCGGCCTCATGTAGATATTAAACTGCATTGGGGAGATAATCGAGCCCTGCGGCACCCCACAATTGAGGCTCCACGGGGCCGAGACCCTCTCCCCAAGCTGTACTCTCTGAGGACGGTCCTCCAAGAAGGATCAGAGCCAGGCAAACGCCAGGCCACCAATTCCCAACTCAGAGAGCCTCCTCAGGAGGATACCGTGGTCGACGGTATCAAAGGCGGCTGAGATATCGAGGAGGACCAACAGAGACATTTTACCCCTGTCAGCCTCCCTCAATAGGTCATCATACAGGGCGACCAATGCCATTTCTGTACCATGGCGCGGCCTGAAACCCGACTGGAACAGATCCAGGGCATTTGTTTCATCCAAATGAGCCTGAAGCTGATCGGCCACCACCCTCTCCACCACCTTGCTAATGAAAGAAACATTGGCAACGGGCCTATAATTGCCAATTTCGTCCGCCGCCAAACTAGGTTTCTTCCTTATGGGCCTAATGAGTGTCTCCTTGAGGGCAAGGGATACCCTGCCCTCAAGGAAAGACCCATTAATTATTGCTGTGGCCCATTCAGTTGTTATAGGCCTGGCTGCTTTGATTAGCCAGGCCGGGCAAGGGTCAAGGGATGAGGTGGTGGCCCGACAGCGATCAAGCGCTTTGTCTACAATATCTGGCATCACCGGTTGAAAAAGATCAATAATCACCGGGCAAGGCGGAGCGCTGGACATCTCTGCTCGATCCACTGTATCCAAAAAAGGAGAGAGCTCCCGGCGGATGGCCTCCACTTTAGATTTAAAAAATACTGCAAATTGGTCTGGTGAAATACTAGAGGGAGGCCCATCACTTTGACCAATTCCGGATAGGTCGCGCACTATACGGAAAAGCTCCGCCTGCTGGTTTGAAGCTTCACTTATCCGGTCAGCGAGATGTGCACGGCTAGCAGCCTTTACCTTGGCATGGTAAAGGTTAGTTGCGACCCTGACAGATATCCAATTATAATCCGTCGGGTTCTTTCTCCATTTGCGCTCTAGCCTTCTCCTAATTTGCTTCATCGCTCGTAGGTCCTGATTAAACCAGGGCGCAGGCCGAGCTCTGCGTTGGAGAGGGCGTTTAGGGGCAATCATGTCTACAGCCCTGGTGGCGGCAGTATACCAGCCATCCACCAGAGCCTCGACAGGAGCACCAGCCAGATCAGCCAAAATCCCTCTCATGGAATCCTGGAATCCTATGGGATCCAGTAGCCTTCGAGGGCGGACCATAGAAATAGGTCCATGCTCCCTGCGAGGGGGAGAGCCACTGAGAGATTACATTTTATTAGGTGGTGATCTGACCATGACAAGGGGGCCGACACAAGGTCAGTCACCATCAGACCACGCTCGCTCCAATTGGTGGAAAAAACCAGGTCTAGCATATGACCACCCACGTGGGTGGGGCCGTTGACATGTTGGGACATGTTCAAGGAAGCCATGGTTTCCAAGAACTCAAGAGCTGGCCCAGAGATCTCTGCCTCCGCGTGTATGTTGAAGTCACCCAAGACCAATAGCCTCAGGGACCCCAGCAATGCCGCGGAGACAAAGTCCGTCAGCTCTGGTAAGGAAATGGCTGGGTCACGGGGAGCGCGGTAACCCAGCAAGATCCCAATACCATCCCTGGCCCCTATCGACATGTGGAGGGCCTCCAGACCCGGCTTTACCACCGTGGAGCGCCTAGTAACCTCCAAGGTGTTTTTATATACAATGGCTACTCCCCCCCGCCCCTCCAGTCTACCCTGGTGTTGGACAGCATAACCGGGCGGACAGACCAGCGCTAGGGGCAGACCCCCCTCTCCGCCTATCCACGTTTCGGTTATGCACACCAGGTCTGCATCCTCCTCCAGAATAAGATCGTGAATAACCTGGAATTTATTAGATACAGACCTGGCATTCAACAACACCAGTTTTAGAGTGGAGGGTCGGCTGAGCTGGCTACCTCGACATTGACGGTTGGTCATAGTCCCAGAACAGTGAACAGGCTTCAAACATCTGTTCACCGTTCTTCTAACACGAGTAGGGGCTGTGCCAACGCGATATCTCCCTCTACCCGTAATCACCGAGATGTTCAATGGCCCCTCGCTGGGGAGGCAGGCCTTCCACTCCATATCAAAAGAAGAAATACACACACTCACTCAAAAAGAAAAAACAAATTAATAAAATAAAAATAAAAATAAAAATAAAAATACTATTAAACTAAATAACAATCCATGGACAATGATTGACTTAAAGTACATGTTACAATAAGAGTAACAAAAAACCATAAAGTAAATAAATAAAATGAATATAACAAAATAAAATAATATAACATAAAATAAAAATAAAACAAAACAATATAAATAAACACTATAAGATTAAACCCATAAATAAAATAAAATATAAAATATAAACTATAAAAAGTAAACCCACAATTCCTCCCCCCCCACCATTGGTCCTAGTCCATTGCACCCCGGCTGTAGGTCTTTTTCTTGTTCTTCCCAGAAAGTTGTTGGTATTAAATTTAAGTTTTTTAAGTTTGTGGGAGCAGAGGTTATAAGTAAAACACTCACTCAAGAGCGTAGCGTGATCCAGTATTAGAAGGAGATATGGAAATAGGGAGTGAACTAATAGACAAAATAACACTCCCATTGTCATTCTTCGTAGCGGGAGGACAAGAGAAGAGTCCTCGCTGAGTATAGTAGTTAGCAAAACCCCACAACGAGCCTCTCAGCTCCGAACGGGGCTCCGTAGCAAGTCTCTCGGGTCCAGCTCCTAGTAGAGACCCACGAGGAGCCTCCCAAACTCCAGGACTCCAAGACTCCAGCGGCCTCTTTGGCACTTCTCAGCCCCCCTTACACCGGCTCACCAAGCTTCACGAATGACTCCTCCGAGCTTTTCAGCAAGCTTTTCAGCAAGCCTTTGCAGTCTTTCAGGCGAGTTTTCCCCCCCAGCAAGGTTTCCGAGCCAGCGCGTTCTTCCAAGCCTCGCCGCGCCGGGTCACGTCTTTCGAACCTCCCAGCGCCTTATGAAGCCTTGCGGAGTCGGTTCTTCTAGACCCCGAAGCGCGGGGTTCCTTCAAGCCTCGCAACCCAGGCTCCAGGCAAACTCCGGCTCCCAGACTCCAGGCGAACTTCGGAAACCTCGTCTCGTCACGCCAGCCACACCAAACAACTTCTCCTCCCGTTCACCACTCCACCACAAAAATCAACAGCCCACTTCCAGACAGACCAACAGAGTATTTACCGGGTGAGGGAGAGCAATTCAGGGGTAAGGTAAGGAAAACAAAGTAAAAAAGAACAGAGAAAGAAAAAAAGAAAAGAAAAAGAAAACAGACCGAAGCAGCGGAGAGAACGCTCCCAACCTGCTACCGGTCCGCCATCTTGACGTTTGGATAGTAATAGTAATAGTTGGCCAGCCTAATGATATGCTGAATTATGCAAGTTTTTTATTAGTACTCTCTCTCCCTCTCTCCCTCTCTCCCTCTCTCCCTCCCTCTCCCTCCCTCTCTATACACACACACACACACACACACACACACACACACACACCATTCTGCTCTTCTTCATTAACTCCTACTCCCCCAGGGGTGAGCCCAACTGCCCTCCCTGTCACCAGGACCTACCATTATCCCACAACAATCACCTCCTTAATTATTTATTACACTGTATTAATAGCACTATCCTCTATTACATTCTCTTGTTTACTATTTTAGTCAAAATATTTTTACCCCACCTTTTTCCCTGAAAAGGACCCAAGGAGGCTTACAACACTGAAAATAATATTTAAAGTTGAAAACAATGAGTATACAATGGTGGTTAACCACATTAAAAGACCATACTTAGGACTCAGAACAATGAGTATAAAGGAGCATCTTACATCATTAACAGGCAATATTAAAGCCAGGAACAATCTATATACAAATAAATGTATAAAATACTACCGTATTCTGAGAAATGGAAAACACAAAAAAGGACAACACAAGTAGTACTAAAAAATCCATTCAAAGCAGCAATGCAGGTCAATCCATCCAAAAATTCACACAACAGACAGCCAATTACTGAGGGAAGGCTTGCCTAAAGAGAAAGGTACACCTTGTCTTTCCCTTATTTAAGTAACTTCATTCTTATTTCTTATTTCTTTATTTCTTTATTAAAAGTATGTATTTAGCTATTTTTAAAGCAACAGTAGGGGGCAGCAAAACAATGGCCCGTGTGGCTGGACCCCCTCCTCTATAGAATCATAGAATCATAGAAAAGTGAAGTTAGAAGGGGCCTACAAGGCCATCAAGTCCAACCCCCTGCTCAATGCAGGGATATAATCAAAACATATCTGTCAGGTGATTATCAAACTTTTTCTTGAATGCCTCCAGTTTTGGAGCACTCACCAACTCCTGAGGTAACTGGTTCCACTGTCATACTGCTCTAACAGTTAAGACATTTTTCCTGATATTCAACTGAAATCTGGCTTCCTTTAACTTAAGCCCATTGTTGCATGTCCTGCACTCTTGGATGATCGAGAACAGATCTTGTCCCTCCTCTGTATGACAGCCTTTCAAATATTTGAAAAGTGCTATCATATCACCCCTCAGCCTTCTTTTCTGAAGGCTAAACATGCCCAATTCTTTCAGCCTTTCCTCATAAGGCTTGGTTTCCAGCCCCCGATCATCCTTGTTGCCCTCCTCTGAACTTGTTCCAATTTGTTAGCATCCTTCTTGAAGTGTGGTGTCCAGTATTCAAGGTGAGGCCTAACAAGTGCTGAATAGAGGGAGACTAGCACCTCACAGGATTTGGAAACTATACTTCTATTAATACAGCCTAAAACAGCATTTACCTTTTTTGTAGCCACATCACACTGTTGGCTAATATTTAGCTTGTGATCTAAATATCAATTCCAAGATCCCTCTCGCTCGTAGTTTTACTGAGTCAGGTATCCCTCATCTTGTAAGTGTGCAATTGGTTTCTTTTTCCGAGGTGCCGTACTTTGCACTTATCCCTGTTGAATTTCATTCTGTTGCTTTCGGCCCAGTGCTCCATCCTATCAAGGTCATTTTGAATTTTGTTTCTGTCTTCTAGGGCGGAGGTCATCAACCCCCGGTCCGCGACCCGGCGCCGGTCCGTGGCATGAGCCAGACCGGGCCGCCAAGAGAGGCCTCCCGCCCCCCCGCCCCGCCCCCGCACTCACCCCCGCACCCCCGCAAAGGCGTTTGCGACGGCATGCGTTAGACTGGAGGACAGAGGGGGAACGGAGAGGAGGAAAGGGATAGAACGTCTCTAAGCAGGGAGTGCTTGGGGTCACTCTACCACGTGAACGCGCTTGATCGCGGTCTGTCCGGGCGTTTCCTGCCTTTGGAGGACCTGGAAAGTGGTGAGCCTTTTTCGAGAGGAGGGAGGATGAAGAAGAGAAGGGGGGGTGTCATGGAAGGCTTTGTCTTTGTCTTTGGAGTGGTGGGTGTGGGGGTGCATTTTTAAAACCAGCCCCATTCCCCGTGCAATCCCGGTTGCCAGTGGCTCTTCTTCGCGTACTTTGCAGGAACGCGGTGGTTTCGGTGCCTGGTTGGGGGGTTTGATCCCCCCACGGTGCTCCCTTTACTTGACGATCCATCGGGGCTCCCTTCCAGTCCGGCCATTAATAGATTATTACAGTGGTGCCTTGAATTACGAACAGAAAAAAAGCAGGGGAAAAGGGCGGGAAATTCAGATTTCTAACTGTAGGTGGCGACGGGGCTGCTTCTTTGTAGCTCTTTCGCCCCGGCAGTTAGAAGAGTGTGCCATCCGAGGAGGCTGCCTGCTAAGGTAAGGTGCTGCTTTATACTTTTTAAAAACTGTTCTGGGTATTTTTGCAGTGTGATTTTCGGCTGGGGGGGTTATGTTTCCTTGGGGGGGTGTTTGTTTTTTGGTTTTCCCCCCATTTCTGATGGGGGGGTTGGTTCCTTTTTGGAGTGTTTCCCCATTTCTGATGGGTCTTGGGGTATTTGTTTTTTTTTTGTCGTCCCCCCCCATTTCCGATGGGTCTTGGGGGGTTTGGTTGCTTTTTGGGGTTTTCCCCCCTATTTTCGATGTGTCTTGCATGCTTTTTGCTTTGTTCTCTTTGCATTTCTGTTCTGCTCCGTTTGTTTTTGCAATGGTTCATGCATGCTTCTCTTGCTTTTTTGCTTCGTTCTCTTTGCATTTCTGTTCTGCTCTGTTTGTTTTTGCAATGGTTCATGCATGCTTCTCTTGCTTTTTTGCTTAGTTCTTTGCATTTCTGTTCTGCTGTTTGTTTTTGCAATGGTTCATGCATGCTTCTCTTGCTTTTTTGCTTAGTTCTTTGCATTTCTGTTCTGCTCTGTTTGTTTTTGCAATGGTTCATGCATGCTTCTCTTGCTTTTTTGCTTCGTTCTCTTTGCATTTCTGTTCTGCTCTGTTTGTTTTTGCAATGGTTCATGCATGCTTCTCTTGCTTTTTTGCTTAGTTCTTTGCATTTCTGTTCTGCTCTGTTTGTTTTTGCAATGGTTCATGCATGCTTCTCTTGCTTTTTTGCTTAGTTCTTTGCATTTCTGTTCTGCTCTGTTTGTTTTTGCAATGGTTCATGCATGCTTCTCTTGCTTTTTTGCTTCGTTCTCTTTGCATTTCTGTTCTGCTCTGTTTGTTTTTGCAATGGTTCATGCATGCTTCTCTTGCTTTTTTGCTTAGTTCTTTGCATTTCTGTTCTGCTCTGTTTGTTTTTGCAATGGTTCATGCATGCTTCTCTTGCTTTTTTGCTTAGTTCTTTGCATTTCTGTTCTGCTCCGTTTGTTTTTGCAATGGTTCATGCATGCTTCTCTTGCTTTTTTGCTTTGTTCTCTTTGCATTTCTGTTCTGCTCCGTTTGTTTTTGCAATGGTTCATGCATGCTTCTCTTGCTTTTTTGCTTCGTTCTCTTTGCATTTCTAATCTGCTCCGTTTGTTTTCTGTGCTTTTGCAATGGTTCATGCATGCTTTCCTTGCTTTTTTGCTTTGTTCTCTTTGCTGGGGTCTAAAATGCATTTTAGTCTTTTGCTTTTAAAATCAGAAATGGTTTTGCAAAGGTTTCTTTGGCTGCTGGGGTCTAAAATGCATTTTAGTCTTCTGCTTTTAAAATCAGAAAAGGTTTTCCAAAGGTTTCTTCTGGTGGCTGCTGGGGTCTGAGGGGGTCTGTGTGCCCCAGTGATGACCTTCTTTCTTTCCTCTTTTCCCCATTGTTCCCTCCCTCCCTCCTTTCCTGCCCTTTTTTTAACCTAAGTCATCTTAGGTTAAAAAAAAAAATTCTCCCCCTAGTGGTACCCCCCACTCATGGACACCCGCCCCCCCACGCCCCCCCCTTTCACGGATGCCGGTCCTTGGAAGAATGGTCTTCAACAAAACTGGTCCCTGGCATTAAAAAGGTTGGGGACCACTGTTCTAGGGTATTAGCTAGTCCCCCCAATTTTGTATCATCTGCAAATTTGACAAGCTTTCCTTGCACTCCCTCATCCAAGTCATTAATAAAGATATTGAAGAGCAGTGGGCCCAGGACTGAGCCTTGGGGTACCCCACTTGTTACCTCCTCCCAGTTAGAGAAGGAAACATTAATCATCACCCTCTGAGTACGATTCTGTAGCCAACTATGTATCCACCTGACACTTGATCTATCCAGCCCACACTTAGTTAGGTTGCTAATCAGGATATCATGGGGCACTTTGTCAAAAACTTTGCTGAAGTCAAGATATACTACATCTACAGCATTCCCTCTGTTTATTAGGGAGGTGACCTGATCAAAAAATGAGATCAAATTAGTTTGGTAGGATTTGTTCTTGACAAATCTGTGTTGGCTTCTTGTTATTACTGCATTGTTTTCTAGGTGCTTACACAATCACTGCTTTATTATCTGTTCCAGAATTTTGCCTGGAATTGATGTCAGGCTGACTGGCCTGTAGTTCCCAAGTGCCTCTTTTTTGCCTTTTTTGAAGATAGGGACAACATTAGCCCTCCTCCAATCCTCTGGCACCTCACCCGTTTCCCATGATTTCAAGAAAATAATGGATAGTCATTCTGAGAGTTCTTCAGTCAGTTCCTTCAGTACTCTCGAATGCATTTCATCCAGCCCTGGAGATTTGAACTCATTCAAGGTGGTAAGGTGTTCCTTGACTATTTGTTTATCAATCTCCAGCTACAATCCTGTCCCCCCCACTTGCACTTCCAATTTGTTTGGAAGTTCATAGTCTGTCTTATGGGAAAAGACAACTAAAATAGGAATTGAGCACCTCTGCCTATACTTTGCTCTATGCTCTGGCTTAACTCCTTACACCTTTATTTCCCTTTGTATTGCATTTACAATGATATTGTATCATTGTTGTTGTTGTTGTTTAATATGTATATTCTCCAGGACTTTTCTGGGTCCTCGCAGCTTCCTCCCCAAACAACTCTTTACTTATCTCTCTGTCTGTTTGTTTGTTTGTTTTGTTTTGTTTAAAAAAATAATCTATCCTGCAGGGAAGAGTGGAACAGCTCAAAGCCCGCCCACACACACACACACTCCAAACCATCAGGGTGCACGGCGGTGCCACCCACTCCAGAGACCTTTCTACAAGCCACCTCCTGACCAGGAGGAAAAATTGAAAGTGTCTTGGGCTCCCTGCTGCACAGTCTCTGCTGACCAGTGGCACAAAGACGGCAAGGCTGGGGTCGAACAGCCTTTTAAAGGCAAGTCTCACTCCTCCACCCTTCAGGCCTCCTGGGCACGCCTTGCCCAGGTGGGTTGGGCAAAAAGCCTTCCTAGCTGTGGTCAGGACAGTTGAAAGAACAAGAATGTAGTAGGTCCATGATATGTATAAGATGGAGAAATTCTAATGGGAAATAGAAAAAAGGCAGAAATGCTTAATTCTTACTTTTTCTCTATCTTCTCACCAAAGGAAAATACTGTCAACAAGCCATCTCAAAAAGAAAACAAATCAACAGTGTAAAATGGCAATGAGAATGTTAATGCAATTCTAGACTTCTTCAACAAACAAACAACAATAATACTACTCAATATTGCTTAGGTCAAATACTGTGTCCAGTTTGGTGCACTCCAATTTAAGAAGAATATTGATAAGTTGGAAAAGGTCCAAATGAGGGCAACCAAGATGGTAGAGTGTATGGAAAACAAGCCTTGGTATATTTAGGTCACAGAAGAGAACACTAAGAGTTGACATGTGATAGCCGTTATGTGGAAGATGGAACATACTTGTTTTCTATGTTCCAGAGGATAGGATCCCAAGTGATGGATTCAAATCACAAGAAAGATATTTTGCCTAAACATTAGGACAAAGTTATTGACAGTTTAAACCACTTTTGGAGTTTGTTTGTTTGTTTTTTAAATGGGTGGCTATGTGTCAGAAATCTGTTCACTGTGGATTTCTTGTACAAACGGAGGGTTGTATTCAGTTACCCTCGGGTCCCTTCCATCTTTACAGTTCTAATACTGTATGATTGTTTTATCCCATGGCATTTAAAAACCAAAAAACACTGGGAAGAAAATCCTTAGAGCTTGGAATTTCACAGCACTTTTACAGAACACAAGAGGCATCATGAACAACAACAGAAGTTTTGATTGCAGAACATTTAAAAAACAAGAAAAGGGGAACAAACAAACAAATAAATAAACGCAGTGCTTAAGAATGTACTGTGTACTACAGTCATAGAATCATAGAATAATGGTGTTGGAAAGGGCCTGTAAACCCATCAAGTCCAATCCGCTGCTCAATTCTGAAATCCAAATACAGTATCTCTAATAGATGGTTGTCTAACTTTCATTGAATGCCTCCAATGTTGGTAATGCTCACCATCTCCTGAGCTAATTAGTTCCATTGTTGTAGCATTCTGATACTGAGGAAGTTTTTCTTGATATATAAGCAAAATCTGACTTCTTGTAACTTGAGTGCATTATTAGATGTCCTGCACTCCAGAATGATTGAGAACAGATCCTGCCCCTCCTCTTTATGATGACCTTTCAAGTATTGGAGGAGTGCTATCATATCTCCCCACAGTCTTCTTTTCTCAAGGCTAAACATGCCCAGTTATTTCAGTCTTTCCTCATAGGGCTTCATTTCAAGTCCCCTGATCATACTTGTTGCCCTTCTCTGAACTTCTTCCAGTTTGTCTGCGTCCTTCTTAAAGTGTGCTGTCCAGAACTGTGCACAGTACAGTGGTGCCTCGACTTACGAACGTCCCGACTTACGACCATTTCAAGTTATGACCAGCTCCGGCTGCAAAAATTTTCTTCGACTTGCGGCCGGAGCTTCAAGTTACGATCAAAAAAAGGCAGGGGAAAAAGGCAGGAAATTCAAATTGCTAACCGTTGGTAGGCGAAGAGGCTGCTTCTTTGTAGCTCTTTTGCCCCAACGGTTCGAGTGAGTGCGATAGGAGGAGGCTTCGGACTGCCTGGTAAGGTAAGGTGCTGTTTTCTGCTTTTTAAAAACTGTTCTGGGTGGGTTTTGCAGCATGGTTTTGGGCTGGGGGGGTTATGTTTCTGTGCTGTGATGGGTCTTGGGGGATTTGTTTGTTTGCTGGTATTTTTCCCCCATTTCCGATGGGTCTTGGGGGGGTTGGTTTGTTTTTTGGTAATTTCCCCCCATTTCTGATGGGTCTTGGGGGGTTTGTTTGTTTTTCCCCCTATTTCCGATGTGTCTTGCATGCTTCGCTTGCTTTCTGTTTTGCTTTTCCCCCCATTTCTGATGTGTCTTGCATGCTTTGCTTGCTTTCTGCTTTGCTTTTCCCCCATTTCCGATGTGTCTTGCATGCTTCGCTTGCTTTCTGCTTTGCTTTTTCCCCATTTCCGATGTGTCTTGCACGGTTGGCTTTCTTTTCTCCCCCCCCCCCCCCTTCGGCCAGAACGGATTAATCGCGTTTCTGATCAGTCCTGCAGTGTTTTTGTGTGGTTTTTTGGTGATTTTTTTCTTCAGCCGGAACGGATTAATTGTATTTCAATGCATTTCAATGGGAAATGGTGCTTCGACTTACGACCATTTCGAGTTACGACCATCTTCCGGAATGGATTAAGTTCGTAAGTCGAGGCACCACTGTACTTGTTATGAAGCTAAACCAGTGCCAAATAGATGTGAACTAGTACCTCATGGGATTTAGAGAGTATACTTTTGTTAATGCAGCCTAAAGTAGCATTTGCCCTTTTTGCAGCCACATTGCACTGTTAGTTCATACTCAGCTTGTGATCTACACCAGTTCTAAGATAGCTAGGAATCTTGTAATTGCGCATTTGATTTCTCTTTCCTGGCTGCAGAAATTTGCACTTATCTCTGTTAAATTTCATTCTGTTCTTTTCAGTCCATAGCTAACTAATATTCTGCTAATCAGAATATTATGGGGCACTTTGCTGAAGTCAAGAAGATATATATCTACTGTATCCCCATTGTCTTCAAGAGAGGTTAATGATGAAGAAATGAAATAAGTCTAGCAGGATTTGTTCTTGATCATCAAACTCCCATCCTGGTTGTCTTCTGCTCTTATTATTGTCCAGAGGTGAGGAAACAAAATAATATGACCAACAACAGCACATAAAACTCCAGAATGATTCAATACTAAGGAGGCTTTGGGAGAAATTAAAATAATGGCCAGCCAGGTTAGCTGATTAGAGAAGCACCATTGCTAGGTAAGATGGAGAGGGGCTTACATAGGAGGTAGCCTACTGCTAAGATCTCCTGTAAGTATCTGATAAGAATTGGGGGTGTCACTTGACTCCATTTGAAATACTATGACTCAAGTCTATGTTGCCTTTTTGTTACATCCTTCTTTCTAGCCATGGCCCCATCCTGCCATGCTGAATAAATGACTATGCACTATGGATGCTATCTAATCCTACCTACAGACACATTGCCCTGATGCAACACTGGGTTTTGGAAAAAAGCAAAATGAAATAACCTTTTTTAAAGTGTTTCCATTATCAGCAAGCCCCACTCATTCACATATCCAACCTCAGCCTAGTTCTTCCTTGTCCTCCAAATCCATTATGAACACTGTCCTCTCTGAGTGGGAAAAAGAACACAATGCAGGGAATTTATTTTGCACCAAGGCCATCAAGTTATCAACATATAGCAGCAGCAAATAAATTAAGGATGCAGCAGAGCAGTTATTGCTTTTGATGTTCAGATGATAGGGTTTTATTTTATTTTTTGGCCTGCATGTTTGGTCCCCTTCCCGTTCTGCTGTACTATTTCAGAAGCAGTTTCAATGGCAAGATCTGCTTCCTTTTTCTGGCTGCCTGGTATTCTTGCAGCTGCCAGCCATATCTGTCAGAGAGCAGATACGCTGTACAAATTGGGAGACCCTGCGATAACCTACTACAGGGCCAAAATTTAGTGGCTCTGTCTTCTACATGCCCTATAAGTCACACCCTACATGCATTTAGATGTACTTGTGCTATAGACAAGATGAATCTGCAGCCACTAACTGCTCCATTTACTCCACTGAGAAGTGTAGGAAATTTGGAAGGGAACTGAACACTACAGACTGGCGAGTTTTTCTTCTTTTTACTGTTCCTCTCAAACTGCAGGTTGGACATGATTATGGCTATTCTGATTTTGGATATAACAGTTCTAAACAATGATGTTTTGCTGTGTTTGGTCTTTCAACTAACAATTTTTTAACAACACAGCCACAAAAGGTTATAGTCTGTAGTACTCCTTTTTAGCCAGCTGTTTCTTTTTGGGGGACTTGGAATCCCATTGCCAGAGTTGTATTATCTCTTCTGCCCTTTGTAACATTACCAATAGTATATGTTCTTGATAAGCTTGATGGAAGGAGTGGGATGCCAGACTGTGCAGGAATATGCATTTTTTTACATATGTTGTGACTCCACCTTCCTTTCTATCCCATCTGTTCTTTTTGGGAGGTGAATTCTCCAAATTATGGTTCTTCCAAGAAATTCCTGGCTTGTGTGGCCGATAATTTTCTCCTACAAAAAGTGGAGAAAGAAACTAGAGCACTAGCTATCCTTGACTTGATTCTAACCAACAGAGATGACTTGGTGGAGGAAGTGGCAGTAAGAGGAACTCTGGGCGAGAGTGACCATGTTCTACAATAATTCTTGATTTCAAAGGAAACCAAAACAGAGGGTAGCCACACATATATAAACTGGATTTTTTTTAAAAAAAAAACATTTTAATAATCTCAGAACAAGGATGAGTAAGGTCCCATGGCAGGAGATCCTAAGAAGAAAAGGAGACCAAGAAGGGTGGGAATTTCTTAAAAAGGAAATTCTAAAAGCACAAGAACAAACAATTCCAACAAGAAAAAAAAGTGGGGAGGCAGCAAAAAAGGCCAGTGTGGCTTCACAAAAAGCTCAGGGAGGGCCTGAAAAAAAAAAAGACATGTATAGGAAGTGGGGAAAAAGCCAGGTCACCAAGGAAGTGTACAGATGAGTAGCAAGAAAATGCAGCGATGGCATTAGGAGAGCAAAAGCTGAGAATCAGCTGAGGTTAGCTAGAGACACTAAAAGCAACAAAAAAACCATTATTCAGGTATGTGCGAAGCAAAAGAGACAAGAAAAGAAATAGTGGCACAACTGCTCAATAGAGCTGGGAAAATCATAACAGATGACAAAGAAAAGGCAAAGGTGCTTATTTTTAGCTCAGTCTTTTCCCATAGGACAGATTATGAACCTCCAGACAAATATGAAGTGCAAGTGTAGGGGACAGGATTGAATCTGGAGACTGATAAAACAAATAGACAATGAATACCTTACCACCTTGAACGAGTTCACATCTCCAGGGTGGGATATACTGCATCCGAGACTACTGTAGGAATTGGATTAAGAACTCTCAGAACCGCTGTCCCTTATTTTCTTGAAATCATGGGAAATGGGTGAGGTGCCAGATGATTGGAAGAGGGATAATGTTGTCCCTATCTTCAAAAAGGGCGCAAAAAAGAGGAACCTGGGAAATACAGCCAGTCAGCCTGACATCAATTCCAGGGAAAATTCTGGAACAGATTATAAAGTGGTCACTATGCAAACACCTAGAAAACAAAGCAGCAATAATAGAAGCCAACACAGATTTGTCGAGAATAAAATCCTGCCAGATTAACCTGATCTCATTTTTTGATCAGGTCACCTCCCTAATAAACAGAGGGAATGCTGTAGATGTAGTATATCTTGACTTCAGCAAAGTTTTTGACAAAAGTGCCCCCATGATATCCTGATTAGCAACCTAACTAAGTGTGGGCTGGACAGATCAAGTGTCAGGTGGATACACAATTGACTACAGAATCATACTCAGAGGGTGATGATTAATGAGTCCTTCTCTAACTGGGAGGAGGTAACCAGTGGGGTACCCCAAGGCTCAGTCCTGGGCCCAGTGCTCTTCAATATCTTTATTAATGACTTGGATGAGGGAGTGCAGGATGTTAAATTTGTGGATGATACAAAATTGGATGGAATAGCTAATACCCTGGAAGACATAAACAGAATTCAAAATGATCTTGATAGGCTCGAGCACTGGGCTGAAAAGAACAGAATGAAATTCAACAGGGATAAGTGCAAAGTACTGCACCTCGGAAAAAGAAACCTAATGAAACAGTTACAAGATGGGGAGCGGGGGGACCTGGCTCAGCAATACTACAAATGAGAAGGATCTTGGAATTGTCGAAGATCACAAGCTAAATATGAGCCAACAGTGTGCTGTGGCTACAAAAAAGGCAAATGCTATTTGAGGCTGCATTAACAGAAATATAGTCACCAAATCCCATAAGGTACTACTAGTTCCCCTCTATTCAGCACTGGTTAGGTCTTGTCTTGAGTACTGTGTTTGATTCTGGACACCGCACTACAAGAAGAATGCTAGCAAATTGGAACAAGTTCAGAGGAGGGCGACAAGGATGATCAGGGGGCTGGAAACCAAGCACTACGAGGAAAGCCTGAAAGAATTGGGCATCTATAGCCTTGAGAAAATAAGACAGAAGGGAGATAGGATAACACTTTTCAAATACAGAGGAGGGTTTCGCTGTTTGGGATCTTTTTTGCTGTCATGCTGAAGCACACCTTTGGAACTGCAACAGAAGGTGTCTATCTCCGGACTAGATCAGATGGAAAGCTCTTTAATCTCTCTAGATTGAGAGCGAAGACCAAAGTCCAGCTGAAATGCATGCGGGACGTCCTCTTCACCGATGATGCAGCTGTTGTTGCCCATTCTGCTGAAGACCTCCAACAACTCATGAATCGTTTTAGCAAGGCCTGCCAAGACTTTGGATTAACAATCAGCCTGAAGAAAATCATGGGCCAGGGCGTGGACTCACCTCCCTCTATTACCATCTCCACACAAGAATTGGAGGTTGTTCATGACTTTGTGTACCTTGGCTCAACGATCTCTGACACTCTCTCCCTAGATGTCGAGCTCGATAAATGCATTGGCAAAGCAGCTACCATGTTCTCTAGACTCACAAAGGGAGTATGGCTTAATAAGAAGCTGACGGCATTTACCAAGATCCAGGTCTATAGAGCCTGTGTCCTGAGCACACTCCTGTACTGCAGTGAGTCCTGGACCCTTTGTACATGGCAGGAGAGGAAGCTGAACACATTCCATATGCGTTGTCTCAGATGCATTTTTGGTATCACCTGGCAGGACAAAGTTCCAAATAGAGTAGTCTTAGAACGAGCTGGATATTTTAGCATGTATATATTACTGAAACAGTGACGTCTACGTTGGCTCGGGCATGTTGTGAGAATGGCTGATGGTCGGATTCCAAAAGATCTCCTGTATGGAAAATAGGTGCAGGGCAATTGCCCCAGAGGGAGACCACAGCTGTGATACAAGGATATCTGCAAGCGGGATCTGAAGGCCTTAGGAATGGACCTCAACAGATGGGAAACCTTGACATCTGAGCGTTCAGCCTGGAGGCAGGCAGTGCATCATGACCTCTCACATTTTGAAGAGACACTAGTCCAGTAGGCTGAGGCAAAGAGGCAGTCCCAAAACCAGCAAAATTAGGGAGCTGGACAGGGGACAGTGTGGGAGATATTGTCACTCTCGAATTAGCCTTCTCAGCCACACTAGACGCTGTTCCAAGTCCTCTATTCAGAGCACGTTACCATAGTCTCTCGAGACTGAAGGATGCCTAATCTAATCTAACAAACTAAATATGAGCCAACAGTGTTATGTGGCTACAAAAAAGGCTAATGCTATTTTAGGCGGCATTAACAGAAGTATAGATTCCAAATCCCATGAAGTGCTAGTGCCCCTCTATTCAGCACTTGTTAGGCCTCACCTTGAGTATTGTGTCCAGTTCTGGACACCACACTTCAAGAAGGATGCTAACAAATTGGAACAAGTTCAGAGGAGGGTGACAAGGATGATCAGGGGGCTGCAAACCAAGCCTTATGAGGAAAGGCTTAAAAAATTGGGCATGTTTTGCCTTGAGAAAAGAAGACTGAGGGGTGATATGACAGCACTTTTCAAATGTTTGAAAGGCTGTCGTACAGAGGAGGGGAAAGATTTGTTTCTCGATCATCCCAGAGTGCAAGACACGCAACAATGGGCTCAAATTAAAGGAAGCCAGATTTCGGTTGAATATCAGGAAAAATTTCCTAACTGTTAGAGCAATAAAACAGTGAAACCAATTACCTCAAGAGGTGGTGAATGCTCCAAAACTGGAGGCATTCAAGAGAAACGTAGACAACCACCTGGCAGATCTGCTTTAATTTGTATTCCTGCCTTTAGCAGGGGGTTGGACTTGATGGCCTTGTAGGCCTCTTCCAACTTCACTTTTCTATGATTCTATGATTCAAAATATTTCGGCAGAGAGAGAGTATAGCCACATCCAAGCAGTTTTCACTTCTGTTTTCTCCCAGTAGCCATAGAACAGATCATATTTTCATCTCCTGGGATCCTCTACCACTGGGTAATTCCATATGAGGGAAATTTCTGGTCTTTAAATGGCATGTTTCATTCCTCGTAGATTTTACAGTGAAATGGGACACACACACTGGTGCCTGAGAGACTGAGAGAAGGGCCTTCTGAAAGATCTTAAAAACCAGATGGATTTGGGTGTTATCAGCATACTGGTGGTACCAGACTGCAAAATTCTGGACAGCCTCTTTCAGGTTTTTCATGCATATGTGAAATAGTATGGGGAATCATGGAACACTGAGACACTCCACAGGTCAAGGTGTTGAACAGGAGTCCCCCAGCACCACTACCATTCACAAAGTGACACCACGCAAGGGGAAATCCCTGAAGCTGACTCCTTTTTTCATCAATTAACCACTTCTCACGCAAACACAAAGCAATTGTCAAGACTGTTTTTCAACAAGGGTGAATAGCAGTGAGCAGAAGAGGGTATCCTGTAGACCATCTTGACTGCTGCCATTGGTATTGTCAACATTCATGCTGTACTTTGCTATATAAAGCTTGGCGTCCCCCTGAAAATGTGGGGACAATATTTCGCATCACTGTTGGGCCATTTCCTGGCTTTTTGAATTGTGGATGCATTCATAAACTGGACGTTTTTTGAAGAATTGAATCTATGTACTTGTTTCAGGACCAAATTAGACTGAATGGTCAGGAATTAGATGAGAGTTGCTGTCATCCATCAGGATTCTACCTCACGTGTTAGGAGATCCATCTGCCCTAGCATCAGCTTCAAGGATTTTATGCCGAGCCAAAGTACAAGAGAGACACGCTCCTGGTGTTCTGCTCACCCCATAAGTCCAATGGTCTTTCTGCATGAACAGGTCACTGTGACGGATAGACCAGTAGTCTCTTCTTCATAGACAGCTGTCTACTGGGCCTGCAACTCAGAAGTAGAATACTTTTTATGCATGCAAAAGATCCCCAGTTCAGTTCTTGCCATCTCAAAGTAAACCACAGAAATAATCCTTCCATAGAAAGCTACTACTGCCCATTGTTGTAAACCAGTCTGAGCTAGATAGGCAGCTTCCTCTGTTTTGTTGGGGCTGCAGCTGGCAGACAATTTAGGAAGATGAACTTATCAAGCTCAGCACGGTAGTATGACTACATTGGCCCATGCTGGTTCACTGTACTGTCCCATCACAGCAATGCATATGGATAGAATCACGGTGCCAACAGGGCCTGATTTAGACATGCTGGCACCTTAGGCAAGACCGTTTAAAAGGAGGCCTTCTCCCCAGCATGCCGGTTTTTGAGCACACTGACAAAGAGGGAAGGATGAATCAACATGGAGAGCGCAGGAGAATATTGCATTATTCATTTGCCACACCTCACTTTGCTCCCTGCAAAAGGTTGCTGGGGACTTTTCTGCAAAACAGTGCTTCCTCTTCCATGCAATGTCCCGCCCTGGGCAGCTGCTTCTCACTAGCAACGGCAGCCCCTGCAGCAGGGAGAGGATGGCCTCAGACCTCATCAGAAAGTGTGTCACAAATTGCAGAAAAAAGCACTGATCTACATAAAACTGCTTATGCTGATTTATATGTACAGGTGCAAAATGAGAAATGAGTTTTATCATTTAAACAGGATGACAATGCATCTCATTCAAGTGGGGAAGATAATGATGAAGTGACTCCTTTGCTTGCTATGCCTGGTGTTCTAGGTGCTCCCTATGAGCAGACAACTTAGTGGGTTTTCTCCCCCTTTAAATCAGGCAAAAAAATAAGCATATCTTCAAACGCAGGACTCCTTCAACAGGACCTTGTCCTCTGGCAGGACTGACCAATAAACTGTCTTCCCCTAAAAGAGCATAGATGGTCACATCCATCCTATGTAGATTCAGAGAGGTTCTGCTGGAGGATTACTTTCCACCACTGACACCCAGGCTTCTGAGCTAGGAAACTAGGTGATGGACCCAAACTAAAAGCACAAAGGGCCATATTGATTTTTAGTCCCAGCTAGAATTAACCCATTGAAATTAATGGGAACTTTGGTGAACACTGATATCTTATAAGAGTGATACATGCCTTCCTGACACACTTATTTGGATTACAATAATGGACTCAACATGAGGCTACATTGAGGAGGGCATGAAGCTCTGCTACAGCCAGATCATTGACGAGAACCATTTTCAGAGAGCATACATGTTCCCTGTTACTGTTGCAGAGTTTTGAAATTTGGATTAAAAACCTCTAGATGTCCAGTCGAAGTGCAGGGACTTACAGAGCAGAATTAGCTTCAAGTTTCCCCAGAGTAGACCGTCCCTTATTGTCTCATCAACTGGTGCTCAGAGTCTCAGTAACTCACTCTGAGACATTGGTAAGAGAAACAATTAAAAAGTTTCATTTACTCACAGTTGAACAGATCAGAAACAGCATATTGAACAACAACAACAAAAAGACAACAAGCCTCAAGAGGCTGCCGGCCTGCTTCCAGCAGGCTGCTGGGGAGTACATTTCCATAACTGCTCACATTGCTAACTGCACATTCCAATTTTATTTGTTTATATTTATTTATTTAAAATATTTTTTACCTCACCTTTCTCCTTAAAAGAACCCAAGGCTGCTTACATCATTAAAAAGACAATGTTTAAAAACCAAAACAGTTAAGTATATAAATATATTAAAATAATTAAACACATATTATATTTAAAATGGTAATTAAAATTGATGCTGTGAATACATTTAAAAGCAACAGAGCTTTCCAAATCAGAGCATCCTAATTTGTTATGAAAATATACTATGCAAATTAGGTCTTATTTGCATACTATATCACTAGTATGAAAATTAAGCATATTAATTGTTGCATTCTTTTTCTACCAAGGTGTTATAAGCCTACCATTATGTATATAATACCCACAGCTCTGAGACAGCCAATATAGTATAAAGGTTGGAGTGGTGAACCTTGGGGACAGTCATGTTTAAAACCCTGCTTAGGCTGCAGGTACATAGGGAAGGAACACCAGATTAAACAGGGATGCTTCAAGATTTTTAGAACCTGGTATCTGCTGGTTTCCACTGCTGAAGTTACTATAGTGGTTCACACCAATAAGGTAAATTATTCTGTTTGTAAGAGTCCACAGTGCACTTTGGTACAATTTTCAAGGGAGTCACAGCCTCATCCTATTAACACCAGCCTCTTCCAATCTCCTTCCCCTCCTCCGTGCCCTTTATATAGAAACATAACATTCATTTCCTAGTATTCTGGTCTCTTTTTAAAAACTTTTCAGATCTGATATAGTGCTAACTTTAAAGGCCTATCAGCCTAGTGAAGAGATAGAGGCTTTGCCATTAAAAGGAGAAAGATAAACACTGTGGAAGGAGAGGTAAATGTTGTAATAGGACTGAGTGTCCCAATGAAAGACCAGGTAACAAAACGACTGAAGGGAAAAGAGCAAACTAACCAGCAAATGAGGCAGTACTGCAGCCCATATCTGATACAGCATGAAACCTGACAGGCATGTTTGTTTGTTTGTTTAGTCGTTAAGTCGTGTCCGACTCTTCATGACCCTGTGGACCAGAGCACGCCAGGCCCTCCTGTCTTCCACTGCCTCCCGGAGTTGGGTCAAATTCATGTTGGTAGCTTCGATGACACTGTCTAAACATCTCGTCCTCTGTCGTCCCCTTCTCCTCTTGCCTTCACATTTTCCCAACATCAGGGTTTTTTCCAGGGAGTCTTCTCTTCTCATGAGATGGCCAAAGTATTGGAGCCTCAGCTTCAGGATCTGTCCTTCCAGTGAGCACTCAGGGTTGATTTCCTTCAGAATGGATAGGTTTATTCTCTTTGCAGTCCAGGGGGCTCTCAAGAGTCTCCTCCAGTACCACGGTTCAAAAGCATCAATTCTTCGGCAGTCAGCCTTCTTTATGATCCAGCTCTCACTTCCATACATCACTACTGGAAAAACCATAGCTTTGACTATGCGGACCTTTGTCGGCAAGGTGATGTCTCTGCTTTTTAAGATGTTGTCTAGGTTTGTCATCACTTTCCTCCCAAGAAGTAGGCGTCTTTTAATTTCGTGGCTGCTGTCACCATCTGCAGTGATCATGGAGCCCAAGAAAGTAAAATCTGTCACTGCCTCCATATCTTCCCCTTCTATTTGCCAGGAGGTGATGGGACCAGTGGCCATGATCTTAGTTTTTTTGATGTTGAGCTTCAGACCATTTTTGGCGCTCTCCTCTTTCACCCTCATTAAGAGGTTCTTTAATTCCTCCTCACTTTCTGCCATCAGAGTGGTATCATCTGCATATCTGAGGTTGTTGATATTTCTTCCGGCAATCTTAATTCCGGCTTGGGATTCCTCCAGTCCTGCCTTTCGCATGATGTATTCTGCATATAAGTTAAATAAGCAGGGAGACAATATACAGCCTTGTCGTACTCCTTTCCCAATTTTGAACCAATCAGTTGTTCCATATCCAGTTCTAACTGTTGCTTCCTGTCCCACATACAGATTTCTCAGGAGGTAGATAAGGTGGTCAGGCACTCCCATTTCTTTAAGAACTTGCCATAGTTTGTTGTGGTCGACACAGTCAAAGGCTTTTGCGTAGTCAATGAAGCAGAAGTAGATGTTTTTCTGGAACTCTCTGGCTTTCTCCATAATCCAGCGCATGTTAGCAATTTGGTCTCCAGTTCCTCTGCCCCTTCGAAATCCAGATTGTACTTCTGGGAGTTCTTGGTCCACATACTGCTGAAGCCTACCTTGTAGGATTTTGAGCATAACCTTGCTAGCGTGTGAAATGAGTGCAATTGTACGGTAGTTGGAGCATTCTTTGGCACTGCCCTTCTTTGGGATTGGGATGTAGACTGATCTTTTCCAATCCTCTGGCCACTGCTGAGTTTTCCAAACTTGCTGGCATATTGAGTGTAGCACTTTGACAGCATCATCTTTTAAGATTTTAAATAGTTCAGCTGGAATGCCATCACCTCCACTGGCCTTGTTGTTAGCCATGCTTTCTAAGGCCCACTTGACTTCACTCTCCAGGATGTCTGGCTCAACGTCAGCAACCACACTATCTGGGTTGTCTGGGACATCCAGATCTTTCTGGTATAATTCCTCTGTGTATTCTTGCCACCTCTTCTTGATGTCTTCTGCTTCTGTTAGGTCCCTACCATTTTTGTCCTTTATCATGTCCATCTTTGCACAAAAGGGTCCTTTAATATCTCCAGTTTTCTTGAACAGATCTCTGGTTTTTCCCTTTCTATTATTTTCCTCTATTTCTTTGCACTGTTCATTTAAGAAGGCCCTCTTGTCTCTCCTTGCTATTCTTTGGAAGTCTGCATTCCATTTTCTGTAACTTTCCCTATCTCCCTTGCATTTTGTTTCCCTTCTCTTCTCTGCTATTTGTAAGGCCTCGTTGGACAGCCACTTTGCTTTCTTGCATTTCCTTTTCTTTGGGATGGTTTTTATTGCTGCCTCCTGTACAATGTTACGGGCCTCCAGAGGAGTACTATGATATCATTAACTGGCATGTGCTACGAGACTTTGAGTTGTTTGAATTGATTTGGGGGACCCTGGAACTATAATTGTGACCAATTCCTCCTTAGTGTTTTCTGAGCTCTGATTAGGTTTTGCCACAGGTAAACATCTAAGGGATCTTGCCTTTTAGCCATTTAGTGACAGGTGACAGGACAGAGACAACTGCGTGCTGCTACAAGCATAGTATTGCACCTCTGAGAAAGTTCATTGTTCCACACTGCTGTGTGCTGCTTATTCAGGGAAGTAGTGTGGCTGTTATTTTCTGTGTTAGGGCTCGCCTAACTCTATCATATGCCAGCGATGGACAAATATTAGCATTACACATATGTAGAGTGAGTTTTCTTTTAAATAGAGTAGGATTTTAAATCCTTCCTGATAAAGAGAAAATTCTGCAGTCTGACCCTCCTTTTCTGCGCAAGTGAGAGAAAATAAAATCTTGACCTTAATTAATAAATTAAGGGCACTATCCTGTTGGACTCCACCACATGCAGAACAGCAATTGTGTAGGTAGTTTTTGTCATTTTCTGGGATGTCTGACACATATGTGGTTGTACACTTTTTGCCCAGCCAAACACCATTTCAAACATGGGAAATCTTGAAGAGTATTGGCTTTCTTGCATTTCCTTTTCTTTGGGATGGTTTTTGTTGCGGCCTCCTGTACAATGTTATGAGCCTCCATCCATAGTTCTTCAGGCACTCTGTCCACCAAATCTAGTTCCTTAAATCTGTTCTTCACTTCCACTGTGTATTCAGAAGGGATTTGGTTTATATTATACCTGACTAGCCCAGTAGTTTTTCCTACTTTCTTCAGTTTAAGCTTGAATTTTGCTATAAGAAGCTGATGATCAGATCTACAATCAGCTCCAGGTCTTGTTTTTGCTGACTGTATAGAGCTTCTCCATCTTTGGCTGCAGAGAACATAATCAATCTGATTTCGGTATTGCCCATCTGGGAATGTCCATGTGTAGAGTCGCCTCTTGTGTTGTTGGAAAAGAATGTTTGTGATGACCAGCTTGTTCTCTTGACAAAACTCTATTAGCCTTTGCCCTGCTTCACTTTGAACTCCAAGGCCAAACTTACCCGTTGTTCCTTTTATCTCTTGACTCCCTATTTTAGCGTTCCAGTCCCCTATAATGACAAGAACATCTTTCTTTGGTGTCAGTTCTATAAGGTGTTGTAAGTCTTTATGGAATTGGTCAATTTCAGCCTCTTCAGCATCAGTGGTTGGTGCATACTGTGATGTTGAAAGGTCTGCCTTGGATTTGTCATTCTATCATTTTTGAGATTGTATCCCAGTACAGCTTTTCTCACTCTTTTGTTCACTATGAGGGCTACTCCATTTCTTCTACGGGATTCTTGCCCACAATAGTAGATATGATAATTGTCTGAATTGAATTCGCCCATTCCCGTCCATTTTAGTTCACTGATGCCCAGGATGTCAATGTTGATTCTTACCATCTCCTGTTTGACCACATCCAGCTTACCAAGGTTCATAGATCTTACATTCCAGGTTCCTATGCAGTATTCTTCTTTGCAGCATCGGACTTTCCTTTCACTTCCAGTCGCGTCCGCAGCTGAGCGTCCTTTCGGCTTTGGCCCAACCACTTCATTAGCTCTGGAGCTACTTGTACTTGTCCTCCGCTCTTCCTCAGTAGCATGTTGGACGCCTTCCGACCTGAGGGGCTCATCTTCCAGCGTCATATCTTTTAGCCTTTTGTTTCTGTTCATGGGGTTTTCTTGGCAAAGATACTGGAGTGGCTTGCCAATTCCTGCTCCAGGTGGATCGCGTTTAGTCAGAACTCTCCACTATGACCTGTCCGTCTTGGGTGTCCCTGCACGGCATAGCCCATAGCTTCTCTGAATTACTCAAGCCCCTTCGCCACGACAAGGCAGCAATCTGTGAAGGGGTCTGTTGCTAGAGCCTGTGTAATGCCTAGAAAGCTGTGGAATGGAGGTGAACTCTGGTTTGCAGCCTGTCATCTTACTCCCAGGTAGACCTGTATAGAATTGGAGTGGGTTTTGTATGCCTTCTGGAAAAATGTCTGATTCAATAACAATTATGTCTGGCATCATCCAGTCTGCCTCAACCCCACCCCATACCTTTGCCTCCACTAATGCCTGGGATATGGCCATAGAGATGCTTCCCACGTTGGAAATCATCCCTTGAGCTAAAAGAAGAGAGAAAAGGCTGTCTACTCCAGCTTTAAATGCAAACGTTTGAAGAAAAAAAATTACCTTCCCTAACCTGTGAATTGCAGACTTCTTTGTATGAAATGTGATCTCCTAATGTTTGGCAGGCTCATTTTTCCCAATAATGGTAAGGAGAAGAAACATCAGCTACAGTCTATTTCCAAAATCATCATGAAATCATTCTGAAACCAAAGGACATTTTGACGTGATTAGTTACCAGCCTTACTTATTCCATACTTATTCCTCACACTCCATAATTTTTCAGTGTTTTTAAATATTTTACCAAGAACTTTAATTCTTTTTAGAGACTGAGAGTTATTGTCACTTGGGAGTTCAGCCTCCATTCGTTCTTTTACCTCTGTGCTGAACTGACATAGTAAGTCCTTTTATTTCTCTTTCCTTTTAATTTTCTTACAACTAATTCTGGGCAGAATTATTAAATCCAGAATTTTCTCCTATTTCAGTAGATGGAGGTGAACTAGAAAGATATAGCAAACAGTGGCATTATTTTCCCACTCATGGTGAAAATTAGAAGGGGGGAATTTTCCATTTATTTACCAATCTTTGTATAGAAAAAAAGAATCTAAGCAGCCATACAGCAACTAACAAGTCGAGAAATGGGAAGACTACATGGTCAAACTGACATGCACCAGGGCTGCTGTATGCAGGATCAGGATGGGGAAGACATTTGTTTGAGTCATAGACATGTGAACCAACCCATAAACCCAAATTCTCTTGTCCTGGGAAATTCATACTTTTCCAAATGCTGCAGTACAGTCCTCCAATGATTAAAAGCATAAACCAATGCATATATTAGGGGAAAGTATGACACCAAAAAAAGCCTAGTTTAAGGTGTGATTGCCAATTAGAACCACTGTTGATTCAAGTTAAGAAAAAACAAATTTGATTTAAAATAAGATATCTCTGTGACATAAATGGAAGCATGGATTTTTTTATGCCTGGGAAGCTCTTTTTTTTTTCTGGAAGGAGAGGCAAGATCTCCACCAGAAGATCATTTATTTTAAATCACATGCCAAATCGGATCATTTTAATTGGTTTGGCATATGTAAAACCTCTCTGTTGTGTCTTACTAGCAAGAGTGGAGAATCAGGAGCGGAGAGGAGGAGGACTGGCCACGGCAGAGTCATGAGGAGGAGTTCTGGGCTTTGCTGCCTGGATCAGTTGCACCGCAACCTGGATCAGCTGTCAGCCCCCACCCATCCCCCGCCACTGTTTTACTAGATGGGGAAGACTGGTGTAGATAATCCGAGCAAGAAAGGCAAATGGCCTGAATACTATAAGGCTGGTGTCCGTATCCTGCCTTCACAATTCACTAGAATTTCAAGCCTGTACATAGTTCTCCTCCAATTGCTATTTTGTCTTCAGGTGGGAAATAAGTTAGTCAGGTACTCAGGGATGCCTTGTTCTCACAGGTGAGGATGAGGAACCACTTGATTCTTCTTACTGCCAAATTAACACCAGTTTACTCAACTGTTAATGACAAGATTGCTCATTATGAATGTTTCCAATGGAACTTTTAATTGAAAAGTTTGCAGAATAATTCTCGCCTCACTGAAAATGATGTTTTGCATAAATTACCCAGTTTTTGTAATAAATTTTCATGAAACTAGGAATATTATGTGGCATGGACATTTAGGAACTGGAAGTAATGAATGAGTTGTTTCTTTTTAAATAGTCCTTCTGTGTTTGCGTTGTGTTTGCGCTGTGTTTGCTTTGTTTTGCTTTGCTCTGCTCTGCTTTGTTTCCCAAGGGGAAAGGACACTAGTTATGTACAGATAAATTTTGTGCCAATAACAGTGATCTTAAAACAAAAAACAAAAAGTCTTGCTTTTGCTCTCAGCTGGAGCCGAGGAAACTTGCAAAGCTTCCAAATTCCTTATCAAAGTGTCTTGTCAAGTTGAACCAGCCTAAATCACTGAAGAAGAAGAATTTAGCAAGTATTCTTGACAACTCTATTGGCAACCTGGGCTTTGTTTAGAAACACATGAGATTACATTTTCTGAAACAGGCTGTGAAACTCCCTACTCTTTGAGATCTGTCCAGTTCCCACTGTGATATGTTTTTTTCCATCTGCTGAAGACCTTCTTGTTTAGTGGGCAACTGTTTACTCTTAGGTAGTGGCTTTGACTTTATACTACTTGAATGTTTCCCACTGCTGCTGCTCCTTTTCTCTTATTCCTGAGTTTTAATTGATTATTTTATTGCATTATATTGTTCTCCATTAATTTTTTTTTATTATTGATTTAAACCACCTTGAGAGCCTTGTAGGGGAAAGGGAGAAGGATGTACCAGTGGTGCCTCGACTTACGAACGTCCTGACATACAACAATTTCGAGTTACGACCAACTCCGCCCGCAAAATTTTGCTTCGACTTGCAGCAGGAGCTTCAAGTTACAACCAGAAAAAGGCAGGGAAAAAAGGCGGGGAATTCAAATTGCTAACCGTTGGTGGCGAAGAGGCTGCGTCTTTGTAGCTCTTTCGCCCCAGCGGTTAGAGAGTGTGCAATCGGAGGAGGCTTCGGACTGCCTGGTAAGATAAGGTGCTGCTTTCTGCTTTTAAAAAACTGTTCTGGGTGGGTTTTGCAGCGTTGTTTTGAGCTGGGTGGTGGGATTATGTTTCTATGCTGTGAGGGGTCTTGCAGGGTTTGTTTGTTTGTTTGTTTGTTTTTCCCATTTCCGATGGGTCTTGCGGGGTTTGTTTGGTTTTCGGTTTGTTTGTTTTTCCCATTTCTGATGGGTCTTGCTGGGTTTGTTTGCTTTTTGGGTTTTTTTCCCATTTCCGATGGGTCTTGTGGGGTTTGTTTGCTTTTTGGGTGTTTTTTCCCCATTTCCGATGGGTCTTGCAGGGTTTGTTTGCTTTTTGGGTGTTTTTTTCCCCATTTCCGATGGGTCTTGCGGGGTTTGTTTGCTTTTTGGATGTTTTTTTCCCCATTTCCGATGGGTCTTGCGGGGTTTGTTTGCTTTTTGGGTGTTTTTTTCCCATTTCCGATGGGTCTTGCGGGGTTTGTTTGCTTTTTGCTTTGCTTTTTTTGCATTTCCGAAGGGTCTTGCATGGTTTGTTTGCTTTCTGCTTTGTGTTTTTTTTTGCATTTCCGATGGGTCTTGCATGGTTTGTTTGCTTTCTGCTTTGTTTTTCCCCCATTTCCGATGGGTCTTGCATGGTTTGTTTGCTTTCTGCTTTGCTTTTTCCCTATTTCCGAAGGGTCTTGAGCGGTTTGTTTGCTTTCTGCTTTGCTTTTTTTGCATTTCCGAAGGGTCTTGCATGGTTTGTTTGCTTTCTGCTTTGCTTTTTTTGCATTTCCGATGGGTCTTGCATGGTTTGTTTGCTTTTCTTTCTTTCCCCCCCCCCCCCCTTTGGCCGGAATGGATTAATTGCGTTTCTGATGGGTCTTGCAGTGTTTTTTTGTTTTTGTTTTTTGGTGATTTTTTTCTTCAGCCGGAACGGATTAATTGCATTTCAGTGCATTCCTATGGGAAATGGTGTTTCGAATTATGACCATTTCAAGTTACGACCAGAGTTCCGGAACCAATTAAGTTCGTAAGTCAAGGCACCACTGTAACTCTCATTTTTTAAAAAAAAATTAAAAAGGGAAACAAATGAAACTCAGAAACAGTGAGTTGGGACACATGATTGCAGAATCAGTGGCTGGGAGTTTGAATCCCTGCTGTTCCTACTGGGAAAGGTGACAGCTAAGATCATCTAGAGCAGAAATTTTCAACCTTTTTTTGGCCATGGCCATAAACACAATATGAAGCAACACAGGCTGAATCAGGATCATATAAATCACATAACAAACCTTATAAGGTGGTGTGCTAAGAACTGTTTCCAGTTTCCATTTCACACTTTGCCATTTGAAAGTTTGTATTGTCTTCGTTAGAAACCACTTTGCTCTCTCATAATATGAGAACTTGGTGTCATTTGGTGAAATTGACTGATAGGAGATTAAAGATGGAGAAAAGAAGGGACTTCTTCTAACATAATTCAGATGACGGCCTTGGAAAAGTTCTTGAATGAATATTTGAAGGGCATCAAGAGAGCAGGGAATTAGACAGAGACAGAGGGGTGAGAGGATTTTTCCATCTCTAAAATCCAGTATGATCATCAAATAAACCTGACTGTTGCGATATTCACTGTAGAATTCATCACCGTAAGATGTAGTTATGGCTATCAACAACTTTAACAACTTTAAAAGGGATTAAAGAAATGGGCAAAAAAAGGATATTGATGGCTAATAGTAAAAGATGTAATGAATATGTGTACATTTTATCATCATTGACAAAAAACAGGACTGTCTAAATATGTGGAAAAAACTGTCAACTTCTGCAAGATTTTTCAGTCCTACGCAAGAGCGGGGACAACGACATCTTATCAGCAGCAGCAGCAGCAGCAAAACAAAACAAAAACAAAGCACTTTGGCTTTTGTAGAATCATAGAATCATAAAGGGGCCTGTAAGGCCATCAAGTCCAACCCACTGCTTGATGCAGGAATACAAATCAAAGGATAGCTGCCAGGTGGTTCTCTAAGTTTCTCTTGAATGCCATGTTTTCTATGATATACAAGTTTCTGCATGAAATACGAGTTTTTCACACAAAATGCAAGATTTTGGGTGTGCAATGCAAGAGTTTATACACAAAATCCACATGGCTATGAATTTTCCATACACACACAAAAAAATGCAAAAGCACACCAAAAGCACCTAATCTTGCCCATTAGAGAGACAGCTTTTGAAATTTTCATTCTTCTTTGTAGAAATGCAGGAAGTCAACCTTTACCTCCTTTTTGATGCCATATTGTTATTTGGCAATCACCATATTGGCAACATATTATACTGGACTGGATAAGTCGTTGGTTTCATCCTGCTCACTTCTCCTTATGTTTCTCAGATGCTTAGGAAGAGATGCACAAGTGGAGTTCATCCGATGTAATGGCCAATCATCCTGAGCTGAAGTTATTCTGTGCTGTGTGAGTCACTTGGTGAGAAATCTTGTCTTGCTTGCTTGCGTGCACTGAGAACCCAAATCCCATTTTTGTTCTCTTCTACTCGTGTCTTTCCAACAGCCCACCTGCTTCCCACACTCTTTTCTTAGTCAGTTTGATGTCCACCTGCTTTTCATATCGTTAGCAATAATTATTATGTATGTGTGTAATTTTGTCTGTGTGCATGCACATGCATCCGTACACATACAAATATACATTAGGTATTTTCTGGTTTTGAAGAATGTGGCAACCACAACAAAAAGACAATGCTCAGGAAGCAAATAGCACTGGGGAAAAAAACACCTTGAAGTTTAGGAGGCTTCTCTTCCTCCCCCCACATCACCCCCTCCATTTGCTTGCAAGGAGTTAAGCCTCTGATCTGTTGCGTGCGTTCTGATGAGGCGAGACTTGACACGCTGCGCCAGAATAATGAAACGCAATACACATTAATAGGACCTCCCACTGTTTGATCGCTTCTGCTCCACTAGCCCCATTGAAGATTTCACTTTTCTTTTAACAGTCACAATAACAGAATGTGACATTAAGCCTTTTACATGCAGCAATTTATTTTAAAATATTGGGGCACTCAAAACAGTATCCAGAATGTTAAATAAGATATGCATGAGATGGAAATCAGTGCAGCCAAGCTCGGAGGAGACAGGCCTCAGACATAGTGAAGGCAGCTCCACTTTTTATTCCTAATTGCTGTTTAAGGCACAAAGACAGAGCTGAGCTGCAAGCGGGAGAAGGAGGAAGGGAGAGAGAGAGAATTTCAGCTTCCACTGCTCTGGGTAGTGGAGTCTCTACCAGCTCCTCAACTCCCCACGAGGGGAGATAAAATCATCTTTGTGCAGGAACTGAAGGGTGATCATGTTACAGGGTGGTGCTCAGTGCTGAAGGCCAGCAGGATTGATAGTCATTAGGCCTGATCCAGTACCCAAGAGAGCATGTGGTTTCTGCAGATCATATGTCACTTTATTCCCAGAGTGCTTTATAAATGACATGCATGCAAATTGGAGCCAGCAACACCCGTGACATCCAAGCAGCCATGACAGATGGGGAGGAGTGCCAGCTTCAGGGCTCTGTCTCTGTCACCAACCCACGAGGGGTACAACTAGGTGACCTCTAAATTGGATATTAAGTGTGATTTATAAGTGCATTTCTCTTGGATTTAAGCAAAATCTATTTTTATTTCTTCTTCAGTGGAAGATAAGGTGGCCTCCTATATATCATCTAAAAGGAAGACGAAGAGGGCATCAGCTGAAATCCTATTGTGTAGCTCTGCAAGAATGACATCAGGAGAAATGGCAAATTGCTACCGATTAAGAGCTTCCCTTGGTGATTTTGGGGTCCATATGACTTCATCACATTGTGTATGAGTAACGTGCACTCTAGAATTGCAAAAGAAGCCTTTAATCAGCAACAGTTTGCCACTGCTGGTGATGTCATTCCCTTTGCACATGCAGAGCTACACAAGAGGGTTGGGCTCGATGGCGTTATAGGCCCCTTCCAACTTCATCATTCTATGAATAGGGTATCAGCCACTGATCTTCAGAAAGGAAGGAAGGAAGGAAGGAAGGAAGGAAGGAAGGAAGGAAGGAAGGAAGGAAGGAAGGAAGGAAGGAAGGAAGGAAGGAAAATGCACATCCTAATCTATATGTAGATCTGTAAAACTGGAAATGATTTTTGAGATATCTAACTGCTGAGCCAGAGACTGGCAGTTTGATTCCCGACTATGCCTTCTGTGTAGCTTTGGGCAAGTTGCAAGATGCCCCCAGAAGAAGGGAATGGTAAACCACTTCTGAGTACTCTCTACCTGGAAAACCCAGAAAAGATTTTTCAGAATTGACTTGATGGTACATAATGATTATTATTACTTAAACAGAGATGAACAGTTCAAGTAATAATAAGTCCTGAGTCTGCTGCTTAGCTGCTTAGTGTAGATGAACAAGGTTCCTGATGTTCCTTTTCACAATCCTTTAACTTTAAATAAAACTTGGAGGGACTACCCTCCAAAGAAGGATAACTTCAAAAAAAAAAAAACAAAAACAAAGGCCACAGTCCTTTGGAAGCCTTATAAATTGAGAGCTACCTCCATAAAAGAGGCCATGTGGCTACCTAGAGATGGCACTCACTCTAAGCTATTGAAACCTAGTACTCCTGAACCCAGGATACAAGGGTCTCACAACTATTGCACATTGAAAAACAGTTATTCAGTATGGCATCATTAATATGAAATCAACAGATTTGAGACAGGATGTTTTTATAAATTCATCAATTTTTGTTTTTGGGTTTTTTTTTTTGCTTCTGCTGCAACAATAAACACTGTGCTTAGGAGGAATGCTTCATTTGTAAGGTGCATTATGAAAATGTCAACTAGTGTTTCAGTCATATGCAAATTTATGCAGATTTAAGTAATCAATTAAATCCCACTTGTTTCAATGAGTAAGATTTCTTTAGTCAGGTGACAGGTCTAATAATAAGTAAGTTAGAAGCAGACGGATAATTCTTTTCTAATAGATTAAAATAATGCAGTCAAAAGATCAAAGTTCAAAATGCTGCCTTTCTTCACTGGCAAAATCTATTTTCTCCATCTCTGCAGCTTGGCTATGATGTTCCTGAACAGTGTTCTCATCATGCAAACTAACAAAGGAGGAAAAAATATGTATTCATTATTGCCCTGTGAATCTAATGCTCCTTGTGAATCACAGTCAGGTATGCTTCCCAAATGAAGTGATTCACAAGCTAATCTAAAACTGTAACACTATAGGATCAGAGGAATCTGCTGTATAGAAGGTTGGATTAATACTCTAGCCTAGTACTGTCAACTGTGACTAGCAGACATGAATTTTTCTACCCCTCATTGGGAGATCTCCTGATAATCACCCATCCATAGACTCACCTGGCTAAATCCTGCTTCCTTTCTGACATCAGACAAGGCCATGGGTCTTTTAAATGTTAAAGTGTCAGGATGCGTCCGCAAGGCCAGATGAGGCAAGTACCTGAGGCAGCAGATCAAAGGAAGCAAAACATCTGACAGTCACTACTGCCAACTCTTCAAAGCCACTGTCTTGTATTCTAAGGCAGAAGGTATCTTTGAACACAAATGAGAGGAAGTCAACAGCCAGTCCAGGTCAAACACCAGGTTAATCAAAGCTGAAGTTCAAGAAGCATGCAAGAGCAGAGTCAGAGATAAGTGCCAGCAGTCAAGCTGTAATTATGTACAAAACAATCCAAAATGGCCAACAGGAGACCAGCAGAAGTTAATCGACGCCATTCAAAATGAACACACAGTTCAGGCCATCACAATGCAAGGAAGGCTGTGTCCTCTCGGGGGGGGCATCTACCTCCTCAATCTCTTTTACTTCTGGGAGGGGGCTTTCCTGACCTTGGTTTTTAAATTGCTGAGGCAGGTCAATCTCATCATAAGGTGGTTATAAGAAATATCCCATTAGATTACACCAGGGAGAGGTTAGTAGCTCCAGAGTAGAGATGGGCATCAACCAGAAAAATAGCAGTTCGGTGTGGCTCATGGTTCATTGAAGTCCATGAACCTCCCAAACCTTTGGAAAAAATGAACCATGAATCAGTTCATTTTGGTTCAGAAGTTCGGGAGCCCTAGAACAGCCCCCCCAGCCACCTAGAGACACCCAAATCACAGGGAAGCTTCCTCTAACTCTCTTCTACAACTTTGCAAGGCTTGGTGAAGTTTGGATTTTGGATGTCCAAGTTATACACCCTCAAAGCAGGTCTCCCCAGGAAAATGCATTTTAGCAGCTGGCTTGGGTTTCAGCAGTGGTTTATGCCAGAGAACCTGACACAGGGTGTTTCTTATCAGGAAATGGACTGGAGAGGGACAATGCTCTTTCCCCAAAGAGGACAAACCCCATGGACAATACCACACTGGAGGTCTGAGCTAAGGTACAGAGGCTGATGTGTAGTCAGCGAGAGGGGGAGAGACAGACTGCCTGACAAGGGAAGCAACATGCCGCTGGAGATCTGAACTAACCTGGTTCTGAGGTAGAAGGGTTCCTCTGACTAGCAGAAGTGGCTCAGAGGTGAACATGGCTCCTATGAATTGGTCTTATAAATAAGAACAAGCAACTCCCCCAGAGCTCTTTGAGCCATGAGTTTGGCTGGCAGAGCTGCCAATCCATTAGAATCATGGCTCCCACAGGCTTCTGAAATTAAGATTGCATTCATTTAGAAGCCACCTCCAAATTCCTATACTGGAGGTTAAGACAGTCTGGTGCTACAAAAATGGATATGGTGGTATGTAACCCATGTGTTGTACACCCCTGAATTTGACCAGGAGTCCACTCCATCCAGCATCCCACCTCTTAAAGAGGTGACATGAGTGCTTGGAGGAAAGTTTCAAGCTTTGGAGATAAGAGTGGATCCCTACTATTGTTTCCCAGGAGCTGAATTTCAGTGGCCAGCTGAGTCTGAACAGGCAGGTTTCACACATTACATCCATTAATCTTAGGTGCCAACATGCCACAATTTGATATAACTGTCTTTTAAAAGATGATGCATGTGACACATCACCCCATCTTGGAAGAGTGCACTCCATAAGCTCATGACCATCACTGTGGAGAAAAGGGGTTGCATTTTGTTCACCCTAAATCTACAGCCAACAAAATTCAATGGATAGACTCAAATTCTTGAAGATGAAAAGACTTCCATTCATTTCTCTGAAGAATGATATTATCATAAGAATTTCCATACTGCTTTTACATTCTTAGTAGTCTTTCCCCCTGCCTCGAAACTACCCTGCCTTCAAAATAAGGTTTTAGTTCAGCTATAAGAAACATGAGGCACTCCAGAGGCTGTTAGACTCTCATTCCCATTAGCCCCAAGCAGCCTTGCCAATAATAAGGAATGAGTTATAGTCCAATAGTCCAAAAAATGTCACATCACTGCTTTAACATTTTCTTTTAGTGAACATATTTCCTTTCATCTCTGATCGTTTCAGTTGCTGTTTATGGAAGGTTTTACTCAGAACTTCACAGCTTTCACTTTTTCAGATTGAATCTCCCAGGCAACCATGTTGGCTAAGGAATCCTGGGAAGTGTAGTCCAAGTTCTAGTTCTCCTAGGGAGCAATGAGAGCAGGGAGGACACTGTTAAAGGGGATCAAGAAGAGTTGGGAGTGCAGCATACTAAAGCATACTAGAGAAAGAGCTCCTGGCTTCTTCTTTTTTATCATTGCTGCTCTGCCATACAGAATTGGGGATTTGGAGCAACTTTTCCTCCGCAAATAACAGCCTGCCACCTCAGGCTGCAAAGGCAGAAGCGATTCTTGCTGTCAAATTTTGATTCCCTAAATCGAAAGTGGGTCAAGAGAATGAATGTATGGAGAATATTGCAGCACTTTCAGATGCACAGAGAAAAAATAAACACACCAAACAAGGCTCTATGCTGTAATCACACACACACACACACACCACACACAAGCAATAAATTATACAATGGCTGATGGCTATCATTTACCCCATAGGTCAGTCCCTTTGGCAAAAATCTAATAAGGCCCCCCCCCTCTCTCAGTCAATCTCTCAATTTTTCTCTCTCCTCCTCCTATAAGAAATGCACTCTTTCCCCATTAAGAGCGGAACAGTGGCTTTCTCACAATCCTTAATGTTTTTATTTTCCCAAACTACGGAATATCCCACATTTAAAACTCTTTGCTCACTGCATGCCAAGCCTGCTTTTTGGACCATTTCCATCTGCCTGAACAATTCTAGGAGCCCTGTCACTGTGGTTATGGTCTGTTGGACAAATATCTAATTCAGGAAATGCTTAATATCTACCTGTCAGACTTTAATGGCTCAGAAGTAAGATCCAACTCCAGAATACAAGGATGCAAATCAATTTGGAGACAGAAACTTAGTCCAGGGTCTTTCCAACACTGCTGATGTTTCACAATGTGAAAACAAAGACTAACTAGAAGCCAAGATGGATTTGTCTAGAGCAAATCCTGCCAGATTAATCTTATCTCATTTCTTTGATCAGTAATCTCCCTGACAGACAGTGGGAATGCTGTAGCCATAATATATCTTGACTTCAGCAAAGCTTTTGGCAGGGATGAGGACTCATGACTCTCAGCTGAGTCCGACTTAAGTCGCACCTGCAACTCGACTCGAACTCGACTTGGTTTTTTTAAAATAAAACAAAACTCAGACTCAACTCGTGACTCAGACCCATTTTTCCAAGATGTGTTATCAAGTCCTTCCACCAGCAGCCTGAAGGGGGAGGGGCTGTTGTGACTCTGTTGCCCACAGGACCAGTGTGGTGCCTGCCTTATGTACTTGTGAGCAGCAGTGGTGGAGGTCTTCTTAAGATCTTCATTGGATCTCAACCCTACTGCAAGGTACTCCTGGGCAAGATGGTCTCCCTGGGCTGGACCTTGGGCCACCACCCCCAACCATGCAGCGCTGAGCACAGCTGTCTCTCAAAGGCAGGGGCAGGGGTCTAAGCCTGCCCAGATGTACATCTCCCTATCTCCCTGTCTGCCTTCCTGTTTGTTTGCCTTAACTGGAGGCAGAGCTGGCATCAGGTGGCAGCAGGTTGTGGAGGGTGACCAAATGCTCAAGCACCTCCCCAGTCAGGAAGACCGTGCCTCACAGAAGGGATAGAAGAAACACTGTGGGGGATGCTTGGTGGCATCGGTGGCTGCACTGCCACTTCCGGACAAGTTCAGGCAGTTCCAGCTGTGAGGTCCCATCCCTGGCACCATTCAGTCATGGTTTGGCTGCCCCACCCCATCTCCCTCAGGTGGGTGAGAGAGAAGGGCAAACATTCTGCTGTCAAGGGGATAGGGACTCTCCTCTACCTCCTGCAGTGACAGTGACAGTGCCAGCAGCAACCAAAGCACAACTGGGGAAGGGCCAAGCTAGACTGGGCTGGGCCAGTAAGCATTAACTACAAAAGAAGAGAGATTCATGGAAATATTTATTACTTGCCAATACAGGCCAGTAAGCAAGCAGAGCGGAAGAAGGTTGCCGGCTGCTCTGAGGATGAAGAAGGAAGAAGATGACAACAACGCTATGGTCAGTCAGGAGCTTTGAGTGGGGTAAGGCCCAGAATCCCCTGTGTTGCCTGGTGAATTCTGGCAGTTGTAGTCACAAGAGTACTCAAGTTCCTATTTTTTTTTAATATGGAGTTGAGACTCAGATTTGAGACTTGGGGACTTCTGGCTTGACTCTGTGATGGGACAGCAGCAGAAGGATGGAGCTCCATCCCCTGGGCTGAATTCTGACCTGTTTGGTACCCCCCCAGGGGGTTAAAACCACCCCAAAGAGGTGGTGAATTGGGGGAGAAGCCTGTTGATCACAGGGGGGGCAGCGGTTACCCCCGTTTTGATCCGGGAAACTCCCCAATCAACCAGCAGGCGGAAACAAGCAGCTGAATAGCTCACTTGCAAGTCGTTGGCAGCCAGCAATAGAGAAGTGATAAATCAGCTAATTAACATTGTTGTTACCACTGGGTGAGATATATTTTACAACTATACTGCTTTATAACTATCCCTGGATGATACAAACCCTATAACAGAAATAAGTGTCTCTTATCCTTCCCACTTATAGAGCAGCAGTGAATCTGGAGAGAGGGAAGGAGATGCAAAGAGACACAAAGAAAATAAATTGGACACTAATTAGACATTTAACTATACTTCAATGAAGGAAGTTTGGTATTACTTTGGCGTTAGACATTTAAGAAATCTTTCTCTTAAAATCATTATTAGCTAAACAACTCTGAGAGTTAAACTTGTTATGTTATGGCTATCTACAGTCTTGGCGGAAAGCCCAGAACAATGACCTTGAACACTCTATGGCAGTTCTAAACTTGGAATTTGTTTTGATTTCCTTTTTTTTTTTTCCTGAGGACTGACTGAAGCATAGACAAATTAACCCTGGAAAGTCTAATCCTGCCAAAGTGGAAAAATTAAACTGTACTTTTGGATGTAGGCTGACAACTGAGCTCTGATCAAAGACAATTCATCTTGGAATATATATCTGGCTAACGTGGACATATGTGGTCCAATAAAAACATTTGGATGTATCCTGGGTTCTGAACCTGACTGGAGCACAGGCCGGGATAGAACTAATACTGGAATAGACTGGTTCTGGGGCTGGATTACAAAAGACTTCAGGCCACAATTACAAACATCGAATGAACTGGACTGTGATATTTGGTGAGCAAATGTCCTTGAGTCTCTAAGTGGGGAAAACCTTTCACATCTGAGACTGGACTCAAATTTAACACTAAAGATGATCAAGCTATTAAAGTGGATTTATTGAAGCAATTATTGATGGAATTGAACTGATTACTTTAAGCAATTGGACAACTTTTACTTGGAATACAATCATCTGATATCTCGAAACAATGTTACAACAAGGAAAATTTTGGGATGAAACAAAATCTACTCTTCAAGCAATTTTAGAAACAGTGAGATCCCACAACGAAGAGGCGAAATTATTCAATGAGCAGCTAAGGAAGGACTATATTCAACAGGAGACAGGGAATAATGAACAAGAAAATGTCAGGGTGGTGGATGATGTATGCCAACCAAAGGAGGGGCTGGAGGAAATCGGAGGAGAAAATGTATTAGATCTAATTCTAACCCTGGAGTCGAAGGGAGTCTTAGGTGTGCTAAGGGAAGATAAGGGGAGAGAACCAGCAGATTTAATTAAAAACAGCCTGGGAGATCTATTGGAGATAGATCAAGTGCATAGAATGATCTCAGATGGTACAAGGGAAGGCAGAATTTTTAGAAAGATAGGAATAAGAATTGGGAAAAGACAAACTAGAGAAGGAGTTACTTAGAAAGATGTAAAGGAAAAAATATTAAGGGGCCCTCAAGGTTGAAAGCATGGATACACCTAACTTCTGGAATTGTAAGGGGACATATCTTATATATTAGAAAAGGGAATCAATCTGAAATATGGGGTCACTAATCAGGGTATAGGCATAACAAGGTGGCTCTTAAAGTAAATTGAAGCTAGATATAAGAAAGGGGTAAAACAAATAGTACTTAATTAACATATATTAGATGTGATATTGATATAGACATGACAGAAGCTGTGGAAATAGAAATGGCTAAACAATTATATAAAGAAAATGTATATAAAATGCGTTAGACAACAATTTATTATGTGTTAGAAACCTATTTAATTATTATTGGTACAAAATACAAATTTGGCCGGTTAAATTACCTCAAATGATATAGATTTGAAACCAGAATTGCTTTTATTAGGTATTTTATTAGAGGAGTTTGAGAACATTGTATATTATGAGAGCAATATTATGATAGTAGTCAACATTATACACGAAAATACACACAAAAAATGTATAGATTTTGAAGAGACAACTAAGAAGACACCAAGACGCAAAAATAAATAATTATAAGCAACCCATGTAACATGATGTTTAACAAGCTTGAACTGAATGTAGATATAGTGAAAACTAATAAATTAAATTAAACAATGTTAATTTTTTTAAAAAGATTTGAGACTTGGGACTCAGAACTCGGACTCCAAGACTCAAACTGCAAGACTTGGGACTCAGACCCAAAGACTTGCCAATATCCCTGTTCTTTGACAAAGCACACCATTATATTCTGATTAGCTAGCTAACTAGGTGTGGGCTGGATAGAACAAGTTTCAGGTGGATACACATTTGGTTACAGAATCATACTCAGAGAGTGCTTATCAATAGCTCCTTCTCTAATTGAGATGAGGTGTCAGTATCTGGGTGGCAACAGGGCACCACCACCCTGGTAGCTGCAGGATTGGAGCCAGCTTGGTCCCAGGAAGAGCCAGTGTTTTCAGGATCAAATCCTGCAGAGGCAGCAGCTATCAGGGCTCTCATGAAGTCCACCTGGGAGTCCTGAGGGAAGGCCTACTTAAGGAATGAATCTTCCTCCCAGAAGCTGCCTCAGCAACATAGGTTCTTGGCTGTGTTGTTACTGTGTTCCAGAGCCCCAGTGCTCCTGCTTGGAACTTTGATATTCCTGACTCTGCATTCCTGCTCCCTGTTCTGGCTTAGTACTACCACTCCTGTGGCCTGGTTTCTGTTCCTGTGCTTCTATCCTGGCTAGTTGGTCTGTGTGTGAGTTTGGGCTTGGCATGGTGTGCTGTTGGCTGTGTCCTGGTGCCCTTGCCCCCACTGTTGAAGACAACTGTGCACAACCTAGGCCCTGACAGTTTGGTGAGGCTGATTTGTGCACCCTGACCTGGCCACCATGTCTATGGACCTAGGCCCAGTTGTCCAGACCTTTCAAGCTGAGGTCCAGTCCTTGCGAAATCAGATTGCCATGAGTTGGAATGCAACGCTGCCACCACCAGTGCTTTGTACTCCTGTTCCTCTGCTGCCAGACCTCTTCTCTGGGGACCACAAGGAGCTGCAGTGTTTTGTGAACCAATGCTGGCTCCTCTTCCAGATGTGTCCCGACACCTTTCCCACGGAGCAAAGCTGGGTGGCCCGACAGTTAATTGTTGGGTCCAGCTCTAGCTTGGGCGTTGCCATTGCTGGACACTGATCATCCCTCCTTGAGGACTGTGGTGGCATTCCTGCGAGCTTTGGAAGGCATGTTTGGGGATGTCAACCAGGTCCAGACAGCGGAGCAGGCCCTGCAGGCCCTGTAGCAAGGGGGTACATCAGTTGCTGACTATGCAACCAAGTTCTGTTGCCTTGCAGCTGATACTGCCTGGAATGAGGCAGCGCAGCAGTTCCACTTCCGACTGGGCCTTAATGTGGCTATCAAGGATGGGTTAGATTGGTTTGACTTGCCGGTCACCCAGACTAACTTCATCACCCTTTGTATTAATATTGACACCCAGTTAACCGAGAGGGAGAGGGAGCACTGTAACTCCCGATTTGAGGATGGGAGCCCTTCCCCAAGGGCCACTCTGCCCAGCAGCCCTTGCCTCTGGAGCCCACAAAAGTGGACAGGTCCCTTTGTTGCTTGACCCCCATGGAGAAGAAGTGCCACTGATACTTGGGCCTTTGCTTGTACTGTGGGGAAAAGGCCACTATGCGGCCCTTACCCAGCCAAGACATTCCCAGTGGTTGGGGTGGTGGTACCAGGGCAAAACACAGTTCCCTCGCACTTCGTGCTGACCGTCCAGTTGACAGTACCGCAGGGGGGTCTGTTGGCAGTGCAGGCCATGAGGGCTCATCCAACTCTATGGACATTCAGTTTGCAAGGAGGTTCCAAATTCCCTGTTGACCCAAGGAGATCCCAGTGCCTGTTGAGGGACTGGATGGCTCCCTACTCTCCTCTGGCCCTATGACCCATGAGACCAAGGTCTTAGGTATGCTTATCAGCCTTCACCATCAGGAGTGGCTTGCATTTGATCTCATTACCACCCCCACTTCCCAGTAGTGCTGCTAACCAGGCATGACCCAACCATCTCCTGGTTGCACCGGGCCCTCCAGTTCAACTCCTCCCTGTGCCAGACAGAATGCTTTCAGGGCTATGTGATCCAGGCCCTAAAGGACCACTATGTGACGGCACCATCTCAGATGCCCTCCCTCTAGCACCCACTTCCAGACCTCAACCTTTGGGTCAGGAGCTTGAGATAACGGAACCATACCGAGACCTGGGAGACATCTTTGAGAAAAAGGGAGCTGAGACTTTGCCCCTGCACCTTACGACTGTCTGATAGACCTGCAACCTGGTGCTGAGGTTAAATTCAGCAGGATCTATGCTCTCTCTGCCCCCAAATTATGGGCCCTGAAAGAATACCTGGACAACAACCAGGCCAGGGGTTTCATCTGTCCCTCCACCTCCCCGGTAGAGGTCCCTATCTTCTTTGTGAAAAAGAAGGATGGAGGGTTGCGCTCCTGCATTGACTACTGGAAATTGAATCATGCCATGGTGAAGAATCAATGCCCTCTGCCATTCATTCCAGAACTGTTTGAACAGATCCAAGGAACTGAGTGTTAACCAAATTGGACCTTCGGGGGGTGTACAACCTAGTGCTGACCCACCAAGGGGACGAATGGAAAATGGCATTCTGAACTGATTATGGCCATTTTGAATACCTAGTCATGCCTGTTGGCCTATGCAATGCCCCAGCCACCTTCCAGCATTTAGTCAATGATCTATTCCAGGACCTGCTGGACCAGTTTGTTGTTGTATATCTTGATGATATCCTGATTTTCTCTGAGACCATGGAAGAACATGTGCAGCACATACGGGTGGTCCTTCTGCACCTCTGGAAACACCACCTATACACCAAGCTGGACAACTGCCTCTTCCACTGAAACACCATGGAATTTCTGGGGAACCTCATCTTGCCAAGGGGTCTCCAGATGGATTTCTGCAAGGTCCAGGCTATCCTGGTTTGAGTCCCCCCAAGTAGGGACAAAGGTGTCCAGCAATTCCTGGGGTTTGCCAATTTCTATAGGAGATACATTCAAGGCTTTTCCCAGCATGAGGCACCCCTCATGTCCCTCCTCTCTATGTTCTCATGGACTCATGACACCCAAGAGGACTTTGATGCACTGAAATGAGCATTTGCCTCTGCCCTGAGTCTGGTGCACCTGGACCCCAACCTGCCTTTTGTTCTGGAGGGTAACACCTCTAGCCAAGTGATTGGAGCCATCTTATCGCAACACCACGGTCTGCAATAGTTCCTTCACTGTTACGCCTTTTACTCCCGATGACTAACTCCAGCGGAAAGCAAATAATGGTGTCTGGGAAAAGGAGTTGCTGGCATCAAGGCAGCATTTGAGGAATGGTGGCATCTCTTAGAAGAGGTGAAATATCTGGTGCAAGTGCTCACTGACCACAGAAATTTGGAGTACTTCCAGTCAATGAAGTGCCTGCTCCCCCGACGTGTGCACTGGGCCCAGTTTTTCTCCAGGTTTGAGTTCCAGATTACCTATCTCCCTGGCAAAAAAAAAAAAAAAAATGGAAAGGGCTAATGTCCTCTCCTGCAAGGATGAGTCTGAGGAGGATCCTGGCCCCTATTTGGGCCTCGGAACATTTTCTGTGGAACCATGGACCCGGTCTTCCGATGTCAGCTTGTGCAGGCCTTGGCGGCGGACCCCTATGCACAGACCAAGTTAACAGATGCAGGAGCACTGGTGGCTGATGCTTACCCAGAATTCAAGTGCCAAGATGGCAACCTTTTCTTCCATAAGCACCTCTACATCCCAGAAGGCCCTGTTTGTCTCCAGGTGCTTCAACAGGGCCATGATGCCTGCACTGCAGGGCACTGGGGTTTCAACAAGACTGATCACCTGGTGGCTCGGGCTTACTGGTGGCCAGTGTGGCGGGCAGGAGTCCGCAAGTATGTCCAGTCTTGCAAAGTCTGCAATCGTGTGAAAGTTCCCCCTCAACAACCCCAGGGCCTGCTGCAACCCTTGCCCATGCCTGCACACCCGTGGTCAGTTGTCTCTCTCAACTTCATTGTGGATCTCCCCCCTTCCAAGGCCACAATGTCATTTTTGGTCCTTGTGGACACACTGACTGAGAAGGTGCATGTTGACCCTGTCTCCAGGTTACCCACTGCACCCTGGATGGCCCAGCTTCTCTTGGAACACATCTTCCATTTGCATGGTCTCCCTGATGAAATCATTTCAGACCATGGCACGCAGTTCACATCCTGCTTCTGGGCTGCCTTCCTGAAGCTCTTGGGGATCAAACGCTGACTATCCTCAGTCTACCACCCGGAGACCAATGGTCAGATGGAACACGTGAACCAAGTCCTCCAGCAGTATCTGAATTTCCACCAGGGTTACTGGGTGGACTTGCTCCCATTGGCCAAGTTCACATATAAGAACGCTCTGTATTCTGCAACGGGGCATAGCCCCTTTTACCCGCAGGACCACCTCTGCATGCCCGCTGGCTCCCTGGTCCCATCAGCCACCGATCGCCTTCAGGAGGTTTACAAGGTGCAGGCCAACCACAGGCACTACATTGGGCCCCAGCTCCAAGCTGGGGACAAGATCTGGCTCTACATGGCTTACTGCCGATCGCGTCACTCCTCAACTAAACTGGAGCTTAGGTTCCAGGGCTCCTTTTATATCTCCCAGCAAGTTACCCATAGGCTAGACCTCCCTCCTCACTTGCAGATGCACTTGGTATTTCATGTGTCTCAGCTGAAACCAGCCATGGTGAACCCTTGCCCTGGGTGCCAGGCTCCACCACTGCTGCCAGTCCAGTTGCAGGGTCATGAGGAGTTTATGATGGCCAGGATCTTGGACTCTGAGTGGCTTTGCGGCCGAGTGCACTACCTGGTGGTTGGGAAGGCTACAGCCCATAGGACCACAGCTGGGAACTTGCAGAGAATATCCATGCTCCCGCCAAACTCCACACCTTTCATCGGCATCACCCCGAAAAGCCCCGGTCCTGAAAGAGGAAGAAACTCCCTTTGCTTTCTTTGGGGGGGGGGGTACTGTCAGGATCTGGGTAGCAGCAGGGTTTCCCCACCACCCTGGTAGCTGCAGGATCAGAGCCAGCTTGGTCCCAGGAAGAGCCAGTGTTTTCAGGATCAAATCCTGCTGAAGCAGCAGCTGCCAGGGTTCTCATGAGGTCCACCTGGGAGTCCTGAGGGAAGACCTACATAAGGAATGAATCTTCCTCTCAGAAGCTGCCTCAGCAACATAGGTCTTCGGCTGTGCTGCTCCCATGCTCCAGGGCCTCGGTGCTCCTGCTCCAGCTTCCATTCCTGCTTAGAACTCTGGTATTCCTGACCCTGCATTCCTGCTCCCTGTTCTGGCTTGGTGCTCCCACTCGTTTGACCCAGTTCCTGTGCTCTGGTTTCTGCTCCTGTGCTCCTATCCTGGCTAGTTGGTCTGTGTATGAATTTGGGTTGGCATGCTGTGTTGTTGGCTGTGTCCTGGTGTCCTTGCCCCTACTGCTGAAGACAATCATGCACTGACATGAGGTAACAAGTGGGGTACCACAAGGTTCAGTCCTGGCCCCAGTGCTCTTTAACATTTTTATTAATGACTTGGATGAGGGAGTGCAGGGAATATCAAATTTGCAAATGACACAACATTGGATGGAATAGCCAACACCTTGAAAGACAGGAACAAAATTTTAAAAAGATCTCAATAGACTTGAGCACTGGGCTGAAAAGAACAGAATGAAATTTAACTGGTATAGGTGCATACTTCTACACCTAGGAAAAAAAAACACAAATGCACAGTTACAAGATGAGGGATATGTGGCACAGTAATATTACAAGTGAGAAGGCTCTTAGAATTGTTGTAGATCAAAGACTGAACATAAACCAACAATGCGATATGGCTGCAAAAAAGACAAATGTGATTTTAGGCTGCATTAACAGAAGTATAGTCTCCAAATCCCATGCAGTACTAGTTCCCCTCTATTCAGCACTGGTTAGGCCTCACCTAGAGTTCTATGTCCAGTTCTGGACACCACGCTTTGAGAAGGAAGCTGACAAACTGGAGCAAGTTCAGAGGAGGGCAACAAGGATAATCAGGGGGCTGAAGGAACTCAGCATCTTTAGTCTTGAGAAAAGAAGACTGAGGGGAGATATGATAGCACTTTTCAAATACTTGAAAAGCTCTCATACAGAGGAGGGGCAGGATCTGTTCTCAATCATCCCACGGTGCTGGACACATAATAATGGGCTCAAGCTACAGGAAGCCAGATTTTGGCAGAATAGCAGAAAAAACATTTTAACTCTTAGAGCAGTACAAAAGCAAAATAAATTACCTCAGGAAGTGGTCAGTGCTCTAAAGCTGGAGGCATTCAAGAGAAAATTGGACAATCATCTGTCAGATCTTTGATTTGGATTCCTTCATTGAGTGGGGAATTGCCCTTAAAGGTTCCTTCCAACTCAACTATTCTATGATCTCTGAAATCAAGGGGCTGTCCAATTCTCCCAATACCCCAGCTCCATTTGAAGCCCTGAAAAGGACCAGACCTACTACAGACCTTTCAAATAGGGAGAAGATGGAGGAAATAAAGAAGGTTCATGAAAGTGCCTCTGTTCTTATAAGTTGTCAGCTTGAGATGACACAAGAAGACAGCTGGCTGGTCTTACAGTAATAGCTCCAGAGATGGTGAACTTCAGGGTACCTTCCAAAACATTGATATCTATTTACAAAATAGTAGCCATTTATTCAATGTAGGGGATGTACACTCTATTAGACTTGCTGGGCACCCAGTGTGGTGCAGTGGATAGAGTAATGGACTAGGACACTGGAGACCAGGATTCAAATCCACACTTGGCCATGGGAACTCACTGGGGAAGTGAAACTGGTGAAACCACTCCTTAAATATTTCACTTACCTTGAAAGTTCTATTAAGGTCACTATAAATTGGTTCTGACTTGACAGCACATAACTTAGACTTGCTGGGAGACACACACACACAGTCGTAACAACATTGTGATTCAGTGTCATTTTGGGGCTTTAAGGGAAAAATGATAATGTCGTTCTCTAGTTGTGGTGCTGCATGAAGCCAATACAGGGACTGAAAACTGGATCCTGGTCACCAAGTACTTGCCCATCCCTATAGCATAACAACCTGGTCTCCTCCTAGAAGCTGACCCATGCCTATAGAAGATCAACCCTGCTCAATGTGACACCCCACAGATTTGTAAGATTAGAACTCCCATCATTCCAGCCAACATAGTCATGATGGGTGGGGATGATGGGAATTGTAGTCTGTTTTAAAAGTTGTCTCAGTCCAGTAGAGAAGCCTGTTTCACAGAGTTTTTGTTTTTTGGTTTTTTTTTAACTGCCATGCTGGCTAGGGACTACAGGATGTGCCTGGAGAGCACCAGGTTGATGAAGGAAGATTAGGCTCTTTCAAGCTGTCATGGCAGTCAAATGAGCCTGACATAACAAAGCAAGAAAGCCTAGCCTCAAGTTGGTTGACTGAATGGGCTTGAATGAGTACTAACAGCTGGAGGCAGAGATCCTAACAAGCACAGCAAGGGCAATTACATCCATCCTGAACTGTCAAGGCTGCAAGCAATGGAAAGCTGGATCCCAGGGCTGTCAGCCTGCATGAGAGAGAGGTCAGCATGTCAGGCCACTTGTTGGAGACACAGATCTATTGGGTTTCAAACCTCCAGCATCAATTCTTCTCTAGCAAGATACTGGAAGGGAGGGAAGGACTGGCATGAATGGGCACTGGCTCTTCAGCTTTGTACAATGGATATGTCTTGCCATGCTGACTAATTCTGCTTTGATAATAATGGGAAGCATGCTGCTAAAGAGGACTGTATAGTTCAGTCTGCACTTATTAACAATGTTACGTATTGCTAGCTTGCAAGGAGAAAAATAGTCCTTTTCTTCTTTTCCTTTTTTTCGTTGAACAGTTCAGCCCTCCTGGCCTCTAGCATTTGCAAACAGAAAATAAGTGTGTATGTATCTGTATTTATTTGAGGGCCAGAGCATGCAAGTGAGTGAACCAAATAAGCATACCAACCATTTCTGTAAGCATGGCTAGCCAAGATTTTATCAACCACCATCAAGGAGAAGGCACCGTATTTCAACAGCACATGTTCTGACTAATGAGACTGGAAATAGTCATCTGATAAGAACTGGTGGGTTGTGGAAGGTTGCAGCAGATCCAGAGCTCAGAACATTACATTTTAAAACCCTCTTGTTGCATTCCTTGCTGCTGTTTCACAGTCATGTTGCTGTTATCACTATTGTTGCTCCACAGGTATTTTGTTATGTTGCATGTCATTAATGTATTGCACTGGTGTTATCAACAGGACAGGAAAATACAGGGAAATGCTTCCTGGTTCCTTCTAGCGGCCAATTCTGACATTTCACCATGGAATATCTTGAAAATATTTGGAAAAATACAAGACAAAATTGAAAAAATACTTGACATTTTGGAAGCAACTTATTGTTGCTAATTAACTCTTTGCACCTAAAAAGTAACATTGTAATTACTAATTACATTATGTTTAACCAAAAGTAACTAGTTATATGTGATTGTGTTACTTTAACAAGTTATTTCCAAGCTCTGAGTAGCTCACTGTTGGGTAGGGAAGTCCCTTTTACATCACTAGTCTCAGGCAGCATGCCCACTATGAGAATCAGAGATATGCTAAATTGGGGAAGACCCCATTGGAGACACTGGACAGCTCCTGCTAGTCAGTGAAGACATACAGTGGTTCCCCAACTTAAGTCCCCAGATGTTTGTGGACACAGCTCCCAGAAATCCTGGCAGCACAGCTGGTGGTGAAGGCTTCTGGGAGTTTTAATCCAAGAACATCTGAGGAGCCAAGGTTGGAAACCACTGGATTAGACCAACAGACTAAATGACTAGACTGATGGACCATCACTGACTGATAGTCAGTGCTGTATCTAAGCATGGATGAATCAGGGTATTTCTGATTCTTGTCTGCTATGCAGATATTCAGCCATATATCTATTCTACTCATTGTCAGTGGTCAAATTCTTTAAACTAGATAGAGAAACTTTCAATTCTCCCAATGCTGATGACCTACAACTTCCATCATACCTCACTCCCATACAAACTGCCTAGGGCTGACTGAACCTGGGTATCAATAACTCGCACTATTCAGTTCTGCATTCTGACACACTAGGATAAAATAGTTGTCCTGAGACTAAACAAGTGAGTGGTTGGTTGAGTGCCTAGCTCAGAGTGACTGCAAAAACCATGGACAGGGCCTTGAGCACTATTACCCAAGAAAATGGCTATAAAGGTAATAAATATATATTTTACAACAATCCTCTAAAATGACTCAAGCTTCTCAGAGTGCAAAGCTGTTCATATTACAGCTTTGAGCCTTAGACAGGATTCAGATCCATTTAATACACTGAACTCTGAGTAGGGACGGATGAACCTATATATGACTCACACCCTTTGTGCATCTATTTACACATATGTTCCATTCCATGCAAATCAGAAGGTAGAAGAAGAATCTGCAAGTCAGAAGTGACGGTATGTACAACAATGGTGGGGCATGGTTGGTCTTTCCCTATTTCCCTTTTCCTGGTTTGTGTTTTTATTTAGTTGGTTGGTTAGGTATCTTATAGTTGTTAAAGGCCAAAAGCAGCCCATGAGGATGTCCTGATTGTTGTGCACTTTGAGAATGGCTGATCAGTTTATGAAGCTTTGCAGGTTTTGTAACCCTGAAATTCCCTTATCTGCAGGGATCATCAGAACTCAGTGCTGCAAAAGGTCAAACAGAAAGCCAGTTTCTGCTCCTGTGCTAAATTCCTATCTCTGCTAGCTTTGGCACCTGTGAGATGACTTTCCTCTCCCACAAGGAAAGGATGTGGCATCTTTGGGAAACTAATGAAGTACCCAATCCTAAATCAGACAGTGTATCTCTTTCATACAGGATACATTGTTTTGTACTGAATGGTAGTGTAGGCTCTCAGTAGGGAGCCTTTCCTGACACTGCCTGGAAATACCATAGAAGAAAATTCAAGCCTCCTCCATTTGAAGTATGTGTTCTACCACTCAAGTAAAGCCCTTCCACAATAACAAATTGGAAATTGCATATAATATTAATTGTAAAGTAGTAAGTCACAGTTCTGAAGTTTGGCCAGCTTGATACTTTCAGGAAGGCAAAATGTCTCCCTGTGTTCATGAATATTCATATGCTATCTGCATAGACCAATGGGAGTGCTGGAGGGGCAGAGTCACAAGATATAAGAGACTCAGCAGGAGGAGGGGGAGTTTAGATAGGGAGTTTGAGAGAGAGTTGAAGATTTTAGTCTGGTTTTGGGAGTTTGGGTGGGAAAGTGGTGGTTGAGAGTGGATGAAATAATATGTTTGTTAAGAGTTAACATTGCTTGAAGTATCTGCATCTGTAACAATAAACAATTTCTATTTGGTTCTTTTAAAATGACATATGGCCTGGACCTCGATTATTAATAATAGATAATGTTGATGTAATCAACTGGTGGCAGCTGAAAGACATGTAGCGTGAGCTCTTAGTTTGGTGAAACAAGCAGGGGCCACGTGGGGATCGTGACACTCCACAAATGCCATTCATTTCCCCCAAAACATAAAAAAGTTGTAAGCAGTTCTCTTTTTTTAAAAAAAAAGGAGGGCATGCTTTTTTTAAAAAAGCATGTCTATTTGGTGGAAAATTTGGCTTACTTTTGATTGAGGATAGATAGGACTAAGTATCCTCTTCATGAATATTGGAATCAATATAGTGATACTTCCAGAGTGGAAGGATCAGCCAACAGGTTCTGTCATTGCCCAGGGGGTGACCACATGTGTTCACAGTCCTCACATTCTTTGGGGAGGCTCCTTCCATGCCTGTTAAATTATACAGTACATGGATGGTATATCAGATACATAGAAATACATATTTAGGGGGAAATGCATTTTAAAATATGCACACATAATATTTAAATATGATTTTTTTTAAAAAAAATGTACTGCTTTTAATAAAATCACAGATTATTGCAAGATACATAAGGACTTTTGGGAAAGTGACACAGACTAGAAATGCATTAATTATTTCTCCATCCTAGCTCTACATTGTAGAATATGCTTCCATCATGGCTTGCGGAAAACCCTCAAAAGGCAATTTACAGTAATTACAAGAATTAACCATTGCAATCTAGCAGTCAATAAAATATTTGCAATATTACAGAAGATTCTATCAATTAAAATTCTATTGATACCAGAACTTTTTTATTAAACATTGTACCAGACTCGGTCAATAAAGGGAAGATATATTTAATACTCCATATTGTGACAGTGGCGAGAATTTTATATGCCAGATACTGGAAGACATCGAGGACATCAGCGAAGGGCGATCTTTTGAAAAAAATCCTGGAAATTGCAGAGATGGACACTTTAACAGAGATACTAAAAGATAGGATGTGTGAGACAAATAAGAAGAAATGGGAGCCAATCTACATCTGGATTGAAGAGAACAATTAGATAAAGTAAATATTGTATAGCGAGAACGAAATAGTAATGATGTACAGATATGAAATTCCTAACACACCCTGTAATTTTTACCCTTCCCCCAAACCCTCTTCCATTTCCTTAACCCGGTACCACTGTTTTTATTCTATAATAATGATAATAAAAAATTATCCATATCAAATGAAATCAAAGAGGCAAGGGGCAATTGGGTTCCCACTTCCTTCTGCTTTTGATTTGTCTTATGCCTTTAGCAACCTTACCTATGTTTTAATTCTGCTTAACAAAAAAGGAAAAAGCAATGTGCTCTTTGTTTGATTTGATTTGACTTGTGGCCACTTTGAATAAATCCAGTGTTACTCCCAATTAAAGTAGAGGCATTGAAACTGATGGGATTTATATTAGCATGGACTAACAAGCCCCATCCATTTCAACAGGTCTGCAGTAGTTGGGACTAAAATTAGATTGCACTCCATGTTTTGGGGAGAAAGGTGGAGTATTGTTCTGATTATAATAGTTAATACAACCTTATAAAAAATAAAACTAAAAAGGTAGTTCAGAGTGTTACACCAACAAATTTCCACTGAGCCTTTAAGCATTGGGTGTGGTTGTTTTTCAAAAGGATACCAAAAAGAAAGAAAGAAAGAAAGAAAGAAAGAAAGAAAGAAAGAAAGAAAGAAAGAAGAAGAAGTGGGATAAGGATGAGGCCAGGAATAATTTCCCCAGTTGCTTGAGTAAGATTCTGTTTTAAATCACTCCAGGATCCTCGCTTGAAGGTACAGTATATAACCTACTAACCATCTTGCATGAGGCTGACTAGATAGTTCAGTGGGAAATAATACATAAGCCGTAACAACACATTCAGGAAAACCAGAGCAGAATTCACAGCAACTTCTGTCATTGCACATGATGTAAGCCCTGGGGTGCCAATGCACACTTTTAAAAACTATTCCAAGGCTTCTATGATTGGCCATCCAGTTCTGGGAGGCTTTCTGGCGACCTGTAGTGGTCGGCTGCTGAAGTTGTTCTTGCTGGCTGGGGGGGGGGGGGGAGAGCTCCTCTCAGCATTATCCAACTGATAGGCCAGCAGCTGCTCCATGTCCTTTAAAACAAGACCTGTAAAACATGCACTTTCACAACTGTTTATGGATACAGTAAAACGCTTAATGTGGGTTATCTGAAATATGTTGTTCCTACCAAGGAGCTAGAGGTTGGCAGTTCAATTTCCCATTGTGTCTCCCAGGAAAAGAGCCAGCCTGTGTGGTCTTGGGCAAGCCACATAGTCCCAAGGCATCCAAGAAGTGAATGGTGAAACTCTTCTGAGTAACTCTGTACCTAGAAAGCCCAGGAAATGGTTGCCTTAAGTTGTGATTGATTTGCTGGCACACAATTATTATCATCACATTTAGTTGCAGAGACCACAGAAAAGATGACCGGAAATGTAGGCATTCTGCAATATGCAATGTTCACCTGTAGTGCTAAACCGTATCCCCAAATCTCAATCACTTGGCATGTACAGTTTTTTTAATAAGTAAAAAAATAATAATTGGAAAACCTTTTTTTACAAATCTATTCATTTGTGCTTTTGTTTTGCCTAATTTGGGGGCAAAAAACCCACCCTCTGTATTTCTGGTAGACAGAAATGCTGCATTGAACCTGATGAGATGTGATTAGAGATACACAGCGGAAATTGTTATGCTGCTCAATATCTTCTTCATGTAATCTCCAAACAGCAAAAACAAAAACACTGGACACAGAGAGATGTTCCCTTCACCGAGAGTGTATTTTCAAATATACATACGTCGCACCTCAGAACTGGCAATTCCACGATTCCAACAGACAAAGTAACGTGCTGCTCCTCCATACATCAACCCAACAAATAAGCTTAGTAAGCACCTTGCTTATGTAGTGTATTCTGATGCAATAGTGACATATCAAATTGAACTCTGCACATGTGCAGCAGTGTCACATGACTTTCACTCTGGCTAACTGCCAACCTGAGTGACTCAGCCTTTTCTGGTTTCCCACAAACCACCAAGGCAATTCCATATTTGGGCAAAGTGTTGGAGCAGGTTGTGGCCGGGCAACTCCAGGCGCTGCTGGATGAAATGGATTTTCTGGATGCATTTCAATCAGGTTTCAGGCCGGGTTTTGGTACGGAGACTGCCTTGGTCGCCCTGTACGATGACCTTTGCCGGGAGAGAGACAGGGGGAGTGTGACCCTGTTGATACTCCTGGACCTCTCAGCGGCTTTTGACACCATCGACCATGGTGTCCTTCTGGATAGGCTGGCTGGGTTGGGAGTTGGGGGCACCGCTTTATGGTGGTTCTGCTCCTTCCTGGCTGACCGTGTCCAGAGGGTGGTGCTGGGGGACAGTTGCTCTGTCCCATGGCGTTTATGTCATGGGGTTCCTCAGGGCTCAATACTGTCCCCCATGCTGTTTAACATCTACATGAAACCACTGGGAGAGGTCATCAGGAGGTTTGGGCTGAGGAGTCAGCAATATGCTGACGATACTCAACTCTACCTCTCATTTTCCACCAATCCAGGTGAGGCAGTTTCTGTGCTGAACTCGTGTCTGGACCTGATAATGGACTGGATGAGGGTTAATAAATTGAAACTCAATCCAGACAAGACGGAAGTGCTGTTAGTGGGTGCTTCACCGGACAGGCTGGAGGGCCATTTCCCTGCCCTGAATGGGGTTACACTCCCCCCTAAGGGACAGGGTCCACAGCTTGGGGGTGCTCCTGGACCCCAGTTTAACACTGGAAGCCCAGGTGGACTCGGTGGCCAGAGGCGCCTTCCTTCAGCTGCGGAAATTATACCAGCTACGGCCCTACCTGGATGAGCGGAGTCTCATGACAGTTACACACGCACTGGTAACATCTCGCATAGATTACTGCAATGCACTCTACGTGGGGCTGCCTTTGAAGACGGTACGGCGAATGCAACTGGTCCAGAATCGAGCTGCACGGCTGGTGAGTGGTGGGGCCGCTAGGGAACATATCAAGCCGATTCTGTTTAAATTACATTGGCTACCAGTTACTGCCCGGGCCCAATTCAAAGTGCTTGTTTTGACATATAAAGCCCTAAACAGCTTGGGCCCTGGATACCTGAAGGACCGCCTCCTTCCATATGAACCTACCTGGCAGTTAAGATCTAGCCAGCGGCCCCTTTTGAAAGAGCCGTCCCTCAAGGAGGTAAGGGGGATGGCTTGTAGAGAAAGGGCCTTTTCGGCAGCTGCCCCCAGACTATGGAACGCCCTCCCGACTGAGATTCGTCTGGCGCCGACGCTGATGACATTTTGGTGCCAGGTCAAAACCTTCCTGTTCCAGAAGGCTTTTAATTGAAATAATATCAGCTGTGCATCCTGATGGCAATTTTTAGAGTATATATTTTAATTGCATTTTAATTGTTTTGTCCTTTTATTGTATTTTTAATGTTGTAAGCCGCCCAGAGACCTTTGGGTAGTGTGGGCGGCATATAAGTTAAATAAATAAATAAATATTACATTTTATACAAAATGCAGACAGAACCAGAAGTGAAATATTCTGGTTATCTCCTTCATTCAAAGGAGTGTTTTTCATTGGGGGACACTAGAATTCATTAGGGTCTGAATATCTCTACAGTTACATACATAATAAACGTTATTGTTTCTGGCCACAGACCTTTACAGTGTACTGAATACTGTAGCATATAAAATCCAATTAAAACAGGTAATTACCTTAAAACCAATAAAACCCGGTCTAAGAATATTGTCATAACGTACAATGTCAGTCCACTGTATTCAGCGTTTATGTGGCATTATGATCCTTGACAAATCGAAGCCTCAGCTTCTTTTTTGCTAGTGCAAATTGTGCTACAGCATATGTAATGTACAACTGTGTATCGGCAAGCAATCCTACTACTGTTTCAGTGGTGGTACAGTTAAAATACATCTGAATAATGGGTGACAGAAATCTTTCTCTAGGATTTTTATAGAGAGGACAGAACAGTAAGTAATGAGTTAGATCTTCAATCTGGTTGCAGCCAAAAACACATTTTTGTTCGTCAACTGGGATTCCTTTATATCTCCCTTCGAGGTATGCTGAGGCCATCTGTCCAAATGTAAGTTCTGTAAAAACTCTGCGAATCTGGGGAAAAGTCAATGACTCAAAATATTTTGGTTTTCTGTGATTCACCTGAAGTCGGGGATACCAGGTAGAAAAATGGGACCCAACAATAGCCGCCCTATCCTGACTAGCATCAAGTTCAAAGATCCAGTTCCTAAGGTCGCAAGAGCTTAAACTAAGGAACCTTTCCATCAGAAGGTTGTAAACCTTTAATTTTTGGTGACATTGTTGTGCCCATCCACCAGACTTTAGTTGTTCTAACCAGCAGCACTTTGTCAGGGAGGAGTCCTCCAAGCTGTTCAGTCTATGCCAATATCTAAAATAAGCCAGATCGATTCTAGCGGCAATTGAGGGTAGGCCTAACTCAGCTCTGAGATGAGCCAAGGGAGTTCCTGGGGGGAGCCCCAGTATCAGCCTCATGAGTTTATTCTGCAGGATTTCTAGTTTGGGCTTGGCTGCCTCTCCCCATAGTTCTGTCCCGTAGAGCATTTGTGCTAGAATTTCGACAACAAACACCTTGAGAACAGGATTTACCAGCTGGCCTCCTCTGCCATATAAAAAACTTTTTAATTGCCCTATTGATCTGGTGCTCAATAAGATGGTAGCATTTAAATGCTGTCTCCAGGAGAGTTTCTCACAAAATTGAAGGCCCAAATATTTAAATGAGTGTACCTGCTGAATAGCATGCCCATCCAGTGACCAGTTATGCTTAGGGGCTCTCTTCCCAAAGACCATAATCTTTGTATTCTCGAAGGCTTTCATGGCCAGGATCTGATGGTTGTTGTGGGTTTTTCGGGCTCTTTGGCCATGTTCTGAAGGTTGTTCTTCCTAACGTTTCGCCAGTCTCTGTGGCCGGCATCTTCAGAGGACAGGAGTCATTACACTCAATGAGGGCCTGGCCCAAAGATTTCCTGTTATCTGAGTAGAAAGCCTTCTTTCTTCCTCTAAGTAAAGATTTATATTCTCTCCTTAGATGTTGCAGGAAAGCTGTAGCTTCATCAGTGCCAATATGTTTTCTCATGAGATTGAAGGAGAGTGGAACTTGTAGTCAGAGATCAAAGGAGAGTGGGAATTGTAGTCAATGAAGAGGAAGGAAAATGGAGTCTGTTAGGCTTTAAAAATGAAAGGAAGACATGGGAATGTGAGAAAGGCAGAGAGGTTGTTTTTCTTAATTTACAGCCAGCCTAGTACAGCGTGAAACCTGATAAGGATGCAAGGATGAAGAGGCCCAGAGCGCACAGACCCAACAAATTCTTTTCTAATTGAAATGGAGATAAACCACCTGCATCTCCATGAGAATTGTGGGCGGAATGGACAGTTACGCCTCTTTGAGTTGATTGGTTTATGGTCAAGAAGAAGGAGGTCCGAGGAATGTAGAAAATGGACAATGTGTTATGTGAGAGGGTTGGTTCTTCATCACCATTATCATGGCGTAGAAGAGAATTTGATGGTTTGTGTATGTAGCTTGAAAGACAGAGAATGTAGGTAAGAGAAAGGAGGAGGTGGGGCTAGCCCACCTTAGCCCAGTTTTAGTGTTTGCTATTTTTAATGGGAATTAGTTGTTGTATTTAACTATGGTAATCTTTTGAACATGTTCTTTATGCTATGCTTGAGCAAAAACAAACTGTTTCTATGAAACTATATTTTCTTAATTAAAAATTAATTATAAAAATCTTCACCAAGGATTGTCTCTTGGATCAGCAGGGTTTGGCTAAATCCAGAGGAGTGGTAACGGCCATTGACTAGCTACCAGAGAAGTCCTAATTAACTGAGCTGTTGTGAATTCTTAGGAATCACAAAGCCCATGTTGCTGTGCTTGCAAAGTACTGAGTAAAAGTAAAGTGTTCTTTTAAGGTCAGGCTTGTTCTAGGTGCAAAGGCTACGCACTGCTGGAGGTTGAGGACTTGCCCCAGTGTAAAGGTGGTAGATTTGTGGCTGAGGAACTCCCTGACCGAAGGACCCCTGCTCCTTAGGAAGATTCGGTCCTGACATGTTTCACCTGTCTTGTTGCTCTGCTCAGCTCTTTTTTCTTGGTCTTACATTCCCTGTTGAACCAGGACCATTGAGCTTCAGACGTTCTTTCTGGGTGTGTAATGGTTAGGTGTGGTCTAAGTGCAAGAATTATATCCTGGTAGACCTTGTAAATGTTCTGGGTCCTCAGAAGAACATGTTGTCGTAGCTCTTGGAGTTTATTGGTGCTCAGCATCTGCCTTGTACTGTCATCAGTTTTTGTTAGAGCATGAACATGCGGAAATGACTCACTCAGACACGATCAGCTTCTTCCACCACCAGATGTGTATTTACAGAATATTTACAAATATACAGAGCAACAGCATGACACCATGAATTCATCAGAAGAGTAGGAATACATTTTCTCTACACAGTCCACATATATACACTTATGCATCTGGCTATATCCAATCAGCACAGATGTTGCATCATCTTTGAGCCATCCCTCCTGAGTCACTGTGACTCAGCATTTTGACACACCTGAACATCATGGTTGCTCATTAATATATTTGTTCTGCTCAGGTCTGAAAATTTTATACTCTGACACCCCTCCTAATTTACGCCTGAGCAGAACTCATACCCATTTCCTTGGTTATCTCTTTATGTCTTTGTGCACTTAAGGGTTTTGTCATAATGTCAGCAATGTTTTTCTCTGATTCACAGTACTGTAACTCTATCAGTTTTTCTTTTACTGCTTCTCTGACATGGTATTTGATGTCTACATGTTTACTTCTGTTTCTCATCTTTTCCGTCACTGCCATGTGGATGCAAGTAGTGTTATCCTCAAACACTTTTATTGCATTGCATGCTTCAACCCTTAGATCTTTGATCATTTGTCTATACCATATTATTTCTGAGCACAACTCTGACAAAGCAGCAAACTCAGCCTCAGCTGTTGAAGTAGCGATGGAACTTTGTTTTCTAGATTTCCACCCTACCAACACATTTGCAAATAACACTGTGAATCCAGACATTGATTTTCTATCAGTTTCGTCGTTTGCCCAATCACTGTCTACATAAGCTATCAATTTTAATTCTTTTGAAGGTTTTATGACTAGACACCTGTCACTTGTTCCCTTCAAGTACCTGAATACTCTTTTTACTCCTTGCCAGTGCTTTACCATGGGCTTAGACACATGTCTACTCAATATATTTACTGCTGCTGCAATGTCTGGCCTAGTCCAGTTTGCTAAGTACATTAGGCTGCCAATTGCAGACTAATAAATTCCCTGATTTTCAAATTCTTTGCTTTCTGCTTCAGACTTTTGAAAATCCACAACCATAGGGGTCTGAACACTTTTACACTCAAGCATATTATATTTTTCCAACATTTGTTCTATTTTCATCTTTTGGCTTAATACAAAACCTTTGTTTTGTTTCTGTATTTGCACCCCTAAATAATTTTGTATTGGGCCTAAATTTTTCAGTTTAAATTCTTTCTTCAACTGCATCTCAAACAAGTCTATTTGGTTCTGATCCTTAGTCATAAAACATATGTCATCAACATAGGCCAATATGATATTTAGATCATTTCCATACTTCTTTGTATACAGACATGGATCAGCCAGACTGTTTCTATAATTCAGTTTTTCTAACGCTGAATGTAAACATTGGTTCCAGTTCCTTGCTGATTGTCGTAACCCATAAATGGCCTTGTTCAATCTATAAACCACTCCTGGTTTTGAGCCTTCAAAACCAGGTGCCTGTGCCATATACAGTTCCTCCTTTAAATCAGCATTCAAATATGCAGTTGTTATATCAAAGTGATTTATAATGTAACCTCTGGATGCTGGCAGAGTCAAAGCCACCCTCAAGGTTTCTGCCTTCACTGTGGGTGAGAACACCTCATCATAGTGTACATGTTTCTTTTGTGTATAACCTTGTGCCACCAACCTCGCTTTGTATCTGAAATCCCCATTGTTCTGTAATTTTCTTTTGAAAACCCATTTACTGCCAATTACCTTATGGTCTGGTGGCAGCCTAGTCTCTGTGAAAACTTTGTGTTCATCCATTGACCTCATTTCTTCTCTCATGGCCTCCTGCCATTTCTTTTTCTCTACTTCTGGAAGTAATATTACTTCCTCAAAGCTTTTGGGCTCCTGGTAAACATAGCATTAATTTCCCCTACACCAAACCTTGTAGGAGGAATACCTTTGTTAGCCCTCTCAGATCTCCTGGGGATTTGTGGCTCTTCTTTGATTTGTGGCTCTTCCTTGATTTGTGGCTCTTCCTTAATTTCTACCTCACTTTCTGCCTCACTACACTGTCCATCATCCTCTTCTTCTTCTTCTGATGTGCTCCGGCTCGTGCTCTCTTCAGCCTCTTCTCTTGGCTCTAACTGTCTTTCCTCACTTCTTCCTATGTCTGTGATAGGGATGTAAACTTGAGTTAGCATGAACCCTATCCCAATTCTCGTGTTCACAGAAACTTGCAGACCTTGAGATTATCACATCTCTGTTTCCATCTAGGAAACGATATGCTTTTGAGCCTCTTTCATATCCCAAGAATCTCATTTTCTTTGCTTTTGGTTTCCCTTTTCTCCTAGTCTCTTTTGGGACGTGCACCCATGCACTGCAACCAAATACCCTCATGTGCTGTAAGGATGGCTCTTTCCCATACAGCATGTAATATGGAGTTTGCCCTATTGAAGATGACCAAATTCTGTTCAAAATATAGTTCGATGTAAGTAGAGCTTCACCCCAAAAACCATGGCTCAAGTTAGCGTCTGCTAACAAGGCATCCTTCATCGTTTGTAGAACGCCATTTCTATGTTCTGCTACTCCATTCTGGAAGGGTGAATATGGGCTTGTCTTTCTGTGAAATATCCCATCATTTTCCAGCCAATTTTGAAACTTATTCGACATAAATTCAGAACCCCTGTCCATCTGGATTTGTGCCACCTTGTGGCCATAACGTTTCTCCACAAATTTCACCCAGTTCCTAAAGTTATTGAACACTTCTGTTTTGGTTTTTAACAGGTAGCAAAATGAATATCTTGAATAGTCATCTACTATGACTAATACATATCTTGCTCCACCAATAGATGGCGCAAAAGGCCCAATTATATCAGCATGCACCAACTGAAAAGGTTTTTTCGTTTGACTGGTGCGCTCCTTGCTTTTAGGACTCACTTTTGACTTTGCCAATTTGCAAACATTACAGTCTAAGTAATTTTTACATTCTTTCAATTTCACACATTTTGGCATTGCTTCCATCTTTTGCAGTGTTCTGAAATTCACATGACCAAATCTCCTATGCAACAAATGTGCGCACTGATCGTGCTGGGGTGTGTTTTTCACTATGGCATGTGTGTCACTCTGTGTTTTACATTTTAGCACATACAGATTATTCTCTAGTTTTGCCTTTGCACATACAAAGTTTCCTTTCTTAATTGTACATTTACCATTCTCAAATGCCACTGCATAGCCTTCTTTGTCAAGAGCAGGCACACTTAAAATGTTACAGTCTAACTGTGGAACTAGCAGTACATTTTTAAGTTCTTTTCCCAGACCTGGTATCACTATAGACCCTTCTCCAGCGACGGCTGATTTCTCTCCATTTGCCAGGCTCACACAGTTCTGTTCCGAAGCACCTAGGGAAGAAAATAAATCTTTTTTGTTAGTTAAATGTGAAACAGCCCCACTGTCAATTATCCAGCTGGCCTCTTTAACGACCTTGGATTTATCTCTTGCTGCCTGGACAAGAAAAATCCTCCCCTTTCTCTTTTCGTTGCTACTGCAGCCGTCTCCTTTGCAGTCTCTCAGCAGATGTTTGGTTGATCCACAGCCAAAACAGCGTCTCACAGTCATTGCTCAACTATTGTGCTCTCCCCTCCTGGAAGCCGCATCCCTCTGCTGTGGGCTGTAATCTGGTTTCTGTTTCCAGTCGTCCTGGTTTTTTCGTCGCAGTCTGTCATGTTTCATTCTGCTGTCGAACCTCTCACTCCTTCGCTGCTCTTCTTCTAACAGTCTACCCATCAGGTACTCCAATGTCAGATCATCTTCGTCCATCGATTCCAAACTGGTGATTAAGACATCATAGTCTTCTGATAAGCTGCTCAGGATGACATACACTTTATGGTTTTCTGGAAATTGTATATCTCTTTGTTCTAGCTTGTTAAAGAGATTTTTCATTTTCTGCAGATGTTCAGACACGCTTTCACCGGGCTGTAGTCTGCATCTGTACAGCTTTCTTGTTAGAGACACCTTGGTTCCTACCGTGTCCCTAACATAGATTTTTCTTAAAGTGTCCCAACACGCTTTTGCCGAAGTTAAGCCACGCACATGCACCAATTGGCTGTCTTCCAGGCAAAGAATGTGCTTAAAGCTCTCTCATTAAGCCGTTCTTGCTCTTCATTGAGCCTTGCCGGGGGATTGACAACGATCTGCCACAGATCCTCCCTCCTTAATAGCATCTCAGCTTTGACGGACCACGTCTGGTAATTTCTCTCATTTAATCTTGTCAGGGGAAAGCCTCCCATGCTAGTTCCCCCAAACGCCTGCATGCTGCTGGCTCTGCTTTCAGTCCTGCGTTTTCTTTCCCCTCCTGGGCTCTCAACGGCAGAACTCTCTCCTTCCAAAACCTCCACTTCTTCCTCCATCCGCTATAGTGGCACCCACTGGTACTCACCAATGTTCTTTGAGCAAGGCGGTCTTCACAGGGCGTGTCACTGGGCCCATAACCCCTTGTTAGAGCATGAACATGCGGAAATGACTCAGACATGATCAGCTTCTTCCACCACCAGACGTGTATTTACAGAATATTTACAAATATACAGAGCAACAGCATGACACCATGAATTCATCAGAAGAGTAGGAATACATTTTCTCTACACAGTCCACATATATACACTTATGCATCTGGCTATATCCAATCAGCACAGATGTTGCATCATCTTTGAGCCATCCCTCCTGAGTCACTGTGACTCAGCATTTTGACACACCTGAACATCATGGTTGCTCATTAATATATTTGTTCTGCTCAGGTCTGAAAATTTTATACTCTGACAGTTTTAATAGACCTTTTAAGCCTTTTCTCATCTAAAATGTGGCTCAGCATTTTGTGGTCTGTTAATACCCCTGAGTGATTTTGTCGGAATCTTAAAGACACTCTAATGGGGAGATGTTCACTTTCTGGCCTGTCATCGATTGCTAGGGAGTGTACATAAGGGAGAATGGCAGAAGATCCTATAACATAGTCTACCACACTAGCACCCTTATCTGTTAGAAAAGTGTAGTAGCCATTTGAGGTGTCCAGGTGAGATCCATTTAGGCATACAGGATGGAATTTGTAAATCAATTGAAAGAGGAATTTGCCATAGTTGTTGTTTACCTTCTCTTGGGAGATTCGGGAGGTGCTTTTATCCTCTTCAAGCTCCAAGCCAAGGGCTTTTTCCATCATACAAACACTGTTTCCCATTCTAGCATTAAAATCACCACAAATTATTAAAAAAATAGTTGGGATATTCAGAAAATAATGTATCAAGGAGGTCCTCCAATTTAGCCCAAGCCTCTGAAGCAGTACCAATTGTTCTCAGTGGGAGATAGACGTTGACACAAATCAAAGGACCTGGTTTACAGCCATGTATTGTTAGAACTTGCCAATAGCTAGAGTTTAATTCAAGCTATCTCTGTTCCCTTCAAGACCAGTAGTGGAGGAAATTGAAATAGTCAGGTCCCCACTTCCTCGGCCTGAAGTTGAATTTTTTTGAGCTGGGAATTCCATTTCCTATATCCCTGTAAATTTAAAGAGTCTTTCTCCAGAAGCCAAGTCTCTTGCAGGCAAATTATGTCAAATGACTGAAGGTACTGTATGAAATCTGAGTCAACCAATTTATTCTTCCATCCTGCAATATTCCAAGATAGAAAGTTCAGAGGCTGACTTTGTTTCTTATCTGAAGTTAGTCAGTCTTGGGAGAGGGCTGCTAGAGGGGCATATCTGTTGTCCAAGTGCCATTCAGAATTGGACCCACTGGAAGTTCTGAAGTGACTGGGTAGGTGGCTCTTCCCCTTGGAGGTTTGATAAATTCTGTGACTACTGAAGACTTGTTGACACCCATCCTTGGGAGCCTCTCTCATTTGTGTTCCCTGGTTGTTACATATGTTTACAAAAACCACGGGGTTGATTAATCAAGATTTTATTGGGGGCAGATAGAAAAGGTGGATATACTTCATTCCCCTCTATTGTTTAAGTTAGGATCAGGGTGTGCAACACCAGCATGGTTGGGGGCATTTCCCCTGCACCTGGAGTACTCATAATTAGAAGAGAGCTCAACAGTTCTATGTGATTTTCCATGTAGCATTGGAAACCTTTTAAAATTTACATCATGTCCAAATTGATCAGCCCATTACCCTCCCATCAAAGGTACCCCTGTGATTTGCAGCATACAGCTGTGTGTTTGTTTTGAATGGTCTTTGTAAGTTTTGTTTTGCAGTTGACTTAAATTAGGCCTACGGTGTGTTATATGTGTTCCCCATTTGAATGATACTGATATGTCTTCAAACTTATATATTAAGCTCCAAAAATGATAGGCATGTCCATTTTCTTTAAACGACAGATGCACCCTCCCCTTCCACATTTCAGGCTTTATAGGAATATATACATGAGCAATGCATATACATTAAGGGATCCCAATCTTTACCCAGAATGTCCAAAAATATCCCTTGTTAACATCAGTGTTAGTTTTCCATGTGTTATTTGGCCTTCTTAAAGGCCAGTTGTATATGGTAATATGACTCTCAGTGTTGGATGGTGAGACTGTAGACTGTGGTTTCTCTGTTCCGGAGTCTACTTCCGTAAGAAGTCATAGGTAGGTACTGTCCGGCAGTATGTTGTTCCTATCTGTAGGGGCTATAAATGAGGACTGTGGGCCATGTACATCTGGGATAATATCTTGCCATTCATCAATTACTATGAAGTCTACATTTGAAAGAGTTAAATTCAGGTCCTCAGCAGCTTTTCTTGTGTTACAATTATCGGTCTAAGTTTCTGGGAACCTTTTCAGAGTTTGCGGCCAACTCTATGTCCTCCAACTGCTGTATAAGATGCTGTTCTTTTCGAATTAGGCAGGGATTGTTCTTGTTTGTTTCTAATGTGTGAATCTCGTTTCCTGGTCGGTGGCAGTTTGGGTCTGTGTTAGAAAATGTTCAGGGGGGGGTGCTGCTGTCAAAATCCCTGTTTTTATCAAGGTGGCTATGAGTTGGAGTGTTGCTTTCAGGTCGAATATTTCTTGATGTAGTGCATGTTAGTTTATTGAAGATGCTTTGAGTTGATTTTGCAGATAGGAAGCACTGGTCACATAATTGAGTGTAGATAATTTTGATGTCTTCATCAGGCCCATAAGATTTGTCTATTTGTTCTTCTATGGATATATTCTTTGGATCGGTGTTTGGTAAGTTTGGATTTTTGTCAGGCAAGTCCATTGATAAAATTGATGACCTTTCCTGTAATCCTGGGTCCACTGACCAATTGCCAATCAAGTAGTCAGAAAGGTCTTCAGCCACATCATTTCTTTGGGAATTTCTGATGATCACATTCAAATCTTGATTGTCAAAGATAGATGGAGTACTTGAGACAAATTCCCTTGAAAATCTATGCCCAGCGAAATTGGAAAAGTCCTGTTGACTAATGGAGGTTAAAGGCACGCAGAAGTCTACTATAACCCTTTGGCTTTTACTTCTGGGAGCATTGTTAGTCCCAGCACAAGTTTTCTGGGCTCTACTAGCGACCATTGGTAGTGTTTATACATGCTGTTGAATCATATCTGCAGCCAGGAGAGTTAAAGCCTTCTGCAAATCCTAGTGCAGATCCTAGTGTGGTTTCTTTATTTCTTTACTGCCTTGCCTTCTGTGATATCTCCTTATCAGACAGCTCAGGCAACTCCTGACATTTGACTACTAAATATCTTCTAAATAACTCACAGTATTAAGACGTAGTTCTTGTATGGCCTTGAATTTTCCTTGAAACGATCTCAGTCCTTTTCAGACATTGTGTTTCTAGTAAACTCCCCCGGGGAAACTCAATGCTTCTTGCTCTCTTTGGTTCCAGCCACCACCGCGAAGCAAATAACTTGTAATGAATCAACTTGAGCAGTTGAATACTTTGTAAGAATTAAAAAATAAAGATTAAAAAGGGAGCAGAGCTTGATACAAACACTGTTCCTTCCTCGGACCGGGGTCTGAATATCACTCACCGTGTATGTTCTATCTTAATTTATCTGATCTTGTTTTCCTTTTATTCTACTTGCTGTTTTCAGGTCCCATGCGTTTGTATGGAACACACTCAATTCTGCACATGAAAAAAGTATTTTGGAAATGAGGCATCTTTATACACTGGAATTTTCATTGAGATCAGAAAACAGCAGATACATTTAAAGTTGCCCTCCTTTCCTTTCCTTTCCTTTCCTTTCCTTCCTCCCTCCCTCCCTCCCTCCCTCCCTGCCTGCCTGCCTGCCTGCCTGCCTGCCTTGCGAGGCAGCAACCATGTGGTCGCCTCTCAAAATGGCTGCCGCCTCTCCAAAATGGCTGCCGCCTCTCTGCTGGTTGCCGACTCTCAGCTGTTCGGCGCTCTGCTCACACAGAGTCCGGCTGTTCCAGGGCTACCAAGGCACTGTGAGGAGCGGGGCTGGGTCTACTGTACCTGGTAAGTGACTTTTTTCTGACTTTTTTTGGTTTCTGACTTTTCCCCCCCATAGGAACGCATTAATTAAATTTCAATGCATTCCTATGGGAAACCGCTTTTCACAAGACGAAAATTTCGCAAGACGGCGCTACTCGCGGAACGAATTACTTTCGTCTTGCGAGGCACCACTGTATATTTATTCAAATACAGTCATGTCATCTTCTTCTGGTTGCTGCACAATGGTGGAGGGCAGGCTTTCACTTAACTAGGGCTTATTTTTGGGGTAGGGTTTATATTATGAGCATCCTGAAAAATCATACTAGGGCTTATTTTCAGGTTAAGTCTTATTTTCAGGGAAACAGGGTACTTAGTTACAGATTCTGTTTCAAGGCCCCAAAAGTAGTTAACTTTCCACGGTAGATCCATTTTTAAAAAATCAACTCAGGTTGTTATGTTTGATTGCATCATTCATTTGTCCATTCTACCTCTCCCTCCATGTCATCCAGATGTCAGGTAAATGAGGGTGGAAAAGGAGGGGTGTAACCATAACCCTGAGGTCATCCAGACTACCCCAGGCTGTGAGAGATAGCCTTCCCTGCAACTTCCCATTTGTCATTAGGGGAATATTTGCAGTATTTATGGGAGAGGGCACAAAAAAGAACACTTTAGCAATGTAAGGGAACTGTGTAAAACTTACAATTTGACTCCAACTGGCTTTCTAAAACTCTACCGTATGTCAAAACATTGCACTCCAGCTCAGTTGTTGTAAAAATGCCACATTTCTCTGTGCTTTTAAGTCAAGACAGAAACCCATGAGTTTCTAAAAAGACAATGACTGGTTGAGTGAATCTTCTGAGAATTTATGCTCCTAGAAGTTTTTGAAGTGCACTAGACATTTCCTGTCTTGGTCTTTTGCTTTGGGGTATTTTGGGTGGTCTGTATTGACCCAGAGAAATCTGGGAACTGAGAACTGACCCCCTCAACCCACAAAATTTGCTTCCCCATGTCGGAAGCCCCTAATTATGTTCTTTTCACTGAACTCACATCCAATGGCTGAAATCTTGTTGCATAATTTATACCTGAAGGTGTAACCTGCAGGGGGGTGATTTTTAATTAATAACTTCCTTCTTTTGTCCCACTGCTTTTCTGACTCCTGTGTAATCCCTCTCCTCTATCCAGAGAAAACATATTGTAATTCTGCTCAAATTATAAAAATCATTTCTGATTTTGCATCTGTATACACCATTTAGCATATGCAGATTTTTGCAAATCAATATCATCTCTTGACAAATGCCCTCTTCTGATGAGATGCTTCAGTGATGGACCTATCTACAGTTGCAGTGCTTTGCTGATGTTGAAGTGGATGGAAAGAAGCCCTCTAGCCATGCTATGGAAGTCTACTGCAGGTGGGAAAAAGGCCCCCACGTTTAAGCTTCCTTGTCTGACACTGAATACGATCCACAATTTTTAATTTGCTAAGAAAGCCCTCTATTTTTTTCCAGTTTTACAGGGACAGAAGGGGTTCTTTTATGTGCAATCTGTATAGCTCTCCAGAAAGCACTTACATTTATGATGTTCATGAAATTTATAGCCAGTTGGCAACACCACACTCACTCTGCTCCTCTTGAGCCGCCAACCCTGGCAGCATGGCAGCCTATAACAGGGAAAGCCACACATTCAAGCAGCATAAAAGGCATTTTTGCAAGTTAGCCTCCTGCCCATCCTTATAAACTCTAACAAGTCTATAACAAGCAGGCAGGCTGTTTTTATACCCAGGGAGGGAGGGAGTAGGAGGGGAGGAAGAGGAAAGAGAAGACTTCTTTCAGATAAGGCTCCCCCTCCCCCACAAAACCCACACCTTCCTTCTAATTAAGGTTAAATAGCTCCATGTTTTCTGGCCAATTTCATTTCACCCCACCCCCACCCCATTCCCCTCTTAACAAGGCAGCCTTTAAAAAGGCATCACTAATTGGTGTCTGGTTCGCAGATACTATCCTTGCTTTGATAATCAGTTGGACTGCCTTCCCCCATCGATCAAACTTCCCATGAAAGGCGGTTAATAGGCACCATGTGTTCTGCCCACAGGACAAGGGAATGCCTGGAGGCCTCCTGGCCCTTTCAGGAAGGCCAAATTCCTTCTCATGTGTGCACTGCCTCCCAGCTGCACAGGGTACTGATCCAGGAGGGGGCAGACCACTTCCCCCACCCCACCCACCTCACTACACACACACATACACCTCATCCTGAGTTCCTCTGGGAATTGTTGGCAAGACAGTTCCACACTCCATACACACACACAGGACCAGCAATGCACAGAAACACAAACGCAAGTCCATCGTGTATGGTAATTAAAGAATGAATGGGAGGAGGCTTCAAGTGTTCAAGGTTGTAGAGAAGCATGGAAGTGCAATTGATTGTCCAGGCTGACAAATTTGGGAGGGGGGGGGAAGAGACAGAGAAATCAACCCTCCCCCACAATTTCTTTTAAGTTTCCATAAAATGAAGAGCTGAGGGAGGAAGAGGGGCAGCTGCTTCTGAAATGGAACACACACACACACACACATTGCACAGAAAATATAATGAAGTGCTTTGCTTAGAGGCCATTGTATTGCTACTCTCCTCCTTCCAAATCACTGGCGTTTTAATTCAAATTGACTGAAATCAATTAAAATTTTGTCATTTTAACAGGTGCTGTTTATGTCTGTCTTTGCAACATTCACCAGTAATTCTGAGTTTCTTCCATCACTGATTATCTGCCAGGCCAGTGGTATCTCTGATGCCAGTGAAAGGTCGGAGGGGGGGATGATTTTGTTTAGAGAGATGGGCCATAAATTCCAAACCACTGGTTGAAGAGGGGAATGAAACCACACCCTTCCCCCACAAACATCTTGCAGACTACAGTTATCTCCATCTAAGAAACTACACCTGGCCCCAACAGCGCTCTTGAAACTTGGGATTAAAAAAAAACCATATAATTTTGGAACTACCCATGATAACTTGGTGCACAGCTTGACAAAGATGAATGATCATCAAAAGCTAGCTTTATTTTCTCTTTTGTTTTCTCAATGGTCCACCTGTTCTTGCATTTGTATTGTTTTGGGGACCATGAGGCCTTGTCCTGATTTTCTCTTCATGAGAAAATGCTGGAAACAATGATACTTAGAGACTGCACAGCTAAAATAGAAGGAATGAGCACAGGTTGCCCACAGGCCAAGTAAACAACCATAACCTGGCCATCTTTCTTTTCTTTAATAGGGCTTTATTGTGTAGAAATTTGCAATTGATGCTTTTCATGGCTTTGAGTATTTCCAGAGAAGCAGCCATTTCAGACATTTCCAGCAATATATTAGGATCTAAGGTGTGGTTTATATGATCAAGTTAGACATTATTTTTACTGCAATGGAAGGTAGACTATAGGACAATTGAAGGATGGACTTTATTATGTTCTGAAATAACAAAGTGCTGGGTACATTACTAACTGTAAATGTTATGAAACACAAAATGTTGAAATCAGTAAATGTACAAGTTTTTAAGTCAATGATGGAGGACATGGAAGGAGGCTCCCCAAAGACAAAGAAGAATCTGAAGACATTTGGGTGTCCCATGGGGAACAACAGCATCTATAAGTGATCTTTCTACTCCAGAAGCAATGTGGAAGATTTGATGTGAGCTGCCCCAAGCACTCTTGAAGTTACCCATTACTGGACAAAATTATCTCATATTTTAACAATTGTACTGTGGTGCTTTCTGACAAAAACAAAGAAAAGAAAGTAAATGATGAGATTCTGTATTTATTAAATGCCTGATTTTTAATTAACTATTGAACTGTTATACAATCAGTATTTTACTTAAAATAGTAATCATGTGCCATCAAGTCAATTTGGATTTATGGTGACCCTTTCAGGGTTTTGCAGGTAGAGAATACTCAGAAGTTATTTACCATTCCCTTCTTCTGGGGGTGCCCTGGGACTGTGCAGCTTGTGCAAGGCCACACAGGATGGCTCTTTTTCCTAGAGGCACAGTGGGGAATCAAACTGCCAACCTCTGGCTCCACAGTCAGATACCTAACCACTGAGTTATCCAGCCAACTATTATATTACTTACATCAGAAAAAGAAAAATGGCTGCTGTAAGAGAGGCTCCCTGTGGGCAGGACATTGGAAGAAGACTAAGGTTCCATTCAGAAGGATGAGCAGGAGGATACATTAACATTTAAAGACAGAGGGAAGCACAAGACTATTACACCCAGAAACTAAAATTTCCTAAATGTTACCCCTCTGTTGTGCATCTCCTTGCAAATTTTGGACTCTGAATTTTTGCATCCTTCTTCCTTCATTGTTGTTGTCCTGACCACAGGATACTGGGCCACTCTGAACCCATGGTAGGAGTTTACCCCTTTTGAAGATGGTCTTTTGTTTAAAGCAGTGGTCCCCAACCTTTTTGGGGCTGCGGACTGGCTGAGGGAAGTGAGCTCCATCCGTGGGGGGGCGGGGTCACCCCTGTGTGAGCGCAGTGGGCGTGTCACATGCACGCGGGGGCACGTTGCACTTGCGGGGGGCGTGCCACGCTTGTGGGGGTGTTGCGCTCACACGCATGCACGCAAGCACGACACGGCCGCCGCGAGCGCAACAGGCCCCCCGCACGAGCGCCACACGCCCACCATGTGAGCGTGACACACCCACCGCGCGTGCGTGGGGGGGCGATCCGTATCCGCGGCCGAGTTCCGGCAAGCCCATGGACCGGCACTGGGCCGCGGACCGGGGGTTGATGACCCCTGATTTAAAGGACAGAATAGTCTATCTCTCATGTCTCGGGCCAGGCATAGTCACGCTGCTACTGAGGCACCAACATTCTGCTTAATGCCTGACTCTTTTTAAAAGAAAATTTTCTGGCACTCTGTCAGTGCCAAGCAGCAGATCTGGGAATCCACTGTTTAAACTCCCCAAATGCCCCGGCCCAGTGTGGTTTTAGGTACTGTGAGAGTATAAACAAAGTGACTGGCACAAATCAAAACTGTCTGGTGCCTGCCAAACAAACATCCCAGGGTTTACCAAAGTCAGAAAAGGCCTGCAGATGTGAAAGTGGATTCTCCAGCAGGTACTTTGCTGGGGACCCTTGAAACATGAAACCTAGCCTTCATTGATTGGTCAGTTGATGGGTTGGTTGGTGGCTTCTTTGCATGCTGCGGTATACTGTTCTCCCCTTGGCTCAGCCAGAACCTGGTGTTTCCAAAGCATCATACTTTTTAAAAAGGCTCATTGCTAATTGCTCATGGTGACTGAGTAATGTTACCTATTAGTAATGCATTAGAACATGTTATTCTTCATTGTTGTTTGAATCAGTTTTTAAAATACTCCTCAAATGCCCCCAAATCCCTCAAAATGGCCCCACAAAATGATATTTTGAAGGAGTACTTTTTGTTAATAGCAAAAATCTAATAATATTAGTAGTCATTACATTATATCCCAAACTGACAACAGGTAGTGCCATTACTTCTACCATTGTTACTTCCAAGTGTGGAGCTTACTTGCCTGATGCATCTGACTGCAAAACTGTACTGAAAAAGCCTTCTTCTACTTGGGTGGAGTTGAAACTTGACATGGCAACTGCCTTGGGAAACCTGCCAAGGAGAGACCCGAAAGCCACATTTTGGTGACTCTAAACAATGGATAAATGGTACACCTGCTTGGGGGAAAGTTCATTTTAATGGCACTCCTGGTGTTGTGCTCAGCAGTTAACAGGTGTGAATTGGTAGCTGCTAGCATGTCTCGTTCACAGCTCAGCCTTTTCTTTGATTCCTGCTGCTTCCCTTGCTTGTTTCTGTCTGCTAGACAAGTCAATCTTCTCTTCATGAAAAAAAGTTGAGGCATCTTTGTGTCTGCTGATTCTGCCATGGCATCTCTTCTATCCTTATTTTTCTGGGGGTGAGAAGCCAAAGCATAACACTGCTGTCATTCCAAAGAATTTTCTCTCACATCTTTCCTGAGAAACCTGTAATAATGGGCAAACTGAGGTGTGTTGCTATCTGTGATTTTGGGTCAGATACCTTGAACAAAACGATGACAGGCCCCAGCCTCCCATGCATAGAGGCCAGAGCTCACTGGCAGGGGATGTGAGTGGTTTTGTGGACTTACTTTCTGTCAAAAGTGCGGTCACATGGTGTAAACAAACTCCACCAATAGGCAGAGGGGGCAGGAGCAGATTTGGCATAGGCTATCCTTTGGCTTGCCCAGACAGGTTCTGAGAAGAGAACATGAAGATGAGAGGAGACCTCCAAGGCCTGTAAACCTCTCCTTATGGCATTTAGATTAGGCATCCTTCAGTCTCGAGAGTCTATGGTAACTTGCTCTGTATGGAGGACTTGGAAAGCGTCTAGTGTGGCTGAGAAGGCCGATTCGAGAGTGACAATCCCTTCCACACTGAAGAAAAATACAATCTATCCCCTGTCCAGCTCCCTGATTTTGCTGATTTGGGACTGCCTCTTTGCCTCGGCCTGCTGAACAAGTGTCTCTTCAAAATGGGACAGGCCATGCTGCACCGCCTGCCTCCAGGCTGAATGCTCAGATGTCAAGGTTTCCCATCTGTAGAGGTCCATTTCTAAGGCCTTCAGATCCCGCTTGCAGATATCCTTGTATCGCAGCTGTGGTCTCCCTCTGGGGCAATTGCCCTGCACTAATTCTCCATACAGGAGATCTTTTGAAATCCAACCATCAGCCACTCTCACAACATGCCCGAGCCAACGTAGACGTCTCTCTTTCAGCAATGTATACATGCTAAAAATTCCAGCTCGTTCTAAGACTACTCTATTTGGAACTTTGTCCTGCCAGGTGATACCAAAAATGCATCAGAGACAACGCATATGGAACGTGTTCAGCTTCCTCTCCTGCCATGCACAAAGGGTCAAGGACTCATTGCAGTACAGGAGTGTGCTCAGGACACAGGCTCTATAGACCTGGATCTTGGTAAATGCCGTCAGCTTCTTATTAAGCCGTACTCTCTTTGTGAGTCTAGAGAACATGGTAGCTGCTTTGCCAATTCATTTATCCAGCTCGACATCTAGGGAGAGAGTGTCAGAGATTGTTGAGCCAAGGTACACAAAGTCATGAACAACCTCCAATTCTTGTGTGGAGATGGTAATAGAAGGAAGGTGAGTCCACGCCCTGGCCCATGACTTTTCTTCAGGCTGATTGTTAATCCAAAGTCTTGGCAGGCCTTGCTAAAACGATTCATGAGTTGTTGGAGGTCTTCAGAAGAGTGGGCAACAACAGCTGCATCATCGGTGAAGAGGAAGTCCCGCATGCATTTCAGCTGGACTTTGGTCTTCGCTCTCAATCTAGAGAGATTAAAGAGCTTTCCATCTGATCTAGTCTGGATATAGACACCTTCTGCTGCAGTTCCAAAGGCGTGCTTCAGCATGACAGCAAAAAAGATCCCAAACAGGGTTGGCACGAGGACACAGCCCTGTTTCACTCAGTGGTGGATCTATTAGCTCGAAATCCACACTGTGATTCTGGATAGACTCTGTCTGCAAGCACCTGGAGTCTCTTCAGCACAACACGGCAAGCAACTTCCCTACAACGCTGAGAAGAGAGATGCAACGGTAGTTATTGCAGTCGCCCCTGTCTCCTTTGTTCTTATACAGTGTGACGATGTTTGCATCCTTCATGTCCTGTGGTACTCCACCTTCCCTCCAGCAAAGACAAAAAGTTTCATACAGCTCGGTGGTGATGATCTCTTTACAGCACTTCAGCACTTCAGCAGGGATGTTATCCTTCCCAGGTGCCTTGCCGGAGGCGAGGGAATCCAAGGCCACTTTTATTTCTGATAAAGTTGGTTTGCTGTCCAACTCTTCCAAGACAGGCAGGCACTCAGTGTTATTTAGTGCCTCTTCGGTTACTACATTCTCTCTGGAATATAGCTCTCTTATCTCTCTATCTCTTTCTCTATCTGTATCTCTCTCACACTGACTGACTCTCTCTCTCTCTCTCTCTCTCTCTGACTCTCTTTATATATCCCCTGACTCCGCCCCTCCAATCCTCTCATAGGCTCATGCAAATTAGATCATGACCATGAGTGGCAGGAATGACGTGGGGCAATCATCACATACCTCCCCCCTAAGAAAAGTTTGTTTCATGGGGGAAACCTTACAGTTTATCCTTATGAACAACGGAACATACACGTAATAATACATCCAAAACATCATCATAACAATATGCTTACCAATTATGTTCTAAATCATATACCATATTTTACCATATAACACATTATATTTACCATATACAGTACCTATACTTATCTTATACTAGTTTTATCTCGATTACTATGTTTAGCAGATCAAACTTATTACTTTAAACATTTAAAACAATCAATACAATTATAAACATTTGCATTAATCACATTAATACAAATCACATTACCTTTACATTTATACCATTACTCACCATTATCTCCTATCATTCTCCACTTCTCAGTTCATCATCATCCAGACTTTGCATTTTAATCATATTTCATACCTATACATAAACAGAACATTTCACACAACATTACACTCTTTTATCCACTCATTAATCATTTGGCCTTCGAGACCAGGCGTCAGCAACCATATTCTGAGTCCTTCTTAGGCTGTGGATCTCAAAGTCAAAGTCTTGCAGGTTCCATGTCCAAACAGTCGATAGGCATGCCCTCTCGATGGCAGACCAATGTCTCTCACCAGGTTGGAATCTCCTGTTGATCAGAGTCACAGGGTGCATTCCCTCTGTCATCCGCTTGGCACAGCACGGCTCTCAGACCCACACGTGACACCTCGATGTACACGATGAACCCCCGGTTGTAGTCTGGCGCAACAAGGACTGGTCCTGAAGTCCGCGCTCTCTTCCGATGCTCATCAGTCACCTGGCACTCTGATGTCCACTCGATTTCATCCTCACCAACAAATTCACCCACAGGTATTTTTGTTGAGAAGTTCTCCCTACGTGGGAAACTACTATCATAGGTCACCTCCAAATTCACAGGCAGGTTTCTTTGGAGTGCAATCTCGACCACTTGGTTTATTTTAGATGCATTGAGATTCTCATTTGGTTTATTAGGTAGGGGTTTGTTCTGCAAGATCCTCAGGACTTTTGCAGCTGCAGAGCGACTAGACTTCTCAGCCCTCCAGTTCCACTGCAACAAATCCACAGGTTTTGACCCTGCTAACTGCAATTCACTCCCCTCTATGGGTCTCAGCCTTAACACTTCTTCTCCGGGATTAAATACTCTTTCCCTGGCCTTCCTGTCGTACCAGTGTTTTTGCTTTCCCTGAGTGCTCTTTAAGTTCTCTGCTGCTGTTTCCAGAGACTGTTGTAAGGAGTTCATCAGCTCATCAATGTATTTGACAACTGACTCAGGGTCATCCTCTCTATAGTCTTCCCAGCTTTGACGGAGTAGATCTAGGGTTCCTCTAGCTGTCTGTCCAAATAATAACTCAAAAGGGCTAAATCCTGTACTTTCCTGGGGTACAGATCTATAAGCGTATAACAATAGTTGTAATTTATGGTCCCAGTCATTTGGATTTTCAGCTGTATACGCCCAAATCATCCTCATTAGGGTACCATTAAATTTCTCAACTAAACCATTGGTCTGGGGATGATAAGGAGATGACGTGATGTGGGTAATGCCGCAGACTTGCCACAATCTCTTCATTAATTTGGAAGTAAATGAAGTCCCCAAATCTGTAATTATCTTGGAAGCGAAGCCCATACGACACATATAATTAATTAGGGCATCTGCCACTGTCTCAGTTTCAATATTCCACAAAGGTACAGCTTCCGGATACCTTGTGGCATAATCGATAATTGATAAAATAAATCTATTCCCACGCTTGGTAACTTTGGGTAGGGGTCCCACTATATCTAGGCCTATTCGTTGAAAAGGTATTGAGATGACTGGCAATGGGCACAGCTTAGCCTTTGTTTTGTCATTCCCAGTATCCTGTCTTTGGCAGGTGTCACAGCTCTGGCAATATAGCTTAACCTGCTTCCCCATCCCAGGCCAATAGAAGTTCTGAGCAATCCTTTGCTTAGTACGTGAGATCCCCAAATGGGCTGAAAACATGTCTTTATGCGCCTTTTCTAAAATCTTCTCTCTATATTTAAAAGGTACCACTAGCTGTCTGAGTATGCTTTCCGCTCCCCTCATAGGATTCACTAGACCAGTGATGGCGAACCTATGGCACGCGTGCCCCAGGTGGCACACGAAGCCCTTTCTTATGGCACGCGAGGTATTGGCCCACCCACCCTCCCTTGTGGAGGCAAACCTTATGAGCCGGCTGCAGCCAGGATTCCCCCTTCCGCTGCCACTTCCTGGTCCTCTGGGTCTGTCGCTATGATTCCCCCTTCCGCTGCCACTTCCTGGTCCTCTGGGTCCATCCGTATGATTCCCCCTGAAACCGCCACTTCTGGTTCCAGACTTCTGGGCAGCATGACAGCCACTGGTTTCTCCCCCCCCCCCTCATTTTGGGCACGCGAGCCCAAAAAGGTTTGCCTCCACTGCACTAGACCCTCTCTATATAATAGGTCTTCCTTTACACAATATCTTTCAGGGTTTTCAGGGATCAGGGGCACTTCCTTAGCTTGTCTAAAGCATTCACTTAAGGTAGGGTCTTCCTTTTGTTCTTGTATGAAAGATGGATTATTAGGGTTCCTCACGGTAACCAGATCCGCTGTTTCTCTCCCTTCTCTTATTTCAGGAAGATTTTCATCGTTTTCCTCAGTGGCTTCAATTTGCCTTCCCTGAGAGCGAGTTGTCACAAAAACATTCTGCACATGCTCAGCTAAATCCAGGCCTATTAAACACGGGGCAAGAATTTGATCAGATATGGCCACCTTCCAAACTCCTGACCATCCCTTATATCTTATTGGTATTTTTGCCATGGGCAGCACCACTATTTCAGAACCGATCCCTTTAATAGAAATATTTTCATGGTCTAACACATTTTCCTTAGGGACTATATCATGGTGACATACTGTAACTTGTGAACAAGAATCTTTGAGTGCTAGATACTTATTATTATCAACATAGATAACATCTCCTGAGCTTTGTAAAAGATTCGGATTACTATCTATCAGAAAGCACTGGACAACCCTGGCCACAGGAAGATCTTGGCTCTCTGACCCTTCTGTTACTTGCGTTGCTACGGCAACAGCTTCAACGGCTGCATTCTTAGCTGTTCCATGATGTTGTACACAAAACACCTTCTTAGGGGGACTAGAATCTCCACCCCTATGCTGATTAACATCCCTAGTCTTCCGAGTCTCACACTGAGCCCAAAAATGACCTTTCTCCCCACACGCATAACGTTTACTGGCTTTGGGTTCGAAACCAAGGGCCTTATTAACTTTTCCCTCAGAGCTATTATGTTTCAGATGAGTGTGCTCTGGAGATGAGGGTCTGTCTCCAAAATGGCTTCCAGTAGCTTGGGTACTTCTGAGGTAATCTCTACTGGGTGGGGCCCCTCTCCTCCTGTCGTCCCACACTTTTCCACAAATTTTTACCTCAGAGAACCTGGGATTTCTTATCTCACTTATGGAATCCGCATTTTCACCTGCTTCTAGTAGATTTTTAGGATTTTTGTCTTTGACTAAGTAACGCAATTCCCCAGGCAAAATAGAATAAAATTGTTCCAACCCAATCACATTTTTCATTTGTTCTAGAGAAGTGACATTTTCACGTTCCATCCATTTGTCCAAACAGTGAGTAAGCTTTGCCCCTAACTGAGAATAAGACTCTTCAGGCTTTTTGGTAAGGGCACGGAATTTTCTCCTCAGGTGTTCTGCATTGATGCCAAATCTAGCATATACTATCTTTCTATATGCTTCAAAATCTCTAGCCTGTTCCAGAGGCATCTGAGAATACAGCTCAGCTAAATCTCCACTTATTGGTGATCTCAAAACTATCATCCTTTCTTCCTCTTTAATTTCAAAGTCCCAGCATGCCCTTTCAAATGATATGAGGAAAGATTCAGGGCAGTCTCCTTTTCTATATTGGGGAAATTTCTTTAGATCAATCTTTGAGAGATTTCCCTCACTAGCGCGGTTATTATTGTTGTTATTATTTTGAGCAGTAATTTCTAATTGTTTCATCTGTATTTGAAACTCCATTTCTCTTTGTCTTAATTCCATTTGTCTGGCCTCTTGCTCAGCTCTGGCTTTGATTTCTAGTTCCTTCAATTTAAATTCCTGTTCCAGCTTCCATTTTTCAAAATCTGGGGAGCTTAGAACACCTTCTCTCCCTGAGGCACCCTCCTGAGCCTCCTCCTGTTCCACTAGAGCTAGAAAGTCTCCATTTCCCTCCACTTCCTGAGGTAAACTTTTTGCCTCTTGAGGATCCATTACCTCCATTACTAGCTTTTTAATTCTTTTGGGTGGCATAAGTATGTGTACTTCTTTGATAAGAGTTGGTTTCTATTGCTGAGTTAGTCAGGCCTCTTTTTAAAAGACTTTTTTACTGTTGTTTTCTTTTCCCAGTATTTTTTCTGGGGTACTATGTCGCTCTCACTCAGCAGCTAAAGATGGCTACACTTTTTCTGGCACCACGCCAGCCACGATGTTTCTTGGTCTGAGACAACCTTCTTGCCTCCAGACACAAAACAAATTCTGTTTTCAAGTCTCTGCTTTTTATGTTCCTATCACCTCAGATCTGTTCTGACCCTGGCTTCTGCTTTTTATCCACAAGCGCTCCCTTAACTCTCAGAGCCTTGGATTTTAAGCTAGCCCACTGGGTCTGTTCAAATCCTGAGGTAACCACAAAAGGAATTTTCCCTTCAGAGTCGTTCCCTATCTTTAGTCCCCTCAGATCTGGGATCAGAAGCCCCGCCACTAAGCTTTTCCACAAAAACTCTAGCCGGTCACCTACTTCTTCACCACAGACCTCTGACTAAAAGGTACCCACGACTCAAAGAAAATTCACTTTTAAATCTGACTTTACTGGATTCTTTCATATCCCACCGCTGGACACCAATTGTGATGTTCACCCTTTGAGGCACCTACGTGTTGTGCCCTCACAAAGGCTCCAGTCGTGTTTTCCTCTCACTGCCACCAGTGGATTACCTCAATCCACAATATAAATGACGTTTGACCAGACACTTGTCTTGTGAATGCAAACAAAACTTATTTATTGAAGTGAAGCCAATTTAATAATCACAGAAGTTCTTCAGATGAACATTGTACACAAGCAAATCATTAACAGGTCTCTCATTACATACTTTTCTCTTGCCATATAATTACCACCTTCTCTATCTATTTATCTTAACCAGCTTTATCTCTATTAGTATCTGTTCCTTCTCTCTCTGACTAAACAGTCTCTTATCTCTCTATCTCTTTCTCTATCTGTATCTCTCTCTGACTGACTGACTCTCTCTCTCTCTCTCTCTCTCTCTGACTCTCTTTATATATCCCCTGACTCCGCCCCTCCAATCCTCTCATAGGCTCATGCAAATTAGATCATGACCATGAGTGGCAGGAGTGACGTGGGGCAATCGTCACAGATACCATCATACATTCTCTTGATGTTACCTGTGACCGCTGCTATCTGTATCTGAGAGCAGAGCTGAAGCCAATAATCATTGGAACATCTCCTGGCAGCCTGTTGGACTTTGCTACAAGCAAGTCGAAGAGCCTGCAAGTTGTCCTCACTAGGACAGGCTTTGTATGCTGCTAGAGCTCTCCTCTTATCCTCGATGGCTGGCATAACACCTTACTGGCTGGGGACTGCCCAGCTTAAGGCGGGCGGTAGCTACCTAGTGAGGTGCAATGACCTCTCCCACCGTTGGAAGTAGCCCCTGGTGTCATGCTCTATGCCAATCGAGCAAAGACATATAACCAGTAACTGCTACTTCCCATGTTGTTTCGATGCTGTATGCGAAGCTGGAGTGTCCTCTCCAGAGCACGAAGCCTGGGTAAAATAATATGGAGGATAGGCTGTTACCCAAGCAGCAAATTCCCATTCTCCACTTCAGAAAGGCAAGAGCCAATACAACTGGTTCCAGTGATGTCAAAGGAGTTGCCAGAATGACACGAACTGCCGACTCCGGATTTTGCCTCGAGGTTAACTCCTGAAGCCTTTTCCATCAGTGGATATAGCCACAAGGCAGTGGAGGTTTGAAATCGGAGTTTTCCTTCTCTTAGATGGGCTGCCTTCCAAGGCTGATGAGCCCCACCTACCCGACCTGCTCCTTATGGCATACATTGTTGAAAATACGACCGAGGCTTGGGAAGAGGATTTGGCCAAAATCTGTAAGTTCCACAGTAACAGATACAGGGGCCATACCCTTTTCACCACTGAATAAATGCCCCCAAAAGATGGGAAAGGACCAAGTGGAACCTAGAAGCTTTTCCTGTCCCCCTACAAATTGGAAAACCTGTTCATTAGACTTTGAGTTTTTACAGCTCTTCAGAATGGAAGAAAGGAGCTTTGTTCTGCAGCAGAGAGCTTACCTGTAGCAGTCTTTACAGCTAGACAAGTTCCTGACACTAAAAGCACATTCCTGGCAAAATGTGGTGAGCAGTGGGCAGAGTGTAGTCATAAGTGTGATCTAAAGGGGCTCTTCGAAAAGCAGCAGGCTGCAAGAACTTCAGTCACTAAGAACTACATGGAGGATTCTCCAGTGCCTGTATGTTTAGATCCCCAAGGATATCATGTGCCTGTGTGGTTTACTGTGCCTCTTTGCCCTTTAAATACCCAGCCTAGAATGGGGTGAAGGCTCAAGTTCCCAAAGCTGTAAGAAAAAAGCCTTTGTCTGCAGGCGACGTATTCATATTTACTGCACTGCAAACTCTGCACCCCCCAAAAAACCACGCATATATATCCAGCGTGATTGTCTATGTAACATAAAACCATATTTTCAGAAATCATCCAGAGGAACTCTGAAACCTGTCGAGGATGTGGCTGGTGGAGTGCTTTTGAAACTGGCCAGTCCAAGTGATGAGAAAGCAATGCAGAAAGATCCTGGCCCTGCCTTAAATGAAATGGCTGTGGTCGAAGAGAACATACCAGTAAGTGCTTATTTCCTAAGAGTTTTTATTGAAAGCATGTAAATGTTGCTTGTGTATGAGAGAGATTGGTGGATAGGGAAAGTTTACTATAATGTTCTACTTTTTTTTTTACACAGAAGTATGATCTGCATGATGATCTTGCCAAAAAGCTGCACATTGGGGATTCAAAGCCTATAAATATTTCTTGCATTTCCTGTGTTTCCTCAAAGCCTGAGTGGTGGGTGTCAGGAACGTGTCTCCTTAGAGAAATCATTCCACTAGGGGAAGGAGCCAACTGTAGTTCCCAGCATCCACCACCTTTTCATTCTAGACTGGGTGAGATCTAGTAGGTGTGTGAGTGGGCAACTATGGACAAGCATCTGTCCCTAGATTTCCAATTACTCACTTATTTGAGCTTTAAACTCTTTAGCTCTATACTTTGAACCTTGCACACTAGCCTTACTAGGTAGGACACCCAAGTAACCAAAAACAGCTAACAAGGCCCTTGTGACTAAGGCACTTTCTTTAGGCACTCTCACCCTTGCCCCCAAGAATCATGCTTGGGTAAAATATAGAATATTTATTTTAAAAGCATAAAAAGTTGTAAAATAAAGAAAATATTAAAATATACAATTGTTCTGGTTAAATGCAAAACATCTAGGTATTAAGTAAGCTCCTGGCAAACTATTTAACTGAAATTTTGATCCTAACTGATGTCTTATAATGTTGAACTCCTCTTTGCCCCATTCTCCGGGTAATATTTTTGTTTTTCATGATTTTGTACTTCCTCATTGGTGTTGATTGTGTCTCTTCCCCCTGAGTATTTGTATAATGCCAATAAAGGTATATCGTATCGTATCAAGTAAGCTCCTGTAAGACTTTCCCATAAAACAATAAAATACTTACTCACTAATAGCTTTACTACTTAATTGCTAGGCTATTCTAAGTTACCATGACTAAGTCTCCAATCAGTCAATGAAGGCTGTAAACCTGTCGTCCATCTTCTTCTCCTTCTCCAACGTACGCACACACACCAACAACTTACTTAGCCCCCCTTTCTATAACTTAAATTAAAGTCTTTGCTCCATAATGGTATCCAATCAGCACACAGTCCTTTGTCCACAACTCCACGCCCAACTTGTAACTTTCCACAGTTCCTTCTCTCATCCCAGGCTGGTACGCTGGTATGCCATTAGCAAGGAATGTTACATTATCAGTCCTGAGAAATGGCCTTGGCTCTTCTTCACAGGAACAAACAGTCTCTAAACAAGATGAAACACCTACAACTCCTAGGAAACAAGCACTACAAAACCCATATTCTCACAGTAGGTTTTCCTGCTTGATGTAGTACCAATAAAATGGTTTGTCCTAGCCCACTGTATTCATTCCTGTTTGAACTGACAAAATGGCACAGCATGAAAAAATCTTAAAGAATATATATTATAACCCATGAGTGGTTGGAAGTTTAGGTGGAGTAACCCTGCTTTTTCAGGAGGCCAAAAAACAGAGCAAAGGCCTGAAGACAGGATTGGTTACCAAATGGCTTTTAGACCAAGATGCTTGCACCCTACATAGACCAACCAGGATCCATTTCAAAAGAAATAAGATCACTGAATCTGGAGCAGATGCTCAGTGACAGACTGATTTAGTTGACATGCAACAATTTTCCAAGTACAACAAGGGTTACGACGAGTAACATTTTAATGGTAATTGATATTCTGAGTAAACATGCCTGGGCTTTACCACTAAAAGACAAGACAGGTAAAGAAGTGTCCCAAGCCTTCAATGCTATTTTCAGGCAAGATGGAAGAAAGCCTGGCAAATTACAAGCAGACCATGGCCGTAAGTTTCTAAACAGCACCATAAGCAACTTGTTAAAACAACATGGGGTTCAGCATTTTGTCACCAATAATGAAGTCAAAGCAGGGGTTGTGGAAAGGTTTAATAGAACTTTGAAAACAAAAAATGTGGTGGTATTTCACTGCTAATAACACCTTTACCTATATTGATGTACTGCTGCAGTTCTAAAAAGCTACAATCATAGTTTTCACCAAACCACCAAAGCTAGGCCTGTGGATGTTAATCATTCCAATGCACTGGCAGTCTGTAAAACAGCTTAGGGGGACAATGTGAGGGGGGAAAGGAAGTCCCATGTTTTTGAAAAGGTGACCATGTGAGGATTTCTAAAATCAAGGGAGTATTTGCTAAGGGTTATGAACAAAATTTCACCACAGAGATATTTATAGTGGACTGAGTTATCAGGAGAGCAGAGAGGCCTGTGTTCTGGTTAAAAGATTATGACAGAGAAGTGGTCCTTGGCTCCTTCTATCCTGAAGAATTACAGAAAGTGGATGCCAAGGAAGACAGAGTGTATAGAATTGAAAAAATGCTATCTACAAAAGGCTGAGGCAGGCGGAAACAACATTCAGTTAAATGGTTAGGCTGACCCAGCAAGTTCAACAGCTGGGTGTTCATTTCTGAGGTTTGTGAACCTGTATAGAAGATCAGAGAAAGAAAGGCAAAATGGGCAATAATGGATTTTATGTTACGCTCCCTAGCAATCCCTGCACAATGATTTTCCCACAGAACAATATATAGCTTTACTACTTCTTTAGCAAAACTGCTGGACCTACCAGGAGCATGGGAAGTGAGGTTAGCTGAGATAGAGTATCCACACAGTTGGAACACCGTCACTGCTGATGTGAGGTTTGAAATGTCAGATGGGAAAAAGACGTGGCCCTTCAAATTACAACATGGTTCAGCATCCCTGAACTACTGGAAAACATGAACGGCCTTATACTTGGCAGTCATGACCCTTCCAAAGTGACTCTGCATTATGACCCAGTGACGAGGAAGGTTAAACTTAAATCTGAGGGTCTCTACACATTACTAGCTGGAACAGAGCTGGCCCATATAGTAGGATTCTTTCCCAACCACCATATCAAAACTCCGCCTTTCATGGCAGACATCACAGGAGGCTTTAATACCTTGTATGTTTTCATGGATATTGTGGAGCACGAGATCATGGGTGACTGTTACGTACCCTTGCTGCGCTGTGTACCTGTGTGTGGACAGAATAATGAGTGTGTGAATATTTGCTATAACAAGCCTCACTACATTTCAGTAAGTAAGCAGCACATTGATACCATTACTGCAGAGTAACTGGTACTGCAGATGGACCAGAATAAAAATGTACCATTCCAGCTTGGAAAGCCGATAATGAAGTTCCACTTTCACCCCTGGCAAAGCTTAGTGCTTTAAATATGATGATCCTGAAAACATATGAGGACCTAGTTCTTTATAGGAATTATTACACAGCCCAGGCAGGAAATGCCCTTCCAGGATTTCAGGGGGCACCTGTTCTCTATGGTGCTGGACTGGGCGGTCTCTTTAGAAGTCTTTTCCAAAAAGCAGTGCCTCTTTTGAGAAGAGGCCTGGAAATTGTTAGACTGCATGCAAGAACAGCTATTCGTAATATTGCTAAAGATATGGTTGGACATGTTACTCAAGCAGTTTTGAATAAAGTAAACCCAGCAGATCCACAGGAGGGCTCGGGCCTGATCTTCATTAAATGGAGGAAGGGCCTGAAAAGAAAAGCACCATGAGTGAGCCTTGTGGGACCTTCCTGCCCCCTTAAAAGAAAAACCCTGAGCGGGGGGGGGAACCCTCAGAAGCAGAGGGCTGTGAGAAGGAAGAAGTGGCCAGCACCAGCTAAGGGGGACATATTTTGAACCACCACTATGGCCTTTATCCACTTCTGAGAAATGTGCTAAATCTGAACTATGTTGGGCCTACGCAGACCAGTATCGAGAGAAGTGTGTTTATTGAAGTACCCCCAATGACTGCCCTGACAGAATCTGCATCTCTATACTTTTTCATTCCCAGAAATTGTGAGGATTATATGGATTTAAATAATACTTTGCTTTATGTGTGCTGCAAGATTGTAAATGAATACAGAACAAATCTAACACCCCAGGCTGAAATAAGCCTGGCGAATTACTCAATTGCATCCCTCTTCGGTCAGTTAGATATAACTTTGGGAGACTCACTCATCAGCCAGAGTAACAACTGCTGCTCGTATAGATCTGTCATAGAATCAGTGCTGAACTGACGTCACTTCCGCTTGGGAGGAATGACCAGCTAAGAGCTGAACCTCCGTATCACCGGCATGGTAAAAAGCTTTTAAAATGCATTTCTTCCTCTTGAAGACTGGTTCTTTTTGCATAAATCTTTGAAGGGAAAGATAAGGAATGTGTATATTTAGTTAAATTCTCTAAGGACTGTGTTGTTTCAAAACTGAAAACTACTTTCGTTTTCGGGTCTGATAAGCTGCTGGACTTTTCGTAATGCCCTGCTTCTAATGAAAAGCTCGTAACAACAATAATTATCCTTAATTAGACTTCTCTATGTCAAAGAGGAAAGATAAATCTGCTAAAACTCCTGTTTGGACAAGAGATAAAACCCTAGCACCCTCAGATCACAGTCTGGAAAGATTGACGAGGGCAGTTTCGCCAGCTAAACAAGATAAACAGGAAGCAATGGACGAGCTCACGAAGATCGTGAAAGACTTGTCTTGTAAAATATCTCAAGGCTTTGAACAAACAGACAGACGAGCAAAGTCCATTGAAATGAGCATTAATAAGCTCCAAGATCAAATTTCAGGGATGACACAGGAGCTGAAAGATGTTAAACGAAAAGTTAAAGAGCTTGGAGACAGGGCTGAATCAGATCAAACAAAAATATGCAGCTTGGACGAAAAAATTAATGAAACAAAGAAAAAGGTGATCTACATGGAGGATAATCTCAGAAGGTCCAATATTAAAATAATGAATTTCCAACTGCAACATGGACAAGACCTCGAAAAAGAGATTATAGCCTGGGTTAACTCCATAATGGGTACACAACATTTGGTTGAACAGGACATAGAAAGAGCTCATTTTCTTGGTAACCCAAAAAGCCCCAGAATAAGACTAGTGGTGGTGAAGTTTTTTAACTACACAAAGAAAGAACAATTTATGAGAGAAATCAAACAAAAACAAGACCAGCTGGTCTTTCGGGGCAACAAAATACAGATTTTCCAGGATTTATGCAATGAAACTCTGAATTGGAGAAAATCCATGAAGCCTGTTACAGCAGTGTTGATTAAAAACAATTTCAAATATCAATGAGGCCATCCTATTTTTTTGAAAATCTGGAAAGAAGGTTCTTGTGGCGGAATGCCCATGTCCCACCTGTCCATCATGTGGAGCTCTAGAGCTGGAGCCTATGGGAGGACAGGAGGGTGGAGTCAGAGGAGACAGTGGGAAACTGAGAGAGGATGAGAGAGGAGGTTTAGAGAGGTTTAGGAGAGAGATTGGAAAGTTGGTTTCCAACTGTCCAAGAGACAGAAACTATAGTTGGTTTATGGATTAAAGAAAAGATAGAAGTAAAATAAAGAGACAGTCATCAGATAGTATTCCAGTGATTAACAGTGATTTATATGAAAAGTAATACAAATAAAGAAACGTGTTTAATATCCAAGTAATGAGTGCAACCTAATACTACATCTATTAATATACTTATGTGATTCAACAACTAAACAATAAATAATCAGTTATAGTTAACAACACGTGTCTATGCAACATCTTTGGTAAAGTGTGGATAGAGATCCACTGGTGGCAGTTGGTGTATGGAGAATTAAGCAAGTCGTGTCCAAAGGTGGACCTGGGTTTGAGGGAAACAAACTAGGGACACTGGGAGTGCGCGACATAAGTGGTGGCATCAGCGGTGGGATGTGAAATAAATAAATTCCAGTGAGCCAAAGGAAGAGAAAAGAAATTCTCTGAGTCGGAGGGACTGTTAGTCAAAGGAGAAGGAGTGGGAAACCCTAAAAGCTCTGTGTGGATAGCTTGGAAGGGACTCCTGATCATGGAAAGACTAAGGCAGGAAGAGACTCTGAGGAGAATTCTGTGTTTAAAGTTTACCTCAAGCTTAGAGAAAGACCAAGGGGCTAACTTTAGATCCCAAGCTCTGAAAGAGGAGTGCTGAAGGGAATAAAAGGGAAGCCAAGGTCACAGGAATAGCTGAGGGAACTAAAACTAACTGTAGCTGGGATAAAATAAATATTAAGAGAAAAAGCTGGGTGTCTGGAGACTGGAAGAAACAGTGTTTCAGAACCAGAGACAGCGAGGCTGGGTGCCTAAAGAAATAAAGTAACAATCCGCAGCTGCCAGCGGAAGGCTACTAAATATATATATATCTCTAACACAGAAAACGAAAAAGTTTTTTTAAATTGAGGTTTGACTGTTTGCCTCTATTGAGCCAACCAACTTATCCAAAGAAAAACAAATAAACCATGCCTTCTAAGCGAGGGAAGAGGTTAACAATGGAGGTATCTGATGTACAAGGTTTACCTCACGAAGGGGAAAGCCCTGAATTAGCTGAGCAATATGAGGCTCAGGAGGATAATACCTCAAAGGAAGAAACTGGGTTAACCTCCCAAGAATTTGAAAGATGGAGGTTGCAGCAGGAATTTCACTTGAGAGAGCTAGAAATAAAAACTAAGGCTGAGGCTGAAGCCAGACAGTTAGAAATAAGAACTAAGGCTGAGGCGGAAGCCAGACAGTTAGAAATAAGAACTAAGGCTGAGGAAAAAGCTTTACAGCTCAGGGCTGAGGCTGAGGCCAAAGAAAGAGAGATGGCAATGGCCATGGAACAAGAAAAGAGACAGATGGAATACCAACTAGAAATGAAACGATTAGAATTATCAGCCCAGAACTATAATAATAATAATTCAAATCCTGAGAGGAATTTATCAAAAGCGGACTTAAAGAAATTCCCTCAGTTCAGAAAGGGTGATTGCCCAGAGGCATTCCTCATTGCTTTTGAGAGGACATGCTGGGACTATAAGGTGAAAGATGAGGAGAGAATGATTATGCTCAGGTCTCAAATAAGTGGAGAGCTAAATGAGATTTATTCTCAAATGCCCCAAGAACAAGCAAGAGACTATGAAGCATTCAGAAAAGTGGTTTACTCGAGGTTTGGGATCAATGCTGAGCACCTCAGACAGAAATTTAGAGCATTGAAAAGAAAACCTGAGGAATCATATTATCAATTGGGAGCCAATCTGGTCAAATACTTGGAGAAGTGGCTAGAACAAGCTAAAGTGGAGAATTTAGAAGAAATGAAAAATATTATTGGGCTATAACAATTCTATTCAGTTCTACCAGGAGAACTAAGGTATTTGGTGAGGGATAAAAAGCCCAAAACTGTTTGGCAGGCAAGTGAAGCCGCTGATTTTATCTCAGAAATAAGAAACCCAAAATTTTCTGAGGTAAAACTTGGAGGTAACAGCTGGGAGGAAAGAAGAAAAGAACCCAGAGATTACCACAAAAACAATCAGAATACTGGAGGCCATTTTAGAGGCAAGCCCTCAGAGCAGAATCAACAGAAAAATAAAAGCTTTGAAGGGAAGGGAGACAAGTCCCCATATGTTGAACAAAGAGCCCCTAAAACTCCATATTTTGAACAAAGAGCCCCTAAAACATGCTATGGGTGCGGAGAAAAAGGGCATTTCATTTCTCAATGCCAAACCTTAAAGAATAAAGAGGTTCAACAGAAAGGAGGGGGAAATTTGCCCAAGAAAGTGTACTATGTACAACAGCAGGGAAAGACAGCTGAGGTAATTGAAAGTGGCGATGAAACAGAGATAGCAGAGGGCCAGGAAAAACAGCTGCCTTTAGCAAACATTGTCCAATGCTTTTATATTGAAAGTAACCAAGAACTGCTTCGTTGTTCTGGTGAAAACATTTATATAAATGATACAAAATATCTAGCGTTGAGAGACTCCTGCTCTCAGGTGACTTTGTGTCATCCTGATATTATCCCTCAGGGAAATATAGTGAGAAATGAATACATAACCATAAAAGGGATTGGGACTGAATTAATTACTCTACCTATGTCTAAAATACAAATGAAATATCAAGGGTGGAATGGAGTGTGGAAAGTAGCCCTCACAAATCAAATTCCTGCTCCATGCTTGATTGGGTTAGATCTATCTGAGCATGTAAAGAGTGTTTTGATCACTACTTGCTCACAGATAGAAAAAAGAGAAACACCTGAATGTGAAATCCCTAATGAAATAATAGGAGGAGATGAAGCCAATGAAACAGCTGAGGTGATGGTTATAAGGAATCCTCATGAAAATGCGTTTAGACAAGAACAAAGACAGGATTCTATGTTACAACAATGTTTTGAGTCAGCCAGAGAAGGAACACTAACCCCTGAAAGCCCTGAAAGGTTCAGTGTAGAGAAAGACCTGTTATATAGAAAGGTCCTAATAAATCCTCAGAGGGGAGGGGAAAATGTTCACAAACAACTGGTGATCCCTTTTAAATACAGAGAAAGGATAATGGAAAAGGGACATAAAGACACCTTTGCTGCTCATTTGGGAATCACACGCACAAAGCAGAGAATAGCTCAGAATTTCTACTGGCCAGGAATGGGGAAGCAAATAAAATCATACTGTCAGAGCTGTGATGTATGTCAAAGGCAGGGTATGGGCAATGATAAAACTAAAGCTAAGCTGTGCCCTTTACCAGTAATATCAACCCCATTTCAACGCATTGGCATGGACTTTGTAGGACCCTTACCTAAAGTAACCAGAAGGGGAAACCGATTCATATTAACTATAATAGATTATGCCACTAGATACCCAGAAGCCGTTCCATTGCAAAATATAGAGACAGAAACTATAGCAAATGCCTTAGTGAATTATATGTGTCGCATGGGCTTTGCTTCTGAAATTGTCACGGATTTGGGAACATCATTCACATCCAAATTAATGAAAAGGCTGTGGCAACTTTGTGGCATAAATCATATAACATCATCCCCATATCATCCTCAAACAAATGGTTTGGTGGAGAAATTTAATGGGACCCTAATGCGAATGATCAGGGCTTATACAGCAGCAAATCCCAATGACTGGGATCACAAGTTACAACCCTTATTATATGCGTATAGGTCTGTACCCCAGGAAAGCACTGGATTCAGTCCTTTTGAATTGTTATTTGGGAGAAAAGTGCAGGGACCCCTTGATTTACTAAGGCAAAATTGGGAAGAACAGAGGGAACAAGATCCTGAAACAGTGATCCAGTACCTAGATACCCTAATGAACTCCTTGCAGCAATCTCTGAAGTTAGCATCAGAAAACTTGCAGAGACAGCAAGGCAAGCAGAAACTATGGTATGACAAAAAGGCCAGAGAAAGATCATTCAGTCCTGGAGATGAAGTCCTGATGTTAAAACCTATAAAAGGGAACAAACTGCAATTAAATTGGGCAGGTCCGTTTAGAGTAATCTCTAAGATGAGTGAGGTGAATTACATAATTCAGGAGGAAGGGGAGGAAGGTCGAAGAGTAGTACATGTTAACATGATTAAACTGCACCATAGAAAAGAAAATATTGTCCTATATGCCATAAAAGAAGTGGACAATGAGAAACATGAATTGCCATATTGGGAAGGGCGAGGCGAACCTCAATATAACCCAGAAGATGTAACGATCTGTGACACACTAACCCCAGAGCGGAAAAATGAAGCAAGAGCCTTGCTAATAAAATACAAGCAGGTCTTCTCCAATAAGCCGGGTGTAGCAAAGGGAGTGGTGCACAAAATTGATACTGGAGATGCACCCCCTCAAGCTGTCACTCCTTACAGAGTCACAGGGCCATATGTAACAAAGGTTCACCAAGAACTGGATGAGATGTTGAAGGAAAAAATCATTATACCTTCATCTAGCCCATGGTCAGCCCCGATAGTACTGGTAGATAAACTAGATGGCACTATACGGTTCTGCGTAGATTATAGGAAATTAAACCACGTCACCAAGCCTGATGCGTACCCGATGTCTAGACTAGATGATTTGATCGAGACAATTCAGCGATGTCAGTTCATATCAAGTCTAGACCTGACTAAAGGGTTCTGGCAAGCGAGGTTAGACCCCAAAGATCAGGAAAAGACCACATTCTGCAGCCCTTTCGGATTGTATGAATTCCAGGTCCTACCATTTGGGTTGCGAAATTCACCAGCAACATTTCAAAGGCTAATGGACAAAACTTTGCAAGGGCTTAGGGAATTTACTGTGGCATACATTGATGACATAGGAATCTATAGCCAGACGTGGACAGATCACCTGTGCCATATTGAGAGAGTGCTACAGAGGCTAAATGAGGCAGAGTTAACAGTAAAGGCTAGCAAATGCCAACTGGGTAACTCAGAAATAAAATACTTAGGCCATATGGTAAGGGGAGGCATAATCAGACCCCTAGAATCAAAGATTGAAGTCATCAGAAACTGGCCTAGACCAACAACAAAGAAAAAAAGTCAGATCTTTCTTAGGGTTAGTTGGCTATTATAGACGCTTTATCCAAAATTTCAGCGAAATAGCCACCCCTTTATCTGACTTAACCCATAAAAGAACAGCTGAAAAGATCCCATGGTCGAGAGAATGAGAGGAGGCCTTCGAGAACCTGAAGACTGCGCTGATGACCAGTCATGTCCTGAGAGCACCAGATTTCCAACGCGAGTTCACCGTCTTCACAGATGCTTCCAACACCGGACTAGGAGCCTTGCTGAGCCAGTCGGATGACAACGGGAACCTTCATCCAGTGATTTTTCTAAGTAAGAAGCTGCAAGCTGGTGAGAGACACCTTTCCACCATAGAACGTGAGTGTCTTGCGATTGTATGGTCGATACAGAAACTCAGGCCATACATATGGGGTAGACATTTTGTACTGTGCACAGACCATTCCCCACTGCTGTGGTTGAGGACAATCAGGGCGAATAACAATAAGTTAATGAGATGGGCCCTACTATTACAAGACTTTGATTTCGAGATCCGGAGCGTGAAGGGGAATCAAAATGTAGTGGCCGACGCCTTATCAAGAAGACCAGAAGAATGACTGACGGAAACGAAGTAAAATGTAACTTTTAATGGTATAAAAACTGTTCTAAATAAATGTTCTAAGTCTGTATATGTATATGAAATAAATGAAAATGCAATTTATAGATGAACTAATGATAAGTAAGGATAAAAGTGACTGAATTGGTTTGTAAGTAATAAAAATGTTGATTAATGTCATTTAAAGGTAAAGTAATAAGAATAATATGCTTTAAACTGTGTAAAAGAGTAAGTATAGAGTAAGTATATATTGCAACTGTATAAATGAGAATTGCATTGAAAAAAATTTGTTAGAAATATTGGTAAGTAAAATCATACTTTGTTCATGAGGGTAAACTACCATAAGTTTTACCCCATGAAACAAACTTTCCAAGGGGGGAGGTATGTGGCGGAATGCCCATGTCCCACCTGTCCATCATGTGGAGCTCTAGAGCTGGAGCCTATGGGAGGACAGGAGGGCGGAGTCAGAGGAGACAGTGGGAAACTGAGAGAGGATGAGAGAGGAGGCCACCTGGCTTCCAGTCTGGGTCGTAAGGGAGGCTGTTTCCCAGGTATACAGGGAGGCATGCATTTCCACTTCCAGATGGGGGATTTCTGCTAACGTGGCACACACGTCAGGTATTATGTCACATCCAGTGTGACATCAGTTCCAGCACATGGAGCTCGTTTTGTGACGCCACATCTGGTGTGATGTCAGCTCCCTCCACACATTTTTGACAGAAAGTAAGTCCACAAAGCCACTGATGTGCTTTGCATGCAGAAGGTTGCAAATTTAGTCCCTGGTATCTCCAATTAAGCCTAGGAAAGAGGCTTCCTGCACCGAAACCCTAGAGGACTGCTGCCAGTCAGTGTCAACAGCAACAGGCTAGATGGACCAGGCTCTGACTCAGTATAAGGCAGTTTTCTATATACTGTATGTCTCAAATGATGTAACCAGTATAACTGCTGGACATCAGGACCAAGAACACCACACATAGGCATGATGGAATAATATCCTGGAAATATCCTATTGTCACGAGTGCAACAAAAACAGCTTACTTCTAGGAAGTCTGAAAAAGGTAGTGTCCAGGATATCTATAGAAAGAAGCAGGTACCATAGGGATGCAATATTTTCCAGGGTTTCCAACAACTGGGATGCTCCTGTTTCAGCTTCCAAGGCACCTGGAAAAGAGAAAGTTCACCAATTCATACTTTACAATACAAAATGGGGGAGGGGATTTGGAGCTTCTTCTTCATGGCCTCTGTGAATCCACACAAATGGGTTTTACTGCGCCTGTGCAGGACTCCTCAGAATATTCTAGAGCTTAAAAGGATGTGATAAGTAGGATGTTGCCCCATGGTGCGCGGGCTCCGCCCGCTCGTTACCTCAGTTCCTTTTAGCCGCCGCTGAAATCGGACTTCCTTTGAATAGAGCTTGCGATTGTAATTCTTGATTGTTTATGGATATACTGATCTTTGGACTGATTTATGACTACTCTTATAGGATTACGGACTTGATCAAGTTTTCCATTTTCGGACGTTTCCCTGTGAGTTAAATTCTTTGTTCTTTCCCATTTTATCCCATCCCCCCTTCCCCACCCCTTTTTAATGGACTCCTCAGGACCTTTCAAACGTTGCGCGACGTGTGCCGGTAAAATTCCATTCTCCAACGGCCACGATCGCTGCTTATTTTGTTTGGGCGAGAGTCATCAGACTCAAAATTGTTCTGAGTGTAAGAAATTAACCAAACTAGCCCTCAAACTCCGACTGCAACATCTGAGATCCCATTTGTGGGAGAAATCCTTGGCACCATCTAGTTTACCAAGTAGCCCGACAATGGAACTCACCCCAATTCCACCGACTCGATCAGAGTCTTCCATTCCAGTGGTTCCCACTTCTAAGTCAAAGTCACCGTCGGTATCGACATTGACGTCGATGTCGAAAACCTCCTCTGTTTCTGCTAAGACCCAATCTGGAAAGAATAAAAAAGAAAAAGAAAAGGTCAAGCAGAAAAAAACCAAATGAACCCCTAAGCCACATCAGCCTAGGGAACCCCCAGTAGTACACGTCTCCCTTCCGTCACCAATTTTGGAGGAATCATCGAGAGAGGCTCCGGACCGAGGCTCTGCCTCTGAAGCAGGAGAATCCAGCCTCCCAGTGTGGGCTCAAGCGTCGGTTTCGATCCCAAGCTTGTCACCCAGTCACGGCCATTCAGAGGCGGATATTCCATCCAGCCCGGCATCGGGCCATTCCAGCCCTGTTTCGACCGGGCGGGTGACCATTATACACCTCTCAAACTCAGAGGTGTCGATCTCACAGTCCCCTCCAAAAAAGAGGACTGCGAAGAGACACCACATCTCTCCGCCACCACAGTACCGAGAGGTGATATTTGTCCCTCGTCCCTCTCGATGCCGTGACTTTCATGGGTATGAACAACCTCTTTATGATGCCAACCACTACGGTGACCACCACCGATATCGATATCAGCAATATGACCCAGCTGGTGCTTCGGACTACTATCGATATCACAAACGGGCTCGATATGTCTATGGCCTGTCTGAGTCATCACCCTCGCCATCACCATCTCCTGTCTGGTGTCGACATCGAGTCAGCATCGAGCCCGTTGCAGCGGTGTCAAAATCGAAGAAATCCAAGCGCAGTGTGCCTGTCACTGAGGTACCTCGCCTTAATCGAGCCCCAGCTCGACATAAGTCAACTCGTCCTGAATCAGCTCGATCTAAACACTCCTCCATACCGATGACTTCTCAGCAAGATGTCTCCCTGTCTGTATCGCGCCCCACTCATCAAGTCACTGCTCCTCTGGTTTCTGCTACCAAACATCGTCATCATTCACCATCACCAATTCTTTCAATATCATCAGTTTCGGACTAGGACCCTCCTTCTGATTCATCTGGAGAATCGCCATCACATCTCCCAACTCCAGATTCTGATGTTGCAGATGTGCACCCACCGTCACCATCTGAAGATTTTACTTCTTATGCACAACTCATTTTACGAATGGCCAAATCATTAGAATTAGACATTGAGCAATCAGCTCCTCCAAAACCTGATTTGATCTTTGAGGACATTAATCAAGAGAAATCACCACCACTAAGTTTGACATTTATCCCTGCAATGATGGACCTCATTAAGGAGTCATGGGACAAACCTTCGACATCTCAGCAGATTCCCAGGCGAGTGGAGAACTATTATCGCACTCATGGAGCCGATACAACATTCTTATTTAAACATCCTCTGCCTAACTCCATCATCGTCCAGTCTAATAAATCAAGAGCAGGTAACCGATCCACAGTTACCCCTACCAATAAGGAAGGAATAAAACTGGACGTATTGGGACGCCATTTATACTCACTTGCTTCCTTTGTGATGAGGGTCTCAAATTATCAGGCCGCGATGGGCGCCTACCACAGGCAGCTGTGGAACAAGATCCTGCCCATCCTTCAAGCTGCCCCTGAAGATGTCAGAGCTGCGGCTCTCAATACCCATCTTGAGGACACTACTTTGGCCAAGCAGCAGCGCCTGGCATCTCATCACACGGCGGATGCTGCTTCAAAATCTATGGCTTCCTCTATTGCCCTGAGGAGACATGCATGGCTGCGATCATCTGGGATCACAGACGATGCCAGGACCCGTATCGAGGATCTGTCATTTGACGGTGTGGGCCTCTTTAACGCAAAAACTGATGAAGTAATGGAGAACCTGCATAAGATCCGTAAGACAGCCCGATCTTATACCATCCAACAACAACCCAGGTACCAGCGCAATCAGTGGCGCAAACCTTTCACATTTCATCAGTCATACCAACATCCCTACTGCTAGTACAAATCTCCGGTTCAGGCTTCTGAGAGATCCAGCTTCACTCAACCATCCTCAGCTGTTCCCCCTTTCAGATCACAGGCCCCTGCTCAATGGAGACAAGGCTTCCGTCGACCTACGAGGAAGAATAAACAATACCTTTGACTCTCCTCTACCGGTCTATCTTCATCATCCCCGACTAGCGCCCTTTCTCAGCAAGTGGTCCACTATCACCAAGGACACTTGGGTGCTAGCCATCATATGTTTCGGCTACCTGCTGGAATTTACGGAACTTCCTCCTCTTGGTCACGTCAGACCTACAACGTACTCACCTGCTCTAGAGGACGAGGTCTCGCTCCTTCTTCAAAAGTGTGCTGTCCAGAGGGTACCTTCCCAAGATGTTCTGAACGGGTTCTACTCACGCTACTTCACGGTGCCCAAAAAGGATGGAGGACTCCGTCCAATCCTAGATCTGCATCTCCTGAACACCTACATCCATCCAAGGCGTTTTCGCATGGTCACCCTTGAATCAGTCATCCCTCTGCTTCAACCAGACGATTGGTTCGTGGTTATAGACCTTCAGGACATGTATTTTCATATATCAATCCACAAAAACCATTTCAAATACCTTCGATTTTTCTTCATGGACACCGCCTATCAATTCTGTGCTCTTCCCTTCAGTCTGTCTATCGCTCCAAGGACATTCACAAAGTGTATGGCCCCAGTCGCTGCCTACCTTCGTCTACACGACATCACAGTGTTCCCATATATAGACGATTGGTTGGTAGTAGCAAAATCATACAGCACTGCCATAAGAGACACGACTTTTGTCCTACAGACCTTAGCGGAGCTCGGTCTTCAAGTCAACCACAAGAAATCCCATCTACAGCCATCTCAAACCATAGATTATATTGGAGCACATCTCGATTCTGTTGTAGCCAGAGTGTTTACCCCTCCAGAACGAATAATGAAATTAATACAAGCCATCCGCCCTTTTTTGCTTTGCAGCACAGTCACCGCTCATCATACACAGCACCTTCTAGGTCTGATGGCATCAACTACATTCAGCATGCCAGACTGAAGATGAGGTCTTTACAGGCATGGTACCTGTCCCAGTTCGACCCTATGATAGACCACCCATCCAAGCGTCTTCCAGTGACTCCAGAGTTGACTCGTCAACTAACCTGGTGGACATTCGTCCCTCATCTCCTGGTAGGCCGCCCATTCAGGCTTGTCCAACTCACCATCCAAGTCACAACGGATGCCGGTCCGACAGGATGGGGCGCACACTGCGGTCATTGAAAGATTCACGCGTTGTGATCAAGCTCAGAGAGACTGCTGCACATCAATCAACTAGAGCTGTTAGCAGTCATCAAGTCTTTTCGAGCTTTCCTTCCTGATAGCTGGTCACGGAGTCCAAGTCATCACGGACAATATGACCACCCTGTATTACATCAATAAACAGGGTGGCACCCACTCCTTACATCTTCTCTATCTAGCGATCCAGCTGTGGGAATGGTGTTACGATCACCACATCTTTCCAGTGGCTCTTCATGTCACTACAGAAGACAACGAGGTTGCCGACCATCTGAGCCGTCTGACCACCCAGACTCATGAGTGGGCACTCAACGACAACATCTTCTATCTTCTCTGCAGTCAGTGGGGGACGCCAGGTCTGGACATCTTCACCACCCAAAGCAACACCAAGTGCAGCAGATACTGCTTGAGAGCGGGGAGAGGAGAAAACTCTCTAGGCGATGCCTTCATGGTGGATTGGGACGATGGCTTCCTTTACCTGTTTCCACCCATTCCACTCATCCAGAGGACGATAATCAGGATCCTTCAGCTGGACCGAGATGCCATATTGATAGCACCGTGGTGGCCTCGTCAACCGTGGTTCACCACTCTCAGAACCATGGCCTCCGACTTTCTCAGATTACCACTTCAACCTTCCCTACTCACTCGGATTTGCCATCCCGACCTCAGCTCTCTACATCTCACTGCGTGGAGAATTCTCCCAAAGTGGCTGAAGGAAGTGGGAACCCAATTGCCCCTTGCCTCTTTGATTTCATTTGATATGGATAATTTTTTATTATCATTATTATAGAATAAAAACAGTGGTACCGGGTTAAGGAAATGGAAGAGGGTTTGGGGGAAGGGTAAAAATTACAGCTTCTTGGGAGGAAAGTGATGACAAACCTAGACAACATCTTAAAAAGCAGAGACATCACCTTGCCGACAAAGGTCTGCATAGTCCAAGCTATGGTTTTTCCAGTAGCGACGTATGGAAGTGAGAGCTGGACCATAAAGAAGGCTGACCACCGAAGAATTGATGCTTTTGAATTGTGGTGCTGGAGGAGACTCTTGAGAGTCCCCTGGACTGCAAGGAGAACAAACCTATCCATTCTGAAGGAAATCAACCCTGAGTGCTCACTGGAAGGACAGATCCTGAAGCTGAGGCTCCAATACTTTGGCCATCTCATGAGAAGAGAAGACTCCCTGGAAAAGACCCTGATGTTGGGAAAGAGTGAAGGCAAGAGGAGAAGGGGACGTCAGAGGACGAGATGGTTGGACAGTGTCATCGAAGCGACCAACATGAATTTGACCCAACTCCGGGAGGCAGTGGAAGACAGGAGGGCCTGGCATGCTCTGGTCCATGGGGTCATGAAGAGTCGGACACAACTTAACGACTAAACAACATTTATAAAGTTTATTAAGTACATTGAAATCCTGGACTTGTTTCCTCCAAAGTAAACCACCCTCAGAAAAGCAGCTATATATAGGAGTGCAGACTTTTAATACACATTTTATACACTACATAAAGTGTATACACACATTTCACTTATTTGAAATGTAGTGTTGGAAAAGAGTTTTACAGATAGCATGACTTGTCAGAGAGATAAGTAAAGCAAATTAAGTGTGGACTCTCACTAGAAGCTAAAATAACCAAACAAAGGGTATTGTACTATAGTGGCATCATGAGAAGACAAGCTCACTGGAAAAGGCATCAACGTAGGAAAAAGTGCAATGCAGTAGGAAAAGAGGAAGAATGCTCATCAGATGGATTGACTCAATAAAGAAAGCCACAGTCTTTGTTTGTAAGACCTTTTGTTTGGTGTTGCAGTCAAAGCAGGACCAGGAGCAGAGAGACAGGGATTCAGATTTGGGGAATAAACTATGATACTCTTGCCTGCTTTGGGGATGAGAAACAGAGAAACGCAATTGCTACACACTTCAGACATCTAGTCCCAGGTGTGTCGGTTGTCTTTTACTAGGTGTTTGCTGTTAGCGAGACTCTTCTAAATATTCCAGTTCTGCCCAGTACAAATTCAGCGTCTAAACAGAATCTTGAAGTACTTGCTGTTCTCAGCAGAAACTGCAGAGCTAAATGCAGTGGAGATTAAATTTGAAAGGTTGCTTTTTTCATGGTTTTATGAAAGAGTCAAGTCTCTCTCTCTCTCTCTCTCTCTCTCTCTCTCTCTCACACACACACACACACACACACACACACACACACACACACTAAATTTTCAACAATCGGTTGCTTCACTTCAGTATGTCTGTTTCCTCTCATTACATTTAAACAAGCTTGATGAAACCACCCGGTCCCTCTCTCGCACCTTCCTTCCCACCTTAATTGGAGCCTTCTCTCCTTGCAGTCACGTCCTTTTTTCATGGTTTTATGAAAGTCAGTCTCTCTCTCACATACACCCACCCTCCCTCCCTAAATTTTCTACAATCTTACCTTTAAACAAGCTTGATGAATCCACCCGTCCCTCTCTCGCACCTTCCTTCCCGCCTTAATTGGAGCTTTCCACCTCCAGCGGAAGTAGTCATTCACAAGCCGGATTGACTGCTCCGGGCTGTTCTACAGCCGTAAACAATAAAGCAGCCTTATCTCCGATCTCTAAAAGAACTGATTTACAAGTGCCGCAACCAAGGAAGGTAGCAGGGATAGGTGGCTTACACTTTGAGGTTCAGCTGCAGGGGGTGGGGGTGGGGGGTTGCTCTCTGCTCATTACCCCCAGGATTTTCCTTTTTTTATCCCATTTGGGGTAATTTACCCCTGTTTCCTGACCACTGACCTATATGGACTTCCTGGGTCATGGCTTGGTGGCTATATGATGAAGTGTTCCATATGTGTGCGGCTATTTGTCGTAATGTGCAGTGGGATATGCAGCATAATGCTCTTTGGCTGTATACCATGACCCCAGCCCACCCGGTTTTGAGTGATCACTTTGATAGCAGCCACCTAATTCAGAGCCTCGCAAGCTGCAGTTCCCCGCACACTGGCAGGCCAGGTGGTTCAGCCCTGCCTCATCTGTTGGGAATTCAATGTGCACCGGGGGGGGTGTAGGTTCCAGCACCAATGCACGACCTGTGATGACCCGCATCCATCAATGTCATGTTTCAGAGGGAGAACAGGCCCAGGGTAGGGGATAAGATAGCCATGCTGTCCAAGAATTTGATGTCTGTTCAGGGGTTAGAGTCAGTTGTGCAGGCAAAGATCCAAAAGGAAGTCTTGGAAGGTCATGAGTTGGGTCCATTTTCTGCCCCACTGATCCCTGATCTTAGGGTGTCCCCATTTGGGATGGTACCAAAGAAGGCAGCAGGTGAATTTCATTTGATTCATCACTTGAGTTATCCGGAAGGGGAATCAGTGAACAGTCAGCTCCCACAGGAGTTATGCAGTGTTCAGCATATGTCATTTGATTCAACAGTGTGCATGGTACGTGCATGTGGGGTCAGGGCTCAGATGGCAAAGTGCGACATCGGCAGCATTTTGTCTCCTCCTGATACACCCAGAGGATTTCAGATTATTAGGATTTTCTTTTGAGGGTTGTTTTTACATGGATTAGATGCTGCCGATGGGTTGCTGAATATCTCGTGTGGCCTTTGAGAATTTCAGCTCCTTTTTGGAGTGGGCGTTCATACATCAGACAGGGCTTTCTGAGTTTAGTGCATTATTTAGATGATTTTTCATTTTGGGAAAAGAGAAGCCAATGCCAGTGGCTTATGCTTTTCATAAGCTTCTCAGGATATGACTAGAGTTGGGCATGCCTTTAGTGGAAGAGAAAACAGAAGAGCCATAGGTGGTGTTGACTTACTTGGGTATTGAGCTCGATATCCTGCATCAATCTAGCAGGCTTCCCAAGGACAAGTTGGTAAAGCTTCAGCATATGTTGAAGGCCCTGTTGCCCAAGAATAAAGTAACATTGAAAGAGGTGGTGGACCACGAATTTTGCCTGTAAGGTAGTGGCACTTGGAAGGACTCCCCTTTGGCGACTTCGCTTGGTGATGAAGGGTCTCTCTAGACATCGTCATCGGAGGCGCCTTTAAGCAGGGATGAGGGAGGACTTATGGGTGTTGCTGCAATTCTTAGAGGGTTTTAACAGCATCTCTTTTTGGAATTGCATTTAGGGACAGAGTTTCAGGTGCAAACAGACACTGCAGGATCTCTGGGATATGGATTTTCGAGGCAGGTGGTGCACCAGGGTTTGGCCTACAGAATGGAAGGAACAAGAAATTCTTAGGGATCTGATGTTCTTGAAATTTTTTCCAATATTGGGGCCCCTGTGGTTGTGGGGCAATGTGTGGGCAAATTCTTCCGTCACATAGCTTGCCATATACCTGGAGTGGACAATGTCCTAGCTGATGCCCTGTCCCATCAACAGATCGAGCAGTTCAGGGCATTGGCTGTAGGAGCCCGTGTTGAGCCAGATGCATTTCCAGCAGAGGAAATCAACCAAGCCATAGCTATGGCAGTTGCACCTAGCACCCGGTGTGTATACGTGGCAGCATGTGAGGAATTTTTATCCTTTCGTATTAGGGAGGGGTTGGGCCAAGATTGGCCCACCCTGGTGGATCACCTCCTACAGTTTGGGGTTTATTTACATAGTAGAGGTTTAGCATCTAGATTGATCAGGGGTAGGATGGCTGCCTTGGTCCTTTATGCCAAGGTCCAAGGATACACAGACTTCATATATTTTTGCATTAGGAGGAGCCCTTTTTTATTATTTTAATTTTTAATTTATCTAAGAATAGGGTAGGGAATACAAAAGGTAAAAGGGAGTGGAAGGAAAAGGAAAGGGTTAGGGGGATAGGAGAACACAAAATATACAATCATCCAATCTAGTCATATTAACAAATCCACTTTCAGCTTTTTTATAATTTGGTTGCCCTCCAGCTATCCACTTTCAGCTTTATTTTAGTTTAAATCTATGTTACTCCAACACTATCTGAGAACCAAAGCCATTTGTATAATAAATCCCATCGTTCAATTTCCTTTTGAATTGGACAGTTATTCATCACATCTGAAAAAATATCCATTTCTGTCTCATCCCATACTTTCTCAATAGGCTCCTCTTGTTTCAGTGACTCTGCTTTCTTCCAATTTTTGAAAGAGGAGGATGAATCCAAAACAACAATCCAATTTTCAGTATCACATTTTCTGACTGTAGTAATTGAATAAGTCACTGGATAACTCTTTATCCCATCTATGTTACCTGGTATCTTACTCAATAAGGGCTGTTCTGGAGTTAATACAGTTTCACTTAACTGTTGTTTAACATCTGATGACCTCTCTTTCATCTGATCTTCTATCTGATTAAGACGTTCATTTATTTGCTGAAATCCTGCTGTTATTATCTTCTGCATGTTAATCTGCCATTCTTTGTCTGATTTTTGTGCCACTATTCCCAAATTGTGAGCCATTTCGATCTTTCCAATGAGTAGGGTTTATATAAATAGTACTATATCCTTCACAAACCAAACCCACAATCATAAACCTCGCCTAGGTTCTTCCTCCCATCCATACACAGATGTTATCATATATAAATCAACTTTTAGCCCAGCAATTTAAAATACAACTGTGGCAAAAATATCCTTTTTTCTGCAAAAAGCCAACAAAATTCTATTATCATAGTCCCACACAGTCAAGCCAACAAAGTCCAAACTACACTGCGATCACAAGGTTTCAGTCTCTCCAACAGATCTCCTTATAATCCGACTAATATTCTTTCCATTGGTCCAAAGAATCCATAAAGAAAAACTCCAGTCCTGGTTTTCCTGGCTCCTCAGTCCAGTCGGTCACGTTTCGATGTTTTGTTTGTTTCTCAGTCTGTTCTCATGCTTCTAAAAAAAACAAAACTCATTCCTTCTTAGGAGCCCTTTTTCACCATCCATGCTGCAATGATTGTCAGCTGTGTGGTCAGATGCTTACAAGGATGCTTATGAGGCTAGTTTGTTTAGGATTGCACTTGTCGCATTGGGGGGTGCATTTAGAGTAAGTAAGTTGGTGGTGGCATCTAGGGCTGATAGATCCTAGGCAGCTTTCCAGAGGTCTGACATATTGTTCTTTGAAGATCGAATCATCATTCATCTACAGAAAATTAAGACAGATCAGCAGGGCAAGGGGTGGATTATTTCATTGGGAAAGTGTTCTCTGACAGAGTTATGCCCTGTGGGAGTCATGCAGGAATATCTTTCACTGAGAGGCGAAGGTGAGGGGGAGTTGTTTATCCATAGGGATGGGCCCCCACTAAGGTCCAATTTTGGAAAATGATTTCACAGGCCTTGCATTGGGCTAAGATTACAGGATGGAAGTTTGGGATGCACTCATTCCATATAGGGGCAGCCTCAATGGCAGCAGCTTTGGGTTACAATATAGAAGGGATTAAGCAGGTGAGGAGATGGTCTTTCCCACAGATATCTCACATATGTGCGCCCATTGCCACAGTTCTAGGTTTCTGACATTTTCTTGTTTTGCAGGTCCAGAGTGCCCACTGTCCCAGATCTGAATTCTGCTGATTGGTCACTGTTTTGTGTGTTGGGCTGCTTCTTGCTGGGGGCATAATCTAGATCTCAGAGCCTGGGCTGCGTTGGAGTGGAGGGTCCAGAGAGGCCTTTTATGGGACAATTTCATGGACCTGGTCACTCAAGGATGCCATGATTTGCCTTTTGATGTGGTGATTGTTCACCTTGCACAGAAACAACTTAGCTTGAAGGACAGGCGAGTCTCTTATTTTGCAGGTGACTGCTGATTTTTGAGTCTTAGTGCATTATGCAAGTTCTCTTGCATAATATTCAAGTGGGCCTTGAGCCTGAAATTTTCAATCTGGGAGGTACATGGGGCATACTGAGTAACCCCTATGCCATGACAGGTAGTGGCGGAAGTAATGAGTTGGAAGGTGAGTTCAATGGGCACCCATAGGGGCATAAGCCGGCCTGCTTCCCAGCGTTGAATGCCCAGAGGTTTCGTCACTGGGAGGAGGAGGAGGCAGGGGTCCCCATGGGCGCAGATCGCCTAGAATTGGGAGTCTCAGATGGTGTGTGCCCTGGGGAGTTCCCAAGTTTTATGTGTGCTCACCCAGGGAAGGTCCAGGTCTAGGGCAATGCTGGCTCAGACTCGGATCATGACTCCACCCTACTTTAGGTCCCCTTGTGAAATGAGATGTTGTGTTTAATAGTTTAATAAAGTGTGGCCCTTATTTCAACCCACCTCCTGTGTTTTGTCTCATTACTCTAGTCTGGTTGGGCAAAGTGAGACATACATTGATAAATAGTGAGATAGAAATTTAAAAAAAAATCAGTGCAGTTTTGCTCAATATAACTCTCTCCAACAGGGAGCCCCAAATTATTGTTGGAGAATTTGGAAATGAAATCTAGCATTATCTTTCTCCCTGTATGAATCTTCTGCATGTTAAAACAATGATGTCTAACCAATATATAAAATGTTTCTCATTTCATTTAATTCTTAAGAAATTAAGGCAGAATTCTATGCTGTTTGTGCTTGGCCTTTGGCCTAGTTAGAATGGGGTCATTGAGTTGGGTATATTAAGGTCTTTTCCACAGAGAAACACAAAGGAACAATTATCAATGTGTGCATAGGGTCAAAAGCAAGAATGTATAAATTAACTGGAGAGAAGTGTCTGGGAAACAATAACTCATCAGGAAGAACAGAGCAGGTAAGAGAGAAAGTGAATGTCATGTTACACTTAGCAAAAATGCAAGGTTACTGAGGTGACGATGAACTCGCATGTTTCTACGTAATAGATACATGGATTATGATTGGTGATTGTGATTGTGATTATGATTGGAGATCCTATTTTAGGTGTTTATGTTTAATGCCTATTTAATGGATGAGCACTTGATAGGTGCCAGTTCTCTCAGTACTGAGCTTGACTCAATGCACTGATGTTGTTAACAAAGAACCCTTGCACTGCATGAAAGTTTTCATAATTTGACTAAAACCTCAATCCAAAAATGTTGCCACCATCATTGTTCTAGCTGGGGAAAAGGGACAAGACAGCACCATAGTCTAGCCAATTCAACCTGCAGCACATAAGACATGTGAAAATAATTTCCAGGTCTTATGCTACTCAGGGATTTGTGGAGGACTCCCCACTAGAATATGGGGATTTTCCCCCCAGATCTTGTATCACTGCTGCCAAAAGTTTGTAGACAAGAATGCTCATGAGTTTGGATGCTAGTGCTTCATTCCCTGCCATGTTTCTGATGGTACATGTACTGACCAGCTCACTGTCTAGTAGCTTTTTGGTGTACCAGCTTTGAGCATGTAGAATGCACACAAACACATTCACTACCGGTGGGTCCTGGTGCCTGCTGAGAATGGTGTGGCATTGGAGCAACAGGTTTCAAAGGCCATTCACATTCTAAATACACCTCTCTGCTTTTCCAGAACCACTCAATATGTCACCCTGCCTGTATTCCTGAGGAAGCATAGCATCTCTACTTTAGCTAACTACAGACAACTATCATTTTTCCTCTTTCAATTCTTTTGGGTTCTTTTTAAGAAGAAACGTGGGATAAAAATATTTTAAATAATTAAAATAAATAAATGATGTATTTGTGATACAGAAGATTGTGATACTTTATTGCTCTCTTAGCTAAGAAGCTCTGTTCATACATTGTGTATTACTTATACTCACCATGAGTAGATGGAAGCGATTTAGCCTTACACTCTTTCCATAGTTTAATCACCCTCGTAACTATGGAGGATGATGAGCCTGAAGTGAGGGAGCTTCCGCAACCCACAAGGGCTCTCCACATGAGTTCCTAGGTCCCAGCTCACATGGTGAACCCTCACAGATAGTGTTCTCCTTGTGCATACCTGTCACCTCCATATGTAGAAGGGTAATGGAAATGACGGTAGAGAGAGCCAAAGCTAAAGCCCCTTTCCTTCAAATATGGTGGCTCTGCCATAAAGACATAATTTCCTGGGGGAATTCATTCCCCTATGCCAGCTGCTATGAAGGGAACAGAGAAAGCTGCAAGACATGGCAGATAGCCTTGGCAGACCAGCAGCTTCTCATTCCCTGGGATTTCAGATCAATCCTGGAACTGGGGGTGGGTGGGCCCTTGTGATATCACATGAGGCAGACACTGGGTTAACAATTGTAAAATAAAATGACTGCATTTATGAGACAGGTGTGTGGAATTCCTTGACTACCTCCTAAACTAATATTTTGGGTGCAACACAAATACCTTCACACACAGCACCAAACCCACCCACTTCATAGACACCAACACCCCTTGATAACAGCTAAAACCAAGGAAAAGTTTTCTGCATACATCTTAAATTCTAAATATTAAAGTAGAAGGGCCTAAGCTATTGAGAACAAAAACAGCACATTTTGCTGAATGGAGGAATATTGAAGGGTGTCTCCCACCCCATTTCCATCCCCCCACACCACCTGCACCCCCCTTCCCTATTTTTTACAATGTTTCCCACTTCTTTCCTGCTGGTTTCTTCCCCAGCTGAGGGGACAGAGTTTCTTTCTTACCTCTCTCTGTCTTGGAGGAACAAATCTCTCAGGTTGGTTCCAAGGCTCAGATGCATGTGTGTGTGCATGGACACACACACACACACACACACAGAGGCATAGAACCCAGGCTGTTCCCCTCGATGTGCGGTCCCTGAGACGCTGTGCTGCTCATAAATAAATAAGGGAGAAAGTTCTTAATCTTCATTCGAAAGCTCGTGGTATCACAATGCTGCCTCACAAAAGCCATCTTATTAGCCCCAAGTGCAAAATGCTGCCTTTTCTTGCAGAAGCTCATTAATTGCAGGTCACCATTCAACAAGAAAGATGAGGCACTTGAGTTCTTCAGGCCCTCATTAGCCACAGAGCTGAACAGTATGTGTGAAATTAACAGTCACCTGAGTACCTCTATAATTTCATAATTATTAGGCCTAATGGGTTAGTCTCTGCCAAATGGCTTTAACTCCTGCTTGGCTGGTTTGGGAAGTTGTATGCTAGCCACTAAGGTTAGCAAATTCTAGTAGATTCCTCTATTGGCAACATTTTTATTTATATCTACCTCTACCTCCCCCCTTTTTTTGCAGGGAAATTCTATAATCACACAGCCACTCCACCAGTATCATATACTGTTTGCATTTTTAAACATATGTTGTGTTTTTAATTATTCATACACTGAGTGCCAAAGAAACAGATACCCTCGGATCCTGGTGAGCGTGGGTGAAAAGAGCTTTTCACAGAGGGAATTTAATTGGCTTGAAAATGTGTTTGCACTTGTGTGTGTGTGTGTGCGCGCGCACGCGGGCGCGCATGCGTACGCATACATGTGTGCAAGTTGTACCTTTGTTTTCTTTTTTCCTGGCTGATTTCGTTACACTACTCTACCACTATGTCCTAATCTCTCCACCTTTATCTTAGACTGCAACAATAAACTAAACAGTGTGACAACACCTATGGCTCAGATCTCTTAAGCATGAGATTTTGCTCTGCGATTTTACATGAAGCGGACTTCAAAACAGCAGTTGAGTGGTTGATTTTCACCAACAGGTTTTTGATAGTTATATATCAGGTATGATGATGGGCCACTAAAATGGTCCCAAATGAAAGACATGTCAATAACAAGGAAGAGGAATAGACAGGTATTTTTGGACTCCTGGGTTGGGGTGGTGGTCTTGAGATGGTTATTTGTGCTATTTCACATTCTTAAATACACAAGCCACTCTGTCATATTCAGGGGTCCTCTTTTATCTTCTGCTGTGTGGTGGGAGCATAGATTTCTGCCCAAGATCCTGCCTTCAGGGCACTACTGTAGCTACTTGCACATCCAAAATGAGGGCAAGAGAGGACACTAATTTGCATAAAATTATATATACTAATACATCAGAACATGCACCATGGGGCTGGGGGACGCAGAAGCACTGCAGGTTCAGCGTAGGGTTTTATCACAATCACTAAGACTTCACTCTCCCTCAGTTCCTGTGCCCTCCTACTAATGTGACACATGCAATCTCTACCAACTCAGATAATCTCTCTGTCATCTCTTGGGATTGTAGTAGTTATTTTGGACACTACGTGTTTCTCTTAATCCCTCTTCTCCTACCCACCCATTTTCCATAAATGATAAATTGCTTACAAACATATCAATCTCTTTTTCAGAAAAGAACAGCCTTTTTGTTTCTGTCTTGGAGGATCTCAAGTTCTTTGACAGAGTGAGTGATGAGACATAAGTTATATAGATTTATAATGGTGAACAACAAAGAGAATTAGGAAAAGGCCATGTGGTTCAGGATTAAATAAATGCAAGTGGTTATTGAACCACTAAAAATAAAAAAAATTGCAAGCTTTCATGGTAAAATCCCACTTCTTCAGGCTGGACACTACACCTTCATGGATAGTGCAGAAAAATTGTAGGTCAGAGTTCCAAAAATTCATGTCAGATGTCTGTGCTAAGTCTGCTTGTATGAGGTGAGTTCAGATTTAGATTGTAAAGTCAGCTGGGTGTGTGTGGTCTTAAGCACCATCTCCTGCAGCATGGTTGGAATTTTCCATCCCAAACTCCAAAGAAAGGATTTGCTAATTACTCTGGGACTGCCCACCACCACCACACTGCTTGTTCTTGAAACATGAAGCTTATTCTGGGCTGGGGGGAAAGCAATACAGAAACACAGCAACCTCTATTAGAAGGTTGGGGTTAAAATTAAGTTTATTCACCAGGTAGAAGGAGCCAATTGTAGGCAAATTAGTCAAATTAATAGTTTTACCTAGTGCGTAAATGCTTCTTCAGTTTGTAGTTACCTCAAAAGTCCTCATGGCTGATGTTAAGAGAATCCAAGATGGTGCTGTTGAGTTGCCATTGATGGCATCTTGCATAGTCCAGAAAAAAAATAGAAAAAGGCCATATGGTTCAGGATTGTGAAGAGAAGTAAGTTTCACCTTCTGCCTTCATCACTTTATCTGACAAAAGTGTGCTGTTTCCCAAGCAAGATAAGTATAGCTCACCTGAGTGGGGATGAGATCCATTATCTGTAAGCTTGGTGAGCCTGCTGTCCGGGTGGCAAGGGTGGCAAGGGTCCTTACAGTTCTTCATCTGTAAATCATATTTAGACTAAATAGCTCTTAAAACATAACACTTGCAAAAGGAGGGCTACCTCTGGCATCTCTTGAAATGAGGACAATCCCCTGTAAAAGAGGACACATGGTGACTCTGGTAACACCACATCTCATTAAATGACTTAGTCTGGATCCTCCTCATCAAGCTTAAGTATATATAACTATTTGTGTGTACTCATTCCCATCAGCGTTTTATATTTATATCCCATTTTCTTCCTTAGAAAGGCAACATGACATTTCTACATTTCTATGCTTTGAGAACCAAGGAGCTCTTCCAAGCTTCAATCTTTCAAAAAAGAGAGGCAAATTTGTAAAAGAAAAAAAAACTTTAAAAGCTCTAGTTTTGATTCTTTCCCACTGTATTGTTGCTAGTCATTGTTCAATTATTCGAATATGATTTTTCTTAATATATTGTTCATTTTTTTAAGAGAATTCAATGTTTGCTAAAAATAAATTTGGTCAATTATTTCCCATCTGGTGAAGGCAATAATATATCTGTCTGGTGACTGCACCCCCAACACAGGTTCTGCCAAATGTTTTAGACTACAGCTCCCATGGCCCCTAACCAGCCAGGTTGGAATGGGCAGGAGTTACAGTCCAAAATGGATAGCTGAGTGGTTTAGGCATCGGACTGCGGAGCCAGAGGTTGGAAGTTTGATTCCCCGTGATCCATAGGGTGCCTTCCAGCTTTGCAGTTCTAACATGATGGTGGTGGTGGTGATGAAATGGCTGAAGAATGCCAAGTTAAATATGGCTGCTTTAAACAGCAGTCATTTAGAAACAGAACCCAACAACAGACACAGTCCTGAAGCAGAATGACACCTCATCCCTTTGCTCTGGGTATCTTTTAAATGCCAAAGTACGAAAACTGGCAGATAACTAAATTCAAATCTGGACATTAGTTCAAAAGGTTCAGAGTAGGTCAGCTCATACTGGCATTTGCAACTATCTCATTCTCAAGCATTCCTAATCCAGGGTGTAAGGCAGGAACTACATATTTCAGATGACCCACAGTAAGTTTTGTGGACACCTTGGACTGCCAGAAAGATGAACAAGTGGGTCCTAGATCAAATCAAGCCTGAACTATCTCTGGAAACAAAAATGATGAAAGTGAGAATGTGCCACTTTGGGCATATCACAAGAAGGCAAGATTCTTTGGAAAAGATTATCTGAGAAAGGTTGAAGGCCAAAATATGAGATGGACTGAGCAGAGCTGTTGTGGACAGGACATTTTGGAAATTGTTCATTCATAGGGTTGCCTTAAGTCGGAGGTGACTTGATGGCACATGACAACCACAATCTGCAAACAGGTATGAAATCACCTCTTTGTGCTTTCATGCATCCTTGTTGTTGTTGTTGTTTAGTCGTTTAGTCGTGTCCGACTCTTCGTGACCCCATGGACCAGAGCACGCCAGGCCCTCCTGTCTTCCACTGCCTCCCGGAGTTTGGTCAAATTCATGTTGGTAGCTTCATACATCCTGCTTTCATGCAATTCCTCACATTAAGGCGTGATGTGGAGCAGCCTTTGGCCCACCAGTTGGCCAGTGCTGGGATATTTCTTGCCACTGCTTGCAGCACTGGGGTCAAGGCAGCAGCTCACCTGCTTGACATGCAGAGAAAATGGAGCCACTGGAGTTGCCCCCCCTCCCCAGCAAGAACAACTTGGTGAGTGCCAAGGTTCCCTCAGGGTAGATCCCATGGCTGCATATCACAAACTTTGCTGTCCCAGCCCCAGCACTGTGTGAATCATCCCAGAACCGGCATGCCAGCGATGGTTTTTAAAAGTGCTAATTGGTGCCATTTTTAAACCATACCATGGCTTGCATTGTGTGCAGTCACAGAATACCCTCTGGGTTTTCCTGAAGGTGTTAGTTATGGCCTAAAACACCCTTGCACTGGGAGATCTGATAAGCAATTGAACAGATCACTTGATGTTTACTGCCACAGTATTTAATTGGGCTGCCTCCTGAATACATTTCCACTAGATTGTAGCTGAGAATTTCATGTATAAAAAGTAAGAGGAAAATCATGAAATTGTGGCTGTTCCTGGCTGGGAGCTGATGTGCCTTTGGCATTGTTCACCACTCTTTTTTTCTTAAGAAATATAAGAAAAAGTAAGTTATTGAGGGGAGTCCCTTCTTTTGCTTCAGCCACCATCAGAGCCCTATTTAGTAAGAGGGACATATTTGTAACTGTTCCCACACTGAGGAACTCCCTGCTGAGGAACACTTGGCTTCCTCCTTTTCTGTTTCATTTTGATTGTTCATCAAATATATTTTTATTCAGGCAGTCATTTTATCTGCTGTTGAAGGGGATTTAACTGGTCAAGTGCTGGCTATGTCTCTTATTATTTTATTCTTCTCTGTATTTTCAAAAATATTTCTAATCTGGATTTGGTTTTTAATTTTTGTGTTATTGCTAGGCACCTTTCAGACCTTTTTATTTATTATATTATTATTATTTGAGAAAGGCAGTTCAGAAATTCAGTATATAAATAAGAACTGCTTCTTTAGAGTAGTATCTCAGTTCTAAACGTGTTTCAAAAATCACGAACTTCTCATCATGACAGCTTGGGGGGGGGAAGTGTTAAAAGTAGCAGCATTATTTGTAACGGTACATTTGAGGGGAACCAGCAGCAACCTAGCTTTGCAAAATACCAGAACAAATGCTTAAAAATGTTCAGTGCTACTTAAGAAGTAACATCCGCTCATTACTTGGAACTGTTATGGAGGGCTCCTTCACGGCCACTGTGGCCATTTTTTGTATTTTCAAGCACTCTTTTAAAAACTTCACACGGGATTGCATTGCTGAGGAGGAATGTTGCGAACAGGGAGAAACAAACAACTTTTTACAAACTAACAATAGTGTAAGTCTTCGCTTTTGCAATCAGGTTTCTGACTTCCACCTCATGCCACTGGCAGCAGTTTCATTTAACTCTGTTCACATTCTATGTAGTTCCCATCATATTCAAGTAGTTGCAATCCACATGCCAATGACAAAAGAGCAAGGGATGCGCAATCTGTGAGAAGAATCCGTTTTTCCCCAGACAGAAATGGAATTGGATTTATTATTTAAAGCCAGTGGTCTTTGCTGAGTGTTGCAAAGAAAAAGAAATCACCAAAGACAAGGCAATCTTATCAGCGATGGTGACAACAAGGCTTTCAAATAAGGAATATCACAAAAAGGATAAAATATTTTAAATTTATAAAGTACCCAGACTAGTCAGGAAATTGGATCACAAAGCATCACATTTTGAGGACTGCTGTTCACATCAAGTCCAGTCATTTAATCAAAAAAAAAGGACCCATGGGGTTTTAAAAGGTGCAGGAAAAGAACAGGCAAAATGATGGAGGGGGAAGCTAATTTCTTAAAATGAAAGACTAAAGCAGAGGCTTTCAAGCTGGGATGCACAGACCACCAATAGTTCATGCCCCTTGTTTAGGTGGATAACAGATATGTTGAGAACCTATCAAGCTATGTATACTTGGCTTTGCACTTGTGTTATCTTTTTTTTCTGATGGTGATCAAAAGGGCATTTTGATCAGGACTGGATGACTGAAGAGAAGGGGACCATGATTTTCATAATGTTGCACAAACAGAGTCTACTCATTGGCTGAAATTCAGTTGGCTAGCATAGTAAGTTACAACTAGAATAAGCCCACTGACCCGATGAAACCTACAGAGGAGTTGAGCATACCCATTAAAAATGGTCTTCCCAGTGTTCTGGCTTCGATAATATGAAAGAATGAAAAAAGTTGTTCAAATACAAGTTACATATTAATGAAAGAAACAAGCATTTTTAAAAAGTCCGCAGAGACCCCAACAGTTTTCCAAAGGAAAGCACTTGTTTTCTGCTCCCCCCCCCCCCCTTTAAGCCTGGATGAAAGCATTTGAGAGTCTCTCAGCTGTGTCAGTTGTGTTTTTGGACTACAACCCCCAGAATTCCATGAGCAGCTATGTTGTAGTCAATAAACAGAGTGATGAACAATTTGAGGCAGCAATTTTTATTCACTGGAACTAGGGAAACAGAAAATGTAGTGCAGCAGTTCAGACAGAGCTAACCTTCCCACTGCCCATGCAGACTGGAATATTCTGGATATTTGATGGCTCCTCCCCACCAAAAGAAACTTTTCCATCGTCTGGACTAGCGTAAGACATGCCATCACAGCTTTGAATGCAGACGTGCGTCAAGCAATGCTAATGCCTTTCTGGGTGACTCTGACTCTCTCCCTCTCCTCACCCCAATTCCTTCTTCAGTTCACTGCACAGGGGAGATCAAGGCAGGCAGAAAGAAACTGCTCTCCACTCTTAGGTGCTTGATAAACTGCTCCTTGAATGATATTTCACCTTACCTCTCCTTGCCACATCTGTCAGCTTCTGCTAATTAACTGAGTTTGCTATCACCTTCCATGCTGATATGAAGGAGAGAAAAGGAGGGGGGGAACCATGGGGGGGGGGAAGGATTCTACAATTATAAATGATGTCTGGCAGACTACGGTACCATATAATGCATTATAAACACTTAAAAAGCTAACCCATTCTGTCTTCTTTCTTTGGCATAAATAATGGCTTTTTTATGAATAAATCATGCAGCCAAGGTCTCTGAAAATATCAGGAACCTGGAGTATAATGTCTCCGACTTCTTTATTATTATTATTATTATTATTATTATTATTATTATTATTATTATTATTATTATTATTATTATTATTATTATTATTATTATTATTGTTGTTGTTGTTGTTGTTGTTGTTGTTGTTGTTGTTGTTGTTGTTGTTGTTGTTGCTAGGACAACAGGGAACTCAGGCAATCCATTTCATCACGGGCAGCTGAGACACCAAGGCAAGTAACAAAACGGAGAATTGAGCTTTGGAATTAAAGGGTGGGGGTTGGACTGAAGGCATTTCCCCATTGCCAACGCCTTGATTGCACTGAAGCTCCTTCAAATGCAACATAATAGACTCTTAGGAGAGGGCATTCCCGTGTGTACGTGCATATCTGCACATGCATGTGCATGCAAGTACATTCTTATATGCATGCTCTAGACACATGTTTACCATTCTGCAGGGAGGGGAGACAAATTGGAAGAAACCCTTCCCTTCAAAAACCCACTAGCTAGCTGCAAAAGGAATGTAATCACACTTCTCCTCCCCTCATTGCTTGTCTGTTGTTAACACCTCCTCCCCATATTCTGTTTCCTATCTATCTATCTATCTATCTATCTATCTATCTATCTATCTATCTATCTATCTATCTATCTATCTATCTATCTATCTATCTATCTATCTATCTATCTATCTATCTATCATGTTGGCCGGTGCAATGTTATTCTTTGTCATTATCCCATTTGTATTTGCTGCTGACAACTGCATTGATTTAGTTGTGTGTTCCTGAAGATCACATTTGTGTTGGTCAGAAGTCCATTTGTTTTATTATGTTCTTTTATAGTGGTTTTCACCCATTTTCTTTCTAAATCTGCTGTTTTTTGTTCCTTTTGTTTGCAGCAACCGTCCTGCTTCTGCAGCACCTCTGAATGATGGAAAATCAAGGCATTCTGGTTAAATAAAGTAACTGCTACAAGGAGACAGCCTCTAAAAGAGCTTGACAACCAGAGAAAAAGGTAAGCTTCTCCCCCCATCTCAAAATGTGATAAACTAGTACAAATGGGGCAATGAACTCCATTCATAGCTGTTATTTAAAAGAAATGGCCAGATGGTCAATTCTGGTTTCTCGCCATTTCTCATTCATCCAACCTTATGTTTCTCCCATCCTGTTTTTGCATCATTTTGTCTCCCTTCCCACCCCCCACAAAAAAGCCTTTTTTTTTAAAAGGGATTTTATTTGGTACTTTCTAATTATTAATATGTTCATTTGTTTTAATATCAAAATTCATTGGCCCTACTCTTATTGCACAACTCTCCCCTGCACAACTCAGATGACGTAGTCAGCTGTGGCCATTTGGGATGAACTAAAAGCTTCGTATCCCACCCACCAGCTCTGGAATTCTCTAGGGATCCCTTTCATCCTGGGAAGACTTTAGGAGGTTCAGAAGGAGTGGAACTCTTTCGTGCCTGAGAGTTGGCAATGTAGTTCCTGGCCCTGCCTCTGGCGCCACCATTGGCTTCCCCAGGATCAAAGGGACCCTAAAGATCTCCGGAACATGGGACGGTATAATAGGAAGTTTTTAATTTCCTCCAAAGAGCCACATATGATGATCTCATCCAAGTTGTGCAGCTTAAAAATGTGGAACAAAATTCTAGTCGTAGGATTTTAATTGTTTTAATACTTGTGTTTTAAAATTCTTTATTAGCTGCCTTGGGTCCCTCTGCTGGAAAAAGACAGGGTATAAATTAAGTCTATAAATATATCAATAAGTATATAAATAAAAATGAAAGCCAGTGTAGTGTGGTGGATAGAGTGCCAGACTAGGGTTCAGGAAACCTGGGTTCAAATCCCCTCTTGGCTGTAGAAAGTCAGTGGAAGACAGCAATGGTAAAACCATCCCTTAAATAGCTCACATACAGTATATCACAGAAGTGAGTACACCCCCTCACATTTCATAAATATTTTAGTATATCTTTTCATGTGACAACACTGAAGAAATGACACTTGGCTACAATGTAAAGCAGTGAGTATACAGCTTGTATAACAGTGTAAATGTGCTGTCCCTTCAAAATAACGCAACACACAGCCATTAATGTCTAAACCACTGGCAACAAAAGTGAGTACACCCCTAAGTGACAATGTCCAAATTGGGCCCAAGTAGCTGTTTTCCCTCCCTGGTGTCATGAGACCCGTTAGTGTCACAAGTCTCAGGTGTGAAGGGGGAGCAGGTGTTATCGCTCTCACTCTCTCAGACTGGTCACTGGAAGTTCCACATGGCACCTCATGGTAATGAACTATCTGAGGATCTGAAAAAACGAATTGTTGCTCTATATAAAGATGGCCTAGGCTATAAGCAGATTGCCAAAACCCTGAAACTGAGCTGCAGCACGGTGGCCAAGACCATACAGTGGTTTAACAGGACAGGTTCCACTCTGAACAGGCCTCGCCATGGTCAACCAAAGAAGCTGAGTGCCCGTGCTCATCGTCGTAGCCAGAGGTTGGCTTTGGGAAAGAGATGTATGAGTGCTGCCAGCATTGCTGCAGAGGTTGAAGGGGTGGGGGGGTCAGCCTGTCAGTGCTCAGACCATACAGCACACACTGCATCAAATTGGTCTCCAGGGCTGTCATCCTAGAAGGAAGCCTCTTCTAAAGATGATGCACAAGAAAGCCCACATACAGTTTGCTGCAGACAAGCAGACTAAGGACATGGATTTCTGGAACCATGTCCTGTGGTCCAATGAGACCAAGATAAACTTATTTGGATCAGATAGTGTTAAGCATGTGTGGCAGCAACCAGGTGAGGAGTACAAAGACAAGTGTGTCGTGCCTACAGTTGAGCATGGTGGTGGGAGTGTCATGGTCTGGGGCTGCATGAGTGCTGCCAGCACTGGGAAGCTACAGTTCATTGAGGGAACTATGAATGCCAACATGTACTGTGACATACTGAAGCAGAGCATGATCCCCTCCCTTCAGAGACTGGGCCACAGGGCAGTATTCCAACATGATAACGACCCCAAACACACCTCCAAAAAGACCACTGCCTTGCTAAAGAAGCTGAGGGTAAAGGTGATGGACTGGCCAAGCATGTCTCCAGACCTAAACCCTATTGAGCATCTGTGGGGCATCCTGAAATGGAAGGTGGAGGTGCGCAAGGTCTCTAACATCCACCAGCTCTGTGATGTCGTCACGGAGGAGTGGAAGAGGACTCCAGTGGCAACCTGTGACGCTCTGGTGAACTCTATGCCCAAGAGGGTTAAGGCAGTGCTGGAAAATAATGGTGGCCACACAAAATATTGACACTTTGTGCCCAATTTGGACTTTGTCACTTAGGGGCTTACTCACTTTTGTTGCCAGCAGTTTAGACGTTAATGGCTGTGTGTTGTGTTATTTTGAGGGGACAGCACATTTACACTGTTATACAAGCTGTATACTCACTGCTTTACATTGTAGCCAAGTGTCATTTCTTCAGTGTTGTCACATGAAAAGATATACTAAAATATTTATGAAATGTGAGGGTGTGTACTCACTTCTGTGATATACTGTACCTTGAAACCCTACTAGGGCTACCATAACTCAAAATTGACATGATGGCATATAACGCATAGACAAATAAATAAAGTGTCAAGTATCATATGTTTCTAGAAATACTTGCAAGCACAATCTACTTATAGTTGTTTATTTTAAATGTGACTTTTTAAAAAATTGTCTTTGGCCCCTGACAAAACAATCACAGCTTTTTCTGAAACCAACTGGGCATTTTCACAGACACATTGCGTAATTTGTTCCTTCCTCAGTTCTTTCTGCTCAGATGTAGGAGCAACACAGCCGAGGAAGAGAAAGTATGCATGCACAGAATAATAGACAAAAGAATGCTACGAGGTTTATTGGATACCGTTTCACAGTGGTAAGGCCTTGCATCCTGGTCAATGCATTCCATGTCTTACAAACTGTGCTGTCAGAAGAGTCTGACAGTAAGGCTGGCCTGAAATAATCTTATTCACACATTGTGTTTCCCAGCTGAAATAAACATACACGGGGGTGAGTGCACTAGGTTTCCCCATCTTCCATCACTCACCACATATGGAGAGCAAAAATAGAGGGACTAGCACTCTCTCCTCCTTATGAGTTTGTTTAAACCAGGTAACAAAACTATTGAATAGTCCAAGAAAGTAGTGAAAGAATGCTTTGCTGCTTCTTCTGACAACCCATACTGGTTTTACAACCACCATCCAGACTAGGGATGTGCATATTCTTTAGAGGAAAAATGCAAAATGGACCCAATCAAGTACATTTGCCCTGAGACAGGGTGCCTACCCAAACAGATCACATGAGTTCACTCTGGCAATATTGGGGTTAAAACATTAGCAAAGCGTGCTGATTAGCCTATGGAAGAAGCACCAAGAAGACAGGCAGTCAAACCACCAAAGAAACCCTGGAGCTCTGTGGAACATTCTAACAGCTGAGATTCTGGGGTGGACTCAGAGGGAGGTCACCAGAGTCTCCATATCCCACAGAAGGCAACTATTTTCCTTTAGGCATGTAGTAAGAATATGCTGCATTACTTTAGGGCTAGCCATTGTGTTCTGGAATTTTTTTCTTTTTTATATATATTAATCCACTTCCACTTTTGTCTCACACTATCAGGATTGTAGTGAGGCAGTGGTTCACAACCTTAGGTCCCAGGTGCTCTTGAACTACAACTCCTAGAAATCCTAGGAAGCACAGCTAATGTTGAAGGCTTCTGGGAGTTTTTGTCCAAGAACATCCAAGGTAGGGGGATGTGGATCAATGCATATGTTCTTTCTTGCCTCCCCTTTCCCCCACTTTTCTGCTTCTTCTGTTCCTCATGTTGAGAACCTGCTGGCAGAAGTAAGAACCAAAATATTTTTTCAATTCAAAATAGGAAGAACCAAGTATTTTTTCAAATCAAATCATCCTTTCTCTTGAGGTTTGATCATTGGTGCATTTTATCACTACTGGGAAGAAAATCCTTTTGGTGTCATGCCTGGGCATATTTTTGGAAGCAAGGTTGCTGATTGAAAGAGTCAGCTACACAGCATGTCCTTCTCTGGATTTGGTATTTAGGACAATCTGGTAGATTATTCCTTCCTGATGCAAGATGCTACTTTGGAGGCAACTGTTTACATCAGAAAAAGGGTGCGATTGTCTGAAATGTAAGCACACTGGACCCTTTATTTAAGGTCAATCACACTCCCAAAAGTCCCAGGTCATAAAATTGTAGAACCATAGAATACTGTACACAAAAGAGACCTATAAGGCCATCAGGTCCAGCCACCCTCCCCAGCTCAATGCAGGAATCCAAATCAAACCAGATCTGACAGATGGTTGTCCAATTTTCTCTTGAATGCCTCCAGCAATGGAGCACCCAACCACCGCCGAGGTAATGGGTTCCATTCTTGAACTGTTCTAACAGTTAACAAAGTTTTTCCTAATATTCCACAGAAACCTGCCTTCATGTAACTTCAGCCAATTATTATGTGCCCTGCATGCTGGAACAATTGAGAACATATCCTGTCTCTTCTCTGTATGACAACCTTTTAAGTATTTGAAGGGTGATATCATATCTCCCCTCAGTCTTCTTTTCTCAAGGCTAAACATGCCCAGATATTTCATAGCTGTTCGTTTTCCTCAGTCAGTTAAAAAAACAAAACAAAAAACAGTGTTGATCCAGAAACATACAAGTACCTGCATAAACATAAGGACAAATTGGTTCTTGTTGTTGTTGTTTAGTCGTTAAGTTGTGTCTGACTCTTCGTGACCCCATGGACCAAAGCACACCAGGCCCTCCTGTCTTCCACTGCCTCCCGGAGTTTGGTCAAATTCATGTTGGTAGATTTGATGATACTGCCCAAACATCTCGTCCTCTGACGTCCCCTTCTCCTCTTGCCTTCACACTTTCCCAACATCAGAGTCTTTTCCAGGGAGTCTTCTCTTCTCATGAGATGGCCAAAGTATTGGAGCCTCAGCTTCAGGATCTGTCCTTCCAGTGAGCACTCAGGGTTGATTTCCTTCAGAATGGATAGGTTTGTTCTCCTTGCAGTCCAGGGGACTCTCAAGAGCCTCCTCCAGCACCACAATTCAAAAGCATCAATTCTTCGGCAGTCAGCCTTCTTTGTGGTCCAGCTCTCACTTCCATACATCGCTACTTGAAAAACCATAGCTTTGACTATGCGGACCTTTGTCGGCAAGGTGATGTCTCTGCTTTTTAAGATGCTGTCTAGGTCTGTCATCGCTTTCCTCCCAAGAAGCAGGTGTCTTTTAATATCGTTGCTGCTGTCACCATCTGCAGTGATAATGGAGCCCAAGAAAGTAAAATCTGTCACTGCCTCCATATCTTCCCCTTCTATTTGCCAGGAGGTGATGGGACCAGTGGCCATGATCTTAGTTTTTTGGATGTTGAGCTTCAGACCATTTTTTGTGCTCTCCTCTTTCACCCTCATTAAGAGGTTCTCTAATTCCTCCTCACTTTCTGCCATCAGAGTGGTATCATCTGCATATCTGAGGTTGTTGATTTTTCTTCCGGCAATCTTAGTTCCGTTTTGGGATTCCTCCAGTCCAGCCTTTCGCATGATGTATTCTGCATATACGTTAAATAAGCAGGGAGACAATATACAGCCTTGTCGTACTCTTTTCCCAATTTTGAACCAATCAGTTGTTCCATATCCAGTTCTAACTGTTGCTTCCTGTCCCACATATAGATTTCTCAGGAGATAGATAAAGTGGTCAGGCACTCCCATTTCTTTAAGGACTTACCATAGTTTGCTGTGGTCCACACAGTCAAAGGCCACTTCCAAAATAGTCAGAGTGTGTTTGTCTCAATCTGTATGACAAATTTTTGGATACAGATAGAATGGAATGTACTCTCATACCCCTAAACCATTCCTTGAGTTGGGTAAGTCCATGCCCAGCTAAGGCTGGTGACTCCTATTTCGGGAGCATGATGTATCTACTCTGAGTTTTGGTATGGCCTTCCAAGATGCTGAACCTCTTCGGGAGATAACACGTTGGGTGGTTTCTGTAAAAATTGGACTGTAACCTGGAATAGATTCACCATCTCTCTGAACTCAAAGCCACCAGCCTCCATGGTCCATGCCTGCACCCCCAAATCCTTTAAGTTGGCCTCTCAGAGTAGGACTGAAGAGGCCATTTTTTCTTGATGAAGGACTAAGGATTCTGACAAATGCCACAACAGCAGTTATATCTTTCCTCCAGTTTCTAAATTCTGGCAAAGAGGTTACTTTAGCCCTTCATGAACAAAATCAAAATTGTCACGACAAAGACAAATTCATCAGCACTGAGAACTAGCAGCTATAGCAGTCATGCAAAGAAAACAGTTAAGTATATATCAGTTTGAGATGGCCAGAAAATGTAATGGCTAGGCAAGTCTGGTCACCATAATCTCTTAGGAGAGGGCCAAGGAGATGCAGTTCTCTCCCAAGTCCACCAGTGTGAACAGCACCCCTCCCTTCTAGCCTTTCCTGATCAGCTGGGAGGATTACAGAGCAGCTGTCCCCACTTGCAATGCAGAACTATTTGATGATACATTGTCATGATCAATCAACTGCATGTCCTTCCCTGCAGCCCATACCTTGAAAGGAGCCCAAAAGAGGGTCCAAGCTTGGGGAAAATTCATGCCAAGCAACATATATCTAATATGTGTAGAGGAAGATTTGCATGCTCAGGATTAATCACAAAGATAAGAAACTTAGTATAAAAGGTCTAATAGTCAGTGGTCTTTTATTGAAACAAATGCAGGAGTAGGTGATACTTTTATAGATGACTAAAGAAATAATACAATCTGCTAGCTTTCATGGATCAAGATGCCCACTTCATCAGGCTTGCACCAATGTCTTGTTGTTAGTGCAAAGAACTTAGAGTCTCAAAAGTTTGTGGTAGATGGATTTTGCCAGGCATTTTTCTTACATGTAAGTTAGGAAAGATGAGGCGGCATTAGAGTTGTGGCTTAAAAGTTATAGCTAAGAAAGCCGTTGATTGGATATCACACCCCAGTTCTTCAAAGAAGTGCAAGCATTATTCATACACCTTCTCATTTGGCCTATTGAAACAGATATTGAGCTCACTGACAGTCAAACTGTTCATCCCACTGGAAACTGATGTGTGGAGCTGGTGCGTGTCCTCTGGGTTTTCATCTGAACTTTACAGGAGCTATCCAGGGTTCTGAACCCTATCCCTAAAATAGGTTTAGGACCTGAGATAACTTTTTTGAAGTTCAAACTAAAACCCAGAGCAGATAGAAGAGTCACTAGACACCACTGCTTAATCATTTTCCATTTACTTTCACATCACTAGTTAGTTGTGATGTATGTAAGATATCAGTTCTGGGAAACTAGGTTTGACAAAGACAAGAGAAGCTTAGGTTTCCTGAACTAGAACCAACATTTGGATGGGAGAATGTAATGAAAGTTTCTTTTAAAAAATTATATATAGATATTTGATTATTTTTTTAAAATCCGGCCTTTCTCCTAGTGAGAAAGGCAACATACAAAAAACTGATAAAATTAACAATTAATTAAAACAAATTGACAAAGGTTTAAAGCTATCATATGTGTGTGTGTGTGTGTGTGTATAAAACATTATTTTACAAATATAGATTTTTAAGTTGACTGTGTAGCATTGTTTAGTTTCCATTCAGCTTCTCAAAAGAAGCAATCGACTTAGACAACTCTCTGTACAACTTTCTGTCTTGCATGGTATGGTGTCCCCAGATGAATGGGATTACAACTCCTGTCACCTCCAACCTAAAGTTATGCCAGAAGTTACTTGCACCATTGTGGCACACTGTTGCCATGTGGAAAAAGAAAGCACTAGGGTGGTGTTTTCTATCATGCAGAAATGTTGGTCAGGTACCTAGATCCTCTCTGGAGATGCCAACAAAGGGCAGGGGGAGAGAGTATGGAGCAGTGAACTGGGAATTGGCCCATATTAATCCAGAAACTGTTCTGTGTACAACACAAGAAGGTTCATTAATTTTAGCAAGTTTCGTGGTTCCTAAAGAGTTGTTATTTTTAACATGTCCTACCATCTGGAATTGACATTTCAGCTGCTGAAAACTGAAGAGAAAAACAGACACAGTTGCAGAACAGGGGATGCACTGAAATGTAGTCACAGAGAGAGGTTGCAGGATTGTTTTTTTTTTAATGAATAATTTAAAAATCCAGTCATTTCTACTGAGAATTTCAGGACACACACAGAGAGACTAGAATATCAGCACCCACCAGACCAGAACAACACCCAGAATCCCCCAAGTCAAAAGGGTCAGTGATTGGTCATGCTGTTTTGAAGATTCTGGTAAGTGCATAACTCCCAAGCAATATCTGCCAGAGCCTCATGGATCTCAGTGACTTCCTAGGTACAGGAGGTTTCCCAGTGGCAAAGGACTGATTGACACATTTTTCCCCTTCTCCCCAAATTCCAGGTGTGGCACTAACTAGAACAACTTCTTGTTTCCTGCAGTAGCCATCCAGCTGCCTCTCCTCTAGCTGCAAGTGTATCATAGTGTGGTTACACTAGGGGAAAAAAATCCATATTTGAATCAGGTTTAGCATGTTTTCTATTAATATTTTCTAAAACCGTGATTACACAATGCACATAGATATATATATATTTTTACAGAGAATCATGTTATTTTGATTGGAAGTGAGGTATATTACTCTTCCACAAGAGGGTTGTTTTCATATGAGGGAGGGCATTTTCATATCAGGGAAGGTGGTGAAGATAAACAGGAGGAGGCCACTAGAACTACATAAGAGATATGGAGGGAGATGGCAGTTGCGAGACTGTGAAAGAGCAGAGGACAACAGGGTGTTCGTTTCTCCTAACAATTCAGATATCTTGAGTAGCCTTTGTATCAGGTCTGCAGGGATGAAAATGCTGGTCACTGAATGGGAAAACAGCAGCCATTCAAGACTTGATTCTGGCTGAGTGTGTTGACCTGACTTGTATTACAGAAACATGGTGTGGCGTCTGCCCAGGTCATGAATATTCATATGCTATCTGCATAGACCAATGGGAGTGCTGGAGGGGCAGAGTCACGAGATATAAGAGACTCAGCAGCAAGAGGAGGAGTAGATAGGGAGTTGAAGAGTTAGTTGAGGAAGTTTAGGAGTTTGGTGTGGTTTTGGAATTGGGGGGGGGGAGAGTGGTGGTTGAGAGTGGATGAAGGAGGATGCTTGTTAAGAGTTAACAACATTGCTTGAACTATCATCATCTGTAACAATAAACAATTTGTATTTGGTTCTTTTAAAATGACATATGGCCTGGACCTCTATCATTAATAATAGATTATGTTGATGTAATCAACTGGTGGCAGCTGAAACATAGTGTGAGCTCTCAGTTTGGTGAAACAAGCAGGGGCCACGTGGAATCGTGACACATGGCTGGAAGAATCTGGGGGGAATCTTTCTCATCTCTGCCCACTTGGGTTCTCTGTGCAGTGGGAGGCAAAACCTGGAGCATGGGGAAGTAGAGCTGCAGTGATCTATCGTGACTTCATCCTTTTTGCCAGGTTCTACATCCTACAGCTTGCCAGGTTTGAATGTGTTTATCTGAAAGTGGCATTTTCTGAAGAGGTGGATACTACCAACCCATTGCTGAACTGTTTCCCTTCCAGAGCTAGCTGAGCTGGCATCAAGGCTAGTGCTGAAGTCCCCTTACCTTGTGCTGGGGGTCTCAATGTCCAAGCCAGGACAACCCTGTCAGGTTCAATGGCTCAGGACTCCATAGTTCTCATGACCATCACAGGCCTGTCCCAAGTGGTATCTAGCCCCATTCATACCATGGAGCACACTCTGGACTTGGTTGGTTCAGGGGTTGGAGACAATGTTCCCTCTAAGCAGTGTGTGTGCACAGCATAGAATCAGGGCCATGCTGCCGAGCCAGTGTTGCCACCAATTTGCTTCTGGTTGTGGCTGGAAGCTTGTACACATGGGGCCCCCACCCAGTGCTCTGGAAAATTAGAGGAAACATTGGTTGGAGATGATGGTGACCTGGATATAGAGGAATTTTCTATAGACAGACACACCGAGTTTAAATCCAGTGAGGTTTAGAACTCAGCACCTCCTCAGGGGTGGGGACCTGATTTAGACGGGCTGCCCCAAAAAGCCAATGGATCCAAATGGCTTCTGATTACTACTGGAAACTTTTCTGTCATCTCTGGAGAAAGTCTTTTCAAAGCATTGGTTGACCTAGGAAATGGGGAAATATATGTTTACTCCTACAGACTGGAACCAAACATGTCCCCTGATTTACTAAGGAATCATCAGTGATAAAAGGATTGGGATGGAGACTTGAATGATGATGGCAGAAAATTTGGAATACATCTGCTTGAGCATGCTGATGGCAGTGGTAAAGAAGTCATTCTTTTCTGCTGCCACTGCATTTGCAGTTTACTTGTGGAGTTCTGTTCAGTTGTTAAAGGCCTGGCACAGTCCATTGCACAAGAAAAGGATCCAGGCAATTCAACAGTTCACTGTGAAGGATTTACGTAACATTGTGCAGATAAAATCACTTGAATCTGATCCGGCTTGAATATTTATTTAAAATAATTTTACCCCACCTTTCTCCTTGAAGAATACCCCAGGCAGCTTACAACATTGAAAGACAATATTTAAAGTTAAGAACAATAAGTATAAAGAGATTTCTTACATCATTAAAAGGCAATATTAAAGCTAAGAACAATAAGTATACAAATATTAGAAGAAGAAGAAGCAAATGCCACTCTGAGAAATGGAAAACAGAAGTAGTACTTGTGGTTGGCAAAGGTCCTGTGGATGTAACTTTGGGCCCAAGTGCCCAATGATAAAGAACATATATCAATTTTTGTAGCTTAAGAATATAAACAAGATTGTTGGAGAGGCAAAAACCACAACATGTGTTTGACTCTTGTCAATGCATAAAAAGCAGTCAGTAAGAGACTAGTTGACTGGGTTTTGGAAGTGGGGAATGCCTCCTTCCATCAAGCACAAGGAGTTTATTCCATGTCTAGAAGGTTGAAAATGCTCACCTTGAATTTCATTGTACAGTAGGAACCCTACATCCCCGGGATCAGTATCACTTAAACACGGTCTGAAAATATTAAAAACATTAAAAGAAAAATTATAGAAATATATATTTCTAAAGGTGAAGTTACCTGAACTGGCCTCTAGAGGGAGCCAGAGATCATGCTATGTATAGGGTTCACCATAATGAATAAATAATTATAAATAATTATAAATAATGTTCACTATAATCCATGTTTTTCAGCATCTATTGGGGTTGGTTTGGAACTAATCCCCCATGGTCCTACTTTACTAGATAACTATCAGCAGTCTCCAGTCTCTAATTTTGGGGGCAGTCTTATGCTACTGTGCAATCCTTTCTGTTTGCTGATTCCTAACAGAGCACAGCAGAAGGATAAAACTGAGACAGACTCCAGAGAGTGAGCAAACAGGCAGAGCAAATGGGAGTTTGACAGGAAAGAGGTAATAAGGAAAGAGTCCTGGAGTACTCTTTCTGGAGAAAGAGACATGAGAAAAGGGGGGAGAGGGGAAGGATTTAGACTAACAACAGCCATTGACATGGATTAACCTCCAGGGATCTGGGAACATGAGTTTGAAGGGGGGGGGAGTTTGGTTGGGGAGGCCAAAGAGAAGGCCCCTAATTATTATTTTTTTCTAATTTGATTTCTGTATGAATATTAGTGGATTTTCCTTGCAGCCTTCAAGACAGACAAGACAAAGGAAAAGACACTCATAGACAAACAGAAGAAAGCCAAAAGGTAACAGGGCTTATGGAGGGCAGAGCTGCTTCAGTGGTGGTGCCTGCATGGTGTGTGCAATGTTTGTCTTCATGCCAGAGAACAACACAGCACACACATATAGCAAGTGCAAACTGGTAGAACTTTGGGAAGAAAAAGTGAAGTGGAGGAGAATGCTGAGGAGAGAACAAACATAGTGCAGGAAGCACCCTGGAAAAGTGTCACAGTTTGTAGCAAAAGGGCTGAAGCAGAGCAAAATACATTCACTGAAGCTGCACCCTACAAAAACAAGAAGAGAAGAGTAGTTGTAGTAGGAGACTCCCTACTGCGTGGAATTAAGACTGACATATGCCAGGAAGATCCATGGACTCGCCAGGTATGCTGTCTCCCTGGAGGTCAGATAAGGGATGTGATAGAAGGACTGCCATCACTCATAAAACCCAGAGAAACATATCCCTTTCTTCTTGTCCACATGGAAACAAATGACATAGCCAAGAGGAGCTTTGAAGAAATCACGTAAGACTCTGAGGCTCTGGGAAGGAAACTCAAGGACTTTGGGGCCCAGATCATTTTTTTCATCCATCCCACCAGTACTAGGAAGAGGAATAGAAAGGGAAAGGGAAATACTCCAAGTGAATGACTGGCTACGAAGGTGGTGTCAAAGTGAGGGATTTGGTTTTTGGGACTACGGGCTAAGCTTCCTGGAAGAAGGACTGCTAGCAAGAGATGGCTTGCACCTCACAAGGATTGGGAAGAATGTGTTTGGCCACAGCATGAAGAACGTCATCAGGAGGGCTTTAAACTGAATTGGAAGCAGGGCGGGGGGGAGATGAAAGCACAGAGTTAAAGACAGATGAAGCCTTACTCACAATAAGAGGAACAGACCAAACTGTTCAAATGGGGGTTAATAATAACATTAACATTAATAGTAATATTCATAAAAATGTACAAAGACAAGCATGCCAAAGATCACACTATTCCCGGTGTCTATACACAAATGACAGTAGTATGGGAAACAAACAAGAAGAAATGGAAATTTTAGTTCAGGAGGGCTAATGTGACTTGATAGGAATAACTGACACTTGGTGGGATGACTCCCATGACTGGAATACAGCAATTGAAGGATATAAATTGTTCAAAAAGAACGGAGAGAATAGAAAGGGAGGTGGAGTTGCAGTATACGTCAAAAATACGTATTCTTGCACAGCAATACAGGAGGAGGAGATTGGACGTCCCATTGAGAGCATGTATCTAGTTGGGGCAAAAGGAACATGGTAGTTGGAGTCTATTACAGGACACCCAATCAAGAAGAGGAAGCAGATGAAATTTTTGAAAAACAAATTGCAAGGATTTCAAAGAGACACAATGTAGGAGTGATGGGAGGTTTCAATTATCCAGATATATATTGGGGGGCAAATTCTTCAAAGTATGGTCCTTCCAAGAAATTCCTGGCTTGTGTGGCTGATAATTTTCTCCTACAAAAATTGGAGAAAGAAACTAGAGCACTAGCTATCCTTGACTTGATTCTGACCAACAGAGATGACTTGGTGGAGGAAGTGGCAGCAAGGGGAACTCTAAGCGAGAGTGACCATGTCCTTCTAGAATTCTTGATTTCAAAGGAATTAAAGCAGAATGTAGTCACACACGTCTGCTGGATTTTAAAAATGCCAATTTTAATAATGTCAGAACAAGAAAGAGTTAAGGTCCCATGGCAGGAGATCCTAATAAGAAAAAGAATCCAAGAAGGGTGGGAGTTTCTTTAAAAAGAAATTCTAAAAACACAAGTACAAACAATTACAACAAGAAATAAAGGTGGGAGGTAGCAAAAAAGGTCAGCATGGCTTCACAAAAAGCTCTGGGATGACCTGAAAACAAAACAAAAAAGACATGTACAGGAAGTGTAAAGAAGGCCAGGACACCAAGGATGAGTACAGACAAGTAGCAAGGAAATGCACGGATGACATTAGGACAGCAAAAGCTGAGAATGAGCTGAGATTAGCTAGAGACATTAAAAGCAATAAAAAAAGCATTCTTCAGGTATGTGTGGAAAAAAAGACAAAGAAAAGAAACAGTGGCACAGCTGCTCAATGGAGATGGAAAAATGATAACAGATGACAAAGAAAAGGCAGAGGTGTTCAATTCCTATTTTAGCTCAGGCTTTTCCCATAGGACAGACTATCAACCTCCAGACAAATGTGAAGTGCAAGTGGAGGGGACAGGATTGCTATGCATGAAGCTGTCCATTATTTGCTTGAAAGCATGGGAAGCGGGTGAGGTACCAGATGATTGGAGGAGGGCTAATGTTGCCCCTATCTTCAAAAGGTCAAGAAGAGGAACCTGGGAACTACAGGCCATTCAGCCTGACATCAATCCCAGGGAAAATTCTGGAACAAATTATAAAACAGTCACTATGCAAGCACCTAAAAACAATGCAGTAATAACTAGAAGCCAACATGGATTTGTCAAGAACAAATCCTGCCAGACTAATCTGATTTCATTTTTTAATCGGGTAACTTCTCTGATAGACAGAGGGAATGATGTAGACATAGTATATCTTGACTTTAGCAAAGCTTTTGACAGAGTGTCCCGTATAGCAAGCTAACGAGGTGTGAGCTGAATAGATCAATTGTCAGGTGGATACACAATTGGCTACAGAATCATACTCAGAGGGTGATGATTAATGGCTCTTTCTCCAAAGAGGAAGTAACAAGTGGGGCACCCCAAGGCTCAGTCCTGGGTCCAGTGCTCTTCAACATTTTTATTAATGACTTGGATGAAGGAGTGCAGGGAATGCTTGTCCAATCTGTAGATGACACAAAATTGGGTGCAATAGCTAATACCCCAGAAGACAGAAACAAAATTCAAAATGATCTTGATGGGCTGGAACACTGGACTGAAAACAACAGAATGAAATTCAGCAGGGATAAGTGCAAAGTACTGCACTTCAGAAAAAGGAACTAAACACACTGTTACAAGATGGGGGTTACCTGGCTCAGCAATACTCGGAGAGAGAAGGATCTTGGGATTGTTGTAGATCACAAGCTGAATACGAGTCAACAGTGTAATGTGGCTACAAAAAAAGCAAATACTATTTTAGGCTGCATTAACAGTATAGTTTCCAAATCCTGCAAGGTGCTAGTTCCCCTCTGTTCAGCACTGGTTAGGCCTCACCAAGATGACAAGAAAAAATTGCATCCAGTATTGCATTCAGTTCTTGACCCCACACTTCAAGAAGGATGCCAACAAATTGGAAGAAGTTCAGAGGAGGGCAACAGGGGGCTGGAAACCAAGCCCAATGAGGGAAGACTGAAAGAATTGGGCATGTTTAGCCTTGAGAAAAGAAGACAGAGGGGTGATGTGATAACACTTGTCAAATACTTGAAAGGCTGTCATACAGAGGAGGGGCAAGATCTGCTCTCACTCATCCCAGAGTGCAGGACACACAACAATGGGCTCAAGTTACAGGAAGCCAGATTTTGGTGGAATATCAGGAAAAACGTCCTAACTGTTAGACTAGTATGACAGTGGAACCAATTACCTCGAGAGGTGGTGAGTGCTCCAACACTGGAGGCATTGAAGAGAAACTTAGACAGCCACCTGGCAGATATCCTTTAATTTGTATTCCTGCATTGAGCAGAGGGTTGGACGATGGCCTTATTGGCCCCTTCCAACTTCACTATTCTATGATTCTCTGGGTTGGATAGAACAAGTGTGAGGTGGGCACACTGTTGGTTACAGAATTGTACTCAGAAAGTGCTTATCCATGGCTCCTTCTTAAACTGGGAAAAGTAGGGTAATTTGGAGAAATTGTAGAGGAGAGTTAGGAGAAGCTTCTCTGCAACTATGGTGTCTCTAATTGCTTATTGGAGCTTTTTACAGGGTTTTAAAGACAAAAACAAACTGAAAAATTCATTGATTTGTCAGAAAAAATCTTAAATTCATAATTCATGATTTATCAACTTTGGTGAATCATGAATCAAAATGAATCACAATTTTTCTGATTCGTTCCCATCTCTGATTTGGATTATTGCATTGAGCAGGGAGTTGGACTCGATGGCCTTATAGGCCCATTCCAATGCAATTATTCTATGATTCTGTGATTCTACACTTGGTGTGTACATGGTTCGGTGTGTTTAGTATAGTGGATACAGTATGTGACTAGAACTCAGGAGGCTTGAGTTCAAATCCTTGCTTGGTCATGGAAGTTACTGGGGAAAGCAATGGTAAACCACTCCTTGAATATATCTCGCATCCCAAAAAACACTATTAGGGTGGACATAAGTAAGAAGTGCCGGAATGGCACATATCAACAATAATATTAAAGAAGCATGGGAGTGCCCCTTTAGTTAAGGCAAGTCACAAAAAGAAAGATCTCTACCATTAAAATCCTCAAACATTTATTGCTTATAAACAACATTTGTTAAATGCTTTAAATATGTGCAGCTCATCTGGACCAAGTGCACTCCAGTTTTTCACAGTCTTTACTTGCCTTTTAATCATTTCAGTTGTTATTACAATATCATTCATATGTTTTCCTTGAATTTCTTTACAAATGTCCTAAATCCATGAGGCACTTTGTTATGTCTGGTTGGGCTTTCCCAAATTTCTTTCCAAAATTTTAGAGCATCATCTTTATATTTTATTTTATTTATTTTATTTACAAGATTTTTTAGCCGCGCCATTACCAGTGGTCTCTGAGTGGCGGGACTAATGTATATATGTAATATATGGGACTAATTTCTTTTGTTCTATATTTTATCCTAGTGATTTATATAATAATTGTTGGTTATTTCAAAATTGTGTGTTTTCACTATATCGTTTCAAATGTCAATCATATCTTTCATTTTTTTCCCCCTGTGGCTGTTACTCGTTATTTTACGTCTTCTGTAATTTCAACAATTGTTTTCCTTTCTAGGTCATATATCTCTTGCATAGTCTGGCTTTTAAGTTTTTCATTTTTAAATTTTGAATCTTTCAAGTGCTTTTAGTCGTTAATGTCTCCACGTAATTCGTTTAATTTTTTTTTCCCCCACCAAATTTTCCATTTGGGAGTGCCAGGAAGTTTTCTGGTTTTTTTTTTTTTTTTTTTTGCAGCTTTTAACCAAGTTCTATGGTTATTATGGTAGCTGTGCTATACATGAGCAGGTTTATTTCCTTTAGCATGTTGGTTGGGATTGTTCTGGTTACTACATTATTCCTTCTCATCATAATTGATGGTTAGTCTGGCTTCTCAGCTGAGACCTGTCTGACTTGGGAGACCCTTCAGGTAGCAAGACTACTGCCAGCATACATTCTCATTCTCACTGTAGCAGGCAAAACCCTCTGCCTCAACAAGGCCTTGTCCGTGTAGTAGTAGTAGTAGTATCTACTCATCTTTAAATTTTCATATATTTTTAATTAGCAGAGCTCACTGGAGAATTTCTCTAGCAATACAGAAAGCCTCATATACTTCATCAAGTAATGTCAGATGAGGACAAAGTGAGGCATCTTTCCCAGGCACATGTATTGAACTACATGTGTTGAGCCTCGTGGCATAGTGGTTAAACTGCTGTACTGCAGCCAAAACTGTGCTCACGACCCAGGGCTCAATCCCAGGAAGCCGCCTCAGTCTTCTATCCTTCCGAGGCTGGTAAAATGAGTACCCAGCTTGCTGAGGGGGGCAATGTGTAGCCTGCATAATTAACTTGTAAACTGCCCAGAGGGTGCTTTATGTGCTATGGGGTGGTATATCAGCAGCATGCTTTGCTTTTTTTTTTTTAAGTCCCATGATCTCCTAGCCAGCATGGACAACTCCTATACTGCCCAAGCCCCTGCCATTAGGCATAGGATTTTTTAAATTATCCCAGCCAGACTTCTGGGAGCTTTGGCCAACAAACCAACCCTTTCATTTGTCTGTAATCACTTTCAGCTGAGAAATAATGGCTTCTCTCTGTGATGAAGATGGAGGAAGTGGTTGGGTGGAGCTCTATGGGAACTCCAAGGCATTATGGGACTGGTAATTTCCCTGCCTATTATGCTCTATACACACTGCCTCTCAGATAACTTCCAGACCCCCAATGCCTTGGAGTTCCCAGAGAGCTTAGCCATGCCTAGCCACTTCTTCCATCTTCATCACATCAGAGAAGCCATTATTTTTCAGCTGAATGTGATTACAGACAGAATTCATGCAGACTTCTCAGGGATGTAGTACATGAATTTTGAAAATCCCATTGCCTACCTGTCATACCCAGTGGGCATAGGATGGCCGTGTGGCAATGGTAGTTATAATCCTACTATGGGCTTATCTGCATGTAAGGGTTGCAGCAGGATAATGAGGTGGATCCAGACATTGTCACACTTGAATTAGAACCATTGAAATCATGGCTAAGGAGGCTGGTATATTTAAGTGGGTCAGCCCTGAACCTGATTAGCTCTGGATCCAGCCCAATGTATGTAAAACACTTTAATTATTGGGCTATTCAGTGATTTTAAAGCCTGCCCATTTAAGATCAGATTTAAGGTTCATGCTGACGCAAACTCCATAAAGTCAGAAAATTAGAGCCTAAGGCCTTATGAGGCATGTGCCATGATCAGGAATTATGATATGCAAAGTCACATCTATGAAATATTGGAGTAGCCCAAAGGAATGGGACTAAGGAAGTGTGGGCCTGCGAGTAGAGATTTGAATCAGAAAGATTGGAAGAGCTGAAGAGGCCAAAGCTGCTGTTGCTGCTTAGACTGGAGAGGCCGTTGCCAATTTGGTCTAGGTATAATACCTATACAATATATTTGTGTGGGAGAGGTGAATCCACATAGTGAATTCATGTATATGTAATTGAATTGATATTTTATTCCAGGGTTTTGAAGACTCTGTATGTGGAGCTGGTTGAGGAAGATACCTTAGATTTTTGTTCTGAGCTTGAATCGAAAAGGACACTTGAAATTTACAATTTTACAAGCAACTTCGGGAATGGTGCTGTTGCCTAGGTCTTGGGTGCACAAATTGCAGCATTTGGTTGTTGTTAGGGTTGCTCATGTTGTTTGTTATACAACTGTGAATAAGAAGAGACTCATTTTGTGAAACTGCAAGGCTCATCAATAGATATCTAAGTAAACAAATAGCCCCATAGAACGCAAAAGTGTTACACTTGCTTCTCCTGCATATACCGTATTTTTCTGTTTATAAGACGACCCGATGTATAAGACGACCCCCCCTTTTCTAACCCCAAATTAGAAAATTTGATCCCTGCTTTTCCCTTCCTTTTGCTAAGCCATGGAGCTTAGCAAAAGGAAGGAGAAAGCAGGGATCAAAGGGCTCCCTTTGACCACCGCTTCTCCCTTCCTTTTTGCTAAGCCGCGTAGCTTCGCAAAAGGCAGGGAAAAGCGGCTATCAAAGTGACCGCCGCTTTTCCCTGCCTTTGGCGAAGCGCTGCTTCTCCCTTTTTGCTAAGCTCCGTGGCTTCGCAAAAGACAGGGAAAAACTGCGGTCACTTTGACAGCCGCTTCTCCCTGCCTTTTGCGAAGCCACGGAGCTTAGCAAAAGGAAGGGAAAAGGGGCGGTCAAAGGGCTCCAGCGGCGGAGGCAGCAGCAGCAGGAGGCGGAGACTGAGGCAAAGAAGCAGCCTGGCTCAGCCGCCTCTGGCTGCTGTCCATTGATTGCCGCCGCCGCCACCCAATCGCAAGGAGACAATCGCTGGAGGGGGCAATCGGGCGGCGGTGGCAGTCAATGGGCAGCAGCCAGAGGCGGCTGAGCCAGGCTGCTTCTTTGCCTCAGTCTCCGCCTCCTCCTGCTGCCTTCCGTGTATAAAACGACCCTCAATTTTTCCTCTAATTATTTTAGGAAAAAGTGTCATTTTATACACGGAAAAATATGGTACTTTGCCTCAGTCTTTCAGGTCCCAATTTAGATAAGGAGAACTTGCAGTTCAACAAATTTGGAAGATGGCAGATTGAGGTGGAAGCTAGTACAATACTGAGCAAGACAGACCAGTAGTCTGGCTTAGTACAAAGCAGGACTGGCAAAAGTTACTTTTGGACCTACAGCTTCCTGAATTCCCCCAGCCAGCACAACTACCAACTGGAAGAGTCTGTGAGTTATCATTCCCTAAAGCAAGTTTTTCTAGCTCTGGTATAATGCAACTTGTCCCTAATGCTGAGATGCTATGGGAGATGCACAAACTGCAGAAAGACCGAAAATCATGGAAGAACTCAAAGCACATGACACATCTACTTTCTGCTCCAGGCACATCCGCCTCAAATCTTTGTTATATTATGTGCCATCAGGTTATTTCCAACGTACGGTGACCCTATGAATTAATAACCTCCAAAAAGTCCTGTCTTTGGCAGCCTTGCTCAGATCTTGCAGATGGCCGTAGCTTCCTTTACTGAATCAATCCATCCTGTGTAAGGTTTTCCTCTTTTGTCCCTGCCTTCAGACTTTCCTAGCAAGTCTTGGCTTCTTGTGATAGGCCCAAAAGAGGATAGCTTTACTTGTTAGCCTCATGTTAGCCTCTAGTGAGGCTGAAGGTTTGATTCAATTTAGAACCCATGTATTAGTCTTTCTGGCAGTCCATGGTATCCAGAAAGCTCTCCTCCAACATCACATTTTGAAAGAACATTTTTTTTCCCTGTCAATTTTCTTCTTTGTCCAGCTTTCACATACTGTGCATAGTAATTAAGAATACTATAATATAGGTGTTCTTGATCTTGACCTCAGTCTCCAGCAATATCTCCCTTACATGATCTCATGTACTTTCCATTACAGAATTTTAGTTAAATTCCTCTAGCTGTGTAGCAGACATGCAGAGAGTCACAGAGTAGAATAGTTTCAAGTTCCCCAGATTAGTCCACTCCTTTTTTTCTCATTAACTGGCATTTACAGTCTCAGTAACTCAATCTGAGACATTAGTAATAGAAAGAAGTTTCATTTACTTCCAGATCAAGAGATCAAACAGCAACAGACAAAACATGACTGCTTGCAGCCATCAGCAACAGACTACCTGCTTTTAACAGACTAACTGATTCCAACAGACTACAGAGAAGAGCAGAGAGGCAGGTCTCTCTTTTGAATCAGAGACAGGGAATGAATGATTGGTTAATGCTGGATAGATTGATAGTCACGCCAGCCTAGAAAGGTCCCTTCCAGCCACACCTACCAGAGACAGCATGCAAGGCTGCAAAAACTCCAACACTTTCTTCATAGTCCTACTTCTTATTGTATCTGTAGCTGTTGCCAAATATATCATATCCCAGGAGAGTTGAACCATACCTGGCATTTCCTGCTGTGAAAATAGGACCCTAAATTCTGTTTGTCTCTCCACGTAGACATCCGGCAGCACACACATCTCAATGAAATGTCCACACCCTGTGCTGCCAACTCTTCAGAATTGTAGAGCCTGGATCCTTTCCCAGGCTCATTTCCAAGCATGAGCTGGGCCTCACTGCTTCTCTCTTGTTCCCCAGGGGCTGGCTGTTCATTTCTAACCCCATAAGACAATGCCCTCTTTGCAAAAACAAAGAAATTATAAAGCTCATAGGACCATATGGTAAGATATAGCCAAAGCCACTTATGTGGCCAATTTTCTGTATGTTACCATATGGTGCTGCGTATTTAGCAAAAATATAACTTGACTGTTTCTCTTTCCATATGGGGATTCTTTTGCCTTAATTAATAACATTGTGTGGGGGAGGGGAGGATCTTTCAAAGCCTTCCAAGATTCCTGTAAATGGAATATTTTATGACAGAAAAATGCCTTGTAAAGGTTCTCTGAGTTGCTTTGAGCATGCCCAGTTGCAACCTGCCTTCTCCACCCCACTATCCAACGCTGGAGCACCCTCAAGGGTTGCATAAAGATCACAAACAATGTGATGCTTCTGGCACTCTGATACTCCTTTCTTTCAGTCAGCCAGGCTAGACATCTGTGGGATTGGGAGCTAAATTGGGTGTTTGTTTTTTTCCTTCCAAGTATCTGAGAACAGCATCTCCCATTCTCCCCATGAACCCAATAACTTCACAACAACCCTGTGAGGTAAGTTAGGTAGGGAGATGGAAAGTGAGGGAGGGACTGGTGCAAGGTCAGGGGGTTGAGAGCTGAGTGAGAACATGAGTGGGTGTCTGTAACCACTACACAATCACACACATTACTGCTGTTGTTGTATACCATCATGTCATTTCTGATTTATGGAGGTGACCCTCATGGGATGTTTGAGGTAGTGAAATGTCCAAGGAGTAGTTTGCCTTTGCCACCCCCACAGTGAGTCTCCGTGGCTAGCTACGAATTTGAGCTCACATCTCACAAGTCAAGTCTGATACACTATCCATGAAGCCACACAGGTTCTCACCACACACAATACTGGCTGTCAAAGATACTTGGGCAGAGATCCAAGCCCAAAATACAGCTAATAATAATTAATAATCATGGGTTGTCAAGTCAGTTCTGACTTATGGCGATGCTTTCCAGGGTTTTCTAGGTAGAGATACTCAGAAGTGGTTGACCATTCCCTTATTCTGGGGATAACCTGGGATGTCTAGTAACAGCAACCGTTCACCATATGAATCCACACATACATCCTGCTATGGTGAGATTTGCAGCTAGGCTCAGATGGAACAGGGAAGCCAGGGACAGATGGTGTCATCATCATACTTAGTCAAAAAATCCCAGTGCTTTAATCCTATGAGTTCTCATTCCCCTACACTGCAAAGTGCAGACACATTGACATCCATTGTATGTTTCTCCTTTTATAGAGGGCAGACCTCGATCTGAAGGGCTTCTAGATGGCAATCTTTGTTTTGGAGGCGTGTTCTGCTTGAACTGCCCAATCCAAGTCTGAATTAAAGGCAAAGAAGTATAAGAAGGGAGATCAAGGATCTTCAAGTTGCCCATCCACATTGAGTAGCATTTAGACAACAGACCCCATGAGGTGCTTTGTCATCCTGCTTAAATTCTTACCAATTTTGCGTCTGTACATATAAATATGCAGAATGTTATGCAAACCAGCATTCTTTTTTTGGTGGGGGAGGGGGATGATGCAAGGCCTCATTTCTGGTGATGTGCAAGCAGTCAGGTGTACATTTCTCCTCTACGAATCTAACAGTTTCAAACATGCTGTCACTTTTGCCCATTCTTAGGAAGGACCTTGGGAGCTGGTATATGTGGATGCTAAGGATGTACATGTGGCATCTACCAATTATTCACATTCTTCTGTAGTAAAAGCCTTGACCACTGTGAATCATGGTGCAAAGCAAGGCCAAGTTCCAGACCATTACTGTATTAGGTGAGCTGTGGTTGTGATACCTGTGTGATTTTCAGAATAATTTAGGTTTTTAATCTTGCTGTTCCTTGCATATGCACTTTTTTCTCTCTTCCCTTCCTTCGCTTTCCTCTCCCCCCCTTTTTTTTTAAATCTGTGAACTGATAGTTAGCTTTTGCTATTCTGCATTCATTTGCCTATATATAGACCCCTTTTGGTGCTATTTTTGTTTCCCTGTTTGCATTGCTCTTCTCTTACAGAATTTTCAGGTAGTGATATCCAAATCCATGATGACTCATTTGCCTGGAGTCTTTTTCTTTGGCTGTTGTTTTTTCGAATACTCAAAATGGGCCATAGCACTATGGCTGGATAAGATAGCCCTATGCCTGTTCTATACTCCCACCTTGAAATTAGTTTTGTGGAGCTCTTGCTTATTTAGATAACTGCTTGCATTTTTGTGTAAAAGGTGAAGAACTTTGGTTACCAAGGTCAGCGGTCCCCAACTCTTTCGGGACCGCGGACCGGTTGGGGGGTGCGGACTCCATGTGCAGGGGGGTGGGGCAAGTGCGACACGCCCACCCGCGAGCATGACACACCCACCCATGAGTGCGACACGCCCCTCTGCAAACGCAACACGCCCACCGTGCGTGCGTGGGGGGGCAGAGATCCATCTCCGCGGCCCAGTTCCAGGAAGCCCATGGGCCACGGACTGGGTGTTGGGGACCCCTGACCAAGGCTATCGAGTCACCTGGGAAAAAAATAAAAACAGAAAAAGAAACAGTCTGGCTCTTGGATAGTCCTTATGGGCCAGTTGTAATAACTTCATATGTCAAAGAATTATTGGACTAGTTTTAATTTCTTTTTAAAATATATAGTTTTAGGGTTGTAATGTGTTAGACTTATTCATTCTCCAGTCTTTCATAGTATAACCACAGAAACAGATTTTGAGAATTGCTAGTGCTCAGAAGAATTACTTTTTTGGACTACAAATCCCTGAATCCTTCATGTTGCTGTCCAGTGCCCATGTGCTGGAGGAGCTGTAGTCCCAAAAAATAACTTTTCCAAACTCTTGGCAGTTTGAAGATACCTTGTTGGTCATCTTGTTAAACCCAAGATACTTGTAGTTGGATTTAGGGGGGAGGGTGTATTTCAGTAACATGCTTGTTGATATGTCATAATCTGTCATTATGACTGGATGAGAGCCCGGTCATGATATTTATACAGCTGAGAAAAACCACAATCTACCAGGTAACTCTGAAAAGGGTGGCAGTCCAAACAAAAACATCTAACATAAAAACTAGGATTCAGGTCAGCACCAAATTTGGTACAATGGGAGAAGACAGTATGCTCCTGCTTTGAGCCAAATTTGGAGACATTTGAGCAACGGGTCTTCTAGCTACATTTTTTTTTAATAACACTATTTTTTACCTCATACAGAACCAAGCAATCCAGCTGATTTAAAAGAGATGAAACAAATTGATATACCTGGGGGAGAAAGTATCCCTGGCTTCCACTTTTTAAAATTTCACATAAATTAACCCATTCTTGGCTCTAACAGACCTTTAGTAATTACTGCTTTTCAAGCTTGAAAAATTCTGATACTATCCACTCAGGTATGAACCGGAAACATTCTAAAGCAATTGAACTTTGGACCCTGCCACAGCACTGTGAAAGAAAGCAGCTCACTCATTTAAGCTGTGAAATTACTGTTTTCCCCCCCCCCCTTTGTGTCGGGTTGATTTTGAAACAAGTTTTATGCTTTTTACTTGTGAGTAAGGAGACAGCAGCAATAGCAGCCAAGGACAGCTGCAGCATGAGGGGAAATATTAGGGTTAGGGAGACAGAAAACCACTACCCCTCTTTCTCTCTATACATGAGTTACTAACTTCCAGATTGTCCCATCATTAAGAGCTCTGCTCAAATCTTGAAAATCAACAACATCTCACATTAGGCTGTTCTCTCTTCCTGCTGCTCCCATCCCTTCCTAGCAATATTTTCTTTTCCATCAGATCTTGCAAACTAACATCTGTGGCTTCCTTTACAGAGTCAACCCATCTCATGTTAGATCTTCTTCTTTTCCTACTCCTCCACTCTAGTTTTCTCAGCAATACAGTCTATTCTGATCACTTCTGTATTTCCATTATATGTGTATGGTAGGATAGGCTCTAGTTCCTCATTTTTTCAAGTGAGTGTTCAGGCTTGACTTGATTAAGCACCCACATTTCTGCTCTTCTGGCTGCCTTTAGTATCTGTATCAACACCACATTTCAAATGACTTGATTTTTGTCCCTTTCTTTCTTCACTATCTTCCTTTCACATAGTATGCATAATTTTGATCTTGGTTTCCAGTGACATTCTTTGCTAATTCCAACCGCTTCCTTTTTTATTATTTCAAAAAGCAAAGGGACATATTTAGGAAAACATGCACACAACATGTATCTGGAGCTTTCAGTCCAATATAGCTTTTCTTCCTCAGCGGAGTGTTTCAGGGTTCCATGATTCCCCATACTATTTCACATATACATGAAAAACCTGAAAGAGACTGCCCAGAATTTTGTAGTCTGGTACCACCAGTGTATTGATGAGACCTGTGGGAAACTTCTGCTTAAAGGTTGTAGCTGCATTCTGTTCCAGTGACGTGCAAACACTCCTGGCAGGATGCGGCAGCTGCCAGCAGGCGGGGTAGCCCCTTATTCTGCCCTTTTGCTTAGAGGTAGAGCATAAGATCAAAGGGTTATTTTAGCCAATCCTAGTTACGATTAGGTAACTAGTATCCTATCTGTTTCTCTCATAACATACTATGTAATCATGCTAAGTAAATAAAAGAGCTCTCAGGGCGTTGCCAGTAGGCTCCGCTGGCTTGGACTTTCGCTGTCGACTCCTTTGTTCTCTCTCTAAGGCAATTAGCCTTCCTTTGTTCCGTGATCACCCACAATTGGCGCCCGAACAGGGACATCGCCTGAGGTAATCAAAGCAGCTCACCTTGCCTGGCACAGGCTCCAGACATGTCCTCGCATTCTCTTTTGGATCCCAGTGAGTATTAGTTCAAGATGGGAAACACTTTCACAGCTCTTCAAAATCAACATAAGAAAGACCTAGTTTACTTGCTCCATAAAGAAGGCCACCATGGTGTATCTGCCTCAGTAGAGGATTTAATGAGAGAAATAGGTACTAAGTGTCCTTGGTATACAGAAGAGGGCAGCTTTAAGCTTTCAGATTGGGAATAAACTGGACAAAGAACCTGTTGCTCCAGTTAAAGTCCTCCATACATGGCATCTTTGCCGGGAAGCGATTTCAAAGATCGCTAACCCTTTGTTAGCCCAGTCTTTAGCTAACCTTCCAACAGCCCCTCAGATTTTGCCACCCTCTAAGCCACCAGATCTCCATGAAAATAGAAACAATCTTCCTTCCTACGCAGTTCCTGCCGCTCTTCCAACGGCTCCTTCTCCCCTTTCTCCTCCCCCTTCTCCCCCTCCTTGTTCAGCAATGCATCAGATGTTATCTGATGTTATGGCCCAAGGAAGCCCGGAGGATGTTGCTGCCGCCCTCCCCCTTATGTCTGTTTGTCCTGTGGTTCGTAATAATCAGAGACAGCGTGTCCATGAAAGTCTTTCCCCTCGCCACGTTTAAAGAGTTGAAAAAAAGTGTAGTTGAAAATGGTCTCCATAGTAGTTTTACTCTTGGGCTGGTTGATGGGCTATGAGGAAATGGAAATCTTATTCCAGCTGACTGGAAAGTCTTGGTTAAAGCAATGCTCACTCCTGCTCAATACATATTGTTTATGCAGGAATGGAAAGACGCTGCTGCGATTCTGGCCATGGATAATTTACAAAACAGCAATGCAGCAGATGTTTTGGCCACAGCCATGGCTACCTCCTTGAACCCAACCCGAGATCGTAAATGTTTTCCCTGTGGCAAGGAAGGGCACTTCAGATGGGAATGCAGATCAACCCCCCAAAATAATAAATGCCGTTCTAAAACATGCCCCCGGTGTCAGAAAGGTTATCACTGGGCCAATCGATGCCGGTCTGTTCCAACACCGGGAAACTCCAAGTTGGGAGGACCTCCAGCCCCGGGTCAAGTGGGGGGAACTCAGTGAATACTACCCCAGTTCAAGAAATCCGACCTGCTACTGTCTATGATTCTCTAGCTAACTGCTTAGAGAAAAAAGGCCTTCACATAGCTCCAGAAAAGATACAAACCACACCTCCTTTTCTTTATCTAGGGCAGTGGTTCTTAACCTGGGCGATATGGCCCCCCAGGGGGCGATTTCATTTTTCAGGGGGGTGATGGAACCAAAAGGGGTGACGCGGGGGCGAAGGAAAAGAAGGGGGCGATAGGGGGTGATGGAACGCCACCACCGCACCGCTGGGGAACTACGTGGCCCGCGTGTCCGTCTCAGACCCGGACGAAGAGGGGACGGAGGGAAAGGCCGGCGGCGTGGTGCTGAGCCTCCAGGGCGGCGAGGGCGCCTTCTCGCTGTGACCCTTGGGCGGCGACGGCGGCCGCTGGACCGGGAGTGCCACGCAGCCTACAAGCTCTGATTGTTGGCTGTCGACTCGGGCGAGCCACCCCTTTTCTTGCAGCGTGCTCTGGTCCTCCGTGTGGCTGACCTGAACGACCAGGCACCCGTGTTTGTGCAGCCTCGCTACCGAGCCGCTGTTTCCGAGGCGGCCTCGCCCGGAACCGTCGTGCTCCACCTCAGCGCCTCAGATGTCGACAAAGCTGGATCCCTCAACGCCCAGGTCCGCTACACCCTGGACCCCTTGCAGGCCCACGGTGCGCTTTTCCACCTCGACCCACTCAGTGGCATCCTCAGCACCGGGGCGGGGCTGGACCACGAGCGGGAAGCGGCGTTGGAGCTGCAGGTGCTGGCCTGGGACTTGGGCGAGCCATTGTGCGCCTGGTTGTGTATTGGATGGTGGGCGGGAATCAGAAAAGGTACTTTTTTTGGGCTCAGGCTCCCATCCCCAGCATCTGGCAGATCGCATAGCGATCTCCCCACGAAGAGACCAAGGGGAACCCAGCCCGACAAGGCCTCCTTCTTTGGGGAGAGTCGGGACCCGTCGCCCCCCATGCCCGCACCGAGGGCACGGCCTCGCCCTCCTCACGGGCGCGTTGGTGTTGGGTGCTCCAGAGGCTGGGGGGATGGAGAAGTGTCCCTCACGGCAGGACACCCACCTCCCTCCCTGAGACACTGACCCCCGGGATCCAAACGCCCAAGGGGGGTGAGGGTGGGAGTTGGCCAGCCAAGCAGCCTCCCTCCTTCCCTTCTTGGCCCATGCCTGGCCTTTGCTTAGTCACGGTGGTGCGGTGCTGGTGGTGCGGCCGCCGCTGCCACCGCAGGGACAGGGGCAATAATAACTTACTCAATGGCTCAAGGGGGCATTTCTTTCAAAAAGGTTAAGAACCACTGATCTAGGGCACAAACTGTTGCAAGCTACATCTTCTCCGTTCTTACCAGAACTAAAAACTCCATCTCAATTTACATTAGTGCAGTTGCAACAGTTCCTCGGGCACTTAAATTGGGCTCGTCCATTTTTGTGCCTTCCTACTCATGAATTGCAGCCTTTGTTTAACGCACTCCGGGGACATCAGTCTCCTGCTGACTCCATACCCATCACCAAGGCTATGAAACATGCCATATATCAAATTAATGCAGCCTTGCGATGTACCATGGTATACCGCATTCCTTCTCTTGGTCCCTTGCAGCTGGTTATCTTGAACACTCCCCAGTTGCCTACTGGGTTGTTGTGTAGCCCGAAGTCTGACAAGGCCATTTCTGTAGCAGAATGGCTTTATTTATCTAATACTCCTCCCCGAAATGTTTACTCCACTCTAAATGCGATTACAGACCTTGTAATCAAAGAGCGCCATCGTGCCAAACAACTCACAGGTTGGGATCTTCTGTGTTGTTACTTACCTATTTCCAAAGCTGACCATGATCATTTAATGTCTACATCACTAACTTATCAAATTGCTTTTGCAGACTATATTGGCGACATACGTTTTAATCCACCTAAAGACCCTCGCTTAACATTCATTCAGCAAGTACCCCTTCGCTTTTCCTCTCCTTTCACTGCTACTCCTGTCCCTGATGCACTAACTGTTTTTACCGATGGTGTGCCTACCAGCGGCGTGATTACCTTTCAGCAACCTCCCGGAACCTGGAAAACCTGTTTTACTTCTACTCAGAGCTCTGCCCAGCATGCAGAACTTGCTGCTGTCATCCTTGCCTTTCAAATGTTTCAAGATCAACCTTTAAATCTCATTGTAGACACTCAATATGTATTTAACCTTCTCACTCATCTGTCACATGCCTATCTTTCTCCTGCTCTTGATTTTTCCTTACTTTCCCTGTTTTTGACTTTAAAAAACCTCCTTGCTACCAGATCACATCCTTTTTTTGCAGCTCACATTCGATCTCATACTGGATTTCAAGATGCTATCTCAGAGGGAAATCATTGTGCAGACTCTGCTCTTCGTTCCTTGTGTCCCCTCTTTTCCAATCCTATTGACAGCCATTCCTTTTTTCATCAGAGTGCTAAACAACTCCATAAGCAATTTTCTATTCCGCTTTCTCAAGCTTGGGACATCGTCTCCTCCTGCTCTTCCTGTTCCATGTCTCCCATTTCCTTTCCTTTTGATGCTGTTAACCCACAAGGAACAAATGCCAATCAGCTTTGGCAAATGGATGTTACTCATATTCCTACTCTTGCGCCTCTTTCTTATGTTCATTGAACTATTGATACTTATTCAGGATACATCTGGGCTACCCCTCTTCATGGTGAGACCTCTCATTATGTCATACAACATTGTTTACATACGTTTGCAATTATGGGCCAGCCTCAAGCCTTAAAAACAGACAATGGCCCTGCCTATACCTCTCACGCCTTTACCACTTTCTGCAATGAATGGGACATTCGACTTTCCCATGGTATTCCTTATAACTGCACAGGAAAGGCTATTGTAGAACGAGCACACCACTCTTTTAAATTTCTCCTTTCAAAAGAAACAAAAAACAGAGGGATTAAGCTCCAAGATGTTCCAGATGTAGCATCAATAGCATTATTCACATTAAATCATTTAACTGTATCTGCAGGTCAGCATAAGTTGTCGCCAGTAGAGAAACACTTTTGTAAAGAAATCCCCATGGAACGGCCGCTGGTGACTTATAAGCAACCTCCCGACCCTCAGTGGAAGGGTCCAGCCCCTTTACTAACATGGGGTTGTGGCTATGCTGCTGTGCTTACTTCCACAGGTCCCTTGTGGATCCCGGCTTGGTGTGTGAGGCCATATCACGGGAAGAATGATTTGGTATCGCAACCTGCAGAACCCGATTCCAGAATTCAACCCAGTGATGGCCCTGGAGCAGGACCAGATGATTGCGTGTCGCCGGAAGTGCCCGGCCCGATGTGAAGGCACTCAGCCCAAAGTTACTTGGGGGATGATAAAGATGCTGAGTGCTGATGCAAAAAGAACTCTAAATCAGCAGCAGATCCTGGAAACTCCTGAAACTTTTCTAGCAGCTATTATCTCGCAGCTGAATGCCAACTCCATGACACTGTTGTGTTGTGTTCTCATTCTTGGAGCAGTTCCAATAGGTGTCGCAGAAGCTCAAGAGGATTTGCATGCCCGTCTGCAATTTAACTTATGGGAAAGGTTGGCGGAAATTGTGAACGTCTCTCCCTTATGTCTGCAGGAGGCATATGCTATGCATGGATTACTAGGAACTTGCTTAATTCCTGTCTGTAAAGAACCTTGCGACATTACTAATGACACTTGGTTAGGACAATGGTTGAATGCCACTGTCATTAAGTACACTAATTCTCCTGACTGGGGGCGAACAACAAAAAAGCTACCCATTTATGCCTTTTCCCTCTACACCCCTTTTGTAGCATCTAATGAGAACACTTCATGTGCCAGAGTCGTCAACTGTTTCTCTGACACATGCATTTCTACAACCAAAGCCACATGGAATTGTACCCATGCTGTCAACATTTCTTATAATTTGGCACATATCATCCTACCTACAGGGTGGTTTTTTACATGTGGTCAACGTACTTTTAGCTACATTCCACCCAATCTGTCAGAAACACAATGCTATTTTAGTAGATTAGTAATCAACTTAATGCAAACTTTTGCCTTGCAGAACTCCTCGACTCAGCTGAGACGAGAAAGCTTGTCTCTTGATAGTACTTGTGATGGTAATGTTACTTTGTTATCCAAAGCAGAATATGTTTCGCTGGCTGCAACGCTTGTTGGCGTTCTTGGCCTTGCTGTTTGTAATTCTCGCACTCTTGCCAACATTGCGTGCTCCTTAGCTAGAGCCATTAACAGCACTTCCACTGCTATTGCCCTGCTGAATCAGGAACGACGACAGCTACGTGACGCTATTTTAGACAACCGTGCAGCATTGGATTATCTCATGTTGCGTAATCACATTGGTTGTGAGTCTTTTGCCAATCTCTGTTGCTTTAACTTATCTGATAATAGTCATGCAGTAAATAATCAGCTTGCTCAGCTTAGACAGCTTACCAATAACATACGACAGGACATACTTCCTTCCTGGTGGGACAGTTTGTGGTCATGGCTACCCCACTTTGGATGGCTTCGCACTGTGTTAATGTATGGAATTATGCTCCTCATACTCCTTATAAGTTCCTGTTGCTTTATTCAATGTATACCAACCTTCTTTTCCATGATAACTACCTGTCTCAAAGCTTCGCCCTCAGGCCTTCACCGAAAAGATTTATATGTAGTTCGCACATATATGAAAGAATATGTGCCTTTGCTTAACAAAAAAAAAAAAAAAAGGGGGGGGAATGTGGGAAACTTCTGCTTAAAGGTTGTAGCTGCATTCTGTTCCAGTGACGTGCAAACACTCCTGGCAGGATGCGGCAGCTGCCAGCAGGCGGGGTAGCCCCTTATTCTGCCCTTTTGCTTAGAGGTAGAGCATAAGATCAAAGGGTTATTTTAGCTAATCCTAGTTACGATTAGGTAACTAGTATCCTATCTGTTTCTCTCATAATATACTATGTAATCACGCTAAGTAAATAAAAGAGCTCTCAGGGCGTTGCCAGTAGGCTCTGCTGGCTCGGACTTTCGCTGTCGACTCCTTTGTTCTCTCTCTAAGGCAATTAGCCTTCCTTTGTTCCGTGATCACCCACAGAGACCCAATTCCATCTGGTTTTTAAGATCTTCTAGGGAGCCCTTCTTTCAGTCTCTCAGGCTCCAGTGTGTGGTCACCCAACCCCTCCCCAACCACTGCCAATTTCACCTTTGAATCTACCTTACTCTCTTGGACCATTGAAATTCTGCTTGCAAAGATAACTTTACAGTCATTAAGTATTTTCTGTTTCATCAATTTAAACATTCAGTGTTAAAAACAATTGTATTCTTGAATGAACACCAAATCAGGAGTTAATTTTTTTTCTTTGACCTTCAACAAATGACTTCCCAATTTAGAAGACTGAACCCACTTCTTTTTGATGAGGTTTGTGCAGAAGGTTGGACAAATGTTGTTTTTCTACCTACAGGCCAATGTTATCCACCTTCTAGGCATATCAGAAAGAGTCCAGTGTTGTAAATATCAATGTACTCACAAGCCTACAGTGGTCACTTTAAAGAAATAATACATGCCCACTACCGGGGTTGTCAGATCAGTAAATAGAACCTCATAAGTTCTTGACACACAGCACTTCTAAGGATGTTTCAAGTCACATTATCACTTGGAAGAAGTTGTAAGTGGATATGCCAAAGAAATATGCTCATTGGTATTCTCAAGAAACACAAAATTTCAGATTCTTTGAATGTGTTTGATAACAAGCCTTGCAACCTCTGAGGGGCTGGGAGCCCCAGGTTTCTACCCCATGATGTTTAGTGGGTTGCACCACAGCATCTCAATTTTTCACATTTCTCAGAAACCTTGGGGGTTGCCATTTAAATGCAACACATGCAACCTAACTAGTCAGAAATAGAAAGTCACAGGCTCGTCACTCCATTTTCTTAAAAAAGGCTACCTCTGGATTAAATGAAGCCTGAAGGCAAATTATATTTAAATGGCATGTTTCATCCCTTGAACATTCTAGGGAGAAATTGGGGCGGGGGGGGGGGGCGCTGTGTGACCACACACTGGGACCTCAGAAACTGAGAGAAGGGCCTCCTGGTGTTGCTTTCCCCCCACAAGTGTGACATTTGCTTGATTTTTTTTAGTATTTGTATACTTATTGTTTTTAGATTTAAATATTGTCGTTTAATGATGTAAACTGCCTAATTTAAATGAATAAGGTAAATAAATAAATAAACCAGAGGTAAAACCAGTTGCAGGAATAAAATGATGTGAAGATCTAAAAGCAATATTTAAGAAGCAATGCTGACATGTCATGCATTAAAATGTCTATTTCTGGTACTGAAAAGAGCAAAATGAAGGCAGGCACCGGCAGGCTTCTTTGGAGAAGGCATTGCTTAATCAGGAAGCCACCACTGAAAAATAGCCACATTAAAAGAACTGAGGAGAATGTTCAGGTAATATTGAGCAAATCAGCCCTTTTTTGCAGGAGTATGAAGAGGAAAATACTCAGTCATTTTCTGAATAAAGCAGAATTTAAAACTTCGGACAATTTCATCTCGGTTCTAGGCGTGAGCTGTAAAATGGATGGGATTTTAACAAACAAGCAATGCTATGAAGAAGTGGTTCATATAGAAAATGGATGAATTGGCAACCATAATCGCTAGATAGTTTAAGAGCATCTCCTCTCATATTTAATTCCACAGACACAAATGTCATAATTAGAGATTCCTCTCTTGGTGTCAAATGAAATGAGGCAAGCTCCAAGAGGGAGCTCATTTTTCCCCTTTTGCTACTAATTCCCACTACAGTCCTAGTTCTGAGGCATTACTGAAAATGCAAAGTGGTGGCCAGCTTACCAACAATAGTTATCACTCCTACAAAAGAGAAATTGTGCCTGGATTTTTGCTGCCTGAGGTAAATGAAGTTAACCTGACTGGCATTTTAATCTTATTCCAGTGTTAATGACAGGATAGGAAACTGAATGGCAATCTAACCAAGTGATAATTTTAAACATCATTTTCCTAATCATAAACACCAAGGAGACTTGTGGAACTTTCAGGCTTACCAAGTATTATTTGACATAAGCTTTTGCAGACTGCAGCTCACTTCCTTAGATGCATAACATTGCCTCAGTAAACTCTATGGCAAGTAGAAGATGTGATTATAAAATATATAAGAAGGAAAAACAGCCTGACAAGGTGGTGGTCAATTGGTGTTAAGGAGTCCTTGAGGTTGACTTTAATGGTGGCTATTAAACATCATTCCAGAGTCATCAATGGGTACAAATGGAAAGTGGCTGATTTTGTACTCTCAAACTGTGGACCTAATGATCTTTGTTATGTGACATTGTCTTATTCTGCGTCATTCAAAATGTGGCAAGTCAGACCTGATGTATTTCAGGTCACATTTACCCATCCTGCAGACTGGGCCCCCGGACTTCATTCCCAAAGTCCTGCACTTATGGTACAGAGTACATGACAATTCTTGTTTTCTAGCTTAAAGCTGTGAGGCTCCAGAGGAATTGCTTGGGTGTCCTTTCTTTCATCTCTCCCTAGCACCCCAGGTGACCACCACTCAATCTAATAGCCTTCTGCTGTTGACATTACTAATGGGGAGCCCCATCCTGAAGCAACTGCTGCAAAATGCCTCCTCCCACTAAAAATAAGCTGTTATATAATTCCTCCTCTTTCCACCTACAAACAAAGCAGAGAATTTTGGAAGACAGCTTCTCATGCTTGAAGGTAACATGCTAAAAAATGATGATGTTAACAGGAGTGAACCAAGTTCGTTCTTTAAAGTAATGTGACAACCTGCAGAATCCAGTTGGCCACTCTATGAAGCAGAAAGCTGGACTAGATGGGCTTATGGTCTGATTGAGCAAAGCTGTTACTTCTAAGGGTAAACTAATTGAAAAAAATGCATGGTCCCATTCCTTTCAGTAGGAACAACATGGAATAACTTAGGGGGCAACTACATTTACCATTGTGTCAGATTGGACACTGATGAATTCAAATTAAACCCAACAACTACATGATGTAAAACTCAATGCAGGGAAGTCTGATGTGGAATCATCTTTTTTTGCCCTGCCACCAGGAATTATTTACATTTGTTGTAGTCAGTTTGAAATTGCTGTCATCCACTTTGTGCCAGTGTGACTGTCTGATTTGCAGCAAGGGATATTTGTGTTTGTGGAGGGATCAGTTCCCCTTAACCGAGAGCTCCTTGTCTCCAAACTGTTTCTTTCTTTCTTTTTTCTTTTTTTTAAAGAAAGTTTCAACTTGGCACTAGAGCAGAGTTTCTGTACAGGGCTTTGGAGAATCAAAATGAGAGAGAGAAAGGTGGAAATTGCCAACAGACATTTGTTAGCAATGCATCTTGTTAAGGCAACTTCTGTTGTTGGAGGTCAGTGCACACTGAGATCTCTGCCTCTGCTCCTGCTTACTCCTGCAAATCTGGACAGCTACAGTGATTTAACCGAGGAAAACCAAGTTTCCACAGATCTGAATCACAGCAGATCAATCTGTATTTTCCCTGCTGTGTAGTCATATTCTTAGCTGAAATCCCAAGTAAGGAATCTTAGTCCTGCAGATATTTCAAAGTACAAGAATCCTATACCATTGTCTAGGGTGGCTTGCATGAATGAGAGTTAAACAGCAAAACACCAGAGCAGCCAAAAGTCATCCAAGTCAGTGTTGAATCAACCTTAAATCTTGAGAGGAAGAGAGAGAGAGTGGGTGTGTAAATAACAATTAAATCTCTTCTTCACTTCATGGCTCCTCTGACAAACATAACACAAGTAATGCCCTTTCTTGTCATATTTAAAACAAATTTTATTCATGAAAATATGCTGTACAATGCACTATACACAGTTCTTTACATTGCCACATACACAAAAACTAGAATAGCACAATCAAGAAGATTACATTGCGTACAATATATGTGTGGTGAGAAATAACAGCCTGTTGAAAACCCCTAACCCCCAAAGTCTGTACAGTTATAAATAACAGGAGGAGCAAGACATGGGGGGGTTTGGAAAAGTTTGGTTTCGCCCATCCTTCTCACAGAATCTCTTGGTATAGGGCTACTCTCCTTTCTGTCGACCTGCCATTTTGATAAAAAATGCAGTCACAGATACGGTATGTGGTCCCACCTTAAGTGACCACACATCAGATTGTGTGAATTAGTTCTTCTGTGCAGGGTTGGAAAGGTAGGCATTGGGGCCACATGTGGAGTAGGGAGGTTGGGCTGGTGCGCTACTATGACTGTGCTTAATTTAGGGATCTAGATGAGCCATCTGCTCCCTTCTGCAGGATGGGTTGCAATGGAATCAATGAGAATGAAACCAGATGATAGCTAAAGGGAATTGCTCCTTATGGTGATTTTCTTTTAAGACTCAAGGAAAAAGATGGCATTCAAAATCTGGAGAAGTAACTTTTTTGCACTACAGTTCACAGAAACTGCAGTGGCCATGCTGGCTGGGGTGTTCTGGGAACTGTCCTTTTTCCCATGCACACCTGCAGAATCTTGAAGATGGAAGGCTGAGCCAAGGACAGCTCAGGACTCACACAACCTGATCTCAAAATCCACAGAACACTGTTGCTGCAGAACACAGGTGGCTAGGCCAGCAAGACACATTCTTGCCCATTCACCCAAATCAGTTATATTGCCTATTATTTAAAATTTAAAATAGGAAATGAGCTGGCCTAGAAGCATGCCCTTCTGCTTGGAGATTCTGTCCCTATTCCATACTATCTAGCATGCTGGATTGTGTGAGTGGGAGGGATTTTGCACATCCCTTCTGTGGCATCCTTTTCTTTCCTTGTTTAAGTGACTTTAGATAAGCCTCGGCAATGAAAGCAGGCTATATTAAGAACTGTCTGTGTTAAACAAGGAGTTGGGCAAAGAGTTTTCAGGAAAGGAAGGGGGATACTCATGAATCCCTGGTTACCTACACTGGTGTAAAGTGATTGCATGATGGAATCAAACCAGTGTAAATGACAGGAATATTGGTTCTTTTGAGGAAACCATTAGCCAATACACAGCAAGATAGGTGACATGAACGGTAGCCTTTTCTAGTAAGAATGATCACCTTCCAGTCTGAGAGCAAATTTTCACTGCCAAAATAAAAAGAGCATTGCTAAAAAAATTTCATTGCTCCCCCTTGAAAAAGTGCAAAATTCTGAAAAGGAAATAGAATATTTCCTTTCTATAGGTTTAAAATGAATTGTATATTTAGCAAAGAATGTTTAATTGGCTGCACTAAAGAAGCAATAATTTGGCTCTAATGAAAACTGAGGCCACATTGTGCTTCTTGATCATGGCTGCTGCCAACTGGGGCAGTGAGATAGTGGTGTCACTGCCATTACCAACAATTTAATGGCCAGGAAATGTTTTTTGCCTGGCACAGAATCACTGAGTCAGAAGACCAGGCAGGTGACATGCATGGTTCTAGGACTGTCAGCCACTCACTGTTTGAGGTGTGCAAGGCTGAGGATGAAGGATTAGACCATCATGTTTCACCGAGAATGCCAGGAAGTGGGAAAGGCCACCCTAAGCCCTGGGTGATACATAGTAACCAGAAGGACTGAGGGACCACCATGTTAGCAGAATCCACATATGTTTGCCAACTTGGCTACCCATGCTGAAACTGTTGCTAAAGATTTAGAATCCTCAAACAAGGAGGCAGGGAGATCAATAAACCACCATCTCCATTTCAAAGGCAACAACTATGTCCACATGTCCCTGAAATGTCCCATTCCTCATCAGTTGAGTCTGAGTTTGATTCCCTTGGATTTTTTTTAGATTACTTGCCACCATGCTTCCTTTTTTGCCATGTATTCTACCGTCCCCAACTGGGAGACACTTTTCTCACACACACAAACACACACACACACACACCTATCCTTTTTTTTTACTCCTGCACTTGTGGATGCTGAAAATGGCTCCCTGGTGTACCTTTGCCCAGACCTTGCTCAATCTCTCCCAGCCTGCTGGCACTGTACTGCACTTCCACAAAAGACAGTATAAACACGACGCTTAGCAAATGTGACGCTATTGCACATAACAACGACCCCACAGTTCACACACCACAAAGATGGCTGAGCAAAGAGGGCATTTCCTGGGAGTGGACAATGTGGTCCACCATATTATTTGGTGAGATGGCATGGGAGGGTTCTCCTCTTTATCTGTCTCCACAAAAGGGTAAGGGTAAGCAGCTAAGGTGCTACAATAGAGTTGGATGAATGGGGTGACTGGCTGCCTTTTGCACCTTTTCTTCAGTCTTCCTGTGCAGTAGATGTCGGAGTCCTAATAACTGGGGGGGGGGGGGTTTAAGCCCCTTGAGACTTCCACAAGCATGGTGTGGTTATTCCAGTATGGGTCAGAACTGCTTAAAATTCAGCTTCGTTCCATGGCTACTTTCCTGTTCAATTTGCCACATGCATAACTGCAAACAGAAGTGGCTGTAGTGATCACCAGTTTGCTTGTGCATCTGCTAGGGTGCCCATCTGACCTCTCCACCTCTCCATAGACACTTCCAAGTTTTCAGTAGGTGCACCATAAATGGCCTGTCTATTTCATGCAGCAGTAGTTTAGCCCTTAGAAGTGAGGCTACACTGAGACTGTCACTACAGTTCACAGTTACAGGAGTCTGAACTATCTCAGTTCCATCCTGTGGAATCCTGGGATCCATGGTTTAGTGAAATGCTTAGAATTATTTTTTAAAGAGATTGTGTGCATTCCCCTGGCCTAGAGCACTACGTATATGAATAGGTCTAGAACTGCAGCCTAAATGGAGGCAGATATATCCTTAAACATCAGGGGAAAGACTTCTCATTCTTTAACAAAACAGTCCTCCAGGCCAGAAAGCTAGCTCTGGAACTGTTGAACCTGATTGAGTGTTTTTGTTAAATAAGTTTGGCAAACTGAAATCATAAAAGGAATTCAAAAGTTGGATGAAATAATTAGAATGATTAAAAAAAAAAACCCAAAATCATTCATCAAAAATCATTAATCAATTATAGCTAAAACCAAACAAAATGAATTCCAAGGAATTAGAGTATATTAAATTCAATCAATCCCCAGCAGTGTAAACATTTATGTTAACTGAATTAATTTTATTTTATTTCTCTCTCAATTTTTTCAGGATGTGCCTGATATGGATCTATATGAAAGAGTAATCAAACATTAATCAAACTCATTCTGTCAATCTCAGAAGGAAAAGAGGTTTACCAACTTTTGTTCAAGAATACTATTCCATGCTGTAGCAGAATCAGAGGTTAGAAAAGTGGTGAAGTTTGAGAAACTACAACTCCCAGAAAACCCAAGCCAGGATAGCCATGCAGTTAAGTATGGGATATTCTGATGTTGTAGTCCAAAAAGATAGCTCTTTCAAGCTCTGAGGATAGTATGCTCCACTGCTAATAGCTTTCAGAAACCTCACCCAGGTAAGCAGCACACTGTAATTCAGGGGAGATAGCATAAATAATTCTTCAAAATAAAAAGTTTAAAATGTATAAGTAGGGAAGGTTGATCCTATCCTTGGATAGATTGTGAGTCATTCCTGTAGATTGAGTTCCCCTTCCTGTGGGTTGATTTTGGTTCACTATCTATAATGTTTAAGTTGGCACAGGACTGGCTCTTTGGTTCCGTAAGATCCAGATTCCCCCACCAGCACAATCAATGGTCATGCTCATGCGGGATTCTGGACATGATAGTCCAAAAAAGTAATTTTTCAAAGCTCTGAAATCTGATGCTAAGGCTATGCTTGTTCATTTTGAAGGAACATCTTTCTCTGACACTCTTGAGACACACAGTAAAAGAACTAGAAGACTGGGGGGAAATTGCACATGTTGTGGAACAGGGCAAGCGTTCTCTTTCAGAATGCTGAGATTGTGCCAGCTGCTTTCCAGAGCTCCTCTCCAATCAGAAGACCTTCTGCCTTTCAGGGTAATTTCTCATATTAATGTCTCATATTAACCCTATCCAGCTGTAGATTATGTAAAATGTATTCCAACACGTATACAGGGTGGCAGGTTAGGGGAAGTTGCATGAGTGAAAACTCTGTTTATGATGGGTCTTCTTCAGAAACAAGCCACATTATAACATTGTGAACTGTAGATATGTAGACCACAAATTTGTGAAAGGCAGTCATGTGACCGATGGAACAAGTTTGTTTTCTGCTCCTTCAGATGGCAGGACCTGAGTCTATAGATTTAAATTATAAGGATGTTTCAACAAAACATGGGGAGGGGGAGTCATGATGGTTAGATCTATGGGACAGTGGAACAGATTATCTCAGAAGGCATTTGACTTTCCTTCACTGGAGGTTTTTAAACATAAGTTGGATGAGCATCTGGCAGATATTCAGCTGGGTTTAGCTGGGTTTTCCTGCATTGGTTCAATTCAAATCTACATTTCTGTGATTCTAAAGACTGCCTTGGGTTGTGTTCTTATCCTGGACAAGACATGAAAAGCAGTAGATGTTCACTGATACATATCTGCATCCTTATTGCACTTCAAAATATACATCCAATTTAAAACATACCCCAATTTGCAATGCAGATACAGTCATATGAAAAAGAAAGTACACCCTCTTTGAATTCTATGGTTTTACGTATCAGGACATAATAAACATCTGATCCTTAGCAGGTCTGAAAATTAGGTAAATACAAACTCAGATGAACAACACAACATGACATATTACACCGTGCTATGATTTATTTAACAAAAATAAAGCCAAAATGGAGGAGCCATGTGTCAAAAACTAACCCTTCTGCTTCCACAGGAATTAAGAGGCTAAATAGCAGCCAGGTGCTGCTAACCAAATGCCCTTGAGTAATTGATCATCAGCAAGTGTGACAATTTCTATAAAAGCTCAAGTTTTAACAGTTTGCTGGCCTGGAGCATTAAGGGTGAGTTAACACAATGCCAAGGAGGAAACACATCAGCAATGATCATAGAGAAACAATTGTTGCTGCCCATCAATCTGGGAAGGATTATAAAGCCATTTCCAAATAATTTAAAGACCATCACTCTACAGTGAGGAAGATTATTCACAAGTGGAAAACATTCAAGACAGTTGCCAGTGTTTCAAGGAGTGATGTCCAAGCAAATTCACCCCAAGGTCACACTGTGCAATGCTCAGAGAAATTGCAAAAATCCCAAGTTATATCTCAGACTCTACAGGTCTCAGTTAGTGTGTTCAATGATAAAGTTCATGTCAGTACAATTAGAAAAAGACTAAACAAGTATGGTTGGTTTGGAAGGGTTGACAGGAGAAAGCCTCTTCTCTCTAAAAAGAATGTGGCAGCATGACTTAGGTTTGCAACGTTGCATCTGGACAAACCACAAGACTTCTGGAACAATGTCCTTTGGACAGACGAGACTAAAGTGGAGATGTTTGGCCATAATGCACAATGCCACGTTTGGCAAAAACAAAACACAGCATATCGGCACAAACACCTCATACCAATGGTCAAGCATTGTTGTGGAGGGATGATGATTTGGGCTTCTTTTGCAAACCCAGGGCCTGGGCACCCTGCAGTCATTGAATTGACCACGAATTCCTTTTTATACCAAAGTATTCTAGACTCAAATGTGAGGCCATCTGTCCAACATCTAAAGCTTGGTTGAAGTTGAGTCATGCAACAAGACGATCCCAAGTACAACAGCAAATCTAGAACAGAATGGCTGAAAAGGAAAGGAATCAAGCTGTTGCAATGGCCCAGTCAAAGTCCAGACCTAAACCTGATTGAAATGCTGTGGTGGGACCTTACGAGAGCTGTGCATAAACAAATGCCCGCAAATCTCATGAACTGAAGTAACATTGTAAAGAACAATGGGCCAAATTCCTCCACAATGGTATGAGAGACTGATAGTCATATCGAAAATGATGACTTCAAGTTATTGCTGCTAAAGGTGGTTCTACAAGTTACTGAACCATAAGGTGTACTTAGTTTTTCACACATGGCTTCTCCATTTTGGCTTTATTTTTGTTAAATAATTCATGACACAAGTGTAATATGTCGTGTTGTTGCTCATCTGAGGTTGTACTTACTTAATTTTCAGACCTGTTAGAGACCAGATGATTTTTATTATGTCCTGCTACATAAAACCATAGAATTCAAAGAGGGTGTACTTTCTTTTTCACAGAAGTTGTATCAACCAGGCACCCAGAAGCCCCTTCTGTATTCACGTAACTTTTTTCCTTGCATGTAGCTATTTCTAAGCCCAAATGATGTTCCTTTTTGTTTACCACAATGCTTATATTTTCCTTTCCCCCCCAATTTAACTAGGAAAAGGAAAATATAAAAATTCATTTAAGTATCTTGAGATGAAGCAGGGTGTAGCTCTATCTCTGATATTTGGTATATATGTTTTTATTATTTTGATAAAACTTTGGGTGTATTGAGGTCAGATTAATTCAATGGGAGAAATTTAAAGCACCAGTTCTGAAAATAAATGTGTATGTAATCCTTCTAGGAAAAAAATCAGTGGGACAAAAGAAAATATGACACGTTGGTGGTCGCACCATGTGTTTCAATCTAAACATGTACCAGTCATATAGAAGGCTGGAGTGACATATAAGGAGCAACATAAAATAAGAAAACTCGTGGTTGGTTTGAACTAAGTCCCAGAATCAATACTTGGCACCCCACTCACAAAAATCCACTTAACAGGAGATGGGAAAGACCTCTCGTTGAGACCCTAAAAAGGAGCTGCCAGTCAGGGTAGAAAATACTGGGCTAGATGGACAGTCTGACCTGGTCTAAGGCAACGTCTTGTAGTACTCCAAGGTGTGTTCTGTAATTCACTCTTTTTTTGGCACCTGTCTCCTGGCAGCATCTTTTCGTAAGAGCAATTTGTTCTTGGATGCAGATTGGATAGCCTTTGTCAATCTGGGACCCTTGGACTCCATCACCCATCAGCCACAGCTAGCATGGCCAAAAACAAACAGATGGGATTTGTCATCCAAACAATATAAAGAACACAATGTTAGAGAAGCCTTTGGCACATGCATAGCCATTTTGATCTTTGCACTGAATTCCCCCTACAACACAGTTTCCATAGGGTACATAACCTCAGCTCCTCTAGATGCTATGGACTAAAGCACCCATCAGCTCTGCCAGCATGTTTAACGGTAAAAGATGATGCGAGGCACAAGGTTTCCTATTGGACTTGGGCAGCTCAATCATAGAGTCTTAGAATCATAGAGTAATTGACCTGGAAGGGGCCTATAAGGCCATCATGTCCAACCTCCTGTTCAGTGCAGGAATCCAAATCAAAGCAGATCTGACAGGTGGTTGTCCAATTTTCCCTTGAATGTCTCCAGCATTGGAGCACTCACCATTTCAAGAGGTAACTGGCTCCATTGTTGTACTCTTCTACCAAGATGTTTTTCCTGATATTTAGCCCAACTCTAGCTTGAGCCCATTATTATGTGTCTTGCACACTTGGATGATCAAGAACAAATCCTGCCCCTGCTCTGGATGACAGCCTTTCAAATATTTGAAAAATGCTATAATATCTCGCCTCAGTCTTCTTTTCTCAAGGCTAAACATGTCCAATTCTTTCAATCTTTCCTCATAGGGAGGAAAGATTTAAACACATAGGTCTGCAGCTTTGGCATTTACTTTTATCTCATGTAATGCTTATATTTGGTCTGGCATCCTAGAAAGCAGTCCAATTCTGCAACATTAAGAATGGGGGATCCATGGTCTTCTAGATATTGTTGGACTCTAATTCCTATGAACCACAGGTTTCCCAATACTGTGGTGGAGTCATTACATGCTCAGAGGAAAGATTCCAGGAAGATAGTGCAGTTGCAGAACTAGTATTGCAACTAGGTGCTAAATTTTTTGAGAAGTGGCCATGGGGAGGGAGATTTAAGCCTTTTAGGTATCTGGCTGTGAAGCTAGAGGTTAGGAGTTTGATTCCTCACTGTGCTTCCAGGGAGAAGAGCCTTGGGCTTTCAGCCTTGGGCCTTGGGCAAGCTGCACGGTCGCAGATCACCCACAGAAGAAGGGAGTCCACAACTTCCGAGTATTCTCCACCTAGAAAACACTGGAAAGGGTTGCCATAAGCCAGAATCAACTCGATGGCATGCAATTTTTATTTATTATTACTCAAGTGGTCCTGATTTGAAAATGAAAAATAATATAAACCTCAGCTGTACACTAAGCATTTAATGTAGTGTGTTGTTTAATCCATAGGACGGTTCTGAACTGGATCTAGAATTGTAGATGGCAACCATACTCAACCTGACCAACATGCTCTCCTCTCAAAACCATAAGCCTAACCCAAGACTTGGGGTGATCGGGGAGTAGGAGTAGGAACTGTCTAGTGGCTAAATTTTAAAGAAAAGTAAAACTGGGGCTGGTGGGGGCAGTTTTGTTGGAAGACACCCAAACATGGCAAAAATTACCTAAATACTACCTAGCAAGCACAACTGGACATTATGACCAAATGTTAAATAAAATTTGGAGATATGCGTGTTCTGGTAGCTCCAGGGCTCCTGCATTAGGGCCCATGTGGACTGCATGATACCAAGAAGCCATGTGCTGCTCACTTCTGCTATGCTGTTATTTGTTGTCAAAGTCACAGCCAACCTATATAAATAACCCTAATAGAGTTTGTGAGATATTTAAGGAGATAGTTTTACCCCCAAGTGAGTTTCCATGGCCAAGCAGGGATTTGAACCCAATTTTCTAAGTGCTAGTCGAGAACTCTATCTTCTATGTCACACTGGCTGTAAAAAACCCACCAAGGAACAATCGTTTAGCAGAAAAGCATATGCTGGAGGTCTCAGATCCAACACCCGACATCTCCAGATGGGCTAGCAAAGGCCCTGAAACATTGACGAGCCTCTGGCAGCCAGTTTAGAGGGCACTGAACTGGATGGAGCAAGATTCCAACCAAGTGTAAGACATATTCATTTCATGAAGCCCCACACAACATACTACCCAAAGCCTGTACTTGTCCAAAGACAGCAAATTCAGGAAACATCTGAAACTTTGTCTGATATGGATTACATGCAGTCAAGCATTCACTGTGCAGGCTAGAAGCAGCTGCCCTTCTTATTGGAATGGAAGCATTTAAGAAAGCAAAATGGGCAGGTTCTGCCCTTGTTTGAAAATGTAACAAATGGGTAAGGCAGACAGAGCCCAAGCAGGAATTAATGATTGCCTGGCATGCAGTTGGATGGTTACCAGGGGCTTTTAAGAGCACCATGCTGCACAGTAAACTAGAGTGACCTAGCCTCCCTCTACCTGAAGGCATCGCTGACATGCATTTGCCACCACCTGCCATGGTCTCTTCTTTTAAGCTGGTTTGGCCATTTCCTCTGTTGACAGGCAGGCCTATCCTGTATTTTTCAACCTTTTCTACTTTGTTTCATCAATTCAGCACAGACTTTCTATCTTATAGATTTCTACATTGTATGGAAAGAAGTATCTCTTCCCCATTCTAGATAAGTTCGGGATTGTCACATCCAAATCTAGAATTTAGGAAACAAACTCTAGACCTTCTCTCTCTCTCTTCCCCCTCCTTCATCTCTCCATCTATCTGTATCTTGGTATGTTGCCATTTCCTCCCCTTGTTCCCATAGGTCTTTTAGTTTAGTGCAGTCCTGTTCTCATTTAAACTTAAGGGTTTGCATTAGCAACAGTAAGTGTTCATTGGCAAGACTGTGCAGTGAAGCAAAATAAATAGTAGCTGCCACTGGCCCATCTCATTCCCACCTTTCCCAATTCACCCTGCCAGTGGTGGCCATGTCAAAGCTGAGGCTACCTGTGGTCTTTGAGTATGTGTGTGAAAGAGAGAGAGAGACAGACAGACAACGAAAGACAGAGAGAATACATGCATGCAAAACTATGCACATTTGCATGCTGTAACAGGCATGCCTCAGCACATATGCCATTGTTTGTGCTATGTGCATACACATATTGTACTACCAATGTATGTGTTTCTATTGCAAGCAGAGAACACAGAAGATGCCATCCTTGAAAAAACTGGCTTTGGTCAGGTTGGCTCAATTTCTTGTCACCACTATTCACCCACTATAGTTCACAGCACTAGCTATTGGAACTAGCAGTCTATGGTACATCCCCAAAGATGGTCCAAAATGCAGGCAGTTGTACTGTTCAGCAACAGCAAAGGCATTCTACCAGTTTTCATTTCTACTAGAAGCAGGTGAAGTTAATGGGATTAATTGTCCATTCACTACCATGCCACCCCCTCCCCCAAATAATTTGCATTCTAACTACCTTGCCACAATATTTGTCTGCTGGTAAAATTCATTTCCCATTTCCCAGCTTCTGTGTAGAATAGGGATCATCTTGAAAGAAAAAGGAAGCCTGGGCTGCTGGTGGTAGATAGCATCATTGTCCCTGCTGCTCAAAACATCCCAGTGTTTCAACCTTTAAAGACCTGGTTCCTCCACACCACTGTCAGCTTCTTCCTTCCACTCAAGCATACAATAAGTATTACTGATTTTCCTTTAATCTGGTGAGTGAAACCCACAAAGATTTAATGGGCACCACTGAGCGGGGATGAACCAGAGCTCACTTGGACTAACACTGGTTTTAGTGGGCAAATATCTTGCCTGCTGACTTCATTATCACTAGTTAATTAGCATTACAAGACTGTGCAGAAAAGAAGTGCACTATATAAATAGAGAAGTACTGGCCTTTGCTGTAGGGTGCCAAGAAGAGCAAGGACTTGAGAAAAGGGCCAATCAAATTGAAGATTCATTGTAGGGACAAGTTGGGAATGGACCAATGAAAACCAAGGACTACCACTCCACTGAGGCTACCTAGGCCAAGATCAACACTTAGCAATAGTTCTAGAAAAATCTTTAGGCCATGTGGTCCCTCCTTCTGTGCAATAGTGCAGGTGCCCAGGGTGGGAGGGAGAGATGGAAGAAAAGAAGGAGGGGGCAGCAGCTCTGCAATGCCATGGCTAACTTGTGCCTATCGCACACATCAAAGACAGATCTGACGTACTGCACAATACACCTGGGCACAAGCAGGAAGTTGCTGGTACCTGTCAAAACATTTTTCTTTTACCCTACATTGTGTGTGTTTAGTGTTGTCAAGTTTAAACAGATAGCTGTAGCCTGGCTGAACAAACGAAGGCAAAGAAAATTAGAAAGGCAATGGGGATTTGGGGAGATAGAGTTTGTTTCAGGACCCCCACGCCACCTATCCTGCCAACTGGTGGGCTGGAATTGTCTGAGTGGGTTTCACCCAGGCACCCAGCTTTGATTGGTGGGCTGTGGGGCATTGGACAAAGTGGCCATGTTGAGACCATTTTGCGGTGGAAGAGCTGAGTCAAAGTTGAAATCCATCTCATCACTGTCCATAAAGTCATTGAGGATGATGGATTCCACATCGCACTCCAAGCTACCATTGAACATGTCCAAATCTAAGTCTGCTGGGAATCTGTCCTGGCCCAAAACAGGGGTGTGCATGGCTTCTGGGTAGGGTCCCTGTAAAGAATCAAGCAAACTCATGTGTGCCCCCTGGTTGTTGATGTAGGAATGGATGTGCCCATGATGAGGCATGGCCACCATGTTGCAAGTGTCACTGGGCAGGCTCATAAGGCTGATTGGAGAGGGTAAGGCACTGTTGTTGATAGGAGGGTGGTGGCTGGCTGGTGACGGGTGATGGTACAACGCACTGGTCTTCATGAGGGAATTGGAATGGGGAAGATAGGGGACCAGACCAATCTCTCCACCACCACTGCACATCAGGGCATTTTGTCGGTGGCTGCGGGGTGGCGGCCCCATGCTGTTGGCCTGTGGCATGTGCGGCTCCCCCTCTTTGTGTGCGTAGGAGATGGAAGAGAGAAGGTCCTGCAATGAGGCATTGCGGTAGGAGTTCATGGGAGCAAATGTGGCCTGCTTGTTCTCCTGGATGGTCTGCATGGGCAGACGGCGCATAAGGCTCATGGCTGGCTGGCTGTAGATGGTCCCACAGTAGGTGTTGCCTCCTCCCCCTCCCCCTCCTCCCCCTCCCCCACCTACAGTGGAGCACTTGGAGCTGAAGCTGAAGCTGGAATTCCTCTGCCGTAGAGCCCCAGCAGGAAGCGGTTGGGTGGGGCTCATGTTGTAGTTGTCCTGAAGGTCATCAAGAAGGCTTTCACCAAGACTCTCATTCAGGTTTATGGTTCCAGTGAGATCAGTCAGCCTGGGCATCTCCACAGAGCAGCGGGTGTTCAGGGAGGGGGACATGGTGCTGGATGGGCTGGGATACATCAGTGGGGAAGAAGGTGTCCCATCCTCCTCCTCCAGCTCATCAGGCTCATGGTTGGCCATGATGGGAGAAAGGCGACTACTCAGTGTGCTGGTCGAGGAGTTGGCCCGTGTCCGGAAGTCAGCCCAAGCATCATACTCTTCACTGGTGTGGGAGGCAGGGCTCTCAGACCACTTGGCTTGCTGGCCAGCTGGGCTGTCCTCTACACCACGCTCCTGAGTAGCCTGCAGTTGCTTCTTCTTGCTGGCCTTCCCCTTAATCCGGAGGAACTTGCTGTTGTTGTCCATGGAGACAGCCCGCCGACGGGGTGTCTTGCCAGTTTTGCCACCCTCGGGATTCAGCATCCACCAGGAACTTTTGCCTGTGCCTTCATTCTGCACACGGATGAAGCGGGTGTGCAGGGACAGGTTGTGGCGGATTGAGTTCTACAAATAGAAGAAACACAAAGAGGAAGAACCAATCAGCACTCAACACTTACCACATGCAGTTCCTTCTTTCCCATGGTGTTATACACAGAGAGCTTTAAAAATGAAGGCCAAGAGCCTCTTCCATCAAAACACTCATGCAACAGACTACAGCGTAAGTGGTCTGACATATTCACCAGAACCTCCTTGCACAAACAGAAGCCCTGAACGCTCAAATGGTATATTCCTTCTCATACAATGGTAAGCAGGAAATCCAGTATTACAGCAGTAATACTTGCAGTTTTCAAGTGTTCTGGTGCTGAACAGGATCCTAGGCTTCTCTGTCTGTACTACAGCTCCCAAAATTGGCCAATCAGCATAACAGTGCCCCTGGTGGCTAGATGTTCTGGGAGTTGCAATGGAAAGAAGCAAAACATTTAAGTTTTGTTCATTGGCTGTAGATTCAAGATAGGCAAAATATTTTTTTCACACAGAATAGCATGTATAAAATTCACAGTTGTAATAGGGGGAAGTCCCATGTAAGCTATTTTTAAAAGCATATATAGAAAAATGCACAGTGAATAGCTCTATGATGCCATGATGGAATAGCTACAGTCGGAAGCAGTATACCTCTACCTTGGGACAACCAAAACTGTGGACAGAGTTTATTACTTACTTGTAATTAATTATCTTTTTTCATTTATTACTTGCATGTTTTCTGTATCACATATTTAAGCTATATTTGAACAAAAAAGTGAAAGTTACTTTTAAAAAATTATCACAATGGTAACCAAGTTTTGACATTTCAACAAAGTTTCTGTAGAGTTTCCATGGAACAGGAATGTAGGATCACACCTCTTGAGCAAGCTCTGCCATTGTGAAAGCTGTGACCTCCATGAAGAAAACCTGTCCTCCACATATTCAATATCAATGTTTGTACATGCGGTAGATCCTTACATTACTTATGCATTGCCTTTGCATTATGTAGGACACCCTACTCAACTGAGGCTCAACAGGCTTTGGCTTTAAAACAGTAACTGCTATTAATTGCTTTTAAGATTTGCTGGAATCACCTGGTTGACTTCACCAGAGGAAGTGCCCGGGGTCTTTGGCTCTTTTTATGTTCTTAAACTCCATAAACTCTACTTAGTATGTCCAGAAGAAAATGGGGGCAACAATTTAAATAACAATTATATCTGCTAATTTGGGATACAGATGCACGTTTTGAAATAAAATTTAAATGAGAATATTGTACATATTACTATAGAAGGGAAAACTGATCAGGTAGACTAGAAAATTGTTCAAATAGCGAGTGTCACTCTGAACTTCGTTCCTAGTACCCCTGGTTCTCGATCATTGTGTTCCTCTGTTACTCCTTATTTCACATTCTTTCTTTGCTTCTGTCTCTCCCTCTCCTTCTCATACACATAAAGATGGCCACACACACAGGGAAGAAAGGTACATGGACAATTTATTACTTTAAAGTACACAGAGAAATGCACAGAGTGTTGTAGTGCTGCGTCCTTTGTGTGTTAACTGTGTTAACATATTACTGCACAGCTTTGCATGTCTAAAAAAAAATCACATGTACTACTACTAGTACTTGAACTTGTGTGTACTCATGCACGTTGTACGTATGTACACACACACAGCATTAGATATTTGTTGCACCAGACAAGGCAGCAACTGTTATTCAGCACCACTGGATTGAAGATGTCTGAAACATCCCTAACTATTCATTCCCAAATCAGCTTTTCAAAGGGAAGGATGGGTAGCTGCCATCTTTTTGCTTCATTTAAACCCCATGCCCTACCTGTTCAAATAGACGGGTCAACCAGCAACCCCACCAATCCCTGATGCCCCATTCAGTGGCTCAGTCACAGAAAAGGGTCTCCCATTCACAGATGAAGTTCCCTTGGAGCTTCTCACTGTCCCTGCCAGGGCTGCCTGACATCAGATAAATGTTTTGACATCATCATCATCAAAAAGTGAGTGAGTTTAAAGGTTGCAAATAGAAGAGAAAGGAGGAGTCTCATGTTTTCTCTTCACCACAAGTGATGACTTTGATTCTAATGCCTGGCAGGCAGAGGCAGCCAGCAAGAAATTCAGTCAGTGACAAGCATGGGATGCTGGGAAATTTTTGCCTTTGACCTGTGGATTACTCCTCTGCTTTCCTCCAAGGAAATTTTCCCAGGGAATGCTCAATGGGGCTTCGCACAGCTGATTAGTCCTGCAGACAATAGAAAGTGTCAAAACCCCACTGCTGCCACTGAACAGAGCTTGCAAGCCAAAGGAGGTGGGAGAACAGGCTCCCACGAACCCGCTGGGCATTAGTGACTGTGCCCCCTTGCCACAAGGGAAGAATCTGTGCTATAGAAGGCCAAAAGAAGGAGGGACTCTGCTGCCCTTGGGCTTATAAGGAGTGTGAAGCAACAGACAGGGCCAGGCACCAAAGGTTGAATTCTGATGATGCCTCTGGTCAAGGGAAGAACATGGATAATCCTTGAAACTTTCTTGCCCAATCAACTCTCCTGCTGCTCCCCTTCCTCCTTGCTGTCTGCTGCTTTTCCCCTCACCCTCCCTAAGAGATGGGGGAGAAAAGAAACAACAGGAATCACTCTAACATGGTTGGTGCAGTAGATGGAACATAAAGGGAGAGGCCAGAAAAAGACAAGGGTGACACCACTAAGAGGGAGAAGACCTGTTCACCCCAGCCAGAGCCCACAAACCAGGGATCAGCACCAGCAGAAATCTCACTGAGGACTCGGACCCAGAATGAAGCCTCATCATGTAATGAATACTCTTCTTCCCACCACGTAAAACCACCATCCCCACTAGAAGCTGCCACTAACACCAACCAAGGGGAAAGTTATTACTCACCACTGGATTGCATCAAGACCCACATAGCATAAGAAGCTAGGAAACTGGGCCACTTTAGACTGCTGGGGTCAAGATTAGATTTAGAAAATACACCCCCTGCCACACATGTATATGAGAAAAACCAAAACAAACGTGTATAAAAAGCAAACACATTAATAGGTTTTGAAGTACATTAGGAATCCCATATCTACTGGAGATTGGTTCCAAGTCCCACCCCCTCCCCGTTGATACTTAAAACCACGCTCTATATATAGCATGGTAAAAGGAAAAAGGTAAAAGGAAAAACCCAGAAAAAAAATATTTTACATGCATTACCAGAAATTGGCCACTAGAGAGCGCCAGAGTATTCATAGCACAATTTCTGACTCCCTCTAGTGGCCAGTTCTCTCTAGTGGAATACATGTGAAAATAGTTTTTTTCTGGATTTTTTTTTTCTTTTAATATTTTCAGGCTGTGGGTAAGTGAATCAGTGGATACTGATACCGTGGATAAGGAAGTCCTATTGTAGTAATCTTCCCCTTGCAGGGAGTTTATCTCAGATGGGGAACAACTGAGCATGTGACACACATACACACACACTTTGCCTACCTACAGTCTGGAGTAATTGGATCCCTGGTACCACCTCAAGATTAAGGATGTGAAGAACCACTTACAAAATGTGTTATTTTCACTGATTCTGGCAGTCTCAACATGTTGAGATACCTTGAAGAGGAATGTTCAAACTTCTCAACGTTTACTGCCTCCAGTACAAGGCCATTTTATGGTGCAGCTCTGCAGTTATCACATATGGACTACGCACAAATTGGTGTCTTTTCCCATTGAGAAGCAAAGCACAAAAGCACAGTCAGCTCAACTACTGTTCAAAAGGATACAAACAGCGCCTCCACAGCTTCTCATCCTCAAACGTCCATGCCATAAGGCAGCAGCCATTCTAGTTTTGTGCAATTCCACACTTGGTGCAAAAAAGGGGTATGATGCTAATACACTAACTTTTGTCAAGAGTGCCAGAAAATAGCTCACCCTCTCACAGATGAGAAGAAGAATGTACTGATTCCCAGTCCTCATGCGCAAAGATGACACACAAACAACGTGTAAGAACAGTACTAAATATTTACATCTCTAGTCAGAACTGTGGCAGCTCATCTCTATTTCATTCCCCCACATATACAGATCAGGTCTGGATTTTAGGTCAAGTGAGGTTGGTCACTGTCATAGGAGGGTGGGCTCAACCAAGGAAGGATTATGCTTTCCAGCTGTGGTTTGGGGGCAAAATAAACTTAACTTTCCCCACAGGTTTGATAGAAAAATAAAATGAAATAATCCACAGGAGCATCCTTTTGGAAGAATAAAAAGATAAATTTCTCCTGTGTCTTCGGGATGAATTGCACATCTGCTTCATACCTCAGTCTTCCACTTCTGCACAATGGGAGCATTTAGCATCGCACGAGATGTAGGAAATGCAACATGTGCCATGCTTCAAAAATGAATTATGCAAAAGAATTTACATGCCACTGCTTATTCTGAATTCATTCATTCACTTCCTCTAAACTGTGGCAAGGAGCTATAGTGGCCAGTCCTTGGGCCCTAATCCCTGATTGCAGAAATACCATCCCGCTCAGCCCCACACCAACCTCTGACACTACACTAGGCATTGATCTCCTCTCTTTCTTTCACCTTTGCCTCTCTAGGGACTAGAAGCAGGCACAGACATTTTAAAATGAAAAACATGGGGCTTCTCAGAACACAATACTGTTCTTGCATGGTGGCTGAGCATTCAGAGTGTTGTAGTTCAAAAAAGAAACTACTTCAAATTCTCTTCACAAGATTTGCTGGTGAGTCTGTACCAGATCTTGTTTTGATGAGACCCTCTGGAGAGCACAGAGCCTGTTGGTTACAATTCTGAATGCTGTAATGCTGAAAAGTTTTTTTTCTAAAAAATCTGTGCACTGTAATATAGAAAACACACGGCAGCCTGACAAAGGCAGTGTGGGTGGTAACAGAACTGGGAGTATAATGAATTAAGAGGCTGGTTGTGTGGGTTTCCCCATGCATACATGTACACACACCCAGAGAGAGAAACTGTGCCTAATTTAGAGATCTGTGGAACTCCAAAGATGACACCTTCTCGCCTCTTAGCAGATGCTGGCTCGATAACAGGAAAAGAGATGACTGTTCTTCTTTCCCTTTGGGACTGGGAACGTAATCCATTAGGGTGAGGGCTGAATCCAATGATCAAGCCCTTGCACAGCCAGAGGGAAGGCATGAAGCAAGAAGAGGAAGGCAATCCCATCACAGCCTGGCAAGAGAAGCCGGATGGCTGAGGAGTCTGCAGAGCGTCGGTGCGGTGCCATGCCTTTGTCCAGAAGCATACTAATGAACAGGCGAGGAAGTTACAGGCCCCATATATCATATTATGTAATGGCTTACTTCTCTGCACTTCATTTATTTGGAGATTGCTCGCAGGCTGGCACTTTGCCAGCAGCCACCAAATCCAAGTCTACAGAAATCAATCTCGCGCTGACTGATTAAGCCGTGTTTAGAACTAATTGCTCCTTCGTGTGTGGGGAGAATAAATTATGGGCTTTCATCTCAGCATCTTTAAAAATGCAGTGGCAGGTAGGGGCTGGCTGTTTAACCCCTTCCATCCTGCGGCTCAGCACTCACAGACTTGCCTACTATGGCAACACACCGGTTGTGTTGCCATACCAGTGTTTTGGAAGCGGGGAGCACACACAGCCTGGTGAACAGCACCTGTTTTAAAGCAGGACTGCAGAACTGTTGGCTCTCCAAATGTTTTAGACTTCAGCTCCCAGTTAACATGCATGGCTGCTAGGAGGGGGCCATGGGTACTGTAGTCCAGAATATGGAGGATCAAAGACTCTGTTCTAAAACTGTTCCCCAGGGTTAGAAATGCAACAAATATTCACAAAATTCCTCTTTCTTGGTGATTTTCCAAATCTTGCCATGCTGGGACTCTCCATGGAGTATCAACAAGATTTCTCAGCTTTCCATGAAAATGAACATTCCTTTTACTATATTTTTTGCTTTTCACCCATTCTTCTGTGCAAGAAACTGCCTAATTCTGCACTGCTTAGCACCCTTCCAGTGAATCCTGTCCAGGAAAGATGGCATTCTGTGTAGGGATTGTAATCATGCTGCACACCTTGGCATTTTTTCCAGGAAAAAAAAATTCCACAAAATATCTAAGAAATCCTGGGATATATCCATGGGGATATCTTGGACAGAAAAATCTTTTTCTCACTGAAGGGAAAAAGTGATCCACCCTGTCCCTGTTCAGTTTCTCTAAAACAGCAAGAGGCTGTGAGACCCACATGCTTTCCCAGACCCCAGCTCTTTTCTATAAGGCTATTTGAGGGCTTGATTCCCCGCACCCATGCCAAACCTCCTGCCAGCAGGAGGGGAACAATGCCATCCTTTCAGGGCACCACAAAAGAGCCTGGCACGTAACTCATTAGACTGTTGTCCACCCAGGCCAGTACTGTCTACTTCAAGTGAGAGCACTTTCAGATGTTCTGAACTGCAAATCCCATTAGCCTCCACGACCATGGCAAATAATAAGGGAGAATGGGAGATGTAGTCTAAACACCTTTGGGTCCTTTTTTTAAGGATAAAAATATTGTACTAGGATCTGGAAGCTGGCAGCCATTGTTTCCTGGCCTTGATAAGAAATGGTTAATCATATGAAGGAAGTGAAGGGGGTTGTCACAAGGACAAATCTTGTGCAGATATCCTAAATAGAGGATGGTGATCCACAACTGGCTACCAGGGTGGCATAACTTCCTTCTGTTTTAATGACTGTGTGAGACAGAAAAGGGTTTTACTAGTATTTCATCATGTTTCTCTGGTGCTTTTTACTTTTCTGTCCCTGCCTACAGTCACCACTGACAGAAACATGAAATTTTATTTTATCTGGGTTGGCGGGGTGGGGTTCCTTCAGTCACACGAACCTCATTTTTAGCAGCTGCCTCAGGGCTTGTCTGAGCAGATGATGCAGGAAGCGGGTGCCAGCAGACAGAGGCAAACAAGGGCAGGAGTGGAAACACAGGAAGGTGTACCCGTCCCTTCCCTGTCCTGAAATTGTCCAAGAATCAGAGGCCAGAGATGGCAAATATTTTGGATTTTGAACAGCATCTCCCAGGATTCCAGTATAGCCAACGGCCATGTTGGCTGTGGGATTCTAGGAATTTTAATTCAAAAAACCCCAACTGTTTTTTCTTCCTCCCAGAGGTGGAAGGAAGACATTGATCAAAATGGCCTTACAGCTCTGGCTCAAGCTCTTAAAGCTCACACACATTTGCTTTTTGAAGATGATTTTTTTTCTTACAAACTAAAACATTCTTTTGTTTCAAAGGATTTGGCATCAAAGATGCACAGGCTTCATTTAGCACAAACAGGAATTGAGAATAGCTGGCCCAGGCTTCTAAGAGAAACACAGGGAGGAGGGAAATGTATTCTCCAATTCCTTCTTCAGTCAGGCCTACCTGCCCTCCAGACCATGGGCTACACATGTGTAGGTGTGTGGAAATTGCTGGCACATATTCATCAGCTCAGAATAGGGGAGAATCAGGAATGCTCAGCAGTTCATGCTCATTCCCAGTGGATGTACCAGAAAAGCAACTGCAGAGTTGGGGCTGATGAAGACAGCAAGGTTTATCAATTGCATGGAAGAAGCCAATTTGTGCTTGGCATTGCATTTCCCATACCAAAAGATCAAAAAGCTTTGCTTCTTAAAGGTAGCCCTTGAAAGTGCACCCATCCTGAGGATGGGGTGGGATGACTTTGCATTCACAAAATCACAACACAATTAATTTTTCTTTCTGGATTTATCGGTAAGCTCTTTTGGGGAGCCTCACACTGACTCCAAAAGAAGCAAGAGGGACAGAGTAAGCCCACTATCTTCATTGCTCCCTGACTTTGCTCCAACAGAACCCTCTAGCCGTTCATTGTGTGCTGTCAGCTGTGACACGGACACATGAAGGCATAAACGAACAACCTCATTTCCATGATCTTTGCTGGATATGAGCAGTGACCACACAAGGGGAATACAAGGATCCCTCAAGGGTTTTAAGCTGAGGCTGCCTGGGCTACTTTTAATTTCCTGGAAAATGACCAAAGCTCTTTGGTCATACACAGTAGGGTACAGGAGTCAGTACTCACAGGGTGCTCAGATTGTTGGGACTTACTGATTAGCACAGATGATGGCACTTAGATTGGTTGCTCTTTCAGACTTATCCATTTGTCTGAATGCAATTGCAGTCCCCATTGCTGAAGAAAGTGTGGATTTTCCCACCAAAAGGGAACCCTCTTTTTACACCAGTATAGTACAACTGGTAAAAATCTCTATGGTGAATGGTTGTAAGAGTTATGCAACTTGGCACAAAATGACAATGCCGATGTCTTAACTTATGACAACTTGCCGCTTGACTGTTATACCAATTTGTTGCACTAACTGGCATAACTAACAGCATTCTGGCCCATATATTTTTGAAACTTTACTGAAATTTTAGGTTGCCAAAACACATTTACAGTGGTGCCTCACTAGACGATGTTAATCCGTTCCGCGAAGATCGCTGTCTTGTGAAAACATCGTCTAGCGAAGCGCGTTTCCCCATTGGAATGCATTGAAATCTCTTCAATGCGTTCCAACAGAAAACCCGTCGTCTTGCGAAGATCGTCCATAGGGAAGCATCGTCTAGCGAGCGCGGGTCCCCATTGGAATGCACTGACAGCTATTGACCGCTAGTCAATGCATTCCAATGGGGAAGACTCGTCGTCTAGCGAAAATCGCCCATAGGACACCATCGTTTTGCGAAGCGCATTAGCAATCGCAAAAAGCCATCGTCTAGCGAATTCCTCGTCCTGCGAGGCAATCGTCTAGCGAAGCACCACTGTACTTTGAAATAAACCTGCCCTAATGATGAAAACTGCTAGCATGGGTTTGTTGACAATCGGGAAAGTGTTTTTCTTTGGGAAAATAAAAGCCTATAAAATATTGAGCTGGTAGTCTAATTCTCCTTAGGGACTTATTGTGTCTCTCTCTTTCCTTTTCTCGGGCGTCCTCATTTCTCTGTTGAAGTGAAACACACTAACTACTACACTAGCCTTTGTCAGCTCACTTTTCTACAGCCAAAATCCAAATGAGTTTTTATGCCAGTGCAATACAATTTGCCTAGTTCACAACTTGCCAAGCGAAAGCAAATGCCTATGCTAACTTTTTCACTTGTGGCTAGTTGCCAGTGAGATTTACACTAAATGCATTAGGCTGCTAAATACAACTGATAGGATTTAGAAGGACTTCTGCTGTGCCCAACTGAGTAGTGTGCTACACAGTGTTGCTCTTTGGGGTAGGTGTAGAAAGGACATGGCTTTCTAGATTTTTGACTCTTCTTAAAGTGTAGGTGGGTATAAAGATTCTTATGAAGATTGCCTGCCTTTCAAAATGTATCACTATTTTAAAAAAAAGCTGTAACACCCCTTTCCTCCAGGTAGCCCACTGCTTACCCTGCTTCACCGAAAATAAGGCCTAACCTGAAAATAAGCCCCAGTAGGATTTTTCAGGATGCTTGTAATATAAGCCCTACCCCAAAAACAAGCCCCAGTTAAGTGAAACCCTGCCCTCCACCATTGTGCAGCACTGTGCAGCAACCAGAAGAAGATGACATGATTGTATTTGAATAAATGTAGATTGTTGTATAAGAAAATAAAATAAAACATCCCCTGAAAATATGCCCCAATGCATTTTTTGGAGCAAAAATTAATATAAGACCCTGTCTTATTTTCGGGGAAACACGGTAAGTATAGGGATAAGGCTACTGTGTGAAAACTTACGTGGAGAAGAGAGAGAGAGAGAGAACAACTGGAGTAATTCTAATGGAGATCTACATTCAAATTACAAAACTGACGTGGGGAGGCACAAATGCTTTTCAACTAGGACTCACATGAAATGAAGCAAAGTTTATTTTTTAAAAAATCTGTAGAATAATGGAATTTGACTTAACATCTCAACTAGAGATGGGCACAAATTAAAAATGAATCTCCAAATTTGTTCAAAAAATAGCTAATTCATTGATTCACATTTGTACAAATCAATGCCCCCAATGAATATGAATCAATGAATTTTTAGCAATTTATGATTTGTTAATTTGTTTGGGGCCCCCAGGTAGCTAGATATACCAAAATTGCAGGGAAGCTTCCTCTGACTCTCCTCTACAATTCTTCCAACTTTGGTGAATATTGGTCTTGGATGTCCAAGTTATACATCCACAAAGAGCCCCCCTCCAGGAAAGTTCCCCCCAGGCACCTAGAGACACAAAAATCACATAGAGGCTCCCCATGCCTCTCCTCTACAATCCCTCCACGTTTGGTGAAGATTGGGTTTCCCCAAGCCAGCTGCTAAAGGGCAATTTCCTCGGGGGACCCACTTTGTCGGTGTATACCATAATTTTCCATGTATAAGATGACCCAATGTATAAGATGACCCCCACTTTTCCAACCCCAAATAAGAAAATTGATAGCTGCTTTCCCCCTCCACTTCCTAAGCCCCGCAAAAGCAGGATCAAAGGGCTGCGGAAGTGGAGGGGGAAAGTAGCCATGAAAGGGCTGGAGGATCAAATTTGACCTTGATGAATCACAAATCAAAACAAATCACCATTTTTCTGATTCGTGCCCATCTCTAATGTTAACCCTTTCCAGACTGCCTTCTAAATATCTGATAATAAATGGACCGTTTTTTAAAAAATTATGTGAATTTCAAAATACTTGAGGCTAATATCCTGGTCAATATTTATGTGTGCAGAGCTCCTCTGCAGAAGCTGCTTCAGCAATGCTGAGGCTGGCCATGTGCTAGATCATGCACAACTAGTACGCTGTTAGACCACCATGTAACACATAAATATTTAATGAGATACTGGTCTGAGGACCTCAGTACATTTTTTACTACAGTACACCTTTAAGTTGTTGCTATTTTCAGTCATCTTAATTTTAACAGCATACATAATTATAACAATTAGGACATTCTAAATCCAAATAGATACAATTCAATCAGCTACAAAAAGCAGATACAATTTTTTAAAATTACATTTCTCTTAGTTCTGTTTTGACTTCCATCTAGCACCTGATCTGTGCACTGCAACTTAGTAAACACCTCTATGTTTGCAAGGACTGTTAAGGAAGAAGAGTTCCAAACCTGGCTGTTTAGGCAAGCCTTCCCTCCAGCCACTACTTGATTTACTTTTTTCTCTTCCATCTTGAGTATTGTCTATTGATGTGTTATATTGTTCTTATTTTAAATTGTGTTATATTATATGCTGTTAGCCGCCCAGAGTAGTCAATTGACTAGATGGGCGGGGTAGAAATTCAATAAAAAAAAAATCTCTTACCATTTTACTGCCAACTCAACATTAAGACAAAATACAAAGTTATCTGTGTTTAGACATAAGAAAAAAAATCCCAAGTCCAAATTAGTGTAAAATCTTTACCAAGCCTCCCAAAAGAGGTTCAAAAAAAGTATCAGTTTTCAGATGTATCAGACTACAACTCCCATCACTCCATTCCACATCGCTTCAAGCATGATGTCACAAAAAGCAGGTTTAGAGGGGATCCCAGTAGGGTAAAGAAATTAATGACCTGATGTTGAACCATGGCCTCTTCATGTCTAAAGCCTTTTGATGAAATGGGATTTGCTTTACCAGTCATACTGGCTGGGAATGACGGGAGTTGAAAGGCCAACAACATTCGGAGGGTTGGGGATCATGTGGCCCTCTAAAAGCCATTGGCCTTTCAACTCCCATCAGTCCCAGCCAGCATAACCAATAGTCAAGGATTTGGGGCTTTGGAGACAATTTAGCTCTGTGGTTTAGGCATCTGCCTATAGAGCCAGAGGTTGGGAGTTCAATTCCCCATTGTGTCTCCTTGACAGGAGTTGGCTTGATAATCCATACGGTCCCTTCCAGCTCTGCAGTTCTAAGATTATTAGATTATAATGTCTAGAGAGTCATACATCCCCCAGATCCACTTTAGCAAATAAAGGTGATGATTTCAGGTTAATGCAATAAAAGAGCAAGTAAGGGAGGAGTTATCCTTCCTTCCTTGTTGTTGTTGTTTAGTCGTTAAGTCGTGTCCGACTCTTCGTGACCCCATGAACCAGAGCACACCAGGCCCTCCTGTCTTCCACTGCCTCCTGGAGTTTGGTCAAATTCATGTTGGTAGCTTCGATGACACTGCCCAACCATTTCATCCTCTGTCGTCCCCTTCACCTCTTGCCTTCACTCTTTCCCAACATCAGGGTCTTTTCCAGGGAGATTTCTCTTTTCATGAGATGGCCAAAGTATTGAAGCCTCAGCTTCAGGATCTGTCCTTCCAATGAGCACTCAGGGCTGATTTCCTTCAGAACAGGACAGGTTCGATCTCCTTGAAGTCCAGGGAACTCTCAAGAGTCTCCTCCAGCACCACAATTCAAAAGCATTAATTCTTTGGCGGTCAGCCTTCTTTATGGTCCAGCTCTCACTTCCATACATCACTACTGGAAAAACCATAGCTTGGACTATGCGGACCTTTGTCGGCAAGGTGATGTCTCTGCTTTTTAAGATGCTGTCTAGGTTTGTCATCGCTTTCCTCCCAAGAAACAGGCGTCTTTTAATTTTGTGGCTGCTGTCACCATCTGCAGTGATCATGGAGCCCAAGAAAGTAAAATCTGTCACTGCCTCCATATCTTCCCCTTCTATTTGCCAGGAGGTGATGGGACCAGTGGCCATGATCTTAGTTTTTTTGATGTTGAGCTTCAGACCATTTTTGGCGCTCTCCTCTTTCACCCTCATTAAGAGGTTCTTTAATTCCTCCTCACTTTCTGCCATCAGAGTGGTATCATCTGCATATCTGAGGTTGCTGATATTTCTTCCGGCAATCTTGATTCCGGCTTCGGATTCATCCAGTCCAGCCTTTCGCATGATGTATTCTGCATATAAGTTAAATAAGCAGGGAGACAATATACAGCCTTGTCGTACTCTTTTCCCAATTTTGAACCAATCAGTTGTTCCATATCCAGTTCTAAGTGTTGCTTCCTGTCCCACATATAGATTTCTCAAGAGATAGATAAGGTGGTCAGGCACTCCCATTTCTTTAAGAACTTGCCATAGTTTGCTGTGTTCCACACAGTCAGAGGCTTTTGCGTAGTCAATGAAGCAGAAGTATATATTTATTTATTTATTTATTTTATTGGATTTCTACCCCGCCCATCTAGAGCAAAGGTCTACTCTGGGCGGCATTACAAATTTAAAAACAGTTAAACCAATAAACATGCACTATAAATCCAAGATGGTAAGGTGTGAATTTAAGATACAGCAGGAGGGAAAGCCTGCCCAAATAGCCAGGTCTTGAGTTTGCTTCTGAAGACACCCAGAGAGGGAGCCAGGCGGATCTCCATGGGCAAGTTGTTCCAGAGGCGAGGGGCCACTGCCGAGAAGGCCCGGTTCCTCATTCTTTCGTTCCGGACCTCCCTCGGCGTTAGGCCCCTCAGCCGCCCAGCCTGGCTGGAATGAGTGATTCTGGCGGAACTGGGTGGGAGAAGGCGCTCTGCCAGATATCGAGGTCCTAAACTGTTTACGGCTTTATATGTAATCGTAAGAACTTTGAAATCAACGCGGAAACAAATGGGCAGCCAATGCAAGGCGGCCAGCGTGGGGGAAATATGTTGGTACCTTTTCACCCCTGTAAGAAGTCTGGCCGCCGCATTTTGTACCATCTGAAGTAGATGTTTTTCTGGAACTCTCTGGCTTTCTCCATAATCCAGCGCATGTTAGCAATTTGGTCTCTAGTTCCTCTGCCCCTTCGAAATCCAGCTTGTACTTCTGGCAGTTCTCGGTCCACATACTGCTGAAGCCTGCCTTGTAGGATTTTGAGCGTAACCTTGCTAGTTTGTGAAATGAGTGCAATTGTACGGTAGTTGGAGCATTCTTTGGCACTGCCCTCCTTTGGGATTGGGATGTAGATTGATCTTTTCCAATCCTCTGGCCACTGCTGAGTTTTCCAAACTTACTGGCATATTGAGTGTAGCACCTTAACAGCATCATCTTTTAAGATTTTAAATAGTTCCACTGGAATGCCATCACCTCCACTGGCCTTGTTGTTAGCCATGCTTTCTAAGGCCCACTTGACTTCACTCTTCAGGATGTCTGGCTCAAGGTCAGCAACCACACTATCTGGGTTGTCCGGGACATCCAGATCTTTCTGGTATAATTCCTCTGTGTATTCTTGCCACCTCTTCTTGATGTCTTCTGCTTCTGTTAGGTCCCTACCATTTTTGTCCTTTATCATGTCCATCTTTGCACAAAAGGTTCCTTTAATATCTCCAATTTTCTTGAACAGATCTCTGGTTTTTCCCTTTCTATTCTTTTCCTCTATATCTTTGCACTGTTCATTTAAGAAGGCCCTCTTGTCTCTCCTTGCTATTCTTTGGAAGTCTGCATTCCATTTTCTGTAACTTTCCCTATCTCCCTTGCATTTTGTTTCCCTTCTCTTCTCTGCTATTTGTAAGGCCTCGTTGGACAGCCACTTTGCTTTCTTGCATTTCCTTTTCTTTGGAATGGTTTTTGTTGCTGCCTCCTGTACAATGTTACGAGCCTCCATCCATAGTTCTTCAGGCACTCTGTCCACCAAATCTAGTTCCTTAAATCTGTTCTTCACTTCCACCGAATTTTGCTATAAGAAGCTGATGATCAGAGCCACAATCAGCTCCAGGTCTTGTTTTTTGCTGACTGTATAGAGCTTCTCCATCTGTGGCTGCAGAGAACATGATCAATCTGATTTCGGTATTGCCCATCTGGTGATGTCCATGTGTAGAATCGCCTCTTGTGTTGTTGGAAAAGAGTGTTTGTGATGACCAGCTTGTTCTCTTGACAAAACTCTATTAGCCTTTGCCCTGCTTCATTTTGAACTCCAAGGCCAAACTTGCCTGTTGTTCCTTTTATCTCTTGACTCCCTACTTTAGCATTCCAGTCCCCTATAATGAGAAGAACATCTTTCTTTGGTGTCAGTTCTAGAAGGTGTTGTAAGTCTTCATAGAATTGGTCAATCTCAGCCTCTTCAGCATCTTCCTAGCAACATTATTATCGCCAGTTGCTGCGCTGAAAGACAAGTAATGCACTGTATCCTCTCAGGTCCTCTTTGGTACAACCAAAGGAGCTGAGCCAAAGATGAAATGAAGTCAAAAGCAAAGAAATCTAAGGTGAGATCAATTTGGACTTTACTGACTAGAAGTTCCTGGGAGCTATAGTTCTCCCACTTAAGAATATACAGTGGTGCCTCGACTTACGAACGTCCCTACTTACGACCATTTCGAGTTACGACCAGCTTCGGCCACAAAATTTTGCTTCTACTTGCGACCAGAGCTTCCACTTACGAACAGAAAAAGGCAGGGAAAAAAGGCGGTAAATTCAAATTGCTAACTGTAGGTGGCGACGAGGCGGCTTCTTTGTAGCTCTTCCACCCCAGCAGTTAGAGAGTGTGCGTCGAAGGAGGCTTGGGACTGCCTCCTTCTGCTTCTGAGAGCGTGTGTGTGTGTTTGCAGGGAGGCTTCGGGCTGCCTTGTAAGGTAATGTGCTGTTTTCTGCTTTTTAAAAACTGTTCTGGGTGTTTTTGCAGCGTGGTTTTGAGCTGGGGGGGTTATGTTTCTGTGCTGTGATGGGTCTTGGGGGTTTGTTTGTTTGTTTTGGGTTTTTCCCATTTCCAATGGGTCTTGGGGGGTTTGGTTGCTTTTTGGATTCCCCCCCCCCATTTCTGATGGGTCTTGGGGGGGGGTTGGTTGCTTTTTGGATTTTTTTTTCCCATTTCCGATGGGTCTTTGGGGGTTTCCTTGTTTTTTGGATTCCCCCCCCCCATTTCCAATGGGTCTTGGGGAGTTTGTTTGCTTTTTAGTCCCCCCCCCCCCCATTTCTGATCTTGCACGATCTGCTTGATTGCTTTTTGCTTTGTCTTGCTTGCATTTGCAATGGGTCTTGCACGGTTGATTGGTTTTTGGTTTGTTTTCTTTGCATTAGGTCTTGCACGCTTGATTGCTTTCTGCTTTGTCTTGTTTGCATTTGCAATGGGTCTTGCACGCTTGATTGGTTTTTGGTTTGTTTTCTTTGCATTAGGTCTTGCACGCTTGATTGCTTTTTGCTTTGTCTTGTTTGCATTTGCACGGTTGATTGCTTTTCTTTCTTTCCCCCCCTTCGGCTGGAAGGGATTAATCGCGTTTCCGACCGGTCTTGCAGTGATTTTTTTTGGGGGGGGGGGTGATTTTTTTCCTTCGGCCGGAACAGATTAATTGCATTTCAATGCATTCCAATGGGAAATGGTGCTTCGACTTACGACCATTTCGAGTTACGACCATCTTCCTGAACCAATTAAGTTCGTAAGTCGAGGCACCACTGTATAGGATTGGGTGACCAGGCATTGTTTTGACGTTCGGAATTGTTGTGCATCATCTTCTGGTGCATTTGCTTGATTATATGCTTTACTAAGGTAAGGTAAAGGTTCCCCTTGACATTTAGTCCAGTCGTGTCCGACTCTAGGGGGCGGTGCTCATCCCCGTTTCCAAGCCGTAGAGCCAGTGTTTGTCCGAAGACAGTTCCCGTGGTCATGTGGCCAGCGCGACTAGACACGGAACGCCGTTACCTTCCCACCGATGTGGTACCTATTTATCTACTTGCATTTGCATGCTTTCGAACTGCTAGGTTGGCAGGAGCTGGGACAAGCGACGGGAGCTCACTCCATCGCGTGGATTTGATCTTACAACTGCCGGTCTTCTGACCTTGCAGCACAGAGGCTTCTGCGGTTTAACCCGCAGCGCCACCACGTCATGCTTTACTAAAGATGTTGCTAATTCAGGGCAGAGAAGAGGAGCTCCTCTGAGGGAACCTTAACTTCAGAGCTCTCCACAGTCTTTCCCAGGTGCCTTACATTTTTGTTTATCTAACTCTGCATTCCTTGCTGCTTCAGCTTCATTTTCTTCCACCATCAAAAGGTGTCCTACTCCCTCAAAAGACTCCACCAGTTTGGTATGCTCCATTATACTTGGAATTGTCTCCCAGCACTCAAGTGTGATGCCACTTTTCTTAATTCATTCAAATCCCTCCACAAAACCCATCTGATCCATAAAGACTTTGGCAGAACCAACTGCTTGCCATGCTCTAATGTAACTCAGCCTGACACTAATCCCAAGGACATGTTTTTTTCAAACAACTATGTTTACAACCTGTTTTCCCCTCTCTTCTCCTGTCCCTGCTGATTGCAGTATGGCAAATTTTAAAGTGGAAGCTTTTGAAGGAAAGGGCCTGTACTCACTGTTAAGAAGGGAAGAGGGAGGAACAGAGAGATGGAAAATAAGGAGAGTCTTCAAGCAAGGGCGGAAGAAACGAGTCACATTATTTACAAGGGGCATCAAAGACGGGTAGATACATTTATTTCAGGTGTTGGGAAAGTGCAGCACTTCCTGTTTTGTTGGAGTGCTACTCTTTACCCTTCATCATTGCTTCAATTGACTAAACTTTAGCTGTTGGGAGTTGCAATCCAACAACAAATGTGTGTGTTTTTTGTACCCTCAAGTCAGAACCAAGGACTTTCGAGGTGAGTGAGATATTTAAGGAGTGGTTTCACCAGTTCTACTCCCCCAGTGAGTTTCCATGGCTGAGTGGGTATCCAAATCCTGTTTTCTAGAGTCCTAGTCCATCACTTTATCTACTACACCACACTGGGAATCCAACAACAAATGGAGGGACATCTTTCAGCCATCTATTTACTTGTTCTTAAGGAACTAGTTCCCTCGAATTACTTCAGGCAACCATTAGCTGTTAACTGGACCTTAGCATTCTCACCCTAATCCTGAACACAGCACAGCATCCTTCCCCAAGCCTGCAAACTGCAGATGCTCTGAAGAACTCTTGTTACACTGAATGAAGGTGTGGGATTGGTCTGAAAGGTGGGGGTGATGGGAGTTACAGTCAGATACATCTGGATGCATGCTAGCCTGGAACAAGACTATCCTAGATCAGTCATCTCACAAATGGTCAGCCTAGTCCTTGTGGCAGCAAAGTTCAAAAGTTTTCAGACATTTATCTTTTTAGTCTTGCCACTACTTGGGAAGAGGAGTAGCTGGTGCTGAATTGGCATGCAGGCCAAACCAAACTGCAGCTGGTCTGCAGAAGACTTCAGATTCTGAGCTGTTTCTGAATAATAATATTTTAATTTCAGATGTTGACAATGATATGGGACTTCTTAAACTTGATAGGCCTTAGGACATGGCATGTTTCAATACAGCCCTGGCTGTAATTCAGGCTGCCATAAATCATGTGTGGTTTATCCCTTGTCCTTTTCATTGATAATCGACTTGGGTGGCAAGACTAAAAAGATAAATGTTTGGCCAAATGAGTGATGGTTGTGTTGAGAGGGATATGGGGAATGTACAAGGTACAGTGGACCCTCGACTTACAGATGGCTCCACTTGCATACTTTTCAAGACCACGGACTTGTGGTCGCCTCTCAAAATGGCTGCCGCCTCTCTGCTGGTTGCCGATTCTCAGCTGTTCGGCGCTCTGCTCACACAGAGTCCGGCTGTTCTGGGGCTACCAAGGGACTGTGAGGAGCGGGGCTGGGTCTACTGTACCTGGTAAGTGACTGTATTTTCTTTTTTTGGTGTGTGGGGGGTATTTTTTCTTCGGCCGGTTACGGATTAATGGGTTTTCAATGCATTCCTATGGGAAATGGACCCTCGACCTACAGACTTTTCGACCTGCGGCCACCGTTCCAATACGGATTAATTCCGTAAGTCGAGGGTCCACTGTAATACTAAAGAGCAATGGCTGGTGGCCAAAGAATGGGGCAAAGCATGAATAAAAGCAGGCTCTTCCCATGAACAGTCAGGATTTCAGTTGCAGAATATGGTTTTGTCCATAGGTGTTGTTGTTCTGTTCACCTGCACATTGATGTGTGCGACTGTGTACCAATAAAGATGGCTGCAAAATATATTTCAGTTCATTTTTGTAAAAAGAAAATTAAGAGCATAGGAAGCTGCTTTATACCGAGTCAAACATATTGATTCATTTGGCCCTTTAGAGTCAACTCTGACTGGCAGCAGCTCTCCAGTGATTTAGAGAGGATTCTCACTCACAGTTCAGCTTGGAAATCTGTGGTATTCCTTTGTGATATTCTACTTCAGTACTAACCAGGCCCTACCTGGTTTAGCTTCCAAAATCAAACAGGATCAGTTCACCACAGTTCACCCATTTTTTCATATTCAGGATATAAAGTGTTGAGATCTTCAAAAATCCAAGGGGAAGAAAATTAAACTTACAAATTTGTCCATCTCCAGCAACCCTGTTCATGCTGATTTGGCACTGCCATCTCCCTCTCTTTTTCTCAGAGCCCTCACTTTTAACAGCTACCTGGCAGGCAGGAAGGTAAAGAAAGCATGGTCTTCTGAAAGAGTATCTGTACTTACTGATTTACGCAGGTGCAATCTGGAGAAGATTGCATTTCAGTTTGTTTTTTAAGAATTTACCAAAATTTGCAAACTGCATATTCAGAATGAATGAACTTGAGGGTTTAAAAATGGAATATGGGAGACAAATTCTCCCATTCCTTTGTACAAAGCTGTACCCAAGGAGCTCTAGAATCTTAGCAGAAGAGTAAATACCATACTGCCTTTCTCCCAGGAAGGATGGGATCCCACAGAGAAAGAGGGAGAGGGAGGGAGGGAGGGAAGGAGGGAGAGAAAGCACCTGACACCTACTCTCACAGCAATACTGCCAGGCTGACATATCCCCTGGGAATGCTGGCATGACACTGCCAAGATCGGAGAGGCTCCTCTCACTTGAGATCACAATTCCTGGCCAAACCAATTTGTTTATGCAAAAAATGATTTGTGTGGAGCCATAATACTGCTTTTGGTTAAAGAGGGCAGCAGCAGAGGGTGGAGAGAGGGTCAGGGGTTGGCCAGGTATCTTCAACCAGCAATGTGATTCAACAGGCTCCTTAAACATTGGAGAAGTCAAGCCTTGGACTGCAAGTCCTCTTGAAGGGAGAACAGCAGGTAGCCTGTTATCCAGGGTGGGGGAATCAGGGCTCCCTTGCCAGCCCAGCAGACACAGGCTGAAGAGTGTACTCACTCCAGACGTACAGGAGGTTGTCTTGCCAATTGGCACTGCCAGAGGAGTTGTGTTCCAGGGTGTTGACTGCCGCCACTCCTCACCATGCCTCCCCCACCCCCAGAGCTTCTCTCCAAGGAGGCTCACTGTCAAGGGAAAACAGCCAGTGTGAAATCAGTCTGATTAGCAATTAGTCCCATTGTAAAAGGATTAAGTGGAGGATGGGAGGAGGCATTGTTCTGATGAGTGACTTGACTATCAATTTGCATATGGAACAAGCAGTCTCCTCCCCCTCCCCCCTCTCCTTTGACATTTTTCCTGGTGTCCTTTTGACCATGAGTGGCATGCTCAGACAAGGAAGGAGTCTAGGCACAGTGCGGGGAAATACCTACACATCTATGCAGGAGGCAACTTTAAGATGCCAACAATGTGGCATAAGCACTGAGCCAGGTGTGGGGGAGTCAGCAGCAATAGCCACAACTGAAGTATGTCTTTAAAAGCACAGGATGTTTGTTTATTTATTTATATTTATTTAAAATATTTTTGCCCTGCCTTTCTCCTTTAAAAAGGTGGCTTACCTAAGTAGAAGACAATGTTTATATGCCAAAAACAGTATGTATTACAAAAGAATAAAAGACAATTCAAAGCACCAAGGCACAACATTCCATTTAAAACCCCTCTCAGACAGCCAGTCACTAAAAGAAAACCCTTCTGAAGGAAAAGGTCTTCGCCTGCTTGCAGAATAACAGTAAAGATGGGGCCAGCCTGGCTTCCTGTCGGAGGGGGCTCCGAGGGCAGCAACAGAGGAGGTCCTCTCCCGTGTCCCCACCAAATGCACCTGTGAAGGTGGGGGGACTGAGACAAGGGCCTCCCCTGATCATCTTAACACCTGGGCAAGTTCATAAAGGAAGACGTGGTCCTTGATAGCTTGTAGTGTATTTCAAGAAAGAACCCAGAAGTGGGGGCTGCACAAACTAGTGCTGCTATGTCCGAAGCTGGCTGGGAGAGGCATCCTATATTTTTAAAGCCATGCTCCAGTTGTAGCTGCTTCATAGAGTCTGATGATGGGTATAGAGTTTGAAAAAGCTGTTAGTTCTGTCTTCTCTCATATTCAAATATTTTTAATCTCAAGCTTTTTTGGTCAAATTAATTAAGAAATATGAAAATGTGTATTGTTGTTGTTGTGTGCTATCAATAAGGTTTTCAAAGCATGTGAAAAGTTCATGGAGTGATTTACCTTTGCCACCCTCCAGTGAATTTCTATGGCCAAGCAGGGATTGAAACTCAGGTCTCCTAGTCCCATTCTCACACTTTTTCAACTACACCACACCAGTTCTTACTTTGCAAGTTGTGTAAAACACTGTTAAGTTCTCATCTGTGACTTTAATAATAATAATAATAATAATAATAATAATAATAATAATAATAATAATAATAATAATAATAATAATAATAATAATAATAATAATAATAATAATAATAATAATAATAATAAATTAAAATAAATTGTCCGGATCATTGACATTGCAATTCCAGGGGATGCCAGAGTTGAAAATAAAGAATTGGAAAAACTAACAAAATACAGAGACGTGGCAATTGAAACATCTCACCTCTGGATGAAACACACTTCAGTGGTCCCTGTAGTCATTGGGGCTTTGGGAACAATATCAAGAAATTTCACACAGTACTATAAGCAGTTGCAGATCTCAGAAATCACACCACCATCAGAGCTACAAAAATGGCAATATTAGGAACAGCATGCATACTGTGTCAATATTTAACAGATACTTAGGTTTTTGGTTAAAACTTGTACGTGTTATATAATACCAGTCAATGTTTTAATAACAACAACAACAACAACAACAACAACAACAACAACAATAATACTAATACTAATACTACTACTACTACTACTACTACTACTACTAATACTAATACTAATACTAATAATAATAATAATAATAATAATAATAATAATAATAATAATAATAATAATAATAATAATGTGCCATGAAGTCAATTCTAACTTATGATGACCCTCTTCAGGGTTTTCAAGATATAGAATCTTCTGGGAGAACCTTGGGACAATGCAGCTTGCTTAAGGCCACAAAGGCTGGCTCTACTCACAGGAGACACAGTGGAGAATCGAATTCCCATCCTCTGGCTCTGCAGCCAGATATCTAAACCAGTGAGCTATCCAGCCAGCTGTGTCTTTAATAGTTGCACAGAAAAGGAAATTTCAGCACGTGTCACTTGCATGACAAGAGCTTTGGAATCCATTTTGTGTGCCTCTCCCCACAGCAAGAAAACAAAATTCTCAAGCACTTGCAGTAGCCAAATTCTGTTCCCAACAAAGAGAGATAATTCCTCAGCTATTCCCAGCACAGAACCATGTGAACCTGCCTGGCAGGTAGCTGCTAAACACAATGAACCTGTCAAAACAAACAAACGAAAGAAAAAGCAGCCCTAATATGCACTAACATAGCTGATCACACAGGGATGCAAAGCCAGACCATAACAAATTACTCCTCTTCATTCCTAGATAGGACCCAATAACATCAGAAGGCATGACTGACATTTGGACATGGTCATCCCATTTAAGTGCTGTTTCTTCACCTCTGGCATATACAGACCAAATGACACAAAACACACACCTCTTTATTGGGATGCATGAAATGCAAGACATAGAGGCAAGCATAAACAAACAAACAAACCAACCTCAGCCACATAGCTACTGGCCATGGATTACAGGAGCTGTAAGTGTGGGGCATCTGGAAGGGCACCAAGCTTCCTATCCCTGCTTTGAGATATTCTTAAACAAACGATGAAACAAAGAGCCTGACACTCTTCCTTCCTTCTGGCAAGCTAGAACTTGTTAGCAGATACCAAGGGAGCAGGGGCTTGTCCATCTCTTAGCACAACCACAGGTGCTAGTCTCTCCCTAATTCCTTGTTAAAAGGCTCAGTACCAATTCTGGTTTCCTCTCAGGACAAGAGTTTCAACGACAGAGCAAGCTATCACCTGTCCTCTGCCAGACAGGAAGGCTACATTCAATTCTTGCATGTTGAGACCCAGTCTATACATGTGATTTGACAGTGTTTGTCAAGGCATTACAAGAGAAATGATCTATGTGCCAGGACTGTTGGCTTAATTGCCAAGCACAGGCAATATCTTTCAAGAATGCCAAGTATTTGTAATAATTATTGTTATGTGCCACCAAGTCAATTCTGACTTGTGGCAACCCATGCCAGGATTTCCTAGGCATAAAGTATTCATAAGTGCTTTACCATTCCCTCCTTCTGGGGATGCTCTGAGACTACACAGCTTGTTCAGAGCCACACAGGCTGGCTCTTCACCAGAGAGGCACACTGGGGAATTGAACTCCTGACCCCTGGCTTCATAGCCAGGTACTGCAACTCACGAAGCTAGCCAGCAAGCTATGCACAGAATGCTTTGAAATATAGTACCAGAATACAGGAAAATATCTACTTACCCAATTAGTGTGTTGCTCTTTTTTGAGACTCACAGCCTCTGTGATCAGAGGAATATACTAGCTGTGATTATTCCCCCACTATATTACACAGGGGAAGGGGACATTCTCTTGTGCCTGCCTTGCCCCAATACCTGTAAAAATCTCCTAAGTACATTTTCCAGGGCTGTTTCTGAAACCTTCTTCTTCCCCACTCCCTCTCTTTCTCTTACTTCAAATTGACTAACAGTTCCCAACCCACGTTTGGTTGGGCCTCTGATAAAGACAACAGAACCCTGAACTTCAATAGTTGACTAGAAAGGGGAATTCTGGAAACGGACATTCCCTCTTACATATTGCTATTCAGGGTACAGGAGTCTTGTCTAGAGATTAGCACAAATTAGAAAAATGGTGATTCACCACGATTTGTAATTTGTCAATGTCAACAAATCACAAATCACAAATTTACAATTTTTTTCTGATATATCGATTTGTCTTGCCTTTAAAACCCCATAAATCGGCACCCAGGCACCTAGAGACACCAAAATCATAGAGAAGCTTTCCCTGACTCTCCTCTACAAGCCCTGCAAGTTTAGTGAAGTTTGGGTTTTGAACGTCCCAGTTATACACTCACAAAGTGGACCCCTTTAGGAAAGTGACAGAGGTCGCAGACAGATTCATAGGTGGCATAGTAGCAGGCATAGGCATTTTCCTCTGATACTGAGTGTTTAGCACTCAGAGGTGGCATAGTGGCAAGTGTAGGCATTTTCCTCTGACTCCCTGTGTTAGAGTGATGACTGGCAGGCAAATTGGAAACCAATTTCTTCTCCTGGCTTAGAAACCTCCTGGTGGGCAGGTTTCTTTCTTTCCCTGGGTTAGAAGAATGACTGGCGGGGAAACTGAGGCAGGTTTCTTTCTTCCCCTGGGTTACATAGGTTGCTCTGAGTGAGGCAGGTCTTTCTTCCCCTGGGTTAGAGGAATGACTGTCAGGCAGGTTTCTTTCTTCCTCTGAGTTACATTAGGTTTCTTACTTGCAGGTTCTTCCAACTCACAGAAGGGGCATATAGGCAGGCATAGGCATTTTCCTCTGACACCTAGAGGCATAGAAGTAGTTTGGTTTGCCCTGAGTTTCAGAGGTGGCTGTCATAGAGGTATGTTAGAGCCCTGGGAGGCAGCGATTGCTGGCTGAGATGTAGGTTTGTGCCTCTTGGTGGACAGATTGCTGGTAGAGAGGTAGGTTTGTGCTGCTGAGTGGCACAGGTGGGAGAGAGGCAGGCACACTGTTTTCCCAGAGTGGCAGAGGCAGCAGATAGGGTGAAGGGACTGACAGAGGTGGATCTGTATTTGGTGGGTTGAGGAGGCAGAGAAGCTGGCATGGGATACCTACCTCATTGAGTTCAATGAGGGGAAGCCCAAAAAGGGAAGGTTCACGTTTATGAATGACAATGTCTCCACAAATTAAGGGATCCAGTCAGGAGTGGCAGGGTTAAAGCATGTCTCCAAGATGGGAGAAGACATGCTCACTCTGGACACTGGTGTTGGTGGGGGAAGGAGGTCCATGGCCCAGATCAGATCCCCTCCAGTACTGAGCACGGAAAATGGGCATATGGCCAGACCATATGCCCTGGCCATATGTCTGGCCATATGCCCATTTTCCGTGCTCAGTACTGGAGGGGATCTGATCTGGGAGGGAATAGTGGGGCTCCACCAGATACTCCCTCACCATGGACTCTGCAGTCCTTGTCTGACACCTGTCTGCCCTCCCCTATGGTGGCAACCGCCCAGCTCACCACCGAGCTCCAGTAATGCAGTGGAGCCCTCACCAGCAGAAGTCCCTGCTGCTGGTCTCCAGATGTTGGCAGAGGACAGTGGATGAAAGACATCTGGGGTAGAAACCCCTGCAGATCACCACAAGGCAGATCTTGCAGTGCACCAGGTATGGGCCATCACTGACAGTGGTGAAATGGTCCCATAGGAAGCTTCTGCCATGTTTAGACTGACAATGACCTGTCTACTGCTGGCCTGGGAAGGCTGTGTGGTGCTGGTCTGGGAGGACTGAGGCGAGGAGTTTGGGGACAAGGGTGGTGGTTAAAATATACATCAAAACAAACATAGGAAACCAAATCAAAGAAAGAAACAATAAGCCATTAATAAGCAAACACAATTCAGTTTAGAGGGCATGACCTACACATAATTATCCAGGGAAAAGTTTATGTTGAATTCAGAGAAGCTTGCTTCTGACTGCACAGGCAAGAGAGCTTCTGCGGTCAGAAAGAGAGACTGTCGTTTACAGACCAGCTTGAACTGCAGATATAAAAAAGGTTTCAAACTGACCTCCTCCTTAGCGCCATGTGGTATTTTTGTGGAGATGCAGAAGACCTCATAATTCAAGTGTCATGTTTCTGCTTTTCCTCCCCTTCCCAAAGTTCATGGTTAGTACCACTCATGCACAGGTCTTGATGTAGCTTCATCACTGTCATCATGACAATGAGGGTTTGGATAAATAAGTTACCCTAGCAATCCTTAACATCTCTACAATCACAAATTTATCACCATGATAAAAAGAAATCCCAGTTTTCATTCTAGAATGGTAGTATCTTTCCAGAAGACTGCAAAGCCAGAAGACATTTTAGAGAAAACAAAGAAGGAAACCTAAACAGTGTGTTGGGTACTAATACGCCTGACAGAAATGCCACCTTCACCATCAGACATGTGAGACCTGTAACAAAATGTTGCAGTACAAGACTTTCCCTGCTCTGGATTCCAGTCACTCCATTCTGTTCCTTCTCCCACCCCATATTATGTTCCTGTGCCCTTCTACACAGATGCACAAACACACACATGCACAGTCAGTCAGGACTCTGTGACCTATGCACAACCTCAGCAAAGGAGGATCTCTGGGTGGGCAGGCTGGCATCGACGCACTCCAACCCAAGGTAGGAAAGGTGTTTCTTTTGAATTCCAACTCCCAGAACTCCCCTCAGACAGTATGGCCCCAGGGAATTCTGGAAGTTGTAGTCAAAAAACAAAAAAGAATTGTTACAGTCTCTGTCTCTACTCCCTGCATACAAACAAACATACCATCTCTGTGGCTGGAAAGGCAAAGACCCAATGAAAAATGAAAGGGAAAGAAGGTGGGAGACAGAGACAGTCTCTTTAGTATGCTGTGAGGGAGCCTCTTCCCCTCCCTGTTTCCTGTCTCTTCCACACAAGAGAAGTCATCCTCAAGCAGACAGCTCTCTTACCCCAGCACAGCCACACATACACACACATACACATATCCCGCACAAGTCTGGCGGCTGCACACAGCAGGCTCGCAGGCTCTCTGGCACCACGTGCTTGTCCTGAGATGAACTGGTGAGAAGCAGCTGTTGGTCTAGACTGAGGGGGCCCCAGGCTGGAACTGCAGAGGCCTTTCTCTCTGCCAACCATGAGAGTGAGCGCAAGTTAACTCTCTCCAGGATTTTTCCTTGTGGGGTGGGGAGAGACAAGCACAGGGAAGCTGTGCCAGGGCTGTAAAGGTGGGTTTGGCAGATGGTATGCCTTCTGCTGCTGTTTCATGGGCAGCTGGAACGTTTCTCTCTTGTTTTGGACTATATACTCCCAGAATCCCTCAGCCAAAGTGGCAGATTTTGAGAGCTGCCACCCAGAAAGGAACTTTCCCAAGCCCTCTTCAGCTCTGCCATTGGGCAGAGTCAGGCAGCTGCCTCAGGTGTGCTATGTGTTTTATGTGTTATGAAAGGGCAGCAAAGCCTTAGTTATTGCATTTATTCTAATTATATCTCAACTGCCAGAGAAGGGGGTGGTGCCTGTGGAATTTTCTGCTTCATGAGCCAAAATAACTTAGCTAGCTTTCAGATGATATGTGATGTGACATGAGTGGACGGGAAGGAGAATGTCATTTGCTTCCCTCCTCCAGGTAGGAAAATGTCCTGGGTGTCACAGTGTGTAATTTGTTTTATATCAGCCTTTCTGGGGACAAAAGAAGATAGCAATATGCTCTTGAAACCACAGCTTGCAAACATTACTTGGGGTGTGTGTGTGTGGACTACAATTCCCAGGATTTTATCCCACAGCATGAAAGCCGTAGTCTAGAAAAGAAATGTCTCTGGTTCAGATCTGATTGAAGCAAAGCTTTTTCCATTCTCTGCAGTGAACTCCACCTGAGCATGGGAGAGCTGGATGGGGGCTATGGGCTTCAAGTAGTTGACCCCGAAAAGATGCTGGGGCCTCAGTCTTTGCATAAAAATGCCAGATGCTATTGCCAGTGCAGACCCAGTATCCAAATAAAGACAATCCATTTTGAAGTACAGTACTGGATGTTTTCCCATCCCAACCAAGCAAACTGTGGTTTGGACAAACCATAGATTACAGACCAGAGTTTTATTTTCATTCAATCCTGTTGGTACACAAACTTTACACAAAGCATCCTTTACAAAGCAGACTCTTACTTGCAGCATCATGGCTGGATGGAACAGTGGCATTCCTCCTCTTACATATCCTTCCAGGTAATGCAAATCTTTCAGTACTACCTGCCTGAGACATCAGACATTCAAACAAAGCCTGTGCTATCTCCCACTTGACCAATGAGAAAAGAAAAGCAAGCTAATTTGACAAGTGTGAATTGAGGCACCCTCATGTCACAATACACAGACAGTCTTTTCCTCTTCAGAATGCACTGCTTCTAGATACAGAATCGATGTCTTATCTAGTGACGCCCTATGGTTTGTTGCTAAATCAGACATGAGAGGAGGAACCAGTTCAATAACTAAGATTGGTTACTGTGTGGTCTAAAACAGAAAGCAAGCAAGCAAGCAAGAACTGTAATAACAATAGCAATCTCCCCTAATCTTGTGTCTTGTGAACTAAATATAAAACAGTCTTACTGTGTATTGGAAACCATTCAATAACCATCCCAAACTTATTAAGCCATGCAGTAAGAATAATTGTGAAGGTTTTGCCCACATTTTCCAGGTCAATCAACAAATTTGTGAATAAAGAGATTATTACAGAGATCTTGCAAAGTGTTCTTTCCTTCAAAGACAAACAGGCTGTCCTGCACTTTGCCCCAGTTAGAAAATGGGAGAGCAAAACATCAAGAAAATTTAAGAAATGTCAATCTGAAATTGCCTGAACTGCTTTCTAAACACTTGTAGTTTTTGATTCTGGAAATACCTGTGAATGTTCCTTATATGCAATTCAGCTTCCCCCATCCCCAGCCAAAAAAACTAGTGGGGCAGTACTGTTAATATAGTCCCTTGTGGTAAAATGCCACCTGATGAGATCTCCTCCAGCATGACTATTCAGCAGGTTGTACCAACAACTTTAGGAGCTGCACCAGGCAACTGTGAGCCACTTGCTGCTACAATTAGCCACAAAGCCCTTGTCACAGCAGTTTCAAAGTGCTCTGGGAAATTTACATGGCAAGTATGTCAGGGGCACTGTGGATGATTTACAATGCTAGGCAACTGAGAGATTCAGCCAAATAGCACAAGCAACAAAGATGCCATTTTTAACAATGGTCCTGATTACAGCCATATAAACAGTCTGAGGAAGCCAAGGGGTACCATTAACCATGAACCTTGGTTTGTTTCTCCATATGGGAACACCTCAACAAGGTAGCTTTACATCATACCTGAGATTCCCAGTAAGCTGACCAAATGGGACAACATATGAAATAAGGGCGGGCAGCTATGGAGCCCTCTATATTTTACTAGACATCAGCTTCCATCAGCCCTACCTAGCATACCCAATGGTGAGAAATAATGGGAATTGCAGGACCAACTGGAGGACCACATGCTCCCTATTGCTAGAGTAAGATATTCAGCAAAGGCACCATGGGATCATGGGGAGGGCAATCAGCATTCATAATTTAAACTCTGACTCCTAGAATTCCCTAGCCAGCATGGCTTCTTACAGGAATAGGGTTGAAATTCCTCCAAGAATGACGATACTTGATGGTGCAGTGTTGTTAACATAAAAGTAAAAAGTGATTATTCTTCCCACAGAACTAGGAAATGTTACTTTTTGCACTACAACTCCCAGTATCCCACAGGTAGCATTGCTGTTTCTGGGAGTTATAATGTCCAAAAGTAACTTTTCTCAGCTTGGGACAGTGGGAATCAGAGCATATCCTGAAGATGGCCCTCTGGTTCTTAGGCACCAGCAGCATTAGTCTGATCCTTAATTCCAAAAGTGGTTGCTGAAGGAAAGAGTCTCTCAGCCATGCGACACAACAGGGTGTATTAGCCCTGCCAGCATCTCTCTCTGATTGCTGACCACTGGCTTAACAAGCTTGTTCCAGAGAACACTGTCTTACTACAGTGGTGCTGGCTAACAAGAGCAAATGGTGACGGGTTGCTAATGAGACTCCATGTTGCAAAATCCAGTCGAGCCCTTGATGGTGGGCTAATAATGTATATTGAGGCAGAACTAATTGCTGTTTGTTTATTTTGCACTGTGCGCATGCGTGATGGAACATGCTAGAGTCAGGGAGACACAAATCCAATCCAGCTCAGATGTGCATTCAGAATAAAGAGGCTGGAAGGTCACACGAGTCTACCAGAGATGAAATAGATAAGCATAAGACTGGTGCATGCATGTGTAGTGATCAATGCAATTGGGTTGCATCAAGAGCTGTTGTGGCAGAATAGCTAAGTGCCTCAGATATGTGTTGAATCTTCCAATAAACTGAGGGTCCTCACTTTAGTGTTCTGTATCTGTGTGGAGTATGAATAATGCAGACAGCAAGTTAGCCAAACACTTTACCCCAGTTCATACACATCCAAATTCTTCATGCATTTTTCTAATAACTAAAGCATGATGATGCACCTTTTTCATGTTATGCACATTTTTTTCACAAGTAACAAGACTTATAAACATGTTTCCCTCCACTTCAAACCAGCAAAGGTTAGATGTCTAAGCAGGATGTTCTTCATTCCAGTACTATTCTGAGGAGGTGTACAATGGAAATTTTCATAGGGAAATGCAAGCACAACAATTCCCCGCCCCCATGTGTGAGAAAGACAGCGAGGACGAGGCTTCCCTCGCTGGAGCATCGTCCGTCATAGACCCGAAAAGTAGAATGAAAGAAGAAAGCGTGTTTAGAGCAGCCCAAAGGAGTAGCGGAGAAAGCTGAAGGAAGAGAGAGAGAAAGTTGAGGCAGAAAGACAGGCGAGGACAGGATGGAGGATTCTGGAGATGAGAATGGAGGAGAAGAAAAGGGATGGCAAGTACTGGATAGGCCGGGGGATACCCAGTGGGACGAGATTCCCAGAGATGACACTGTGTCCCTGTTGCCGGGTTCGCCAACCCCCACTTTGAAGCATTGGACGTCTACTGATCTCTCAGGACCCTGAAACACTAGTTATAATAACCCGTTTGTTATGGACGATTGGAAACCCCTGTTGGCCACGTTGGCTGAAGGAGATAAGAACTCAGTACTTTACCCCGTACTTTAAGGTGCCATTCGTGCTCTTCACCGATGCTTCGGACAAAGGGTTAGGGGCTATATTGGCTCAGGTCAGGGATAGGGTGGAATACCCAGTATTATATCTCAGCCGGAAATTGACACCAAGGGAACAAAAATATGTTGTAATTGAGAGGGAGGCATTGGCTATTAGGTGGGCAACTCATGCTTTAAAGTATTACCTATTGGGGGCACCATTTACCCTGGTTACTGACCACACACCCCTCCAGTGGTTGATTCAAATGAAGGATACCAACCCCAGGTTGACTCGGTGGTATTTGGCCCTCCGGCCATACTCTTTCCAGGTCCAGTACTGGAGGGATAGGGACCATTTTAATGTAGATTATTTCTCCCGGCAGGGACCCTGGGCGAAGAGCTGCGATGAACGGATGGCCCTCTCGACTGGGGGGGGGGGGGGGTTATGTGAGAAAGACAGCGAGGATGAGGCTTCCCTCGCTGGAGCGCCATCTGTCATAGACCCAAAAAGTAGAATGAAAGAAGAAAGCATGTTTAGAGCAGCCCAAAGGGGGGCGCAGGATAGGCACACTGAGGAAAGGGAATCCGATACCCTGGTGTCAGACTTGAGGGGGATGGGTATTGGAGAAGGAGAAGGAAAAAGAGCAGGAAACCAGAAGAAGAAGATAGACCCAGGAGGCGGGGCAAGGGGAAGCTATAAAAAGAGATGAGCCCTTGCCTCCAGGGTGGGAATATATATGGACAAAGGAACCCTGGACAGATAGATGGGAGAGAATCGGAGTTCCTCGTGAGGAGGCAGATTACAGAAGATCCTCCATTCTGGTTCGTCCTTCTTATTGGGGAAAGAGGGACGGTAAGGAATGGCGGAGAAAGCTGAAAGAAGAGAGAGAGAAAGTTGAGGCAGAAAGACAGGCGAGGACAGGATGGAGGATTCTGGAGATGAGAATGGAGGAGAAGAAAGGGGATGGCAAGTACTGGATAGGCCGGAGGATACTCAGTGGGACGAGATTCCCAGAGATGACACTGTGTCCCTGTTGCCGGATTCGCCAACCCCCACTTTGAAGCATTGGACGTCTACTGATCTCCCAGGACCCTGGAACACTAGTTATAATAACCTGTTTGTTATGGACGATTGGAAACCCCTGTTGGCCACATTGGCTGAAGGAGATAAGAACTCAGATACAATTAAAGACACTGGTTTATTTGTTAAGAGCACAATAAATGTTCCTTTGTTAGAAAAGCAATCCCCATCTGAAGCATTCCTTTTGAACGAGCCAGAGTTGGCCCACACACACCCCGAACCCTCACACCATGCATTTCCTGCCTTCCTTCATTATCCAATTGACCATGGGCCACTTGGAGATTTCATTCTGTGCCTCCCATGAAGGGAAAAGCAACTTGTCCCCATCCATCAGGCAAAGAAAGTGCAGAAGCAGGATATTTGCTTTGCAATTATTAAGCAAGTATATCAAGGGCATATAGCAGGAGTGGGGAACATGAGGCCCCTGGGGCCAAATCTGGCCTTTCTGGAATCTCAGTCTGACCCTCAAGGGTTCTTTAGAAGGCCAAACCCCCTTTCCCATGATGCCATCATGGGGTAGCTTTCCACATTTTGTATTGGGTGTTTTCCCCCCATTCTAAAAAGTTGAAATACCTCTCCTGCTGCTTAACTATAGCAAGAGGGCTAAGGAAAAATATACCAGCCTTTTTGTTCCCACAATGTTTGCTTTGGCCCCACCTACCATTTGAAGGTGGCTCCTGGGAAATTCTCTAAAACTGAACTCAGCTTTTGACATGAAAGAGATTTCTCACCCAGCTCAAGGCAGAAAACTAAGTAAAGACTATTGTATTAATACCCAAGTTCTTTTAGGCAGGAAATGAGGGAAGTAGTCTTGCTACAATAGCATATTGATGATGATGCTCTACTTGTGATTACCACAATGCAGAAAGTGGAACTGAACTCACCAAAGTAATTTCCAATCTTCCTTCCTATTGACCAGCAGTCAAATTTTGCATTTGCACTCTTTGACACATTTCAAATTGTGTGTTTATTTTCTATTTATTTTTACAGTCCTCAGAATAATGCATGAATCTGTGGATAAGTGATGTCATAATTTGCAATTCATGACTTTGCAATTAGCGCCTTGTGACTTGCCAATTTTGAAGTCGGTACAAACACTTCATTGACTTGAATGCACAAATCAGTTAATTCAGAGCTCCAAATGACTCGACTAGATATTACTGTTAAGTAGGTATTAAATAGTGAAGATGAACATGAATATTGCATTAACTGAACTTTCTGTAGATTTGAATCTTAACCAAGAACCTGTGCAAAGCCAAAGGGAAGTTGCATTAACTTTTCTCTCTTGTTTAAACCTTACATAGGGATAACTATACAGCAAACCACTTCTGTGTGCCTTATGCAAGCTCCCAGTGTGCCTGCTCAGATCTCTGTAACTTTCTAAGACATTTGGTATGCTTATTTTTCTCAAAGCCTGGGACAGTTATTTCTTTGGATTACAGTTCCCAGAATTCCACAGCCAATATGGCAGCTGGCTACAGGATTCGGTCTTACAGTGTTTGTGGGACACTGTTTGTAACTTTTTCCAGATCTGTTTTTTCTTAACAATGTTCCATAAAGTCCAGAATAGATCATGGGTCTTGCCAGGGTCTTGCCAGTCTGTTAAAAAATCTGGGATTGGTGAAGAAAAACCTCTAGCTGCATTGCAGATATTCATTTCTTTGCAAGTTACTTTTTTAAAATAATCAATTACATTTCAAATTACAGTGGTGCCTTGACTTACGAACGTCCCGACATACGACCATTTCAAGTTACGACCAGCTGTGGCTGCAAAATTTTGCTTCTACTTGCGACCGGAGCTTCGAGTTACAACCAGAAAAAGGCAGGGGAAAAAGGCGGGGAATTCAAATTGCTAACCGTTGGTAGGCGAAGAGGCTGCTTCTTTGTAGCTCTTTCGCCCCAGTGGTTATAGAGTGTGTGTGATTGGATGAGGCTTCGGACTGCCTGGTAAGGTAAGGTGCTGCTTTCTACTTTTTAAAAACTGTTCTGGGTGGGATTTGCAGCGTGGTTTTGGGCTGGGTGGTGGGATTATGTTTCTATGCTGTGATGGGTCTTGGGGGTTTGTTTGCTTTTTGGGTTTGTTTTTTCCCATTTCCGATGGGTCTTGCAGGGTTTGTTTGTTTTTTGGTTCCCCCCCCCCCCATTTCCGATGGGTTTTGCAGGGTTTGTTTGCTTTTTGCTTTGCTTTTTTTTGCATTTCCAAAAGGTCTTACACGGTTTGTTTGCTTTCTGCTGTGCTTTTTTTGCATTTCCAAAGGGTCTTGCACGGTTTGTTTGCTTTTCTTTTTTTCCCCCTTCAGCCGGAACGGATTAATTGCGTTTCCAAAGGGTCTTGCACGGTTTGTTTGCTTTGCTTTTTTTGCATTTCCAATGGGTCTTGCACAGTTTGTTTGCTTTTTGCTTTGCCTTTTTTGCATTTTCGAAGGGTATTGCATGGTTTGTTTGCTTTTCTTTTTTCTTTTTTCCTTTGGCTGGAACAGATTAATCGCGTTTCTGATGGGTCTTGCAGTGTTGTTTTTGTGTGTGTGTGTGATTTTTTTCTTCGGCTGGAACGGATTAATTGTATTTCAATGCATTCCTATGGGAAATGGTGCTTCGACTTACGACCATTTCGAGTTATGACCGGAGTTCCGGAACCAATTAAGTTTGTAAGTCGAGGCACCACTGTACTATTTTTAAAGAAGTATCTTCTTTTCCCCAACAGCAACCCAACAGTTACTCTTTTTTTAACTGAATAAAGCAGTATGAACCAGTATTTCAAACAAATTATATTCTGCCCCTCCTTTTACTGAGGCTACACTTCTGTAGCTATGAAAGAATCTAAACAGTTACCTTTTCATTGCAAAATGACTCATACCACTGGGCAGGGGAGTAAATGTCACCCAGTACAAGGTTTGGAGTCATCAGGATGGGGAAGAGAATTCATTATTTTTTGAATTACAAATTTTTCAGAAGTAGTTACTATTTCTCAACTGTAACCAAAATAGTTACTTCCACTTACTTGTCTTTTACTTTAATCTGAATGCAGCAACATAAGGTATACTATAAACCACTATTCCAACCATGTCATGTTCTGCTGCCTCCGTCTAATCAGGGTGCATATTTCCTTAAACCCCTTGTGTAAAGGGGAAGTAGCTCATTCCAGATCATGGCAGTGTTCAGGTCTGGGCTGGCAAAAAGGGAGCCTAAAGTCTCAAGCAGGTCCTCTTAACCAATAACCTCTTGAGGCAGCTCTTCTCATCCTTTCCCACAACCCATGACCATGATGACAGCAGAAACTTGTAGTCAAAATACAACTTGTCTATCTTTGTAGTAGAATTGGTGAACAAGAAGCAGATAATATTGACCTGGTAGAAGTGCGGGACTTTTTCTGGGGGCCTGCAAAGAGAGCCACCCAAAGACAGTTTGCTTCCTGAGGCATTGCAGCAAATGGCACCCTGTACTCACCTAAGTCAAGCCAAGCTATTTTGGCACCTGTGGCATCAAAATCCTATAAACATATTTCCCTGGCAGTAAAGATACAATAATACAGAGTAAATAGCTACCCTCAAATCTCCTGCCTCAGGCAGCCACCTCACTCCACCTAAAGGTAGGGATGGCCCTGGCATCACGCCTGCCTCTCATGATGGCCAAAAGGTATCCATCACTGCGGCACAGAGTAGAGCCAAAAGAATGGAGTCAGAGGAGAGCTACGGCATTTAAACTGTTCAGGCCTGGGCTGATAAATCTGTCCTTTCATCCTTAATTAATTCTCTAACTCCCCAGAAACGCTGCTCTCGCTGTGATAATCTTTGCTCACAGCAGCACAGCCTGGGCCCAACATTCCTTCATAATCCATTACTGCAAAATGCTTTAGGGGGAGAAGAAGGGGGCAGAAGGCAAATATGCCTTCTCTGAATGTCCCTGCATGGAACCTCCTTCCCAATGGTTTGCTACAGTTGGTCTTCCAGAATCACCTGCTTATTTAGACAGCAAGTAGAGCTGAGCTCAACTGTTTGTGGGCAAACATTTCCTGCCCCCAGAAATAAGAATTTCTGGGAGCCTAAAATGTTCACTGAAAAATCATCTTTTCCCTGAACCAAGTTAAAATGGCCTTATTTTTATTTTATCCCATTTATTTTGCACTGTTTCATTATCTTTCTTGGCAGCTCCTCTGGTTTCTTTCTTCTACTTTTTTCATGGCTCTTTGTTTTTCTGGCTACATGACTGAGTCAATTAGGGAACACATTGCTTGCTTGATGTCATGGTGCTCTACAACCAATCAGATCAGGCTAGAACATGGCAGCCAAATCAGAGCCTATATATTCTGCCCTCATGCTGAAAGGGAAGATATTTTTGCCCATCAGTATCCCCAAATTATTGTTAAAACAAGAACTTCTATAAGCCTTCTGCAAGACAGATCAGACCTCTGGCTAGTGTAATCTTTTCTTCCTCCAACAGACCATGTGATAAAGATGAAAATGGAGAGAAAAGAGATGGAGAGAAGGGACTGTGTAAAGTGAGAGAAAATGGACGGTAAAAAGAAAGAGAAAAAGTGGTGGGAAACACAGGGTGATTCTGTACACTTTGGACTTCACCTCCACTCGTTTTCAGTGTTGATCCTCCAAAGATTACCAGCACCACCTAAAGCAATGTGGCCCTTAACAGAAAAAAACATTCCCTAGGCTATGCCTAGTGATGGGCAGTGCCTTTGTATTAGAGCTTAGAAGTGTTACATTCTTGGCATATAGCTTCCAGCACCCACCTGACAGAATGGCTGATAAGCTAGTCAAGTGGGCTGAGGTATATTGGGAACTGTAGTCTAAAAGTGTAACATCTCCAAATGATGTGTTCATTCTGTCTCAGCCCTCAATGTGGCTAACTGCAAAGGAAGCCCACTGCATGTGTTCATACATCCCACCTACCCCAAGCCATGCAGTGGCACATGTCCTGCAGGAGAGTTTTTCTCTGTAGCTGTTAGGTGGATTCAGGTCACTACTTCATCTGATCCCAAAGCAACCAGATGGATGGATAATGCAAACAATGCTCATTAGCAGCAAAGATGGAGTGTGTCAGTCACCAAGTTTTCCACTGCAGAAGGCTGCCATGCCTGCAACACAGCACCTCCTTGCAAGCAGTAACACTGTGTCTCAGCGGCAACTTAGCTGGAGTTTCTTTCCTGCTTGTCGTGCATCCTGGCCTGATGTGTGCTCCCCACCGCCACCTCCACCCTGGTCAGTCAAGAACTTGGCTCACATCTCATTAGTGTACTTAATAAGCAGAAGACTGCCAGCACATGACAGGCAACCTTTGGCTAAAGAAAAAGCGAAAAGCATCCAGTTTGGATGCAACAAGGAGAGGGCAGCTCACTAACCCTGCTAACCATTTGGTTTCTAAGAATGGAAACAAAAGGAATGAAAAGAAAGGATTTTTCTTCTGTTTCTTTTTGCAGAATTCCCCCCCCCCCCCACTTCTATTTTCTTCATATTCAGAATGGAAAGACTCTGATCGTTTCTATCTCTCTTCCCACTCTGCTTTTTCTTCCTCCCCCTCCTCCACTGAGTTTGGAAGAAATCAAAACAAATAAATCCATCCATTTAGGTCCAGGGTTTTCCATGTTTAACTCCTAAAAATCAGGGTTTGAATCCCTGTGCATTCAACCCTGTTAGTGTGCTAGGATTACCTGTTTTTTTCTAAGATACTTCCCTTGTTAATTTCATTTGAAATATAAATATGTATTGTACATATTGTAATTCGGGTATTTAGGAAAAATGATTTCAAACATATATATTTAGTTTCTATTTGATATATGTACAAATAAAGACCATAGTATAATATTTAAGAGGTATTTTCTTGAAAATCTAAATTCTGTGCTGAATAATCCAGGATGAAGGTATGTGAGTTTGTCTGTGGGCTACCATGAATCTTCCACATGTACAGTCATGGCCAAAAATATTGGCACCCTTGCAATTTTGTAAGAAAATGCAACTCTTCTCTCACAAAATTGTTGCAGTTGCAAATGTTTTGGTACTCATGTTCATTTATTTGGTTTGCGCTGGAACAACACAAAAAAACAGAGAAGAAAAGTCAAATCTGATACAATCCCACACAGAAACCCAAAAATGTACTGGCCAAAATTATTGGCACCCTGTCTAAATTGTAAGAAATAATTGCTTTTCAAGCATGTGATGCTCCTTTAATTTGTATTTAGACACACCTGTCGCAAGTAAGAGGTGTGGGCAATATAGTAATCACACTTGCAACCAGTTAAGATGGAGAAAAGTTGACTCAACCTTTATGTTGTGTGTGACACTGAGCATGGAGAAAAGAATGAAGTGTAAAGAGTTGTCTGTGGATTTGAGAGAAAAAAATGTGGAAAAACATCGACAGTCTCAAGGCTAAAAGTCCATCTCCAGAGATCTTAATGTTCCTGTGTCCACCGTGCGCAATATCATCAAGAGGTTTACAGCCCATGGCACTGTAGCTAACCTCCCTGGACGTGGACGGAAGAGCAAAAATTACAACGAAGGGTTGTTCGAATGGTGGATACAGAATCCAGAATAACTTCCCAACAAATTCAAGCTGATCTGCAGACACAGGGTACAACAGTGTCAGCTCGCACTATCCGTCGCCATCTGAATGAAAAGGGACACCATGGTAGGAGACCCAGGAGGACACCACTGCTGACACAAAGGCCAGTGTCAGAAAGCTGTGTCTCCACCAGAGGTCATGGGTCTTCCAGCAGGACAATGACCCGAAACATACTTCAAAAAGCACTCAGAAATTGTTACAAACAAAGCGCTGGAGAGTTCTGAAATGGCCAGCAATGAGTCCAGATCTGAATGCCATAGAACACCTGTGGAGAGATCTCAAAACAGCAGTTGGGAGAAGGCATCCTTCAAATCTGAAGGTCCTGGAGCAGTTTGCAAAAGAAGAGTGGTCCAAAATTCCAGTAGAGAGGTGTAAGAAACTCATTCATGGTTACAGGAAGCGATTGATTTCAGTTCTTTTTTCCAAAGGGGGTGCTACCAAATATTAAGTTAAGGGTGCCAATAATTTTGGCCAGTGCATTTTTGAGTTTCTGTGTGGGATTGTATCAGATTTGACTTTTCTTCTCTGTTTTTTTGTGTTGTTCCAACGCAAACCAAAGAAATGAACATGTGAGTACCAAAACATTTGCAACTGCAACAATTTTCTGTGAGAAGGGTTGCATTTTCTGACAGAATTGCAAGGGTGCCAATATTTTTGGCCATGACTGTATAACATGCAAACACATATGTAATCTCATAGGGTTGACTCAAAATTTACGGGGGGTGGGGGTGGAGCAGTCATCAGTGAGGCAAAGGCAGATACTATCCCATACTGGTGAGCTCCTGTTATTTTAAATTCTGTGACTGGCACCATAGTATTGCTCTTTCTTGAGTAGTAGGAAAAATGGAAAATTATAGTTTATAACAGAGGTGAGGTGTCTTCCAGAATTTGGTGGGGGAAAGATACTGGCTGCCATCATCAACCTAGGAATGAACACATTTCCACCAAATTTTGTCAGCAGCTATGGCAGCTCGCTATGGTGCATAGAGAGAAGGAAGAGAGGGAGGCTGGAAGTGGAACAAGCAGCAGCCGTAATCAGTTTTTGCCAGTCCCAGGGGTGGGGTGGGGTGGGGGGTTGTGCTATGGTTTGGGCCATGCCGTTTTAGCTGCATGGTTTTAGCAGCAGTGGCAGGGCAGCACCCATGCCAGTTGGGCTTACGAGACCCAGAAGCTGTCTTTTACCCACCCCAGTAGGCCAAATATGGGGCCTAAGTCCTCAGCAGCAGTTATAATGGGATGATACCAGTCCTGTCATTTCATGAAAAAGCATCCCAAGAAACTCTGATTGTTCTCAAGAAGCAATCTGAGCTGCTAGCTGGAACTACAGAGCCACAGACAAAACAGACTTAAGGAAAGCCTCCTCCCTGAAGCCATCAGTTCCAAGATTGAACCAAGCCCTTGATGTTAAAACTTCAAAAGGGAAATGAGATCAGCAGCTGTCCCACAGTTACAGATCATCAGCTTTGTGCATTCATACGATAAATTTAATCTCAGCCCTTTAAAATTTAATGTTGACACACACATCAAGGCTAAACAAGTTTGGGGCTCAGGAATGGCCGAGCTATTAGGCAGGTTGAGGTAGCTACCTCCAGGTGGTGGCTTTCAAGTTATGCAAAAGGATGAAATTCATAGTTACTTAAATTGTTCTTGTAATTTTATTGCTAGGTTTTGAGACAGGTATCTGTGGAACAGTAGGACACCCATATCCAGCGGGGATTGGTTCCAGGGGGCCCCATGGATACTGAAAACCGTGGATAATAGTAAACATATCTATCTATCTATCTATCTATCTATCTATCTATCTATCTATCTATCTATCTATCTATCTATCATGATAAAGGGAAAAAAAGGGAAAAAAGAAGAAAAATATTTTCACATGCATTACCAGAACTGGCCAGTAGAGAGCACCAGGGACTATGCTATGCATTCTTCACTAACAAGTATTCATAGCATGGTCTCTGCATCCATCTGGTGGCCTGTTATGGTAATACATGTGAAAACATTTTTTCTGGATCTTTTTCTTTTAATATTTTGATAGTGTGGATAGGTGAAACCATAGATACTGATCCTGTGGATATGGGGGTCCTACTATACATTATGTCTGATGTTTCAAAATAAGGTGGCTGGGTTTGGTTAGTCTGCACTTTGAATTGGGTGGCTTCTGATGCTCTGCCACAGGTAGCTGAATACCATGAACCAACCCTGCCAGTTCTGGTTAATATCTACAGAACTTAGGAAATTTCCTTTTTTCCAGAATGCCCCACCCAGCATTAATTTCCAGAATGCCCCACCCAGCAAAATCATTGGCAACTTTTTGAACAAGAAACTTTTTGTTGGATTTTTGTTTTGTTGGTTGTTTTCTTTGTTTCATTTTGTTGTTGTTGTTTGTTTTGTTTTTCAACCTCACATGATGCTCTCGTAGGTGTGGCTGGGAAGGACCTTTATGTTCTGGGGTGACTGTTAATCTCCAGTAGCACTAACCAAGAGTTCCTTCCCTGTCTCTGATTTCAAAGAGCTCAGGTGCTTCCCCATCCTCCATTGTCTGTTGGAAGCAATTACAGTGGTGCCTCGATTTACGAACTTAATCCGTTCCGGAAGATGGTCGTAACTCGAAATGGTTGTAAGTTGAAGCACTATTTCCCATAGGAATGCATTGAAATGCAATGAATCTGTTTCGGCCGAAGAAAAAAATCACACACCCCCCCCCCCCAAAAAAAACCACTGCAAGACCCATCAGAAACGTGATTAATCCGTTCCGGCCAAAGGGAGAAAAAAAAGAAAAGCAAACAAACCGTGCAAGACCCTTCAGAAATGCAAAAAAAGCAAAGCAAAAAGCAAGCAAACCGTGCAAGACCCTTCGGAAATGCAAAAAAAGCAAAGCAGAAAGCAAGCAAACCGTGCAAGACCCTTCGGAAATGCAAAAAAAACAAAGCAAAAAACAAACAAACCCTGCAAGACCCATCGGAAATGCAAAAAAAGCAAAGCAAAAAGCAAGCAAACCGTGCAAGACCCATCGGAAATGGGGGAAAAAAAAAAACCCAAAAAGCAAACAAACCCTGCAAGACCCATTGGAAATGGAGAAAAAGCAAAGCAGAAAGCAAGCAAACCGTGCAAGACCCTTCGGAAATGCAAAAAAAGCAAAGCAAAAAGCAAACAAACCCTGCAAGACCCATCGGAAATGCAAAAAAAGCAAAGCAGAAAGCAAGCAAACCGTGCAAGACCCATCGGAAATGGGGGGGGGGGGGACCCAAAAAGCAAACAAACCCTGCAAGACCCATCGGAAATGCAAAAAAAGCAAAGCAGAAAGCAAGCAAACCGTGCAAGACCCATCGGAAATGCAAAAAAAAACAAAGCAGAAAGCAAGCAAACCGTGCAAGACCCATCGGAAATGCAAAAAAAAGCAAAGCAGAAAGCAAGCAAACCGTGCAAGACCCATCAGAAATGGGAAAACAACACCAAAAAACAAAGAAACCCCGCAAGACCCATCACAGCATAGAAACATAATCCCACCACCCAGCCCAAAACCACGCTGCAAAACCCACCCAGAACAGTTTTTAAAAAGCAGAAAGCAGCACCTTACCTTACCAGGCATTCCGAAGCCTCCTCTGATCGCACTCACTCTAACTGTTGGGGTGAAAGAGCTACAAAGAAGCAGCCTCTTCGCCTACCAGGTTAGCAATTTGAATTCCCTGCCTTTTTTCTCTGCCTTTTTTTGGTTCTAACGCGAAGCTCCGGCCGCAAGTCGAAGCAAAATTTTGCGGCCGGAGCTGGTCGTAACTCGAAATGGTCTTAAGTCGGGACGCTTGTAAATCGAGGCACCACTGTAGTCTGTTGAGGCCTGTTGCTTGAGGTAGTCATGTTTGTCAGATTGCTGTTTGATCTGTTTGTTTTTAAGTAATGGAACTTTTGATTTCTTTCTCTTACTAATGTCTCAGAGTAAGTTATTGAGACTTTAAGCGCCAGTTAATGAGTAAAAAGGGGTGGTTATTCTGTGGAACTTGTACTTCTACACAGCTAGAGAAATTTAACAAAATTCAGAACTCTGCAACACTTTTCAAGTCCTAAGAGTTTCTGCATAAATTGTTACTCAGAAACCAATCTATATTGCAGATCATCTAATCTAGTGGTTCTCAACCTTTGACCTTCCAGTTCTTTTGGACTTCAACTCCCAAAATCCCTGACTTTGGGATTTCCAGAAGCTGAACTCCAAAACATATGGAGGACCAAAGATTGAGAACCTGTGATGCAGTCCAATCTTCAGTTCAATCAAGATCTACAATGAAGGATTTTGCACTTACAGTATCCCTGAGAGAATGTCATCCAGCTGTCCCCACACCCAGGAGGGTTTCCCAGGGCAAATGAATAAATAAACCAGGCAATAAATAAAGCCAGACCCTTCCTGCCCTCTTCTCCCCAGCAACATTTCTAAGGTGACGTATATATCACCGGAGCATTCTAGCCTTTGGAGCAGGTTGACAAGCTTTTCTCCAAGAAAACAAAGCATTTGCTTTCCTTTCCAAAGAGTTGGTGTTGGGATCAATCGTTTCCCAATCAGTCTGGCCTCCTCCTCCTCCTGACCACAAGCCACGGAAGCTATTTTCAAACCAACACAATAAGGAAGCCGAGGCAGTCGACCACACCAGCAACCTACCCCTGCCCCACCTATTCTCTTCCTTCTCTTGAAGGGCACAGCTTGAAACTCTAAGGCAGCAGGGGGATACAGAATCAGAATAACGATGGCAGTAGTTAGGGTGATAAAATACATCTCAAGTCCCCGCAAGTAGCTTCACCCTGTTGAAATTCTGTCTGCCATGGAAAAGTAGAAGATAATAATAAGCACGTCAGGAGGATTTATAGTAACAAAAGTGAGGCTGCTCTTAGAAATCAGTTATTATTCTTACATAAGACTGGAACTCAAGAGCTGCTCATTAAATTACGTGCAAATAGTTTCAGTGCACGGTGAACTAATAAGCAGAAAGTTATTCCAAAAACTTTGGAAGTTATAATCCCCAGAAGTAACTTTCCTAAGCTCTGAAAATGAGTATGTGCACATTTGAATCGAATCTAAGCCCCCTTTTGGCCTTATTTTTTGGGGGAAGGTGCCTTTCCTTCTTTTTAGCAATGTTTAAGTGGTCACCCCAGCCAGCAGAGTTCTTCCTATGAGATTTCCTATGACATGTTTCCTCAATGAGGCCAGGTGAATTCCTAGCTATCTAAAATAAACCCACTGCTGTAACGACAGATAGGTTGAACTCACATTTCAGGAAATCTTAGCAGCAACCAGCTGTTTGAGGCATCTGGGCTATTTTCATAGCAGCTGAAATACATATCAGGTTTGCTGGATGAATTTGGCAGTCATGGTCCAAATAAAGCATCAGAAAAATGCTAACCAATCAGGAAGCCACATTACTGAGGTAAATTTTTATTTCAGTGCACCTAATTTCAATTCTTTATGCAAAATTTTGGGAGTCTGTCCTCACTCTCTCATATTCTAACCCCCACTTCACCTGCCAAGACTGCTAGTGTTGTCAGGAAAATGATCATACTGCTTCTTTGATTATTAAATTGACAGACATAGAGACAGAAAGAAAGAATAATAACCAAGGAAGCAGTATGATTGTTTTCCTAGATAGAAACAGCATACTTTTACCAGAGCAACTGAAGAAGACAGAAGCAAAAATATTATGCTTAAAAACTAGGGCATTCTCAACAGGTGGCTCTCTAACCTGTGCTTTCCAGATGGAGTAGCAGTCTGCAGAGAAACAACTGCTTTTCTTTTCCTTCTAACATAATTTTTCTTTATACTCACACAGACAGACGGAAGGAAGGATGGGTGGGTGAGTGGATCAATGGATAGCTTTTTTAAAAAAAAAATCTTTGTAAGCTGCCTCTGGTCCCTCTGTTGGGAGAAAGGTGGGTTATAAATGAAATGAAATTAACTAATTAAAACTCATTGCTTCAGATTGTCTCCCTCCATGGATAGGAAGGTGATACAACTGGGAATGGAGAAGATAAAGCTAAAACATTTTTTAAATGACTGAATAGGGCTTGTGTGTCTCTATATGCCTAAATATCTCTGTATTAATATAAATATTGATCGGTACATGTCAATTCAGAATGAAATTCCATGGATGAGGCAATATGGACTCTAGTCTATGGAAGTGAAATTTGTCCATTTTTAGGATAGTGTAAGGTGGGTTTTATACTTTGGCCATCTCATGAGAAGAGAAATCTGCCTGGAAAAGTCCCTGATGTTGGGAAAGAGTGAAGGCAAGAGGAGAAGGGGACGACAGAGGACGAGATGGTTGGACAGTGTCATCGAAGCTACCAACATGAATTTGACCAAACTCCAGGAGGCAGTGGAAGACAGGAGGGCCTGGCATGCTCTGGTCCATGGGGTCAGGAAGAGTTGGACAGGACTTAACGACTAAACAAAAACAACAACAAGGTGGGTTTTGACCTATAGCTCTATTATTGAATAGGAATTGTATATTTTAAAAATACTGTGTTTCTTTGTCACTTAAAGGGATGCTGAATGTAAGAAGCTCCTGACTTGTGGTATAAAACAAACTCTCCTCCTGCCCACCTCATCATCACATTAGTTCAGTGGTTTAGGTATCTGGCTGCGGAGTCAGAGGTTGGGAGTTCAATTCCCCACTAAGCCTCCTTGATCAGGCTGGACTCTATGATTTCTTCCAACTTTGCAGTTCTAAGATTATTATTGTTACATTAGCATCTACAGTGGAGCTCAATGCACAACTAAATTTATCACATGAATGATAGCAATAAATTAAAACAGTTACACAGCAAAAGCAGTGAAGTTATGCCTTATTAAGATAGTAATGCAGTTAGTACCACAAGCACCTAGTTATTTGTAATTAGTTATTTCCAAGCTCTGATATTTTGTGATGGTAAAATAAATCTAAGACATGGGGTTTCAAAAAATTATTTTGGTCAGCAATTACTTATTTACCTGGTGTAGCAATTACTGTAGCATTTTAGTGTGTTTTATATATTCATTTTCTTTTACTTAACTATCATTTTTATCTGCTTCCATTCTTTGTTTCTTTGGCATGTGTAAAATACCTGATTGGCTATTGCATAGTAATAAACTGAAGCTAAAGCTGCTTATTTCAAATCTTTCTTTTGTGAATGGCCTTGGAGAGACTTCACCTCAAAAAGGTGGTTCAGAAACATTTTAAATATCTACACACATAAATAATTAGTGCCAACTCAGATTGCTATGCAGATGCTAATTGTGAATGGGCAACTTTAAGGCCCTGACTATAATTGTTTCGGTATGTGTTATGTGCTCTCAAGTCAGAATCAACTTATAGCAGTCCTAACAGGGCTTTCATTTAAAGAGTGATTTCACTGGTTCCACATCCCACCCCTGTGAGTTTCCATGGTTTGGTGAGAAATTGAACCCATGCCTCCTGAGTCCCAGTCCACTGTTCCATCCATTACACTACACTGGGTATCTGCTATTCCTTCTTAGGTTTCCTTAACTTTGAGCCAGCCTTGATCTGGATAGCCCACTGTCATCCTGATACTTTGAACTGCTGCACCTGCATATAATAACATGCTTACCACATCCATTATGAAATATGCATAGATGTATAAATTGACACCTTCCCTTTTCAGATACACAGAAGCAAGACTTGCTCATTTTCTGGTTGCTTCTCCCAAGGGAGAGGAAGAACAGCAACATGGGCGTTAACTCTTCCAAGGATTAATGAGTTACAAAATGAATGCTTGTTAATTTTGTAACTCATAACCTGCACCAGAGCTCAAATGCAGGCTAAGAAACCATCCTAAAGTAAGATAATAGTTTTGAAACATGCATGCGTGGCAGAGTGGGTACCCCAAAAGGATTATGAAGAGCTTGGTGTATGTGTATATGTAGAGACGGGAGAAGCTACTTTCTTGGTAATGAAAATATGACTTAATGGCTGAAATCCCGTTGCACTGTTCTGCCAACAGCATAACTTTTGCAAGTGAATTTATATAAATTTTTAAATCTCTATAAACATTATCCATTGCATACTGATTCACATTTCAGGCAACATGTGTGTTTATTGGCTCACATGCCTGAGCTATCGGGATTGTTTTATTGAACCCATTTTTCAAGTTTCAACCTTGGGGCCAACCTAAACAAAACACAAGTGATCTGTGACTGAAACTTCGGGTGCAAAAAATATGCTCTGGAAAGGTCCACATTGACTTTAGAATCATGCTTTTTTCCAGACCCCAGTTGCCCCTCTCCAGAAAGCCATTGTTACACACAAATAGGATAAAAGGGCAGAGGTTGGAAATGTTACTTTTTTGGATTACAATTCTACAATCAGCCTGGGGATGGAAAATATAGGAATTCCAAAGAATCAGCATATACAAAGCTCTCTGCAAATGTATATACAGAACACACACACACACACACACACACACACAAGCTGTGAGAGACGATCAGCACTTTGTACAGGAGAGTAAAGTTGGATCAATGACAACACACTGGTGTTACAAAGATAATGGGCATGGGGGAGGGACACTCAAGAAGGCATATTTGTTCCTTTTCCTAGCGCCTGAACCCAAAGAAATCTGGCTTGGTCAGAGTCCCTCTAAGAAGACGAAGTGCCAATTCAGAGCAATGCCAGTCTGCTCCTTTGGCAGTGCCACCTCTATCACTCAGCACTTGAGCTTATGTCACTGTTCCAGCAGTTCCAGCCCCTTGGGACTGGGTGAACAACAGCACCCTCCCATTGGCTCCAAGTGTGGGCATGCCTTCTCACCGTGTGCTTCACACTCTCATCCTCCCAGCTGTAGTACCTCAGCCTTGTCAGACTGGGAATCTGTGAACAACCCTGGGTTAACTGTTGATTAGCTGCTGCTGCTTCTGCCATTGCTGCCTTCCCTCACCCTCCGCCAGCTCTGCTTCTGATGAGCTGCTCTTCAGACGGGCAGGCAATTGACTGGCGACTGATTAGATGCTTGAGCGCAGTCTCCTCGTAGCTATTTTTAACCTCACTGCCAGCAGGGCTCTCCCAGCCAAGTTGCAGAATGCAGCTGGGAAAGGGGGGCTTCCCAGACGCAAGGGCTGAAAAGTTCCAGCAAGAAGAAGGGGGCAAGGGAAAGTCAGTGGGCATACCTGGGTACAAATTCCACCCAGGTCCCAATTGCCTCAGTGCTCCAGTGGCTCATTGGCTGAGTAAGTAAGAAAGAGCAGAGATGGCATTTTAAATATATTTCTGTGTTGTTGTTTAAACTGGATCTGGGAATTTTAGAAACATAGGAAGCTCGAGGTATGGTTATTTGTCCAAGGTAAGATTATTTGTCCATCATGTCCTGTGTTCTATAATGCCAGGGGTGTCTTCCAGATGTTTTAGTCTATGGGAACTGTAGTTGAAAAACATCTAGAGGGTACCAGATTACCTGTCCCTGGTCTAGATTCCGAGAAGGATATTATGCCAACTGTAGCTCTATGGTAAAAATTTATGCCCCTCCAGATGCTGTTGGACAGCAACTCCCAACACTTAGAGTTGGCAAAGCCAATGGCAAGGGATGGTGGGTGTGTACACGGAAGTGACACAAGATGCCTGTCCTTGCACTGCACTAGGGTGATCGTCCAATCATGATGAAGTCCAAGGAACAGTGGTTTAGGATAGAAGGCATTTCTTATGTTGATACAGTGCATTTGGAGGCTCTGGCCTTTAAGCAAAATAACAATTACAGCCCTCAAATATCATGACCAACCTATTTTAGAGAAAGGCAGGGGCTGTGGAAGACGGAAGCTCCAAAGCCCATGATGGATAATAGACAAAGGTTACAGCCATTGTCAATGAGTGGGAAACAAAACCAGCCTGAAAAGTTTCAATTCAAGACTTTTTGCCACAGCTTGCTCTAAGGATAGGAGTGCCTCCTACACACACACACACACACACACACACACACACACACACACACACACACACACACACACACACACACACACACACACAGACAGACAAATATAATACACTAATTTTAGGATATTACCATGTATTCAACATTTCAGTGATTTTATTGTGAATCATCTTGTTATCCTTACAATCTCTACAGATGTTTCATCATGTGGAAGCAGCACAAAAATTGGGGATGGAGGGATATATTTAAAGATTCCGAGTGAATCTTACATACCAAATTTTACCATACAGGTATCTAGATTTCACACTCAAACTCCAATTCTGAACATATTTATTGAAGAGTTGGTTGTCATATGTCAGCTGTCTTATATCCAAGTAAACTTGCATAGGATTCAGCCTAAAATAACATTCTAATTTAAGATCCTTACAGCAATAGTAGTAGTAGTAGTAGTATTTCTAACGGCTGCTAAAAATGCAAATCCTAAGTTCAGACAACTAGCAGGAAGCCTTCTTCAGTTGTCATGTAGTCATAGATCTTTTGCATATGGAAAGGTTTCCATTTAATCACTAAAAATTTAACAACAACAAATGTGCCATCAAATTGATTTAATATTACGGTAACCCTTTCCAGGATTTTCTACATAGCAAGTACTTAGGTTTACCATTCTCTTCTTATGGGAGTGCCCTGGGGCTGTACAGCTTGTCCAAGGCTACACAGTTTAGCTCCTCTCTCAGAAGGCAAAGCGGGGAATTGAACTCCCAACCTCTGGTTCTGTAGCCAGATACCCAACTCACTGAGGGTGCCCATATTGCATACCAAGCTATATTAGAGGTAAACAAGTAATCTTGGGAAAGTCTACGTAATCAGACTTCCTTGATGTTTTTTCTTCAGTTGAAAGAAGCACTGGATGGGAAGAAGTAAGGAGATAAAATTGTGATCTGGTCTATCCTTGAATGCCAAATGAGAAAGCTGTTGCTGCCACTGTTGCTGCTGTTTTGCTCATGGAAAGAAACTGTACATTTGTGAGAACCTTTTTTGTACAATTACACAAAAGTTACAATAATGATAACCACTGCCTTTCTGTTGCATAGATTTTTAAAAAGTAGAAGCATCTAATAAGTTGCTCATATATTTGTGAGCAAACAGTTTGCCCTTTCGTGCTTTCTGTGTGTGTTGAGGTGCTTAACTTTCTTTAAATTGAGCAAACAAACAAATAAAAAAGGCTTGGTGCTTTCTTCTCTTTCTGGAAGTAGAAACTTTTCTGATGGTCAGAGAGTATCTCTAAGGAAGAAGATGACAAGGTTTTATTACATCTGTAATGTGATTTGGACTATGACTTTGGTATTTGCCGAGGGAGCTTTTAACACTGTAAAATGGGCTATCGGTCATTTTAATTTCCCAGCATATGCCTCTATTTAAAATTATTCTGCGGCACAGTAGGAAATTTAAATGACAGGCCCAGCTAGCTTCTGCTGTCCAAATCACCAGAGTAGGAAAAATAAGTCAATTTAAAAAGGGGTGCCCAGGGCATTGGCCACCACTTTTTTCTTATTCCCCTGCAACTGCCTGAGATTGTGAGAATGCCAGGCCTTAATGGGCATTTAGCATTCAGAAGAGTTCTTTGTTCCACCTCTGATGACTAAGGGAAATGGGGTTGCATGATGGGAAAAATGCCACATTAATATATGTAAATGCTTTCAATTTGTCTAATTAACTATAAAACCAACTTATTATTGTGTGGTCTGCAATTTCACTCCACTACATTTCAGTTTGACACCCAACACAATTTTATCCATGAACCCCAGCTTTGGCACACACAATTCAGGAATATGATTTGGGATCCCTTGGCAGTGATTGCATGTCATGGAACAGACTGTGATTACCCACAATTCTACCAGCCATACCTGAGTGCAGGTTTTCACCATGCAGCTATGAATATGTTCCTGGAATTGTGGATGGGGAAGTAGTCATATTGACTCAAAAGGGATGTGGGATTCTGAGAGCTATAGTCCAGAAACCAAACATTTCCCATATCCCATCTCTTGTACTGACAGATCGGCCTGCCTTGCCTGAGCAGGTGGAAAACGGCCGAGCAGATCCCTTTTTCCCCTCTCTGGTCATACATGCTTCACCTGCCTCTCTCATTCCCAGGAGTCAAGATGTTATGGCCTCAGTGGCTTGGTTTTTGTGAGCCTGTGGTATTTTAATTGGCAAACATGTTCTGCCTGTTTCCCCCATGGGCTCGTTGGGCAGCTGGAGCAGTGAGAAGCAGAGAAATCTTGTCAGCAGTCACCATGACAAGGATGAAATTTCCCAGTGTGTTGCAGTGAAGGAGTTAACAGCAACACCCATGGGGGGAGGAAGGAGGGAGAAGAGAAAGACCAGGTGCTTCCCTGTGGACACTGCATTAGCACCATGGCAACAGGCCTCAGAGCTCCAAGCCCTCTCTAGCAAATGAATGGTTGGCAAGGAGGGAGATGGCAACAAAACCAAAGTTGGAGATGGAGGACCCATAATCTGCCTCAAGTGGACAGAGTGCCCTATGTTCAAAGGAGATGTAAACCCAAGAATCCACCTTCCAGGTAGCCCTATGGCAAAGACGTGCCTCTAACACAAAACCAGAGCTTTGAATGTTACTTTTTTCTGGAATACAGTGCCCAAAATCCTCACTGGTCTTCTCTCCTTCACCCACACCCCCATTGTATGTGTTGGCTCTTCTTGCTTCTCTCTCCCCCCCCCCCGCTATTTTGTCCTTATCTAATCTCTTTATACCCCCTGCCATCTTTCTGCATTATCTTCTCTTATTCCTTCACATCTAATAAAACTGTAAAAAGGAACTGAAAAGGATAGCTGTCTTCCGGTTGTTACCCACCCTAAACCAGCTCAGTCCTAACAGAACCTGAAGGAATTACTACAGCCTCCAGAAATACCCACGCAGGATTCTGTAAAGTGTGTTCCCAAAAAGTAACTCTTCCAAGCTCTAAATCCTAGCCCACCAGTTGACTAGCCACAATATGGGAGGGTTTTTTTTTTGGAGTGGGGGACAGATTTCAGGAATTTTGAGTTTACTTCTGATTTTGCATAGGCTGCCTGCGCTAGTGTACCTTTTGCCAGATTCTGATTTAGATCATTCAGTTTGCTGGGCTCTGAACACTTCTTCCTATGACAGATGGACAAAGATTGGCTCTTATATCAGGGCATTCTCTTTAGCCAGTTAAGAAAATGCCATAGCTCAGTGGTAGAACACAGACTTTGAATGCAGAAGGCACATGGTTCAAATTTCAGTACTTCCTAGTAGGTCTGAAAAGGAAGCCTATCTTAAAACTATGGGCAGCCATTGCTGTCAGTTGATGTAGACCAGTGGTTCTCAAACTGAGGTCTCCAGATGTTCTTGGAATGCAATTCACCACTTGCTGTGCTGGCCAGGATTTCTGGAGTTGCACTCCCAAGAACATCTGTGGACCCAAGTTTGAGAACCACTGGTGTAGACCAAAGGTCTTGTGGTCCTCCAGATATTTTAGACTACAACTCCCCGAACTCCTTAGCAAAGCGTGCTGCTTATAAAGCAAAGCGTGCTGCTTATATACCGCCCCATAGTGCTTCAAGCACTCTCTGGGCGGTTTGCAAGTTAATTATGCAGGCTACACATTGCCCCCCCCCCCCCCCAGCGAGCTGGGTACTCATTTTACTGACCTCGGAAGGATAGAAGGCTGAGTCAACCTTGAGCCGGCTACCTGGGATTGAACCCCAGGTCGTGAGCACAGTTTTGGCTGCAGTACAGCAGTTTAACCACTGCGCCACAAGGCTCCTGCCTCGATAGCACAAGCAATGCTAGTTGAGGCTTCTGGAAATGGAAGCTGAAAACATTTGGAGGACCAAATCCCCCCCTGCCCCCACTGTAGGCAAGACCAAGCTAGATTGGCCAATGGTTTGACTAATAATAACGTGGAGTTCATCTGCCTTTCTTGAATGCGTTTTCAAGAAAGAAGTCCAAGCTTTTGTAGATCTGGACAAAATTCTGGACAACAGATGTTCTAAATTCTCTGCAATTTGTTCAAGTGTAAATCAGATACAACCATTTCTGCCCTCCTATTATTCCTGTTTTGTCCTGACTTACTCCATGTTTTATTTGGGGACATTTCCCAAGCTAACGTATAAGCACATTTTTAGTGCAGAATACCTCAGCTGGTGCAAAACATTTCAGAACTCCAGTCATCTTTGACATCATCCCACCCTTCCTCCTCTACATTTACCAAGGTTTTTAATCTTTTAAATCTGATTTGTTTATAGACATATACCTGCTCTCCAGTCTTCTGTTCTGTTTGCATGTGCCTATTTTTCCATCCCACAGCTAGCTTTTCAAAGACCCCTCCTTTTCCTCCTTGAAATTGCACACCCCAGCAAAGCTAGTAGTGTCTGAGAAAGGCAGATGTCTAGCTATACACAAATTTAGCACGGATTAAAAAAAAAAACAATGCTGCAAAAATGCACAGAAGACTCCCATAATTAGGAGATAAAAACTGAATAGATATTGCAAACTAGGTAGCATGAGCAGGACTTGTAACAAATAGGGAGTCCTCATTCAGTGGCAAAGCACATGCTTTTCACACAGAACGGTCCCAGATGTTCAGTCATCACCATCTCCAGCTGAAAAGGATCAGATAGCAGGGTAATGGCAAAGACCCCTCCTGGAAATCTTCTAGGTCTGCTACCCATCAAAGCAGATAATATAATCACCATAATCTTAGAACTGAAGAGTTGGAAGGGACCCTACGGATCATCGAGTCCAACCCTTGTGACAGGGGCACAGTACGGATTCAAACTCCCAACCTCTGGCTCCACAGCCAGATGCTGAAGTCAATGGGCTATCCAGATAGTATTGGGCTAGAAGATCAATGCAAAATAGATTTCTATATACTGTACTCATATTAAGGGACATGTTAAAAATTGTAACATTGGAAAGCAAGGGGGTCATAGAGTTGTTCTTAAACTTTAAGGTCAGTTTTCGTTTCACAATTCACTGGCTCTTAAAACTGTACCATACAATTTCATCCCATGTTGGACCCTCAAATTATGTCATTATACAGCTGCCTTCAGCCTTGCAAAGGGAAGCACACACACACCCCTTGAACCTCAAACGAAATACAGCATTGCTAAGGTGCCTAGGATGGTCATGTGTCTTGCACTCCAGGTCTTAGTCCTCTGTTTGAAGCACACTGTGTTTGGACACATCATATGTTGGGGGGAGATTGATATGCAAAGTACATGTAACCTTGATAAGGAAGAGTTGCCTGCCAACAATTAGCTTAGCACTTGAACAACATAATAAGCAGACACACAGGTTACTTGGTCACAGCTCCACTATGGTGAGGGGTACTGATCCTCTAATTAAATTACAGACGTTCTTTTCCAATTTTTGCCTATCTGCATATAAATCAACACATGCAGATTTTATGCCCATATAGAGGGCACTGCAGTACACCCAAGAATATACCTGATTAAAGAACACAGCCTACTCTGCTGTCAGCTGAATTGTTCCAGTATTCACCACTCCATATCTACCTGCCACCTGCACCTCCCTTAGGCCCAATTCCCCCACATGCACAAACATTGAGAAGAAACATTAAACATTCTAAACATTAAGAACTTTGTCCCCAGAAAAGGTGTGAATGTTTGATGAAGCAGGCTTGCTGAAGGAAGGCTGAGAGCTATAATCCCAAAATGGAACATGTCCACCTTTGGAGCAATGATCGGTAGACAAATGCACCTAGACACCTATTCTGGCAGAGTCCTGAAAGAGGGTGGTTTTCCTGCCATCAGCAGTGGAGGCTTTGGATCACCAAGGTGTTCTTGTCCCAGCATAGCAATAAATTCTTGGAGGGCTTACAACCTTGCACATTGCCTGTGGTCCACGTGACTGGGAGGGACTTTCCTGGGCTGGGGTGACTGTCAGTCTGTCCAGCACTAACCAATAGTTCCTTCCTGCCTCTAAATTCAAAGAGAGCCCCACCTCTCTGCTGAGTGTTCCTTTCCTTCTCTTCAGTTGTGGGTTTTTTGCTGTTGATCTGTTCACAACTGTAAGTAGTGAAACATTTTTATTCTTTCTCCTACAAATGTCTCAGAGTTAATTATTGAGACACTAAGTGCAAGTTAATGAGAAATGGGAAAACTATCTGGGAAATGTGTAGCTATTTTATTCTGTGAGTCTGTACTTCTAATATGTAGCATAATAAATTTTGACAAAAAATTCAAAACTATGCAGCATTAACCACCCATGTCACTTGATAACTCTAGAGAGAAATCTGAGGCTGGATTTCCCCCAAAGGAACTGAAGAAGCCCTTGACTTTCTAATAGGCAGCGATCTAATTAACAACACCACCCCAGTGCTGATCACCAAAAGCAGTACAGAAGATCTCACTAAGTTAACATGTAATTTTTGCATGAAATTACAGTATCTTCTCCCTTGGGTTCAATTTCCTCCACCCAGAATTCTTACAGCATCCCTTAATTAAAGCAGCCAAACTCCTTTTCCCCATGAGGGCTCAATCCCTTCCCACCCTCGCCCTGGCACACCCATCTCATTTTCCACAGTGCCCAAGGGCTGTGGGTAGTCAGAGCAAGTTGAAAGTAGTTCAGAAGACACAGGAAGAAGCAACCAACCACACTCTTGAAGATTGTCTATAACATTTTTTTTTGTAAGGAGACAGGTGTGATGAACAGTGTAACTCAGTAAGCATCAAAGCTGTTAGAGCTTGGAATTTTTTATTTTATTTTATTTTTTAAAATTCCAATTCTCAGAATTCTCCAGCTTGCATGGACAAGACTTGGCTGGGAACTGTAGTCAAAAACGTATGTTCTGATTTCTGGCAGAAGATCTTCCATGAGAAGTCTGAGATATCAAAAACGGCATATCCTGTTATGTTTCCTTTTAACAGGTCCTTCCTTCCCCTTCATTCTCTTGAGCTTCATTCTTTTGGCCACCTGTGTTGGGGGTTGGGGTCGGGGCAGCATGAACAAGAATTTATGTTCTCTGATCTTAAGACCTTTTACTCTTTTTTTCTAATTTGCATTCCGATTTCTCCCCTTTTGATCAGTTTTGAATTTTCACCTCATTCAATATCTGGTATGTGTATGTGTTTGTGTGTTTACTTTAATTGTGAACTGATCACAGAATGTCAGCTACTATGTAATGTTCCCTGATCAGTTCACAATTAAAGTGAAAAACAGATAAAATTAGTAAAAAATTAATTAGTAAAACAAACATCCCTTAAAAACCACTGTCTCTGTTTATTTCCTATTTATCAAGAAAGAGGGGTTGGTGCCTGTTTGAAATGTTGTCAGTGCTTGGGAATGTAATTTTCTGGGTTACTAGTCAGTAGTCAGAGCCTTTATTGGCATACGTAAGAAAAACACATATACAGGGTAACAACAAACTATTAACTGAATCTACAAATTTGTTATGTCTCAGTCTCCGACTCCTCACTATCTAGTTCAAAAAAGGCCACTACGTTCTCCACTATAACTGACTCACCTGTTGACAAAATATACCTGTGTGTCACAATCCAAACAGCCCCCCTTCTTTAACAAAAACATGTCTAAATATTTTCTGAGGAGATCTGTACAGAATGGACAATACAAAATTATGTGAGAGTGACTCCACCCCACTCAACTTGTAGGAGCAGCACCTCTCGCTGTATGGAATCCCACTGAATCTCCCATACAGCACTGCCAATGGACTGGCGTTGCATCTAGCAAAGAAAGGTAAAGGCCCTAAATTTCTGGGGGCATTTTAGCAGGTAAAGATATCATGCTGCTTGACCAACTTTGATGGGAATCTGCAGGCTTATTGGCAAACAGGTCTTATTTGCAGCATTCTGCAGTTCCTGTATGAGTGCTAAGTCCAATAGCCCACATTTTATCGCTTCTTGGTCTTTTGGCTGAGATCAAGTGTAGCTGGTTGCTGGGTTAGATCGCCACACTAGCATGGGAATTCTGGGATTTACAGTCTGAAAGAGTAATGTTTCCAAGCTCAGGTTAGTGTTTGCAACATTTCCACATCATACCATACTATCTTATCTCATAATCCAGATGCTATATGAACAGAGTCCTCCCGCTTCTTCATGGGGTCATATCTGGCCTGAGAAACAAAACAAAAATAATCCAATTTCTGCTATAAATCTACTTTTAAAAAAGAAATAAAAGATTGGGTTTTAGACATTCAAATTATAAACCCACAAAGTGAGTCACTTCAGGAAAGTGCCCTTTAGCAGCTGGCTTGGGGAAACCCAATCTTCACCAAACTTGGAGGGACTGTAGAAGAGAGTCAGAGGAAATCTCCATGCAAGTTTGGTGACTCTAGGTGCCTGGGGGACTGTTTTATAGCCAAACTAACAAAAAAATCACTAAAAATTCATTGATTCGTATTTCTTTGGGGTATTGATTTGTATAAACAAAAATCAATAAATTAGCAATTTTTGAATGAATTTGGTGAGTCATTTTTAAATTCATACCCATCTGTAATTAACATATTTCTTTATAAATGGGGTAGAAAGAATTAAAACATTTTAAAAAATGAATACGAGGAAGAGAAACTCACAGATTCTTTGCATTAAAAAACTACTAATGTCTGTCTTGGTTTTGAATCCTTGTGTATTCAGCAACGAGGGTGGTGATCAACAGAGATGCCACATTATTTTTCCCTGACAGGCTTCTCATCTTTATCAGATGAGGAATGGTAATAGCTGCACCTGTTGAATTTAGATGGGAATAGCTGTACCTGTTGAATTCACCTTTTTCATTTGAGTTAGGATTGCATTTAAGCGTCTAATCACACCTGCCAAAAGAACTCCAGTTATGCCGATACAAGCCTTCACCATTTGCTGTGTTGGCCAGGTGAGTTGAAGTCCAAGAACATCTGGGAACCCAAGGTTGGGGACCTCTGGTTATGGACTAACTATATTATCTGATAAGATTTTGTAGCTGTAACCAGCAGGAACAAATGTATTGGCATGCAATAACACAGAGATCACTCACAAAAAGACACAATTGTTCAGAAACCTGAAACACAGACATTGCTTTGAAGAATGAACACAGCCACTCTGTACAGCACTAACTCCACAGGAAAATCTGCAATATTTTAAAGTTTCTAAATACTGAAGGAATTTCAGAAATCCTGGTCAAAAGGAATCTCTGAAGAAGACAGATTACTAGTTTGTGCAAATTTACAGAAAGAGCAAAACATTCAATCAGATTATCCTAAATCTTCAAAAATTCAGAGAGAGAGAGAGAGAGATGATTAATTTCAAATTTAGAATTTGGGGTTTCCATGGTGTATACAGGCATCCTTCAGAAAGTCCCTTTGGCCATTCTGATTGGGACTTATATATCTTGGTGGATAGCACAGACATAATTAAAAAGCTGAATATTTTTCAGAAGCTAAAGATTTACAAAGTATAGAGTAAAAGATTTGGCTGCAGAAAGTTCTTCCCAAAATGCTACAGAATGAAGCATCCCTCTTAGAACAAATATGTACAGGGAACAGTCTTGCCCTGGAGGAATGGATTAGATTGGACTGAACAAAAGCTTCCCATTTATTCCCCTAGCATCTTGGTTTTTGTCCAGATAAGACAACAGACCTGACAAATATGCCAGAATTCTTTCCAATTGGATAAGGATAAGAAAAAGAGCAGGGGAGGAGCCCTGGTTTTAGCTAAGCAATGGTAATAGATATTTAAGACAGAAGTGTATTTATCTAAGAGCTTTTGACTTCTATGTCTCTTGTGAAGCCATTTGAGCTGAATCTTGGATGTCCAGTTGGGAATAGACACCAGCTCATACTGTTTCCGCTGGCCCCCAAAATGGTAAATAGATATCTTAAGGTTGGTGTAAAAAAAGTGGAGGCTGTTGCATCTGAATACATTCTCTTCTCTGTTCCTTCTTCCTCTGAGCATGCTGGAGGCAGAGACAGAAATACCACAATCCTGCAGAGAAAGCTATTCATTCACAAAGAGAAAGTTCACTCTTCCCCATGGGAGTCCACTCCAGCAGAATTCCAGTCCAAAGGAAATTTGGGGAGCAGCCAGTCACTGGACACTAACACAAACTGAATCCGTTTGAGGAAGGGCCAAGCTTTATTTCCATCCCATGATCTTCATTCCAGCTGGAGGCTTTCCAACCCTTTGCAGAAAACTAGGCACTGAGCCATGCAGAAGGTCACGAATGTCTCCTGAGGGCCTGTTGAGGGGGTGCTGCTCATATATTCCCACCCCAACTGTGTTCTGCAGGATTGCCAAACACTACAGAGACACGTATCACAAGAACTTGAAATGTTATTTTTAATGTGCAGACCTTAGAAACATCATTTTCTGGACTATAATTTCCAGCCATGATGACCAAGGATTTTGGGATTTATAGTCCAAAAAGTAACTTTCTCAAGCTCTGCTAATTTATTGTAAGTATAACTCCAAGGCCCCAAAAATAATTAGTTACTGTTATAGCTGTAGATGTATGAAAGCAACATTTTGCTTTCCTGATTCTCAAAGATAACTAAATTCTCGTTCCTTTTCTTTACAAAATCTGAATGCAGCATGAGATGCGGCACATACCATGTGCTATTGAACCATGTCCTATAGTTCCTTCACCATGTAGTGAGGCTACCCTGATAACTACAGAATTAACATCAAAAGTTACAATTACACTGTTAAATGATGAACCAGAAATACTATAAAATACATTAATTTACATGACTTAGTTATACTTTTTTGTTTCAAAAATAAATGAATTACCAGTAACTAGTTCATGTCAAACTACTTACTTGCAAGTTCTGCAGTAACCTAGCTGAATTACACTGGAGATCTGGCACTGAAGTAGATACTACAGACATTAAAATTATCTTGTTTTCATAGTTGAAATTGTCACATGCATTATTTCAAAGAGGTGAGGACTCCTCTTGTGAGTTCCTAAATTTATCACACACACACACACACACAGGCACCTCTTGCTGAATGGGCACTGAAATTGTAGTTTTGATTTTTGCTTCTTCATGGAAGAAACTAAACACAAAGATTGAAACTAAACACAAAGATTTTACCGCAGATTGATACTTTATCAGTGAAAAACTGTTCCATTATAGGGTAGACACTTAAGTATATAACTAGGTGCTTGTCTATGCACTGTGAAAGGAACAGGCTTGATCAGTGACATAGAGTCACTAGGAGGTCCAATATACTATTTGGTGTGATCCCCACATCTAAAAACATACAGACCTCAAGCAATCCTATTTGGTCTGCAGCATTTGCCAATATTGTGAAGTGATTTCCAACCACTTCAGAATATTGGCAAATTAATCAATTCCTCAGCTTCACAGAGGGGCTGAGGAAGTTATATCCATGATGCCCCCTTGATATCACGGCATTCGGATGTGTAGCCCCATAAGCTAAAATCACATGGGCTGTACAAGGTCATTGTTAGCACATGGCTACAGGATTTTGTGCTCTCTGTCTGGCTTGCTCACTTGCTTTTTTCCCTCTTGACATCTCTCAAATTGCTCTGGTTCTCTGGTTCTAACACACCAGTCCATTTGTGCTTTCCTGCACTGTTATATTTGCATATGTTTTTTCCCTCCAAGGACATTGTTCCAAACTATTCCCTGCCCCAGCATTCCTCTTTATAGCAGAACTCAGAGCTTGGAAACACTACTCTATGGGCTACAACTTTCAAGTTCCCCAAAAGGGAGAGTATTGGGAGCCCTAGGATGGTTTAGCCATAGCCTGGGCGTTTCTGTTAGCTATAGTCCAAAACTATAACTTTGCCAGACTCTACCACCACTAGCTAATGTTACTTGGAAATAAACAGAGACTGACACATCCACTTTGAGTAAGTTTTGCATGCAATATCTTTTCCAACTTCCTACAACAACCTTAAACCTTATACAACCATATTTTACAGGGAAACAGTCTACTAGTAGAAGGGTTTTCCATCACAGGTCCACTTTAAAGATGAAGAACCCTGGGAAGCAATCAAGCAAGAACAAAAGAAAAATAAAGCTAAAAACATTGGGGCAACCTAAAGACTAATTGCTATATTTTAATGTGAGCTTTCATGGACAGGTCCACTTTCTCAGACAACATTTTTGTCTTTTTAAAATTATTTTTCTTTCGTTTGTGTCTGATATGCTAGCACAGACTAATATGGCTATCTCTTCTAAAACTGAAACCTAGGAAATGAGAGAGCATCAGGAGCCCTACAATGGCCCGCCCACTGTTAACACCTGGATAGCAGATTACCTACCAGCCTCACAGATTACCTGGTCAGTCTTCCCTACTGCAATTGGACTTCTATTTACATGACAATATTTTTAGTCCTGTATTGGACTTCTATTTAAATGACAATATTTTTAGTGGTATCTATACATTTATATTTTATGCCGTTTGTGCTGTCTCTTTGATGATGCATTTATTCCTTTTCTAGCACTGATTACCTGCCCACCCCAGTTAAGTAACCATAAAACAGCAATGACTCAAAATGACTTTTACTAAAGTGAAAGAAGAAAGCGCCAAAGCAGGACTGCACCTAAAAACAAAGAAGACCAAAATCATGACTACAGAAGAACTACACAACTTTAATGTTGTCAATGAAGAAACTGAAATTGTTAGAGATTTTGTATACCTTCGTTCAACCATCAACCCAAACGGACCACAGCCAGTAAATTAGAAGACTGAGACTTTGAAGGATAGCAATGCAGGAATTACACAAGATCAAGTGTAAAGATGTGTCACTGGAAACCAAGATCAAAATCATGCACACTCTTGTATTCCCAATCACCATGTATAGGTGAGAAAGCTGGACAGTAATGAAAGCTGGAGAAGGGGGGAAATGATTTGGAGATCAGTTGCCATAAGTCAGGCAACTCGACAGCACATAAGAACAACAAAATACAACCATACATAGCTATGGATTTGCTGCCTGTTCCAGACTCCCCAAATTTGCTGCCTGAAGTGGCCTTCTTTCTCTACCTTTTGTTGCCATATTTTGATGCCAGGCCTGGAAGAAGGAGCACGAATCTCTCCAAGTGGAATCCTCAAATACTGCTTTTTCCAAGTAGTCCTGAAAACTTGTGAATTGTATCAAATTTGATGATTTGGCCAGGGAAGGTATCCATGTATGCCTTTAGATGGCTTCTTTGTGCAAGAAACTGGTGCATGACTCAATCTCATGACGGCTGACCAGTTCTTTGGCTGTGAGATCTGCCCATGCACACTCCTCCTGGCACTCATGGGCAAAAGAGGCACAAATAAGCCGTGAATCATGGGCTCAGCCCACAGCCTGACTAATAGCCTGCTACATTCTTTCAGAGAGAACTTTTTTATTTCCTGCTACCCTGAAAACACATACAGTACACACACACATTTCCAAAACACTTGTCTATGTCAACCCTTCAACAGTGTGCTACAAGAGTATCAAAGAACTACAGGGGGCAGCAGACAGTGGACATGAGAGGTCATGGAAGAAAAAGGAAGCAAAGAGGCCCCTTGGCAAAAGAGCTGGGACACAGAGAGAAATGTAGAACTAATAGGAAAGAGGAATGTGTCATATTTGACAAAAAAAGGGATGTAGTAGAAAAAAAATTTAGAATCCACAGCACCAGACCTGGTGTAAACATTAATTGGGTTTCTACACTCACTAAAGAGAGATTTTCAACATAGAGACTCAAAGAGGCTATAATTCAGTGGTGAAGCAAAGGGTTTGCATAGCAAAGATTCCATGCATCAGTCTCCAGCAGCCCCAGAAAGAAGTGGGAAGAGAATCACTGCCAGCTTCCAAAGCTGGAAAAGTTACTTTTTTGTACAAGTCTCACAATTGGTCATGCTGGTGAGAAGATTCTGGGAGTTGCTATTTATAATGTAAGTTTTAGAAGCTATGGTTGGCTTTTATGTAACTGAAGGTTATCCTACAAATCCTATAATTGCTGATCAATTACCATCCTGGGCTGGAACTGGTGGGAGTACACAGTCTGAAACATCTAGAGGGCAACCGGTAGAGGGCAGCTGGTGAAATACACTGTGCTGAATAGGCAAATCAGCTGATGCACTATAAGGTAACATTCTTGGTGTCATGTACCTCAGGGGATATGTTTTGCAGGCAGAAGGTCACAGGTTTAACCCCCAACATTTCCAGATATAAGGCATTTTCCTACATTTTTGGGAAGGTGGTGGGAGAAAGAGACAGAGGACATGGTGCAAGCCCTTGTCTGTGGATAGAGATAGGGACGAACTAAAAAACAAACCAGGAAGTTTGTTAAAAATTGCTGGTTCATTGGTTTGGGTTGGTTCGGGTTCATCAAAACGAACTGTTTTTAATGATTTAATGAACTTCCTGATTTGCTTCCCCCCCTACAGCCTATTCCACACCCCTTTCCTACTGTCCCCGTCGCCTCCCTACCTGGTTCTGTTGCTTCCTTCTCTTCATCCTCCCCCTCTGCCACCATCTTGAGAGACTACAGGTCTGGCTTCCCTTCCAGGAGCAGGACTTGCTGTCTCTGTGCATGCACCCAACTATCAGCTGATAGGCAGGCACATGTGCAGAGACAGCAGGTCTGGCTTCTGTTCTCCTCCTTCAGGCACAAACTTTTTAAAAAAGAATCATTTTGCGGTTCTTTTTTTTTTTAAAGGAATGAACCACCACCATTTTTGTGGTTCATGTCCATTTGTACACATAGACAAAAATGCTGCACAAGAACAAAGATGTTGATGGACTTTACGAAAACAATGAGGGAGGTAAAGGGTGAGTCTCCTTATTGGGAGAAAGGTGAAATATAAATAAAACAAATAAAATAAAAAGAAAATAAATTCAGATATTCTCATGTCTTTCTCAAGTCACTTTTGCAGTTATGTGCCTATGTCCTCCTCTTGCAAAATGGTTCAGTTTGCATTCAGTTTGCAGTTACACATCTTTGTTTCCTACCCAATTCCTGAGAAAGTCACAATACCTGAAATTCTAGGAAGCTGCAAAAAGCTGCCACTGGTCATGGCACTAACACCACAGAATGGTTTGCTCAGTCCTGTCTACACGAGCAGTGGTTCTCTAGGAAATCAGAGCAGACAGAACCTGAGACCACTGGCATGCAAATTCTATGCTGCTCTACTGAGCTATGCCCTCTGCTGCACTCTCCCCCCACTTTCAAAAAAGCAAAAGAAAACACCTCATCTCTCTCTAGAGATATGAGAACCTGGCATCTTCTACCTGCAAAACACATCCTCTTCCACTAAGCTACACCATTCTTCTCCACCAGGAGCAAGGAGGCTGCCTTATATTACATCTGCTTATTTGCCTTTTAGCTCAGTGTCTCATACACCACTGTTGCCATCTAGATGTTTTGTAATGTGCCTCCCATTGGTCCCAGCCAGGAGGATCAGTAGGCTTACCTTCTTTAAGGAATGAGGAAGCCCCCCACCTCAAGTGGCACACAAAGTGGGCAAGCCAGCAAATTGCACTCCCTTGCTGGCAGTTCCCCCTACCCACATATTCAAGAGTGGTTACTGGAACAGAGTTCCCTTGGAACAGCCCACCTAAATGCCTAAACGTCTGAGCATACGCTCTAGAGTGAGGGATCTGGTGAACTGAGCCAGGCAGATAGTGGCCAGAGAAGTGCAACAAAGACTGGTGCCTTCTTCTGAGGGAGCCTCTTTCAAAAGGAAGTATAATAGGAAAGATGGGGAAAGGTGGTGGACTTATGAATGGACTGTACCTCTTGAGGCGGCAAGTGGAAAACACTGTATTTTTATATCCATTCTCTTAAAAATGGCACTGCAAATAAATATAAAGCAAGCTCACAAGGAACATGTTGAGCCAAGAACTTCTTTATGATAGGTCAGTCTCTATTCTATTCTATTCTCCTGTTTTAACTCACAGAGAAATTTTATGAAAGAGAGAATTCAACGCTAAGATTCCCCACATGCAGTCTAGAACATCTAACCAACCCAAGATTCTTCCACCTCATTTTCCTTCATGTCTAAACCAGTCCTAAACCCACACCCAAGGTCTGTTGCTCAGAGGATGATTACCATTTCTATCACCATCATCCACAGCCCCACACAGGGCCCCAGAGACAAAGGAAACTGGGCCAGTTTAGACAGAACAGATAGGCATTTGGAGTATGGCCAGCAACTTGTTGCTTCTCTTGGGACTGAGGTTCAGGAAAATCCCTTACCTAGTAGAGCAAAGAAGGGATGAGCCATCATCAGACATTCCACAAGGCTGCACTTCAGTCTCACACTTTACAGCCAAGCAGCTGTGTGTGAACCAAGCAAAAACAGCTAACCACAGCTTAACCTGATCACAGGCTGGATCTCAAAGTTGACCTGCATTTAAGAGACTTGTCTGCTCCATGGCCTGGCTAAGAAGGATTTTTGTAAACCTCAGAGAAAGTGAGAGGAAGATACTAAGAGAAACTGAGAGGGAAGGAGGGATGAGCATTAGGAGAAGCAGGAATTGAAACTGAGACCCAGGGCACAGCTAAACCTTTTGAAATGACCAACAAATCTACTTACGCAGCAAAACAGGCATAAATTCAGCCAGCAGGATAGTTCTTTTCTTGCCTACAGAATTATCAAAGTCTACAGGAGGTAGGAAAGGGGATTCTGCCTCAGCTGGAAATATTTTTATCATCTTCACTCCTTCATTGAGGAGATGCAGTCAGGGTAACAGTGATGGAGTTATCCAGTGGAAATGGCTGGGCGCACACCACAAGGTTTGAAATGAATCTGAACTAAAAAGCTCTGCTGGGATCTTGGTCCCCCCCAAAAATATTTATGGTTCCTAATAGTTTTACACAGACGAGGAAATCCAAAGGGAGCAAGAAATAACATGACTAACCTTTCTGCCCATTAATTTACTTTTCCTTTCCTTTTCTGTTACAAGGAATTGTAAAAGTAAACTTTTCAGTGTCCTCAGGCAGCCTTCCCAAATCGTTGGGCTCCCACAGATGTTGCACAACTTCTATCTCGCTAGTTGGCTAGGAATAATGGGAGATCGAACCTGATGTACTATACTACAAGTCCTATCATTCCCATCTGGGCAGGACAAAAGGAGTTATAGTACAAGCATAGCTGGAAAGCCCTGGCATTGGAGAAAATTGTCCTAATACAAGCACTCTGAACAAAGCCCATAAGTGCTAAATTTGCTGGGAAGAGCAATTCATTTGTGAAGCATTGGCAGGGAAGGTCCCATGCGTTGTCAGGATCAATTTAAATTCCAGTCATGACATTTTTCTCCTCTCCTTCTTCCAAAGAACTCAGGAAACCATGAGTTATCAATTCACAACAGCCCTATGAGGTAGGTTAGGTTGAGAGTGACTTACCTAAGGTAAGATTTCTCACATGAATGGAAATTTGAGCCCATCAGTCTCCTCCAACAAAGGTAACTGACAATATGTTGTGGAAACATTAAATGTTTGCATATGATGTGTCTGATTTCTGTGATTAAAATTACAGCTGCAAGGGGAGATGCAATCAGGACACCCACTATAATGAAGGTCTATTTAGCCATCTCCCCCTGCTAGAGATCCAATTAAATGGGTGTCAGTGGCAACTTCTCACCCTTTTGATTGCTGACTCCTAACAGAGCACCGCTGAAGAATAAAGCTGAGGCAGACCCAGGGAGCTTGCAACCAGAGTGAGAGAACAAGAATTTGACAAGGGAGAGATAGGAAGGAAAGGTCTACTGGAAGAAGGGACAAAAGAAAGGGGGAAACCAAGGAGATAAAGGTAAAGAAGTGTTTTTAGATTAACAACAGGAAGGGACCTGGAGTAACCCCTAGGGATTCCCGATTCAGAAGCACCATGTGCTCAGCTTAACAGCAAGGGAGGGTGTGCGTCCTTAACAGCAAGGGCTGTGCACTCAACTTAACAGGAAGGGAGTGTGTCCTGATTAATGCTAAGAGCTACAAGTAGCAGCTGTGAGTTCTGGGAGGGTCTTTTGATTGCTGACTCCTGACAGACCACAGCTGAGGAATAAAGCTGAGGCAGACCCAGGGAGCTCACGGTCAGGGTGAACTAACAGGAGTTTGATGGGGGAGGCCTCTAACAAAATTTTTGGATTTTTGAAAATAGTTATATATTAGTGGACCTTCTCAGCTACATTGAAGGTAACAAAATTAAGGGAAAGGGTTTTCACAGACAAAGAGATCAAAGCAAAAAGCTAACAGGGACTATGGAGGGAAGAGATGGTTCAGTTGTGGTGACCTGCAAAGTTTGTGCAATGTTTATCTTTGTGCCTGAGTGTAACATGGCATACACATGCAGCAAGTGGAGAGATTGCAATGGGAGATTGATAAAAAAAATTGTCGAGGAATACCTCACTACCTTGAATGAGTTCAGATCTCCAGGGCCAGATGAACTGCATCCAAGAGTATTGAAGAAACTGGCTGAAAAGCCCTCAGAATAGGGTTGCCAGATGTCCGGCAAAAGGAGGACATGTCCTCCCTTTTAGCCTAATGTCCTTTGTCCAGCAGGCAAAGCTAAAAACCTTTAAAATGTCCGGCTTTGGGGTGTGTCGTGCTCGTGCGGGGCGTATCGCGCTCGAGCGGTGGGCATGTCGTGCCCCCCCGTGTGTTGTTGGTATCTTACCAACAATTAAAAAACCAGCTAGAAATCTGCCCTCTTTCTTTCCTCCCTCATGCAGTCTTAAAAATGTTTCGCCTGCTAACGTTGCACAATGGAGATCAAATTGCAAACATCACGGGATCTGCAGTTTGTTCATTTCCCCGACGCTTGTACTGCGGACTGAAGGGAAAGGATTCTCTCCCTTCCTCTATTTTCCCGCCCAAGCGAACGGGTGCTTCAAAGCGATGTCCTTTACGCACATTTTTCTACAGGTTGTCGTCAGGTCTTTGGCGACGATAATTTGGGGTGGGGGAGATAATCAGAGATAAACCTAGATAGGCTTATGTTATATTTCACTACATATTGTCATCTCTCAGGTTACCAGTGCAAAGAGGAGGTAAGCTTCATTGCAGGGGGGAAAAACCCCACTTCTAAGCAGGCTGTGAAATGTCCTGGGGGAAATTGTAACATTACGTTTTGCTGTCAAAAGTGGCAACCTTTACTCTGCTTCTAATTATTTATTTAAGTTCATTTGTAGCTAGGCTCTCTTCCCATTCTGGAACCCAAGGTGACTTCCAAAATGGTGAGGGAAGCTCAACTCATATATATATTAAAATATTAAAAACCCCATGGAACATTCAGTATATGGTTTATTACAATATCATTTTATTTATTCATTTATTTTCATTTCTGTTCCACTTTTCTCTTAATTAAGTGACACTGGGAGGATCACAATTTAAAAAATGCAATTAGTTATTAATATTATTATATGTTATATATTTACTTATAATATTAGAAGAGGTAGCCGCGTGAGTCTGTGCTAGCAGGTCAGGCAAAAACGAAACAAACAACCAAACAAAAAGACAAAAATATTGTGGTATCTTAAAAACTAATTGCTATATTTTAATGTTAGCTTTTGTGGACAAGTCCACTTCTGGGCAAACAAATTAGTATTTGCTTATTTGCATTCAGTTCAGAACTAGATAAGAAATGTGCAACAGGACTGTAAATCATTCAGTTAAAACATTTTGCTGCTTTTTCATAACTTCCAACCTATGTGTTGTATTCCCTCCCCCACCGCGCACGGAGCCCGCCCCTTATTATAAGGTAATAATTGTACAATTGGCTGTTTAAATAATATTTTTTGGTATTTTGAAAAAAATCCTCCATTGAATTTATTTTTATTTTTTAACATGACTGTTTCTTGGTTGGTTCACTAAGAGACATTTATACTGGCAGCTATTGTAATAACATTGTATTGATTGCGGGTTTAATCTGGAACAATTCAAATGAAACATTCAATATGTCCTCCTCTGTCCTCTTTTTTGTCTTTCTATGTCCTCCTTTTGGTACCCATGTATCTGGCAAACCTACCTCAGAACCACTATTCATTATTTTCTTGAAATCATGGGGAATGGGTGAGGTGCCAGGTAACCTCCCTAATAGACAGAGGGAATGCTGTAGACATTTTATATCTTGACTTCATCATTTTGACAAAGTGCCCCATGAAATTTGATTAGCAAGCTAACTAGGTGTGGGCTGGATGAGGGTGATGATTAATGGCTCATTCTCCGACTAGGAGGTGGTAACAAGTGGGGTACCCGAGGGCTCAGTGCTGGGCCCTGTGCTCTTCAACATTTTTATTAATGACCTGGATCAGGGGGTGCAGGGAATGCTAATCAAATTTGCAGATGACACAAAATTGGGTGGAATAACTAATACCCTAGAAGACAGAAACAAAATTCAAAAAGACCTGGATAGGCCTGAGCTCTGCGCTGAAAAAAACAGGATGATATTTAACAGGGATAAGTGCCAAGTACAGCATCTAGGAAAAGGAAACCAAACACACTGTTAAAAGATGGGGGATACCTGGCTCAGCAATACTACAAGTGAGAAGGATCTTGGAGTTGTTGTACATCACAATCTGAATACGAACCAACAGTGTGATGTGGCTACAAAAAAGGCAAATGCTATTTTAGGCCGCATTAACAGTACAGTCTCCAAATCCCAAATCCCTTGAGGTAGTAGTTCCCCTCTGTTCGTCACTGGTTAGGCCTCATCTTGAGTATTGTGTCCAGTTATGAAGACCGCACTTCAAGAAGGATGCTGACCAATTGGAACTACCGTGTTTCCCTGAAAATAAGACAGGGTCTTATATTACTTTTTGCTCCAAAAATGCATTAGGGCTTATTTTTAGGGGATGTTTTATTTTTTTCATGTACAACCATCTACATTTATTCAGATACAGTCATGCCATCATCTTCTGGTTGCTGCACAATGGTGGAGGGTGGGGTTTCACTTAACTGGGGCTTATTTTGGGGGTAGGGCTTATATTAAGAGCACCCTGAAAAATCCTACTAGGGCTTATTTTCAGGTTAGGTCTTATTTTAGGGGAAACAGAGTAGTTCAGAGGAGGGCAAGAAGGATGATCAGGGGGGCTGGGAACCAAGCCCTTTGAGGAAAGACTGAAAGAAGTTGGCATGTTTAGCTTTGAGAAAAGAACACTGAGGGGAGATATGATAGCACTTTTCAAATACTTGAAAGGAGGAGGGACAGTGTCTGATCTTGATCATCCCAGAGTGCAGGACACACAACTATGGGCTCAAGTTTCAACACTGGAGGCATTCAAGAGAAATTTAGACATCCATGTGGCAGATATCCTTGGACCTGATGGCCTTATCGGCCCCTTCCAACTTCATTATTTTATGATTCTGTGAGGTCTGCAGTGTGTGTTTGTGTGTTTGAGCACCTCATGTTCTAATTCTGATTGTCTCCATTCCCACTGGGGCATTTTAAATAATGGAAAACAGGTATATAAGAACACATATTGTCTAGTTTTACCTGAAGACCAATGTTATATGGTCTTATTCCCTCCTTACCTCAGTCCACCATTGCTGTTAACCAAAATAATTCACACATTTAAATCTTTCATCTGGTCTGGTCTTAATTTCAACTTCAGTGAGTAAGACTTCAGAGAGTGAGACAGTGAGGTTAACTGACCTCCATTATAACAATGGTTATCAAACCTGGTTTCCCAAATTTGGCCACTCTGTCTGCCTGTCTCTGTCTCTGTGTGTCTCTGTCTCTGTGTTTTCTCTCACTTCTCTGCCCAGATAATAGGAACCCTCCTTATCTACCTGCCAGCTTCCGGATTCTGTGTTACCCAGGAAACAGCTGATGACACTGCAACCACCTTAAAGCCAAACAAGGAGATTGCCTGCTTTGGGTGTTAGGGATGCCTTCCATGGTTGCCAGGGAGACATACAGAACCCGGAGATCAGGTCCTGGCAGGTTAGGGAAAAGCTGGTGTTCAATGTGATGTTGTCTTTCCTTTGTTCTTAACCTTGCCTGAGCTGCCTTCTTCTGGGGGAAACGACAGCAGCCAAGATTGAAGGATTAAGGATCCTCTTTGTGGAGGAAGGGCGGATGAAGCCATTATCCTTCCAGTTCTGTACTGCTGTAAACTGCTCTTCCTATCACTTATTTATCCATTGCAGAGAGATACAACAAATTCACAGTAGTCCTGAATGTGAATCTTTTGATACAAATGTGGTGTACGCAGTATTGGCCGGTATAGTGGCAGGGTGGGGTCAGGTGGGATGGGGGGAGCAATAGGCCTTGACATCAAATAGCACTTCTGTTCTCTACAGCACGTCATTTTTTTAACCACACATTCTTATTGGCAGAGTAAGTTCAGCTGCAAAAATAGGAAGGAGAATTCATGCCTCTCCAGTTGTAAACCCTTCTGTAATCACAGTACTAGGGCTCACATCCTGGCTCTGCCTTGGGCTGGGTGGAAGGCTATGGAATATGGAGTTGCATTGAAAATGAACGCACACATACACCCAAACAGAGGCAAAATTAGCCTATTTTTTCCTAGACTGAAACATGAACCAAAACATCTTTTTTGAATCAGAAACAAAAAGGGGTGTGTATGTGCAAGAAAGATGATGAAGCCCTAGAACTAAAGAAAAAACAAAACAGCTGATGTAGTACTCTCTCTGTTTCCACCAGAAACAAAACTAAAAGAGGTGTGTGAAACAAAACTGATACCTGAAAAGGTTTATACATTTTAAGCAAAGTTTGGAAAGGCAACTCTTGAAAATAGTTTGTTCTCTTAATTGCTAGAATGCTTGAAAAGTAGCCTACTGTCATTGCTGATTGCTTGTTACTTTTTCTCATCACTTCTGGTTAATTTTTTAAAAGTTAGGGTTCACAAGAGCAGAGAAGAAAAATGGAAAAACACTTGTCAAAATATCCCTAAAAATACATTTAAATGCCCTTTTAAAATTATGTTTCAGAAGTAATTAGAAAGCATTACTCACTATAACAGGGAACTAACTTTGATCCTATTACATTACTTTTGAAATGTAGTTTCATTACAACCTTTTCACCACAAAATATAACTAGTTAAAGATAATTATGGTATTAGTAAGTTATTACTCCCAAATGCTAGGGCAAGTTATTTTTTGGACTGCAGCTCCCAGAATCCCTGCACTAGCAGGGAATTCTGAGAGTTGTAATTCAATTTTTTTAAAAAACATTTCTACATTCTCATTTAGGTCTATAACTTTCTCTGCCAATGATAAGGAATGTGTGAGTATCTAAATGTTGTTGGATTTCAATTCCCATGAACCCCCACACTGACAAGACTAGTTAGGGCTGATGGGAATTGCCATCCAGTAACATTTGGAGGTCAACATATCCTTCTCAGTCATCACTGCCCACAAGCATTAATTCTCTCCACTCCTGAAAGGCCAGGCCTGGGAAGCCTTAGGCGGACCTTAGACTGGAGGCCTATGTTCTCTTTGTTACAACTGGCAAAATACATGTGTTTATGATTCTTTATCACTTTGCATCTTTGTTGTTCTATGTAAAAACAAACAAACTCCAGTTGAAAAATATATAAAATTAGCAAACCTACCCAACTCCCCCCTGGTTAGATATCCATTTGTTACACCACCTCCACTTTAGTGGTCTATCGTTTATCCCTCTCTGGCCCATTTTTTAAAATGCTGCTCTTTTTTCTTCCATCCACCCCCAGTACTCACTCAGTTTAGTACTCCAGAGGCCTCTAGTTTCGTTTTTGTTCTTACCTCATTCTAATTGTGCTTCTTGTTTTAAAATACTGTTTGCTACCTCAAATGCCATCGACTGAGAGTTACGGAGAGGTGTGTTTTAATAAAACACACAATCTATGCAAAGAAAACACAAACACAACAGGGCTGCACCTGGGACATTAAAAAGAGGCTGTAGAAGGCCTTCAATCTTCTACAGCCAGCAAAAGTGTTTCTGCACCCAACCTTGCTTCAAAATGTAGGATTCCTTGGGGTCTAAGGAACATGGGTTAGATCTCCCCAGTTCCTCCATGAAATGATTCTGCCAATCCTTGAACTAATCCACCACAAAATAACTTTTCCAAGAGGGGAACTATGACTCTTACAGTCCTTCTGTCAGACGCCATACTAGCAGAGGGATTCTAGGAACCGTAATTCAAAAAAGGATTTTTTTCAAGTTCTGCATAGAATTAAAGGCTGAGGAAACTGGGGTGATGCAGGAAGTCGAGCCAAGTGAGTCACAATCACAGTTGTGCAAGATTCTATACAATCCCATACTTCTCCTTTTTTTAATGTGGCTCCTTCCTGCATCTAGCTCACTTAGCAGGACGTCTGATTTAGCCTGTTGCACAGCCAACCAGCTACCATCGGGGTGCAGACTTAGTGACATCTATCTATCTATCTATCTATCTATCTATCTATCTATCTATCTGATATTAATTAAATGTTGCTGCAGCCCCAGAGAAGTGTTGCCTGCAGCTGGATGGCCACAGATGCCTGGACGCAGCACCAGGCACACACTGCCTGCAAGCTGACTCAACAGCTACTGCAGCTGCTGCTACAGGGCCGGCAGCCACCACCTCCTCAAACACTGACCTAGAACTGACAAACCTCCCAGCCTCCTCTCCTGCCTTGTGAATGAGGTAGCTGTGGGGGTGGGAGCTGGCTGGCTCAGAATAGAGCTCATTAAATGGACGATTAAGCAAGGCTGGCACCCCAGCCAACCAGCCAACCCCACCCCCACCCCACTGAGAATTCCTTTTCCAGCCCAGGGGTCAGAGTTGGTCTGCCAAGGAGCAGCTGGCTTCCTCCTCCTGGCTCCACTGCGGAATGTTCCAGGCGGCAGCTCTGGTCCAGGCCAGGACACAATGTGCTCACTCCACTCACAGCACTCTGTGCCCAGCATGACCAGCTGGCCTCTCTTCCTTGCATGGAGGGAGAAGAGCCAGCCTCTGTCTTACTATGGAGGAAGTTTGCTTTATGCCAGGTGAGACTGCTGCTTGTCTATTGCTGGCCTAGTGCTAAGGAGGCCCTAGCCCCCTCCCCAAAACAACAGACACACACACCATAACTGGAGTAAAAATGGCCACAACTTTATTAATTACAGCAGCAGTTAACCTGGCAAGCATTGGGTTGGATCCTCCTCATCAGGAGGGCCCGAATGCCACCTGATTTTACCACCATCTCTACAGGACCCTTCCTGTGAGACCACTTGGAATGGCAGCTTTCATGGAGCCACACGGACATATGCCACTCCATGGCTCCTCACCAACCAGAGGCAGGGGCAACTGTCCCACCCGAGCTGGGGCAGCTGAGACCCCCCCCCCCCCAGTTCCCAATTCGGGTTCCCTACCATCCATAACCTGCAGGTCCTTGCCTGCTGTCTCGTGAACATTGTGGTCCATCTCAATGCTCAAAACCGCCCAACAATAGAGGAGAAGTGAACAAACACCTAATAGTGCAACCAAAGAACTTAATATAAGAAAGTGCAAACAACTAACGAGGGCGGGCAGGGAGAGCAGAAACTGCTTGGAAGGCATTGGGGTTCAGCAGGGCCCCAGCTCCTCCTTTTGAACCCTGCCGGCTGACTGGTACAGAGGCCCCACCTCTTCTGGTCTGCTGGCTAGTCCCGGCCCTCCCTGTTACTCTTCCTGTTGTGGGGGTGTGAGGGCTGGGTAACTTCCTGCTGGCCCCAACCATGTGGCCACCACCATTATGCGGCCTACAAACTCAGAGGGGGATTGGCCTCTGCACCGGCAGCAACACAAACCGTGTTGCTGTCTTTTCTCATCCTACTGACCTGGCTGACTGGCATTCTCCAAGAAGCAACAGTGGAAGCCTTCCCCATCACCTACTGTATAATCCTTGGGAACATGAGCATTGCCCAAAAGAAGGGGAAAATCCTTCTCTAGACTACAGTTCCCAGAATCCCCCAGCCAACCTTCCAAGACAATCCATTCCACTACTACTACAATTTTGGCCATCATGTTCCTATTTCTTGTTACTGATATAAGGAAGAGAAAAGAAAGGAAAATAACCACTGGGGTATAAAATACTGACTCAGATGCAATTGTGATACCCAGCACACAACACATCCACCTCTGAAGTTCTGGATCATGAAGCTACAAAGGTCCACCATGTCATTTTCCCCGACAATGGTCTCCTTTTTTTAATCTCAATCTTTTCAAGAGTGAGATGTCCCTTTTTGTCTAGTATTAATCCTGAAAAAGTCAAATAGCTAAGCATTGTTGGAGTATTGTTTTGTTTTGTTTTCTTGTCCAGCTTGGTTTCCTCTCAAGTTACCAACACTCAGCAACCTCCAGCCAGTATAGCTGTGCTGGCTAAGGAGGTGATGGGAGTTCTAGACCAACATGTTTGGAAGGTGCCAGATTGGAGACCACTGTCATTAATACGTCACTGCACAGGAATCAAACTTATCCCCAAATATCCCAGCACGCTCACGCTCTCTCTCCCTCTCTTGGGAAGGACCATAACTCAGCAAAAAAGCACAAGCTTTGCATGGAGGATGTCACACATTCAATCCTCAGCATCTCCAGGCAGAGCTGAAAGAAGAGCCTAGGAGAGCCTCTGCTAGCTGGTGTCATCAATACAGGACACATGGACCAAAGCTCTCACTCAGTACAAACTGGCCAAATAGGGAGCTCTATACATATCCTGAGTGAGGTTGCAACATTTGATTCACATTGTGATTCACATATAGACACGGACACACATGTGCATTCCAACTGTAATCTCATCACAGATGCCTTTACTTCAGCAACTAGAAATATATTCATGTTGCTGTGACCTACCAGAGCACAAATCGTGGCAAGAAATTTCTTCCCGAGCCAAAGAAATTAACACCCACCCCTTTCTCCTTCTCCTTCTTCAAAAGTCTGGAAATAATTCATTACTTTTGTTTCTACAGATCCAGCACTGCTCAAGAGATCCATCATGAGTCAAGTGTTCAGAACTTCAAGTATTAGGGCCCTGAGGCATCTATTCTTTGTCACAAAGCCCCACTCCTCTTCCTTCTGCTGCTTTTCAGCTTGATGGAGAGAGAGAGGGAGGGAGGGAGGGGTCTTGCCTACATCCGTCTAGCAGCTAAACCCCTGTCGCCATGGGGGCATTAGCACCATTACTGTAGTCTGCTCCCCAGAGGAGAGTGAGTGGATCAAAGGGTTTTAGCTGCAGACGGCTCCTAGACAGATCTGGAGTGTCTTCAAGGCGGCCACTTGAGGTTACAAATGTATTTTTGGCCTGTAGCTCTGCGAAGTCAAAATTTTCACAGGGGCTTTATTCCTGTTAACCCCTCACAGGCAGCCCTAGAGTTTCTTCACAAGGGGGAAGCATTAAGTGGTGTGCCAGGAATTGCCTTCTGCTGAGCCATACACACATGATATGTGTTCTAGACAGACAGGTAGATATAATATTGATAGACTATTATTTCACCCTCTGACATTTTATGGAAGAAAATAAGGGACACTTCAAACATTTAAAGCCAAACGGAAACGATTGATTTCAAAAGAAAGCAATGGGAGGGGAGGTACGTAAAGATTATTTGGCCATTGATTTGAGAAGAAAAGTTTAGCGAAATGCTACCTGGCGTGAGTTTGAAACCACCACCTCCACCTCCAAAAACCATTTGTAGTTGATATTAGAACTCATCTTAAGGAACAGATCTGGCAAAATAATCCACCATGAACATTTGGGATTCTCATATAAATTATATCACAGATGTGAGTACACCCCCTCACATTTCATAAATATTTTAGTACCTGTATATCTTTTCATGTGACAACACTGAAGAAATTACACTTGGCTACAATGTAAAGCAGTGAGTATACAGCTTGTATAACAGTGTAAATGTGCTGTCCCCTCAAAATAACGCAACACACAGCCATTAATGTCTAAACCACTGGCAACAAAAGTGAGTACACCCCTAAGTGACAATGTCCAAATTGGGCCCAAGTAGCCGTTTTCCCTCCCTGGTGTCATGAAACCCGTTAGTGTCACAAGTCTCAGGTGTGAAGGGGGAGCAGGTGTTATCGCTCTCGCTCTCTCAGACTGGTCACTGGAAGTTCCACATGGCACCTCATGGTAATGAACTATCTGAGGATCTGAAAAAATGAATTGTTGCTCTATATAAAGATGGCCTAGGCTATAAGCAGATTGCCAAAACCCTGAAACTGAGCTGCAGCACGGTGGCCAAGACCATACAGCGGTTTAACAGGACAGGTTCCACTCAGAACAGGCCTCGCCATAGTCAACCAAAGAAGTTGAGTGCCTGTGCTCAGCGTCATATCCAGAGGTTGGCTTTGGGAAAGAGATGTATGAGTGCTGCCAGCATTGCTGCAGAGGTTGAAGGAGTGAGGGGTCAGCCTGTCAGTGCTCAGACCATATGCCGCACACTGCATCAAATTGGTCTCCAGGGCTGTCATCCCAGAAGGAAGCCTTTTCTAAAGATGATGCACAAGAAAGCCCACATACAGTTTGCTGCAGACAAGCAGACTAAGGACATGCCCTCTGGTCCGAAGAGACCAAGATAAACATATTTGGTTCACATGGTGTCAAGCGCGTGTGGCGGAAACCAGATGAGGAGTACAAAGACAAATGTGTCATGCCTACAGTCAAGTGTGGTGGTGGGAGCGTCATGGTCTGGGGCTGCATGAGTGCTGCCGGCACTGGGGAGCTACAGTTCATTGAGGGAACCATGAATGCCAACATGTACTGTGACATATTGAAGCAGAGCATGATCCCCTCCCTTCGGAGACTGGGCTGCAGGGCAGTATTCCAACATGATAACAACCCCAAACACACCTCCAAAACTACCACTGCCTTGCTAAAGAAGCTGAGGGTAAAGGTGATGGACTGGCCAAGCATGTCTCCAGACCTAAACCCTATTGAGCATCTGTGGGGCATCCTGAAACGGAAGGTGGAGGTGCGCAAGGTCTCTAACATCCACAAGCTCTGTGATGTTGTTATGAAGGAGTGGAAGAGGACTCCAGTGGCAACCTGTGAAGCTCTGGTGAACTCTATGCCCAAGAGGGCTAAGGCAGTGCTGGAAAATAATGGTGGCCACACAAAATATTGACTCTTTGTGCCCAATTTGGACTTTGTCACTTTTGTTGCCAGCGGTTTAGACATTAATGGCTGTGTGTTGCATTATTTTGAGGGGACAGCACATTTACACTGTTATACAAGCTGTATACTCACTGCTTTACATTGCAGCCAAGTGTCATTTCTTCAGTGTTGTCACATGAAAAGATATACTAAAATATTTATGAAATGTGAGGGAGTGTACTCACTTCTGTGATATACTGCATGTATATTTTTGAACTTTCACAAAATTTTGGTGCACAGCCTGAGGAAGACAGATTACCATTGAAAGCTAGCTGTTTGATTTCACCTGCTCTTGTATTTGTATTATCTTACGGACCACATCTCCTTTTTCTAATTTTTTCAAAATCTGTGTATTCCCACACCAAAGACAAGTACTTATTGAGCATACTTCCCTGTTAGACACTGCTGCAATCTCTTCTCTGTCTGCCATATCTTTCCTCTTTTACCCTGCAATTTGCCTGTCCTGAGCTGGCTATTGAAGCAGACATGTTAGTCCACTCCTTTTAATTTCTCCTTTTAAAACTGTTAAAAAAAAACCCAAAACTCTCAGAGTTCTTAAAGATCACAGCGGATCTGGCTGTAACAACTCAGAACCAACCCTGATTACCAAATCTCAAGGCACCAGCTGAATTCTCAGGGAATTGCTTATGCTTCTCAGGTGGGGAAGCAATCTCAAGGTGAGTGACATAGATATATGGCTGTGGAGACAGGCTGAGGATTTGATTCCACACTGTGTGTCCCAGGAGGACAGCCAACCTGTGTAGCTTTGAGTAAGTTGCACAGTCTTAGGGTGCTTCCAGAAGGAGGGAATGGTAAACCACTTCTAAGCACTCTATACCTAGGAGACTCTGGAAAGTGTTGCCATAAGGAAGCTTTAAGTTAGGTAATATTGTTAACGAGCTTGGGATTATGCTGTATAGGAAATTCAAAATGTTTGCAATGATGATAATGATAATTGTCAGTGATGGTGATGATGGTGATGGGGGTTGTGAGGATGATATGAATTTAATTGTGGGTAATGGGTGTTGTTCCCATACCTGTTTCCATATCCAGGTGTCAAATTAAGTACTGAATGAAAAATGCTTGATCTTGACTCTTCATTCTTTTAAGGAAAGCAATTTTCTAGCTCTAAACACAATGAGAATAGATTTGAAAGGGTGTGCAGTCCCACACAATAAAAGGTGGTGGGGTGGAACTGAGCACAGCCCCATGGTCCAGGAATGCCCCTTCCTATAACCTAAACACTTTGTGCAAATTAAGTAAATATATGTGCTTAATTTTTATAGGTTGCAGAGTCCAGCTTTTCTTGATGCAGATTTTGGGTTATACTAGCACCAAAGGCTTGTTCAATAAAGAACAGACCAAGAATATGCTGCACACAGATTGAAACACCTAACAGAAATAGGACAGAGAGGCTGCTCCTGCCTCCTGCCTTCACTGAAGAGTGCACTAGGTCTATGTTGTCCTTCTGTCCTGGAGCCTGTGACAAATTCACACAGCCTTTTACCAAGAGAGAGGAACCAGGAGGAGCAGGGGAAGGACATTTCACAAAAGTAATGACAGCATCAATTATTCAGGCTCTAGCAGCTATTGCAGGAGCCAGCAGCCACTGCCATCCTCCAGCAAGCTGAATCTGAATCCTTCCACAAGCACTCAATTAGGGGCCATTAACTTTACTCAGGAAGAGGCTTACAGGCGGGAGGAATACACAAAAAGCAATAGCAGAAATGACAAATATAGCCCAGGAGAGTTGCTGCCCAGTTTACCTCATGGCATATGTGCCAAAATTGAAAAACTTTTAAAAATTATGACTTACATAAACCATGGGGGCTCTGCTGGCTGGGGGGATTCTGGGAGTTGCAATAGGAATGATCCCACTCATCTAAGGTAAAGGTAAAGGTTCCCCTTGACATTTAGTCCAGTCGTGTCCGACTCTAGGGCGCGATGGTCATCCCCGTTTCCAAGCCATAGAGCCAGTGTTTGTCCAAAGAGTTTCCGTGGTCACATGGCCAGCGCGACTAGACACGGAACGCCGTTACCTTCCCACCGAGGTGGTACCTATTTATCTACTCACATTTTTACATGCTTTCGAACGGCTAGGTTGTCAGGAGCTGGGACAAGCGACGGGAGCTCACTCCGTTGCGTGGATTCGATCTTATGACTGCTGGTCTTCTGACCTTGCTGCACAGAGACTTCTGCAGTTTAACCCGCAGCGCCACCACATCCCTCTCCCCACTCATCTACCCCCCCAAAAAAAAACATACACACACACCGGCTCCTCAGTTAGAGATTTTGTTTCCCGAGACCCACCCTTCGCTATCAGAATTTGCCTCCTGAGAATGCGTTGTGTTAAGGTTACTATTTGGAGCTGGCCCATTGCCCCTTCTTTGGGGCTCAGCTCCCTCTTGTGAATTGTTACAATTAAAGCTTATAATGACAGCTGAGAGGGGAATGAGTATTGTGTGCAGCAAGCCCCTATGTAAAACGCGCACACAAGCACAGGAAGGGGCCTTGTAGCCTCCTCTCTCCCATTTCTCAGGCTGGTGAGGCACCTTCTGAATTGCTGACAGCCAGCTGTTGGGACTGTTTTTCTGACATGCCTTTTAAGCCAGACAGTAAGAGTAGCAGAGTTTCTCATCCTTGGTGAAAAAGGGTGTGCTGACATTTTGAGAATCCCCACTGAGAGCCACTCTAAGATTTTTCACTCTTGTGTGAAAGTCAAATACACTGCTTTTTCTCTTTTTCTTTTCCTTTTTTCGTCTGCAGCAGCATTAGCAAAAGGGGAGGTATGCACAAAGTACTGTGCATTTTGGGTGAAATGCAAGGTGGTTTTTTTGCCCCAAATACAACATTTGTTTCTCTTTTTTTGCACAAACATCATTTCACATGTTTTTCACAAAAATGCACTAAATGCACATTATTCTCATAATCTCACCCAGTGGTGAGAAAACTCGTGGAATGTTTCATTCTCATTTGTGAAAAGAAAAGAAAAGGTTTACATGCCTATCAGACAAGGAGAATATTTTTTTCTTCTGTTGCAGCAAGTAATCTGTTGGGGGACACATGGCAGTAATAAGCAGGGCTGAAGGCGGTGACAGGAGGGGGCAGAACCAATAGTAGATGGGGCCATCTCTCCACCTCCATGATCAGGATAAACTGTTCATTCCAGAGGCCTTGATCACTTTCTGAAGAGCACATAAAATTAAGCCAATGGCCAAAGGTTCAATTTTGCTTTAACCTCAACATGAAAAATTTTCTTTGCTTTTAAACCACAACAAGGAGTGCTGTTCCAGAATATACAAGTGTACAATAGATAGGGACTGTTCGCAGGATTTTGGGTATAAACACTTGTCACAACAGACAACCTGTTTTAGGAGATGCAAGACTGTGCACTTCTAATAGCATACTCATACATCTGTCTTCTATATTCTGCAAAATTCACGAGTTGTGTTACCCAATACTACACTCAGAACAAAATAGGAAAAATAAGCCCTATTGAATTGCAACAATTATTGTATGGCTAGAGATGTTTTTAAAACTCTGTCTTTTAACCTCACTATTCTTCTACTCCCCATTGTCACATGGCCATAAAAACTTTGCAGAGAGTGTCTAGGACACTGTGACGATCCCCTCTATGAAGCACCTACGTTTTGTGCCCTCACAAAGGTTCCAGTCTTTGTTTCCCTCACTGCCACCAGTGGATTACCTCTGTCCACAATATAAAAGACGTTTCTCAAAACACTTGTCTGGTAAATGCAAACAGAACTTATTTATTGAAGTGTTGTAAAGTTAAGAATAATCACAGATGTTCTTCAGATGTTCATTGTACACAAGCAAATCATTCACAGGTCTCTCTATACATACTTTCTCCTTGCCATATAATTAATTACCTTCTCTATCTATTTATTTTAACCAGTCTCTCTCTCAATCTCTATCTCTTCTGACTAACTCACTCTCACTCTCTCTCTCTCTCTTGACCAGGGGTCTCAAACATGCGGCCCGGGGGCCAATTGCGGCCCGCGGGATGATAGTTTGTGGCCCCCGCCTTAATATGAAAGTTTAAGGAGCGGGAGCAGCGGCACCTACTTGGCGAGCGTGGGGCTTCCTCCCCGCCTCGTAGGGGCTGGGTCTCGCCTGCCCCCCCCCCAAAGCGCCCACGCGTCCAGAAGGGGAGTCCTCTCTCTGCCCGGCAGTCTTCTCCCTCAGGGGTTTGGCACCACCGGGGCTTCTGCTTTTAGGTCTCTCTCTCTCTCCCCCCCCCCCCGCTCTTTGTGGGTCACCTGGCGAGGCTGCTGCTGCTGCCGCCTTGTCCTCTCTGCGCTTCTCCTTCCCCCCGCCTGGCGCTCCTCCGCTCCCTGCCCAGACGTGCCGCGGGAGGGGGTGCTGCCAAGAGAACAGCCTTCTCGTGCGCGCTCCCCTCCCCCCCTGTCTCCCTGAGCCACACTGGGCAAGACCACGGCATCTTGCCAGAGTGGGAATCAAGAAGCCCCAGGAAGCCCCATTAGCCCTTGGGTACGGGGGGGGGGGGGGAGATTACTCTGCTGATGGGGCCAGCCTTGCAGAAGGGGTGCATGCAGCTGCTAGGGGTGTGTGTGTGCTCAGGGAGTAGAGGAGCGCCAGTTGGGGGGGAAGGAGAAGCGCAGAGAGGACGAGGCGACAGCAGCAGCAGCCTCGCCAGGTGACCCGCAAAGAGCGGGGGGGGGGGGGGAGAGAGAGACCTAAAAGCAGAAGCCCCGGTGGCGCCAAACCCCTGAGGGAGAAGACTGCCGGGCAGGGAGAGGGCCCCCCTTCTGGACGCACAGAGCCACATTCCAAATTTTTGCGGACCCCTTCTCCTTTGATGTGCAAGATGCCCCTCCTGTGCTTCAAATGGAGCTCATTGACCTGCAGTGCAACTCTGAACTCAAAGCGAAGTTCAGGGAGGTGAGTGGAAAAGCAGGCAAGCTTGGGCAATTTTTGAGAGAACTGACCCCCAGCTTCCCTGAGCTTTCCCGAATGTTCAAGCGGACCATGTGCCTTTTTGGGAGCACATACTTGTGCGAAAAGCTCTTCTCCACCTTGAACTTCAATAAGTCCAAGTACAGGTCCAGACTGACCGATGATCATCTTCAAGCCATACTGAGGGTCTCAACTGCTTCCTCCCTCAAGCCAAATGTGGCTCGGCTATGCAAGAGGAAGCGCTGCCAGGTCTCTAGCAGCAAGGAGTAGGCAGGAGAAGCCATGTTCAGAAGAACAGTTCATGTTCTTCAATGTTCCATTCATGTTCAGGACAATTCATGTTTAGAAGATTAAAGGTTAAAGAACTGTTAATGCAGACATTTGAATCTGAATACAGCAGATATAGAAGACTGAAGAAACCACATATAGTCGCTCACTAGAGAATATTATTATTATTATTATTATTATTATTATTATTATTATTATTATTATTATTTAGGGTTGATTGATTTATTTTCTTATTAATTCTTAATTTATTTATTTTTTCATCTTATTTTGTGTTAAAAAATAAAGAGATTTGAGAAGATTGGAATTTTTTTAACAAAGCTTTTCTTGTGGAAAATCTGATGCGGCCCAGCCTCACCCAGACTCTGCCTCCAGCGGCCCCCAGGTAAATTGAGTTTGAGACCCCTGCTCTTGACTGACTCTTGACTGACTGACTCCTCCTCTCAGGCTCCGCCTTTTAACCTCTCTCTCGACTCCGCCTCTCCACCACATCAGCATAAAACATGAATAATACATGACTTATTTAGCATAATAAGGGTGAACGCTACAGACACCATTACTTTTAGGAGACTTTGGGAGTTAAGCAGCTAGTGCTGCTGCTTTCTTTTACTAGGATGTGCATTGTTATGTGTCATCTCTTTTAAAAACGTGCAAAAACATTAAACCCCAACTAGTTTTTACAATAGACGATGCACAAAGTCAGTCATTTTATTTGTTTACCTTTCTACAAAGGAAACAAAATTGGATAGAAACCAAGGAATGCTGTAGGTCAGTGTGGGACAGTTGTTAAGAGAATTGAGTTTGGGAAGATTCAAGCCACAAAATACATTGAGTGACCTGGGCCAGTCATTCACGTACAGGCAACAAGACACAAAATATTTGCATGTACACATAGTGACAGCATGCACATACACAGTGTCACACATGCAGCTGTTGAGCACACTTTTTATCCTGTGCAACCGCAGGACAAACTTTTTTAACCACCAGGACCTCCCTTCTCTCCCTGCCTTCGTTTCCCATCCTTCAAAGAGACCATTGAAATACACAGTACACATTACTGTGTCTGTCCCATTTAAAAGCCAGCAAAGAGCTCTGAGCTGTACATGCTGGTTGGTGATGTCAAAAAAGGGCACAGTTCTGTTGCCAATTCAGGGTGGGGCACTTTCTTTCCTTCTTCCTTCCATTTCCCCCAGTATTTCCCAGAGTCAGGCAAGATGAATCTGCCATAGCAGGCCCAAGGTATGACCTGCTGCTCAAAATTAACTCACTGCCACTACCATCGACCCTCCGTCTGACATAAATCTGAAGCTCTAACAGCTGGCTCGGGGTTTGGTATGCAGCCTCCCATACAGCCTCTCTTTGCTTCGCACACTCAGACTACAGGATGGAAATGTCTTTATTTTTTGCTTTCAGAGCAAAGTGGGGCTGCAGGGAGGGGGGCTAGAGAAGCAGCGGAGCCAAGAACTGATCCGAGTGGATGCTATCGCTGGGATTCCAGAGCTGCTTGACTGGCTATGAAGAAGAATGCAGCCATATGGCCGATGCTCAGAAAGAGGTGTTCTGAGGACAAGCTGCTGAGCACATAGAGGCTGTGGAATGGGTTGCTGTTCTTTCATCCTCTGAGCCTGACTCTAGTCCTCTAGGCCAAACCGGATGGCAGAAAATCATTTTTCTGAAAGCTCAGTGAATAAAAGGTGATGGAGAGACCAGAGGATTTTGTGGGTGTAGGGGAAAAAAATCAGCTATGGACTATTCTGGTATTCCATCAGTAGCCAGCCAAATGCCTCTGGAAACTTGACAGGACATGGCTGATTAAATACGGAATGCTTGCCCAGATCTGGACTCCAAAGTATAATTCAGGAGGTTGGATTTCTTAATGCCTATTAAGGCCCAGTCTCTGAATGAAGCATTACAATGTATCTGAAGAACTGGCTCTTGGGCTTGAGTCAAGAGACCTCCTACAGCTATAACCCACACCCATGCCAAAAGAACCTCAACTGTATATAAAGCTTCAGCCCATATCTGGTATAAATATTATAGAAACCCACCACACTCCACTAGAAAAGCTACAAAACGTTTCCTATTAGAAGCAACAGCTTCCATTTTTCGCCATATCTTAGACTCATCTGGGTACACAGAAACCCAGTTGTTTCAGGATGGCTCACAAAGACACTGTTATTATTCTCTTGGTATTCTCAGTGATTCAGCTCTCTCAGAGCACATCTCTAAAAGCTGACGTTGCCCTGGAGAACACATCATCTTACCTCTATTTCCTATATGGGAAAGTCATTTCATCCCCATTATTTGGCTGTTCCCCAGAGACCAATAAGATCATGTAAGGCTTAAAGCAGAACGATATAGTCTTTGGTGGCTTTCTTGCCTGTTGCTGTGCTACCAACCAGATACTCTGGAGTAGAGGCCTTTAGCCTTCTCTCCCACTTCGACGTCATTTTGTTCCCCACCCTTTCCTTCTGCCCAACCTCCCCATTTCCTTGGGGTAGACACAGAGTATGTTTGTTTCCTCTTCCACCCCTCACCACCTGCGCCTCCCCCCCAAAGTCCTTTGCCTCAAAGTCCAGCTTCCTTAGCAACCCCCACTCTCTCTGCCTCACCCACCCCACACCCTGACACTTCCTGCTAACCCAGTGCCACCTCCTTTCTTTGCCTCAGGTGCTATGTATAGTCACACCCTCTTTTATGCTTGGATTCTGAGGCAGCTGACAGCTGTCACCATATTGCAGGCAGCGTGCAGACTGATTAATAATTAGAAAACAAGATGGATAAACCCTGAACGAGTTCTTTTCTCAGAAGAGGATGCTTCCTGAGCCCCACATCGCCTGTCCTAGGGCATCCCAAGCTGCTCCATGAAGTCTCCTCATAATGCTTAGCCTACATTTTGCTTCTGCTTCCATACAGGTTGCTGTGAGCTGGGAACTGAGGAGAGAGAGCAGTGGGAAAGAGAGTGGAATTTTGCCATTTCTTAATTGCCCACTGGAGAGCCAGATTTTTCTTAGCCCACTATCCCCTTGTGTCAGTGGAGTTGCTGTTTTATCTGAGCTGACCAATTGCATTTCCTCCCTTCATTCCATCAGTTCACCAGCTGATTACATCTGCATCCACATCCCGCAAGAACAATGACTTATAAACAGGAATATGAATCTCAAAGCCTCTTGCTCTAGAGAGAATTAGGGGGTTCTTTCCTCCTTGCAGCAAGTTTTTCTGTGAAGATTTGCTTTTTGTTGAGAAATAACTACTACTACTACTACTACTACTACTACTACTACTACTACTACTACTACTACTACTACTACGACGATGATGATGATGATGATGCCAAAGGCTCGATTTTTGCTGCACAAGAACAAGCACTCCAAACCAACGTGATGAAAGCTAAGATCCAAGGAATTAGTGCTAACAGCAAATGTTGACTCTGCCAAGAAAAAGATGAAACTGTGTCACACCTCATCTGCATATGTCCAAAGATTGCACAAGCAGATTACAAAATTATACATGATAGAGTGACAAAGTTAGTGCACTTGGTCATTATGCAAAAAATATAACTTGCGAGCCTCCAAAAACCCATGGGAACATAAGATAGAGAAGGTGTCAGAAAATGAGGAAGTCAGGATCTTATGGGATTTCCACATCCAAACTGACATACACCCTGAACATAACACACTAGACATAGTAGTAATAGAATGAAGAAATGTCTGGATCATTGACATTGCAATTCCAGGGGATGCCAGAGTTGAAGATAAAGAATTGGAAAACAAACAAACAAAAAAATGAAGGTCTGGCAATCAAAAAACCTCGCTAGTGGATGAAACACACTTCATTGGTCCCCATAGTCATCAGGGCTTTCGGAACAATATCACGAAATTTCACACAGTACTATAAGCAGTTGCAGATCTCAGAAATAACACCATCAGAGCTACAAAAAAGAGCAATATTAAGAACAGCATACATACTGTGCCAATATTTAATAGATACTTAGGTTTTGGTTAAAACTTCTATCTGTTATAGAATACCAGTCAATGTTTTTATAATTTTGATTGACTATGCCTGGTGGATTTTTTGAATCATCATCATCATCATCCCCTCCATGCACACAGGCCTTGTTGAGGCAGAGGGGCTTGAGTGCTTCAGTGAGGTTGAGAGCTATGCTGAAGGGTCTCCCAAGCCAGACAGGTCTCAGCTGAGAAGCCAGACTAACTGTGTCCACCAACCATCAATTATGATGAGAAGAAATAAACAGAAATCCATACTGGATTGGTCGTTGCCCAGGTCAACAAGGACCGTGTCAGATTTTATAGCCCCTGGGCATCTGGTGACAAATGGGCTAGGGCTCAGCAGACCCTGTTGAGGGACCAGGACAGGCTGCTGCAAAGCTACTGGAACAATGTAAATGCAAAATTTGGATTCTCACCAGAAATTATGAAATGTTGTTATGAGGCAAACCCGACAGTCCGTGGTTTTCAAAAAAGAATTATGGAAATATGGAAAAGGAAACACCCAAGCAGTGACATAACTGAACAGCGATTAATGGATTAATCCGGAGTAAAGTGTTTTCAGAACTAGAATTGCAAGAACTAAGGTGGCAAAATCAACGCAGAACAATGACCATAATATGGAAGACAAATGGAGGGTAGAGGTAGACACAATAGTGGAAGAAAACATATCAATAGAGAAACAACTTATGGAACAACCTAGAAATTATGCGATGACATCACTGAAGGGAAAAACAGTAACCTATATTAGCCAGAACACAGAAAGACAAAGGCTCCCTAATTTGTGCCAATTACAAAGTAAACCAGTAAAAGATCTACTGAATGATGCAAATATTGTCATCAGAACAATCCAAACCAACACGCTAAGGGAACAAACCAGCTCATATATAGCACAGCTACCAATAATAACCATGGAACTTGGTTACAAGCTGCAAACCCCCAGAAAATGCATGACACCCCGAAATGGAAAATTCAGCTGTAAAGAAAAATAAACAAATTATGTGCAGACATTAGCAACTTAAAGCACTTGAAAGATTCAAAACTTAAAAATGACAAAGTAAAAGCCAGACTATGTAAAATATATGACCGAGAAAGGAAAATGATTGTTGAAACTATGGAAGAATTAAAACAGCAGGTAACAGCTACAGCAAAGAAAATTGAAAGATATGATGGACGCTTGAAACAATATAGAGAAAACACATAATTTCAAAATAACCAAAGATTATTCTATATGTCACTAGGAGAAAATGCAGAGCAAAAGAAATTAGGCCCATGTAAAGATGATGCTCTAAAATTATGGAAAGAAATGTGGGAAAGCCCAACTGGACATAACAAAAAATGCCCCGTGGATTAAAGACATTTGTAAAGAAACTCAAGGAAAACAAATGAATGATATTGTAATAACAACTGAAATGATTAAGAGGCAAGTAAAGGCTATGAAAAATTAGACTGCACCTGGTCCAGATGAGCTGCACGGATTTTGATTAAAGCATCTAACAAGTCTCCATCAACATATAGCAATGCAATTTAACCACTTGCTTCAAAATTCTACAACTGAAGACTGGATGAAAACAGGTCGCACATTCTGATAATAAAAGATCATCAAAAAGGCAATGAACCCAGTAATTATTGACCAATTACATGCCTTCCAACAATGTTTAAGCTCCTCACAGGAGTACTTGCAAGATCAATATATAAATGCTTAACTGAAAACTCCCTATACCCAACTGAACAGAAAGGGAACTTTAAAAATTCAAGAGGCACAAAAGATTGGTTGCTTATTGATAAAATGATCCTGAAGAATGCAAAAAGATGAAAAAATAAACCTTCACATGGCCTGGATAGACTATAAAAAGGCAATTGACTCATTGCCACACAGCTGGATTAACACCTGCCTAAAAATGTTTGATATTAGTAAAAACATTCAGAAGTTCCTCAAGAAAAACATGGAAAAATGGAAAACCATCTTAATGGCCAATGGTGAAGAAACTGGGGAAGTTAACATCAAAAGAGGAATATTTCAGGGGGATTCTTTGTCACCATTGCTGTTTAACATCTCACTAATCCCCATATCAATAATTTTAAATAGAACTGGATTGGGCTACCATATTTCACAACAAGCTAGAAAAATCAATCATCTCTTATACATGGATGACCTAAAACTATATGCAAAAAATTCCACAGAGATAGAATCACTCCTAAACACAGTGCAAATATTTAGTGAATATATCCAAATGAAATTTGGAATTGACAAATGTGCAGCTCTGTCTATACACCGTGGCAAGATCCAAAAACTAGATGGAATTGAGTTTTTAAAAATGGCAATATTATAAAATCACTATCAAATGATGAAAATTATAAATAACTTGGAATACTAGAATCAGGCAACATCGTGCACACAAAAGTAAAAGAAATAACAGAAAGGGAATATATCAAAAGACTGCAGAAAATCTTAAAATCAATATTAAATGGGGGAAATACAATCAAAGCCATAAACACATCAGCCGTTCCAGTAATTAGATACCCAGCTGGAATAATAGATTGGACTCAAAATGAATTAGAAGAATTGGATTGAAAAACTAATTAACATGCATCATGCACTACATCCAAAAAGTGATGTGGACTGATTATATTTACTATGAAAAATTGGAGGCCGTGGACTACTGTAAATACAGCAGGTAGTAGAGGAGAAAGAAAGAATCCTAAATGATTATATCTTAGTACAAGTAGAGAAAAATTGCTTAGGGCAGTGAAAATGGAGAACATTTTAAAAAACAACAGAAACAAAGGCTCAATATAAGAAACAACAATTTGAAAATAAATTAGACAGTTGGAAAAATAAATGGCCAACACCTGAGAAATGTTGATGGAAAGCATGATAATAGTTCAACATGGGCATGGCTAAAGCTGGGGACCATTAAGAAAGAAACCGAAGTCTTGATTTTTGCTGCACAAGAACAAGCACTCCAAACCAATGTGATGAAAGCTAAGATCCAAGGAATTAGTGCTAAAAGCAAACATCAGCTCTGCTAAGAAAAAGATGAATCTGTGTCACATCTCATTTGCAAATGTCCAATGACTGTACTAACAGATTACAAAATTAGACATGATAGAGTGGCAAAATTAGTGTACTGGTTATTATGGGGGAAAGGGAAAAAAACACTTGCCGGACTCCAGAAACCCATGGGAACATCAGAAGTACTAGTAATAGAATTAAGAAATGTCTGGATTGTTGACATTGCAATTCCAGGGGATTCCAGAGTTGAACATAAAGAATTGGAAAAACTAAATATATATAGAGAGAGATCTGGCAATTGAAACATCTCACTTATGGATGAAACACACTTCAGTGGTCCCCATAGTCATCAAGGCTTTGGGAACAATGTCAAGAAATTTCACACCGTATTATAAATAGTTGCAGATCTCAGAAATAACACTATCAGAGCTACAAAAAATGGCAATATTAGGAACAGCATGTATATTGCACTGATATTTAACAGATACTTAGGTTTTTGGCTAAAACTTGTATCTGTTATATAATACCAATCAATGTTTTTATAATTTTGATTGCTCTAGAATTTGCATGGGTGAATTTGAAGTATTTTTTAATGATCGCATGATGTACAGATCAATATGAATTGCCCCGTATTTTTTCCCCTTCAAATTTGGACTTTTTTCTAACTGCAACAATTCAAACACTGTTTTGCCTGTGTGATTGTTTTATTCTACAAAAGAACTGCAAGGACTTTTGGTGGTTTTCTGGTGATGTAGTAAGCAAGATGTCTTCTGAAAGTGGGAACACCAAACCCCTGATCTTTCTCCCTGAAAGATCTGAAATATTTTTGTGGTGTTTTTTTTAATAAACTACTGACTCAAGAGCTAGATTACCTTATCATTGCACTGCTGCATTAGCTTAGCACTAGACCACCTCCACACAGACAAAAAAGGAGAGAATAAAAATTGATATAAAATTTAAACAACTCAGAGAAATTCCAGCAGACTACAATGTTTCCATGGTATGTATGTTTGTACATGTATCGAAAATGTTAGAAAACTGTCCCTTTCCCCCTACTACTGTGCAATTGTTTAAACCAGTGGTTCCCAACCTTGGGTCTCCAGATGTTCTTAGACTGAAACTCCCAGAAGCTTTAAACAGTCCAGTGGCTTGACAGCAGACTATATGAAGTAAAAGAAGTGCCAGGAATAGCAGGAGGGCAGTATCAAAGGAAGTGGGGCTGTGGGTGCAGATTGAGGGCCAAGTGTGGACTCTGGCATTGAAATAACCTGAAGCCTTCATGTGGTCAACTAAACAAAATTTAGGCACAAAAGAGAATGCAAATCAAGCTGATGCAAAGCCGAATTGCTCCGATTCAACTTGTCAGTGTAGTCGCACCCTTAGAAGCATTTCTTGGATGGACTCCTGCAGACCTAAGTGGTCTGAAGCTCTGGTCCTCTAGCATTCCAGAGGTGGCTGCACTTCCTTCTCTATGACTCCATCATTTGGTGGTTTTCCAGCTGTTCAGTGGTTTTCTCCCTCCATTCCCAAAGGCTGAATTCCTTTGTATAAGGCTTGGTTGATAGCAGTACACACCTTAAAATATGTCTGTATGGTGGGCACACCTTTTTGCCTTTTGCTCCACCCACAACTGGCAAGAGGTCTCCCAAAATTTCTCTGAAACTTCATCTGGCCCTCAGGCTGAAAAAGATTCACAGTGACTCTTGCTCTGGCCCTATAGGCCTTTATAGATTAAATGTTTATGCCAACTCTAAACCTCACTCACTCCAAATATCATTGAACTTCCAGGGGTATTCTATATACAAGCAGCTATAGCTGCCTCACTTGAGGCCTGATTCTGACCAGGCTAAACTGAAGTTCTGAGATCCTCAGAGACTTTCATTTCTCCACCAGTACAACACCCTGCCTTGGGCATTTCCCAGCCTGTTCCGTGCACACCCGTTCTGCACATCTTACTCCCATGCACATTCCTTTACGTGTGTTCCCAGGCCTTCACTTTCCCCATTCCAAACCTCCTCCCTCCCCCATTTTTCTTTCTTTTTTAGCAGAGTACATAAGCCTCATTTCCATCTTGGCAACAGCTGGGCCTATACAGTCCTTCTTTGCACACCCAGGGCAGGCAAGGCAGGCCAAGAGAGAGAGAGAGAGAGAGAGAGCACACTGCCAAAGAGCAGCCAGGCAGTGAGTCTGCAACTGCAAGCAAACCGCCCAGCCAGCCAGCCAGCTACGTGGGGCAGCCTTGCGTGCGAAGGAAGCCTGGCTGCTGGCAGCACAGGAATGAGGTCGTGGGTAGGCAAGGGGAACAGGGGAATCCACGCACAGGGGAGAGAAGAAAAGATGACAAATTGCCACTTGGAAATTCTGTCTCCTCCCCCCTCCCCCATCAAACCCTATCAACCCCACCAATCCCACCCTTTTACTTCAGCCAAATGCACTCTCCAGTCCGGTTCTCTTTCCTTTCCTGCTGTGCTAGAAGGCCTGGTTGCTATCAGAACTACCGACACTAGGAGGACTAGGAAAGTGAATTAGCAGAGGGTTCAAAGACACCACAGCTTTACTTGGGTCCTCTGATTGCCAAGGCTTATGGGCATGATGAAAGAGAGGCGAGCAAGAGTGGTGATGCCTCTCACCCCTTGGAGACTTGCAGCAGGTGTCAGGCTTGCTTCTTCTCTTACATCCTTCCCCATCAGTATCAGCAAGGCAGATGTTCCTCTGCATGGAGGGAAACAGGTGCAAAACTCTCCCCAAATTTCTCCCCTGGGCTCTCCAAAGAGGCAGAGCTGTCATTCACAAAAAGAGGTTTCAAATAGGAGATCAGGAAGTTACTTGGTTTACCTTTCCCTTACTCTGCTCTTGTGTTGTTATAATGACATGCAAAACCTTAACACAGAGTTATTTGGGAGGGAAAAGAGTTTGCATTGACTGAAAATTTCAGAAATGTATCTAATGAAAATGTGCATTTTTCTGTTTCCCATCTTCAGGAGAAAAAAATTAGGATCAGATTCTCCCCCTACCCACCAACCCACCAAATTATATCCAAGTCTTTGGTACCATGTCCTGAGCCCCAAACCCCAAGCCTGAGTTCCTATTAAAAACAAACTTTTCCCCCCAGAAAAAAGGGAGGGGTGGATGGGTTCCGGGTCATGCATTGAGTCTGAGTATTTGAAAAAAACCCATGTTGAGTCTGAGTCAAGGCACCGGTGCAACTTAAGTCCAACTTGACAGCGAGTCCGGTGACTCGAGTCCCAGTCCCTGATTATTAGTAACAAACTGTCGTAATTGTTTTGATTATGATGGCACTTCTTTGTTTAATTAAAACATTATACATAATCACTCTACTGCAACATCTTCAAGGTACAGTAATTTACAATCCAAAGTAAAACAATGCAAAATATAATGTACTGAATTGCTATGACTTGCCAACCATTTCAAAGGATAAAATAGTTTTTAACTTGACATGTAAATAACAGTGCCAATTTCATATTTCCAGGAGAAGCATTTCAAAGACATGAGCCACTGCACACAAGGTTCTGTTTCTGAGTAGCTTACTCCACCATCCTCCAGAGGTCATGGAACCTAAGGGAGGGATTCAGACAAGGATCTTACACAACAGGCAGGTTCATATGAGAGAAGGAACCCTATAACATACCATAGCCTGAATTGTTACCATCCTGTGAGTAGGACTATTAAAACAGGTTGCTGTGAGATGCTATGCAGTCTGCGTTGGCAAAGGAATGTTGATACTTAGGTGACATGCTTCCATAGAAAGTCAGATGGCTCAAAAAAGCCGGCTGACAATCAGAGAAGGACTCATCAAGAATCATGATGAACATTACTTTTTTCAAAGAAGGACTCTCAGAATCCCTGAGCAAGCATGCCCACCTTTCTAAAAACCTGGGGTACGGGGAGGTAAATAGAACAATATGCCACAGTTTGGAATAACCAGAAAGAGAGAGGGAATGCTGAGGCCTAGGATACTACTGCAAGCTAACATTTTGGGTGCCTAGGAGTCCCCATGGTGGTCATAAATGGAAGCAGCGAGTTTTGGTCATCTGTTTGACTGTTTCCTTTATGCCCTGTGTGTGTGTGTTCTTGGAATTGTATATAAACACAACAATTGCAAAATAGCAATGAGTCATCAGTGACATTATAGACTCTCATTTTTTAAAGCTTGGGTGTACCAGTTTCCAGAATAATAACTATGTTACTCTGTTGCAGTCAAAACATTGATAAGTCTTGTGGCAACTTGTTTGTTCTTATCAAGTTTTATTTTAAATAACCTTTCATGGACTGCAGCTGGCTTCCTCAGACCCCATGCTACAGTCTGCAGAAATTTACCCACAATGAACCTGCTTTGTCTCTAAAGTGCTACAGACACTTCTTTGTTGTTTTCAGACATGGCAAAAATATTCTCCTTCATCCCCAGGACCAATACAGAATTGGACTTTTGCCAAATATTCTGAAGGAACTTCCACAGCAGGGCTGCTACTACCAGAGCTTAGAAAGGTCACTCCCAGAATCCCACAGCCAACGTGGCCATGAGAAGATTTTCTGTGTGCTAGTTGAAAAAGCTGGGGGGGGGGGGGGGAGGGTCCTAAGCACTGGCACTTTCAAGAATGCCCCTCATAGATCTCTGTGTAGATCCTCTAATACAGCCATTCTCAGCCTTTCTTTTCTTTTTCTTTTTTTTTTTTGCAACAGCCACAAGGACAATATGAAAGAAATATAGGCCAAAACAGGCTCTTCTAAGTCGCATACAGTGGTGTGTGAAGAATTGTTTCCAGTCTGTGCCCCCCCCCCTTCAAATGAGCCAGTGTCCCCCCCCCCCCCCATTTGGCCTCCATTGAGAATGGCTACTCTGATATTGAGTAGCTAAAGGTTTAATATGTGGAGAGGCCCTGTATTACCTTTTGCTAGTGAACTCTTCGTTGAGGCCTCTTTATGTGGAAGCCACGGAAGCTTGTGGTTTTGCTAAATGACCATTTTAAGAAGATACTGCTAAGGGCCATGTGTGTCAAGATCCCATTTACTAGCTTTGTTAAATTTACTTTAAAAACAATCATGGTGCTCCTTAACTCCTGTCTGTGGAAAAACATTCAAGCAATAAAGACAGGACTCACGCCTGACCTAAATAAGGCCATATGGAGCAGCTCAGCTGTGAATTCAAAGCTGAGAGACTGGCAAAGAAAAGTAAGAATTCTCATTCACAAGAAATGAATGATATGCAGAAGCAGGCACTCACCAGCATATATAGAGAAATCAAAGAATGGAATGTTCCTTTTCTGAACTATAACATACATAATCCCCCAGCTGCCTAGAGTTCTATGGAATATCTGGAGAAATTTTCCTCTTTATTTAATCAAAGGCCAGCCCAAAAGATTTTGCTGTCTGAAGCAAATTTAAAAATTGTGCCCCTCCATTTCAAATTTGAACTTTATTTTGGTGCTGGTGATAGGGCAGGGTCTTCCACTGCTCCTGAAGGCATAGGGCTAATTTAGGGGTGAAGGAGAAGCCATATGGCATGTGCAGCTATATCCTCCACCAGTAGGAAATGGCTAAGTGATTTAGAAGAAATGTTATGCTTCCCTCTGGCATCTGACACATGAGAGAGTTGTCTCACTCTGCCTAATGGTAGGGTTGGTCCTGGGTAAAAACCTCTCTCCAAACATGGGTGGCTTGATGTAATCATCATCATCTTAGAACTGCAGAGCTGCTGACTCTATGGATTATCGAGTACAGCCCTTCTCTGGGAGGCACAGTGGGAACTGAACTCCCAACCTTTGGTTCTGCATCCAGATACCTAAACCACTGAGCTATCTAACAGTGATGAAGTTGACTCTGTACTTGAGAACACCTGTTTTTTCCATTAATTCCTAATTCAGATTCTACCTGCTTCCCTTGGGATCATACAGTGCTCAATGCCATAGAAAAATGGACAACGTCCAACTGCAAACAGCTACTGCTCATTACTGGCTGGCCTTATTTTTGTCCTGCCTTGTAGTTCTATCATGAGGACTTTGGGAACAGCCATTATTTATGAATGAATGATTCTTTGTGAATGCATTAATAAATGAATGAATAATATTCGCACATTACCCCATAATAAAAGTTATCTGGGCAGCATATAGTAAACAAAATAGGGAGATAACAGTTAAACAAACATTTTAAAAACTGTTTAGATATAAAATAGAACACAAAAGATACAGTCAAAAAGAACATACAATACAACAACGTACAAAATTCATAGCATTCTAAAATTAAACACTGAGATTTTAAAACCAAGAAGCCTAGACTACAGAAGTTATTTAAAAGGTCTGGATCAACATAAAGGTCATATAAATATTAAGGAAATCTCTAACTGAGGTGCCAGAACCAAAAAGGATCTCTTCCTGCTAATTTCCAGCAGGAACACTGTGAAGAAGATCTTAAAATCTGGGTCGTTAACATTTGGGTGGAAACATTTTTTCTGTAAATTGATCTCAATTTCAGTGCTTTAAAGGGGAAAAAATACAGCTGATGACCAAGAATTAAACATGACAATACAATAGTCTTCTCCACAGAAATCTTCAGTAAAAGGCAAAAGATTTATACAATTTGAACACTCATCACAAATGGCCATAAATGGTCCTAAAATTATTTTAGTCAACAACCATTTCATCAAATGATTGGACACAGTATTTTAGTACATTTTGTATGTTTGAACTTATCTTATTTAATGCTTAATTATTATTTGTGGGGTTTTTTTTTGTTTTTTGCTTTTGTGCTTGTGCAAAAATAGTGATTGAGTAAAAGCGCAACAGACAATGCAGCATTATCAGAAGTTACTAACAATGATTGGAACTAAATGCTTTCTTGAAACCAGTGTCAATACAAACGGACTTTTGTTGCTTTACATGGCATACACCTTACTGTGCTTTAAAATAGTGTGTATTGGGCATCATTTTAAAGAGCAGTACAGTGTCAGTCATGCAAGAGAGACTTTCCTCTTCCATACGGCTTGCTTGTCCTGCAGACAGGTGAACAGCAGTGGCTGGGGAGCAGAGTGGCAGTAGCAGTGACAGGGGCATCTTCAACTTCTGGGGAGACTCCTGCTACCACTGCTGCTGCTGACATGCACTCTCTAGCCACCACTGGACAAGCAAGCCTTGAAGAGGAGGAAGGATGGCACAGTCATCACCTGCTCCATGTGCAGTGAAAACAAAGCCACTAAAGCTGATCCCCTGGGCAAAAATGTTACCGGGTGGCCAGTGCTAGGAGACTTCCCAGCTACTTGGACACTGGTTGGCTAACACTGTTCTTGCCTGGGGGGCATGGGCAAGTTGGGCAGCCAGCAGCTCCATTTTTGCTGCATTAAAAGAGATGTGTAATTGCAGCAGTTTTGCTCCAGTTTGCTGATAACGACAGGGAAAAGCTTACTACATGTTATCAGAAGAACAAGAATGTATGGTGCCCAATCAATGTCCCATGACAGCATGTTCTACAGCTGAAGCACCACAACCAAGATGTTCCTGCACCATATGTCTGCCAACTATGTAGAAATTTAAGGAGCAGATCCTCAAACAAAGGCCTGGGTAGCTAGACAGGATCAGCTTCCATTTAGCCTACAAAAAAGTTAAACAAATAGAAGATCACATATTCTTACTAGGTGAGGCATAGCTGAATGAGAAAAACAGCCTTGCATGATTCTTGCTTTTTGGAGAGGGGGATGGGAAAATTCCAAAATAGCTGATGTATAGAGGAAAAACCTTTTGTGCCTGTCAGTGACAGCAAACATAAGTGCCTCTCTGCAACAGTCATTCACAGGGATGGGGACTCGAGTCACAGAACCTGCTGTCAAGTCGGACTTAAATCACACTGGGGACTCAACTTGGGGTCAACTTGGGTTTTTTTCCCCAATGACTCAGACTCAGCTCGTGACTTGGAACTCACCCACCCTCTCCTTTTTTTTCTGGGGGGGAAACTTAGTTTTTAATAGCGACTCAGATTTGGAGCTTGGGACTCAGGACTTGGTAAGAAAGACTCGGATTTGGACTTGGGACTTAGACCCAAAGACTTGCCAACATCTCTGGTCATTCACATTCCAGCAACAGGCATGCCAATAATGCTAACTGAGTGGAAATCAGATCTATTCAGCCTGGGCTAGCACAGTTGGAGGATTACAAAATGGATCCCCCAATCCCCAGTCCAATTCTCTAACCAGTACACCACACTGGATCTTGATTTTCACCTGGAATAAAGACAAGAAATAAAGTGTGCTGGCACAAAGTTGTGGTGAAAGGCAAGGCAGGCCCATGATTAGGGAGGGTGAGGTGGTCACTTCATGTGACAGTAAATGGTTAGTAATTTAATCTGTTATTTCTCATTTATTTATTTATTAGATTTATACCCCGCACCATCTGGCAGCCAGGCCACTCTGGGTGGCTAACAACAACAAGACAAACAACACAATATTAAAACACAATAAGAATAAAATAATACAAACATTCAACAGATACAATAACTAGTAGGATAAATTAAAACAGATGGCTATAAAGATGGTAGAAAGGACGATGAAAGGATGGCAAAAAGGATGATAAAAGGGAAGCAGAGATATCAGCAACTTAATGCTCAGGGAAAGCCTGACAGAAGAACCAAGTTTTCAATGCTCGTTTAAACCTGTCTAACGAGGGTGTCAGGCGTATCTTCATGGGCAGATTGTTCCACAGGTGGGGGGCGACTGCCAAGAAGGCCCGGCTTCTTGTTCTTTCCCTCCGGGCCTCCTTCGGGGTCAAAGCCCTCAACCGCCCTGCCTGTGAAGAACAGGTATTACAGACAGATCTGGCTGGGAACAGGCATTCTGCTAGATACCGAGGTCCTAAACCGTTTAGGGCTTTGAATGTTATCATCATAACCTTGAAGTCGATGTGGAAACGAACCGGTAGCGAATGAAGGGCGGCCAGAATGGGGGAGATCTGCTGAAATATCTTCACCCCAGTTATTAATCTGGCCACCGAATTCTGAACCAGCTGTAGTCTCCGCATCAACCTCAAGGGTAGCCCCACGTAGAGAGCACTGCAGTAGTCTATTCTTGAGATTACAAGTGCATGAATCAAAGTCATGAGTGTCCCTGCATCTAGATAGGGACGCAGCTGGGCAATCCTCCGAAGATGGAAATGGGCTGCCCGGACCACAGATGTCACCTGAGTTTCTATGGTGAGATCCGGGTCCAGACAGATGCCCAAGCTGCGAACCTCATTCTTCGTGGGAAGAGTCACTCCCCCAAAGGAAAGGGAGTTTCCCAACCCATTGACGCCAGGGCCGCCCACGCACAAGATTTCCATCTTGTCCGGATTCAACCTCAGTCCATTTGCCCTCATCCACCCCAGAACGGTCCCCAAGCAGTGTTCAAGGGAATGAACAGCATCCACTGCAGTTGGAGAAAAGGAGAGGCAGAGCTGGGTGTCATCAGCATACCCACAACTCCGGATGACCTCACCCAGTGGCCTCATATAGATATTAAATAGCATTGGCGAGATGATCGACCCCTGCGGAACCCCACAATTGAGGATCCACGGGGTGGAAGTCATCTCACCAAGCTGCACTCTCTGCGGATGGTCCCCCAAGAAGGAACGGAGCCATGCCAAAGTGAGGCTACCGATCCCCAGCTCGGAGAGCTGCCCCAGGAGGTTACTGTGGTCGACAGTATCAAAGGCCGCTGAGATATCGAGGAGGACCAACAAGGACATATTGCCCCTGTCAGCGTCCCTCAGGAGGTCATCCTGCAGGGCGACCAATGCTGTTTCCGTACCATGCCGCAGCCTGAAGCCTGACTGGAATGGATCAAGGGCGTCAGTTTCCTCCAGGAGTGCCTGGAGCTGATCAGCCACCACCCTCTTGACCACTTTACTTAAGAAAGAAACATTGGCAACGGGCCTAAAATTACTATTTTCATCCACCGCCAAATTAGGTTTCTTTCGAATGGGCCTAATGAGTGTCTCCTTGAGGGCAGGGGGAACCGTTCCCTCCTTGATTATTGCAGTGGCCCATTCTGTTGTTACCGGCTTGGCTACTTCGATGAGCCAAGCTGGGCAAAGGTCTAAGGAGGAGGTGGTGGCACGACAGCGTGCAAGCACCGTGCCCACCTCATTGGTCGTTACAGGTTGAAAGCAGGTTAACCTCTCCGGACAAGACGATGCACTGGACATCTCAACTCATGTTTTTACCATCAGAGATGGTGGGGGTATATGTGAGTAGGGAACATATGCAAAACTTTATTCCTTAGGTGCTCTAATCTGGCAGGTTTACGGGTACTCCTCTTCTGGGCTTGTGTGAGTCAAGATGCTCTTTTTCAGCAGGGCCAATGAGGCACCTGCTGCAAGTGGCAGAGAGCTTTGTTTTTCAAGCCATCCCTCTTATAGTACCTTGGATCCAAGCATCCTTGAAGCCAGGGATTAACTGAAGCCAGGCTCTGGAAAGAGACAGTCTTTGATGGGAGCCTCCTTTCTCTTCTAATGGCAGTCAGTGCACGCAGCACATGGCAGGGCGCACCCCACCAGTGGCGAGATAGCAAGGCCCACTGATTCAGTACTAACATAGCATAACTACTGAGCATCACCTTCTCTTCCTCCCTCTTCCCATCTTTGTACTAGGGCTGCGGTGGCGGCACTGCCTACCTCCTCCTCTAATGATGGGGAGGCAACTGATGTGGCTGCAGCTGCTACCACTACTGCTCCTACCACCACTTCCTAAAAGAGATCATAGTATAATGCCTCACTTTCCTACGGGGGCAAGGTGGCTATCTCTCTGTGTTGCTCTGCACACACATGCAGGAGTGCACAAGAGAGATGAAGAGACAGTCTCATGGGACATACTGTACCTTGCTTTCTGCCTCAAGTGGGCTACTTCACCTCACGGGACTGATTGGTCTGAGTTGGGGTGGCCCTGACAGCAGATGCACATAATAAATTGCCTCACCTCTTCAAATCGAAATGAGAGTTTTCAGCTGGCATCTACACACACACACCCCAATTGAAATTCTGTAGAGGCAGGATGTTTGGGCTTTGGTGGGGTGGGTGGGGTGGGGAGTAAGGTGAGATGCCTTAACTATGCCACTATTATTGGCCTCCACTTAATCAGAGATAACTAATCTGCAGGTTCAAACCAAAAGAGTCATGCTCTACAGTGATTTACATTCTTTATTATTTGGGTTTCCCAAAAGAATTGTAGCCAATGGGACTTGCAATTAATACCTGTAATGTAGTAGACTTGCTTATAATAACTGCCAAAATAATTACATTACAACTAAGGAAGGATGTGTAGAAAGAGGTCCTGGAAAAACAAGTTCCTTGTCTTTGCTTTTCGGTTCCATCCCTACTTTCCAGGCAATCACCAGCATTGTTAGGCAAGCCCTTTTTTAATGGACTCTTAATAATGTTGTAATTTCCCTTGCAGTGAAAGTTTTCCAAACAGTCAAAAAATCAAAACAAAGCAATGATTGCTCCTATTAGCATTAAATTTCTCTTTGAGTGCAAGGATAAATCAAACTGGGGTGAGGGTGGGGTGGCGATTTAATTTAAAGCAGAACTATTTTAAAAAGCCAAAAATGATTGTTTAATATTAATAAGAAAAATATATTGTTATGCACTCTTAAGCATTTAAACTTCTAATCCAATCGGAACAGAGTGCAGAGATAAATAAAAACAGCAGAAAAGGGAGCAGCTTCTAGGATAGCAGCAACAAAACAGTGGCTAACATCTCTGGGACCCAAGTAGGTTTGACAGTCTCAAAAGGAGGTGCACGGGGTGATGGTGTTATTAGGGGGAGGACAGCAGAATTTGTGAGGCTATTATTTCCTAACAAGCTTGATAATTCTCAGCATCTCTTTTTAAATATATGAAGGGACCATGGCACTACATGAAACACGCAAGAACACACCTCTAATCAGATCACACAGAATACAGTTTGGAAAGATAAAACACAGCCAGATTTATACATATATGTACATGTTTCTTGTTAGAGTTTCTGTAGAGTTTCAAAGAGTTTCTGTAAAGGAATAAGGCTTGCCAGGTTTTCCTTCACCAGGGCAGGTTATCTCACCTTCCAATCTAGATTGGAGGAGCAAACAAACACAGCAGGGGTCATTCCTTCCACCAACAGACACAGCTGGGTTTTTGTCTCTCTTGCCCCAGGCAAATACCAGGACCAATCTTATGCAAATTGAACTGCACCTGGACAGTCTTACTTGCACAATACCTTTTCCTATACAAACATTATTTCCTATCACCTTGGAAGTCTCCAACCTTGTAACCTCTTTGCAAGACAATGAAGTGTTTTCCTGTCAATGCGATACAAAAATGTAACCATGTATTTCCATAATTGCTGTCTGTTGACCCACCCTGTTGACCAACCCTGTTGTAAAATTCCATCCTTCCTGTGATTCCCACTCAGATAAAGTTTTGGATTCCTTTGTAACCCCATACCTTCTGCCAATAGGTCATGAACCACCTATTTCTCTATTCCTCCTCCCACTTCTTTGTACCATGAACCACCCATTCCTCCTCCCCTTCCCTTGTGTAACCAATGTTATAAAAATCCTAGTCTTCCTGTGCAACACACGGTTGTTCCTGCCTACACTTGGAGGCATGACTTCCGTCACGCTTTTTATCTAGCTAAATAAAACAGCAACCATTTGAACTCTCTCTCGAGTCAAGATTTATTGGCAATTAATTTTGACTTGGAAAGTCTAGGGGCTAGCCCGGACTCAACATATATTTTTATTAATGTTCAAACAAACAAACAAACAAACAAAAACAATAAGTATACAAAACACTGCCAATAAATCAATGTAAACAAAATCAGAATTCTCTACGCTATGCTACCCCCACCCTTGAGACTAGTTTTCATTTTATTTTTCTTTATATTTCTTACTACCTCATTTCTCTCCAAAAATACATTGAATCTTCTCCAGGTGGATATCCTTCCTCTTTCTGAAACACATATATCAACAATAAGTTCCATATTTCTTTAAAATCATTACATTTTGATATTCCTTTTCTAATCTTAATTTCACAGGTTAGTTTATCATTAATGGCCACAATTCACATTTCCTTATACCAGCCATCCATAGTAAATTGATCGTTATTTTCCAGTTCTTTGCAAATATCAGTCACCATAATAACAATAATTATTCCCTTTTCTTCTCTCTTTAATAGGTTATTGTTAACCATATTCAACAAGGCAGTAATTGAAGACATTTGTACATCAATGCCCATTTTTACCATAATCTCCTTAAAAATCACTGACCATTCCTTTTTCCTTACATGTCCCCTTTTCTTTTTTACATCTCCAACATAAAGATGATACGGTTTTATTTAATAAATTCAATTTCACCAGTGTTAAGTACCATCTCCCCACAACTTTATAACAGTTTTTCTTGGCTCCTTCTATTCCTTCTGTTATTTTTGGGAGGCAAATTCTGCAAGTATGGTCCTTCCAAGAAATTCCTGGCTTGTGTGGCTGATAATTTTCTCCTACAAAAAGTGAAGAAAGAATCTAAAGAACTAGAAATCCTTGACTTGATTCTAACTGATAGGGATGACTTGGTGGAGGAAGTGGCAGTAAGGGGAACTCTGGGTGAGAATGACCATGTTCTACGAGAATTCTTGATTTCAAAAGAAACCAAAGCAGAGTGTAGCCAAACATATATGCTGGATTTAAAAAAAGCCAATTTTAACAAACTCTGGACAATGATAAGCTTCCATGTCAGGAAATCCTAACAAGAAAAGGAGGCCAAGAAGAGTGGGGGTTTCTAAAGCGGGACATTCTAAAGACAACATATTTATCTGGTTTACCTGGTTTACCTGAGTAAGTTTACCTGGTTTATGTGTGAGTAAAGCCAACAATAGCTGCAGCATGAGGGGGAACACTAGGTCAAAGGTTAAAGAGACAGAAGGGAGATAGAAATCCCCTTTCCCATCGCATTTCTCACTCTATATGAGTTACTGCCTTTCAAAATGTCCTGTCACGAAGAGCTCTGCTCAGATATTGCAAACCAAAACATCTCACGTTAGGCTGTTCTCTTTTCCTGCTGCCCTCACTCCTAGCAGTACTGCCTTTTCCATTAAGTTCTGCTCAGATCTTGCAAACTAACATCTGTGGCTTCATTTACTGAGTCAGTCCATCTCATATTAGATATTCCAGACAATATTCCTCTTTGTCTACTGGTTCACCCATTTTCCAAGCAATATAGTCTATTCTGGTCACTTCTGTATTTCCATTATATGTACATGGTAGGATAGATTCAGGTTATTCATTTTTACTTGAATGAGAGTTCAAATTTGACTTGATTGAGCAGCCACTTTTCTGCTTTTCTGGCTGTCTTTAGTATCTGTATAAACACCACATTTCAAATGACTTGATTTTTTTCCCTTGTCTTTCTTCACTATCTTTCTTTCACATATTATGGGTGTTTTTGACTTTGGCTTCCAGTTACATTCTTTGCTAACTCCAACCTCTTTCTTTTTTTATTTCAAAAAGCAAAGGGACATCTTTTGGAAAACATGTACACATATCCATAGAGGTTTTGATCCAATGCAGCTTTTCTTCCTCAGTTTGTCTAACTCAAAGAAAGTGATATGAAATTGGAACATACTGTAGCTTTCCAGTCTGTATTTGGTGAGCGGGCATGGCAACATTAGTTTAACCAAGAGGTTAAAGAGTGTTTATGTTTCTCCATTGCATGTGTTGCACCTACTCACACCTTTGCTTCACCATTTCATTAAATCCAAAACAGTCCTTCAAAATATTTTTGGCACAGAGAGACTATAGCTACATCCAAGCTGTTGTCACTTCTGTCTTCACCCAGTAACCATACTACAGATCATATGCTCATCTTGTGGATTCCTCTAGCACTGGGTAATTCTATATGAGGGAAACTTCTGCTTGAATTTCTGTGTAGCTTATGTATATTTAAGTATCATTTTTAAAAGCCAAGAAACTCAATTCTTTAAAAAAAAAACCCACAAAAAAACACCCCTCCGGTTTATGTAGGATATTGCACTTCTGTACCCACGATTCAAAAAGTCAAGAAATGGCCCAATATTGATGCCACACTTTACATAACAAAGGGCAGCCTGATTGTTGACAACACCAATAGCAGGAGTTAAGATGGTCTACAGGACACCCGCTTCTGCTCACTACTATTCACGCTTGTTGAAAAACAGCCCTGATAGTTGCTTTGTGTTTGGGTGAGAAGTGGTTAACTGATGAAAAAAGGTGTCCGTTTTTGTGATTTTCCCTTGCATGGTATCACTTTGTGAATGGTAGTGGTGCTGGGGGTCTCCAGTACAACACATTGAGTATTAGCCTGTGGAGTGTTTCAAGGTTCCATGATTTCCTCATACTATTTCACATAAAAATGAAAAACCAGAAAGTAGCTGTCACCAGTCCCTCCCCATTTCACCGTAAAATCTACAAGGGATGAAATATGCCTTGTAATTTTGCCTTCAGGCTTCATTTAATCCAGAGTTGGCCTTTTTTAGAAACTGGAAGTGACCAGCCTGTCACTTCGAATTTCTGACTAGTCAGGGTGCATGTGTTGCGTTTAAATGGCAAAGGTTTCTGGGAGAGAAGGAAAATTGAGAGGTCTTGCAGCCCAACAAACATCCAGGGCTGGGAACCAAGGTCTCCCAGCCCCTCAGAGGTTGTCAGTTATAAAAGACATGCAAAGAATCAGAAATTTTGTGTTTCTCGAGAATACCCATAAGCAGATACCATTCATCTTTCTTTGGCTTATCCATCTACGACTTCTTCCCAGTGATCATATGACTTGAAACATCCTTAAAAGTGCTGCGTGTCAAGAATTTATGAGATTCTGTTAACTGATGTGACAACTGTGGTAATGGATGAGTAATATTCCTTAAAAGGGACCATTTGGTGTCTTGTGAGTAGGTTGATATTTACAACACTGGACTCTTTCTGACATGCCTTAGAAGGTGGATAACATTGCCCTGTAGGTGGAAAAACAACATTTTCCCAGCCTTCTGCACTAACCTCATCAAAAGGAGTGGTGATAGTTCAGTCTCCTTTAACTCTTCGATATGATGTTCGTTCAACAATACTGTTGTTTTTAACACTGAATATTTAAATTGATGAAACAGAAAACACAGTGATTGTAAGGTTATTTTTACAAGTAGAATTTCAGCTAACAGAGTAAGGTAGATTCAAAGGTGAAATTGGTGGGGGTAGGTGGGACGCTGGGTGACCACATTCCACATATCCCACATTCATCAACTAAAGGGTGTTTTTTTTAAGAACTGAATTTTATTTTATTTTTACTGACATACATTTTAATATTCTTTTATTCCAAATATTTTCCCATACTTCAGTACTTAGATCTCTTTTCAAATTCATTTCCATTAATGATTCTTTAAGCACATAATGTTGATCTTCCCCTTCTTATAAATTTTACTTATCATCCCTTTTATTAACATATCACCTTGTTTTTCCCTTAATACAACCATCTCTTCAAATTCTGTAAGATTCGTACATTTCTCATTTTTTTCCCACTCATTCTTTAGTCCACTTTTCAATTTGGATCAAATTAAGCCAAGATAAGTTTTCCCCTTCCAATACTACTCTTATTTGCTCTTTATCCCTCATCTTTTCTATCCAATCTTTTAATCTACTAATTTGTGTTTTCTTCAATATTTTCCCTAAGATCTCCTTTAAATTACATGGACATTTCTGTAATTCTACTACTGGATATATATATATATATATATGACTAGCTATATAATAACATTTCATAAAAACATTTTTAGTGGTTTATAAAAGTATTAGCTATTTTTGCAAAAAAAAATTGTTTTATTTTGTTTGGACAACACGACTACCCTTTATTTCAATTTTATATCAGGAAGTTCCAGTCCCTCTGTTTTTTGCGGTCTATACCATCTTTTTTAAATTAATCCTTGCTTTTCTATACCCATAAAAATGTATTAATCATATTTTGCTATTCTTTTAACTCTTTTTTTAAAATCTTAATCGGTAACATCCTAAATAAAAATAATAATTTTAGGTAAGATCTTTGTTTTACATACTGCTATTCTACCAAACCATGATCATTTAATTTTCCTAAAATCATTTAATTTACCTTTAATTTCTTGTTTTAATTCATAAAAAATGTATTTCTTTAAATCTTGTAGGTTTTTAGTAATACTCCTCTCCTTCTCTTCCTTATGACAGTTAAATAGGATCATATGTGATATATGCCAATCTATTTGCAAGAACATAAGAACATATATAAGAACATAAGGAGCCCTGCTGGATCAGGCCAAAGGCACATTTAGTCCAGCTTCCTGTATCTCACAGTGGCCCCATCAGATGCCTCTGGGAGCCCACGAGACAACTAGATACCTGTCTCCTGATACCCCTCCCCTGCATCTGGCATTTTGAAGTACCTTCCTTTTAAGCCTGGAGATTATACATCCCCATCATGGCTTGTAACCTGCGATGGACTTTTCCTCCAGAAATATGTCCAATCCCCTTTTAAAGGCATCTAGGCCAGATGCCATCACCACATCCTGTGGCAAGGAGTTCCACAGACTAACAACATGCTGGGTAAATAAATATTTTCTTTTGTCTGTTCTGACTCTCCCAACACTCAGTTGGAGTGAATGTCCCCTGGTTCTGGTATTGCGTGAGAGGGAAAAGAGCTTCCCTCTATCTAATTTATCCATCCCCTGCATAATTTTATATGTCTCAATCATGTTCCCCCTCAGGCGCCTTTTCTCCAGATGAAAGACCCCAAACTCAGTAGCCTTTCCTCATAAGGGAGGTGCCCCAGCCCAGTCATCATTTTAGTTGCTCTCTTCTGTACCTTTTCCTGTTCCATTATGTCTTTTTTGAGGTGCGGTGACCAGAACTGTACGCAATACTCCAAGTGCAGCCTTACCAGCGTTTTGTACAATTATTAAATTATAATTCCTAATATTCTTCACTGACAACTCTATAATTATTGCAAATAATATTGGAGAAATGGGATGTCCTTGTCCAGTACCTCAGCCTAGTGTTATCTGCTCTGTTATTCCATCATTCACTAACGCGGTTGCAATTTTTTTTGAATATAACTGATTTACTGTATTTTAAAATCGATCTTCAAATCGTAATGTCCCTAGTGTTTTTATTGCTGGCCATTCCACACAGTCAAAAGCTTTAAAAATGTCTAATGTGATCAGTCCTGCTTTTAAATTTTGCTTATTTATAACATCTATTACGTTTAGTACCCTTCTTGTCAAATCTGCCATCTGCCTTCCAACTATAAAACCGCTCTGATCCTCTTTAATAAACTTATCAATAAAATTATTCATTCTCTTACCAATATTGCTGTAAAAAATCTTGGCATCTTGATTTATTAAAGAAATAGATCTATATGCACCTGGGTCTGTCAGATCCTTATTAGGTTTTGGAATTAGTATTATTTAATTTGTTTGAAAAGAGAGTATTTTGAGTTTAGTAACAAAATTCCAAATTGTTAGTGAAATCTACTCAGCTGAGAAAGGTTAAAGGCAAAATAGGGGTGACACAGGATGATAAAGGTAAAAAGGTGTAATAAAATGAAATTAAAAAGAACAAAGAACACTTTGCTTTGTATTTATTTATTTATTAAATTTATACCCCGCCCATCTAGTCAACTGACTACTCTAAGGGTACTACTATTGTACCCTTTCCAATTGGATCCCTTCTAATTCTTTCTATTTTGCTTGTAATTGCATCATAGCTTTGCTATCTCTAGTTCTAATAAATATCCTTTCCAGTTCCTTAATGTTTTATTCTAATTCTTTTAGACCTTCTTTCCTGCTGTTTGTGTGTGTGTGTATGCCTTTTATTCCCATTCCCCTAACACTTTCATAACGTTCCATATGACCTTAGCTTGCCCTCCCCTTCTTCATTTATCTTCCATATCTCTTCCATTTTTTAAAAAAAAATCAATTATATATTTATGTCAGTCGATATTAGCATCCATCTTCCATCTTTTAGCTTCTCTGTAATTACATTTAACTATAATTTCCATATTTACTCTAGCATGATCCAATATTTGTATCATATCTAGTTCTGTTATTTAACCTTGACAATACATCTCTGGATACAGATATATAATCTATTCTTGAATATGTTTTATGAACTGATGAGTAGAAGGAAAACTTCACTTCATCCCCTTTTAATTCTCTCCATACATCTTTCAAATCCGTTTTAATTAGTCTATTCAACCTTGTATATCTTTGTTTCCTCCTTTTGTGACCTTGTCTTATCTTTAAACATATCCATAATCATGTTAAAATCTCCTGCCATTATAACATATCCTCTCCTTACTTTGTCTAACTTGCTCAATATTATAACAAAAAATTATTATTCTCATTCAGTGCATAAATATTCACTAGGGTACACTCTCCTTTAAGATGACCTTGCATTATCAAATATCTGCCTTAATCTACTTTTTCAATTTTTAATTCACATATTTTGGATGGACTCTGATGTACCAAATGATGTTTCATAGAAATCAACCCACCTACAGTTAAGCTCATTTACTCCTCTTTTTTATGGGTTTCTTGTAAGAACACAATACGTATCTGCTTTCCCTTTATTCAACGTATTCTGTTTTTTCACTCTTTTAACATTTGATCCTAGGCTTTTAACATTCCAAGTTAATAGCTTTAATTGTTAAGCCATTCTTATCTCTCAATATTTGATTTTCTAGTCCTGAGTTAAGTGCACTGCATTTAGACAACAATATACAAACATCAACATACTACAGTGGTGCCTCGACTTACGACCATAATCCGTTCCAGAAGATGGACGTAACTCGAAATGGTCGTAAGTCGAAGCACCATTTCCCATAGGAATGCATTGAAATGCAATTAATCCGTTCCGGCCGAAGAAAAAAAATCACCAAAAAAAGACTCATTGGAAATGCGATTAATCCCTTCTGGCCGAAGGGGGGGGGGGGAGAGAGAAAAGCAATCAAGCGTGCAAGACCCATTGGAAATGCACAGAAAACAAACGGAGCAGATCGGAAATGCACAGAGAACAAAGGGGGTAGGTCGGAAATGCAAAGAAAACAAAGGAAAAAGCAAGGGAAGCATGCAGGACCCATCGGAAATGGGGAAACCCCCCCAAAAAAGCAACCAAACCCCCAAGACCCATTGGAAATGGGGAACCCCCCCAAAAAAGCAACCAAACCTCCCAAGATCCATCGGAAATGGGGGGGAAAGCCAAAAAACAAACAAACCCCCCAAGAGCCATCGGAAATGGGGAAAAAACCCCAAAAAGCAACCAAACCCCCCAAGACCCATCAGAAATAGGGGAAAAACACACAAAAATACAAACAAACCCCCAAGACCCATCGGAAATGGGGATAACACACCCCAAAAGCAACCAAACCCCCCAAGACCCATCAGAAATGGGGGGGAACTAAAAAACAAACAAACCCCCCAAGACCCATCAGAAATGGGAAAAAAACACTTTAAAAAGCAACAAAAAACCCCAAGACCCATCGGAAATGGGGAAAAAAACAAAAAAGAAACAAACCCCCCAAGACCCATCACAGCACATATACATAACCCCCCCCCCCAGCCCAAAACCACGCTGCAAAAACACACAGAACAGTTTTTAAAAAGCAGAAAACAGCACCTTACCTTACCAGGCAGCCCGAAGCCTCCCTGCAAACACACACACACACGCTCACTCAGAAGCAGAAGGAGGCAGTCCCAAGCCTCCTTCGACGCACACTCTCTAACTGCTGGGGCGAAAGAGCTACAAAGAAGCAGCCTCGTCGCCACCTACAGTTAGAAATTTGAATTTCCCGCCTTTTTTCCCTGCCTTTTTCTGTTTGTAAGTGGAAGCTCCGGTCGCAAGTAAAAGCAAAATTTTGTGGCCGGAGCTGGTCATAACTCGAAATGGTCGTAAGTAGGGACGTTCGTAAGTCGAGGCACCACTGTATAACATATCATTCACCACTCCATAAATCTTTTTCCCCCACCCATTTCACTCCTAACACTTAACTTTTTTATACCCCCTTTCATTGCACTGATCTTCTTTGGCCTCATAGTTTGCCAGGCCCAGGGGGTTGGAATCAAACCTTGATTGTTGATTTGGACCTCTCCTCCTTCCTCACTTTATCCTTTTATTTCTATGCTTGTTGGATATCTCACTTATCTCGAAAACCCTATTAGGATCACTATAAATTGGTTCCACTTTGAAGGCACAAAACAATAAAAGATAAACTAGGAAGAGAGGCATACACACTGCCTTGAGTTAATTGGAACAGTGGAGGGATATACATAGAATGAATGAACAAATTAATAAAAACGTCATGCTGCAGCAGCAGGTTGCACTACAAAACCTGTGAGGTCCCTTCTAACTTTATGATTCTGTGTTAAGTCACAGATACTATATATAATGCTTTGTCCTATTCCATATCATCCCTAAATTAGACTGTTTCTTCATGCCAGTTTCACATTAATATCCTATAAATACAATATATATACATGGACAATCTTCTTGATGGTTTTCTCCAGAGTCAGACTGGAGTCAGAAGAGACTAGGCTGTCTGGAATCTACACTGTCTTCAGGCAAATGGGCAGACAGAGACTTTGGTTTTTGACTCCAAGATACTTCCTATTGGTATGGATCTTCAGTAGCCACAAAATATAACCCACCTGCCTATTATGTAACTAGGGCAAGAAAATTGGAAGCTACAACTATTTGGAAATTTTCATTTCTTCAGCAGCAGTTCTGTGTTTTGTACACCTTTTTCTTAAAACTGTTGGCTTCATCCTCAGTTTTAAATTACAATTTATTCTTTTGTTAAAAGAGGCCTTTAATTAATTACATGTCATCAAGTCAATTCTGATATATGGCTACCCTTTCCAGGGTTTTCTAGATATAAAGTACTCACAAATAGCTTCCCTTTTCCTGAGGGGGCTCCGGTACTCTTTCACTTATCCAGAGCTACATAGGCTGGCAGTCTTCCCAGGTGGCACAACGAGAAATCTAATTCAGAATCTCTGGCTCTACAGCCAGGTACCCAACTCACTGAGCTACCCAGCTAGCTGAAAATAGTGTTATATGGTAAAGTAAATGAGAGGAAAAGACGGGTGTAGGTTCCTTAAAATGTGAAAAAGCTGGCATCAACCATAAAAATGTGGGAAGCATCAGGCTAGCAGATGTTAGTCCCTATTGGTTTTGTGCATAACTTCATTTTTAGGGTGAACAATCATTAAAGCTAGTATTAACTAGACACCCACATAACCCAGTTTGTAAAGTGATTTCTCAAGGTGCCAGGTTAGAAACAGTGGCACAGACTCTCTGAAGGAGGTCACAAACATTAAGCAAGAAAGTGGCTGAATCCACAGGACAACCACCACCTCATTTCCTCCCAACCAATTTCTTTAGTATTTAACCCAGAAGCATGTCCTGTCTCATTATTGTTAACTACAAAGGGTAAGTCATTATTAACTGCAAATTGTAAAAGCCACAACTTGTGAATCATTCTGAAACCAGAGCTAAGATAATTGTCAGAGTTCTTAAGGGTTGTATTATGGGCTATAATCTTAGTGGACAAAATGCTTATTTTTGATTCGTGAATATGAAAAGCCATATTTATTTCATCCCATTGGGACCTATTGCCAAACTTGCCAAGTAACTAGATAATTGCTTCACTCCTTGGGAGCAGGAACCAGAGCTTCCTGTCAAGCTGTAATGTGTCCAATGCCTTTTGGGTGCTACACACTGGTAATCATCTTAATGACAGCCCTCTCCAGCTTGTTCCCTATAGGATTCCAAAGACAGTTTGCAACAGATAATGGCCCACAATTCACTAGTGACTCACTCTGGTAAATCTGTCAGGCTTATCAGTTAATATTCATTGTGCCAAGCCCACATAAATCAAGGTTGCACAACTAGGAAAATGCCAAATGGTAGGATGATTCATAGTGTTCTGTATTCAAAATTCATGAAGTTCAAAAATAATGAACTTCAAACAATTGTTTAAAAAATAATATCCTGGTTTCTGAATTTTCCACATTTCACTTGTGTTGTGAACAAGAATCCTATTGGATCTCACCAAAAGCCTTTCCAGTTCAACAGCTCCCACAGTTCCCAAGCAGAAGCCTGGGGAAAGCCCATATAAAACATATAAATGCAATAGTACCAGCCGGGTCTCAGAAAGCAAGCCCTGTGACTTTCTGTTTAGGAGAGACTATGATATCAGGGCCTGGGGTGCTATGGTCCATGGGGTCACGAAGAGTCGGACACAACTTAACGACTAAACAACAACAACAAAATGATATCATCTGCCTGAACCTTCTTGTTCCCCAGTTTAGCTGCAACTGTCACAGTAGCTGAGAAAGAAACTGATTTTTGCCAGATCAGTATATTATTGCAAGTCATCTCTGTTGCAATGCAAAGTAGTTGAACAGGCAATTGAGAGTCATTAGCATTCCCAAAAATCGAAAACAAAAAGAGTTTCTCATTTGCTGCTAGGGACCAGTCTGGCAGTCTGTTTTTGAACTCTTGTTGAGAGGGGATGGGAGGTCTGAGTGGTTTTGAATTTTGGTTAAATTCCTCAGCCTTATTTTAGTGCCAAGATACAGCTCAGCTACTAATTACAATTAATGTTGATTTTAACATCAATATATTAATGCTAAAATTATTGCTTTTGCACAAAACAGGAATATAAGCCAATGTATGCAGACAATAACATTTTTAAAGTAACATTTTAGCATTCTAATGTTACTTTCAAAATACAATTTTAAAAATTCAGATGCATTGCCCTTGTTGAAGGCAAAAGCGATGATTTCAATATTAAAAGTGATTATTTGAACATTAACACAACAAATCTAAGATTTTATTCCCATGCTCTAATTCATCCAACCATCTGAAGCCAAGTAAGTTTAAAGCATGAGACTGGATCACACATGAAGGCAAATACACTACTTTTTCTTTACATTATCGTGCAAGGCATGCAAATCATTCAGTTCAGTTTAGTTTATTATTATGGTCCATGATCAGGAAAAGACATAGAACATAATACAGATTGTGCCTGATCAAACAAACAAATTTGTGCAACCTTCCAGCTTATCAAGTACATAACAAAAGCAAGCTAATTTGCCAAATGTGTATTTAGACTACAGTAGGACCCCCTTATCCATGGGATCAATATCTGCTGTTTCACCTACCCGCAGTCTGAAAATACTGTATTAAAAATATTAAAAGAGAAATCGGGGGGGGGGGGGGGGGATATTTTCATATTTATCACCAGAACTGGCCACTAGAGGGAGCCATGCTATGAAGAATGCATAGGGATGCTTAAGGCCTCTCCTCTTGCAAACTTTCTCCTGGGAGGCAGAGATGGCGGCGGCTCCTCCTGCCTGCTGGCTTACTCAGAAGTAAAAAAAGGAAATGCATGGTAAAACCTCCAAAATTGTACAGAAGTTTTCCATGGCGCACAGCCCGTGTGCCTGCTCAGTTGGCTCCTTGGCCAACAGGCTGCCTCTTTGTCTGGTGGGTTCCCATGATGACCCAGCATGGAGTGGCTGCTCGGAGTGGATGACAGCCCCCAGCTCTGCCCTCCCCACTTCCCTCACACGTGGTTCATCCTCCTCCCCAGGTCTGGTTCCCAGCCCACTCAGCTGGGCCATCAGTCTCAGGCAGGCAGGCGGGAGCCCTCTGCTGCTGCCACTTCCTTGGGGCTACCTTGAGGCTGCAGCACCTCACAAGGAAGCACAGCCAGAAAGGCAGCTTTCACCCCTACTCATCCCCACCCCTGATACTCAGACCCTTCACCCACTGCAAAAGGGGGTGGGGCCGAGCCGGGCCACCTCTTCTGTGGGTGGGGACATGGCGGGTGGGGACAGGGACAGGGGGTTCAGGGGTCAGCCAGGCAAGGAAGCAGGCAGACTGGGAGGCAGCCCAGAGCACCCACAAGTGAGCAGCCAGAGCAACACCAGCACCAACGAGGCCTGGCCAGGCGAGAGCAACGCAGACCAAGGAGGTGTCAGAGATTGGGACCGCCAGGTACTGCAGAGGAGCTGCGGCGGCAGGGGGGGGGCAGAGCCCTTGCTCAGTGTTCCCTTCCCTTTCCTGCGGCGCCCTTCAGTAGGTTCGGCAGCTCACACTTTGGAAAACACTTTTACAATCTTATTATAGCGTTCTCTATAATCCGCGGTTTTCAGCATCTGCAGGGGGCCTTGGAACCAGTCTCTGTGGATATGGGGTCCTACTGTAGTTGACATTACCACAAATAGACAGCCCTTTCCTCTAGATCTGGAATTAACATCTTATTTAGTGAGACCCTCCGTTTTTTCTGTCCATTTGCAGTTTTTGTTGTGTGTGTTATTAAAGTGTTTAGAAGCATTTGAATTGTTTTAGATTGTTTTAAAATGATATTTTTTTGTTGTACCCACTCTGACATGTACTGATATACTGCAGGTCCGAAATACTTTGATAACCAAATAACTCAACTTTGCCCATGAAGTGATGCTGTTAATTTTCTTGATGTATCAAAACAATGTAACTCTTGTTCTGGAGTTTTCTCTCTGAAATGGGCAACTAGTGCTTTATGGGATCATAGCCAGCTAATTAAATTACCATTACAACACACAAAACCAGAGGCCAGAGGAGACCTTAATTTTCATTCAAACCCCATCAGCTGCTAAAAAGATGCTCAAATTAAAGACATTTAAACCTGAGTTAAAGCCAAGGTGCAGAAGGGGGGAAACTACAGGAAAGAAACCAAACAATATCATTATTAAAATTTCGAACACAAAACCATGAGACCTGGTTATCTGCCGAAGTTATAATTGGAAGGTGAAGAAAGACAGTAAATATTGCCATGCTATATGACAATATCATAGGAAACTGTCCTTTACCAATGCAGAACATTGCTGTGTGGAGCTCTCCGCTGTCCAGCCAGCCCTACCATTAGACAGGATGAAGCAGACACTTCAGGTCTATGGCCTCAAGAAAAGGTAGAAAACTAGTTCTAATCTATTTTATTATATAGAATAATTTATCATATTTCTGTAGTTGGGAATTGGAGGGAGAGATCTCTGTGGGATTTTCTCTGCTTCAGGTGCCAAAATCATGAGGTTGGTTGTTGGTAATGTGCTTCTTAACTAGATGAGCAGAGTGTGCTGTTTGCTGCAGTGACTCGGGCAACAAAATGACTTTGACTGGTTCTCTGTAGGAAGTAATCTGCCATGATTTGGACAATAGCAGTTCCCAACCCTATATAGAGATCCTAACATTTAATTTGGGATCTTTTGCACTTCAGTTACCAGAATCCCTCAGCAGTCATAGCTGGCCATACTGGTTGAGGGAATCTGGGATCTGTAGTCTAAAACCAGCAAGTTTCCCAAGCTCTGGCTGTTCGTCTCATTTCAGTGCCCAACAGACAATCAGAACTTTCTTTCTTTCTTTCTTCAGGATACATGAAGGGTCATCCACACAAGCAAGCTGGGGTTTTCTTTTCCAGCAGAGACATGCAAGAGTGACTGAATTTATAGACGTCACTGGAGACCCTCTGGGCCTCTCCTTCGTTCCATGATCCACAAACATGACTAGTGTAAAGGAAACAGGTTTGCATGCAAAGTTTTGCTGTTCCAAGCACATCTAGTTATACTGTGGTTAACACCCCAATGATGGTGTGATAAATAATCAAATCATTAGTATCTTGGCAAGGTATACAAAGGTGAAACGGGATACTTAAAGGTTTACAGATACACATAAACACATATTCATCATAAGATTGTTGCAGAGATTTCCTGTGTGGAGGAACTGCATTCTGCACCTTCTCAGGGATAATGGTAGAAAAGAATGTCATCAGATTTGCCAGTCTCACCAGCATACACCAGGAATAATAAACTCCCCAGGCAAATTCATGTTAAATTCACAAGAATGGCATTTCAAGAAAAAGTTCTAAGAAACATGCAAGATAAAGAATCTAGTATAAAAGACAAAGAAATTAAGATTTTGAAACATATCCCATGGCAAATAAGACAGAAATGGAGACAATATGCAGAGCTGACATCCTTGAGAGCAAATTCAATTACATACAAGTGGCAGATACCTGATGGTGTCTTTTTCCAATTCCAGTTGCAGAGATATTCTATTAACTCAACAATGAAGGCAGGACTTTATGGGGAAAAGGGGGAAATGGCTGGGTAGGAAAAAAGAGAAAAAAGGCAGATGAGAAGCAGGAAGAGGAGCAATCAAGTGGACGATTGGGACCAAACTCAGAAGGAAGTTCGGAATCTGAGCTAGAAGACCAAATGGGAAGCACCAAAGGAAAGTCCACCATGGAAACAAGAGGATCCAAGAGGAGAAAAGAAAACCTTAACAATAAAGATGGACCAAATGAATAAAAAACGGCTCAGAATTCTTTCAGTCAACGTAAATGGCTTAAATTCACCCCAAAAATGTAAAAGAATTTCCCAACAATTGCAGAAATTAAAATTGGATATTATCTGCCTCTAAGAAACCCATATGAAAAGAACAGACCAACAACATCTATTAGAAAATTAAAAAAATAGGAGAAATATTTATAGCATCAAACTCAAGCAAGAAAAAGAGGTGTGGCAACATATATACGAAAGGAATTAGACCGAAAGCTAATCTTTGCATCTGACGATGTGAGGGTACTAATGTTGGAAATCCAAAATGAGGCAAAAAAGATGCTGATTGTTAATTTATATGCCCCCAATGAAAATCAAGAACTGTTCTATGAAGAACTTTTTAAAAAATAGTAATGAGAAAATACAAGGAGTATTGCATTTTGGGAGATTTTAATGCTGTTTTTGATAGACATTTAGATATAAATTCAGGAAAAGGGAAAACAAAAACAAGAAGAAATATGTTGCCAAAATCCTTTTTTGAAGCTAGCAGAAGAGCTTAATCTGATTGACACCTGGAGAACAAGGGATCCAAGTGCAAGAGACTTTACATTTTATTCAGATAGAGATAAAAGTTGGTCAAGAATTGATGCATGTTGGATCTCACTAGGTTGGATGAAAGAGGTATCGGAAATAGACATCTTGCCTAATACCTTTGCAGATCATGGTTCTATCTCGGTGCAATTGGTAATGGGACCTAAATCTTTATATTGGAGATTAAATACAACCCTTTTAAAAAATGATATCCTTACGAAACAAATAAGAGAAGAGATGGACATATTTTTTAAACTCGATATGCTTCCAGAAACGGCAATTATTACAGTATGGTAAGCAAGTAAAGCCTTTCTCCAGGGGTTAATAATAAGATTTGCAGCAACACCAAAAGAAGAGAGGACAGAAAAATATCGAGATCTGGAAAAGCCATTGTTTTTGTGCGAAAAACAGTTAAAGCAAAACCCGAGCAAGACACAATTGAGGATGAAGATAAAATTAATACAACATCAATTGAATATTCTGATGACAGAAGAAATGGAAAAAAGGATAAAATTCACAAGACCATTTTTATTTTTATTTTTTGGAAAATGCAAACAAACCAGGAAGGTGGTTGGTATATAAACTATGTAAAGAAAGAGAAAAATTCATAATTCAGAACTTGAAAGATGAGGAAGGAGTGATAAAATCTAGACAGGAAGAAATAAATATGATTGTAGACAAATTTTGTTAAAACTTGTATCGGTAAAAGGAGATACCTAAAGGGAAACAGAGAGAGTATCTGGGGAAACATAGTAATATAAAGCTCACAAGTGAACAGAAGCAGATACTGAACAAACCATTTTCATTTAATGAAATAGTAGAAGCCTTCAGGAAGCAAAAGAACGGAAACTCTCCAGGAGGAAATGGGATTCCGGCAGAATATTACAAAACTTTAGAGGATATACTGCCTAAACCATATAAGAAACTACTAGAAGTTATAGATCAAGAAGGGGTAATCCCGCCAACATGGACAGAAGCATTAATTACCACTATTCATAAAGAAGGAACAGATGCCATGGAAATTAAAAACTACAGACCAATATCACTCCGAAATGTGGATTATAACAGTTCTTTCACACAAAAAATTCACCATGACCAATTTGGTTTCTTACCAAAGAGACAAATGAGAAATAACCTTAGAATGATTCTAAATATACTTGAATATTATGAAGCACATCCGGAGAAATCAATGGCTATGATCTTTTTAGATGCGGAAAAGGCGTTTGACAATCTGAACTGGAATTTCATGATACAGCAACTAGAATTGATGGATATGGGGAAAAGATTTATCACATCAATAAAGACCATCTATACCAAACAAAAATCTAAAATCAAAATTAATGGAGATTTTACAAAATACATTCAAATACAGAAAGGCACAAGACAGGGCTGTCCATTATCTCCTATATTATTTATACTCTCATTGGAAGTCCTCAATGAGCAAATTAGGACTAATAAAAACATAAGAGGGTTGAAAACAGGGGGAGAAGAATATAAATTACAGGCATTTGTCGATAATTTAGTTTTTATTTTGGGAGAACCCAGTAAATTTATTGATGAACTGATGAAAATAGTAATAAATTTTGGGGAAATTGTGGGAATGAAAGTGAATTGGCAGAAAACAAAAATTCTAGGCAAAAATATTCGAACCGAGAAGATTCATAAATTGATAGACACAACGGGCTTCCAAGAGGAAAAAAGAGTTAAATATTGGGAATCCAAATGACAAATTAGACAAGCACATTAATAAAAGACAACTACATGAATTTTTTCAAGGAGATACAGAAAGATTTGTAAAAGTGGGATAAGCTACAACTTTCATTGATGGGAAGAATAGCAGTAATCAAAATGAATGTGCTGATTTAATGAAATGAATGAATTTAAATTGATCTTTCTTTTCCAGACAATACCAGCAAACACTTCTTCAGGACTATAAAAAAATTAAATTATGAAATTTGTTTGGCAAGGAAAAAAAATTGAGGATTAAATTGAAAGCACTACAAGACTCTAAACAAAGGGTGGGTTTTGGTCTCCCAGATTGGAATATCTACTATAGGGCCTGTGTACTGGCCTGGATCAAGGAATGGATTACTCTGGATAATGAGAGATTGCTTAAACTTGAAGGACATGATCTTAGCCTGGGGTGGCATGCTTTTGTATGGTATCAAAAAGCTAAAAACCATAAAGTCTTCAATAATCATATGATAAGGAAGTCTTTGTTACGGATTTGGAATAAGATACAAAAGCAAATGTATCGTAAAATTCCGGGGTCGGGGTCGCCACTAAAAGCATTTATACAGCCAACCTTAATGGACTCAACAAAACTTCTGAGGTATAGAGACTTGCTTAAGAAAGACGGGGTATTAAAGACTAGAGAGGAGCTAGAGGAGCAGAAAGTCTTTCTAGATTGGTGGATGAGATTACAATTAGACTTGAGGTATGTAAAATATAAAACAATGGGCCTTTATGAAGAACAAATGACATTTGACAAACTATTACTAGGGACAAGTGATAAAATAATTAAAAGAATGTACGAATATCTCTTAAATATGAAAATGGAAGATGAAGTGGTGAAAGACTATGACAAAATGGACACAAAATATTGGTCATAATATTGATTTAGAACATTGGACACAAATTTGGCAGAATAATATTACACTTACAAAATCAGCAAGTTTCAAAGAAAATTTACATAAGATGTTTTATAGATGGCATATGACTCCAGCTAAACTTTCTAAAATGTATGAAAATGTTTCCAACAAATGTTGGAGACGTAAAACACAGGAGGGTACTTTCAATCATATTTGGTGGACATGTAGGGAAGCAAAAAATTACTGGAGATTAGTACATGAAATGTTACAAAAAAATGTATCTTGTGCGATACCATTTAAACCGGAATTGTTTCTATTGAATATTATGCCTGAGATTGTAGATAAAGAAATGAGATATTTGATAATACATGTAATTACTGCAGCTGGGAAATATTTACTATATGGGAAATACTGGAAGAAAGCAGAAATACTGTCCCTGGAGGAGCTGACAGAAAAGATACTGGAAGTGGTGGACATGGACGTACTAACAGAAACACTAAATGAAAGGTCATCTGAAAAAGGACTGAAAAACTGGGAACGATTTTGTAGCTGGACTCGAAATATGGATAGGAAAGCATAGATAAAAGAGGAATATGAAGGTCCAACTAGGGAATAAAGAAATTAGTAACAATAGCAATTCTGGTAAAACTTGTTAAATTGTGGTTTTTTTTAAAATCTTCTTCTTTAGCAGAACTGTATAAGTGGATGTAAAAGTACTCTCTCGCTCCCTGGAATTTTACCTTTCCCCCACCCATATCTATTCCCCTCTGCCCCCCATCCTCCCTACACCCAATCCTATTCCCATTGAAAATGAATAAAAATTAAAAAAAAAGATTTGCCAGTCTCACCAAAAGCAACATTTCCACACTTCTTGAGCATTGTTGAAAGAAGGAACATGTCTTGACTTAAGAATCTGCAAAACTGAAAGGCTGATAGGGTCTTTTGGAGAAAACACTGTTCACATTCAAAAATGGAAATGGTTAAAAATGCACACTATTGTGAAATGCTTTGGTCATGGGGCTATAAAGTTATGTGAAATGCACAAATAAATGTGATAATTACCCCTCAAAATTGCATTTAAAATGCACATGAATTTCAGTTTAGGAAGCAAACATGAAGTCTCACAACCTGATATGAAACAAAGGTGGGAAAGATAATGCAATTGATACTGAAACAAACACCGAAATTATGACCAAGAGATTTGTATATCCTTCCTCAGCGGTATTTTCATTTATTATTATTTTGCGTGTTCATGGACTGAACCTTGGTACTGAAAACAGATGTCAAAGAGGAGCCATGGTGAGCTCTGGCACAAATTCAGGAATCATTTTTCTTAAAAATATTTTTGATTCCTGGGAAGCTTTTAAAGCTCCCATCGTTCTCTTCCATCGTCACAAACAAGCTAAAATATCTGCTTCTGCTCAACAGGGTTAAGTTAAATTTGGTTCCCCTTTATCTGATCTAGTTTTCTAGCCAAGAAAGTTGGACAAGAACCAGAAGAAATGCAGTCATCCCTTATAAACCACACCTGATAAATGAGGCTAAATGATATCAAGACAAGAAAGATGTGGAGGTGAAAACATTAGAATCAATGGGTTAGTGTTCCACTCATTTGGATTTAATTGGCTCAATGACGAGCACCAGCTTTGCTTGCAGAAGGGCCTGTATTTGGACTCTGGCATCTCCCTTTTAAAAAAGTAGAATAAAAGTATGTTGGACGAGACTTTTGTCTGACACTCCAGAAATGTGTCCCTGCTATTTAGAGTAGATAATTTCAGGCTCAATGTACAGTTCAGAAACTAACTTTTAAGACAATTGATCATAGATCATATAACATTACATTTTCAAAGGAATTGATCGCATGATTCATTGTTCCTGGGTAGCCAGGTTGCCATTATCATTGTTGCTGTTTAGATCTCACAAGTAATTCAGTGCTTGTTAATGTACAGTGGACCCTCGACCTACGGAATTAATCCGTATTGGAACGGTTTCCGTAGGTCGAAAAGTCCGTAGGTCGAAAATGCATTTCCCATAGGAATGCATTGAAAACCCATTAATCCGTTCCGGCCCAAGAAACCCCCCACACACACACACAAAAAATTAAAATAAAAAAAATTAAAACTTACCTTTCTGAAGCCTTCCAGGGGGTCCCCCGCCACCGCCATCGCCGCTGCCTGAGGCCTCTGAGGGCTTCGGCGCCGCTGCCGGAGGCCTCTCGGAGGTCCCCCGCCGACGCAGGCTTTCCCAGGGCCTACCAGGGGAAGGCTTCCCCCGGTAGGCCCGGTCTACTGCCCGGGAAAGCCTGGTAGACCGGGCCTACCAGGGGAGGGCTTCCCCGTGGCTCGGCTCCCAGCGGCGGCGGCGGGGGAAGTCCAGGAGTCCGAGCATCGCCGGGATCGCCCGGGGCGGCTCGGCTCCCAGCAGCAGCGGCGGCGGCGGGGGACCTCCGGATGCCTTCCCCGCCGCCATGGGAGGCCTCTCAGAGGTCCCCCGCCGCCGCCGCCGCTGCTGGGAGCCGAGCCGCGCCGGGCGATCCCGGCCATGCTTGGACTCCTGGACTTCCCCCGCCGCCGCCGCTGGGAGCTGAGCCGCGGTGCGGTGCAGCTCGGCTCCCAGCGGTGGCGGCGGGGGAAGTCCAGATGCCTTCCCCGCCGCCATGGGAGGCCTCTCGGAGGTCCCCCGCCCCCGCCGATAGTGCCTCCGAAGCACGATCGGCGGCGGGGGGGGACCTCCGAGATGCCTCCCATGGCGGCGGAGTATCCCTGGAAGGCATCCGGAGGCAGATCGGCGGCCTACGGACTGGAAGGGGGAGGCGGGGAAAGCGCCAAATTTGAATTTGGCGCTTTCCCCGCCTCCCCCTTCCGGTTCATAGGTCGATTCTCCGGCCGCAAGTCGATTGGAAACTTTGCGGCCGGAGAAGTACGAAAGTCGAAAATTCCGTAAGTGGAGCCGTGCGAAAGTCGAGACTCCACTGTATTAAGTTGCAGATAACAGCAGACTACAAAAATACTAAAAGGGACGTGGTGGCGCTGCGGGTTAAACCGCAGAAGCCTCTGTGCTGCAAGGTCAGAAGACCAGCAGTCCTAAGATCGAATCCACGCAACGGAGTGAGCTCCCGTCGCTTGTCCCAGCTCCTGCCAACCTAGCAGTTCAAAAGCATGTAAAAATGCAAGTAGATAAATAGGTACCACCTCGGTGGGAAGGTAACGGCGTTCCGTGTCTAGTCGTGCTGGCCACATGACCACGGAAACTGTCTACGGACAAACGCTGGCTCTACGGCTTGGAGACGGGGATGAGCACCACGCTCTAGAGTCGGACACGACTGGACTAAATGTCAAGGGGAACCTTTACCTTTACAAAAATACTATGGAACACTCTCTAGTGGCCAATTCTGATATTGCACATTGCAGATATTTTAAAAAACACAAAATACAAAACCACTGAATACTTCCCTTGACACTTACAATAGATGGCAAAATGGCATTAAAAATAAAAAAAAAGTCACATTAAATAAAATGCCCCTAAAATGCCTTAAAATGCTGTTTGAAAGTAACTTTTCAAAGTAGAACATGTGACTTCTTACACTTAAAAGAAACTGTGATTATATTTCATTATAGTGTAACCTTGTAAAGTTACATTACATTACTGATTATCCTAAAGGCAAATAATTACTTGTGACTACTTCCAAACTCTTAAAGAGCATAATGACTTGCTAAATTTATCTACAACTAAGTAATAGTTGCTCTACCTCTGGATCAATGAACCTGGTAGAATGCAATTTTGCATACATCTCCTTGTTGGGGAAACTTACCTATGGCAAGAGATACCTCTGAAATAGGACACTAAGTAATGGCAGTGGACAAAGCCAAAATAAGACTTGAGAGTAATTAAAAACACAGTCTGAAGATGTTTCTTTGCCCTGACTGGAGGGGAGGAAAATATTTGTGGCCTTACAAATTGTACTGGACTGCAAATCCCATCTACTCTAGCCTGCCAGGGTGAGAGATCATGGAGCTGCAATCCAAAAGATCTCATGTATTACTACTTCATTTGAGACTTTCTAGTAGAAATGGGTGACTTTGTTAGGTCAAGGGGGGACGCATTTTTAATGTCTCTTATTGACTGGCCACTAAAATTCAGCAATGTAGTTTTGGGAGCAGCATTTGGATGGAGTTTGAGAAAGTTATCAGTTTAGACAACAGCTCCCAGAATCTTCATCAGAGCCTGTGAGAGCCTTGGAGCTTCAAAAATCCACAGACAATATGTTGCCCATCCCTGCTCTAGAGGAGAAAGGTCTAGGCTGGGGTTTGGGGCTGCCACAAGAAGCTAAGAAAGTACAGCTCTGCCTTTTGTCCTATCATATTTTTTGTCCCTCTAACCCAAAGGTTTCCAAACTTGGGTGCTTAGATGTTCTTGGACAACAGCTCCCAGAAATCCTGGCCATCACAGCTAGCAGTGAAGGGTTCTGGGAGTTTTAGTCCAAGAACATATGGGGACCGAAGGTTGGGAACCACTGGTCTAACCAAACACCTCCTCTGACTGACAGCAATGGAACTCTTCCTCGTCTCAGGCAATGTTTCCCATCACTTGCTGCCTGATCCTTTTAATTTGAGCCTTAAGCATCCAAAAAGCAAAGCAAGCAAAGAAGGTGCTCCATGACTCACTTTACTCCCTAAGGAGCTACAGAAACTACCCAAAACATTTGTTTGTATCCTTTCAACAAATTGCCTTATACTTCAAACACAACTTTCAACCACCTGATGCTGGCATGAGTTGGAGTACAGCTTCCACCATCTTCAAGTAGTGCACCTTTATGGTTGTGCTGGCTGGAGTTAGGCAACTGTACCCCAAAACATCTGAGGGCCATCAGAATAGGGGAAACTGTTCTGGCACATTGTAAATCAAGTGTGTTTATTTCTTGTGATCTGAGTTTGTTCCACATTTTCTTCTTACCCCATTTACCGTAATTCCAATAAACTCCTTTGACTCACTATAATTGACTTGAAGTGCTGATTAAGAAATGAAGAACTGAATATAACTGGTCAAGCCTGAGATGCTCACTCTCTACTAATGTAATCCTTCCCCATCCCCATTGCTATTTTTGTTCTGTTTCATTTTTACACCATTCTTATTTTGGGGCGGAAACTGCTGTGGTTTCCTTGAATGGAAGATGAGGCTGGTGAAGATCTCAGTCCCTGGAGGAGGACTAGAGTTAGGTGCTTGCCCATGCCAACTAGAAGAACAATGAGGATAATGAAAATGATTGTTTGAATCAGATGTTCTCCAGATGTTTGGGACAACAACAGATCCCATGGGATCTGACCACTGGCCAGTTTGACTGGGGCTGATGTGCAGATGGAAGTCTAAGGAGAAAACCTGGTAATCACCCTGTGGAGGAAGCTCTGAAAGTGTGTCGATCTGCAGGCACTATGCCCACATTTACCCAAGCAATTACCTCCTCTGCTGAACTAGAGGTTAAGTCACTTTCTCCAGGGTACAGCACTCCCATTCCAAAATATAGGTACAACTACTGTACCTTGCACACCAATTAACTCCCAGTTTCTTTACTGAAACATGTATACTCATGCATACTAACCCCCAGGGGTATGCAAATCATTCATCCACAAACATGCTGCATTTAAAGACCTCAAGAATCACTTTTCACCCCATTCCTAAATACTGAGATCAACCCAAAATTAGAATTCCTTCCTGGATTAAAACTCCCAGAATACCCCAGTAAGCATGGTCATGCTCCAGTTATCCACCTTCTCTCAATTAGCTGCATGACAGCTGAGTACAAGGGACAGAAGTATTTCCTGTTATGGTGCACAGAATTTGAAATGTCTTTTGCCACTGGTTATTTAAATTAAATTTTTAATTAGGTGGCTTTTGGATTACTATTTTATTTATGTATTTGTAGCAGAGGAGTGTAACTCTATTGTTGTTAAATGGCCATCTGTTAAATTGCTTTAGATGTGGATTTCCTGCATTGGCAGGGGATTGGTCTAGATGGTCTTTTGGGCCCCTTCCAATTCAATGATTCCATGATTGTCATAGAAAACTGGGACCTAAATAATGGTAAAGAGTCAGGGAAACAACAGACAGATAAATAGGGACTTCTTTCCCCATCCAATCTGGTATGCCTAGACAACATATCTCCTCCTGCCCTCTCCCAGCATGCATGGAAAATAGTGTGTTTGATTGGTTTTCCATTTATTTTACTTATGTTTAGATGTTCTTCCCAGAAAGAGTTATATCCTGTTTTTCTAGTTCTTAGACACCATTCAGAAAAGCCAACAAAAATAAAAAAACAAAAAACAACTCTAAAATATAATTATATATAATATAATATATATTCTTGATATAGTATCCTCTCAGTTCTTGGCTTTAATTTATCTTTTCCCTTTTAAACAGCGTCGGAGTGAGGAAGCGGGTTTTGACACTTGCAAAGTATTGTGAAGAGCAGGGTTAAAAACTGCAACAATTCAAAGAAAAAAATCTGAAGCCCTCTTCCATCTGCAAGGGAGGGAGGGAAAGACTATCTCCTTCTGAGCAATGTATTCATGTTGGTTTTTTTGTGGTTGTAGCAGCAGTGGCAGCACTGCCTGCACATGCTATTAATGATTTGTCAATATGTCTTTTAAAAAAAAATTAAAAAAAGATACAAGCACAGCAGCCATGAAGTGGCCACAGCACATAGAAACCTGACCCCTTTGCAAAGAAAATAAATTGACAGCAACATTCACATACACTGGAACGATAAGGAATGAAGCAATTCATCATCAGTACAATTTAAAACAACTCTCCCATCAAGGGGGAAATAAACTGCTTGCCAGGGCAAATGAATTTTCCATCATGTGAATGGAAAATTATGAAGCACTCTAAACAATGGCGAAATCAGTGTAACTGAGGTTCTTTTAGCAGGTGTGATTGAGCAAGTTTCTAAAGAGCAAAGAGGGACCTTCTTGCAGAGCAGTGGGCATCAGGGGTTGGGTTGGGGGCACAAGTCCATGTGAGTTTTTGTAGAATGCCCTGAGTCACAGGGGAGCTTGCAAAGCAGTGGGAAATGGAGACAGAGAAGGTGAGTGGGCACCTTTGATTTCTTAAGAGAGAGAGAGGTTCTTAGAAGCCGCCTGTCACTTGGAGCAATGCTCAGGACCCTGTGAAGCCAGCATGCCAAGCTATAATTGCAGACAGGCTTGTTCAACGTGATGAGGCATTTATTTTTAACTCATTTTAAGGTAATGAACTGATCTCCAGACTTCAGGTTCAGAAGTTCACTATCCTGGGCCACACCCCATCTCTCCCAGCTTCCTTTCCTTCCTCAGCACAAAGCTCCTGACTCTCCTACCCTACTCACTTCCTCATTTCCAGGCAAATTCAACTAAAGTTGGACCATCTTTTCTCTCCTTGCTTCTTTCAGGGAGGAGGCAGGCAAAGGGAGCCTGTTGGTCTTACCCCATTCCTTCCCTCACCAGGGTAGCCTATTCAGACCTTGGAAAAGTGACCTAACCACCACCCCCCCCCCCAAACAACAAAACTGCACCTCCCAGAATGTCCCATCCAGCACAGCTCAGAAAGTTACTTTTCTGGTGGCAATTCACTGAATCTCCTCTTTTGCAGTCCCACTGAAAAATCACTTTTCCAAGCTCCACATCTGTCCTAATTTACAGTACTCTTTCAAGAGATCTCCAATGGAACTCCTGTTTAAATAGGGTTTTTTTAACTTTTTTTTTTACAACAATCATAAAAAAATAAAATGAGAAACAACTAGCCAAGAAAACCTTAAAAACACATAAACACAAAACTAACACAATAATACAAAAAAGTGTTCCCTTCCACTGGGACTATCAAGAGATATAATAATTTTTCCCTTCATCATGGAGCCCCATTCCCTTTCCAAAACTGGCAAAACAGCGAGCTGGAAGTTCCTTCCACCACCACCAAGTCCAGTTTAAATATGAAAACCCATAAGCAGCGGGGGAGCCTTGAAGTTGCCCCCTAACAGTTAGCATTTGGACAGCAAATTGTACAGGTACCCTGGTCATGATCTCCTCTACTATGGAGTAAAAGATTGTATTGTTATTTGAAATACAGCAATTATTCCTAAAATTTAACTGTACATTTAAATTAGCTTGTGCAAATCCCTACCTCTTTTGTCCTCTCTCTCTCTCTCTCTTCTCTCTCTCTCTCTTCCCCTCCCCCTTTCAATGATGATGCATTCCCTCATTTTTTGGTAATGGACATCCTCACTCAACAGTGTCTATCCTCCCAGATAGACAGAAAGCTTTCCCAGCCTTCCCGAAGATGGCTTGGATTGAACCTGGGACTACTGAATGAAAATTGAACAGGGGGTTGGACTCGATGGCATAGGCCCCTTCCAACTTCATTATTCTATGACTCTATGATTCTAAAAGCATACCGTCTGCCATCAGTCTATAGTCCTTTTCTCAGTGAAGAGCAGGAAAATTTGTGCGCTGGAAGATACATTTGGTGCAGTCAATCCAAAGGTTATGGTAGGAGCCTTTGCTTTCACAACAGAGGCTCTGACAACTTGAAAATGCACCCAAGACAGAAAGCATTTTGCAACTGTATACAATTTGCATCTATCTCCCTTTATATGAACTTAAAGGGTGAGAAAGACACCTTAAAGACCGACTTCCATTAGAGATCCTTCATGGGAAGTAAATTTGTATCCAGTGTGCATGAGATTTGTATACATCTAAACACCTACATTTTAATGTATATTAGTACCATGTGAACATTACTTATACCTAATTGAAAAAAATCAGGAAAAGGCTGTTGGGACCTCAAGATTATACAAATACAAGAGAGGGCAAAACCTTTATTAAGGAAAAAAAAAGAACAAAAAGCTTGCTGTTTGATTTATTTATTTTTTAGTGATCTAATAAAGGTATCACCTACTCTTGCATTTCTGTATAATAATTGAGTATTTGTGTTTGTACTGTTAATTACTTTGCCAAAAGGCATCCATGGAAAGTCACTTTTCATGCTGCTACTATGTTTCTTAAAGGAAAGAACTGGTAACATCCACTAGATCCAATTATAAAATAGAGACCGACATCTAAGGATGTATATAAAATATACAGCAATTTTTAAAATTGTAATAAAGCTATATATTTTTAATATATCCTGAGATGTCAGTCTCTCTTTAGTAATTGACTTTATTTGTCAACAGCAGTATTAACAAAAACAAATCCTGGGTTTTGTGCAAACACACACACACAAAAACCATATTTTGTGCAAAATACAGTAATGTGAAAAAGAAAGTACATCCTCTTTGAATTGTATGGTTTTACATATAAGGACATAATAAAAATCATCTGGTCCTTACCAGGTCTGAAAATAAGGTAAATACAAACTCAGATGAACAACACCACATGACATATTATACTGTGTCATGATTTCTTTTACAAAAATAAAGCCAAAATGGAGAAGCCATGTGTGAAAAACTAAGTACACCCTTACTGATTCCATAGGAATTAAGAGGCTAAGTAGCAGCCTGGTACTGCTAACCAAATGCCCTTGATCTTCAGCAAGTGTGACCACCTCTATAAAAGTCGAAGTTTTAGCAGTTTGCTGGTCTGAAGCATTCAGGGATGTGTTAACACAATGCCAAGGAGGAAACAAATCAGCAATGACCATAGAGAAGCAACTGTTGCTGCCTATCAATCTGGAAAGAGCTATAAGGCCATTGTCAAACAAGTGGAAAACATCCAAGACAGTTGGCAGTCTTCCTGGAATGGACATCCAAGCAAATTCACCCCAAAGTCAGACTGTGCAATGCTCAGAGAAATCACCAAAAAACCCACAAAAAACCAGGAGTTACATCTCAGACTCTACAGGTCTCAGTTAGTGTGTTCAATGATAAAGTTCATGTCAGTACAATTAGAAAAAGACTGAACAAGTATGGTTGGTTTGGAAGGGTTGCCGGGAGAAAGCCTCTTCTTCTAAAAAGAACGTGGCAGCATGACTTAGGTTTGCAACATTGCATCTGAACAAACCACAAGACTTCTGGAACAATGTCCTTTGGACAGACGAGACTAAAGTGGAGATGTTTGGCCATAATGCACAATGCCACGTTTGGCAAAAACAAAACACAGCATATCGGCACAGGCACCTCATACCAATGGTCAAGTATTGTGGTGAAGAGATGATGATTTGGGCTTCTTTTGCAGCCCCAGGACCAGGGCACCCTGAAGTCATTGAATTGACCATGAACTCCTCTTTATACCAAAGTATTCTAGAGTCAAATGTGAGGCCATCTATCCAACATCTAAAGCTTGGTTGAAGTTGAGTCATGCAACAAGACAATGATCCCAAGTACACCAGCAAATCTAGAACAGAATGGCTGAAAAGGAAAGGAATCAAGCTGTTGCAATGGCCCAGTCAAAGTCCAGACCTAAACCTGATTGAAATGCTGTGGCAGGAACTTACGAGAGATGTGAGTAAACAAATGCCCGCAAATGAAGCAACATTATAAAGAAGAGTGGGCCAAAATTCCTCCACAATAATGTGAGAGACAGATAAAGCCATAAAGAAAATGATTACTTCAACTTATTGCTGATAAAGGTGGTTCTACAAGCTACTGAATCATAAGGTGTACTTAGTTTTTCACACATGACCTCTCCATTTTCACTTTATTTTTGTAAAATAAGTCATGACATGGTATAATACATTCATCTGAATTTGTATTTACCTAATTTTCAGACCTGCTAAGAACCAGATGATTTTTATTACACCCATAAAAACATAGAAACTAAAATTTCTTCTTCACATGACTATACAGGATTTTGTACAAAATAAAGGGTGTTTTTTTTTGCCAAATCCAAAACTTTGCACAAAAATCACTTCCACAATTAAAAAGAACATATATTCTGAAAAACTAAAAAAAAAAAAACCTTAAAAAAAAAAAGTACAGAAACGCTCATAAACTCACCCCTAGGGAGAAACATTTTAATTTTTTTGTTCTTACCTACAGGAATGAAATAAGCAAAGATCCTTCAGCTATCTGGTCATTCCCCTCAGCTGGAGAATGCTGCCATGCAGACAACACAGCCTGACCTACACTCCCCAAAGTATAGTACACAATCTTATCCCATTGCTGATTTTGACATCAGTCTCAAATGTCTGTCCAGTTGTCTACTGTGAATAGATAAGAGGGGAGACAGTTTGGCCTTTGCCTTAGGCAGCAAAATGTCTTTGGCTGGGTTTGCAAGCATCAGAACTATTAAGCTACTGGAAATAAGCTGTCTTTATATCACATCAGATTGTTTGTCCACTTTAACCAATATTTGCTGAAATTCAGTAGTAAGTCACAACTACAGTAGACTCATTGGATCAGTGCAGATTTGATGAGTCAACATCTGTTTTTCTAAGTTCCACTGATTCAATGGACCTACTCTATTTGTGACACTACTAGCCACTGTCTGTTTTAACTGGCAGCAGCTCTCTGGGCTCTCATAGGAACACAGAAATCGACCTTGTACAGATCAGGCCATTGGTCCATCTTGCCCCAATATTGCCATCTCTGACTGGCAGCAACTCTCCAGGGTTTTCTGCAAGATTCTTTCCTACCCTTGATTGGAGATGCAAAAGTTAAACCTGCAACCTTTGGTGTGTAAAGTGTGCCTTCCAACACTGAATTATAAGCACCTCCCTCCCATAGCAGCTACCTCATACTTTTTCATCTGGAGACACCAGAGCTTAAATCTGGAATATTCTGCATATAAAGTACGGGCTTTGCCATACTATGAGCTGTAGTTTGTCGCTATTGAAGAAAAAAGCTGGGAAAAGGAATGAACTCTCATCTCTCACATGACAGGCCTTCAATGAAGCCAGGAGATGTGGAAAAACTAGTTTGGAATTGTCCTCGTCATTCTATAGGTGGCACATGCACACACTGCACAGCAGGAAGGGGAAAACAATGTGCTTCTCTCTGCCTCTCACTCTTGCAAGGTCCAAGGACCTCTGCTTGGCGTGACAGCTTAGTATGGCCTAGCCCTCCACTTGCCACCAACTGATCCAAGAAGTGGAGTCATTCTGTAAAATGTACATGAGGAGATCTTAAAGGCAGCCCTCTGCCATACTGGATCTATAAGTTACAGAGCATGCTAAGTGGGTGGCAGAGTGGCATACTTGGAAGAAATGGCCAAAAGAAGTAGGTGAGACTGAAGATGTTCACTCCTAGTTGGACAGAAGGTAGGGCATAAATCTAAATAGTAATAAATATATAATGACTTGAGGAGCAGGGTTAGCTCTGCCATTAGGCAGAAGCAACCAGGTGGCAAACACTTGCAGGGGGCAGATTGAAGAGTAGTCCTTACCCTCAATGAAAGATAGTTGCCACAGTGACCTAGAGAATGCCATGCATTGTAACAAAAGGCACATGGCTAGTGGTGGATGAGAATAATGCAAAGCACACACTGGCAACAGGAAGGAGAAATGGAGAAGGGTTGGATAGGCGGTGAAGCACTGACAGCTGTCTCTCTCTTTCCTCCTGCCCAAAGCCTGTTTTAGGAAATCAGGTCTCCTCACCCCCATAAAATATCTTCCAAGGGAGTTGGCTCTGTCATGCCTGGGGAACTCTGGTCTTTGCGGGGATGAGGATGTCTGTCTGGCTGAGGGATAAATATTGAATGCTGATATTTCCCACCCAGGACCCCGAGGTCTTCCTCAGGCCCCCACTCCACCCCATGCCTCCCCTCAGTCATCTCTCCTCCAGCGGGTGAAAGCCATCTTTGTGCTTCGTTCTCAGTTCCCTCCTTTGGCTGGCAAACTGCCAAGGCTGCACATAACTAGCTTGAGAAGTAACAGCAGCAGCAGATGCTGTCCAAAACGAGCTTGAATAGTAGCAGCAGCAGCAGCAGCAGCAGCAGCTCATGAGCCAAACCACTTCTGAGTATCCTTCCAAAACCTAAATTGCCTTTCACCTTGGCTAATAGTGTTAAGCACCTTCTGCAGTTGAAAGGCACAAGGGAGGGATGGGATAAGGCAGCTGCCTAAGGATGAAAAGAGGTGGGCTGTGGGAAGAAAAACTGTTTCAGACAGGGCTAGGGTATGTGAGTCATGTGAGTGAGGGGAACACATATGGAAAGCCCAATACAGCTAACAAGGGCATTGTGAGAAAGCTTCATTATTCAAGCCACAGGGGTGCAGGAGTGGTCAGTCTACACAGCTTGGAGCAATGTGCGGCTGGAGGGCAGATGCTAAGCCCCCATTCTGGTAGAGTCGCTATACTGGAGCTCTCTGGGTGCACATGTCTGCTCAGCTGCGAATACACAGACACAAATATACACAACCTAACCTTCTTGATTCCTAGCGTGGTGTAGTAGAGTGATGGACTAAGACTCACAAGACCTAGTTTCAAATCTCTGCTCAGCCATGGAAGCTCATGGGGGTGGGGGTGGAACTGGTAAAACCACTCCTTAAATATATCTCACTCACCTTGAATACTGTATATCTCACAGCTGCTTGGATTGGAGATGGGCATGAATCAGAAAAATGGTGATTCATTTGACAAATTGAAGGTTGACAAATCACAAATTATGAATTTATGAATTTTTTTCTGATGAATCAACAAATTGATTCATCAATTCATTTTTAACTTTAAAACCCTATACAACAGCCCCCCAAGCACCTAGAGACACCAGATTCACAGGGATGCTTCCCCTGACTCTCCTCTACAAGCCCTGCAAGTTTGGTGAAGTTTGAGTATTGAGCATCTGAGTTATACACCCACAAGGAGGGCCACCTGGGAAAGTTCTCCCCAAGAACCTAGAGACACCAAAATTACAAAGAAGCTTCTACTGACTCTCCTCTACAATCCCTTCATGGTTTGGTGAAGATTGGGTTTCAGACATCCAACTTATACACCCACAAGTGCCCCCCCCACCAGGAAAATGCCCTTCAGCAGCTGGCTTGGGGAAACCCAGTCTTCACCAAACTTGGAGGGATTGTGTTGTAGAGAAGAGGATGCTTCCTTGCAAATTTGGTGACTCTAGGTGCCAGAGGGTCCATTTTATAGCCAAATGAATTTATGAATCAAAAATCACTAACAATTCATTGATTCATATTTGTCAGGGACATTGATTCATATGAATAGGAATCTATGAATTAGCGATTTTTAAAAATGAATTTGGTGATTAATTTTTTAATTTGTGCCCATCTCAAGCCTAGATAGCTCAGTGGTTTGGTATCTGGCTACAGAGTCAAAGGCTGAGAGTTTGATTCCCCACTGTGAGTAGAGCCAGCCTGTGTGGCCTTGGACAAGCTGCACACTCCCAGGAGGAACCACTTCTGACTATTCCCTACCTGGAAAACCCTGAAAAGGGTTATGATAAGTCGATCTAGTCAGGAGGGGCGATTGAGTGAGCCGTCCAGAGTAGACAGTGTCTAGATGGGCGGCATATAAGTGCAATAAATAAAATAAAAAAAATAAATAAATAAATTGACTTAATGGTATATTATTATCATTATCATTATCATTATCATTATCATTATTATTATTATTATTATTATTATTATTATTATTATTATTATTATTATTATTATTATTATTATTATTATTATTATTATTATTCTTGAAAGCCCTATTGGGATTGCTATAAGTTGGTTCCAACTTGATAGCACATAACAACAACCTACCTCACAGGACAGTTGTGAGATTAAAAGGTAGAGCTTTTTACGTGGGAATCTCTGTCTTTTCTAGATTTCACCATTCTGAATCCACCAGCCTTTGGGAGATTGTGGCAGTCTTACAATGTAAAGTTTCCATTATCTGACAAAAGGCAGGAGAAGACTATGTCCAGAGTGCAAGAACTTACTGTAGTCCACCATATTATAGGTGGCTTATTTGAGGTGGCTGGTTGGGTGGGAGCACAGCTCAGTGGTGGTGGAGCTATTTAGCATGTGTAAGACCTAAGGTGCAATTTCTGGAATCTCATACTAAAAGCATGCAAGAGTAGGTAAATAATAACAACCACAATTTACAGTGACTCTTTCAGGGTTTTCCAAGTAGAGAGTACTCAGAAGTGATTTACCATTCCCTTCTTCTGGAGTGCATTATGGAGCTCTGCAGCTTGCCCAAGGCCACACAGGTTGGCTCTACTTGTAGGAGGCACAGATGGGAATCAAGCTCACAACCTATGGCTTCACAGCTGGATGCCTAAACCACTGAGCTAGGTAGTGTAAATAATTTCTCCAACTTAAAACCTGCTGGGGAAAACAAATTGCCACAGTTTGAAAGCTCCAAGATGCTCTTGTGCATCAAACCCAGATGTTTGTGTTCCAAATGCAATGCAGGCAGTGATGTTCAGTCAGTACTAAGGTAGGCCCTTTATACTTTTTTCTTAAAAAAAAAAAGAAAAAAGAAACAAACTAGCTTCTTGGCCCATGCAATCACACAAGGCACAGTTTTTATGGAAAGCAACTCTCTGGATTAATGATACACCAAAAAAAGCAAAAAAAAAATAAATAAATAAAAAAAAGGGGGGGGGGAAGCATAAAATGTATAAACTTCAGTGTTAGGATCTGGCAGCTGCTGCCATGATTCATACAATCTTCTAGCAGCATCTAGCTGAACATCAATGTGGGTGGAAGATGGGAACCCAGTTCATGACAACATGACTTAATTTTTTCCTAGAATTCATGATATGCAAAGGAGGTGAGCACCCTCTGCCACCCAGAATCATTGCCCTAAATAAGGATTTTCCCACCCTGCTTTATAAACATAACACAAATTGAGATTACTGGCTAAACATTTGGAGAACCTGCAAAAAATTTAACCCTCCAGGAAACAGTAGGCCCAAAGACATATGACAGCTGAGCAGCCATCAGTTGGGGAAGACACAGTTGCTTCCAACATGGCAGAACTTGTCCTGAACAAGCGGCTGGACTAGATGACTTTCAGAAGCGCAGAAGGTTGCTGGGCTGGGATTTGAGAAATCCAGATTCTAGTCTCCACTGAACCCTTGAAATAACTGAGTGACCTTGAGTCAGTCACTCTGTCCCACAGACTGGCATATCCTGCAGAGAGGTCTTGTGAAGATAAATGTGTGGAGTACACGACATATTGTTCCTTGATCTCATTGGAGGAAAGGTGGGATGAAAAAGAAATTAATTCCCAGTCCCTTCCAGTTCTAAAACTGTGCTGGGCAGGGAGTTTAAATACATGGCTTCCTTGATTGCTTTTAGCTCTCTGATTCTGTGATGCTCCGGCTGCCCCAAGTCTCTGACAGCACCATCACTGGGAAGACGATTTGCCAGTTATTCAGGCGGAAGTATCTCTGGTAGATGTAATCTTTTTTTCTCCACCTGTACAGGTTTTCTAGTGGATCAGGCTTGAGTTACATCATTCTTCTCGAGCTTGGTGAAATATCTTCAAGGCCTCTTTTTCTAGTATTCCGAATGCCAGGAAATCATTTTTCCAAACTAACACTTACAAGAGGCTTCTATAAAAAGAGAAGGATATGAGTGGAAAAGGCATTTGGCTGTAACTTGAAAGTGCTCCTAGTCCACAGTATCTTAAATGTATTTTATATTCCAGCAGTTATTAACAAACTGGGGTGGTGGGAGGGAGAGCTAAGAGGAGAGCAAGCTGTTCATTTGCAGCCTGTCCCTGGGGTTTAATAAAGCTCTACTCACTGCTGTAGTATCATTTTTATGCTATCATAAAGCTGGACCATTTAGCAGGTTTGTGTTAGTTCAGCAGTTAGCATGGCCTGAAAAGCAATTCCAGAAAGGTGAAGAGAAGAAAAGGGTGGGGAGAAAAGAGGATGTGAAAGAATAGATGTAAAAACAACAACAACAACACAGAAGAAACAGGAAAAATGTCCTTCAATCAAATCCATTCCTTATCCCCTGAAAAGGACAACTGCAGAAGCATACTCCAAACATAGAAAGAAGGATGGGCCACTCCTATTACACTCATCACAGGCAATCAATGCAGGAAAGGAATAGATGTATTAAAGTCTTCTCCCTGCACATTAGTTTATTTTTTAAAAGGATATTTATTCTGCTTTTTTTCATTCAGCCTCAAAGTAATGCTAACCTTTAAAGCAGAGGTGAGGTACCTCAAGCCATTGGGCTGAATCTGGCCCTGTGGTGCTCTACAGATGACACCACACACTTTCCATAATACAACTCTGGTTGTTTTCTAGCTTTTGTACAAGTTTTAAACCAATCTAAAAGGTTGAAATGCCTCTCATTTGGCATAGTTGCTAGCAGCCAGAGTTTTAAACTGGCAGTTTAGACCCCATGCTTTTGCCTTTGGCACCATCAACTATTAGAATAAGACCCATAAGAACTTATTTTAAATTTAAAGTGGAAAGAGGTTTCACACCCTTCCCTTAAAGCTTCCACAGTCTAGAGCTTCCTAACTACATGGAAGTAAATCTCTTCCCATGCAGCCTCATCATCCAAGATACAACAAATGGCCGCAACATCTAGAGAAAGGAAAACATGTAGCCCTCCAGATGTCGATGAAGCATGAGTCCTAGCAGCCTTGCCCAGCATACTTAATGGTAAGCAAATTATGAAGAGTTCATCCACATTTGGATGACCACCAACTGACCAAGCCTGATATGGAACCTTCCCAGGATGCCACTCCAATTGGGACACTCCCTGCCTACAGATGATCAGATGCACATTATGCATATGTAAACTGATCTTTTGCAAAGGGTATTTGACCTAGTTCCCCTCAGCCTGAGTAGGACATAAGTGATATTGCCTGGAGAATCTATTTAAATTCTTTCCTAGGTTTTACTATCTTTTAACTTATTAGGGTTTTTAAAATATACAATTGTATTGTGTGTGGTGTTCTGGCTTTATATTGTAAATTGCACTGGGAGCATTGGGTTTAAACACTGTACAACAGAAAAAAAAATATAAACATCCAATTATGGATTTTCTAAGGGAACACAGTGGTGGTAGAAAAGTAGCACTTGGCAAAATTTCTTCTTTTGGATTGTATCCACCTAAATCTATGATGGCTGGAAGATTCTAGGAGCTGTAGATTTAAAACAACGAACCTTACCCAGCCCAACCCAAAATACAGAGGGAGGTCCAAGAGGCTGTCTTCCAGAAGAGTGGGGTGCCTTCCTCCACATCCTAGGTAGAACCGTCAACAATAATTAAGATGCCAGATGGCACTGAAGATTCTGTGCTTCCACTACAACTAGTACAAGTCCCAAGGAGAAAGCCTGGCTGTTACCACCATCCTTGACAGTATCAATCAATTTCCACCTCTGGCCATACTTTCACAGTTAAGGATGAAGCATATAACTGTTATTCAACTACTAGGAGAGAGATTTTCAAACAGTGCAAAACACTAGGGGGATGGAGGGGTTTGGTTGACAGTGTTGCCAAACCGCTTGGCTACACAATGGGCTAACCATGTGCTAGCAAGAACTGTTGGTAGGGGGTGGGACACAATCCCAAGCCAATTGAAAGCAAAATCTTGTAATTTTCGCAGCCCAGCATAAGAGACGTCTCACTGCTGAGCTGCATGAATGGTGAGGTTATTTCAGTGGGGCCATACTATTTGGTGCCTCAGGGTCTCTCATGGAGATACTCAGCTCCATCACAGCTCTAAAATAGCTTCTTCTAATGGCAAAGTCCCACCCTAGGTGAATTATGAACTAGGGCAGGAGGAGAAGAGATTTTCATCAGGAATACAGGGAGAAGGCAGGAAAAGTTAAATTGTTTGATGAGCCAATTGTCTATGTCGGTATAAGGCATTTTCCTATATTCCCAAGACAGAGCCTGGAATGTGTCTGTTTGCTCATTTGAGAAGCTACTATTTTCTTCTGGAGTACCTGTGTCAGCTGGCACACTTCCTGCTCAATTGTACTGAATTTGGGCACCATAGCTATCTGAAGTTATGTTGCCACCTGTGGTAAAGGACAGTCCCAGAGAGCAGCTGACCCCCACTTCAACTGTGGCAAAGGACACCTGAGGACAGTGAGATGTGTAATGCAGAGAGTTCAAAGCAGGCTACACAGGACACATTGTTCTGTCTTCTCATACCTCATTCCTGCCACCCCCCACCTCCGTATCTGCTGACTGACCCATTCTACTTAGAGCATAGCTATTATCATGCCTGTTATAAATTCTGGAGCATACATCTCCTAAAAGCCTGTGCATATTCTTCAAAGCACAGCTTGGAAAGTTACTTTTTCAGCTAGGGAATTCTGGGAGTTGCAGCTCAAAAGAGTACTTGTCTAAACCCTGAAAACACGGCATATTGCCCTCCAGGGATTTCAAATGCAAAAGTTAACAGAAATCACACTCACCCACATCCCAAAGTGAAATACAGCAACCCTAACTGGGGGGAAAAAGCAGAGCTGCATCACCAACATAGTAGCCAGAAAACCCAAATGAAGGAGGATCCCTTCTGCCATTAGAGGCTAAAATTACTGTACATTAGAGGCTAAGATTACATAAACCTGGGCCATTTTCATGTGAGGGAAACATGCTTCCTGCCTGATTCAATGACATTTGGTCTCATGGAGAGTAGGAGAAAATGAGGACCCCAGAACTTCCATGTGCATGGGAGAGGAACAGAGTAGATGCTGCAGTTCTGTTCTCACTTAACCTGAGAAGGAAGCCTATATTCATACATGTGGGAATACAATGGGGCTTATTTCTGAGCAGCAGGCTAAGAGAGCCACTGGAGTGTAAAGGACAGAGTGTCAGACTGGGAGTCAGAGACCTGGGTTCAAATACCCTCAATGGCCATAGAAATTAAGGGGGCTACTATGGTAAGTCATTCTTTGAAGATACCTCAAAAACCTTATTAGGATTGCCCATCAGTTGAAACTGACTGGACAGAACGTAACACATAAGGCCAAGTTTTGTAAAGAATTGCTGCCCATGTTGAAAGGATTGAAGTGGAATTTTTTCTTCAGACATAAACACAGGGATTTGAAAGTGTTCTTTTTTTGGACATGACAGTATTGGCTGGGGAATTCTTGGAGCTATTTTCCCCAAAAGTAACTTTTCCAAGTTCTGTTTAAATACTGTGAGGACGTGTGAATGGTGAATGGAGAGGAGAGAACGGTAAACTAGATGAGTCATTGAAGTTCCTCCCACCTTTGCAAATATACAGTGGCAGATGCAGCCTAACTTATTTGATAGTAAACGCCACATGGACCACAGCAACACTTGTTCCTGAGTAACCATGCATAAGATCCAACTGTGCCTGCAAGGCTTCATTGGCTTTGGACTGCAATCCCTATACCTGTGAATAAGCCCCACTTAAAGGTTTACTGACTTTCTTATTTTTGACTACACATTTATTTATAATAACAGAGAGACACCACCTTTAAAGAAACCTTGCAGTCATTCTGCAGTATTTTTCACATAGCAGGCAAAGCAGTTAATGTTCCAGCACCGATCAGTTCTGAAGAATTGTACATTAAAGCAGTCCTTGTGTGTCACTAACCTGCTCTTCCCTTGTATCCTTCTGAAAACAACCAAGCAGTACAGAAAAGAGGAAGCTGTGGCCCTCCAGAAGTCAATGGACTCCCTCCCATCAGCCCCATCAGCATGGCCAATGTTCATAGATGATGGAAGCCATAATCCAACAACATCCAGAGGATGAGCACAGATCCCCCTTTGGTGTGAGGGGAGAGAGACAGGAAGGCTGAAAATGGACAATACATCTTAGCCTAGTGAGCAAAGGGCACAGAAGTAGCCTGCCAACCCCTTCTTGTTAATATCCTGGCCATTTACAAAACATTGCTTTATGCCAGTCTGGACGATGGCATGCCGAGCCCACCACCATCTGTTCTAACTGGCCACGGCCCTCTAGGATGTTGAGCAGAGGCTTCTCTCCTCATCTTCTAGTAGGGTTGACAAATGAAAAAGAAGACATGACTATTGCATCTTTAGTAGTGGTGTGTGTGTGTGTGTGCGTGCGTGTGTGTGTGTGTTCTGTGCTGTCAGGTCAGGACAGACTTATAGTGACCCTAATAAAGCTTTCAAGGTAAGCGAGATATTTAAGGAGTGGTTTTACCAGTTTGACTCCCCCAGTCAGTTTCCATGGCACAACAAGGATTTGAACTCTGTTCTCCAGAGTTCTAGTCCATCACTCTGTCCACTCCACCACTCTGGGAATCCAGTAGTTATGTAGAAGAGAGAATTTCAGCCACTGGAAATTTCATGTAGGTGGCCACTGCCTTAACTTGAACTACAACCTCTATCTGCTGAAATTCTCCTGCTTCTGCACAGTTGATACCTGATCTCTTTAACTAGCAGCAGCACGGAGTTAACCTGCGACTTTATGCAAGCAAAGCAACTGCTTTATTAATGCACTTTCATCCCTCCCTGTGGTTCTTGCTCAAGAGTAGACTGTACTGCAGGATGACCAAGAAAACTGCCCCTGTAATTATAAGTTTTAAATACCTGACACACACCCTAAGGTGAGTGACTGGTTCTTCCCTTGCCCTTGAAAGGAGACTCCTCAGCTCAGAGCATTATGCCATCTTGCCAACTCCTAGACATGATGAAAAGGAGCATCTCCCTGTGGAGTAGGGTGGGGGAGTGGGAAGGCTAGGAGATTAAGGTTTTTGACACTGTCAGGCCTTCAGCAAACAGGCATCCACCAGCTGATAGCTTTTTTTTATTATTATTATACTTTGGATGTCAGAGTGGCACAGACAGCACCTTAAAATGCATCAGAGCTGCTACTTCTTTGACAGAGGGGTGTTGGTTTCCCATTAACAAGTGGAATGCAGGAGCTGGAGCAGAAAACTTCAAGTGCTTTGGAATTGATAAAATAACTCCCTAATTAAGCAGAGCTGTCAGTCATCAGGGCCTTTCATGCAGCATCCAAACAGGGCAAACAATCTCCTATCAATCGTGTGCAGCATAAAAGCTCTGAAAGCCAGTGTACAGGTGCGGCCAGGTAGAAAACCCGAGGCTATCACCCAGAGCTAAGGAGAAGCTTTCCTGATCTTTATAGTCACAAGATAAGAGAAGGAAAAGTAACAAAGGAGGTGGAGGACAGATCCATTGACTCCTGGGTCTACAAGCCACAGACTGATCATAAAGACTGTTCTCCACAGACCCGTGGCTTCCAGGTCTGTCTCACTGAAGTCAGAGGGGTTAATCTCAGCTGTAGAATCAATTCCACCCACTATTCACCTGGCCCCTTCACTGGGTATTTTCACGAAACAGCTTAAGACCTGGTTATTTCAGCAGGCATTTAAAAATATTCCATCTATGAAGTTTACCTAAATTGTTGCTTACGGCCGAAATACTATAAGATTGCCACCAATTTAAATGCTTAGTTATCATTTATTGTATTGTAGTATTGTAGTATTTTAATGGTTTGATTATTTTTTATTGTATACATTATAGATGTGTTGTTTTTATGATTTATGATTATAATTTTGACTTTGATTGTCCTTTGTTCCTTCATGTTGTAAACTGCCCAGTGTGTCCTTTGGCCAGATGGGTGGTGTATAAATAAATAAATCTGAAGATATCCATAAAAAACACAACCAGCAACATCAAAGAACCTAAAGGCCAGTGTAATATAGGAGCTAGCCTGTCTGACTAGAATGGGAGAGACCTGTAGCCTTGGAACACATCAGATGGCTTGGCCTGATCAAAAGGTACAACCTAAACAACCTCACAAGACTGTTGAGAGTTTTTTTAAAAGGGAGAAATGCAGTGCATGTTACCATGAAGGAAAAACATGGAGAAAAAAACAGAATATAAATGTTTTGATACTGGATGCTGCCTTGGGTCCTCTTACCCATTTTATTGTATTTTCTTTCCAAGTTGCTCAGAATGGATGGGAGTGAGTGGGGGAGTTTCTGTCCAAGCTCTTCCCAGATCTGCCCAGCTATATAAAAGACTTGATAGTTGTTACATGTATATGTTTTCCTTCACTAAAACAAAGTGGTTATTTCCCTCCCCCAATTTATGCCTGCAACAAATCTTGTGAGATAAAGTTTAGCTACCCAGTCAGAGCTTAGAAGAGTTCTTTTTTGGACTAAAAGCCTCAAGACCATGTGCCTCTACAGATGTCATATCTCCCATCATCCTTTATCATTAGTTATCCGGGGCTGATGTGAGTTGTAGTCCAACCGAGTACAGCTCCTGGACAGGGCAGAAGGGCGCACCCCCAACAAAACTGGGGATGAGGCATCCTCCATCCTGGTCCATGAGCCTCCCTGGGTTCACCAGAATCTGGAGGCCACGGGTTCCCTACTGCTATTCTAACAATTACACTACTTCTGCTATCTGTGAAACAAAATATATAGTTTAAGAAGTTGGTTGTATACAGAATGGGATCCTCTGCAGGTGAGCCAAAGGAAAAAGAAAAAGAGAACAGGAAAACCCATAGCATTTTACAAAACACTGATACAGCTTCAGTGTGGGTTCCTTCTTTTCCCTCCCAGCACCAATCTCCTGCCCCATCAGGTTGGCAGCTAATATTTGCTCCATTGGCTTGTGCCAGGAGTTTTTACTAACCAGCTTCTTCCCCCTCCACAAGAAAGCAACTCCTCTCAGACAGGGACAATGTGTAGGCTGCAGAGAGCCATATTTCAGCCTAATTACAATGCAATGCTAGGCTGCAGCCCAGATGTAACTAATACAGGACAATAAACTGATAGAACTACATTTCCAGAAGCAAGAGTCTATAGCATCCCATCACTGCCACTCACACTCCTTTGGCCCTTGCTGGATTCTGGAGGCAGCACAGGAGAGGAACACACTTTCCCAGAAATCATTTCTTTAAAACCATAAAGATATATGCCCTGGTGAATAATAACTAATGGCAAACACACAAAAAAAGATGCTATGATGCCTGTTAAATGGTGCACAAGAACTGAAGTTCTCAATGGGCTTTAGGAGAAAAGATTGATGCAACAACTGGAAGTTTTAAATTTTAGCATCTAATCCCCCCTCCACAAAAATATGTCTCATTGGAAGTGGGGACAGCTTTGTTTATTCTCTTCTTCATAACATGGAGAAATTCTCTGGAAGTCTCAGCTACCAAGCCTCTACTCTTGGTGACAGATGTGTATTAAGCTGCGGGCCCCAGTTGGAAATAATTAGATAGGGAGACTCTTCACCAGCCACTTCCTTTCCCTCCCACCACACAATGTGTGTATGCATACAAATAAGTGGATAGTAATGAAGAGCTTGGAAAAGTTACTTTTTAATATACTTTTTAAAATAAGTTTTCAGAATCTCCCAGCAAGCATGGCCACTGACAATGCTACCTGAGGGTTTCTGGGAGTTGTCCAAACATATAATTTTCCCAACTTTGTAGTAATTAATCCCTCTAAAATTATGATATTTCTTATTTAAGAAGGACAGCCAGCTCCCTCACATTGATCTTTAAGGAATGGAAGCAGGACATTTTGCTGCCTGAAAGGGAGTAGCAAAGAGCAACCTGCCCTACCCAACCTAAAATGCATAGTTGCCAAAGCCAATCAAACTATTTTGGTACATGAAGCAGAAAATCCTAAAAGGACCTCTCCCAAAAGCTGGCAGTAAGAATATAACTATGACAAATTAAATAGCTAACAATTTCCTGTTCTTTCATGACATATTAAATGTGCTGCCTGGGGCAGCCACTCATTCTGCCTCCTGACAAGGCTGACCCTGAAAAGATACACTGCTTGATACCACAAAGCAGAGGACTGCCCCATGCATCCTGGTCTCGTCTGTGCAAGGAAGGGTGCAGAGATGTAGGTTAAGAAAATAAGAATCACACATACATAAAACAACAGACTTCAGGGATCTGGACACTGATTTAGGCCTGCATAATACAACATAAAGCAAGTAAGGAGTATTTTTATGTAAGTGCAAAACTGCCCCCAAAAAGGGGAAAAAAAGAAAAAAAACACGAGCAATGGTCATCACCAAACACAAGTAAGGAAAGTTTAGTAGCCATACCATTAAAAAAGCAACACAAGGTAAAACATGCCTCGTTTTACACTTTGGATAATAATAATAATAATCTTAGAATTGTACAACTGGAAGAGACCCTATGGATCATGGAGTCCAACTGGGGTCAAGGAGGCACAGTGGAGAATCAAACTCCCAACTTCTGGCTCCACAGCCAAATATCTAATCACTACCCAGCAGCTCCAGCCTTGCTTAAAGGTTGCCAGCACGGCAGATGTTATGGAATTTGCAGAGCAGAACATTGCATGTTCTAGCCCGTTTGCCACCCTACAAACCTTGGAGCCAGGGAACTTTCTGAATTTCCTGAAAGGAAAGAGAGAGTCTCAGACAACTCACAGCAGCCTCTCCCTACTTCATATTTACCTTTACCTTACTGGACAACAACTTCCATCTTGACTGTACTGGTTGTGGATGATGGATATTAGAGACCAAAAAATTTGGAGCGTGCCAGGTTGGAGAAGGCTGCCAAAGGAGTACAACAAGAACCCAAGGCTCACCCACTCACTTTGAAAAGGAAAATGCTCTTTCATGCACCATGTTGTGAGACACATTTCCTCTTCAAGTGACTTGGTGAATTAGCCTAACATGTGATCTGATTGGGATCTGTGAAGGAATTAACCTCCCAGATCAGTGGTGGACAAAGTGTAGTTCCCTGAAACTTCACTTTGCTTTCCATGGCCTCCTCACAACTTTGCCTCCCTCCCCAGAAATATAATTCAACATAAAACAGGTACTACTTCAGGCAACTTGCAAAATAGAGGTGGTCCACCTTCCAAAACTGGAAGTGAATTTATGGCTGTTTCTGGATATGGGTTGGGGTGTTTGGCTCTGTGCGTGCGTGCGTGCGTGCATGTATGCATGTGTTGTTTGACATTTTTAGTGGTTTATGAGGCCATTGGAGGATTCCCAGTGTAGACCCAGAGCTGCAAAAATTACCCAGCCCTGTCCGAGATCAAGTTCAGGGTGAATTCTTAGATTCCATGGGACCACCAAAGAAGGGACCAAAAGCATTTTCTCCCTGCTTCCGTATTAGAAGATTCATGTGTGCTTGAGATGGAGTTGTTCCTGCCACCGTCACCTCTGTCTTCTTTTGTATTGCTGCAGCCTTTCCCCTCTCCTTTCTCTTTGCAGCCTCAGGAGTCCCTCCTGCTCACAACCAGTGCTTCCCTGCTCCTTCCAATTCAGGAATGATCAGAACAGGGAGAGGGGAAAGATGCAATCTCATGGCCTGCAAGAGCTCCTGCAAAGAGCTCTAGTAGGTGCTGAGTCTTGCTAGGAAGAGATGGTGGTGGCTCATATGATTATCACACCAGCCATTACTGGGAAAGGGAAGTGAGAAAAAGAGTGGAGGCCCCGAAAGGACAAGAGTAGAGATAGTACCTGTTCCTGGGATCTCTGCTAAGAGCAAAGCATCAGCAGGTGTCCAATTGTGCTGACTACTGGTGATGAGCCTGGTCATATTAACTATCTACTGCGTTTATCAATGATTAGCCTCACACACAAGTGGGCAACTTGAGACCAGCCAGATATTGCTGAATGTCAACTACCACCAGTCCTAGCCAATACTGCTAACAGTATGAAAAGACGGGAGTTGCAGTTCCACATATGAATGGAAACGAGTTGCTTTCTCCTGGCTACCCATCTGCACTTCTTGGCAGCAGATGAATAAATTTGTTCAAAGATGCATTGGTTTCAAGTTCCTATAGCTGTGACCTTTGGTCAGTGTTTTTTTTAAACAACTCTTAAGGAACCATATTTCTCGTTCTTGTTTGGGAAAAAAACAACAACAGCAAATCAAGACCAAGCATGAAACAGAACAAGAAATGATAGCGTGCATAAATCAGTATTTTGGACTGTCCTTCAACCTGGCTTCCCTTCTTAGCAGCTTGGCTGGAACATGCTCATCACTGCTACACTCTACTCCCCTCTGACCTGTTGCAATCTGCTGCAAAAGGTATCACATGAATACACCCATCAAACCCTATCTGGCTATGTAGCCCAGATTACAAAAGATTATCCATATTCTGACTCCACTTTCTCTACAGATCTAGTCTTGAACCCCAGTCCCTATGCAGCACAGATGAATCCGTACTTCAGCAATCCAAAGAAGGAAGGTGGGGCATGGGGAGATACATCTCATTATCTGTCAGAGAAATGCAGCCATATCTCAGAGAACAAAAGTAGCTGCCGAAGAAATGAACCTTCTTAAGAAGACCAGAACTGATGCTTTCAAGGATGGGTCCAAACAGCTCTGATTTGGCAGAGTGTGATACACTTTTGCAGTACCTCTCTGATCTCCACAGTCCAGATTAACTGGGGACTTTGGCCTGGGCTAACCCAGTATACGGAAGTGAAAAGTGCAGTTGGATCTGAAGGAAGGAGTTTGATAGACATATATACTTCCAGAAGTGTAGGATTCTAGGATCCATTATGACAGAGCTCTGGAAGAGAATTCACAAACTCCTAGCCATGCCTCAATCCTATGTGCAATGTGCAACCTTTTGCTTTCAACTGCTAAATCCATTCTTGCCATGACCAGCAGCCACTACCAATGGGTGGAAGTCATATCCTGCTGAACTCTTCTTAAAATTTGGAGGGGGGGGGAGGGAAAGTTAAGTGTCTGCAAAAGAGTCTAACTGCACTTTGTTCCACTGAGTCCCATTCTATCATACAGCATCTGGAGCAGCAGGGCAGGCATGGAATAAGAGATCATAGCCACTACCTACCAGGGAATTCAGTACAAACTACTGCAGAAGTCCACAATTTTACTATATGAAGCACTTGCTGCACAGCATAGCTGGGGATATTGCTAGCATTCTCTTACCTGCACATTCAGTCCTCCGTGTATAATTGCCACAGATTTTAGACAGGGGATTCTGAACCAAAAATATCATAGAAACAGCCCTGAGGACACAATCCACTCAGCACTGCTAGTATGAGGCAAGCCTTCATTTCAGCTGGGCTTATGAACAGTCTTGCTAAAGACCCACTGAAGTGGAGATAATCTGAAACACAGTGATGCTTAGTCAGAGGCACCAGCCTACTGAAGCTCAGGTGCTAAGAGACTAACAGTGGGAGAAGGCTTGCCTCTATGCCCCATATGTAGACTTCCCTGAGGATTCCAGTCGATATAAGAGGAAAGACACTTTGGTGCCATAGATGAGAGTTTATCTATCAGAATAGAAAATGCCAGCTTTGATCAGCAAATAGTCTGACCTAGTATACAAAGTCTATTCCTGTGACAGAACCAATTCTGATCCAGCATGACTCTCCTTACAGCCCATGGCCCTCAGGGCCCTGGAGCACCCAAATACATCTTTAGCTATTGACAAGTAACCAGAACAGAGAGAAGGAAAGAGGGTGCTGAGAGCAAATCCAGGTACAGCATGGAGGGCTAGAACTCTAGGAACACTCCTGACTTGCAGAGAACAATGAGCTCATGAATGAACTTACTTGAATGAACATGTTAATATCTTATGGAACAGTTAGAAGGTAAAAAAGAGGTCAAACAGAACTTTCTCCTTTTTAAAATTTACACCTTCAGACTCCAATATTACAGTATTCTCCTTTCCTTTTCATATCTGAACACCCAGTATTGGAAGGTGTGGGCAAGATACATCATTCTTCAAGCACCTCTTTACTTTTGTGCTGAGAAGGACTATAGCTGTGTGCCTCTCACTGAACTGAAAAAGTATACTAGCACCCACACACCCACACACACTCCTTGTAAGCTCAGGGGTATGTGACACAATTCTTCACTAAGTCACAACAAAAGGGAAATCGCTCATGAGTGACAGAAATAGTTAACAATCAAGAGGCAACATCCTGGAGCTCTGCCAGAAGAGCCAAACCCAGAAAGGCAAGTGCCTCACTCTGTCTTACACAGAGAGAGAAAAGAGAAAGAATGGCAGCTCCTGTCTCTTGCCTTTCCACCACCACACCCCAGGGCCAACAAGGTCCGTTTACACATGGGTAAGTTCCCATGTAGAGAAGAACTTCTTTCATGCTCCCTTTCGAAAGCACACTTGCTAGGGGACAGACCTAGACAAGATGCCTAACCTTTTCAAAAAAGCTGCAGCACCAGCACTGCAATTTATTCCTCTTTTCATACAAGACAAAACATCAAAAACAGACAGAGGTTGGGGGCTGAGGAGAGAAAGAAGAGCCCTACCAAATCTTATCTCATCTTTAATAAGCAGACACATTCTGGGTTACATGACATTAAAGCCTGGCAAAGTTTGCAACTAGCTGATGTGGACAGCTTAACTGTACTCTCCTATTTACAACTCCTCAGAACACAAGATCTCAAAATGGTCACGTATCTTCAGTTGAAAAAAAAAACCTGTCCCAGTGGGTTTACAGATGAGCTGCATCTTAAGTGGCAACAAGCTGTGGGGGTTTATAGCAGCTGTAACAGTATACATGACATTGCAAAAGGTTTTTTTAAAGGAATCTTACAAAATTATCTCCAAAATTATCTACTCTGTGCCCCAACTGACAGACAAAACTTTTCATGTCTCTCCTCTTCTTCTTCAAGTGGTGCTGTATCAATCAAACACACCACAAGAAAAGCTTCAAATCCACATCTGCCTCCCTTGGTCATGCCAGCGAGGTGTCACTTAACTGCAACAAAAGTGGCTGAGAGACTGTCCTCACACACCCCCATCCCCCACCCACACTTTGGAGAAAAGGAAAAAAAGATGACAGATGGGCCCAGCAGCTGAACAGGTGTGTCTTTACAGCTGAAGAATGATCTCTCTGATGAGCAGTGGGGGAGAAGGGGTGAGAGGAATTGCCCAGCTTGCTCCACTAAATGGAACAAGTCTATTCTCCAGTAGCTCTAAAGAGGCAGGAAGAGTAATTCGTTTCCTTCCATCTCCCCCCAAAAAAACCCAAGAGATGATGAGAGCCACTCTCTTGCTGCATCTACCTGGCATGAATGGGGTGCTGGTCTCCAACAGAACCTGGGTAAACTTGTCCCTACCTTGCCACAAAGGTAAGTGTTCTGCCCCATAAGCACCTATCACAAAGACAACAGACTTTAATTTAGAACCGTTCTGGAGTGGCTACCAATTCTGCAACTGTGGCTGCCACCACCTGTTTCCTAATCACTAAGTCTTAGTCAAATCACCTCTTTTTCAGTAAATTATGTGCAAGCAGGAGGAAGGAGAGAAGGGGAGGGAGAGCACTATCATTTTAACAGTCTTTAATTAAACTTCCTTACTACAGAAGAAAGGGTGTGCTTCAAGCCTGCCACTGGGTAAGCAATCCCCAAGAAGTGAGTTGGGGGCTACATCAATCCTGGATGGTTCAGAGCTGGAGCAAACTTCAGGAGCAGCTCTGGGAACCCAGGGCTCTGGCATCCCTTCAGGAGTCAGGTAGAGAGCAAGAGATGGGGAGGGAGGGAAAGGAGGCGTCAAGGTACCTTCCAACCCGCCGAGCTGTTGCTGTCTCCTTTATCCTTAAAATAGGGGACGTATCTGACCATCCAGTCGTAGATCTGCGAGAGGGTGAGCCTCTTCTCCGGGGAGCTCTCGATCGCCTTGGTGATGAGATCCGCGTAAGACAAATTGCCCCAGGCGTTGCGCCGCGAGGTCTTTGCCTTGCGGAGCTGTCCAACGTCGGCGCCCAAGGAAGGCAGCGCCGGGGCGGCTTTGCCGCGCTCCGCCGCCACTCCCGCGTTCTCGGCGCCTTCGGTTCCGCCGGCCGAGGGGTGCTTGGGGCCGCTGCCTCCAACAACAGCAGCAGCAGCGCCGCCGCCGCCGCCGCCAATCCCGGCAGCCGCGGCTCCATCGTCCTCTTCTCCCGGGAAGTCGGGGTGAGGCAGCGGCCAGGTGCAGGAACGAGGCCGGCTCTGGGGTTCAAAATCCGGGTCGATGTCAACCTGATGCACCTGCAGCTTCTCACCCATGTTCCTCCCCCTCCCCCCCCCGCAGCCGCCTTTTTTTTTTTTCCTCCCCCTTCTCCTTTTCCTCCCGTTGATCCAGAGGGGAGGCGGTGTCTCCTTTGTAAATTTCCAAGAAAAGAACTGGGAAGCGTAGACAGGCAAGCCGGGAGCAGACGGCGCTTTAGGAAGCGAGCCTCCACGGCAGAAGCATCTCTCCGAAGTGGGTCGGGGAGGGGGAGAGAAAGCGAGAGGGGGGAGAGGGAGCGCAATCGAGCGAGGGGGGCGGGATATGGAGACGTTGCTTCGCAGGGTTTGGGGAGAAAGGTGCGTCGGGGGGGGGGAGAGAGATTTGGGGGGAGGGGAGCAAGAAAAGAGACTCGCGTCCCCCCTCGCAACACCCCCGGGCCGTGCAACAAGGAGGCTCAGCTAGAAGGGCAAGGAGTGGCCAAAAGAGGCTGCCGCCGCCGCCGCCGCCGCCGCCTCCATCGAGCCGACTAAGGAGAGGCGAGGAGTGGGGCGGAGAACGCTCGTTCGAGCAACAGATGAGCAGGAGGAGCGCGCCGGACGCAGGAGAGAAGCAGCGTGCTTTGGAGGCTGAGGGTTTCCTCACGCGATCCCGGGCGAAAAGAATGGCCAACCTCAGCCTCCAGGGTCAAAGCGAGTCCCGTTCCTCCGAGCTCCGGAGCCAAAAAGGATGCCCCACCAGGCAGAAAATCAAGACTCAGGGATGACCAAGAGCGGCTAAGGCGCAGTGAGACTCATCCGGCGCTAAGGGGCCCGGAGGTGGAAACGGAGGTGTGGAGCTAACGCTGGCATGGTCTCTGTGGCTCCCGCCCGTTTCGCGCTCTCCCTCTGGCTTTCGCCACACGCCGGCGGCACGCACCTGGCAGGCACGGGTTGGGCTCGGCTGGACTGGGGACCCGCCGGCGAGGCCAGCAGCGCGCGCTCTCCACACCTAGCACCTGCTGGGGTTGCCGCGGTCCACTTCGACGCGGCCCCCGGCCCCGGCCCCCACCGTTGCCAGCTGCTGCTGCAGCTGCTCGCTGGTCACCTCGTCTTCCTCCTTCGCCTTCGCCTTCTCCTGCTGCTGTGCTCGTGCCGCCCCAAGCGGGCGCCGCCTCTCTCTGGGGACCCGGCGGGATGGCAACATGCTGAGGAGAAGGAGGGAGGAGGAGGCGGCGGCAAAAGCACCAGCCGAGGAGCGGCGGTGGCGGTGCAACCAGCAGTTGTAACGGCAGCCGCCGCCGCCACTCACGCCTCGCCTCGCCTCCCTCTCCCCCCCCCCCCCGGTTCGGTGCCCTCTCTTCACCCAGAACCAACAGCGCCTGTGAGCAAAAGGCACGCGAGCGAGCGAGCGAGAGGACGCGCATGCACGCACACATACACAAGAGGGAGAGATCCCGCCAGGCGGGCCGACCTCACTTTGGGGTGGGGGGTGGGGAGGAGACAAGGCGCGAGAGGCGGGGCCTGGCTCAGCACCTTACACGAGTCGAGGAGGACGAGGAGCAGAAGCACTAGGCGCCTCGCCAGCCGAAGCTCCCGCCTGCCTTGCCCTGCCTTCCTAGCTGGCTGGCTGCGTGAGAGTCTTGTCGGCTCTCTGCCGGCTGCACAGTCTGGAAGCTCCAGCCAAACCACATGATCACAACAAGCCGGGCTTTCCCCCTCCTGCTGCTGCTGCTGCCGCCGCTGCCTGAGATCAGCGCTACTGAAGCGAAGGGGGAGAAGAAGAGGGACGGAAGGCACCTGGCAGCAGTCGGGCCCAGAGGGGGACTTGGCCTTGCCTTTGCTCTTGCTCCCCGCCTCCGCTGCATCATGTCTCCCCGCCTGCTTTTTTTTTTTTAAAAAATACGATACCCACGCTGGTTCCCGTTCCTCCATTTATGTATTCGGTGGTGCCCACAAGGCGGCCGCTGCGCCTTCTCAGAAAGCAGCCCTTCGGTTCCTGAGCAGACACAACCCTATTTCTCCATCCCCAAATCCCTCGCAGCACCAGCCTTGCCTCATTCCGCCTTTTGCAAATCCTATCTGTCCTACTTCTATAGCGCCAATCCTCTGTGCGGAAAACCCCACCCCACTCCAGCTTCATATGCCCTACTTCTTCGCTTTACAGCCCGTGTGGTGTACAGTGTTGGATTAGGACTCAGGGGACCTGGGTTCAAGTCCTCGCTGGACCTGGAAGCTAATGGCGGGTGTGATAACGGTAAGCCATTCCTTAAATAGCTCACATACCTTGAAAACCCTATTAGGGTCGCCGTAAATTGGCAGCGACTTGAGGGCGCAGAACACAATCACTTCTCCTTTCAGAGCCCTCCTTTCTCCTCGCCCTATTTCTAAGAGCCCCCATTTTGCATGCCTTACTCTTACGGACCCCGTGATATATACCCTACTTTCCACACATACACACAGAGACCATGTGCCCTCTTTCGGGAACGAGGGGCTTCCGTGTTTATTCACTCCTTTCCGTGCCTCTATACAGCACCGGTTCTTCCTGTTATTGAGAGGTACCCTTAGATAAATTATCTTTGTCTTGCGTGCAAGAGCAAAAATGTCGTTCTAGCCCAGCCTGACTCCCCACACAGCGCTCCCTCCCCACGATTAAGGGAAACCCCAAAGCCACTCCCTCTGTCACAGTGTTTGCGTGTCTTATATGCACACACACCCTGTCTCAGACTCTTACACTGACCTGACCCGAGTGCCGCCTTCTGATTGGAAGGAGCATGGCAAAGGACCCAGACCTCGGCGCTCTCCCATTGGCCCTTCCCAGCCGGCATTCTAAAGGAGGAGGAGCAGGAAAGACGCTTTCGGCAGAAGAAGGGGACCTCCCTTCGTGACGTTAGCGCTTCTTGATTTACCTGCTAGTAACCCTGGGCAACGGATCTCACTGCCGGGCCACTACGAGCCCAATCCACAACCATATTCGTGACGTTTTACGCTGCACCCCGCCCACTTTGCTACGCAGCTCCCGCCAGCTTCGGATAAAATGCTGCTTTGGCCACGCCGGCTTATAAAACCTTATCCTCTTGGTATTTCCCCACCTTAATCCGGAGCGGATCTCGAAATGGAGCAGTGCACTGCCTGTGTATTACACGTCGACACGAAGGACAATTGTGTTTCTTTTTACTCAAAAAAATAGGCCAAGTGGATTTCAATAGATCTTGCTCCCAAATAATAATGTTTAAAAATTGACATTACATTGTGAAAATATTGTTTTCACAAATAAATAACATGGGAATGGAAAGATGGAATACATCTCAAACATGCATGGGGGCAGCCCTAAGGCAATCCTTGGTATATGACCGATTCAGGTATTACCGTGAGCAAGTGTCTCAGCTTGAATAGTTATTTCCTCAGTGTTAACCAGGTTTGATGCAACAAAAATAAACAAAAAAAATATGGCAGTTTAAAGACTAGCATACTAAATTTAAAAAAAAATAGTCCTTAAAATGATACAAAACTTTGGAGTTCTTAAATAGTTCCGGAGAAATTCCTGATGCCAAGTTTAATGCTACATGCCATGAAGTCAGCTCCAACTTATGATGACCTTATGAACGAAGTGACCTTCAAAATGTCCTGTCAGAAAGTCTCTGGTCAGCTCTTGCAAACTCCAGGCTGTGGCTTCCTTTATGGAGTCAATCCATCTCATATTTTGTTTTCCTCTTTGTGCCCTTCAACTTTTCATTGCTTTAGTGTCTTTTCCAGCAACTCTTGTCATCTCATTATGTGTCCAATGTACAACAGCCTCAGTTTTGTCATTTTTTGCCTCCAGAGAGTGTTCAGGCTTGATCTGATCTAGAATTCACTGCTTGATCTTTCGAGCAGTCCATTGTATCTACAAAGCTTATCCTTACAACAACCCTGTAAAGTAAGCCAGGCCAAGAGCAACAAGCTCAAAGTGACCTAGTGAGTTTTACAGCTCAGAGCCAGCTCAGTAATCCAACCAATATACCATATTGTTTCTTAATGTTATCTTGTTTATTTGCTAAATAATCCTTGCTGATAAATCTGTTGGAAACAGGTAGTGGTTTTCAGGTCTTTATCTTCATGCAGACACCAAGCAACACCCTCACCATGCCTGTCCATAAATCTTCGGAACTATTGGATCTCTTGGTGTACAGTCACCTAAACTGCCTTAATCTGGAAGGGTTATCCCTCAGCTATCCTCAGCCTCTGTTAATACTAGTCTTGGACAAAAAAATGGTTTGTTTGTTCTTCTTCTTCTTTTAAATTGATGCTTATGGCTAAAGTGGTCTATCTATCTATCTATCATCTATCTATCTATCTATCTTTATTTATTTATTTATTCATTCATTCATTCATTCAATTTATACCCCGCCCATCTAGACTGAAGTCTACCTTGGGCGGCTAACAATAATAGATAAAAGTAAAAACAATATAATAAAATAAAGACAACAGTAATAATATCTATCTATCTATCTATCTATCTATCTATCTATCTATCTATCTATCTATCTATCTATCTATCTATCTATCTGCATATACACATATTTAACACATATTTTTTCACATATAATAACACAGATATGACAGTAATAACTGATATATATTCATTCCACACAGAGAGAGTGATGTATCTCTAGTGTGTCCCTAACCCAAATTTCCTTTTTAATGCTAGCCATTTTCCCTCCTCTTATCCCAGTAGTCCCTCATCTGGAAATAAGGGGATACTAAATTCAGTGCTACATTAACACAATTATTACAATTAAAAATAATAGTATTTTCAGGGTATATTGTTTGTAAGACTTGTCTGGAACTAGCCATTTTTTATTTTCCAAGACATTTAAAAATATTTATTATGATAGACATTGTCGTGTGTAATAAAATAAAACAAAAAGAATTAACAGATGCCTAGTACACAAGGCATCTGTTACACAAGACCCCTTCACGGATTGCTGCCTTGTCGTGGCGAAGGGGCTTGAGTAATTCAGAGAAGCTATGGGCTATGCCGTGCAGGGACACCCAAGACGGACAGGTCATAGTGGAGAGTTCTGACTAAACACCATACACCTGGAGCAGGAACTGGCAAGCCACTCCAGTATCTTTGCCAAGAAAACCCCATGAACAGAAACAAAACGCTAAAAGATATGACACTGGAAGATGAGCCCCTCAGGTCAGAAGGTGTCCAACATGCTACTGAGGAAGAGCGGAGGACAAGTAGAAGTAGCTCCAGAGCTAATGTAGTGGTTGGGCCAAAGCCGAAAGGACGCTCAGCTGCGGACGCGCCTGGAAGTGAAAGGAAAGTCCGATGCTGCAAAGAAAAATACTGCATAGGAACCTGGAATGTAAGATGTATGAACCTTGGTAAGCTGGATGTGGTCAAACAGGAGATGGCAAGAATAAACATTGACATCCTGGGCGTCAGTGAACTAAAATGGACGGGAATGGACGAATTCAATTCAGATGATTACCATATCTACTATTATGGGCAAGAATCCCGTAGAAGAAATGGAGTAGCCCTCATAGTCAACAAAAGAGTGGGAAAAGCTGTACTGGGATACAATCTCAAAAATGATAGAATGATTTCAATACGAATCCAAGGCAGACCTTTCAACATCACAGTAATCCAAGTTTATGCACCAACCACCAATGCTGAAGAGGCTGAAATTGACCAATTCTATGAAGACTTACAACACCTTCTAGAACTGACACCAAAGAAAGATGTTCTTCTCATTATAGGGGACTGGAATGCTAAAGTAGGGAGTCAAGAGATAAAAGGAACAACAGGTAAGTTTGGCCTTGGAGTTCAAAACGAAGCAGGGCAAAGGCTAATAGAGTTTTGTCAAGAGAACAAGCTGGTCATCACAAACACTCTTTTCCAACAACACAAGAGGCGACTCGACACATGGACATCACCAGATGGGCAATACCGAAATCAGATTGATTATATTCTTTGCAGCCAAAGATGGAGAAGCTCTATACAGTCAGCAAAAACAAGACCTGGAGCTGATTGTGGCTCTGATCATCAGCTTCTTATAGCAAAATTCAAGCTTAAACTGAAGAAAGTAGGAAAAACCACTGGGCTAGTCAGGTATAATCTAAACCAAATCCCTTCTGAATACACAGTGGAAGTGAAGAACAGATTTAAGGAACTAGATTTGGTGGACAGAGTGCCTGAAGAACTATGGATGGAGGCTTGTAACATTGTACAGGATGCAGCAACAAAAACCATCCCAAAGAAAAGGAAATGCAAGAAAGCAAAGTGGCTGTCCAACAAGGCCTTACAAATAGCAGAGAAGAGAAGGGAAACAAAATGCAAGGGAGATAGGGAAAGTTACAGAAAATTGAATGCAGACTGTGGCGAAATGCCTACAGGTGACGTCATCCCTGCCTGTCAGTCACAGGAGCTCTAGAGGGAGGAGCCAAGGATAGAGCAGGAGGGGCGGAACCAAGGAGACAGTTAGACAGTTGGAACCTGAGAAAGACAGTTGAGAAGTTGGAGCTTAGAGAAAAGAGAAGAATTAGAGTGATCTGAGGAGAGAGTTAGGAAAGTGAATTAAGACCAAGGTTATTAGAGTGAACAAGCAGGAATGAGAACACCTAGAATAATAGAGATATTAAGTGATTGAAAGTATTTAACACAAACCTGAATATATGTCCCGTCCTACCCAAACTTAATCAGACCCCTGTTACAGTGACTACGTGATTTACTTTGTGAAATGATTAATAATAAAAGGTTATCTGTTATTCAAACCAACTGATTCTGTAGTTCAATAAACCTGGCAATTGGCAGCACATGTGTCTAACACTCAGAGGGGGTATTAAGATAATAATACCTGGTGACAAGTGAGAAGAAGAAAGAGGGAGAGAACCCTTGTGAGGGCCACAACAAACACAGCCACAAGGGCGATCCCCACACAGACTTCCAAAGAATAGCAAGGAGAGACAAGAGGGCCTTCTTAAATGAACAGTGCAAAGATATAGAGGAAAAGAATAGAAAGGGAAAAACCAGAGATCTGTTCAAGAAAATTGGAGATATTAAAGGAATCTTTTGTGCAAAGAGGGACATGATAAAGGACAAAAATGGTAGGGACCTTACAGAAGCGGAAGACATCAAGAAGAGGTGGCAAGAATACACAGAGGAATTATACCAGAAAGATCTGGATGTCCCGGACAACCCAGATAGTGTGGTTGCTGGCCTTGAGCCAGACATCCTGGAGAGTGAAGTCAAGTGGGCCTTAGAAAGCATGGCTAGCAACAAGGCCAGTGGAGGTGATGGCATTCCAGTGGAACTATTTAAAATCTTAAAAGATGATGCTGTTAAGGTGCTACACTCAATATGCCAGCAAGTTTGGAAAACTCAGCAGTGGCCAGAGGATTGGAAAAGATCAGTCTACATCCCAATCCCAAAGAAGGGCAGTGCCAAAGAATGCTCCAACCACCGTACACTTGCACTCATTTCACACGCTAGCAAGGTTATGCTCAAAATCCTACAAGGCAGGCTTCAGCAGTATGTGGACTGAGAACTCCCAGAAGTACAAGCTGGATTTTGAAGGGGCAGGGGAACTAGAGACCAAATTGCTAACATGCGCTTGATTATGGAGAAAGCCAGAGAGTTCCAGAAAAACATCTACTTCTGCTTCATTGACTACGCAAAAGCCTTTGACTGTGTGGACCACAGCAAACTATGGCAAGTTCTTAAAAAAATGGGAGTGCCTGACCACCTTATCCATCTCCTGAGAAATCTATATGTGGGACAGGAAGCAACAGTTAGAACTGGATATGGAACAACTGATTGGTTCAAAATTGGGAAAGGAGTACGACAAGGCTGTATATTGTCTCCCTGCTTATTTAACTTATACGCAGAATACATCATGCGAAAGGCTGGACTGGATGAATCCCAAGCCGGAATTAAGATAGCTGGAAGAAATATCAGCAACCTCAGATATGCAGATGATACCACTCTGATGGCAGAAAGTGAGGAGGAATTAAAGAACCTCTTAATGAGGGTGAAAGAGGAGAGCGCCAAAAATGGTCTGAAGCTCAACATCAAAAAAACTAAGATCATGGCCACTGGTCCCATCACCTCCTGGCAAATAGAAGGGGAAGATATGGAGGCAGTGACAGATTAGACTCTGAGTAGACTCTGTCTAAAAGGGCGGGATAAAAATTGAATAAATAAATAAATAAATAGATAAATAAATATTTTACTTTCTTGGGCTCCAGGATCACTGCAGATGGTGACAGCAGCCACAAAATTAAAAGACGCCTGCTTCTTGGGAGGAAAGCGATGACAAACCTAGGCAGCATCTTAAAAAGCAGAGACATCACCTTGCCGACAAAGGTCCGCATAGTCAAAGCTATGGTTTTTCCAGTAGTGATGTATGGAAGTGAGAGCTGGACCATAAAGAAGGCTGACCGCCGAAGAATTGATACTTTTGAATTGTGGTGCTGGAGGAGACTCTTGAGAGTCCCCTGGACTGCAAAGAGAACAAACCTATCCATTCTGAAGGAAATCAACCCTCAGTGCTCACTGGAAGGACAGATCCTGAAGCTGAGGCTCCAATACTTTGGCCATCTCATGAGAAGTGAAGACTCCCTGGAAAAGACCCTGATGTTGGGAAAGTGTGAAGGCAAGAGGAGAAGGGGATGACAGAGGACGAGATGGATGGACAGTGTCATCGATGCGACCAACATGAATTTGACCCAACTCCGGGAGGCAGTGGAAGACAGGAGGGCCTGGCGTGCTCTGGTCCATGGGGTCACGAAGAGTCGGACACGACTTAACGACTGAACAACAACAACAACAAGTACACAAGAGATGAACTATAGAGTTTACAGCCAGAGGGGAAGGACTATATTGTTACAGTCTATATAACACAACAGAAGAATCTATCAAATGCCTATGATCAGACACTACTAAAAGCCAGTGGGCCCAGCTAGGGTTTGGAGGAACCAATGTCAGGATATAACCAATCTACATATTTAAGTTGTGAAATCAATAGTATCTTTACAAATTTATGTTTTTGTATTTCAGATATATTTCGGGACAAACAAACAAATAAACCTTTGGAAATATAAGATTTCTTAGCTCACAGAAAGGATCTCATAGCTGAAATTTATCTGATATGCTTTATATAATTGTCCATCAAATGCATATGATCAGGTACTACTACGAACTAATTATTAGTGGGGCCCACCAGGGTTCTGAGGGAAAATATTTTGAGTTATAACCAAATTTGTTATTTAATGTTGGAAAATCTGCAAAATTTCACTTTTTTAAATCTCACTGTTTCAGAAATCTTTGGAGACAAACAAATTATAAGATGTTAATTAACTAAGACAAGAAAATTAAGCAAAAGCAATTCTGGACTAACATTAGACAAGATTATGACCTTGCATATTGCAAAATTTGGAAGAGTCGATTTTGGGTGTACAACTCCGAGATTCTAAAAACATCCAGATACAATCTGTTTTATATGACTAGCTTGGTGGACAGTAAGCGTAAGCCAGCTTCCTATGGTCCTGTAACTTTCATAGTGACAGCAAAACACTAAGAATGCAAATCAACCTGTTTTAATGCCAGTCTGTTGTCTCAGCTGTGCCGTCCATTTATGGTGAGGAGCAAGGTGGAAAGTGGTTGTTTTTTTTCAAAAAAATTAAAAACACCACCTAGAAATAAATTGTAATCTGATTTCATCACTTCCCTAGGGCTTCTGCTTCTGTATGCCAGTGTATACACGATAAAAGTCTATGCCAAGAATCTCTGCAATGAGTGTGCGTAGAAGCTGTTTTTCCCGCCCAACTGCTTCCGCCCCCAAAATTTCACATGGTTGGACATAACTCCTACAGCACCCTATTGCTATCTGCATATTATACTCCTGGCCAGTAACAGCACCAGCTCTCACTCTCTTTCTTTCGATCTCTGATGGGACCAGGCTGTTTGGGCTTTTGTGTTCTTTGAACTGATGAAAAGAGATTGGTCTCCCCAGCAGGCCGCCCCAAAGGATCAGCCTCACCACAGCCAGGTGTGAAACGTGCATTGTTTGTACCTGTCAGCTCCAGCCGTTCACAGCAATCAACTTTGGCTCCTTTGTGCACAGCAGAGCAGGTTGGGATGAGGACACCAAGGGAGTGTCAGCTTTTCTGAATGCAGAACACCTGGGCTGGAAACTAGCCAAGTTACCTCCTGAACTGAAGTCTCTGCCAGCCTGATCAGAGCAAGAAGAACTCATGCACACTTTAGACCCATATTGTTACTTGACATTAACACACTCGCTCCAGATGCTGCAGGTTCAGAGACAGAAAAGAGAGGCCCTGACAGCACCAGAGCTGCTGCTTTCTGTTCTGACTCTAACCTAAAGCAAAAGGCAGGGGAAGAAACAGAGGTGGGGAATAATTACAACTCACAAGATCAAGAGAGAGTAGTAAGTGATAAGAAAAATTATTTTTGGAATAACTTCCACATAATCCCGGGGCCAGCATGGGACATGTCGAAGAAATAGCTCAGCTATATACAAACAGACTTATAGAATCATAGAACGATAGAATAATAAAGTTGGAAGGGGCCTATAACGCCATTGAGTCCAACCTCCTGCTCAATACAGGAATACAAATCAAAGGATATCTGCCAGGTCTTTTATCTAAATTAATATTGAATGCCTCCAGTGTTGGAGCACTCACCACCTCTTGAGGTAATTGATTCTACTGTTGTACTGCTCTAACAGGAAGTTTTTCTTGATATCCAAACAAAATCTGATTTCCTGTAACTTGAACCCATTGTTATGCATCCTGCACTCCAGGTTGATCAAGAACAGATCCTGCCCCTCCTCTATATGACAGCCTTTCAATAATTTAAAAAGTGCTATCATGTCTCCCCTCTTTCCTCATATTTGTGCACCAATATGCGGATGACACTCAGCTCTATCTCTCCTTCCACCCTTCTGCAGTGGATGCTGTCCCGTCCCTTGAGTGCTGCCTGGATACAGTGCTGGGATGGATGAGGGACAACAGACTGAGGCTGAACCCAGACAAGATGGAAATCCTGCGGGTGGGAGACCCTAGTGTCTGTGGTCTGGGTGCCTCCCTATCTTTGGGGGGGGCACTCTTTCCATGAAGGATGAGGTTCATAGCTTGGGCATGCTTTTGGACCCATTGCTATCAATGACATCTCAGATAGCGTTTGTGGTCCGATCCGCTTATTTCCACCTAAAGCGGATCGCCCAGCTACGTCCCTACCTTGACACCGGGTCCCTCACCACGCTGGTCCATGCATTGGTAATCTCGAGATTAGACTACTGTAATGCCCTCTACGTGGGGCTGCCCTTGGGACTGCTACAGAGAATGTAACAGGTCCAGAGTGCGGTGGCCAGATTTCTGAGTGGGGTTAGAAAATACCAACATATCTCGCCCACCCTAGCTGCCTTACACTGGCTACCTGTTCACTTCCGTTCCAGTTTCAAGGTGATGGTACTAACCTATAAGGCCCTAAATGGATTGGGACCTCGATATCTGGCCAAGTGCCTCCTTCCAGTTAGGTCTGCTCATCCTATAAGATCGTCGCAGGCAGGGCAGCTGAGAGTTCTGACCCCGAGAGAGGCCCAGAAAACAACCACTAAAAATTGGGCCTTCTCAGTGGTAGCGCCACAATTATGGAACTCTCTTCCACCCAAAGTCTGCCTGGCCCTTTCACTAGGCACATTCAAAAAGCTACTAAAAACCTGGCTATTTAGACAGGCCTTCCATGAACAAACTATACTCCGATACAATAGTGTCCAATAATATAACTTCTATCATACTGCCATGGTCCATGTTTATATTTTTCTACACTTTTAATTCTATTTAATGTATTATAATTTTATCCTCACTGCACTTTATGATTTTTGATTTTCGCCCCTATGTATCAATGTTGCTATTTGCTATGTTGTTACTTTGTTGTTTTTTGTTATTTGTTGTAAACCGCCCAGATTGGCCTTGGCTGCCAGATGGGTGGCATATAAATAAATAAATAAATAAATAAATAAATAAATAAATAAATAAATATGATGAGGGTGCATGAGATTTGCAGTCCAACCACCCACAGAGGATCACAAGGTTCCCCTTCTCTGCTCTGACCACAACACCACACTTACCACAGGGAGCTGCAGACAGATAATGTGCAGAAGGCTGTGACAGCAAATGGCTGCCAGCCTGTTGCCTCTTAAGAAATCCAAGGCCTCATTAGGAAACAAAATTGCCCTCAGCATAACATTCATATGTATATTAAAGGAAGAACTCATCAGCCCCACCCCTACCCACTAATTAGGTATATGAGGACCTTCAATTTTAGCAAAAACAAATGCTAACACATTTATACTCCACATACTAACACATGTATACTCCAGCCTCTCTCCCTCTGGTGGATGCCATTTGCTTCCCCAAGCTCCTAAAGCAAGGCTGCTAATTACACCTTTTGGACTGCCCTGGATATGGTAGGTATCTGATTTAATTCTAGTTGCATAATGTTGCAATGAGATAATAAGGGAGTGACCTGCCCAATTACAGGACACAGTGTGCTGTGCCATCGAATAGAGCATGGCCAAAGGGAGAGCATTGGAGAGGGAAGTTAACAACAGCAACCAAAGTTAAGCAGAAAGCCATTGATACCAGACTTGGGCATGTCTACCCTTAATGAACTCAGAACAAGGATTAGTAAGGTCCCACGGCAGGAGATCCTGACAAGAAAAGGACTCCAAGAAGGGTGGAAGCTTCTAAAGAAGGAAGTTCTTAAAGGCACAACTACAAACAATTCCAACAAGAAAAAAAGGTGGGAGACAAGGGGGGGGAAAGGCCACTGTGGCTTCACAAAAACCTCAGAGAGGACCTGAAAACCAAAAAGAACATGTATAGGAAGTAGAAGGAAGGCTAGGCCACAAAGGAAGCGTACGGACAAGTAGTAAAGAATTGTAGGGATGGCATTGAGGGGGGGAAAGCTGAGAATGAGCTGAGGCCAGCTAGAGATACTAAAAGCAACAACAACAAAAAAGTGTTTTCAAGGTATGTTCATAGCAAAAGACAAAAGAAATAGTGGCTCAGCTACTCAGTGGAGATAACAGAAGACAAAGAAAAGGTGGAAGTGCTCAATTCCTATTTTAGCTCAGTCTTTCCCCAAAGGACAGACTATGACCTTGAAGACAAATGTGAAGTGCAGGTGGAGGGGACAGGATTGCAGCTGAATATTGATTAAAAAACTGTCAAGGAATACCTTATTACCTTGAATGAGTTTAAATCTTCAGGGCCCGATGAACTGCATCCAAGAGTATTAAAAGAACTGGTTGAAGAACTCTCAGAACTACTGTCCATTATTTTCTTGAAATCATGGGAAATGGGTGAAGTATCAGATGATTGGAGGAGGACTAATGTCATCCCTATCTACAAAAATGGCAAAAAGGAGGAACCTGGGAACTACAGACCAGTCAGTCTGACATCAATCCCAGTGAAAATTCTGGAACAGATTATAAAATGGTCACTATGCAAACACCTAGAAAACAAAGCAGTAATAACGAGAAACCAACATGGATTTGTCAAGAACAGATCTTGCCAGTCTAATTTGATCTCATTTTTTCATCAGACAACCTCCCTGATAGAAAGAGGGAATGCTGCAGATATTTTATATCTTCACTTCACCAAATCTTTTGACACAGTGCCCCATGATATTCTGATTAGCAAATTAACTAGGTGTGGGCAACTGTCAGGTGGATATACAGTTGGCTACAGAATTGTACTCAAAAGGTGATGTTTAATGGCTCCTTCTCAAACTGGGAGGAGGTAACAAGTAGGGTACCCCAGGGCTCAGTCCTGGGCCTAGAGCTCTTCAGCTTTTTAAATTAATGACCCGGATCAGAGGGTGCAGGGAATGTTAATCAGATTTACAGATGACCAAAAGAAATTGGGTGGAATAAGTAATACCTAGGAAGACAGAAACAAAATTCAAAATTGGTTGTTGTAGGTTTTTCGGGCTGTTTGGTCGTGTTCTGGAGGCCATGTTCTGGAGGTTTTTCTTCCTAACATTTTGCCAGTCTCTGTGGCCAGCATCTTCAGAAGACAGGAGTTAGAAATTCAAAATTATCTAGAGGTGCTTGAGCACTGGGCTGAAAACAAAAGAATGAAATTCAACAGGAATAAGTGGAAAGTACTGCATCTAGGAAAAAGAAACCATACACATTGTTACAAGATGGGGAAAACCTAGCTCAGCACTACTATGAGTGAGAAGGATCTTGGAGTCGTTATAGATCACAAGCTGAATATGAGCCAACAGTGTGATGTGACTTTAAGAAAGGCAAATGCTATTTTAGGCTGCATTAACAGAAGTATAATCTCCAAATCCCGTGAGGTACTAGTTCCCCTCTATTTAGCACTTGTTAGGCCTCATCTTTTAGCCTTTTGTTTCTGTCCATGGAGTTTTCTTGGCAAAGATATTGGAGTGGCTTGCCAGTTCCTGCTCCAGGTGGATGGCATTTAGTCAGAACTCTCCACTATGACCTGTCCATCTTGGGTGTCCCTGCACGGCATAGCCCATAGCTTCTCTGAATTACTCAAGCCCCTTCACCACGACAAGGCAGCAATCCGTGAAGGGATTTATTTGACCAAACTCCGGGGGGCAGTGGAAGACAGGAGGGCCTGGCGTGCTCTGGTCCATGGGGTCACAAAGAGTCGGACATGACTTAACGACTAAACAACAACAAGGCCTCATCTTGAGTAATGTGTCCAGTTCTGGACACCGCACTTCAAGGATGCCAACAAATTGGAACAAGTGTAGAGGAGGGAAACAAAGATGATCAGGTGGCTGGAAACCAAGCCCTATGGGTATGTTTAGCCTTGAGAAAAGAATACACTTTTCCAATCCTTGAAAGGTTGTCATTTATCCCAGAGTGCAGGACATGCAACAATGGGCTCAAGTTACAGGAAGCCAGATTTCTCTTGAATATCAGCAAAAATGTCCTAACTGTTAGAGCGGTATGGCAATGGATCCAATTACCTCAAGAGATGGCGAGTGCTCCAACACTGGAGGCATTCAAGAAAAATGTAGACAACCACCTGGCAGATATCCTTTGATTTGCATTCCTGCACTGAGCAGGGGGTTGGACTTGACAGCCTTATAGGCCCCTTCAAACCTCATGACTCTATGATTCTATGATATGCAAGAGTCCTAAAATCGCAGGAAGTCACGTTGCACTGACCCAGGCACCATTAGTGCATCTAACCCAGTACTGTTAACACTGACTGGCAATTTTTTCTCCAGGCTTTTGAGCTGGATGCTTCCCTGATGTTCCTTGAAATGCTGAGACCAAACTTGTGATGTTCTGTATGCAAAGCCTGTGTTCTACCAATGAGTCTGTGTTAAACTGCTGAGATTTCACAATGCATCACCCAACAAAGGTGATGACTCACAGGACTGGAATGTTCAATTGCAGGAACCAGTTGGGTGGTATGTAGACATTTTGTTCTTACATGGACATTTGGGTATGAAGTTATCTTAAAAGCTAGATTTCTGTATGCATGTTGGAACTTTTCTGGAACTGAGAACTGTACTGCAAAAATCAGGTAAGTATCTTATTCAAAAGACAATGTTTCCCACCCGGCCGTGCCCGTCAAGTTTGTTCATTTTAAAAATATTAACTGAACAAAATTCTCAAATACATCTTATTAAATACAGAAGCAATCTCCAACTTAATGCCCTTCATATGTAGCATCAAGCAGAGATGATTGAGTAGTACTCCAATAGATTTGAAAATCAGGTTGGAGAAGGCTGAGATGGAGGAAGGTAATGGCTCTTATAAAGCCACCTTGAAAAGAATGAAATTTTAATCATATAGATTAATTTTTTTCAATATACATCTTCATTGCTAAGTTAACTTGCAGTTCCATCAATACATCTGGGGTATCTCTACTTCATCAAGGAATAACGTGCGTGTAAGAATGAATGCTCTAGATCTAATACAGTATATACTGGATCTAACATGTGGCAGAATTGATGACATTCTTTCTAAGTGCTGGTGTAGATTACCTTGTGAGTCTCGGCAAAAAAAAAAAAAAAAAAAAAAAAAAGGAGGAGGAGGAGGACAACAACCCAACAATGGAGATTATGGAAAATCAACCTACACTAGAATTTTTTTGCCCAGTATGTTAGTTTTCTATCTGAAAATAGATTTTTTAATGAAATAAAATAAAGTAAAATAAAACAAAACATGATGGAGCATTCCAAAAGGCATCAATCATCTGTGTAGACTACATCTACTACAAGTGAGCAGAACTTACAAAAACTGGGGCAGTGCAAATTGTTCAGGGTTCCAGCAAGCGTCCTCTTCTTTTAGGACACTCCATTTCTCTGGGTCATTCTCTGTCATAGATTTCTGTTCCCCTGCAGAGACCCTTGGCTTTCAGTAACACTGGTCAGTCATTGCTGGACTATTTTGGGGCTTCCGCTGTAGGATCATTTTCTACAAAGGTATTTTTGTAGTCCTGTGAACTTTGTGATCCGCAAGCCTCTGGTAAGTTCCTTTGGTGCAGTTAAATAAGGACTGCAATTCACAGAAATACAAGTTTACCAAAAACATATTGAATTTTCTCTATATATGCAATCCTTTTCAGTGGAGGCAGCTCACAAGGCAACCATGGAGAGGTGGGTGATTCAGGGGTTTGAAACTCATTCATAATGGTACATGCACACCTGCACTGTCTTTTCTAATTCTGTCTCTCTGTGTGAGGGTAATATCGTAGCTATAAGATATTAATACAGCAACTATGTTATCAAAGTTGTCACAACAACAAAGATATAAGGTAACAAGTAGGGTACCCCAAAGGTCACTCCTGGGCCTGGAACTCTTCAACTATTAATGACTTGGATGAGGGAGTGCAGGGAATACTTATCAAATTTGCAGATGACACAAAATTGTGTGGAATAGCTAATACCTTGGAAGACAGGAACAAAATTCAAAAAGATCTTGATAAGCTTGAGCTCTAGGTTGAAAACCAGAGAATGAAATTTAACAGGCATAAATTTAAAGTTCTGCATCTAGGAGGAAAAAAACAAATAAAGAGTTACAAGATGGTGGATATTTGGCACAGTAATACTGTGACTGAGAAGGATGTTGGAATTGGAATTGTTATAGATCAAAAGCTGAATATGAGCCAGCAGTGTAGTGTGACTGGAAAAAACGCAAATGTTATTTTAGGATGCATCAATAGAGGTATAGTCTCCAAATCCCGCAAGGTACAAGTTCCCATCTATTTGGCATTGGTTAGGCCCCATCTAGAGTACTGTGTCCAGTTCTGGACACCACAGTTTAAGAAGGATGCTAACTGGAGCAAGTTCAGAGAAGGGCAACAAGAATGATCAGGGGACTGGAAACCAAGCCCTAGGAGGAAAGACTGAAAGAACTGGGCATGTTTAGCCTTGAGAAAAGAAGACTGAGGGGAGATATGATACCACTTTTCAAATACATGAAAGGTAGCCATACAGAGGAGGGATAGGATCTGTTCTCGATCATCCCAGAGTGGGATAATAATGGGCTGAAACTACAGCAAGCAAGATGTAGGCTGAATATCAGGAAAACATCATAACTGTTAGAGCAGTACGACAATGGAACAAATTACCTCAGGAGGTGGTAAGCGCTCCAATGCTGGAGGCATTTAAGAGAAAATTGGACAATCATCTGTCAGATTTGCTTTGACTTGGATTCCTGCATTGAGCAGAGGACTGGACTCAGTGGCTTTCTAGGCCCCTTCTAACTCAATTATTCTATGATTCTGTAAAAGACAGTGCCCTGGCTAAGCACTGTGAAGTTCTCAGTTGGGGAGGGTACACATTTTATCCTGAAAATTCTGTAGTTCTCAGTGGTTTTCCAATGCACACCAGAGTGAAACGGCCTGCTTTTTATTTTGAAAAAAACTGTTTTGTTCAGTGCAATGCAATTGTTCTTACATATGGAAATTTAAATCTAGCTCAGTAGCTTAGGGTTCTTATGAAATCAGGTTGCATAACCCTGAAAAAAATTAGATACAAGACAGGTGTTGCTATCAATGCACTTGCAAAAACACACGCAGATCCATTTACTAATTAGGAATTGTGTCATGGTCTCATATCTGTATTGTTATTACATGATGATGCCAGTGGAACCCGGTGTCAATAAACTGCAGACAGCTAGCTAGTTGAGCCAAATTTGCAACCATGATTACAATTTAGTTCTATGGCAGCTTGGATGGAATATCATAAATCAGGAAAATGCAGGGTGTGTGTGCGATTGAGAGTTCATAGCATAGTTCTTAATCAGTCATCTCTGTGACTGTGAAGCATTATACTTTACAAACATTAACTATATACAACAGAACAAACTTTATTGTTTAATACCATAGGTTATCACAGTATCAACAGCAACACAAAACTGCACTAACCCCATATACATAAATTCAAGATGACATAACCTCCCTTCTTTCTTAAGACTTTTGATGTTTGGCACATATTTTCTTCGCTGCCAAAGCAAATTTTGCTACTTGATAGGTAGTATTTGCATCCCTATCCACAAGCAGCGTGCAAAGTTGAGCCAAGGCGAGGGGGCTATCACATAGGAGTCTAAGAATGCCAGCAAGAAGTTGGCTTCTGGGGTGCTAACATAAAGGGCAACTTAATAAATAATAGAAAGCATCTTTGACCTCTCCTGATCGATTTAGAGTTAAAATGATCAAGGGGCTGAAAGTAGCAATGTGAAAAACTGTCTATTTCATTTTCATTGTATTTTTTATAGATCAACCAGCACAGCATTCTTGCCCTATTGCAATTCCATACTGGGTTGTGTGACATGTGTCCCTGTTTCTGACACAGACATTTCTGCATATTCCGGTATGTATTCTCCCTAAGGCAGCGTTCCCCAACCTTTTCCTTAGTGCGGCCCGGTGGAGCCTCTGAGGAAGGTGGGGCGGCCCCTCGCGCTCGTGCTCTCCGCGGCACGCACGAAGCGGTGGGGGGGTGAGCGCTCGCGCGTCCCCCCACCACTTCGCGCATGCGCAGGAGCGCCTGCCCACCCCTTGGCCACCTCCCGGCTCTTGGCCACCCCCACCCCCGTTGCCGCCGCCGCCGGCGCCGGGAGGAGAGCAGCCGGAGCACCCGGCTCTTCCCTTCCTCCCGGCTCTTGCCCATCCCCCCCCCCCACCCCTGTCGCCGCCGCCGCCGGGAGGAGAGCAGCCGGAGCACCCGGCTCTTCCCTTCCTCCCGGCTCTTGCCCATCCCCCCCACCCCTGTCGCCGCCGCCGCCGGGAGGAGAGCAGCCGGAGCACCCGGCTCTTCCCTTCCTCCCGGCTCTTGCCCACCCACCCCCACCTCTGTCGCCGCCGCCGCCGGGAGGAGAGCAGCCAGAGCACCCGGCTCTTCCCTTCCTCCCGGCTCTTGCCCACCCCACCCCCGTTGCCGCCGCTGCTGCCGGGAGGAGAGCAGCCGGAGCACCCAGAGGGTGCTTCAGCTGCTGGCCTCCCGGCTCTTGGCCACCCCCACCCCCGTTGCTGCCGCCGGCGCCGCCAGGAGGAGAGCAGCCGGAGCACCCGGCTCTTGCCCTGCCTCCCGGCTCTTAACCCCCCACCCCACCCCTGTCGCCGCCGCCGCTGGGAGGAGAGCAGCCGGAGCACCCGGCTCTTCCCTGCCTCCCGGCTCTTAACCCCCCACCCCACCCCTGTCGCCGCCGGCGCCGGGAGGAGAGCAGCCAGAGCACCCGGCTCTTCCCTGCCTCCCGGCTCTTAACCCCCCACCCCACCCCTGTCGCCGCCGGCGCCGGGAGGAGAGCAGCCGGAGCACCCGGCTCTTGCCCTGCCTCCCACCTTTTTGGGGTTTTTTTTTGTTTTTTGGTCTGTCTTCGCGGCCCGGTCGGGCTCAAGCCACGGACCGGCAATGGGCCGCGGACCGGGGGTTGACGACCTCTGCCCTAAGGCATGCATTTTATAGAAAACTTCCTTAATGTATGCATTTTTACATATTTGCTCCTGACTAAACCATGATTGTGCACTTCTTTTTTCAAATACACATATTTTAATAATTATTTATTTTCAAATAAATATATAGTCTCAAGCACATTTTTTTGGTCAATATAGCCTTGAAAGTGTATGAATTTCTAAGGCAAGATGACTTTCATCCCATTGGCCATTGACTCAGGTATTTCAATAGGATATGGAAATACAAATTTATTTCCTATCTCTAGATGAACAGAAAAACTACCGAAACCATTCAGGTTCTTTTAATTTAGAAAAAAGGGGAGATGGACAGGGATTACAGCTCTAGAATTCTGTAGCAGTGGCTACTAAGTATTTCACCAAACTAAAAATTGAGAAATAGAGTTAAACTGGTATGAAACTGATATAGCTGTAGTATGGAGACACTCAAGCTGTGTCTCCACAGCTGCATTTTACAGCATTTTTCAGTTGACTCACCAGGGCCCTTTTCATAATATTTCTTGGTAGGTCCACCTCAGCAAAACAGGTGTGTTCTTTCAAAATTGTAACACCTATCTGCTAGAACATAATATTACAGCCTAATCAATTAGGAGTTAGGAGTTTTCTAATACTAGCTATATAGAATGGTGTTCTATATAAGCTATACCACCTTAAAAGCTGGACTCCCCAATACAATTTTGGATTACAACTCTCATTTTCCTCAGCTCGAAGTTCTAGTCCAATACACCTTCTGTTACATTTTCTAATTTCTAATTAATTGGGTTTTTTTGTGTAAATTGCATCACAAGCTCAGAAGTTTATGGATTTCTAATTACAAATTTGCTTGGGTCAACACTGGGTGTGTTGACGTAGGAATCGGGTACTTCCCTGTTCAAATGTCAAGCTAAAGAATCTTTCACCCATCCTGGACTGTAACACGGCACCTGCTAATTCTAAGTCATCTATTGTAAAACCACATGATGGCTCAGTATTAGAGCTGAACTAAAATTTATCAGCAGATAGTATTATGATAAAATGCCTGAAGAGTCTACTTTGCAGTATCGTATCCTAAAAGTTTCCACCACTTTTATTTATTTTTTTGTGATGGCTATCATTTCTTTTTCACAATGCCCCACAACAATGCTCAGTGGGGAGAATGCATTATTCATTCATTTAAAATATTTTACCCCACCTTTCTCCTTAAAATGGTGGTTTACATAATCAAAAGACTATATTTAAAGCTAAAAATAGTAAGTATGCATATACAAAAAAAGGATCAAACAAATACCACACTTAAAAACAGTAAGCAAAAGCAACGGAAAAAAACACATTCAAAGCTGTAAGGCACAATAATCCATTTAAAAACCCCTCTTAGACAGTCACTAAGAGAAACCCAGCGTGAAGAGAGGCAGTTCCAAAGTATGGGAGCAGCAACAGAGAAGGTATTCTCCTGTGTCTCCACCTGATGCACTTCAGAAGGTAGCTGGACCGAGAAACAGGCCTCTCTTTATGATCTTTACACCTGGGCAGGCTCATAGAGGGAAATACGGTCTTTTACATAGCTTGGACCCAAGCCATTTAGACATTATGGAAGATGCAGAATGTGTGAACAGTGGTCACCCAAAACAAGAGAAACATGGTGCTGTAGTAAAGTAATGAAAAGAATACCCGTGTAGTCTAACTAAATGCAAAATACAAATTACCCACAGTAACTAAATTTCCTTTAAATACTATATTACTTTAAATATTGACCATATATCAGTAAATACAGAACACATTCAATGAAAACAAACAATTCCACCAGGAAGCCGAGAGGTCTTTCAAGGAGATGTTCAGTTTGTGTGGTCCATTTCTTTTACATGGGAGACTTCAATAAAAGCTCATATTCCTTTGCAATATAGTTTTCTTTGACAATGGCTTCAGTTCCTTTGTCAAAGCTTTAGGTTGTCCAAGCTGACCAGGGTGCTTGAATGAATTCCTGGTTTCAATTCCTTTGTCAAAGCTTAGGACAAAAGCTATTCCAGTCCAAATGAACTTCCTGGTAGAGAAAGCTCTCAACCATAGTGGCAACACATGTTCACAAAAGAGACAGAGAGAGAAAATGAGAAAAAATGGGAGCATGGGTGGAAACATGTGGTCTGCCAGATGCTTTGTCTATCTACTCAACATGGCCAATAGTAAAGGATTATTCGAGTTGGAGTTCAAAACATTTGTAAGGCCAAAGGGTCCCACCTCATCTTGAAAGAAAGAAAGAGAGAGAGCTTTTGCTACTGCCAGAGCTAAGTGTGAACCCCACCCTTGAGAAACTATGAAATTTTTCTTCATTTTTGGAGAAATTTGATGACATTTCTCTGCCCCCAAATAGGGTGGAGAATTCTAGGAGACCATTTGTGTGCAGGTTTGTTCAGTGCTATATTCCTTGACTCCTCTTACCCCTATGCTGCATATTTAAATTCCTTCCAAATGAGAGGTAGTAGCTAGTTTATATTTTCTTTATATGCCAGGTACTTCCAAGGTGCAAGTCTGTTTTCTTTTCCCAAAACAAGTCATCCAGGTGATAAAGCAAAGTGTTGATTAGCATCACTACCTTCACACCTCACACAAGAACAAGAGTTCTCCAACTCCGGTACCCCACCCAAAGCAAAATTCCAGAGAACAAGGGGAGGCGTGTGTCACACCTTAGCAGAACGCAGTTTCCCAAGATCTGAAGTTCATGATAGATCCTGTCCCTAGATGGAAATATCTTGGGGGGGAAAAGAAAAAGAAATACTGCCACTGTCAGATTCAGTTTTGTGAAAGAGGCACTGCTGTCTTTTCAGGCTGAAAGATTGAAAACTTTCCGCGTTTTCTTTCTGCCACAAGGAGAGGTTTCTTGTCATGTTACGCTTGGCTAGCCTACAAATTCCAGGAAGTCATGGCCATCTTTTTCTGTTGGTAATATGTAACTGCAGGCAGGCTTCTCTGGATTCAGGAAGTATGCATGGTTTCAGATTAGGCACTTTTCCTTCACATCCATCCTGACAACAGAGATCTCAATTTTCAACCTGCTCCTTTTATATGAGATGCCAGAGCTGAACTTGGGACTTTCTTAGGGTACCTAGTTATTCATTGTAACAGGAAATGCATCTCTTTGTAAAAATAATTGAACGTGCCAATTTATAATCACAGATGGAATTTTGAAAGAAGTTTTATTATTTAACATCATAGATGAAGGTCCATGCCCAATTGATTTATATGCCTTCTGCTCAATCTCTCTCCTGATACCAAAGGTTGTGAGTTGGTGGGCATCTTCAAAGACCTCCCACCCACACTGCTTTCCTTTCTCATGAGTCTTTATTTTTAAACTGGATCTGGTGTGAACAATCCCTCCAACAGAGGACTAATTCTCATGTGGCCATTCCGATGAAACAGGTGCAGGCAGGAAGTAGATCAGAATCTTTGTGACTGCTATATTTCTGACTGACAAAGCTTTTATGAGAGCAACTAAAATTGTCAGGGCACAGGAAATTTCTGCCATAGCTGTCTTTGTGCTGATTACAGGAATGTCTATTGGTTGCTTCTGATTTGTTCTTGTTTTTGTTGCTGTTGTTGTTGTTTTAAAGGTCTGATGATCAGTTTAAGCATTTTGCATTTACAATTCTTATGTCTGGTAACTCACATGTAGATTTTCATATATGCTGGTGCATGGGTTGTAATTAGGCATGGACACAAAGTTAACATCAAACCAGGAAATTCCTCAAAAATCAGTAATTCATTGATTCAGATCGGTTTGGGTTTGTTCAAACTGGAGAACCCAAACTTTCCTGAACCAAAAACATTTTTGGCAATTTCTGAACCTCCTGGTTCATTGTCCCCCACAGCCTGCCCCCTTCCCACTGCTCCATTTCCCCTTCCCACTGCCCCGTCACCTCCCTATGTTTTCCTGCTGCTGCCTCCTCTTCCTCCACTGCTGCCACCATCTTAAGAGGACTGCCGCGGGGCAGTGTCCTCTGCATATGACTCCACTTCTCAGCTGAGAGGCAGGGACATGTGCAGAGAACACCGGGCCAGCTGACAGGCTGGCTAACAAAAAAAAAATATGTTTAATTATTTTAATATATTTATTCAAGTTAGCTGGCCCATCAGCCAGCATGAAGATGTCTGCACATGTCCCACACACACAGACTGGCTAACTAAAAAAAAAAAAAAAAAAAAAAAAGGCATGGAGGCAGCCACGGGACTGTTTAAAAAAAAATCTCAAATGAGCCACTGTCCCAATTCATGGTTCATTTAGGAAAATTCGTAAATTAATGGTTCAAGGCCATCCATGAACCACAACCCAAGATGAACTGCCATTTTGGAGGTTTGTGCCTGTGACGTTTAACCACGTGGCCCCTGCTTGTTTCACCAAACAAAGAGCTCACGCGACTATCCCAACACGTCCTTTACCACGCTGCCACTAGTTGATCTCTTTACCAACTATATTTCCTATGAAAGACTGAGGTCCATTCAGTACTTAACTTTGAAATAAAAACAGGTTTATCGGTTACAAGTTGTTTCAGGAATAGTTCTTAAGCACATTCTTAAAGTTACACAAAGCTTCAGTATTTTCCTTTAACCTCTTCTAGCTTAACTAATACAGATAACACTCTGACCATTCACTCCTTAAATTCTCTCTCTGCCTCAAACCCAAACTATCTTCCTTTCTCTTCAAACCTTTCTCTCTATCTCTAAAAACCCTATCTATGTCTATCTAAACTCCTACTCCTCCTGCTGAGTCTCTTATACCGTGTGACTCCGCCCCTCCAGCACTCCCATTGGTCTATGCAAATATCATATGAATATTCATGACCTGGGTGAACGCCACATACCTCCCCCCTTAATATGTTTGTCTTATGAGGGTAAACCTAGCAGTTTGCCCTCATAAACAAAAAGCTAAGTACATGCAAATATAACAATAACTTACCAATACTTATACATACCTTATAATACAATTTTTCTCTCTATTACTATGTTCATCAAATCAAAATTACCACTTTAAACATCCAAGACAATCAATATAGTTAAAACATTTGCATTACTCACATTAATACAAATTACATTACATTACCTCTACATTGATAAGGCTACTCACCATTATTTTTACCATCATTATACATCTCAGTTCATCAACATCCAAACAAACTTTGCACTTTAATCATATTTCATAACTCTTATATAAACAGAACATTTGATACAATATTACCAACTTTTTATCCACCCATTAGTCATTTGGCCTTCGAGACCAGGCGTCAGCAACCACATTCGGAGTCCCTTTTATGCTGCGGATCTCAAAGTCAAAGTCTTGCAGGTTCAGCGTCCATCTTGCAAGTTTACTGTTATTGGAATTCATAGTCCGTAGCTACACCAAAGGGAAATGGTTGGTACAAAGGACGAACTTCCTTCCCCAAATGTAGGGCATCAGTTTTTGCAGTGTCCATACAGTAAATAGGCACGCCCTCTCAATGGCAGACAAATGTCTCTCACCAGGTTGGAGTTTCCTGCTGATCAGAGTCACTGGGTGTAGATTTCCGCTATCATTCGCTTGGCACAGCACGGCTCCCAAACCCACACTTGACACATCGATGTACACAATGAACTCCCAGTTGAAGTCCAGTGCAACAAGGACAGGTCTCGAAGTCCGCGCTCTCTTCAGACAATCGACAGCCACTTGACACTCTAACATCCACTGGATGTCCTTGGCTCGCCTTTTCCGGGTTAAGCCAGTTTTCTTTTCAGGTAGTGGCTTCACTTTCTCAACTGGGGAAAGGGTAGGCAGTTTCTTGTACTCTTCCAGCACAGCTATGACTGCGTTCTTCCTAGAAATTTTATTGCTTGTGCCTTCACCCTCTCCAATATACTCACCCACAGGTACTTTTGTTGCAAAGCTTTCCATATGTGGGGGACCACTATCCTGGGTCACTTCAAAATTCATAGGCAAGTTTCTTTTAAGTGCCATCTTACACACTTGGCTTATTTCCAATGTTTCGAGATTTTCATCATCTGGTTCTATCCCTTTACTCTCAGGTTTCTCAGGTAGGGGTTTGCCTTGCAAGATTTTAAGTGCTTTTGCAGCTGCAGGTGGAGACTTCCCAATACTAGTCTCCTCAGCTTTCCAGTGTTTTTGCAACAAATCCATAGGTTCTGACCATGCCAACAGCAATTCACTCCCCTCTATGGGTCTCAGCCTCACTACTTTGTCCTCGGGATGAAATGCTCTTTCCCAGGCCTTTTCATCACACAAGCCTTTCTCCTTTCCATGAGTACCCCCAAGCTTGGCTCTGCTACTACTAAGGACTTCTCCCTATATTTTACAGGGACAATTAATTGTTTGAGATGTCCATCTCCACTCCTATGAGATGTTAATAAAACTTCCCTATATAGCAGGTGTTTATCAACTATGAACCTCTCTGGGTGTTCAGGAGATAATGGGAAGGGAGATTCTTTGGCTTTCTCTAAACACGGAATCAGGGTGGTATCTTCCTGCTGCTCTAAAATAAAGGAAGTATTATTAGGATTTTTCAATATGACCACCTCAGCCATTTCTGCTACCTCAGGGTTTTCCTCTATGCTGGGACATCCCGGGTTTGATTCAGAGGTTAGGGCTCCCAATCTTTCCTCAGGGACTGTAATTTGCTTGCCCTGGGAGCGGGTTACCACTAAAACACTCTGCACGTGCTTAGAGAAATCTAAGCCGATTAAACAAGGAGCAGGGATTTGGTCTGACACTGCTACCTTCCATATACCAGACCAACCCTGGTATCTCACTGCTACTTTGACCATTGGCAGCACCACCACATCTGAGCTAATGCCTTTGAGGGTGACGTTTTGTTCTAACGTATTCTCTTCAGGAATGATGTCTGAGTGACAAATAGTAACTTGGGAACATGTATCTTTCAGACCCAGATACTTCATGTTGTCAATGATAATAGGTTCTGCAGAGTTATTCAATAAATCCTGATTGCACTGAATTAGGAAACATTGTATCACTCTCGCTTCTGGAATGTCTGGGCACTCTGCCAAGTCTGTTTCCTTAGCAACCGTGCCGTGGCAGGAAGAAGCCTCAACTTCAACTGCCGATTGCTGCGCTTTATTATGCTGCACGCAGAATACCCTTTTAGGCTGACTGGAATTTCCACCTTTATGCTGGTTAAAATCCCTGTTCTTTTGAGTTTCACACTGTGCCCAAAAATGACCTTTCTCACCACAAGCATAACACTGTTTATTGGTTTTAGGTTAAGTATAAAGGGCCTTGTTAACCTTTCCCTCAGAACTATTAGGTTTCAGGTGACTGTGCTATGTGGATGAGGGCTTGTCTCTAAAATGGCTTCCAGTAGCTTGGGTACTTCTGAGGTAATCTCTATCGGGTGGGGGCCCTTTCCTCCTGTCGTCCCACACTTTTCTACCAATTTTTACCTCAGAAAATCGAGGATCTCTAATCTCACTAATGGAATCAGCATATTCAGACACCTGTAATACATTTTTAGGATCTTTGTCCTTGACCAGATAACACAATTCTCCTGGGAAAATGGAATAAAATTGTTCTAATCCAATGTATTCTCACACAAAAGACCAGCTAATGATACCCATCAATCACAGTGACAGATCATCTCTCCCCCTTATCACAACAATACACCCACAACAAAAACACGCTGATTACCATAATCACCTGTGAAGGAGAGTTGAAGCAAAGTGAGCCGTCCTCAACAGCCGAAGTAGTTAAAGAGGAAAAGGGGAGCTGTAGAGCGGAGGCGTCATTGGAAAAGGAAATTCCGATAGAGGAGATGAAAGGGAAGGTAGAGGTCTGCTTAGTGGAGGAAGGAGAGAAAGGAAAGGGGGAGGAGCAAAATATGTCAGTTTGGGAGGAGAGTATAAATATTCAAGGAGAGAGGAGGTTCAGGAGTTGGTTGGAAGATGAGGGAATGAGGAGGAAGGAAGAGAGAGTTAAACTGGAGGCAGATTATGAAAAAGCGCGCGGACTCTTAAAAGACTTTCCAAACCTGAAGGTCGGAGGTTTATTGCCGGACCCAGAACCAAAGAGAGGAGGAGAGACAGAGTATGAGACCCAGGAGTGGACCATTGTCGTCTTTCTGCGGGGTCCGGGACGAGGCAAGAAAGTAATAAGACCTGACTCTATGTTTAACAGACCACCTAAAGAGGGAGACTGGGCGAGACACCCATGCTGCGGCACCATCTGTGCAGTGAGGAGCGCCCCTCTACAGAAACCCACCAACAGCGAGTGTTTTGGCCCAGCACCCCAATGAGTTACCCAGACTTTTCCAGAGAGTTGGCTTCACCTAGTTATGGCCCGTTACCGGACATATCATGTTTTGATCCAGTTGAGATAATTGTTGAGAAACCAAAGGTTAATAAAAATGAAGTTAAAAACATGACTGACAAGTCTCTGTCATTATTTCCTGCCAAAAGCGAGGAACTGCCTAAAAATTCAAATGAACCCGATCACAGTGGCGCCCAACGTGGGGCAGTTCCAAGCGCGGGAGATAACGGAATTTTGAAGTTGCAGCAGACAATCGAGAGACAAGAAAAACTGATAGAGAATTTAGCCAAACAACAGATGACTACTAAAACAAGACCAGATGACTACTAAAACAAGTAGTAGTCAACTACTATAAGTAGTGGTCAACTACTATTGACCAGATGACTACTAAAACAAGAAACTGAAGAAGAGAAATTTCATAGGAGTCCGAGCCTACACCGGAATGCTTTGGTCACAGGACCAGCTCCTATTAGGGTGCAGAAGATGGGATCGACAGACGATCCAGAAGCATATTTGCACACCTTCGAACACGTAGCAATGGCAGCAGGGTGGCCAAAAGAGCATTGGACCCTGATCCTAATCCCCTGTCTCACCGGGATATTACAAGAAGTGGTGGACACTTTGTCCCCTGAGGAAGCCACTCACTATGAGACTGTGAAAATTGCCATTTTACGCACCCTTAACCTTACAGAAGAAGCATATAGGAGGAGATTTAGAGACTTAAAGATGAAGGCGGGCATGCATCCACACCCTTTAATGCAAAGGTTGAAAGCCAATCTGATACGTTGGCTGAGACCAGAAGAGAAATCTAAAGAAGAGATATTGGAAACACTCGTGATGGAACAATTGATAACGATGTTAGGAAGTAATATACGTAGCTGGGTACAGAAGAATCATCCTAAGAGGCTAGAGGAGGCGACCCGCCTAGTGGAGGATTTTTGCAATGCAGAAGACTTTGGGAGAGACAACTCCTCCTCCTGGGAGAGGAGCAGAACACGTGACAAGATGGCAACGAACAGTAGCAGCGGAGCGGTGCCGAGGGGAGTCTTCGCCCCTAATAACAACATGCGAGGGCGCAGCTTTGAGCCGATGAGGCCCCAACCGGTGAGGCCCATCACCTTTGATCACCGTTTGTTCGAAAGCGGCACCAGTTTGAAGAGGGGAAAGGACGGCCAACCCGTGTGTTTCGAGTGTGGTGTGGAGGGACACGTGCGGCGCGAATGCCCAGGAGTGGATTGTTCCTGGGTGGGACAGACTCAGAAGACTATGCAGGTTCAAGGCTCTGAACAGAATGGATGGGAGGTGGTGGCCTGGGTGAATGGAGAAAAGAAGAAGGCGTTAGTGGACATGGGGTGTGGGAAGACTGGTGCGGAGCCTAGAGGGGACCATGTTAGAAAAGAGTTTGATGGTGAGGTGTATACATGGAGACTCGAAAGCCTATAAAATGGCATGGGCTGATGTTAAGATAGAAGGAGAATGCCCTAGACTGAAAATAGGAGGCAATGCTCATGCTAATGCTGATTATTTTTCCCGACAGGGAGCTTGGGAAGCTTCGGAGGAAGAGAGGACGGCCCACTCTTCGGGGGGGGGGCGCGGCGTGTGAAGGAGAGTTGAAGCAAAGTGAGCCGTCCTCAACAGCCGAAGTAGTTAAAGAGGAAAAGGGGAGCTGTAGAGCGGAGGCGTCATTGGAAAAGGACATTCTGATAGAGGAGATGAAAGGGAAGGTAGAGGTCTGCTTAGTGGAGGAAGGAGAGAAAGGAAAGGGGGAGGAGCAAAAGATGTCAGTTTGGGACATTGCTGCCACCAGTTGATCTCTTTACCAACTATATTTCCTATGAAAGACTGAGGTCCATTCAGTACTTAACTTTGAAATAAAAACAGGTTTATTGGTTACAAGTTGTTTCAGGAATAGTTCTTAAGCACACTCTTAAAGTTACACTAAGCTTCAGTATTTTCCTTTAACCTCTTCTAGCTTAACTAATACAGATAACACTCTGACCATTCACTCCTTAAATTCTCTCTCTGCCTCAAACCCAAACTACCTTCCTTTCTCTTCAAACCTTTCTATCTCTAAAAACCCTGTCTATGTCTATCTAAACTCCTCCTCCTCCTGCTGAGTCTCTTATACTGTACCTCGTGACTCCACCCCTCCAGCACTCCCATTTATCTATGCAAATAGCATATGAATATTCATGACCTGGGTGAATGCCACAGTGCCCATCTCTAGTTGTAATTAATCAATAGGTGACTCTGCTCCATGCTATCATTTTCTGTGTGGCTCCACTTTGTAAATCTTAGCATTCCTTCCAAGCCTGGAAATACTATGTTTCTGAACTGTACCTCCAAGAATCCCATACCTGATATTGGCACTGGCCAGATTGTTTGGGAGATTCTGGGAACTGTAGTCCAAGAAAGAATTTTTTCCAAGCTCTAAGAAAAAAAAATATCCTACAAGTCTGAACTTTACCAAACCTTCAGATAGAGGACTGTCATCTCTAAAGGCTATGACTTACAATCCTTCAGGAGATTTACTTGTAATCACAGAATCATAGAAATTTGAAGTTGGAAGGGGCCTACAAGGCCATCAAGTCCAACTCCTTGCTCAATGCAGAGATACAATCAAAGCATATCTGCCAAGTTTTTCTTGAATGCCTCCAGTGTTGGAGCACTCACCAACTCCTGAGGTAACTGGGTCTACTGTTGTACTGCTCTAACAGTTAGGAAGTTTTTCCTGATATTCAACTGAGATCTGACTTCCTTTAACTTGAGCCTATTGTTGCGTGTCCTGCACTCTGGGATGATCAAGAACAGATCTTGCCCCTCCTCTGTATGACAGCCTTTCAAATATTTCAAAAGTGCTATCATATCACCCCTCAGTCTTCTTTTCTTAAGGCTAAACATGCCCAATTCTTTCAGCCTTTCCTCATAAGGCTTGGTTTCCAGCCCCCTGATCATCCTTGTCGCCCTCCTCTGAACTTGTTCCAATTTGTTAGCATCCTTCTTGAAGTGTGGTGTCCAGAACTGGACACAATACTCAAGGTGAGGCCTAACCAGTGCTGAATAGAGGGGGACTAGCACCTCGTGGTGTTTGGAAACTATACTTCTATTAATGCAGCCTAAAATAGCATTAGCCTTTTTTGTAGCCACATCACTCTGTTGGCTCATATTTAGCTTGTGATCTACAAGATCCTTCTCGCTCGTAGTTTTGCTGAGCCAGGTATCCCCATCTTGTAACTGTGCAATTGGTTTCTTTTTCCGAGGTACAGTACTTTGCATTTATCCATGTTGAATTTCATTCTGTTGCTTTCAGCCCAGTGCTCCATCCTATCAAGGTCATTTTGAATTTTGTTTCTGTCTTCTAGGTTATTAGCTATTCCGCCCAATTTGGTATCATCTGCAAATTTGACAAGCATTCTCTGCAGTCCCTCATCCAAGTCATTAATAAAATTATTGAAGAGCACCGGGCCCAGGACTGAGCCTTTGGGTACCCCACTTGTTACCTCCTCCCAGTTAGAGAAGGACACATTAATCATCACCCTCTGAGGACGATTCTGAATCCAATTGTGTATCCATCTGACCCTTGACCTATCCAGACCACACTTAGTTAGCTTGCTAATCAGGATATCATGGGGCACTTTGTCAAAAGCTTTGCTGAAGTCAAGATATACTATGTCTACAGCATTCCCTCTGTCTATCAGGGAAGTTACCTGATCAAAAAACGAGATCAAATTAGTTTGGCAGGATTTGTTCTTGACAAATCCGTGTTGGCTTCTCATCATTACTGCATTGTTTTCTAGGTGCTGCACAATGACCACTTTACGATCTGTTCCAGAATTTTGCCTGGGATTGATGTCAGGCTGACTTGCCTGTAGTGCCCAGGTTCCTCTTTTTTTGCCCTTTTTGAAGATAGGGACAACATTAGCCCTCCTCCAGTCCTCTGGCACCTCCCTCGTTTCCCATCATTTAAAGAAAATAATGGATAGCGGTTCTGAGAGTTCTTCAGCCAGTTCCTTCAGTACTCTTGGATGCAGTTTATCCGGCCCTGGAGATTTGAACTCATTCAAGGTGGTAAGGTATTCCTTCACTCTTTGTTTATCTATCTCCAGCTGCAATCCTGTCCCCCCAATTTGTTTGGAAGTTCATAGTCTGTCTTATGGGAAAAGACTGAACTGAAATAGGAATTGAGCACCTCTGCCTTTTCTTTGTCCTCTGCTATCATTTTTCCATCTCCATTGTGGAGCTGTGCCACTATGTCTTTTGTTTGTCTTTTGCTACTCACATGCCTGAAGAATGCTTTTTTATTGCTTTTAGTGTCTTTAATTAACCTCAGCTCATTCTCAGCTTTTGCCCTTCTAATGCCATCCCTGCATTTCCTTGCTACTTATCTGTACTCATCCTTGGTATCATAGCTCTGTGGAGAGAGTGATGGCTCTATTAGCTTTTCAATTCACACTGGCCTTCCCAGGTAGTATGCACATTTTGACATATGTTACTGTATATAGCATTACAAAGTGGAATTCAATACATTCAAATGAACTCGCCATAGAACCAGGAAGTCTACAATGATAATAGATTCTGAAGCAAGAATAAGAATATAAACCAGGTAACAGCAGGCAATATATATGCCAGAATATGTTACAAATTAGGGTTTTAGAAAATTAATTTTCTTTCATGTTCAACAGGGCAGGATGAAGATGAATTAAGAATATTATTTATATAGTACTACAAAATGTTGCATGATTGTGGAGAGAATAGTGAAACGTAACATCTAGGTCAAAGGTAGGCAAAAGGTATTCATCCAGATATTGGGCTACAGTTCCCATCAGCCTTAGCCAATATTAAGGAATGCTGGGAGCAACAGTCTAACAACTTCTGGAAGGACACAACTACCCATCTCTGCAGATGCTATAGAAATATGGATTAAATCCCTTGTGTCTTATAATGTCTGGAGCCACTCTTGCTGTGGACAAGTCTCTGCTATTGGATATTTTTTTATATTTTAATCCAAAGCCTGGAGGTAACAGTTACAAATAACTAGTTACCCTTAACTAATTCCTTCTTCCTAATTCCTACTGTGTACCTAGATTACATTATGACACACTTAATGAGGGTAACACCATTGTTTTTAAAAAGTGATTCTACCTTTTTAACTACTTTTACTGCAGTAATATGGACATGAACATGAACCTTTTTTAGAATCAGAGAGAAGAAAAAGAAAACAGAGGAGATACGGCCGCAGCACAAAGGGCAGAGAAGCCGCCAGGGAAACTTCTCTTCCAGTCCGGTTCATAGGAAGTCAACGGTTGTAAACCTGTCCAACAGCCAATTGTGTGACATTGAGATGAATGTTTTAGAAAAAGGATTATCTTTTGTCCCCACACCCACACATGATTCTACTCAAGTGAGAGTAGATCTGTTCCGTTTCTTTAGGAACGTTAAATTAAGGCACTTCTTCCGTAAGTCAGAATCACATTCTGGGGGAGATAGAGCTAACTTTAGATGTAAATCTTGGTTTATGCTCCCAGGGAACCCTGCCCCCACTATTACAACTTTTAAAAAATTGGTTTTAAAAGATTCAGAGAAGTGTGCCCTTAGATCCCTCTCTTCTGATCCGTCCATTGTGATAAAAAGAGCTGATAAAGGTGGGGCCACTGTTATTCAGAACACCAATGAGTACAAGCGGGAAATTCTTAGACAATTGTCTGACACGAATGCCTACGAACCGTGTCCTTATGATCCTACTAAGGAAATCATTAAGGAGATCAAAATTACACTGGAAGAAGGCCTCATTTTGGGTTTTATCAGTAATGCAGAGTATAAATTTCTACTCAATAATCATAATCCCAGAATTCCAGTTTTTTACACCCTACCCAAAATTCATAAGGCAGACAATCCCGTCACAGGTAGATCCATAGTCTATGGTTCCAATTCAGTCCTTGAACCCTTATCCAAATTTATTGATCACTTTTTGAAACCATTCATACCCAAGATTCGCTCATATATTCAAGACTCAAGAGATGTAGTTAACAAATTAGAAGGAGTCATAATAAAAGATAAGGACATCTTGGTTACCTTGGATGTAAAATCTCTATACACCGATATACCTCAGGAAGAAGTATTAGATATCCTTGGGACTACTTTAGACAGGAGAACAGAAAAACATCCTCCCACCTATTTTCTACATTCCCTAGCCGAGATAGCCATGAAAAGGAACTATTTTAAATTTAATAACAAATTCTATTGGCAGATAAAAGGAGTAGCTCTGGGATGTGCGATGGCTCCAGAAGTGGCCAACCTGTATATGGAGTCATATGAAGATAGGATGTATTCTGGAACACACCTTTATAAAGGGAAATTGATCAAATGGTTCAGATATATTGATGACATCTTTATGATTTGGAGGGGTTCAGAGAGCTCATTGATACAATTTTGTGGGTGGCTAGATACTCTGGACAACAGCATCAAATTTTATACCAAATACAACTTTAATGAAATACACTTTTTAAATCTCACCATCAAGAAAGAGTCTGGGAAATTATACACTAGTTTATATAGAAAACCAACAGACTGCAATACCTACCTGAGGTTTGATAGCTTCCACCCTAGACCTCTGCGTCAGCATCTCCCCTATGGCCAATTTTTGAGAATAAAAAGAATTTGCACCATGAGAGAGGACTGTGAGCAGGAATCCCAGATGCTGAAAGACCAGCTAAAAGACAGAGGCTATCCACATGAGGGCATAGAAAATAGTCTTGTTAAGGCCACTAAGAAGAGACACAGCGATCTCCTAAATAAAAAAGTAAGGATACCTATGAACCATGTAAACTGTATACTGACATATGACCATGTAACAAATCAACTGACCAAATGCATAAAAAGGCACTGGCACATTCTAGAAGATCTAGAGGGGTTTGAAGAGGGAATACAGATATCCTTTAAAAGGACTAAGAATCTAAGAGATATATTGGTTAGGAGTGAGTTCAAAAATACTACACCATCACTAATTCCCGGTGTTCTACCTGGTCCCCCTCCCCCCAAAGAGGACATAATCCATGTGGGCATTGTGTTTATTGCAGTAATACAAGGCACATGTCAGAGTTTATAGATCCACAGAATAAAAAGGTTTACACCCTGAAGGATTTCACTAACTGTAATACCAAGGGAGTAATCTATGCTATAAGGTGCCCATGTAATAAACTATACATAGGAAAAACCTCTAGACCTCTTAAAGTACGAATGGGTGAACACCTTAGTAATTTAAGAAATAAATGACTAGGCAGTCCTCTAGTAGGCCATTTTACAGAAATGAACCATACAATAAAAGATCTGGTGTTCTGGGCCGTGGACAGAGTTCCTGGGAACTGTGAAAGGTCTTTACTAAAAAGGGAAATTGACTGGATCCTGAAATTGAACACCCTAGTACCTCATGGGTTAAACGAATATATATATATGTATATTTTCGTTTAACCCATGAACGAATGAATATACAGTGGTGCCTCGCTAGACGATTGCCTCGTTAAACGACGAATCCGCTAGACGATGAGGTTTTGCGATCGCTGTTGCGCTTCGCAAAACGATTTCCTATGGGCGCTTTTCGCTGGACGATGTTTGGGGGCCTCTCCCGTGACCCCCCCACCCCTTTCAGAAGCCTCCCGGGGCGCAGGGGAAAAGCGGAATTTTTTTATTTCCAGCTTTTCCCCCTGAATTTTCAGGGCAGAAAAAGCCTCTTTTTAGCCCGCCCATCAGCTGTTCGTCGGGAGAGGGGAGGGGGAAGGAGTGGAGAAGAGGACAAAATGGCTGCCGGGGCTTCTTCAGCAGGTAAACATGCAGTGGAAAAGCACCCGGCAAGCCTCTGAAAGCAGCACTTTGCTGTGGGGGTGGTGTGGGGGGGGTGGCAGGCCTGCCCCTGCCACCCCACCCCCACCCCCACCCACTCACCTCTTGGCAAAGCCCCGCTTCCAGAAGCCTCTGGGGTGCTTTTCCACTGCCTGTGCTGCAAAAGCCTCCTATCAGCTGTTGGTCGGGAGAGGGGAGGGGGGAAGGAGCGGAGAAGAGCACAAAATGGCTGCCGGCTGCCTGCTGCCTGCCGGCTTTTAGCTGTTTGGTGCTCTTTTCTGGATGTTTCGCTGCTACCAGGCACTATGAGAAACTGGGCTCAGTCTACAGTACCTGGTAAGTGACTTTCTTTTAATTTTTTTTTAAGTTTCTGTGCTTTTCTTTCCCATCGGAACGCATTAATTAAATTCCAATGCATTCCTATGGGAAATCTGGTTTCGCAAGACGATGTTTTCGCAGGACAGCGATTTGTCTGGAACGGATTAACATCGTCTTGCGAGGCACCACTGTATATATATATATTCAAAAGAAAATGTGAATGCTTCAATATCTAATGTGTGGTTTTGTGTTATGCTTAGCTCCTGAAGAAGGCTTCGCCGAAACGAATTGAGCCAGAGCTTTTTAACGGCTCATTTAAAGAATACAGAATAAAGAGCTTGATTCTATTTTCTACATCTTGAGACTTCGTCTCTCATTTATAATCTGGACTGTTGTTATGTGCCATCAAGTTTCCTCTGATTTATGGCGACCATATGAATGAACAATCTCCAAAATGTCCTCAACAGCCCTACTCAGGTCTTTTAAACTCAAGCTTGTGGGCTCCTTTAAAGAGTCAATTCATCTTGTATTTGGTTTTCCTCCTTTCCTGCTGCCTTCAACCTTTCCCAGAATTATTGTCTTTACAGATAATCTTGCCTTCTCATGATGTGCCCAAAGTAGAATAGCATAAGTTTCACCACTTTTGCCTCCAGAGTTAATTCAGGCTTGTTTTGCTCTGGGGCCCACTTGTTTGTCTTTCTGGCAATCCAGGGTATCCCCAAAGCTCCTCAAGCACATACTGTATTGCAAACGAAGCATTTTTTTCTGTCAGCTTTTTTGACTGTCCAGCTTTCACACGTGATTAGGAATACAAGAGTATGAATGGTCTTGGTCTCAAGTGACACATCATTACATATTATGATCTTTTATAATTCTTTCATTGCTGTTCTTCCAAGTCTGACTTCTTCTGATTTCTTGGCTGCAGTTTCTGTTCAGATTGGTTTTTGAGCCAAGGTATACAAAATCTCCATCTATTTCAGTTTCTTCAATGTCAACACTAAATTGGTGTAGTTCTTCTGTAGTCACAATTTTAGCCTTCTTCATATTTAGCTACAGAACTGCTTTGGCACTTTCTTTTTTCACTTTCCCTAAAAATCATTCCAAGTCATTGCTGCTTTCTGCCAGTAAGGTGGTGTCGTCTGCATATCTTAAATTACTGATGTTTCTTCCACCAATTTTCACTCCTCCTTCATCTGAACCTAGTCTGGCTTTTCATATGATCTGTTCTGCATACAGATTGAACAGATAAAGGGAACAAATGCACCTCTGTCTGATGCCTTTGCCTATAGGAAACCATTCTGTCTCTCCGAAAGCTCTCCTAATGATAGCTTCTTCTCCACAATGCAAGCTACACATCAGGATAATCAAGTGCTGAGACACACTCATTTCTATCAGAACAACCTACAGCTTTTCATGATGCACACAGTCAAAGGCTTTTCTGTAGTCAATAAAACATAAACTGATCTTCTTCTGAAATTCTTATGGTCCTGTACTCCTTGACATTTCCTTACTTGGGGATTGGAATGTATATTGAGTGTTTCCAGTCTGTGGGTGATTGTTTTGTTTTTTATATTTGTTGATATATTCTTGTTAGGATTTTGACAGATTCAGTCTCTGTAACTTGAAATAGTTCTATTGGTATTCCATCTACCCCTGGTGATCTATTTCTTCCTAGTGCTTTCAAAACAGCTTTCACTTTACTTTCTATAACTGTAGCTTCTTCACCATGGGATTCCTCTTCAGAGGAGTCTGTCATTCTTTTATCTCTCCTGTATTAGTTCTTCAGTATACTGTTTCTACCTTATTTTCATTTTTTCCTAGTCAGTTAGTATGCTTCCCTGTTGGTCATTCAGCCTTCCTAATCTAGGCCTAAATTTCCCTTTGATTTCTTTGATCTTCTGGAAGAGATCTCTTCCCCCCCCCCCCCTTTGTTGTTCTGTTTCCTTGTACCGGTTATCGCCTCTTTGTCCCTACATGACAATTCTTGAAAAACTGCATTTAGGATTCTGACCCTACTTCTGTCACCTATTACTTCTCACCTGTACTTCGCCATTTTAAGTATTTCTTCCATCATCCATCTGGATTTTTCTTTTCTTTTTACTACTAAAATTGTATTTTTGTATTCTTTGGTTTCAGTCCATAGTTCTTTTGGTTCATGGTCAACTGTATGATGATACAGTTTTCATAGTAAGGAAAGTTCAGCAGAGGTTTACCATTGATACCTTCTGTGCAGTACTAATTAAAGTTAGTTTGAGTGTCACTACTGTTGCCTCATCAGCCAGTGTCACCTTCAGCTACCGCTGTTGCCCTGGAGCTACCTTTGTTGTGCAACAGATCATGTCTACAGTTATTTTAACCTGAGGCTATTTACCACCCAAAGATATGCTGTTAGCATTAGTGCTGGCATGATTATGCAAGAGGGTTTTGGCCAATAATTGATTCATTCTTTTTTCATATTACTATTAAAACCTGTGTTTTAGCTGGATATATATATTTCAGTTACATTGTAAACTGACTTGGATTTCAGCACTGGTAGAAAAAGGAAATATAAATAAATAACAAATAATGAAAATAAATAAAAACTTATGCATAAGTTATAATAAAGTGGGAGATGGAGAACCATATATGCTATCTTGAACTGTATGAAATATTGGATATAAATTCTGTTGCTGCTGCTCCTGTTATGAGTATGCTGTTGTGATCATGATGATGGAAGAAGAGGAAAAGGAGAGTGACAACAATCCATTCTAAGATTCCAGTGGTTTCTACACACCAAACATGTTTTCTTCCTTGAGCTACAGATATTTACATCAATTTGATATTAAAATGTATCTGCCATTTATTCACGTTCATAGTCTATGGAAAGAAAGCAAAACCATTAAAGATTTGTACAAAAGAAGGAGTAAGCCATCTCTGTCTTCCTTCTGATGGACAAATTCAGATTCGGAGCTGTTCCATTCAATCACCTCGATGGTGAAGAATGTCTTTCATCTGAATTTAATTTTGGAACTGCCTTTCAGACCCATATTTTTTTAAAAAAACCTACAAGTCAGATCCAGCAGTACAAGTGTGCTCAAGTGTGCTATGTATGATGATTAAACACCAATTGTGTGTTGGGTGGCCAATCATGCACTGTCAAAAGACAAGAAATAATCACACACACACACACCCCAAGACACTAATTGGCAAAAATAATTGAATGAGATACCCTGTTTCCCCGAAAATAAGACAGGGTCTTACACTAATTTTTGCTCCAAAAAAATGCATTAGGACTTATTTTCAGGGGATTTTTTTTTTCATGTACAACCATCTACATTTATTCAAATACAGTCATGTCATCTTCTGGTTGCTGCACAATGGTGGAGGTTTCACTTAACTAGGGCTTATTTTTGGGATAGGGCTTATATTACGAGCATCCTGAAAAATCCTACTAGGGCTTATTTTCAGGTTAGGTCTTATTTTCGGGGAAACAGGGTATTTCATATGCATAGATGCTAATTTTGAAAGAATTACTCTAATAGAAATAGAAATGAAATGTCTGGTCATTGTGGAAAAGACTGTGACCGGGTGTGGTCTTTGCCTGCCTGCACAGTCTGCTATCCAAGTGCTAATGATTGATGGGCAGCTTCAAAGCCCCTGCTATTCTATTTTCTTAAGCATCTTTGCCTTTAATGTGGATATTGATTGGGCAGCCCTTTGGATAAAGAATGGCTTGAAATAGGTGCCATCATCTTTCTGTAAATTAGGCCCACTGGGTTGCTTTGAGCAGACACATTGGAATGAGATGAGTCCATTACAACTAACTTACTTGTTGCACTGTGGGTCTACTTCAAGCATGACTAAATCTAGATGAAGTCTATGGTCACCCCATTGATAGGGGAGAATCCAGACAAAGATGTTTTATGGCACAGTAGTGATAGTTTTCATATTTTTCCACAACTTTATCCAGTTTTTGATTAATCAATTCAGTTACTTTAATTTATCAATGCAAATATTTATGGTCTACTTCCAATGGTCCACAGGAATCACAGTCACTAATAGGGGCTGACATTCTGTGCATGAGCTACAGGGACAGCCACACTACCCATGCTCTAAGAAAAGGCAAAAGCAGGAAGTGACCCCAGATGGATGAGAAAGGGAATCTAAGAATACCAAGCTACATGTAGTTCTAGAGAAGACAAGACGATAAAAATGCACCCGAGGTATCTGCCTGTCTATTACTCCACTAATGGTTCAGATAATTTGCTATGTGCATGGGTGTGCCATTCCAAAATGAGGTAGGTGGATTGATGCAATCACAAAAGTTTGAAGCAGGTTGACCAGGGATCCCAAATGGTTTGGAACATATCAAATATCTTTCTCGCCAAGCCATGACAAGCAGAAGCTGCAGAAGTGATGCAAAATGGATGCACACTGCCCCAAAGTATAAGATTGTAGAAATAATTGGGTTTATAGGGACAGGACAATCTTACTTGCTTCACATTCTGTTATGTTCACCTTTCTTTAGAAGCCTCCATTCATTTCTGTCCTGACTATGTAGTATGCGATTTCTGTGATACTTCCCTACTGAAAAATGACAGAAAGGATTTGTGAATGGGCCTACATATAATTGACATGGATCCAAGGCTTGCCCAAACATTTTGGTGCCTTAGGTGAAGTATAAGATGGTGGTACTTCCCAATTCCATGTAGAAAAGACAGAGGGGTTGGCAGTTGAAACTTCTCTTAAGCTGATGTTGGGAGTGCATCCTCCACCAGAGCTGAAGCAGCAGGCATGTTTGGGGTGGCAGGGGTGGAAAAGTTTTGAACATGTATGGTTTTGTTTTTGAACAGATAGAAATAACGAGGGAGTCCATGAGCAACAGCAAAGATGCTATCATCAGTCTCCCCTCCGCAGAATCTACCTCAATCTCCTAGAGACCTTTGGGTAGTGTGGGCGGCATATAAGTTAAATAAATAAATTGTGGTAGGACTGGCCTTGTATGGCTCAGACGTCAACTGATTCATTTATCCCTATCATATAGTTTTTGTCCTGCAGATTTACATTGTGCCTACTCCCACTTTTTGCTCAATGCAGACACTATAAATGCTATTTTACATAAGTTTCAGGGGTGGGTTCCCTTAGTGCTCAAAGCATTTTTCTATAAACTAGTTCATTACAACAACTCTGTCAGGCAGGCCAGAAAGAAGATTCTTATTACTGTAGAAGATGAGCTTCACTGTTGAAATTAAGCCTAAATTATAGTGAACGTATAGTCTCAGCAAGAATCATTTGAACTCATGTTTGCTTGCCATTCGGTTATGCCCTGCCCAGTCATTCTAAAATCAGTAATCATCAATGTGGTTCCTGGGGGAGGGCTACCCCCACCTGCACACCTTGTAACTTTGCTCACATGAACAGATATAAGGCTGAAGAAGAGAAGGGTCCTGCTCATATGTGGACTCCACACATGAGCCAGAACCCAGAATTACTTGTAGAATTTACACACAAGCAGGGATCTCCCCCTTCAGACTTTTCACTGCTCGTGTGCACAAAGCAATGGGAGGGGGAGTAGGGCTTGGATGTCCCCTGTAACCATGTTGATTAAGATTCCACATGTCTAGGGCTTTAGATTTGCAAGATCCCACTTCGGATGATCAAGTGTGGATGAACTACAGAACTCATTCCTCTTGTATAATTCTATAATTATGCTAAGTCATCTTGAAATATTTTGCTGCCTGAAACAAATAGGGGCCCCTTCTATCCGTTGTACATAAACTGACTGGATTGGACCAGTTACTGTTTCTACATGGCTGGTACCCATCACTGCATCTGAACGAAGCATCATAAACTGCAGGAACAGCTCATCTCTACTTCAATATCTTATTACCATCTTGTAGCATCCACCGCCTGATGTGACTGTTTCATTTTGTCCTATGGTAGGGCCAGCCCTGATTCTCAAGACAAAACCATACAAAGAAAGTTTACCTGATTCCTCATTTATATGCAGGTGTAAACAATAACCTTCCCTTTCTCTTTTTTCTTCTCCTTTTTATCAAGATGGTAAACTTTCATCACTGAAAATGAATTAGCCATGGAGACTCATTCAGATAACAGCACAATTTCCTTTGATCAAATTGCAGAAAGGAGAAATAACCCCAGCATCAAAGATATATAAGGAAATGTATCCATTTTTTTTTATTTTTGCTTTGCAGTATATTTTGATAATCAAAGAAGCTTCCACCTTCTCACCTAATCACCAGCCATTCTGGGTAACAGGACCTTGAGTGTACATTCTGAGTAGTTGGTGATTTGAAATAAGGCCCTCACTTCTTACACAACTCCCCCTGGAGTTAAGAAGTGGGATAACACAAAAATGGGTGAAATGCCAAGTTGTAGAGTAAAAGCATCTGGAAGATAAAAAGTCTAGCCTAGCTTCTTCCCAGATGCTCACTTTCCATATGTGGACAGCTGAGGTTTTGTCTGTGTTTTTTCACACAGAGTCTGAGATGCTGCAGTAGAAGGAAGAGATGTGTGACTCTTCAGATGCTGATGGGCTACAATTCCCACTGTCCCTCACTGTTGGGTGTTCTGGCTCGAGCTGGCAGGAATTACAGTCCACTTACATTTCATGGGCCACAAATAATCATAATAAATAATACTAATGTGCTGTCAAGTTGATTTTGAGTTATGATGACCCTTCAAGAGTTTTCTACCTATAAGGTACGTGCTCAGAAGCAGTTTACACATCCCTCAAAAATAGGGGAACCTTCACTGAAGGATTGCAAAGCCCTTCTAATTCCAACACAGCTTTTGCCTTTTGCAGAGGGAGCTTTTAACATTATGGATGCTGAGTTTGTTTGTTTTTTACTGGTGAGTTTTTAAGATTGTGTTTAACATTTGTATGCCTTTCTTCATTTTAAACAGTTCTACTATTTTATGGTAAGCCACCTTGAGCTTTCTCATGGGAGAAAGGCTGGATACAAATTAAATGAATAAGCGAGTGATATGACTGTCTGAGTAGGACTGAGAAAATCCAAATTAAAATCCCCATTCATCCACAAAGTTCCTTGGGCCAATCACCTTCTCTCAATCTAACCTGAACTACCTTACAGAGTTGCTGAGATGGTAAAAGTGGCAGGAACAAATACCACATATTGAGGTTCTGAGTGGAAAGGGAATGAAGGGTCATAGATCAGTGGTGACATGATATAGGACAAATTATGCCTTCCACACAACTATTAAAGACATAAGAGTCTAGTTCTCTTTCTCATATTATTTCCCTACTTCTGGGGCCTGTGGGGCAGGAATGGTAGCCACCACACACACACTAATAATACAGTATTATCTTAGAAAATATTTTGTAAAACATTTTGCTAAGTTCTTTTCTTTTTCTATAGTATAGAATCTATGGTGTGGTTGAGAAAATGTTCCCAGAAAAAAAAAGTCTTCTGAGAAATTTCAATGAAGTAGTTCAATAGAAAAAGTTCTCCAGGGGCTAAGTGTTACATAGTAGATAGAGTGCCTGACTAGGATGCAGAAAATCTGAGTTCAAAACCATGCTCAGCCATGGAAACTCATGGAGGGAGGGGCTATTTGGCAATGGTAAACCACTCATTGAACACCTCATAGTGCTGAAAAAACATAGTAGGGTCACCATGAGTAGGAACTGACTTGATGGCACATAGAAACAGAATGGAGAATGCCTGTACTTTTGTTTAAAACTGTAGATGCCAGGAATTATACTAGGGCATTCTGTGAGAAAGGCATGTGACCTATGGCTCCTCCCCCACGTTATTCTAGATAGCTCTAGTAGTAATTCCTGAATGCTAATTATCTCCTTGCATTGCTTCTATGTTGACATTGTGGTGTGAGGATCCAGCACAGTTAATGAACTCCAATTTGGCTAAAGAGGGCCAGCCCTTCAATAAGACAGAGTGAGGCAGTTGCCTCAGGTAATAGATACTGGATATTATAGAAGGGCAAAATTGTTACTTATGAATATATTATTTTATGGGCAGGAATAAATACTTGTGGGATGTGTTACCTCATGTGCCAGAATAACTTGGTTGTCATTGGGTACAATGTAAGGTAAAGGTTCCCCTTCACATTTAGTCCAGTCGTGTCCAACTCTAGGGCGCGGTGCTCATCCCCGTCTCCAAGCCGTAGAGCCAGCATTTGTCCGTAGACAGTTTCCGTGGTCACGTGGCCAGCGCGACTAGACACGGAACACCATTACCTTCCCACCGTGGTGGTACCTATTTATCTACTCGCATTTACATGCTTTCGAACTGCTAGGTTGGCAGGAGCTGGGACAAGCGACGGGAGCTCACTCCATTGCGTGGATTCGATCTTACGACTGCTGGTCTTCTGACCTTGCAGCACAAAGGCTGGGCACTTGTACTCAAATTCTGATTCTCCTGTTCCTTGAGAATGTTCCCCCCCCCCTCTCCAAAGGGGGATTGCCATTTCTGGTTATTTCTGGGAGCAGAGATTAATCTTTAAAATAGATTGCAGGGGGCCCTGTACTAAAACTTACATGCTCATATCCAGATGAGGTCATAGTAAATAGTCTTGCTAAGGCCACTAAGAAGAGACGCAGCAATCTCCTAAATAAAAAAGTAAGGATACCTACGAACCATGTAAACTGTAAACTGATATATGACCATGTAACAAATCAACTGACCAAATGCATAAAAAGGCACTGGCACATTCTAGAAGATCTAGAGGGGTTTGAAGAGGGAATACAGATATCCTTTAAAAGGTCTAAGAATCCAAGAGATATATTGGTTAGAAGTGAGTTCAAAGATACTACACCATCACTAATTCCCAGTGTTTTACCCGGTTTTCCCCCACCCAAGAGGACATAATCCATGTGGGCATTGTGTTTATTGCAGTAATACAAGGCACATGTCAGAGTTTATAGATCCACAGAATAAAAAGGTTTACACCCTGAAGGATTTCACTAACTGTAATACCAAGGGAGTAATCTATGCTATAAGGTGCCCATGTAATAAACTGTACATAGGAAAAACCTCTAGACCTCTTAAAGTACGAATGGGTGAACACCTTAGTAATTTAAAAAATAAATGACTAGGCGGTCCTCTAGTAGGCCATTTTACAGAAATGAACCATACAATAAAAGATCTGGTGTTCTGGGCTGTGGACAGAGTTCCTGGGAATTGTGAAAGGTCTTTACTAAAAAGGGAAATTGACTGAATCCTAAAATTGAACACCCTAGTATAGTGATGGTGAACCTTTTTTCAGCCCGAGTGCCCAAACGGCAACACAAAACCAAATTATTTATTTCGAAGTGCCAACACTGCAATTAAACCTGAATACTGAGGTTTTCGTTTAGAAAAAACAACTCATGTCATTTACACATTTTGTCTGTCTGGTTCTTTATTGATTCCTCCAACTGACAGCTCTTTTAGAAAAAAGTCAAGTGCAAAATGCTACACTGAATTAAATGCACCCTATTTATAAAGCTTATTAAGTACATTGAAATCCTGAACTTGTTTCCTCCAAAGTAAGCTACCCTCAGAAAAGCAGCTATATATAGGAGTGCAAATTTTTAAAGTGTATACCTACATTTTATACACTACATAAAGTGTATACACACATTTCACTTATTTGAAATGTAGTGTTGGAAAAGAGATTTACAGATATCATGACTTGTCAGAAAGATAAGTAAAGCAAATTAAGTGTGGACTCTCACTAGAAGCTTAAAATAACCAAGCAAACGGTATTGTACTACAGTGGCATCATGAGAAGACAAGCTCACTGGAAAAGGCAGCAATGCAGGAAAAAGTGCAATGCAGTAGGAAAAGAGGAAGACTGCACGTGAGATGGATTGACTCAATAAAGAAAGCCACAGTCTTTTGTTTGTAAGACCTTTTGTTTGGTGTTGCAGTCAAAGCAGGAGCAGAGAGACTGGGATTCAGATTTGGGGAATAAACTATGATACGTTTGCCTGCTTTGGGGATGAGAAACAGAGAAACGTGATTGCTACACACTTCAGAAATCTAGTCCCAGGTGTGTTGGTTGTCTTTTACTAGGTGTTTGCTGTTAGTGAGACTCTGCTAAATATTCCAGTTCTGCCCAGTTCAATTTAGAGTCTAAACAGAATCTTGAAATACTGTACTTGCTGTTCTCAGCAAAAATTGCAGAGCTAAATGCAGTGGAGATGAACTTTGGAAGGTTCCTTTTTTCATGGTTTTATTTATATTTATTTATATTTAATTTATATACCACCCCATTAGTCCCAAGGCACTATTCTGGGCGGCTTACAGACAATTACAAACCAGGACAAACAAACTATGGACGCTAAAATGTAACAGAAACAGCAATGACAAATCAAAACCATAAAAGCCAATGGCACCAACAAATTTTCACAATAAAGAGGACCAGATGGGAGGCGCTCAGACAGGGTTGGATTGAAAAGCCTCCCTGAAGAGTAGTGTTTTTTAAAGCTCAACCCCCATCTCTGTTGTATGCTTTTCTTAGAAAAGCTACTTTTGTTTTCACTTCACCAGTTTGTTTTGCAGAGTATCCCGTGACTGGTCACATCTATCATGGCAGAGTTTCTCAATGTTCTCAGTTTGGGGACCCTGGGAATCAAAAACAGAGTCTGGGGACTTTGCTGAAGCCTCAGATGATCGGGATCTAATCAGTATCTTAACGAAGATCACCTAAGGAACCTGATAAATGGCATAACTGAATTCAATTAAAGATAGGTGGAGGCATTCTGAATGTTATACTTAACCAATGAATGGATTAAGTACTCATACTGTTACTTCGTCCTTTAAAGATCCAGAAAGATTAATGTATAATCATTTATCAAGCCTGTCTTCCTATATAAACACCTGGGAATAAGCACCATTGACTACAAGGGACTTACGCTTGTATAAACATGGATAGCATTGCATTTTAGAAGTGTTACATCACAGGATTGCAGAGCTCCATCCCATAACATATGGTGAAGCTCCAATGATATATTTCTGATATATTTCTATAGTACTATGATTTTTCAAACCTTGACCGATTGCTGCCAAGTTAAAAGTCTTTCTTTCTTTCTTTCTTTCTTTCTTTCTTTCTTTCTTTCTTTCTTTCTTTCTTTCTTTCCCTCCCTCCCTAAACTTTCAGCAATCATTTGCATCAGTTCAGTATGTCCCTGTTTCCTCTCATTACATTTAAACAAGCTGATGAATCCACCCATCCCTCTCTCGCACCTTCCTTCCCGCCTTAATTGGAGCTTTCCCTCCTGCTTTCAGTCACCTCTGGCGGAAGCAGTAATTCACAAGCCGGATTGACTGCCCCGGGCTGTTCTACAGCAGTAAACAATAAAGCAGTCTTATCTCCGATCTCTAAAAGAACTGATTTACAAGTGCTGCAACCAAGGAAGGTAGCAGGGATAGGTGGCTTACAATCGTGCAGTTTGAGGTTCGGCTGTGGAGGGGGGGGGTGGGCATAGCTCTCCACTCACATGCCCAGGGAGAGGTCTCCGCGTGTCAGCTGTGGCACGCGTGCCATAGGTTCGCCATCACTGCCCTAGTACCTCATGGGTTAAATGAAGAAATAGACTTTCTCCCTTTATTATGACAAGACTGCTGGGCTGGTTATCTCGCCACCCTCTTCTCTACGTACAGCTGTGTACAAATGCCTCCTTTCTCAGCGCCTGCACTTTCGAACACTTTCAATTAATTTTGGAGCTGATATAGACCAAAGAATGGTGCAGAGAGTATAAAGAAGCTCAGTATGTGTTTGATAGTCTGTCTAATATACTTTATCATGCCTAATGTGCTCAGTATAAATGCATGCATTTATATAAAGTTGAGAGTCCCAAGCCAGTTGTATATATATATATCAAAAGAAAATGTGAATGATTCAATATCTAATGTGTGGTTTTGTGTTATGCTTAGCTCCTGAAGAAGGCTTCGCTGAAACGCGTTGAGCCAGAACTTTTTAACGACTCATTTAAAGAAATACAGAAGAGCTTGATTCTATTTTCTCCATCCTGAGACTTTGTCTCTCATTTATAAACTGGATTTCCACGGATGTACCAGTTCCTTTTGTTTTGTTGAGCTTTATCTTCAAGAAACTGTCGGGGAAATTCCCCTCTGCCTGGAGAAGCTCAATAAAACATACCCCCTCTTCATACATATACACTTCCTGTGCCCAGATATAAGTGTAGAATTTCAAAAGCTCATTTGCTTACAGCACTATTTCATGTTACTCATCCAATGTTGTGGTATTGCCCATCCTTTGGCAAAAGAGATGTTCACTGATGTGCTTGCCTTCTGTGCAAATGAACTGGTTCTCCTCCTCGTCCTCCTCCTCCTCTTTCCAAATGTCCCCCCTCTCTGTGCTTCACATTCAGACTGGAGTGGATAACACGGGGGCAGGGAAATACTACAGCCCTCCTCTGCTCACCCCCCCCCCCCAAATCATTCCTGGAATATGCTGTTATGTTCCCTTTCCTCCGTCCCTCTCCACTCCACTCTTGACTTGGATCCTGCCCAGCATTTCTCAGCAAGCTGGGGTGAATGGCTGCTTTCCCATTAGTACACACTGGATACGTTGTTTTTCTGAGCCTGCCTTGGAGCCAGAGCAGGAATCAAGAATTTTTTTAAAAGCAAAACCCCAGTTCTGCTTGCGCTGGACAGGCCATCTGCTTGAGCTCACTGTCCAAGCCAAATTTTGCTGAACAGTTTTTGAAAGTCACTAAGCAGAGAGATTTGCAAGGCTCACTATTTTCACACATAAATACCACCTAGATGGGAAGAGGAAGAGGAGGAGGAAGCCAAGAGTACCCAGAACTCCCATATGGTTATTAAGCGTGCACATTAACACACACTTGATATATTATGTATACATATATACATATGCATACAGTACATGGACTCTGTCTGGGGAACATCCAATATATACAACACACTTCACAAGAAAGAGCAGAGTACAAACGCTTTCCATATTATATATAAGCAAAATCTGGCAGACAGAGGCACTCATATAGGATAAATATGTCAGCATCTGAGCTTGATGGACCCAATCCAAGGATAGTCATAAAGCCAACAGGGCTGCATACATCATTTTCCTATGCAGAAATAGCAAGGCAGAGACACGGCTCAGTAGCTTTTGTACTTCTTTGTTTAAAATCAAGTATCGCTATATAAAGGGCTATGGTGGAGATTAGAGTATCTGCGTAGATGTTGGTTATTTTTAACAAATGCAGAGCATCCCCTGTGAATTCAGAACTGTAGAAAAACATCTACCCTTCTTATCTGTTGTTGTTATTATGTACCATCAAGTTGTTTCCAAATTATGGTGACCTGAATAAGAATTTTGAGATATGTGAGTTGTTCAAGGAGCAGTCTGCCACTTCCTATTCAGTTTCCAAGGCTGAGCAGGGATTTGGACCTAGTTTTCCTGAATCCTGATCCAACTCCTTATCCACTACAACAACCTAACTCTCTTCCCCTACTTATGTAAGACAGTATAACTGCCTGTGCTGTGGACAGGAATGGATGAGCAATTCTGTTTTCATTTGAACAGAAGTTTATCATCTACCCATTATACAACCCTATCTTTGTGGTTTCCTATATTTTCGCAGCATGATTTGCAAATTAAAAGCAAGAGAATATTCAGCCAAGAGAAGGATCTATTATGTCATGATTCCTCAACACAAGCCAGAGGGTCTCAGATATCTGTATTAGGATCAGGGCAGGTCCAAAGGGGATTTGACAAATTAACAGGTAATATTAATATTAATATTAACAACAACAACATTTAACAAGCCTCCATCAACGTATAGCAGTGCAATTTACTCACTTCAAAATTCTACAACTGAAGATTGGTTGACAACAGGCCGCACAATTCTAATAATACAATATCATCAAACGGGCAATGAACCCAGTAATTATCAACCAATTACATGCCTTCCAACAATGTTTCCATCTAAATCCAAGAAAGCTGTCTCGGTTCTAAATCAGTGTGTGGTGTCAGTAATGGACTGGATGAGGGGAAATAAACTGAAACTTAATCCAGAGAAGTTAGAGGTGCTCCTGGTCACTCCACAACCACATCAAGGAATAGGGTTGCAGCCTGTGGTGGATGGGGTTACACTCCCTCTGAAAGGGAGCTTGGGGATGCTCCTGGATTAATCTCTGAGCCTGGATGACCAGGTTTCAGCGGTGGCCAGGAGTGCTTTTGCACAGTTAAAACTAGTGCACCAGCTGTGCCCGTCTCTTGAGAGGTCTGATCTGGTCACAGTGACACATGCCCTAGTTACATCTCAGTTGGATTCCTCTAATGCACTCTACGCCAGGCTGCCTTTGGAAAGTGTTTGGAAACTCCAAAAGGTCCAAATTTCCACAGCCAGATTGTTATCTGGGGCTGGTTACACAGAACATGTAAAACCCCTGTTACAACAGCTCCACTGGCTGCTGATCTGTTTCCGGGCACAATTCAAAGTGCTGGTTTGAACCTACAAAGACCTAAACGGCTTGGGTCCAAGCTAACTAAAAGACCACATGAGCCTGCCTACAAATTAAGATAATCAGGGGAGGCCTTTCTCTCCGTCCCACCACTCTCACAGGTGCGTTTGGTGGGGAGAGGGCCTTCTCTGTCACTGCTCCCAAACTCTGGAACTCCCTCCCACGGGAAGGTGGCTGGTCCCATCTTTGCTGTCCTTCCACAGGCAGGCAAATACCTTTCTCTTCAGGTAGGCTTTTCCTTAATGACTGGTGGTCTGAGAGGGCTTTTAAATGGACTGTTGTCCTCTGTTGTTTTAAATGTGTTTTAATATTGATCTTAATTACCATTTTAATATAGTACTTGTTTAATTCTTTTTAAATATTTGTATACTTACTGTTGTAGCTTTTAAATACTGTCTTAGTGATGCAAGCTGCCTTGGGTTCTTTTGGGGAGAAAGGCAGCATAGAAATATTATCAATCAATCAATCAATCAATCAATCAATCAATCAACCAACCAACCAACCAACCAACCAACCAACCAACCAACCAACCAACCAACCAACCAATCAATCAATCATTCATTCATTCATTCATTCATCATACATACATACATACATACATACATACATACATACATACATACATACATACATACATACAGCTGCTTATTGATAAAATGATACTAAAGAATGCAAAAAGACAAAAAAAAATCTTAACATTGCATTTGATACATTGCCATACAGCTGGATTTACACCTGGCTAAATAAAATTTGGATTTGTAAAAATATACAAAAGCTCCTCTAGAAAAACATGGAAAAATGGAAAACTGTCTTAATGGCCCATGGTGAAGAGATTGGGGGAGTTAGCATCAAAAGAGGAATATTTCAAGGAGATTCTTTGTCACCACTGCTTTTTAACATCTCACCAACCTCCATGTCGATAATTTTAAATAAAACTGGATTGGGCCACCATATTTCAGAACAAGCATGAGAAATCAATCATCTGTTATACGTGGATGACCTAAAACTATATGCAAAAAAATCCATGGAGATAGAATCACTGCTAAACACAGTATGCATATTTAGTGAAGAAGGAGAAGACCTTCCTGGTGAAACTACAAAACCGCTTTCAGTTACTTAAAGAAGAGTCGGTCAGACTTCATGCAGAGGAAACCCCACAGGAGGACATGAGTAGGACTGAAGCACAGCAGAATACAGTCACTGAACCTACGCCCTACAAAAAAAAGAAGAGGAAAGTAGTTGTAGTAGGGGACTGAAATATGCCGGGAAGATCCATGGACTCACCAAGTATGCTGCCTCCCTGGAGGACAGATAAGGGTTGTGACGGAAAGATTGCCATCACTCATAAAACCTACAGATACATATCCCTTTCTTCTTGTCCATGTGGGAACAAACGACACAGCCAAGAGGAGCTACCAAGAAATCACGTCTGACTTTGAAGCTCTGGGAAGGAAACTCATCCATCCTACTGGTGCTTGGAAGAGGAATCGAAAGAGAAAGGAAGATCCTCTGGGTAAATGACTGGCTACAAAGGTGGTGTTGATGAGAGGGATTTGGTTTTTGGGACCACGGGCTAAGCTTCCTGGAAGAAGGACTAGTAGCAAGAGATGGCTTGCATCTAAGAAGGACTGGGAAGAATGTGTTTGGCCACAGCATGAAGAACTTCATCAGGAGGGCTTTAAACTGAATTGGAAGGGGGAGGGAGATGCAAGCACAGAGTTAAGGGTAGATGAAGCCTTACACACAATAAGAGGAATGGACCAAACTGATCAAATGGGCAACAATAATAACATGAACAATTATAATCACAATAATAATCATAACAATAATTTTAATAATATTCATAAAAATGTACAAAGACAAACAGGCCACAAATCACACAACCTCCGGTATCTGTATACGAATGCTAGGAGTATGGGAAACAAATAAGAAGAAATGGAAATTTTAATTCAGGAGGGTAAGTATGACTTGATAGGAATATCTGAAACTTGGTGGGATGACCATGACTGGAATACAGCAATCGAGGGATATAAACTGATAAAAAAGAACAGAGAAAATAAAAAGGGAGGTGGAGTGGCAGTACATGTCAAAAATACGCATTCCTGCACAGAAATACAGGAGGAGGAGATTGGCTGTCTCAATCTAGTTGGGGCAAAAAACCAAAAGGAACTTCGTAGTTGGAGTCTACTACTGACTGCCCAATCAAAGAGAGGAAGCGGATGAAACTTTTGAAAAACAAATTGCAGGGTTTTCAAAGAGACACGACGTAGTAGTGATGGGAGATTTCAATTATCCAGATATATGTTGGGAGGCAAATTCCACCAAGTATGGCCCTTCCAAGAAATTCCTGGCTTGTATGGCTGATAATTTTCTCCCACAAAAAGTGGAGAAAGAAACTAGAGGATTTGCTATCCTTGACTTGATTCTGACCAACAGAGATGACTTGGTGGAGGAGTGGCAGTAAGGGGAACTCTAGGCAAGAGTGACCATGTCCTTCTAGAATTCTTGATTTCAAAGGAAACGAAAGCAGAGTGTAGCTGCACACTTCTGCTGGATTTTAAAAAAGCCAATTTTAATAATCTCAGAACAAGGATAAGTAATGTCCCATGGCAGGAGATCCTAACAAGAAAAGGAGTCCAAGAAGGGTGGAGGCTTCTAAAAAAAGAAATTCTAAAGGCACAACTACAAACAATTCCAGCAAGAAAAAAAGGGGGGAGGCGGCAAAAAAGGCCAGGGCGGCTTCACAAAAAGCTCAGGGAGGACCTAAAAACCAAAAAAGACATGTACAGGAAATGGAAAGAAGGACAGGCCACCAAGGAAGAGTACAGACAAGTAGAAAGGAAATGCAGGGATGGCATTAGGAGGGCAAAAGCTGAGAATCAGTTGAGGTTAGCTAGAGACACTAAAAGAAATTAAAAAGCATTCTTCAGGTATGTGAGTAGCAAAAGACAAACAAAAGGCATAGTGGCTCCACAAATGAGATGGAAAAATGATAACAGAGGACAAAGAAATGGCAGAGGTGCTCAATTCCTATTTTAGTTCAGTTTTTCCCCATAAAACAGACTATGAACTTCCAAACAAATTGGAAGTGCAAGGGGGAGGCAGCTGGATTGTAGCTGGAGATTGATAAACAAATAGTCAAGGAATACCTTACCACCTTGAACGAGGTCAAATCTCCAGGGCCGGATGAACTGCATCCGAGAGTACTGAAGGAACTGGCTGAAGAACTCTCAGAACCGCTATCCATTATTTTCTTGAAATCTCGGGAAACTAATGTTGTCCCTATCTTCAAAAAGGGCAAAAAAGAGGAACCTGGGCACTACAGGCCAGTCAACCTGACATCAATCCCAGGCAAAATTCTGGAACAGATCGTAAAGTGGTCATTGTGCAAGTACCTAGAAAACAATGTAGTAATAATGAGAAGCCAACACAGATTTGTCAAGAACAAATCCTGCCAAACTAATTTGATCTTGTTTTTTAAACCAGGTAACTTCCCTGATAGACAGAGGGAATGCTGTAGACATAGTATATCTTGACTTCAGCAAAGCTTTTGACAAAGTGCCCCATGATATCCTGATTAGCAAGCTAACTAGGTGTGGGATGGATAGATTAAGTGTCAGATGGATACACAATTGGCTACAGAATCATACTCAGAGGGTGATGATTAATGTGTCCTTCTCTAACTGGGAGGAGGTAACAAGTGGGGTACCCAAAGGCTCAGTCCTGGGCCCAGTGCTCTTTAATATTTTTATTAATGGCTTGGATGAGGGAGTGCAGGGAATGCTTGTCAAATTTGCAGATGATACCAAATTGGGCAGAATAGCTAATAACCTAGAAGACAGAAACAAAATTCAAAATGACCTTGATAGGATGGAGCACTGGGCCGAAAGCAACAGAATGAAATTCAACAGGGATAAGTGCAAAGTTCTGCACCGCAGAAAAAGAAACCAATTGCACAGTTGCAAGATGGGGGATACATGTCTCAGCAAAACTATGAGCGAGAAGGACCTTGGAATTGTCATAGATCACAAGCTGAATATGAGCCAACAGAGTGATGTGGCTACAAAAAAGGATAATGCTATTTTAGGCTGCATTAATAGAAGTATAGTTTCCAAATCCCGTGAGGTGCTAGTCCCCCTCTATTCAGCACTGGTTAGACCTCACCTTGAATACTGTGTCCAGTTCTGGACACCACACTTCAAGAAGGATGCTGACAAATTGGAACAAGTTCAGAGGAGGGCAACAAGGATGATCAGGGGGCTGGAAACCAAGCCTTATGAGGAAAGGCTGAAAGAATTGGAAATGTTTAGCCTTGAGAAAAGAAGACTAAGGGGTGATATGATAGCACTTTTGAAATATTTGAAAGGCTGTCATACAGAGGAGGGGCAAGATCTGTTCTTGATCATCCTAGAGTGCAGGACACGCAACAATAGGCTCAAGTTAAAGGAAGCCAGATTTCGGTTGAATATCAGGAAAAACTTCCTAACTGTTAGAGCAGTACGACAGTGGAACCAGTTACCTCGGGAGTTGTTGAGTGCTCCAACACTGGAGGCATTCAAGAAAAACTTGGATAATCACCTGGCAGATATGTTTTGATTGTATTCCTGCGTTGAGCAGGGAGTTGGACTTGATGGCCTTGTAGGCCCCTTCCAACTTCACTTTTCTATGATTCTATGAAATGAAATTTGAAATTGACAAATGTGCAGCTCTGTCTATACACCAAGGCAAGAGCCAAAACCTAAATGGAATAGAGTTTTAAAATGGCAATATTATAAAATCACTCTCAAGTAATGAAAATTATAAATATCTAGGAATACTAGAAGCAGATAGCATCCTGCACACAAAAGTTAAAGAACTGACAGAAAGGGAATATATCAAAAGACTGTGGAAAATCTTAAAATCAAAATTCAGTGGTGGAAATATAAGCAAAGCCATAAACACATGGGCTGTTCCAGTAATTAGATACACAGCTGGAATAATAGACTGGGCTCAAAGTGAATTAGAAGAACTGGGTCAAAAAAACATGGAAACTAATGAACATGCATCATGCACTACAGTACATCCAAAAAGTAATGTGGACGTATTAAATTTACCACGAAAAATCGGATGCCGTGGATTACTGCAAATAAAGCAGGTAGTAGAGGATGAAAAAAAAAGCCTAAATGTTTATTTCAGTACAAGTAAAGAAAAATTACTTAGGGTAGTAAAAATGGAGAATATTTTGAAAAATACAGAAAGAAAGGCTCAATATAAGAAACAACCATTTGAAAATAAACAGTTGGAAAAATAAACCACTACATGGACAACACCTAAGAAATACTGATGGAAAGCATAATCATACTTCAACATGGGCATGGCTAAAACCGGAGACCCTTAAGAAAGAAACCAAAGGCTTGATTTTTGCTGCACAAGAACAAGCACTCCAAACCAATGTAATGAAAGCTAAGATTGAAGGAATTAGTGCTAACAGCAAATGTCAACTCTGCCAAGATGAAACTGTGTCACACCTCATCTGTGAATGTCGAAAGACTGCACAGATTACAAAATTAGACATGATAGAGTGGCAAAATTAGTTCACTGATCATTATGCAAAACATATAACTTGCCAGCCTCCAAAAACCCATGGGAACACGTAGAGTAGACACGTTCTAGATGGGCGGTATATAAATCTAATAAATAAATAAAACATCAGGCAGAGAAGGTGTCAGAAAATGAGGAAGACAAGATATTGTGTGATTTCCGGATCCGAACGGATAGAGACCTTGAACATAATACACCAGACATATTAGTAATACTGTAGAACATTCTATAGAACACAGAATGAACATAGAATAGAACATAGTAATAGAACATTCCAGGGGATGCCAGATTTGAAAATAAAGAATTAGAAAAACTAACAAAATAGAGACCTGACAATTGAAACATCTCGCTTATGAATGAAACACACTTCAGTGGTCCCTGTAATCATTGGGGCTTTGGGAACAATATCAAGAAATTTCACACAGTATTATAAGCAGTTGCTGATCTCGGAAATAATACCATCAAAGCTACAAAAAATGGCAATATTAGGAACAGCATACATACTGTGCTGATATTTAACAGATTGTTGTTGTTTAGTCGTTAAGTCGTGTCCGACTCTTCGTGACCCCATGGACCAGAGCACGCCAGGCCCTCCTGTCTTCCACTGCCTCCCGGAGTTGGGTCAAATTCATGTTGGTAGCTTCAATGACACTGTCCATCCATCTCGTCCTTAGGTTTTTGGTTAAAACTTGTATCTGTTATATAATACCAGTCAATGTTTTTTATAATTTTGATTGACAGTGTCTGGTATTTTTTGAGTAATGATGATGATGATGATGAATTGGGTGGTAGTTGTGGTGTTTTGCTGGCACCCTCCCACTTGATTCCTGTAATAAAATAATCAAATGGTGCTATAACCAATTCATGTGTGGTAATCTGCAAAAAAAAACCCTAAAATCAAATCATTCAAATTAGGCAATAAGGTTTCCAATGGCTGTTAGAAACAATTATTGTATGATATATCCTGCATGAATAGCAGTATGCGCAGTACCAGTTGCCACGAAACAGGAAGAATATTTTACCCTCATATGTCTTGTTTCTGAGTTTTCCATGGGAATCTGGTTGTCCACTGTGGGAACAGAATCCTGAACAAGACAGAACTTTTGTCTGATCCAATAACCCAGATAAACTATTGGATTTAACTCAGTGGATAAATCCATAGGAAGGAGCGGTGCCTGTAAAGTTTTGGTTCAGAAACAGAGAGAACTGGAGATAGAAGGAGCTTCTCCTTCCTTGAGAGCAGGAATTAAGCCTGTATCACCTTGATTTAGGTAACAGAATGTCAATAGACATTTGCAGAAGAGGCAATGAAAGGCAATGAAAGGGCAAATTATTTATAGAGAGAGATTTTGCATTTATATCCAAACTTTGTATTTTATTTCAGTGCTAGAAGATTTTTATTTTTCGAGCTATTTTTGTGTTGGTGCCTTGAGCCACTGGAATGAAGAAAACTCTAGAGTTTTCAACTAACTTTTTGGATTAAAGTGACTTTGTAGGAATTTTCTACAAGCAGTGTTCACTCTGCACCTTGCTGCTGTATATGCCAGGGGCATATATTTATGTAGTAACCAACTTGGGCTATGCTTATGTTATTGCTATTGCTGCTGTGTTGCCTAATGTAAATTTTAAAGTTTAAATTTAGATTTAGATTTAAGTGTCTAATCCTTGCAAAGTTAATTGTGCTTGCAATATTTATTTAAAGGACAGCCCCACAGAACTCTTTCTTTCTGCTAAATTGCCAGGGAAATTCTGGGAATTGATGTTTGATGCACCTCTAGAACCAAAAGAGTAACACATGAGTACAGCTTCTCTTAAATTCTTAAGTTCAGCAGTTGTATGATATAACTCAAATTGGTATCTGAAGCATGCTGAAATTTAGCAGTCCCTCCACACCTTTTCAGAAGAATTCTTTAGAGTAGATATGAGTAAGCTCTAGTAAAGGTAAAGGTTCCCCTTGACATTTAGTCCAGTCGTGTCTGATTCTAGAGCACGGTGCTCATCCCCATTCCCAAGCCGTAGAGCCAGCGTTTGTCCGAAGACAGTTTCTGTGGTCACGTGGCCAGCGCGACTAGACACGGAACACCGTTACCTTCCCACCGAGGTGGTACCTATTTATCTACTTGCATTTTTACATGCTTTCGAACTGCTAGGTTGGCAGGAGCTGGGACAAGCGACGGGAGCTCACTCCGTCGCGTGGATTCGATCTTATGACTGCTGGTCTTCTGACCTTGCAGCACAGAGGCTTCTGCGGTTTAACCCGCAGCGCCACCACGTCCCTCTAGGAGCCAATTTTTCATTACAAGACCTGCAATGGGCTCCCCCTCACCACAAAAATCTGAACTGATGAGAATTTAATGTCATCATATTCCATTTGCCTGATAAGTAACCTATTGAAGCCTGCAATTTTTCAGTCAAAGACTGCATGGCAAAATTTTGACAAATGTGCAGTCTGACAGACAGCTGTGTTCTGATCTGCACATTCATCTGGGAAGGAGAATTAGATCAGTTCGTTTTAAAATGTTAACTAACAAAATACTCTCCTATCCCTATTGAAAGCCAAAGGAACCCCCTCCCCACTTCATTAAGAGTTGCTGAATTTGTCTGTCCCCTCCCATTCATTGGAAATAAAGAAATGGGGAGGGAAGAAACATGGACAAAAAGTTTGCATAGTTCAAGTGACATAGAAATATGTTTTCCCTAAAATAACATTGTGTGCTTGAACTTGGAAAGGTTCAGCTATCGATGCTAATTTGCACATTTTTCTGTAAACTGCAGTGAAAATAGGACAGAGGATGGGACTCTTAGGGTAACTTTTTAAAAAGTAGTTTTAGAAGAGGTAGCTGTGTTAACTATTATATTTTATTAGTTATTTTATAACTATTATATTTTATTATATTTTAATGTCAGCTTTTGTGGACATATGGAAAAAATGGGGGAAAGTACTCAGTTTAGAGAAAGTGTAAGAGATTTTTTAAAGAAAAAAAAATTAATCAGGAGGACTTTCTATGGTGTTTAGAGCTTATCCTGAGCAAAAAAGCTTGTGCGCGCACACCCTCCACAAGGGTGCAGAATTAACTGCCACTTAGCTTCAGGGGTATTTTTGTTTGTAGTAGGTGAATCTCAAGTAATGGCAAGAAGATAAAAGAAAGCAGGGGGAGTAGCTTGCCATGGAAAATTATAGTTGCTTCTTTGAAATGATCCATTTGTTGCTGTGTGTTCCCTTTTGGCTTCTGGATCTGAACTTATGAAAGAAGCAGGGATTTGTCCAAATATATTTTTAAATACATGCCTTGCCTTCATAATTAAATTAACTAGGAAGACATTAAAAAAAAACACAACCAGCAATCAAACATTCCTTAGGCTGGGGCCAAAAGACCTGCTGACCTCGAAGGAGAGGTCAGCTCACAGAGTAAGTTCAGTTCCTGAAAACTACCAGGCAGAGAGAGAAAGAGAGAGAGAATATGAGACATGCCAAAGGAATGTTAATGCAACCACAGACATCTCAGAGCTGAAGCTTCTATCACTTTGTAATGCTTATTAATCTGCAAAGGTGTCATTTCTGAGACAACCAGAGACCTTGTCCAAGCGAAGGCCTCTTCCTCACAGCCCTGTTGACTTCACAGTCTTAAAAAAAAAAAATCTAAGGCAGCAATTAGTAATCAAGCTTTCAGGAGAAAGGGGGGAGGGTGCTGTGGGGAGGGAAACCCTGCCACAGCTTTCTTCTCCAGGCCAAAGTGCCTTCGGTTCAGGCTCCACTTAAAGGCAGCTGGCTGGTTTCCAGCACTTCAGGGCCCTGACTGGCACAGAGCTAGTTACTTACCAGTCTTGCCCTTGCAACCCTGCTTTTGTGCTTCTTGTTGTTAAGCCAAATGTGCTCAGAGATTCAGGAGGCCAGTTGTCAGCTTTGCTAAACAGTGTTTATAGTCCCTGGGCTGGTTAGGATGGCCCTTTATCATCCAAAGAGAAGAAATGCATCACCTCCAAAAACAGCAAAGAAAGACACAGAATTTCATAACATTTCCATCTGCTAATTTATATGTACCAATGCAAATTGAGGGATATTTGATGTAATTTGAAGAGATACATGATATGTATCACATAGAAGGGAAGCCTGACCCGACGTTTTTTGCTTTGAGAGTAAAAATGTCAAGGAAAGGAGAATAGAGATGTCGAAAATTATTCATGGTGTGGAAAAGTGAATGTGATTCCCCACCCCCCAATAACAGATTTCAAGGGTCATTGAATGAAGCGTAGTAGAAGATTAAGGACAGATAAAAGAAAGTACTTCATTCACTGCATGAAATTCACTGCTGCAAGATATAGCGAAGGCCACCAACTTGAATAGTTTTAAAACTCAGACTATACAAATTCATGAAGGATAAAGTTATCAATGGCTACTAATCATTATCTATCACCTTCCATGTATTTATTTCGCCTCTCATTTAAATATAGATAGGATTTTTATTTGGTCCAAACTGTAGTGCAAATATACCAGATTGACTAATGACTGTATCCAGTGTGGTGTAAGGATAGAATATTATTTATTTACTTGTTACATTTATATACCATTTATGGAGGGTTAAAGCAGCGATGAAAGGGCTGCACGATTGCAGTCCTTTGATTGTGCAGCCCTTTCATGGCTGCTTTACCCCTCCATTTCCTAAGCCCTCAATGAAAGGGTAAAGCAGCGATAAAATTTTCTTATTTGAGGATGGAAAAGTGGTGGGCGTCGTATACATTGGGCCGTCTTATACACGGAAAAATATGGTACTACATCTACAGTATTCCCTCTGGATTTTTACTTTGATTCTGAACCCATTTACCTAGATACCCCTTTGTGACAATTTCCACAATGAAGTGGCCCGGACGCAGTTTCAACCCCTCTTCCAGCGCTTACCTACAGCTTGCTTCACTCCTGTGACATTAAAAGGACCACCCCCCAGTTTCAGGTTTGCTCCTGAATCTCAGTGGAAAGGGCTGCTGCTGCCCTGGCAACCCTACTGAGAATGTAGGGAAGAAGAGGTAACTGGTATCACTTAAAATATTATACATACCATTTGATTTTTGTGCGTATCAGATGTGACACTATTCATACAGTTAACAATTGTGCAAATAGCTTTTCAAAACTTAATCACACTGATCTGGATCAGCATCCTTAGCATGGAAAGGATTAAAGAGGTTTTAATCACTGAAGCAAATTGGATTTTTTTTCTTTGCCGCAGTGCAGGCAAAAGGGCAGGCAAAGGGGCAAGCAAAGGGTCTATAGCCTTGACCAGGACCCGGGGAGGGGGGGCAATAGATTAACGCTCTAATGTCTCAGACATCAGAGTCCAAAGTGGATTGTGTACCCCCACCTTTTATTTATTTTATAAATACTCTTAATATAATCTCTAAATGCACAGAATACATTTTCTCTTGTTTAGCCTCTACTGAGCAACTGGGTAATATTCTGCCTGTTTTTTCTTGTAAGTCCACACATAAAGGGAGTGACAAACTTTTATTTTCAAATAAATGCTGAATGTTTTTTAATGAGCCTGGAATATCTCTCCATGTCATCTGGTCTAATTCAATCTTGATTCTTACCCTTTATCAGTAACCTAATGGTAAACTAGTTCCAGATCTTTGGGTAGCCACATTTCAGGATAAAGTTTTTAAAACAAAATTGGCTCAGAAGCAGTTTTACAGTGCACCTTTTGTGTGACGACATGATTTGCAATACATTGTTTTAACATTCTTGTTCTTATGACACTGTTTTCCCTTACACAGAAATCTATTAGGTTGAAATGAACTCTTCCAAGGGAATGTTGTGAAAATGCACCAGCTTCCCATGTCAGCATGAGATACCAGTGCTGCCCGGGCCCAATTCAAAGTGCTTGTTTTGACATATAAAGCCCTAAACAGCTTGGGCCCTGGATACCTGAAGGACCGCCTCCTTCCATATGAACCTACCCGGCAGTTAAGATCTAGCCAGGGGGCCCTTTTGAAAGAGCCGTCCCTCAAGGAGGTAAGAGGGATGGCTTGTAGACAAAGGGCCTTTTCGGCAGCTGCCCCCAGACTATGGAATGCCCTCCCGACTGAGATTCGTCTGGCGCCGACGCTGATGACATTTCGGCGCCAGGTCAAAACCTTCCTGTTCCAGAAGGCTTTTAACTGAAACAATATCAACTGTGGGTCCTGATGGCAATTTTTAGAGTATCTATTTTAATTGCATTTTAATTGTTTTGTCTTTTTATTGTATTTTAACTGTTGTAAGCCGCCCAGAGACCTTTGGGTAGTGTGGGCGGCATATAAGTTAAATAAATAAATAAATAAATAAATAAATAAATAAATAAATAAATAAGAACAAAGTGCCAAATGGAAGCTGCCATTCTGTGCTCTGATTAGAGGCAGTGTGTTGTGAAAGATGCACACGCACATATACACATTACACACACTGCTGTATGAAATCTTTTCATTTTTCTTATTCCTCTTTATGCTAAGATGATATTTTCTGTATTCTAGACAACATGAATACCTTGATTATCATTTATTATCATTTTATTATATGCTTGTCAGAGAAAGCTCCTTGGTGACCAACTGGGTTGTCCAGAACTGAGCAGAAGATATGTTCAGTTTTGCCATGGTCCCCTCTTTCATGCAGACAATTGACAAGTGTGTCAATAATTACATTATAAGTTTGAATTTGAAACTTACTGCTTCCTTCTAGAACAACATCTTCAGTCCTGGCCTCATCAAAACAAGTTTTGTGCTTTCTATTACAGCTTTCATACCCACAATCAAGCAGTATGCTATTTTTTCCATGTCTTGAAAGTAATTTCTGAAAATTTCAATGTATTTCACAAGTAACTCGAGCATGTTAGTTGCAGTGCCCAAGTGTACCTTACTTGATTGCAAATAGACACTTTGAAAAAAAACCACCTTATTTAAAATCTTGCTCCATATGATGCACATGAAGATATTTTCCAGTTTCTTCATTTTTTTAGAAAGCAATATCACTGGACACTGTATGTCATAATTTTCATCTGGATCATTTCCCATATTTTAGAGCCATTCAATAATGTTGCAGTACAGTTGCAAAGCTTCAACAGCATTAGCATCACTAGACCAGTGAGTGTCTCCTAGCTGCTTCAAAAAAAGTACCTGTTCTTTTTCATTTGGTTTCAGATGCTCTAGAAGCAAAGACCAATGACAGGTTGAAGAAGAGGGGAAAAAACAAATAGCATTTCAACCATAGGGAAAAAAACTGAGGCACATGGACAAATACTAACAGCTCGTTGTCTAACCAGATTCAAAGAATGAGCAGTACATGATATATATTCCACTAGTGGATTGAATTTCTGAATGCGTGTCTGCACTCCTTTATATTTTCCAGACATACGTATTACTAGCATTGTCATATGCCTGACCATGACAGTCTTTAATATCTATATTGTGGTCTTGAAGGGTCTTGAAAACTGTATCAGCTAACAACTGTCCTGTATGCGAAAATATAGGGACCAATTGCAGAAATCTTTCCACTGGTTCATCACTGGATCTATCAACATAACACAATATAAAGGTTTACTGGTAAATGCATGAAATTGTACATCATGCCAGTGCCCTTTGTGCCTTTGAGGAAATGCTTTGAAGAAATGTTATGATCTTTTGCAGTTAAAATAGAAAGAAAGAAAGAAAGAAAGAAAGAAAGAAAGAAAGAAAAAGAAAGAAAAGGAAACATAGAACAAGATCTTAATTTCCCTTGCATGTTTGTGTAAAACTTAGCTTTGCTTACCTACTGCCTACATTAAAAACAAACAAAAGTATTATTTGTTTGATAGCAAATAACTGCTTGATATTTCTGCACCCAGTGAGAGCATGCAAATGAATAATGCTGAGTGGCTGAGAGATAGCACGTGACATTTCTTGCTACTGTGCAGACAGTCAGAAGCCACGGGAAGAGAGCCAGAGTCAGTGTCAGTGTTCGGATGGATTTCGTGATTGCGTTTCTTCTTCAATTTCTGCTAATAAAACTGGCTATTGTTGTGTAAAGTGATTTTTTAATATTATTGCAGTGAATTTCATAACAATACATTTTGGCTGAGCCACAGAATGGCTGAATTTGAAACATAAAAGAACTGATGATGTTGATGAGGGTGCATCCTGTTCAAAGCAAAATGAAGCTTCTTCCAGTCATCTTAAAAAGTGTCACCATTATAGCAAGGAGTATCTGTTGATGAGACCCTTCATGAGAAACTTCAAATAAATATTTAATAAATATTTGATAAATAAATATTCAGGGTTTTAAATCTTGGTCCGCAGCAACAAAAGATATTTAAAGGGAGTCCATGATAAAGAAGAACTGCTGGCCTAGAGCAATGTTAGGGTGTGATTACACAGGGAAATAGAAAGCAATTTGGACCATTTGTCCAAGTGCAATCTATTTCCTGGTGATCATACAACACATGGGGAAATGCACTCCACCCTGACTCTATCCATTACCAAGCTGAATCTTTTTTGTTAGCTGTAGGGCTTCTACTTTTGGGGGACATGCTAAAGTGATTCCCCAGCACACAGAAGGGAGATCACTGGGAAAGCAATCATTTCTGGTGTGCTCAGGTGCATGCCTTTGCAACTGACTGTAGCCTTATTTGGCTTTTCCAGAAAACATGACTATCCTGGTGTGGCTAAGTGAAGCAATATTATAGGCATTTCCAGGATATGTGGCTAGCTGCCACCACACTTCTAGCATTTCAGGATGTGCCTAGAAGAGCAAATTTGGAGAGTATCTGGAAAGGTCCAGCCTTCATTGTGACATTGCTTAAAAAACTGAAACCAGAAGAAAACCTTCCCTGACTACCTCCATAATAAAGTAAAAGGCATCTGACTGAGGAAGCAATGGATATTAAGTTAAATGTTACTTCTTTGAGCCAAGACTCCAATGATTCCAGAAATTCACTTCTTAAAAAAATTCCAACATCATTGCCCCCCATTAAGACCAAAATTAATGTTTTGCAACTAACAATCGTTCCCTTAATATGCTGCTTGCAATCTCTGTTCAACATCTTTCTGGTGTCTGACAAACACCCCTTTTATTCTCACAAGCTTTTAAAACTACATATTTGTGTTGCCATGGAAGGTTTCAAGTTGGTTTTTACCTCTGCATTTAAATTTGTTTTGTTTTGTTTTGTTTGATGTCTGTTTTGATGTCAGTCTCTGCTTTAAAAGAAACAAAAAAGTTATTTTATCGCTGTGCTGCCTTTTGGTTATATGTCTATAGATTTTGTGATTTTGTTTTATTTTATTTTGTCCTGCACCCTCAGAACAACATCTTATAGAACAACTAACAAATTGAATGAATGGATGAAGGAAGGAAGGAAGGAATGAAACAAATATTAAATCAGCAAATTAGACATTAAACTCACTCAACAGAAAAGAGAGGAAATGTCTTTGTTTCCTCTTCATTAGCTTCAATGTAAGAGAGTCAACTATAGAGACCCTCAGTTGTCTGGTTCATATAGTAGCCACACACACACACACAGAGCTGTGAGAAGGAGGCTGTACCATCCACATGACAGCCAGCCTCAAAAACTACACCCAGCTGGACTCAGAAGGTGTGGATCCCCAATGTGTGAGGAAATATTTCACCACATTGTATCCTGCTGCATCCCTGTCAAGCAGCTATACAATAAACCTTCTGTTGAATCAGTGGCTTTTTGTCTTCATCAGGCTCGCAGAACATAAGCTCATTGGAGTTCTGGCTGGTCCAAATCCTGCAAATTGGCACAGTGACAAAAGCAGTTTCATTTTCATTTCAAGCTGCAATACGTATTAAAAATGATGCATTTAATGCAATGCCCAAACAACGTACTGCCCAAATGTTCCATTTAGTGTCATATGTATTGTGATTAAGGTTGGCAGATCTGAATGCCAGCTGAGGTTTCAAGCAATTGATACACTCCTCTGGGCTTCTAGACAGATAGATATATTGCAGAATGAGCAGTGCTAGAAAAGAAGAGATTGTTTTTTGTTTGTTTGTTTTGTTTATTTGTTTTTTGTTTGTGATATGGCTTTAAAGCCTGGGCACCCATCACCACCTATTCTTAGCTGGCACCAAGACTCACTGGCTCAGCATGAATATGTACGTGTGTGCCATCTTGGCCTCATTGCGCCATTTGGATTCAGGCGGGAGAGTTGTGCCAGGCCTGTGAGTTGTGAGTTTCCTTGTTGCATAAGCCCTGGCAGCAGCAGCAGCAGCAGAAGAGTATAGAAAAGCTCCTGATGTGTCATATGTGTGATAGGTAAGGAATATGTCCAAGGTTTCCACTAAGCTGGATGTGTGCGTGCGTGCGTGTGCATGACTCCACTTCCCTCTGCACAGCTGTCTTCTTCCTCCACTCAATGATCGCGTTAGGTTCCGGTTGTGACGGAATCCAGCTCGCGGGGGGGGGGGGCAGAGTTGTGCATGCACACAGGGGTGGAGTTGCACACAAGAGAGGTGGAGCCCCGCCCAGTGAGGCTGAAAATTAGAGGGTATGTTGGATATGTCACAGCAAACATTGCAGCTGCTGGGCACATTTCCCTGCTAGCCCAGCCACCCAAAATTGTCTTTCCCCACTCCCAGCTCTGTTTCATAATTTAGTTTTCTGGGTTTACCCAGATTCTGGGTCCATTCACCAGGATTCCCTTTTTGCACCTTTCCATAATCAGGTGGACCAGAAGCAGGTCTGGCTCTCTCCCAGTCCTTGTCTGTCTCATTCCTTTGGCATCATAAGGGCTCATTTCCTAGTTTCAGGTTTGACCCTGAGACCTTGGGAAGTTAGATGCTGCTGACTGGGAACATGAGCTTTGGCCATGAGATTCATCAGTACTGTTTCATGAAAAATCCTCTATGTGCAGCTACTCCAAACTTCTAGCCTGAAATCAGGCCCATAGTCATGAGGATGTAATAGAGGTCCAGAATCCCAATAAATTATTCTAGGTAGGCTTGCCTTGCCTATAAATAAGTGAACATTTGTCAGTTTCAGTTTCATTATGTTTCTCAAAATCCCAGCTATGTTTTCTTCCTGTTCTTGTTTTTGTAATGGGCGATAACACTTCCCCTCACCACACTGAAATCTGTACATATTTTTGTGCAAATTATTCTTAGTACTCTGTGAAACACACATTCACCTTCCATGTGTGTAAATTCTAGCTGGCTCAGTGAGCTGGGTCCCCAGCTGCACAGCCAGTGGTTGAGAGCCAGCCTGTATAGTCCTGAGCAAGTTACACAGTTCCTGGGCGCCCTCAGAAAAAGGGAATAGTGAAACACTTCTGGGAACCGAGTTGATGGCAAATTAGTATTTTACAATTGTAAATCCTCCTTTGCCTCTTTTTATGTTCTCAGAGTGGCAAGATTGATATTTGAATTGTGCACTTTGTATAAACTGTGAAATTTGCATACAATTAGGATCACTCTTGCTTTGTTTCACAGACATTTAAGCATCTGAAGCATTGGATGGGTTAATAATCTTAGAACTGCAGAGCTGGAAGGGACCGTATGGATCGAGTCCAGCTCTTGTCAAGGAGACACAGTGGGGAATCAAACTCCCAACCTCTGGCTCCACAGCCAGATGCCTATATCATTGAGCTATCCAACAGTTGTCTATGTCTTCTTAAGAACAAGACAATCCTTCTATGTGTGTGTATGTGTGTGCGTTTTATTTCTAAAAAGGAACAGACACACATATTTGCACAGATATATTTTGTGTAAACAGACTTGAAGGCAGTAAAGGTTCTTTACCTTGTTCTAAGCTATCAGCAAAGTATCTCATGGCATTCCATTAATATATTTTTTTCCTATTAATGGTACAATTATTTAATTCTGTTGTATTCCAGCATTGTCTTCTCCAGCAAATCTTGCCTTCTCATAATACGCCCAAAGTATGACAACTTAAGTTTCCCCATTTTTGCTTCCGGAGAAAGTTCAGGATTGATTTGTTCTGGGCCCCCTTGTTTATCTTTCTGGTTGTCCAAGGTATCCGTAAAGAAAATGAAAATATTACTTTTGGAGCCAATAAATCCCGGAATACTGACTACAGAATTCAGTGACAATGCTTGTATTCCAAGTTGTACACAAGTCTGAAATTCCTGCATGCTTTTCTAAGGGGGGCGGGGGCTAGTGCCTTCAATGTCAATGGCACAGTGAACCACATCTCAATTTTATTCTAACCGTTTAAGGAGGTAACCAAAGTGCTGAATCTATTTTGAGATAGGGTTCAGCACTTTGGAAAGCTGCCATAAAACCCAGAGTTGATTCACTGCCTCAGCCATGTGGGAGTCTGCAGCTTCCACTGCCCCTTCTTCCCAGCACAATTTTACTTCAGGTTGTAGCAAAGGACTCACTAGAGATTGGGGGGGGGGGGGGGAATGTCTCAAAATTGCCAGAATACTCTACAGCCATAGCCATGCTAGCTGGGGGCCTTCTGGCTACTGTGAGCCAAAAGAGCAACTTTTCCCATCTCTGGGCCCCACAGATTGTGGATGCAGCATGTTCCAAGTCAGTCCTCCTGCAACAGCTGATGTTCTATTGACCCACAGGTTGCTACAGCCACAGCTCCCAGCTTTCCCCATGATATTCAACCTATTATTAATTTCTCCAGTGATAATAGAGACAGGGAAGAAAAAACCTCTGTCAGGCTATTTGCATTAAGTGAGTATTCCAAAGGCACAATCTTATTTTGCACCAGGTCCTTGCAAGCTGTTGCTGGTGCAGGATTTGCATGTGACTTGTTCTTGCTCTCACAGCTGTGTGTTACTTAGCAACCTAAACAGTAAAGGATGTCCCCCCCCTTTTTTTTTTTTTAGCTAGAATTTAAGAAAATTAATTGTTCAGTTGTTTTTAATGTGATCACATGCAAGATATTCAAGGCCACAAAAAGAAAGTCTGGAAGGCAGCAGAGATCTCCAGGAGGCCACAGAAGAAGAAGCATGAAACACAAGCTCCCTTGGCAGTCAAAGTGTGACTAGCTTCCTTGCTGGAAGCCATTCTGCTTTCTGAACTGGGAACATGCAGGAAGGGACTTCAGTAAAATATTGCAGTGTGAAGATGTTGTGGTCATTCCTCTAGTTCAGTGGTTCCCAACCTAGGGTCGCCAGATATCCTTAGTCTGCAACTCCAAGAAGCCTTCACCACTAGCTGTGCTGCCAAGGGCTTCTGGGAGTTGCAGTCCAAAAATGCCTGAAGACCCAAGGTTGAAAACCACTGCTCTAATTTATCAACTGTGCCTTCCTCCAGGATATACCAATCCATCTTTTCACCCTCTCCCATTCAACTTTCCACCCCGTTTCCTCTCAGACGGCACCCAACGGCCGCCAAGTATGCTCACTGTTCATCAGGGTAAGGTGCAGTGGGGGCTTAGGTTTTTTTTTCCCTTTTTATTAATGTGAGGGTTCACTTCCCGGCTCCTGGCTTGTGCCAAATAAATCACCAGTCTTACGGGGTTTCGAAATGGGAGTAACATTTATTGACTTGTTTAACAAAAACCCAGTATCGGCAAACATGTTCCAACCTTTCTCCCTGTCAAACAACGGGTCTGACAGGGGTTTCCATTCATCAACTTTAAACGGGTTCCCTTTTTGTACATTCCAGGGCCCCAGCCAGTCCAAAGGAGCACCCGTGTTTAATAATGGTCCATTCTCCCCTTCCAATAAGGGGATTGTATCCTCGTCTCAGTGGTCCACCCAGGCGAGCTCTTGGGTGGGATCGATCGTCTGCCAGGGTCCTCCTGTTGGGACATCTGCTGCATCTCCCAGATTCTCCATTCTAATCTCTCCCTCCTTACTTTCTCCACTTTCTCCTTTTCCTCCCTTAATTTCCTCCTCCACTCTTTAGTCTCTCTTTCTCTCCAGTATGATGGTTTAGGGGTGTTTTCTCACCTCCTTCTTGCCTCTGCTTCCTCTTTGGGGATTCTTAGCTTCTCCACCTTTCCAGTCCATGGGTCTTCTACCCACATCTACTCCCAGCCTCCTGGAAGCCCTCCTTTGCCCCCTTTTATATCCACCAGCCCCGCCTCCACTACTACCCGTGCTTTCTGTCCTGTTCCCGCCAAACCCGTCCCGGTCTCTCCGACCGTTAACTCTTTCAAATCCTCCTCTATCTTCCCTGGGTCTGGTCCAGGTGGTCTTGTCTTCCTGGGTGGGGGAATTGGCGGGGTTTGGCTCTCCTTATCGGCAGAAGGCAGGAGGGACGGCACTCCCGTGGGAGGCACCTTGCTCTCACCTCCAGTCTTACATACCCCCCCATCCAAGAGGGCCGTCCACTCCACCTCGCTCTTCGCCCAGGGACCCTGCCGAGAAAAATAGTCCACGTTAGCATGCTTCTTCACTTTTCTGTACTGTACAGTGAAAGCAAAGGGTTGGAGCGCGAGGTACCAACGTGTGAGACGTGGATTGGTATCCTTCATCTGGGCTAGCCACTGGAGGGGAGCATGGTCCATCACTAGCGAAAAGGGGGCACCCAACAGATAGTATCTGAGAGCGTGGGTAGCCCACTGAATGGCTAGAGCTTCCTTCTCAATAACAGCATATTTTCTCTCTCTGGGTGTTAACTTGTGGCTTAGGTATAAGACTGGGAATTCTACTCCATTCCTTATTTGAGATAATACTGCCCCCAAACCCAGGTCTGAGGCGTCAGTAAACAGGACAAAGGGTAACCAGAAATCTGGGGCAAACCTGGTGGGAAGCTCGCACAAAATTGATTTAAGGGTCTGAAACGCCTCCTCTTGGGATTCCCCCCAGTGTACCCAACATGATGCTCTCTTTCTGGTGAGGTCGGATAAAGGGGCTGCCAAGGTGGAAAATTGGGGTACAAATTGGCGATAATACCCAACTAGCCCCAGGAATTGCTGTACCTCCCTCTTGGTCCGGGGACGATACCACTGGGTTATCTTAGTGACTTTTTCCTCTTGAGGTTGGATTTCCCCATTTCCTACCCTAAACCCCAGGTATTCTACTTTGGGGAGAGCTATTTTACACTTCTTGGGGTTTGTCGTCAGTCCGGCCTTCCTCAACTCTGTCATCACCCTGTGCAAGTGGGCCACATGTTCTTCCCAGGATGAACTGTATATGATGATGTCATCGATATAAGCAGCGGCACAATCTTGCACAGGGGCCAGTACCTTATCCATGAGGCGTTGAAACGTCGCAGCTGCTCCATGCAGCCCGAATGGCATTTTGGAGAATTGGAAAAGGCTGATGGGTGTGGAAAAGGCAGTTTTCTCCTTATCTTGACCCCTTAAGGGTATCTGTCAGTAACCTTTCACCAGGTCTATTGATGAGAGATATCTGGCGCCCCCTAGCTTATCTAGTAGATCCCCCACCTTCTGCATCGGGTAGGCATCGAATTTGGAGACCAGGTTCACCTTTCGATAATCTATGCAAAACCTTATCGACCCATCTGGCTTGGCCACCACTACGGGGTAGCTGCGCCAGGGCCCCTTGGACGGTTCGATAACCCCCAGTTTCAACATTTCCTGTACCTCTTTCTCAATCACATGTGCCAGTTGTCTGGGCCAGGTTCTACCTGTTGTTCTTACCACTACCCCTGGAAGTGTCTCAATACTATGTTCTACTTCATGGGTGCACCCAGGTTTGGTAGAAAACACATTGGGGAATTCCTTTTCCAACCTCCTGATCTGGTCTAGTTGTTCCTGGCCTATCCTATCGTCAACCACCACCAGGGGGTTCGGTTCAGGTTTGCTCAGAGTGGCTTCAGGTCCCAATTCCATATCCCCACAGTCTCCAAATAGGGCCTCCCTGTCCACCCAGAGCTTCAGTAAATTTACATGTAACACTTGTAATTTCTTCTTCCTATCTTCCATTTTCACCTCGTAGTCTACGTCGCTTATTCTCCGGGTTATCTCATATGGCTCCTGCCATTTGGCGAAAAGCTTTGCTGATTCAGTGGGAAGTAATACTAACACCTTCTGACCGGGTTGAAACTCCCTGGGTCTCACCCTTTGGTCATATCTTTCCTTTTGGTACCCTTGTGTTCGACCTAAAGCCTCTTTGGCCAGATCCCAAGCCATTTGCAAGTTCTCTCGCAGATCCATAATCTGTTTTAACACTGGTTTTGAATTGTCCATCCCTTCCTCCCATTTTTCCCTTAGGAGGTCCAGAACACCTCGTGGGTTCCTCCCATACAGCAGTTCGAATGGAGAGAACCCGGTGGACGATTGGGGAACTTCCCTCACTGCAAACATTAAGGGGGCCAAGAATGAGTGCAACTGCCTTGGTTTTTCTTGGATTAGTTTTCTGAGCATCCCCTTTAAGGTTCGATTGAACCTTTCCACCAGGCCGTTCGCCTGGGGATGGTAAATGGAGGTTTTCATGGGTTTCACCCCCAACAACTCCCACATTTGTTTAAACGTAGCACTCATAACATTTGCTCCCTGGTCCGTCAACACTTCCCGGGGAAACCCCATTCTTGAGAATACCCCAATCAATTCACTGGCCAGTACCTTAGCTGTAGTTGTTCGTAAGGGTATGGCCTCGGGGTACCTGGTGGCATAGTCAATGATCACCAATACATACAGGTGTCCCCCTGCCGATTTGACCAACGGCCCCACAATGTCCAGAGCAATCCTGTTGAAGGGGCGGTCAACCAGGGGCATGGGTATGAGTTCTCCCCCTGGCCGCAGTTTCGGTTGGGTCACCTGGCATTCCGGGCATGAACGGCAATAGTTCTCATTGTCTTTGCCCATACGTGGCCAGAAGAACCTTTGTTGCACCCGCGCTAGTGTCTTTTGCACGGCCAGGTGCCTTGCAACCGGTACATCGTGGGCCAGCTCCAGGATCACCCGTCTGAGTCTCTCTGGTATAATTAGTTGGGTCTCTTCCCCTCTTTCCGCCTGCCTCACCCGGTATAGCAAGCCACTTCTCAGCTCGAACTTAGCTTCTCCTTTGCGGGTGGTTCCCTCGGGAGCTGCCTGGAGTCGAATTTCTTCAAGGCTCTTATCGTCCTGTTGCCAGTTTCTCAACTGGTCTCTGGACACATTCAGCATTTCTTCTCCTAAGTTGTCTTCCTCTAATTCTCCATTTTGGGCCTCGGCACTAGTTTGAGTTAATTGTTCTATGCCGGGCCAGTCTCTACCTAGCAACATCTCCCTGCTCAACCTGGGGACTAGGCCCACCTCGAGTTCTTTCTTTTGGCCCCTGATCTCTATCTGTGCCGCCACTACTCCATATGGCTTAACGTCTCCATGTATGCATCTAACGTGCATCAGCTCGGGCAGTTCTTTCCCTTTTACCTTTTTAACAAGTGTCCAGGCGCAACCCGTGTCAACAAGCGCTTCTTTCCATTCCCCATTGACCTTGGCCCTAACTACCCAACCCAGGTGGTCTTCCTCACCCACCTTGGCTGATAAAGCATATACGTCCATCCAGGCACACTCCTCGGCTGGGCAATACTTTTTGATGTAGCCGTAATTGTCTTACAATCAATTTGTTTATGTGTTATACTTTATTGTTTTGCCTTTCCACTAAAAAAAAAGTAATGGCAGGTGGCAAACATGACTTTAGAAACGATTTAACCATAAGATCATAAAAAACATCCCATTAAAAATTACTGGGGAAAAGGGTAAAAATTTGTATATCAATCCTTGTGTACCAAGGTTCTCCCAAGCCTGGAATATGGTTGGTGCCACTTTAGCTACACAAACAATGACACAGCAAGGGCATGAAAAATAAATTAATCATCCCATAGGCTAGTCATGAGAAAGATGGAGAAAGTTATAGAATTTCACAACTAGTATTGTCAGTGGTCATGCTGATTGAGGGATTCTTGGGATTGCAACAAAAAAAGAGAAACTCTTCTATCTCTGGTCATTGTGATTCATGAATAAACTACCATATTCCATGTCAGTAGTAGCACTAAGTCTTTGTTTTTAAGAAGAGAATGAAACATAAAGAAATGGAGGTTGTGAGGAAAATAGATGCTGCTGGTCAATGAACTTTGAAGTTGTCATTTCCAGGCCTCCCAGAAGTGTCCAAAAATCCAAGTGGTTTTATTGTTCAATATTAGAGACGGGCACAAACTGAAAAACGAACTAAAAATCTGTTGAAATGGGCTGGTTCATTGGTTTAGGTCAGTTCGGGTTCAGAAAAATCAACATACCCAATCAAACTGAACTAACAAACTTTTTTTTTAGTGATTTTATGTTCATTTGGTTCATTTTGCCCATTTTTGCCTCCTGCCCCCACAGCCTGCTCCTGTCAATCAAATTAACTAGGCAGCCCTCGGAGGGACCTAGAGACAACTTGATTGGCAGGTCAGGAAACCAAACACATGGCTTAAAGTGCTCTAGGGGAGTTGCTTCTTATTAGTTATAACAGGAGTGCACTACAGCCATCCTATCACTTCTGCTTCAGCCTTTGTTTTGAGCAGAAGGGATTCACTTCATCTGTGTTAGGCAGGCATTTAACTGAAATGATTCAGATTACTAAACTGAACTACTGTACTGGGATTTGGGGGAGGGTTTCTTTAAACGGATACTTACTTAACTCTTTCTTTCTCATTATTTCAGTGTGAGGGTGGGTATTTCAGGATTAATTTTAATAATTTATTTTGTCACCTCCCCCCCCCCCCCGCGTGTTCTTTAAGTGGGTACATCTTTCTCATTTTCAATTTTTTTTTGTTTATCTAACTCTTGTGGTTGGAAAGGGGTCTCTGTTTGGGTGGGTGGGAATTTAAGGATTCTTTTTCACCTCCCACGCCCCCAGTATGTTCTTTGCTTTGAGATGTTAATTCCAGGGGATTACTTTAATTTCTCGGACTCCCTTATTTTTAAAATCCAGCCTGCCTTGCCTCAGTTAGTATTTGTTCACACACACCCTTTTTTTTTTACAAGTTGTTTTTCACTCAATTCCTTTTTCTTTGTGAGTCCCCTTTATACTAAAATCTGAGTGTGCCTGCCTGGCAGTAAGTTCTGTTGAAGGGTCTCTCCACCACCTTCAGGTGGACAGACACATTCCCTCACCTTTCTCAAACCAGATACACCCTTCAAATATTGGACCCTTTATCTTTTGAGCCTACAATAACCATGCAGACTCCACCTTCAGAGTCCCTTCCGGACCAAGTTTTGGCTGAACAACCATCAAGGCAGCAGTTGCAGATTGCGATTCCAACCACACAACTAGTGGTCGTGCCCTCGACATAGAAACCTTCCATGTCTAAGCCATTGACATTCAACTCTTACCAAGACTCTCCATCTAAGAAGTGGAAAATCAATGATTCAGAGCCAGAAAAGTCAAAGTCTAAGAAGTGTAAGCCCCAACGGTTGGCTCTCTCCAGTTTCACTCCCATCAGAGAGCGATGTGTTGGTCTGCATAGACTTCCTGTCTCACCAGGAGGCATGATCTCAGCCTGCATTGCCACCAAGAGCACAGTCCTCTGAGAGGGACCAGTTGGCCAGAAAAGTAGTTGATAACCTGCATTTTCACTGGCTCTGACATCGCTTTCAGACATGGACATGGAGAGAATACCAGTCCCCAAATGCTCTCCAGCCTCATCTTATTTGTCTACTGCATCCACTGTTATACTCGGAGGAGCTCTGGTTCACATCTACCCACCACTGTAAGTTGGAGGAACCCTGCTACCTCAGAGTCACCTCTGTAAGTTGGAGGAAACCTTCAAACTCAAAGCCACCACTGTAAGTCAGAGGAGCCCTTCAATTTAGCAGCCACCTCTGTAAGTCGGAGGCACTCTTCTACCTCATAGCCACCTCTGTAAATCAGAGGAACCCTTCAATGTTGCAGCCACCTCTGTAAGTCATAGAATCATAAAATAATGAAGTTGGAAGGGGCCTATAAGGCCATCAGGTCCAACCGCCTGCTCAGTGCAGGAATACAAATCAAGATGGTTGTCTAAATTTCTCTTGAATGCCTTCAGTGTTGGAGTACTTACCCCCTTTTGAGGTGATTGATTCCATTGTCCTACTGCTCTAACAGTTAGGTCGTTTTTCCTGATATTCAACCAAAATCTGGCTTTCTGTAACTTGAGCCCATTGTTGCATGTCCTGCACTCTGGGATGACTGAGATCAGATCCTGCCCCTCCTCTGTATGACAGCCTTTCAAGTATTTGAAAAGTGCTGTCATATCTTCCCTCAGTCTTCTTTTCTCAATGCTAAGCATGCCCAATTCTTTCAGCCTTTCCTCATAAGGCTTGGTCTCAAGCCACCTGATTATCTGTCAGGATCTGGCCCCCGCTGCCCTGGCAGCTGCAGGATTGGGGCCAGCCTGACCCAGGTGTAGCAGCTGCTGGGCCACTCATGAGGCTCACCTGGAAACCTGGAGGGAGGGCCTATTTAAGGAGTGGTTCTCCCTCCCAGAACTTGCCTCAGCAACAAAGGTCTTTGCCTGTGCTGTTCAGCTCCTGTGCTCTGGAGTCCCTGCCTGATCCTGATCCTGATCCTGATCCTGATCCTGATCCTGATCCTGATCCTGATCCTGATCCTGATCCTGATCCTGATCCTGATCCTGATCCTGATCCTGATCCTGATCCTGATCCTGATCCTGATCCTGATCCTGATCCTGATCCTGATCCTGATCCTGATCCTGATCCTGATCCTGATCCTGATCCTGATCACCTCTGGCATCTCTGTGTCTGGACTCCAGTGTTCCTGCACCTGTTCCTGTTCCTCCACCTGCCTTGGTCCCTGCTTGTTTCTGCTGGTCTCCTGCATCTTGGCACCTTGCTCCAGCTCCATGCTCCCAGTCCTGCAACCTGGCTCCCAGCCCAGTGCTCCGGCCTCCGCTTGGCCATGGCCAGCTGCGCAATGAGTGTCTTCAGACTCAATACTCTGTTGGTGTACTGGATCCTGGTGCCCTTGTCCATGGTGAGAGGCTGCCTGTGATATCTTGGACTTTGACATCATCCTTGTTGCCCTCCTCTGCACTTGTTCCAATTTGTCAGCATCCTTCTTGAAGTGTGGTGTCCAGAATTGGACACAGTACTCAAGGTGAGGCCTAACCAGTGCTGAATAGAAGGGGACTAGCACCTCATGGGATTTGGAAACTATACTTCTATTAATGCAGTTTAAAATAGCATTTGCCTTTTTTGTAGCCACATCACTGTTGGCTCATATTCAGTTTGTGATCTATGATGATTCCAAGATTCTTGTCACTCGTAGTATTGCTGAGCCAGGTATTCCCATTCTTGAAACCATGTGTTTGATTTCTTTTTCCTAGGTCAGATGAACTCTTCCTACTTCAGGTAGGGGACCCATGCCAGCAATTTCTGAGAAAAAAAAATTGTAAGCTGTTTCTAAAGGATGCATCTTTTGTTTACCATGTCTGTAGCACACCTGCATTCAGGTGCAGGCATTTATACGGTAAAAGCTCCATGTAGAGCCATAGCCTGCCATTTCAAATACAGCAGGTACAATGTACAGTTTGGAAGTAACTAGTTACAAGTAATTTCATTATTTGTGCCTAGTTACTCTTGGGTCATTAGTTAGTTAACATTACTTTCTAAGCATAACCAGCAACACCTAGGTATTTTCAAAAGTTACTTTTAAAAGAGAATTAAAATATATTTTATGCCATTTTTCTATCAGTCCTAAACTGCAACAGAAATATTCTTTGTTCTTTTTAATTTTTATAAATGTTTCCAAGTTGGTAGTGGTTGTGTGCTATCAAGTTACTGCTGATTTAACAGTGACTTGAATAGGGTTTTCCAGGTATACGAAATGTTCAAAAAGTAGTTTACCATTGGCACTTCCCACCCCAGTGACTTTCCTTGGCTGAGTGAGGATTTGAATCAAGGTCTCTAGAACCCTAGTTGGACAGTCTATCCATTACACCACACTGACTGTCAAGGTGAAATATCAGAACTGGGCACTAGATGGAACCTGTTAGTATTTCCATGCATTTTTGTTGCCTGCTCATGTCAACAACACAATGGTAATTATAATCACAGTGTGCCAATAATGGACAATAGAACAAATTATTGGTGGAAACAAAGTAACCCTACCAAGAACTGCAAGCTGGCTGCCAAGAAGTAATGAGTAACTTTAAAGTGTAACAGTTCCAAACTCTGTAATTAAGTCACATCTGAACTGTTGCCATCTATTAGATATCTATTACATTTCTTTTCTCTAGTATAAAAGGTAAAGGTTCCCCTTGACATTTAGTCCAGTCGTGTTCGACTCTAGGGGGCGGTGCTCATCCCCGTTTCCAAGCCATAGAGCCAGCGTTTGTCCGAAGACAATCTTCCGTGGTCACATGGCCAGTGCGACTTAGACACGGAACGCTGTTACCTTCCCACCGAGGTGGTCCCTATTTATCTACTCGCATTTGCATGCTTTCGAACCGCTAGGTTGGCGGTTTCTCTAGTATACCTGTACTAAAATAACCAACATTCTCTTGCCTTTTAATTCAGCAGACAACAGACAACTGCAGAGTGAATGAATGCTGCATGCACTAGGAAAAGTAGAGATTCCGCAATGTGGAATTCTGGGGTGTCTGAGCAGCAGTCTTTGGTATGAGAATATGGGTTTCACAACCATGTCCTATTTTTATTTCCTAAAGAGCAACACAAGGGAATCATTGAAGGATATTGTGTAGGACTCCAGCAGATACAATTAATAAAAGCAGTTCAAGCTGGCTCTACCAAAGCCCAAAATTTGTGCTTGCATGTATGCACATGCAGGACTGCCAGCTGTACAAAAGTGAGTGAGAGATTGTCTTGGCCTGGGCATACCTAGCTCTTGCTTGAGCAAAAGATATAGTAAAAGTCAATCAATGCAAAGCTCACTTTGCCTCCTCTTGCGAGCCAGAGTTCTGGGCAGACAGCCGAACTTATCTCTCTCAGCTGCTTTATTGACTTTCAGAGGGGCTAGGAGGATTATCAGGATTATCAGCAGAGCATACCCCTCACTGTTGCCAATGAGGCCTGCTCATCACTCAGGCCAGCCACTTAAAGCGGTGCAGAGATGGGAATCCTGCCCTTTGAACACTACAAGTATTTACATGGCCTCTTGGCTGCTGGATGGCAGGGACATCTGTTTAGTTAGATTGAGGCCTGCCTGTGTATTCTCTCTCTCTCTCTCTCTCTCTGTCTCTCTCTCTCTCTGCTTGTTTGTGTGAACAGCATATTTTCCTTGATGATTGAAAAAGTTCTTGCCCTGCATCAAGTCTGTGGCCAAGGCCACAATTAGGACAAAGTAGCTAGGTCTGTGGCCTGGGTGCCAACATTTAGAGTGCTAAAACCTAGAGGTGAGTGTCAGGAAAACAAACAGCAACAATGCCTTTTTGGTTTTTTGACAGCATAAACATTCTTTATTTTGGGGGTGGGCACCAGTTTCTCTTCCTCCTTTTTATTGGTGCAGGCTCTAATCAGAGCAGGTGGAACATGGCACCACCAGCCCAGGATGACAAAATTGATGGTTACATCTGTCTCTAGCCACATGTTACAGGAAGTGCCTATTCCCTGCTGTGGTAACATTTTCCCTCCAGGCCAACATTGGCCTTCATGGGGCACTCAGGCTTGGAAAGGAAGCCTGTGTTCATCTCCCAGCAATCAATCAGAAAATAAAATCAAGCTAATCAGCAAAATGCTGAATGAGACAAGCTCATTTCTAATGATGAGCTAAATATATCATCTAGCATTGGCCTCAGCATATCAGTGAGAACAAGCAGGTGTCCTCCAGATGCACTGTGTGTTCAGCAAGGGGGATGATGGGAGCTTTAGTCCAACATATCTGAAGAGTGCCAGTTTGGGGAAGGCTGTTTTATATAGAGATAGATAAGTGGTTCCCAACTTTACATCCTCAGATGTTCTTGGACTACTCGTACAACTCCCAGAAATCCTGGCCAGCACAGCTAGTGGTGAAGAGTTTTAGTCCAAGAATATCTGGAGACCCAAGGCTGGGAACCACTGAAATAGATGGATCAACATGTTTTTGGTCCATGTTACAGGGATTGGAGAATTTACTTTTTTGGACTGTAACTCACAGAATCCCCCAGCCAGCATGATCACTAGGAGGTGTAATTCAAAAAGTAACTCTCCCATTTGCACAATAATGAGCTATCTTTGTTTTTTAAAATCTGCATGAACATAGATTAAAATGTATTTTTCAACATATTTTAGGTTCTTACAAAAGGTACACTTGTGTCTTTTATCTAAATCAATGATAAGCAACATACACCACCCTAGCCATCTCATAACCTCTGGAGAGTTTTTTTTTAAAAAGGGGGAGTTAATGCTTCTGGGGGCATGTAAGATCAGCAGCTTCTGCATTCGAGGGTCTTGGGGCTCCCAGGCCCAGGGAGGGGGACTCCAATAATAATAATAATAATAATAATAATAATAATAATAATAAATGTTTTATTACGGTCATTGACCAGCAAAAGTAAGGAACATTATTTAAATTAGGAAACATAAAATCAATCTAAAAACATCTATATACATATATATAAAACTACATTCATACATCTTATTAGATATCTCCTGCCTCCCTATCATAGGCCTTATCTATGGGCTATTGCAGCTTGCATAGAATGACATAATTGTTACTTTGAAGCTCATAGAGCCCGTGTGATCATTAAGGCCTCTACGTGTATATACCAATTTACAGATACTATAGCTGCGCTTTGGGTGGAACCTTTCCTTCACGGATTTTGATTGCAGCAGCACAGAATTTAGCTACTTTTGTCAGCATATCTGAATTTTGGTTTAGCCCAGTATATCTGCCAGGGCATCGCCCTGTCAGCAAAAGCAGTGTGTAATGTGGCTCTGATCGTCCAGGAAATGCCCTTATGTAAGGGTTAACAAGGACTTCTCGAATGCCAGAATAAAAAGCCCAATGAAGTAACACATGGGAGAGAGTTTCAATCTCACCAGAGTTACAGGGGCACATACGCTGAGTGTAAGGGGTGTTGTTATACTTCCCTTCCTGAACTGCTGATGGAAGTGCATTGAAGCGGGCCAGAGTAAGAGTTTTGCGTTGTTTAGGTGTTAAGGGTAAGTAGAGATATTTAGCCGGTTTGGGTGGGAGCAGTGCGTTGTCAAGTATAAGCCTATTTCTGATAATACCAAGGTCCTGCTGCCTTTCTGTCTCAATAATATGCTGCCTAAGATTACTCTTGGCCTTAACGTATCCCATTTGTTGGATACATTCTACTGAATAGCCGTATCTGTTGATTTTATGGTATATTGCTCTCTTCCAAGGTGACTGATGGTTATCCTGTAATACCAGTGAAGTCAGTCCAATTGGTTGAAAGGTTAGTTTTAGCCAAAAGTTAAAAATAGCCAGCCAAGCTCTGGCTTCAACCTTCAGGTAGCCCACTTCAAGCAACTCCAAAATTTAAAACCAGAAGTGAATGCCAGAAACCTGCAGTCTATTCCCCCCACCTATTTTTGGCCCTTTCTGGGCCTGATATAACCTTGAAAAGGGGCAAAAATTATAACCTCATCACAACCAAGATTGCCCACACCCAAACTGACTGTACATATTTAGGATCTGCAATCCTAAAAATATTCATTTTAAAATGCATTTTGGTAATGTGGGGAAAGGGAGTGACAAGGAAGTACAAAATTGCAAAATTTGGAAAGCTGACAATTCCAAAAGGTAATTATGTGCCAAGTTGCACATTTCATCTGCAAATGCAGATCAGGCTAGCTTGTATTGAAATACACTCAGATCAAATTCCTCAGGCATCTCCACTATTAATATCCCAGAACCTAGCCATTTCTTTAAGGGCAGCTGATAGCACAACATACAGATAACTGTAGGGTGGATGAGGCATAGATCAAATATCTCCTTGTGTCTTCCTAACGTTTTGGATTATAACTCCCAGCAGTCTGAACCATCATCTTCTACTGCAGCTGAGGGCAGCTGCTAACCTAGAAGATAGCACAGCACAGCTCAGCTCTCTCTCTCACACACACATACACCAAAACAACTCTTCATTCTCCAGCATCTTAACATCACTCCCCACTTCTTCTGTTCATCAGTTATAAGGCAGTTGCCTCACTTGGCATCATGGGCAGGCTGGCTCAGGCTTTGTTCTTAGTATTTGTTGCTATTTAAATTGATTTTTTATTTGTTTTTTGTTTTGTTTTTGTTGGTTGGTTCATTAGTCAGTTTGGTAGGGCATGATGGCTGAAGAGTGGCCCATAAATAAATGTATTAGCTTTTTCAAAAGAAATAAAAAACCAAGCTTTAGCAAAGGATCATTCTTCTGCCTCCAGAGAGTGTTGGCCTCTGCTAAAAGTGCCCTAGGCTGGCTTTTCCCACTACCTGGGTGATCTGACAAGGCTGTCTGTTCCAGTCTGAGCGAGCAGGACCTTCTTTTGAACTCAGCATTCCACAGCATGCAAGCTGTTCTGAGTCACTGGGTGGGACTCTTCCCACTGTGATTCTGCCTCTGCCTTGGCTCCATTCTGCTTGTGGAAGGAAGGGTAACAGCCCATTGGGTGTTTGCCTGGATGTGTATCAGCCATGGGGGCGGAGGGGCAAGGCTCAAAAATGACCTGCACTGTTTATGCCCCCCGAGGAATTCTCCTCCTGGAGAATGATGAGAGCTCTGGGCAGTTTGTACTGCTTTATGGCACAGAAGAGAAAAAATTGCTGGCAGGAAGTGGTGCTCACTGCTCAACTAGAAGCTCATTTTTATATATTGCACGGGTTGGGTAGAAGTCACAGCCTTAAAGATTCAAGTATCCAGGCCACACTATGTGCCCCAGTTTACCTGTGTATTTCCAGCATGGCTAGGCTATCCCAAGATATTTGCTGCCTTAAGCAACAGAGAACGTGTTCCATGTTACTTCCACACTGGTAGTGGGATAGGCTGCTCAGCCACACCTGAAGGCAGTGGTTAGTACAGGACAGGCTATGTGGAACATGTAGCAGTACAGGAGGACCAACACAGGAAGTGCCACTGCTGTCTCTCAGTATCTACCAGCTGACACCACTGCCTCACTTGACTAACAGTAGAGATGGCCCTGCTGCTAATGGTGCCTGCTGATATTTCAGTCCCAGACTTGAAGGCATCTCAGACTCAAATGCTGACTGGGAGAATTCTGGCAATTGCAGAATTAAAAAAAATTAAGTATTCTAAACCCTGGCAAAGACTGTTAAAAAACCTTTCACTTTTGCACAAATTAGTAGAAATGTCTTTTCTTTTTCTTTTGTTCTTGTTTGATTTGCTTGTAAGGAGCTTAGCAGAGAAACGCTGTCATACAGAGGAGGGGCAAGATCTGTTCTCGATCATCCCAGAAGCCAGATTTCGGTTGAATATCAGGAAAAACTTCCTAACTGTTAGAGCAGTAAGACAGTGGAACCAGTTACCTCGGGAGTTGGTGAGTGCTCCAACATGGAGGCACTGAAGAAAAACTTAGATAAGCACCTGGCAGATATGCTTTGATTGTATTCCTGCATTGAGCAGGGGGTTGGACTTGATGGCCTTGTAGGCCCTTTCCAACTTCACTTTTCTATGATTCTATGATAAGTGGCTGTCTTGTACTGATATATTCAAGGTGCACAAACTATCCACAACAAATTTTATTCAAACACTGGTTGTAATCTAACATGTCTTGAGGGGGTGCCAGCTTGGGGAAGAAAACTGCACTAAGATGGGGGAGGTTTTTTCTCCTAAGTCATGGTTATATATACTTAGGGGGGCATTGAGTTTCTGAGATCCTCTTCCTCATACAAGCCCATACAAAGTCGTAGCCCTTAGCATCCTTGAAATGCTAAATGGCATTATTTTAAAAAATACTGTGGGATAATCTGACGTTTTCCTTATATGTTATACAGTATATCCAGTTGTTTGGTTTTTAGTGTTTTGATTGTAAGGTGCATCGTGAGAGACTGCTGTAAAAGAAGAGGTTAAAAAAATATCAAAGCTATCCTGTGCCCTTTCCTTCTCATTGTTTGGAGACCAGTTAAAAATCCCAAGCCAATCCTCTCTGATAATATCTCCTCCACTATTATCTAGTGTTTCTTTGTCATAGAATTATCTACGATCACTAATGACTCAGTTGAAGACCACCAAGTTTGTGTTCATTAAATCCCCAGATTCAGTCCCTGGGATCTCCAAGGAGGCCTGGGAAAGCTTTCTCTTTGAGTCGAGCCGAAGGTCCACCTTGCTGAGTATTGTCCATAACACCATCTATTGCCCAGAGCAAGATAGCCTATCAGTCTGCTGCAACTTAATGCAACACCCCATTTTAATCCCCATTTACCCACTGCCAATGTGAGAAATACCTGACCCAGTTTCAGCTCTCATTAACAAGTCAGGTTCCTCCTGAGAAACTGGTTTCTGGATTCCTGATCGTAACCTTGATTAATTTCAAAGGGTTACAGAACTCCTCTGCATTGTCACTCCATTCATTCTTGCCAGCTCTTAGGAAATCTAAAGCAGAATGGCAACTATGAATGGCAATAATGTCCAGTGATACTTGGATTGGCACCATAAATCTGCCATGCCTCAAGGAATGAAGGAGGGAGAGTTACATAGTGTTTATAGGAGTATGCTACCTTAAAATCCGAAGGCAATGGGGCCTCATTCAGCCCTCACAATCCTGCTCACCATTCTGGAGGAAGTGAAAAGGAACCTATTAGCATTTTGGCAGTACTCAGATCTGATCAGTCTTCCATTTGGTAGAGGCCACTGACTTTCACTATGATGGACAAGGTTGCAGGGGTGAGAAGTTGTTGTTTGCTCCAGGAAAAGGTCTCTTACAAGGGCTCTTCTCTGGTAGCAGTGGAGTAGCTCTCTATGCTGAAATGCCATGGGGGAAAAACTGTGCCAGCCAAAAGGAGAAAAATGCCAAGCTTCTCTGGTTTGACAGTAATTATGCATGCAACAGTTTTACATAAGAACATAAGAAGTACAGTGCTAGGTCAGACAAAAAAGCTATCTAGTCCATCATTTTGCTCCCACATTGGCCAGCCAGTTGTTGCCTTTGGAAAGCCCACACACAGGATGTAAGCTGAACAGCACCCTCCTGCTCATGTGCCTCAGCTGTTCTTCTGCCTCTGGTCATGAAGTTAGTGTTGGAGTTTTATTTACAACCTCACATATTGTCCGTAGTTTGAGTGACTGGGACGGATTTTCTCGGCTGGGATGATTATCTTTCCACCAGTAACAAATAATTACTTTGAATTCAAAGAGAGTCCCACCTTTCTGATATGTGTTCTATCCCTCTCTTTTGTCAGTTGGTGGCAGTTGTTTGTTGTTGATCTGCTCAGTTGATTGCTAGTATATGTGCAGTAAAGAAAGCAGTATACACAAGCCTATAATTTCAAGCAACCAGACATAAAGAAACATTTCAGAGTGAGTTATGGAGACTTTAAGTGCCAGTTAATAAGAAAGGAGTGCACCCCGGGGAATTTGTAGGTATTCCCTGTGGATCTCTGTACTTCTACTGTGTAAAAAAAAAAGATAATGTTACCAGAAATTCAAAACTCTGCAACATGTTATGGGCCCAGAGAAACAGATAGATATCTAACAGGTATTTTTCAGGCTTTGTTATTGCAAAGTCAGTGCTTGCAATTGTCTTCTTCTCCCCCCCCCCCCCACTGCATTTTTAACCAATAACATCTCATAAGTCACTGAAGAGAAAGAGCTGTTGTTTCTGTTTCTGAGATTCCTAACCAAACTTGCTCAGAAACAGAAAGAGGAAAATGGATCTTTCTTGATCACAGCAAAGCTTTTTTTTTGGGGGGGGGGGGGGAGAAATGTCTAGAGTTAACATCTGTGAATTTCTCTCAGTGGAAAGAAAGGCTGCAGTTTAACCTCATGGCTGTAAAGGTACATGGTTGTTTACAAAGACAAAAGACTAACAGACACATGGGCCAAAGCTAAGTGGGAAGATGAGGATTCTAAAAGAAAAGCAACAATTTCATAAAGCCTCTCAGATAAAGAAGTGATATATATTAAAGGCTGTGAAACCACCAAAAAGATGCTAGAAGGACTTGAGATAACCAATGGCTTTTCCAGCTTTAAATCAGAGGTAGTTTTTATTAGAAAACTTGTCTGGCTCCATCTTAATAAACACAATTGTGAGAAGTACATTACTTCTGTATTAACAGTGTTTGAAAATTTAAATTCAACTGATTTTGAAATGACTGATAGACAGAAAATAAGATTTCTCACGGCATCATTGGGTGAATGTGTTGATGTTTTTGTATAAATCATGTATAGCAAACAGCTAAGTTTTCAAGAGTGTTTGCATTGTCTGAGGGAACAGTGCATAGACCAAAAGGTTCCCATGAGACCTCAACTGAAAGTGGTTCAAATTTCATGCTGAGTAGAAAAAGCAATAGGATGGGCACACCTCACAGTCAATCATACAGCTGCTGGAACTGTGGGAAGATGAGTCACATGGTAAAGGATTGTCCATTCCCAAGAGATTTCTCAACCAATGGAAGCTATACTAGTTTTAAATCAAAAGAACAAAGAAACTGCAGAAAATATGTAGGGTCTGACTGCAACAGAGAGACAAAAGGAAAGGCTGGAAAGAAATTTAAACAGAAGGCATGCATGGCCCATAATTGTGAACAGAAATCAAATTACTTGATCATTGACTCAGGGTGTAGTGTCATTCAGAACTATTTACATATAAATCTAGATGAAATATCCAGTGGAAATAGAAAACAAGGAGAGCTGCATCAAACTATCACAAAGTGAGAAAATAAATGTACACACCAAACACCTCAGCATGAGATATCGTCATGAACTAACCTAGAAAAATGTCATTGAGATGATCTACTGTCACACCAGAGAGATGACAGCAGACGTCCTGACCAAACCGCTTCTGATAGACTGTTTCGAGAACTTGTGTAGCAAGATGGGACTTCAACCTTGATACCTGACAGAACGCCTCTTTCCAACAAGATCTACCAGTCCTATACGATCTTCCCAGGCCAGACAATTGAGAATATTGACCCCAAGAGAGGCCCGGAAAGAGAAGACCAAAAACCAGACCTTCTCGACGGTCATCCCCCTTCATTGGAATAATCTCCTGCCCAAAATTCTCCTGGCCACTTCACTGGAAATTTTCAAATGATCACTGAAAACATGGCTTTTGAGACAGGCCTTATAACATCTTAACACAGAGGCTGTTTCAGCGTGTATATTATCAGTTCCACAACCTTGCCTTCATACTACTTTAATTATTCTATTTTATTTTATGTTGGTTTGTGTATGTGTTTAATTTTGATTTCTATAGTTATTATGTTCATTGTTGTTAAATTGCTGTTTATTAATTTATGTTATAATGTTGTAAACCACCCAGAGTGGCCTTGGCAGCCAGAGGGGTGGTAGAAAAGTCCAATAAATAAATAAATAAATAAATAAATAAATGGTGGCTGCATGCAAGATTGAAAAGAGATGTCGGAGTTTTATTTAAAACCTCGCATGCTGTTTCTAGTTTGAGTGACTGGGAGGGACTTTTCTCAGCTGGGGTGACTGTCTATCTAACCAGCACTAACTAATCATGCCTTCCAGCTTTTGAAATTCAAAGAGAGCCCCACCCCTCTGCTGAGTGTGCTACTCCTTTCTTTCAATGGCTGTTGTTTGTTGCTGTTGATCTGTTTGGTTGGTTACTAGTATGTGTACACTTAAATAAATCAGTATACACAAGTCTATAATTTCAAGCAACTGTAAGTAAAGAAACATATTTTATTCTTTCGGAGTGAGTTACTGAGTCTTTTGTTGTTGTTGTTTAGTCGTTAAGTCATGTCCGACTCTTCGTGACCCCATGGACCAGAGCACGCCAGGCCCTCCTGTCTTCCACTGCCTCCCAGAGTTTGGTCAAATTCATGTTGGTAGCTTCAGTGACACTGTCCAACCATCTCGTCGTCTGTCATCCCCTTCTCCTCTTGCCTTCACACTTTCCCAACATCAGGGTCTTTTCCAGAGAGTCTTCTCTTCTCATGAGATGGCCAAAGTATTGGAGCCTCAGCTTCAGGATCTGTCCTTCCAGTGAGCACTCAGGGTTGATTTCCTTCAGAATGGATAGGTTTGTTCTCTTTGCAGTCCAGGGGACTCTCAAGAGTCTCCTCCAGCACCACAGTTCAAAAGCATCAATTCTCCGGCAGTCAGCCTTCTTTATGGTCCAGCTCTCACTTCCATACATCGCTACTGGAAAAACCATAGCTTTGACTATGCGGACCTTTGTTGGCAAGGTGATGTCTCTGCTTTTTAAGATGCTGTCTAGGTTTGTCATCGCTTTCCTCCCAAGAAGCAGGCGTCTTTTACTTTCGTGGCTGCTGTCACCATCTGCAGTGATCCTGGAGCCCAAGAAAGTAAAATCTGTCACTGCCTCCATATCTTCCCCTTCTATTTGCCAGGAGGTGATGGGACCAGTGGCCATGATCTTAGTTTCTTTGATGTTGAGCTTCAGACCATTTTTTGCGCTCTCCTCTTTCACCCTCATTAAGAGGTTCTTTAATTCCTCCTCACTTTCTGCCATCAGAGTGGTATCATCTGCATATCTGAGGTTGTTGATATTTCTTCCAGCAATCTTAATTCCGGCTTGGGATTCATCCAGTCCTGCCTGTCGCATGATGTATTCTGCATATAAGTTAAATAAGCAGGGAGACAATATACAGCCTTGTTGTACTCCTTTCCCAATTTTGAACCAATCAGTTGTTCCATATCCAGTTCTAACTGTTGCTTCCTGTCCCACATATAGATTTCTCAGGCGATAGATAAGGGGGTCAGGCACTCCCATTTCTTTAAGGACTTGCCATAGTTTGTTGTGGTCCACACAGTCAAAGGCTGTTGCGTAGTCAATGAAGCAGAAGTAGATGTTTTTCTGGAACTCTCTGGCTTTCTCCATAATCCAGCGCATGTTAGCAATTTGGTCTCTACTTCCTCTGCCCCTTCGGAATCCAGCTTGTACTTCTGGGAGTTCTCGGTCCACATACTGCTGAAGCCTACCTTGTAGAATTTTGAGCATAACCTTGCTAGCGTGTGAAATGAGTGCAATTGTACAGTAGTTGGAGCATTCTTTGGCACTGCCCTTCTTTGGGATTGGGATGTAGACTGATCTTTTCCAATCCTCTGGCTACTGCTGAGTTTTCCAAACTTGCTGGCATATTGAGTGTAGCACCTTAACAGAGTCATCTTTTAAGATTTTAAATAGTTCAACTGGAATGCCATCACCTCCACTGGGCTTGTTGCTAACCATGCTTTCTAAGGCCCACTTCACTCTCCAGGATGTCTGGCTCAAGGTCAGCAACCACACTATCTGGGTTGTCCGGGACATCCAGATCTTTCTGGTATAATTCCTCTGTGTATTCTTGCCACCTCTTCTTGATGTCTTCTGCTTCTGCTTCTGTTAGGTCCATACCATTTTTGTCCTTTATCATGTCCCTCTTTGCACAAAATGTTCCTTTAATATCTCCAATTTTCTTGAACAGATCTCTGGTTTTTTCCTTTCTATTCTTTTCCTCTATTTCTTTGCACTGTTCATTTAAGAAGGCCCTCTTGTCTCTCCTTGCTATTCTTTGGAAGTCTGCATTCAATTTTCTGTAACTTTCCCTATCTCCCTTGCATTTTGTTTCCCTTCTCTTCTCTGCTATTTGTAAGGCCTCGTTGGACAGCCACTTTGCTTTCTTGCATTTCCTTTTCTTTGGGATGGTTTTTGTTGCTGCCTCCTGTACAATGTTACGAGCCTCCATCCATAGTTCTTCAGGCACTCTGTCCACCAAATCTAGTTCCTTAAATCTGTTCTTCACTTCCACTGTGTATTCATAAGGGATTTGGTTTAGATTATACCTGACTAGCCCAGTGGTTTTTCCTACTTTCTTCAGTTTAAGCTTGAATTCAGCTATAAGAAGCTGATGATCAGAGCCACAATCAGCTCCAGGTCTTTTTGCTGACTGTATAGAGCTTCTCCATCTTTGGCTGCAGAGAATATAATCAATCTGACAAAACTCTATTAGCCTTTGCCCTGCTTCGTTTTGAACTCCAAGGCCAAACTTACCTGTTGTTCCTTTTATCTCTTGACTCCCTACTTTAGCATTCCAGTCCCCTATAATGAGAAGAACATCTTTCTTTGGTGTTAGTTCTAGAAGGTGTTGTAGGTCTTCATAGAATTGGTCAATTTCAGCCTCTTCCGCATCGGTGGTTGGTGCATAAACTTGGATTACTATGATGTTGAAAGGTCTGCCTTGGATTCGCACTGAAATCATTCTATCATTTTTGAGATTGTATCCCAGTACAGGTTTTACCACTCTTTTGTTGACTATGAGGGCTACTCCATTTCTTCTACGGGATTCTTGTCCACAATAATAAATATGATAATCGTCTGAATTGAATTCGCCCATTCCCGTCCATTTTAGTTCACTGACGCCCAGGATGTCAATGTTTATTCTTGCCATCTCCTGTTTGACCACATCCATCTTACCAAGGTTCATACATCTGACATTCCAGGTTCCTATGCAGTATTTTTCTTTGCAGCATCGGACTTTCCTTTCATTTCCAGGCGCTTCCGCAGCTGAGCGTCCTTTCGGCTTTGGCCCAACCACTTCATTAGCTCTGGAGCTACTTGTACTTGTCCTCCGCTCTTCCTCAGTAGCATGTTGGACGCCTTCTGACCTGAGGGGCTCATCTTCTAGCGTCATATCTTTTAGCCTTTTGTTTCTGTCCATGGAGTTTTCTTGGCAGAGATACTGGAGTGGCTTGCCACTTCCTGCTCCAGGTGGATTGTGTTTAGTCAGAACTCTCCACTATGACCTGTTCGTCTTGGGTGTCCCTGCACGGCATAGCCCATAGCTTCTCTGAATTACTCAAGCCCCTTCACCACGACAAGGCAGCAATCCGTGATGGGAACAACAGTCATTGGCTACCTAAAATACCCTGTTTCCCCCGAAAATAAGACCTAAACTGATAATAAACCCTAGTATGATTTTTCAGGATGCTCGTAATATAAGCCCTACCCCCAAAATAAGCCCCAGTTAAGTGAAACCCCACTCTCCACCATTGTGCAGCATTGTGCAGCAACCAGAAGACGATGACATGACTGTATTTGAATAAATGTAGATTGTTGTACATGAAAAAAATAAAATAAAACATCCCCTGAAAATAAGCCCTAATGCGTTTTTTGGAGCAAAAATGAATATAAGACCCTGTCTTATTTTCGGGGAAACATGGTACATAACATGGCCTTACTTTAGCTGATAGCCCTATTATTAGATGTTACAGTTTTAAACAAAACCAAGAGAAGGGGGAGAGAGGCTTGAAGTGAATGTGTGCTCATAGGTGAGGGAGTAGCAATGCATGACAGAAATACTCTTGGAAGTGATGCTATTGCTGGCACTAGATCTTAATCAATTGGGAAAATACCCCTAATTACTCATCCATGAAAATCAAGTGTTGCTTGTTATAACATCTGGCTCAAATGTGCCATAAAATTTGCTAGCAGGATGAAAAAGATGAAAACATAAAACCATCCCAAACTAGATTTATTACAGTGGCTACTTGTGCATTATCAAAAAAAGAAGAAAGTCATCATTAAAAAAAAAAAAGACAAAAGAAGAAACTGATTTGCATAAAATGTACAGATTTATATTCATAGATGCAAATTTGGGAATATTGATTATAATCAAACAGAAATACAGTACATCTCACCAGAGTGCAGAAAATTGCAAACTGTATACATGTTGAGCCTGCTGCTCACATACAAACTTTGAATGAACAACTTAAAGGTTGCTGCACTCCTTCCTTATGGTTCATTAAAGAGGTTCTGGACTGATGAGCTCTTTATTATACAATCTGTTCAAATAAAGGACTGTCCTCTATAAAGTAGGATGATTGACTACCCTAAATTTTATTCAGTAGATGGTTGTGAAATTGGATGTGACTGTGATGAGTCCTATCTAGATGCATTCTTCTTGCCTGTAGAGGTATGATCTAACCCTTTTCTTTATAATTTGTCCATATTCAATGTGCTGCAGCCAAGAGCACAAACAGCGAGTAATAAAATAATTATGTGCTGTCAAGTTGTTTCTGAGTTATGGTGACTCTCATGGGTTTTTCTAAGTATGATGGAGTTTACTGGTCTCTCCTTCTGGTGGTGCTCTGGGAATGTGCAGCCATGTCAATCGCATGGCACTTAATTTCATCCGTCACACATTGTCTGATCTTGCCTGATCATTCTCCCAGGAGGCACGATGGGAATTTGAACCCCCAGCCACTGCAGGCAGTCACTCCAACCCATTGAACTATTCCAGTTTGAGAAACAGAGAATAAAACATTCTCAAAATTCATGAGTTCTCCACTCTGTGAGAGCATTGCTATTAGAGTTGCAAAGTTTAATTAAAAATAACAACAAATCTTGTGGTACCTTTAAACCAAACAGATTTGTTTCAGCATGAGCTTTTGTGGATTATAATCTACTCCTTCAGACTTCCTATTTGTTGTTATGCACTGTCAGGCCACCTCTGATTTATGGTAACCTTATGAATGAGTGCTCTCTGAAAAGTTCTGTTCTGAACAGCCTTGCTCCTTTTCCAGAAAATCCTGCTTTCTCACGATATGCTCGAAGTAGAATAGCCGCTGTTTCAACATTTTTGCCTCCAGAGATAGTTCAGGCTTGATTTGATCTAGGGTTTCCACAAATCTCTCCTCTAACACCATATTTCAAACAAATTAATTATTTTCCTGTCAGTTTTCTTAACTGTCCAGCTTTCACACCCATACATGGTGATCAGAAATACAAGAGTGGATGATCTTTGTCTTGGTGACACATCCTTACACTTTTCTAATTCCTTCATTACTTCCCTTCAGGCTTCCTACATAATCACAAAATTCTCAAATTGGAAATGAACACAGGGTTTATCTAGTCCCACTTCCTGCCAGTGCAGGGATCCTCCTATAACTAATCAATGAACTGGTTATATATAATTAACCAAAGAACTTTCAAAAGCAGAAAGAAAGAAAGACAAAGCACTCAACTGATTAACAGGGGACACTTCAGGCAACAGATTACATGTAAATATAAGTTTTTATAAAAATCTATTGAAGTATTTATCTTTCTTCAATTTGTTTTGAGCCTGCAGACAGATTAATTGTGAGATGGATTAATCAACTAAAATTCTTCTGATTAACTAATGCACATTCCTCAAATTGAGTTGTAGCTGGATTGCAACTCAGTCAAGCTGACTTTGCTCCCTCACTCAACTTCCCTGGTCTTGCTGTCTCAACCCATCCTTTCCATTGTGCATCACCTCCCTCTCTCAGGGTTGCTCCGCATGGGGTGGCACAAACCCCGTATAAATCTATATATCTATATTTTAAAAGATCCCTGGAGACTTTGAGATGGAAAGGATGATGTGATGGAAATGCCCAGCCTTGAATATTATATCCAGAGTAACACACCCTCATTAAAGTCACCCACGAGGCTGTTGGGGCTCACACCCATAAACACTGGCAGCTGGGAGTACTTGGCGAATTCCCCTGGGTCATAATTAGCACAGAGTTGTTACCAGATTGCTTGCCAATGGTTTAAACAAGGCAACTGTACTCAGGAGGTTGCAGGCTAATGACAGGGTGTTCCTGCAGGGCCAGTTCTTGGACCCATTCATATTGTGCAATTAGATGGAACGTGAAGGATGGGGAAGGGCAACAGCTCAAGGGTAAGAGCATTTCCTTTCTATCCAGACATTTCCAGATTCAGTTCTCAATATCTCCAGGTAAGGGCAGGAAATAATCCTGTCTGAAATTGCAAAGAGCTACTGGCATAGTGAGTTGACAGTGAATATTGGCCTAGAAAGACCAACAAGTCTGTCCTAGAATAAGGATGTTTCTTGTGTTCTTATTAGCTCCAGAGATGGAGTTACTTGCAGAGAAAGTCTTACGAAAAGACAAAAGATCAATCACAGGATATTATTATATCTCAGAGTTTTCTTTTGTATAATCCAAGACACAAAGGCAAACAATGCCAAAGGCACAATCTTAAAAACCTAAATCAAGAGGCCACAATTCCTATTCCTGGAGGAATACAATTCCACAGCCCTGCAACATCCTCTCTTTGTAAACCAAATCCTAGAACACTGGTCCTTTCTTTACAATCCAGTATTCAGTTCACAAGAGTTACATTATGCTGCTGTTGTTACATCTAGTCAAGTCACCTCTGTCTTAATGGTGAATGAGAGATTTCCAGAATATTGTGTCCTCAACAGCTCTGCTCAGCACTTGCAAACAGAAGTCTTGGGAGTCAATCCATCTCATATTTGGTCTTTTTTGTCTCCAGAAATAGTTCAGGCTTGATTTGATCTAGGATCCGCTTGTTTGTCTTTCTGGCAGTTCAGAGTATCTGCAAAGTTCTCCTCCAGCACCATATTTCAAATTAAGCAATTTTTTTCCTGTCAGCTTTCTTGACTGTCCAGCTTTTACACCTATACATGGCAATTGGGAATACAAGAGTGTGGATGATCTTGGTCTTGGTCTCTAGTGACACATCCTTACATTTAATCCCTTCTGAGTATCTGTCTTCTTCTGATTTCTTGGCTGAAGTTTCCATTTAGTTGTGTAGTTTATAGTTGTGTAGTTCTTCTGTAGTCATGATTTTGGTCTTGTTCATGTTCAACTGCAGTCCTGTTTTGGTACTTTCTTCTTTTACTTTCACTAAAAGTCATTTCAAGTCATTCCTGCTTTCTGCCAGTAAAGTGGTGTCATCTGTATATCTTAAATGTTTCTTCTACCAGTTTTCACTCTTCTTTCATCTGAATCTAGTCTGCCTTTAATCTTATGTTCTGCATACAGATTGAACAGCTCAGGGGATCAAATGCACCCTTGTCTGACACTTTTGTCCATAGGAAACCTTTCTGTCTCTCCATATTTTGACCTAACAGTAGCTTCTTGTCCACAATACAGGTTCCACAGAAGGACGATCAAGTGCTGAGGCACTCACATTTCCTTCAGAACAGTCCATAGTTTCTCATGATCCACATAGTCAAAGGCTTTTCTGTAGTCTATAAAACATAGACTGAACTTCATCTGAAATTCTTTGGTGTGCTCCAGTAGTCATATTTGCAATATAATCTCAAGTGTCTCTTCAGAATCCACCTTGAACATCAGGCATTTTTCCTGCCATATAAGGCAAAAAACTTTGTTGCAACACCATGAGCATCACTTTGGTTGCATGGGAAATCAAAATGTTTGTTTGTTTGTTTGTTTGTTTATTTTTACTCCACCTTTCTCCTTAAAAGGACCCAAAGTGGCTTACAACAATTGAAAGACAATATTTAGAGTCAAAAACAGTAAGTATACAAACATTTAAAAATATTAAACAAGTATTATATTTAAAACAGTCAATACAATCAATACTAAAAACACATTTAAAAGCAACAGAGCACAACAATCCATTTAAAAAGCTCCTTTCAGGCCCCCAGTCACTAAGGAAAGGACTGCCTGAAGAGAAAGGTCTTTGCCTGCTTGCGGAAGGACAGCAAAGATGGGGTTAGCCTAGCGTCCCATGGGAAGGAGTTCCAGAGTTTGGGAGGGTGGTGGGCCTCCCCTTATTTTATTTATTTATTTATTTGACTTATATGCCGCCCACACTACCCAAAGGTCTCTGGGCGGCTTACAACAATTTAAATAAAATAAAAAGATAAAACAATTAAAATACAATTAAAATACAGTACTTTAAAATTGCCATCAGGACCCACAGTTGATATTATTTCAATTAAAAATCTCCTGGAACAGGAATGTTCTGACCTGGCGCTGAAACGTCATCAACGTCGGCGCCAGACAAATCTCACTCGGGATGGCGTTCCATAGTCTGGGGGCGGCTGCCAAAAAGGCCCTTTGTCTACAAACCATCCCTCTTACCTCCTTGAGGGATGGCTCTTTCAGGAGGGCTCCCTGGGTAGATCTTAATTGCCAGGTAGGTTTATATGGACGGAGAATAATGGTCTGACAGTTACTGCACTCCTTAGCATTTCTTTTCTTGAGGACTGGAATGTATATCAAATGTTTCCAGTCTGTGGGCCATTATTTTGTTTTCCACATTTGTTGGCGTATTTTTGTTAGGATTTTGACAGATTCAGTCATTGTGGCTTGAACATTTCTAATTGTATTCCATCTATCCCTGGTGATTAATTTATTCCTAGTGCTTTCAGAACAGCTTTCACTTTACTTTGCAGAACTGCAGGTTCTTCATCATAGGAGTCCTCTTCAAAGCGGTCTGTCATCCTTTTATCTCTTCTGTATAGTCTTCAGTATACTGTTTCCACCTTATTTTCATTTTCTCCTGCTCAGACAGTGTGCTTTCCTGTTGGTCATTTAGCATTCCCAATCCAGGCTTAAATTTCTCATTGATTTCTTGAAACTTCTGGAAAATTTCTCTTGTTTTTCCTCTCTTGTTGTTCCTCCCTAATTCTTTGCATTGGTTTTTGTATATTGGTTACATTATGACTCATTTATTATTTGGCATTATTACTATTACTTGTGAAGTTAACTTTTCTAAGTATTATATACTGAGATTTTTAAAAGTAAGACAATTTCTACTTCCAGATTTGTGATCTTAAGACAATTAGAAGAAGCAGGACTGGACAGAACTAAAAAAAAAAAAAAACACTGTTTTTTTCCTTGGAATTCCCCAAGGGGATTCTGAGAGTTGTAGTTCAAAAAAGTAACTTCTGATTTTTGGGAACAGAGAAGGAAGAGCAAACTCAGGTCCTGATTTCTTAAAGTGAAACAATTTATCTTGAGAAGAGCCCAAATCAAGCCATAGGCCTATTAAAGCCAGCATTCTACTCCTAAAGAAGCCTTTAGAATGAATGCTGTTACTTGTAAGTAAATACAGGAAAACCGATTTAGGGATTCAAAGGAATAAGCAACTATATTTGCAGTCCGTTCTGTTGTGTTCTGAAACCTTTAATGGCATTTACAAACTGCAGCAACACAAGCAAAATAGGAGAAGTAAAATTGCACAAATTTCACAAATTAGGAGCGAGAAGCAGGGGACAATTTCAGAATTGCAGACAAGAAACCCGCAACAGCAGTGGTGAGGGAATTACATTTGTCCCTCATGAAAATAGAAAGAATTGACTCAGAAGAATTGGAAAAATAAGAGATCAAGAAAAAAAATTCAGAAGTGAGAATGGGCAGGGCATTGAAACAGAATATGAACCAGGGTGTCAGGAGACTCTAAACAAAAAAAACAAAGTCTTTTTTCACAAGGGATATTAAGAAATCGACCGGCATGGGTGGCTGAAGGAAAAATATTAAAACGGGCTAACATAAAAGCTCTTCTTAGATGTGGGTTTACGAGGGAATGGAAATATTTGGGAGAATGATCCTGAGATGGAAAGAATCCAACAGAAAGAGGGGAACATACAGGATTAAGGTTATTGCAAAGGTAATTAAATTCGGCGTGACAGAGCTTTTCCTTGATTATGGAATAAGCCCTAGGGAGATTCATATCTACCAAAGATTCCAGGGATATGTGAAGAGAGAAGAGTTTCTTTTCAAGAAGCCAGAACCAAGAAAAAGAGTAAGAATCACACAATAAATCATATATCAGGGATCCAGAATGCGAATTTAAAAAAAGACGGAGCCAAAATTTAAATGTGAGTAACCAGGCAGTTGTGGAAGGTAGGTGAATGCCCAATTCTAAAGAAATAGTAGAAAGCCGAATTAAGTTGGGAACTCCTAATATTCTGCGAAAAAACATTGCTGCAACTTGATCAATATCCAAATTGACCGAGTGTATCCATATAGGCACACCGTATAGCAAGTGAGAAAGAATCTTAGACTGAAAAATCTGAATGGCTGCTGGGATATATTGGTTTCCGGAAGAATAATGAAACTTAGAAATAGCTTTTAATTGGGGAGAAATTGAAGAGATAGCAGCTTTTTTATGTAGTGTCCAGCTGAGTTTGTGATGAATAAAAAGACCCAAATACTTATAAGAGTGTACTTGACGATAGGAAGAAGATCCTATTGTCCAAGGGGTAGGGGACCAAGAGCGGGGAAAAAACAAAATTTGGGTTTTACTAGGGTTAATGGATAGATCATTAAGATCACAGAAATCCTGAAATTTAAGTAAAGTGCGACGAAGGCCTGATCTAGTACGAGACATCAGCACTGTATCATCGGCGTACAGGAGTATAGATAAGGGAACACCGTTAAGGGCCAGAGCCGACTGATTGCAAGGGGAAAGAAAAGAGGGAAGATCAGCTAAAATAAATTAAATAATAGAGGGGCCAAAATGCAACCTTGGCAGACACCTTTGAAAATTGGATTTTTTCGGTAAGAGTGTTGGAATTAGGTAAATGAACCTGGCAGGAATTATGTGAATGCAATTGGCGGAGCAAAAATAGCAGGCGTGGATCGATATTCCAATTGGAAAGTTTTTTCCATAGTAGATCTCTATTTACGGAATCAAATGCCCCTCGGAGGTCCACAAAGGCAACAAAAAGTTTGGTTTTGTTGTGGATTGTGTATTTTTCAGCAAGAAAAGTCAGCAAAAAGATATGATCCAGAGTGGACGCTCCGGCACGAAAGCCTATCTGTTCCTTTCCAGGAAGATCCTTATCAGCAGCCCATGTGGAGAGTTTTTTCAAGAGATATTTAGAATATAATTTTCCGATATTGGATAATAAACCTATTGGGCGATAATTTGAGGGTTGAGAGGGATCGTCTTTTTTGTGATATATTTGCAGTCTGATAAATATGAATCATAGAATCGTTGTAGGGTTGGAAGGGAGGTCTTCTAGTCCAACCTGCCCAAGACAGGAGACCTCATACCATCCCAGACCTCATAACATCCTGGACAGATGGCTGTCCAATCTTTTCTTGAAAACCTCCAGCAATGGGGCACCCACAACATTGGGAGGCAAGCTGTTCCACTGCTTAATGGTTCTCACCATCACGAAATTCCTCCTTATTTCCAGGCTGGATCTCCCTCTGACTAGTTTCCACCCATTGGTTCTTGTCCTACCCTCAGGTGCAATGGAGAATAAATCTATGCCCTCTTCCCTGTGGCAACCCTTCAAATATCGGAAGACTGCTATCATGTCTCCTCTCAGTCTTCTCTTCGTTAAGTTAAACATACCCAGTTCTTTTAGTTGTTCTTCATAGGATTTAGCCTCCATTCCCCTTATCATCTTTGTTGCTCTTCTCTGCACCCCTTCCAGGGCCTCAGCATCTTTTTTCCATTTGAATAGGTCTTCCTCTGTGATGGTGGTTGTAAAAACTATTGATTGCAGATGAAACAAGATATTAAGTAGAGTAGCCACATAAAATGGATAGCGAATTTCCTCTTCCTTTAATATTTCTATAGCATGAATTATTGTACCTCCTGAAAATTCATCTTCCATGCAGTTAGTAAAGATACAGGAACTCTTTTCTCCATTTCATGTTGTTTCCAAATGTGACAGGCAAATGGCCATTAACATTTCCCTTGAGATACACTCCTAGCTATTCAAATTTACAAATTAAGCTTGTATCTGCCTTTCATTGACAAAGCAAAGCATGCTACATGCAAGATATACAGCTGAGGAAAATCATGTGTTATGACAGATGTATTTCACTGCTTGAAGGAACACCTCTGCTAAAAACAAGCTAAACATATCATTCAGTTTGCATTTGTCCCCCCCTCCTTTTCCTTTTGTGCCCTTTACACAAGCTAGTGAGCAGATGTTGTCTGACAGCTGGTTTTAGTATGCTTCTTGGAGAGGCTTTTTCATTCATTCAAGGTAAAAATCCTTTGAATGAATGAATGAATGAATGAATGAATGAATGAATGAATGAATGAATGAATGAATGAATGAATGATGCCTGTTTAGGATTACTTTCTATTATTAGCTGAGTGCAATTGTTTTAATCTGTTGACAACTTCTAATGTAAAGTAATAAACTTGTTCTTCTAGAACTAATTTTGTTGATAGTCCCTCTGGGTCTTACACATCTGAGGGAATATTACACTGTTCAATCCATAGCCAAGCTGACTGGGGATTCTGGGAATTGTAGTCCACACACAAACTTTCTTAACTCTGTGAATGATGAACAGCTTGACTTCCAACTACTTTACATCAGCCATCTTCTGTCAGGGTGCCTTTATTAACAATGTGATATGGAACAGTGAACATGTAATAACACTTTTCTCCCTCTGTGTAGAAGAGAGTTAAAACCACTAAAGAGCTGGAAATCCGAGATACAATATGCAGAAATGAGCATTTGGTAGGTTTCCATAAAGGAGACAAGGCTGAGGAAGTGATATTTTGGAGTAAAGTGTAAGGCCTTAGAGAGGGAGAGAGATGGAAGGAAGAATCTTTCTTTCGATATCTGTTCTGCTTCTTAACTTAATTACCCTCAGTACATTTGCTCTGTTTTTGAGTTATTTTGTCATTCAGGGTCTCAGGAGGGGAAAAAACGAAGATGCCAGAAAATGGAAAACTGCCCCAAAGATAAAGCAAATCTCTTTTGGGAGAGAAATTTGTCTTTCTTTGGGAGATTTATTTTGTACCTTAACCACTAAAACCCCAAGCAACATAACAAGATGTGAAAATCATGTGAAAATTTCATGTAGTTTTTCTCCCCTTATGAAAAGTCAGAGAAAGCCAACTCACAGAACAGTGAGCATTTTGCAGTTTTTGGAGCACGGGATCAGAAAAAATCTGAATGTTTTTCTTAAATATGTAGGGATTGACTACACAGGGAAGGGATACATCCCAAATTGTCCATATATGGATTTCTCTCCATGATTTGAAGTCTCAGATTACCCAGTTTTGAAGCTGACTACATGGACATTTAGCCTGCTATTTGGTCTGCTGCAGGAAGGTCTGGTTCACTCTTAATGACTGCAGTCAGACAATATGTTTGCTGGGATGAACCAGCCTTCCCCCCCAGAGCAGTCCTATCCATACATGTCTGAGCCCCATCAGAGTGGGTAGAATCACTGTGGTTTGGAATGATTCCAGTGCATATGATCACTGGAACCAATCCAAAGCAAGCCTTCAGGTTTGAATTTGCCAGTATTGTGAAGTGGCATAATAAGCGAGCCACTTCAGGATATTGGCAATTTCATCACTTTCCCTGCTTCTTGGCAGAGGGACAGGGAAGTGAAACATTTTTTAAAAACTGTATAATGGATTATCCCTGATTCACTGCATCAGTTATAAATGAAAAATGTAGACTACTTTTATTGTTGGTTCAACTATCTTGGTTATATTGACTAGAAGTGGTCACAATCGACCAGATAGGCGGGGTATAAATGAAATGAAATAAATAAATAAATAAATAAATAAATAGAAACACAAGCATAAACAGACAAACTCCAGAAAAGGATTAAGACAGTAGAAGTAACTCCTACAGCCCCCCCACATACTTTTGTTAATAAAATATACCAAAATACATCTTTATATTAAAAGATACCATGAAAAAGAATAAACAAAAATTAATAAGGCAGTAAAATAGACACCACTATGGAGGCAATAGTTGATTTGTAACAGATACAGCAAATACAATTAATACATTAAAGCCATCAAATTAGATTAGAACAATTCACCATATTAACCTCACAAATCTTCACTTCAGATTTTGGACAACACCTAGTAACCTATCTAGCTCTGTCTATCACAAATTTATTGAGCTCAATCAACAGATAAAATTGTTTAGCTTTGTCTCCATCAGACAGATCATATCAGATTCAAAATCAGTTTTGGCCCAGGTTCAGAATGCAAAGATTGTTTATAAGAAGCAGTGATATGGAGACTCTACAACTTGAACTCCACACTTTCAGAGATACTATTCTTCAATAGTGATCCTTCCAAATATTTCAGAGGCATAGTCTGACCTCATAAAGGCAGCAATGTTATTCTTCATGGAGCAACTATCAACTCCTGTAGGTAATTTTACTTGTCTGAAAGTCTTCTGCCCATCTGACCAGGTCCTCAGAAACCATGCATCTAGGAATATTAACACATCAACAACCCAGAAAAGAACAACCAGAAGTTGGGTCTTCTCAGCTATGGCACCTTCCTTGTAGAATGCATTGCCACAGGAACTACACCAAGCACCCTCCCTCTGGGCTTTTAAAAAGCAGCTAAAAAACAGCTTTTATAGGAAGTCTTTGGGGAGGTTCTTCCCAACTGATTGAAATGGAGAAGGAAGGAGGAGGGATATATGTATATGCCAATTAAAAGTTTTTGTCACCTGTCTAATTGGGTTAGCCAACAGTGTAATGTGGCTACAAAAAAGGCTAATGCTATTTTAGACTGCATTAAGAGAAGTATCCCCTTTATCGATTGATACCCCTTCACGGATTGCTGCCTTGTCGTGGCGAAGGGGCTTGAGTAATTCAGAGAAGCTATGGGCTATGCCGCGCAGGAACACCCAAGATGGACAGGTCATAGTGGAGAGTTCTGACTAAACGCGATCCACCTGGAGCAGGAACTGGCAAGCCACTCCAGTATCTTTGCCAAGACAACTCCATGGACAGAAACAAAAGGCTAAAAGATATGACGCTTTTAGCCTTTTTATGATGATATGACAGAAACAAAAGGCTAAAAGATGAGCCCCTCAGGTCAGAAGGCGTCCAACATGCTACTGAGGAAGAGCGGAGGACAAGTACAAGTAGCTCCAGAGCTAATGAAGTGGTTGGGCCAAAGCCGAAAGGACGCTCAGCTGCGGAAGCGCCTGGAAATGAAAGGAAAGTCCGATGCTGCAAAGAAAAATACTGCATAGGAACCTGGAATGTAAGATGTATGAACCTTGGTAAGCTGGATGTGGTCAAACAGGAGATGGCAAGAATAAACATTGACACCCTGGGCGTCAGTGAACTAAAATGGACGGGAATGGGCGAATTCAATTCAGACGATTATCATATTTATTATTGTGGACAAGAATCCCGTAGAAGAAATGGAGTAGCCCTCATAGTCAACAAAAGAGTGGTAAAACCTGTACTGGGATACAATCTCAAAAATGATAGAATGATTTCAGTACGAATCCAAGGCAGACCTTTCAACATCACAGTAATCCAAGTTTATGCACCAACCACCGATGCGGAAGAGGCTGAAATTGACCAATTCTATGAAGACCTACAACACCTTCTAGAACTAACACCAAAGAAAGATGTTCTTCTCATCATAGGGGACTGGAATGCTAAAGTAGGGAGTCAAGAGATAAAAGGAACAACAGGTAAGTTTGGCCTTGGAGTTCAGAACGAAGCAGGGCAAAGGCTAATAGAGTTTTGTCAAGAGAACAAGCTGGTCATCACAAACACTCTTTTCCAACAACACAAGAGATGACTCTACACATGGACATCACCAGATGGGCAATACCGAAATCAGATTGATTATATTCTCTGCAGCCAAAGATGGAGAAGCTCTATACAGTCATCAAAAACAAGACCTGGAGCTGATTGTGGCTCTGATCATCAGCTCCTTATAGCTGAATTCAAGCTTAAACTGAAGAAAGTAGGAAAAACCACTGGGCTAGTCAGGTATAACATTGTACAGGAGGCAGCAACAAAAACCATTCCAAAGAAAAGGAAATGCAAGAAAGCAAAGTGACTGTCCAACGAGGCCTTACAAATAGCAGAGAAGAGAAGGGAAACAAAATGCAAGGGAGATAGGGAAAGTTACAGAAAATTGAATGCGGACTTCCAAAGAATAGCAAGGAGGGACAAGAGGGCCTTCTTAAATGAACAGTGCAAAGAAATAGAGGAAAAGAATAGAAAGGGGAAAACCAGAGGTCTGTTCAAGACAATTGGAGATATTAAAGGAACATTTTGTGCAAAGATGGACATGATAAAGGACAAAAATGGTAGGGACCTCACAGAAGCAGAAGACATCAAGAAGAGGTGACAAGAATACACAGAGGAATTATACCAGAAAGATCTGGATGTCCCGGACAACCCAGATAGTGTGGTTGCTGACCTTGAGCCAGACATCCTGGAGAGTGAAGTCAAGTGGGCTTTAGAAAGCATGGCTAGCAACAAGGCCAGTGGAGGTGATGACATTCCAGTTGAACTATTCAAAATCTTAAAAGATGACTCTGTTAAGGTGCTACACTCAATATGCCAGCAAGTTTGGAAAACTCAGCAGTAGCCAGAGGATTGGAAAAGATCAGTCTACATCCCAATCCCAAAGAAGGGCAGTGCCAAAGAATGCTCCAACTACTGTACAATTGCACTCATTTCACATGCTAGCAAGGTTTTGCTCAAAATCCTACAAGGTAGGCTTCAGCAGTACATGGACCGAGAACTCCCAGAAGTACAAGCTGGATTTTGAAGGGGCAGAGGAACTAGAGACCAAATTGCTAACATGCGCTGGATTATGGAGAAAGCCAGAGAGTTCCAGAAAAACATCTACTTCTGCTACATTGACTACGCAAAAGCCTTTGACTGTGTGGAACACAGCAAACTATGGCAAGTCCTTAAAGAAATTGGAGTGCCTGACCCCCTTTTCTATCTCCTGAGAAATCTATATGTGGGACAGGAAGCAACAGTTAGAACTGGATATGGAACAACTGATTGGTTCAAAATTGGGACAGGAGTACGACAAGGCTGTATATTGTCCCCCTGCTTATTTAACTTATATGCAGAATACATCATGCGAAGGTTCCAGTCGCTGGACGGACGTTGCAACGTCCTGGAACGGCGCAACTGGCTTTTGCCTTCCCGTCCTGGAGGACGCGAGACTCACCTGGGTCATGTGTGTTGCGCGTGAGGGCGAGCAACTATTTAAAGAAGTGCTCGCCCTCATTGAGCCCTCTTTCCTGTTCGGGCAGCAGAGCAGTGAGAGTCGGAGCTGAACAGCTGATCGGCGGTCTTTCAGGCTTCTACAGGCTGTGGAGTGATCCGGAGGCAGCATCGGGGACGGGAGGACTGTTTTCCGTGCCCCCCCACGGGTTTACATTTTCTGTTTCAGTTGATTCCTTTTTATTTCTAATTTTAATTACCTTGATACTGCCTCCTTTGTTAATTAGCTTGGGGTCTGAAAGGCGGGAAGCGGCGGGGCGGGTTCGCCCCGCCGCCACACTGCGCGGTGTCACTTGTTTGTTTATTTAGACTTGCTTAGTTTCCTTTAATTATCCAAGCTTCCAGGTTTTTTCTCAGTAGGATTTCATAATTTGCCATACTTACTGCTTTGTATAGATCACGGACGCCATTTTGTGACTTGTATTTTCGCGCCCTTTTCTCCCATCCGCCATTTTGTGTTTTTTTAAAAAATTATTTTTTTAAAAATCTCATATAAGTTATATTGTTCAAGAATTCAGTTTGCCTTTATATAAATATAGTTTGTTATAGTCATTGGCAGCACTGTTGAATTATCATAGACTAGGTTTGGGCTACAGTCTATGATTCAAGTAATATTAATTTAAATTAATTAGAATTTGGTGCCTTGAGTTCTGGAATAATTTAGACTAGTATTACAATAGAGTAGGAATAAATTTCATATAATTAGCTTGTTGAATTAACAGTGGTATAAATAATAATAATAATAATAATAATAATAATAATAATAATAATAATAATAATAATAATAATAATAATAATAATAATAATAATAAATAAATAATATATACATACATGTATGAATATTAATACATTAATAGTGAAATTTAGTTAATAGAATAATTTAAATACATTGTTAATCACAGAATTTTCATATAAGTTCATCGAGATTTGAAAATTGATTTTCTGTAGTAATTGAATAGGATTCACAAGCGAAGAGCTTACTTTTACTATATTAGGACAGGTTTAGGTTTTGATAAGGCGCCACTGGGGGTCGAGTCTTAACATTTTGGTTAAATTTGCTAGGAAGGTCATTAGTAGACAAAGTTAAAAGGTTAATTGAAATTGAACAAAGGTGCTTTTACGGGCATTAATTTGGCAATAATGGCCCCGAAAAAGGGGTGTGGAACAAGCAAAGGAAAAAATCCAGCTACAAAGAGACCTGTACCACAGGTTTCACCACAACAGTCATCCTCTGACGAGGAGTCTTGGCCGGTTTGGAAGGGCCTGCAAGAAAAAATTGCGGCCTTGGAAGCACAAAAGTTGTCCAAACAAGTGCCTTTACAATGTGAGGCTTCCCCTCGGAGATCGGTTAGGGATACTAAGGGCCGCCGCAAAGCCAACCTAAAAGCTTTGGCGCAGGACCTCATGGAGCGATGTGTTGCTTTGGAATCCAAGCAGGGTCCTGACGACGAGGAAAGGGCGGCAGCAGAGGGGTCTTCGTTGATGGATAAGGTGCCAGGTGGTAGAAAGCGCAGAAGGATGGAGGTGTCTGAGGCGCATGAAGCAGCGGATAGCTCACCGGTGGTGCAAGACATCATGGAAGATCCCTGCACGAGTACTCATTGGGTCGTGGACACCCCTGAAAGATCGGTGGCACCACATGGTGATTTTGCCGCTACGCACAACACACAGTCACCTCAGGCCGCATGGCCATGGGCTGGCGGTTCACATTGTTCTCACACCACACCTACACCCTATGGCGTGCCACCTATGGGGTGGCCCAACTGGGTTTGGCCTCAGGTTCCTACACATTGTTGTGGCTGGGGCACGCCTTATGCGACTCCCCCCCTCTGCCGGAACATCTAGTGACGGAGCTGGGGCAGGAGGCTGGCACCACCCGTCAGTGCCCAACACAGGGTACAATACGGTCCCGCTGGCGGCGCTGCCTTGTGGGGATTACAGTATGCGGCTGGGAGATCACTTGACCCCGGCCACCAAAGAAAAAATATGAAAGGGAGAATTTATAGACTTTTTTGATCTTCTGAACCGCGAGATAGATATTAAGGAGATTGACAAAGACGATGAGAAAGAAAAGGAGAAGCGTAGGAGGAAGAAGCCAGATAGAACTTGGCCTAATTGGATCACTGGCTTTATCATATACGCTGGGGTCTTAGTTAAAGCTCAACCTTGGAGGGCCTCCTCGCTCTTACAATATTTTGATATTATATATAGGGCAAATTCAGATTTTTTGGGTCAGGCTTGGCTCTTATACGATGAATCCTTTAGGATGAAGAGTGCCATCCAGCCCAACCTGCGTTGGGATGAGCCACACCCAGGGCTCTGGCTGCAGCATATGACACCGGCTAGGCCTAACTTGGGTGATAGATTCGACAGTGGCCACCTGAATAGAAAAATGGGGGGCAATACCGTTACCCGCCCAGGGGCGGGGCAGGTGGTTCAACCCCGCCTGCCCTGCTACGAATACAATTCCAAAGGTTTCTGCTCCAGGACCCCATGCAGGTATAGACACGAATGTATTACGTGCTGGGGCAAACACCCAAACGCCATCTGCTTTAAAGCTGGGGTGCAGCGCCACAACAAAACAGCTGGAAGTGGTAAAAAACCCAAGGGGGGCGGCGGTGCCCTTGGCAAGGGGACCCACCCCAATTAAAATCGAGATCTTAGAGGCTGAGTTGTTAGGTTATCCAAGGAGAGGAGATGCAGAGTACCTAGGCCATGGCTTTACATATGGCTTTCGAATCCCGGCTTTAGGGGAGAGGAAGGCATTTATGGCAAAGAACCTTCGATCCGTAAAGGGTATGGAGGCTATTGTGCTAGAAAAAATAAACAAGGAAGTCAAAGAAGGTAGGGTATTAGGGCCTTTCACAGAGCCTCCCATAGCAAATTTGAGGGTTTCCCCTTTAGGGATAGTTCCCAAGAAGGCTCCAGGTGAGTTTCGTTTGATACACCACCTGTCCTTCCCAGAAGGGGCGTCGGTTAATGACTCCATTCCCTCTGAACTGTGTTCAGTAAGATACACCTCATTCGACGAGGCTGTTCAGATGGTCAGGGCCTGTGGTGTGGGCGCGGAGCTGGCAAAGGCTGATGTTAAATCGGCATTTAGAATTTTGCCAGTCCACCCACTGGATTTTAATCTGTTAGGTTTTCAGTTTCAAGGGTCCTATTACATTGATAGGGCTCTTCCCATGGGGTGCTCGATTTCATGAGCTGCTTTCGAAAAATTTAGCACTTTCATTGAATGGAAAATCAGGCAAAGGGTGGGCTGTACTTCCACAGCGCATTATCTTGATGATTTTCTCTTTTGTGGGAAAGCTAATTCAGGAAGGTCCCAGATGATTTTGGACAATTTTAGGGACATGGCAAGCGAGTTAGGTTTGCCTTTAGCTGAGGAAAAGACAGAGGGACCAGCCACGTCCCTTACTTTTCTTGGGATTGAACTGGACACTATGCGGCAGACTTCAAAGCTGCCTCTTAGTAAATTGACAAACATTAGGACCAGAGTTAGTGACCTGTTAGGGAAAAGGAAAGTTACTCTTAAGGAGTTGCAAGAAGTTGTAGGACATTTAAACTTTGCTTGCAGGGTAGTAGCACCGGGCCGCGCCTTTTTAAGGCGACTTTGTGGTGTCATGTCAAGTTTGAAAAGACCAATGCACAAGACTAGGGTAACCAAAGGCATGAGGGAAGATCTCATGGTTTGGAAGCAATTCCTAGACCAATACAATGGGATCTCCTTTTGGAGGTCAGAAATCAGTCTGAGAGCAGATGTTCAGGTGAACTCAGATGCCGCGGGGGCATTTGGATTTGGGATTTATTTTCGCGGTAGATGGTGTGCAGGTACATGGCCCACAGAATGGCGTTAGAAAGGCATGACAAAAGACTTAACATTTCTGGAGCTATTCCCGATTGTAGGAGCCCTTTGGCTCTGGGCTGAGGAATGGTCTAATACAGTAGTCCGTTTTTGGTGTGACAACCAAGCGGTTGTCTACATCATTAACAACCTTACATCACATTCAGACAGAGTAATGGATTTGGTTAGGGCTTTTACTCTTCGGGCCTTGCAGTTTAACGTGCTGGTGCATGCCCGACACGTACCTGGTATCGACAATAGGATAGCTGATGCTCTCTCGCGCCAACAGATCGAGCGTTTCAGGGAGCTAGCCCCGGATGCCAGGGAACTGCCAGAAGTTCTTCCAGCGGAGGTCTGGCAGATTGGTGTGAAGAGGTGTCGAGAGCAATAGGTCTTGCGTTGGCTCCAAGGACAAAAAAGGGTTACTTAGCCGCAGGTACTGAGTTTTGTGAATTTAGGAGTATGATGGAACTGGATCAGTTTTGGCCGGCTCCGGTGGAACACCTCCAACAATTCATCATATTTTTACATAGGAAAGGATTAGCGCCAGGCACCATTCAGAGTAAATTGTCGGCTCTGGCCTTTTATGCTAAATCTAATGGATACAAGGATTTTTCTGGTGACTTTCGCGTTAAGAAAATGCTAGAAGGCTGGTCCAGGGAGAGGGGGAAGGTGTCTGATGTCAGGACACCCTTATCTCCACTTCTCCTTGGACGCCTATGTGAACAATGGGAGACGCTATGTAAGGAACAATACGAGGTGTCATTATTTAAAGCGGCTGCCCTGGTAGCATTCTTTTGGGCTATGCGAATTAGTGAGTTAGTGGCCATGGGACGAGCAGACACCTCTCGAAGGGCCTTACAACACAGAGACGTTTTATTCCAGGATGAGCAGTTGAAGATTAAAATCAGGTGGTCCAAGGCAGATCAGATGGGTAAAGGCAAACAATTGGTATTAGGTAGATGCAGCATTGAGCGCATTTGTCCTGTAAAGGCCATCCATGAATATATGGGAATTAGAGGTCAGGGCTCAGGGTATTTTTTCCAACATGCTGATCGGTCGCCGCTGACCAAATATCAGTTTTGGAAACTTACTGACATAGCGCTGGGTAGGATTGGAGTGAAGGATATGAGATTTGGCACACATTCCTTCAGAATAGGCGCAGCATCGACGGCGGCAGCCTTGGGATATAACACAGATCAAATTAAGCAGCTGGGGCGTTGGTCGTCAGCTAGCTATTGCAGGTACATTAGACCTCTACCTAACGTGTAGGCAGGGGCCGTTTTTTCTGTCATTTCAGGTGCCAGGAGTTCGGAAGGTCGAAGGTATGTGACGATTGTCGGCCACAGTTTTGTTTACTGGGCAGCGCGTTATGCTGCTTCTTCCCCGTGGGGGAATGATTTGGGGCTTGGTGCCCATGCGTATATTACATGGAGAGGCATGCGTGGCATGCAATGGATACAGCTTGGCAGGTTAACGGCCTTCGACCAAACTCCACCTGACATTTTGGTTATCCATTTGGGAGGTAATGATTTACCTCAATTGCCAGGTAAGGCAGTGATACTAGACATTCTAAGAGACCTTAAACGGTTGAATGAACGGTATCCTGCAATGCGGATTGTGTGGTCCACAATCATCCCGCGGTTGACCTGGCGAGGCGCCCGGAGCATTAGCAATGTCAACAGGGCCCGGCGGCAGGTCAACAGGGAAGTTTGTAGAGGTGTCTGCAGCGGCGGCCTCAGATCCGTGATTAATCATCATAGGATCAAAATGTGCAATACTGAATATTTTCATAGTGATGGTGTCCACCTGTCTGATACAGGCTTGGACATATTTTTAGATGACATCAAAGGGGGCCTGCTTTCTGAGCTCGAAGCGCTCGGTGGCGGGCATGGGACTTAGCCAGGCTAGTCCCTATGCTGTGGCGGGTAGTGCGGAAAAACAGGTCGTCTCGGTGTGTCCCATTTGTAATTCAGGTAAGCCAACAGCGCATCCGACCTCCCGGCTCTGTGGATCGTGCGATTACAGGGCCGGTGGTGGGAAGATGCGCTGGGCCACTTCCGGACCAACAGTCATCAAGTAAAGATGTCTGGAGGTCTGGGGTGTTTATTAGCAGCTGGCCGGGTTCCTGCGGTCTTCAAGACCGCTGGAACCTGGGGCCTGGGACTCGCCCATTGACTGATAAAAGGGTATTGGGATACCCTGCCTTTACCTGTTTCCGCACTATCGCAGGCCCCTTCATTTGACGTTGTCGGCGATATACAATTTGGATTTGATTTAATAAAGTGTGGCCCATATTTAATCCATATTACTGTCTCGCGTCTTTATTCCGGGATTGGGAGGGCAAGGTTCCAGTCGCTGGACGGACATTGCAACATCTTGGAACGGCGCAACTGGCTTTTGCCTTCCCGTCCTGGAGGACGCGAGACTCACCTGGGTCATGTGTGTTGCGCGTGAGGGCGAGCAACTATTTAAAGAAGTGCTCACCCTCATTGAGCCCTCTTTCCTGTTCAGGCACCCGCCCGCCCGCCCTATTTCTAGTGTGATTTTATGGTCGCCTTTGTAGGGGCCGGATAGGAATTTTTGACTTTCATCCTGATTGGCTATTGGATGGGGGGATTTTTCGCCTATCCCACACTGGAGGAGGGTTGTTGGCATTTTGTTGGTGGTAACTCTTGGTCACACTGGCGGGTAGTGCGGAAAAACAGGTCGTCTCGGTGTGTCCCATTTGTAATTCTGGTAAGCCAACAGCGCATCCAACCTCCCGGCTCTGCGGATCGTGTGATTACAGGGCCGGTGGTGGGAAGATGCGCTGGGCCACTTCCGGACCAACAGTCATCAAGTAAAGATGTCTGGAGGTCTGGGGTGTTTATTAGCGGCCGGCCGGGTTCCTGCGGTCTTCAAGACCGCTGGAACCTGGGGCCTGGGACTCGCCCATTGACTGATAAAAGGGTATTGGGATACCCTGCCTTTACCTGTTTCCGCACTATCGCAGGCCCCTTCATTTGACGTTGTCGGCGATATACAATTTGGATTTGATTTAATAAAGTGTGGCCCATATTTAATCCATATTACTGTCTCGTGTCCTTAAAGCCGGAATTAAGATAGCTGGAAGAAATATCAACAACCTCAGATATGCAGATGATACCACTCTGATGGCAGAAAGTGAGGAGGAATTAAAGAACCTCGTAATGAGGGTGAAAGAGGAGAGTTCAAAAAATGGTCTGAAGCTCAACATCAAAGAAACTAAGATCATGGTCACTGGTCCCATCACCTCCTGGCAAATAGAAGGGGAAGATATGGAGGCAGTGACAGATTTTACTTTCTTGGGCTCCAGGATCACTACAGATGCTGACAGCAGCCACGAAATTAAAAGACACCTGCTTCTTGGGAGGAAAGCGATGACAAACCTAGACAGCATCTTAAAAAGCAGAGACATCACGTTGCCGACAAAGGTCCGCATACTCAAAGCTATGGTTTTTCCAGTAGTGATGTATGGAAGTGAGAGCTGGACCATAAAGAAGGCGGACCGCCGAAGAATTGATGCTTCTGAATTGTGGTGCTGGAGGAGACTCTTGAGAGTCCTCTGGACTGCAAGGAGATCAAACCTATCCATTCTGCACGAAATCAACCCTGAGTGCTCACTGGAAGGACAGATCCTGAAGCGGAGGCTCCAATACTTTGGCCATCTCATGAGAAGAGAAGACTCCCTGGAAAAGACCCTGATGTTGGGAAAGTGTGAAGGCAAGAGGAGAAGGGGGCGACAGAGGACGAGATGGTTGGACAGTGTCATCGAACCTACCAACATGAATTTGACCAAACTCCGGGAGGCAGTGGAAGACAGGAGGGCCTGGCGTGCTCTGGTCCATGGGGTCACAAAGAGTCGGACATGACTTAACGACTAAATAACAACAACAATGACTGTTGTTGCCATGTGCTGTCAAGTTGGAGCCAACTTGTAGCAACCCTAATAGGGCTTTCAAAGTGAGATATTTTAAGGAGTGACTTTACTAGTTCCATACTCCCAGCGGGTTTCTATGGCCGATCAAGGATTCGAACCCAGAACTCCTAGTGTGTCACTCTATCCACTACACTGCATGGGGTATCCAGCCTGTGATTAGTAGACTTAATTTTTTTAATACAAAGAATGTCTGATCATCACAGTGGAGCTTCCCACATCTCTCGGTGGTTTACAAATTAGCCTGCTTTGTTTTGTGATTGGTCAGCAGGATTTAAGCACAAGCTTAATTTGCAAGGCTGATTGCCCAAGCATGAAGATCTGCCTACATCACATCTCTGAAACACAAATGCAGTCAGCTTCTAATGCTGTGATATCTGTAATTGGCTCTTAACCAATTAATTGAATAGGTTAGTTGGTTGATTAGCAAATGGCTCAACTCATGCTACTATTTATATTTATTTACTTATTTATAATGTATTGTATTGTTTAGCTATTGAACAGCTGTAGTTCTCTGGACAACATAAAAAGATAATTAAAATAAGAAAAATGTCACAGAATTTACAAAAACAATATGGAAGAAGCAGTAAAGCAATTATAAAAGTGAGCTCAAAACCAAGCTGGGCAGCAAAATGCAAGTCCTTAAAATGTAACTGAATAAATCCAAAACATTAAAAGATGACAGAATAAGAATTAAGTAGTGAGTGTTTAAAGCCACTACCTAATTCTTATTCAAGAAGAAGAAAAATATTCTTGGTTTGCACTTTAGAACAAACTAAAGGAGGTGACAGAAACGCTCCACTGGGAGAGCCTTTCTTAGCTGAGGACCCACTGCTGAGATGGCCCTTCCTCCTGTATGAGCAATCTTCTCAGATGTATTCAGTGGCTGAAATCCAATCATAAGTCACACCTAGAATAGGCCCACTGAGATTTTGGTAAGTCAACACCTGTGTAAGTTCCACTGATTCAATGAGCCTACTTTAGTTGTGACTTACTACTGGATTTCAGCCAATGTATTACTCACCTGATATTAACAGTGAAATCCTAAACTTGCTCACTTAAAAGTATCCCGGTGAATTTACTTAAACTCGCAAACAAGCATGCTTGCAACTGACACACAAAGCAATCTTATACAATTCTACTCAGAAGTAAATATCATTGCAGCCCAAATTTATACTCATTTTTTACATAAATGAAACAACACTCTCGATGGGATGAGAATTGACTTCCCATTTTCCGATTATATGCTATGCCAGGTACTGCATTTTTTCTGATGGTTACCTCTAGAACCACAAGCAGTCTAGATCTAGAATATCTAAGGGACTGCTTGCCTACTCATTGGCCAAGAGCCAAGGGTATAAACTAGTATCTCACACCACAAAAATCTTCCCCTCTTTGAAGTTATCCGCAGCACCAGAAACAGTTCCAGACAGTTTCCCAACCCTATGGAGCAGTATTTTGAGGTGCACAAAAAAGGAAGGCTACAGGGGGGAAAAGGATATTAAATTCAGAGGGGAGAGGATGCAGCAAGATCTAGTGGACAGACACCATGGAATCCTGGCCTGTGAGGTCAAGTGGAGAAAAGTTTGGGCCTTTCTGTGCCTCCCTCCCTCAATCCTTAATTAACACACATGACAATCAGGATGTTGAAAAGGAAGCCAGTTTGCATTCCTCCATAGATCCTTCATCACCCTTCCTACACCTGGGGCTATGGAGCAAACTTCCTAGTTTCCTTGTGACCCACCTAGTCTTTGATCATAAATTCAGGAGGACTGCTAGTAATGACAGACTGTCATAGCAGGCACAAGTGGGAAGAGAATATCTATAGCTTTGCTGAGACAATTAGATTAGGATCAGAGCTGAATCAACAGTTATGCTAAGTACTTGGTAGGACACCAGTCGAACCAGGGCAGCAGTCACAGTGAAGTATGGAGCAGGTCTCCAGCATGGGGCACTTACTGTGTCCCAAATATGCTGTCAGCTCATTTTTCACGCCCCAGGAGAAGGGAAGGAATATTGTACCTACATATTAAGGTTTAATTTTCAAAGATGGAGAATTGTTCGTGCACATTTGTTTTATTTTATTTAGCACTGGCAAACCAGTTTCCTAGGTTTTCTTAAGCAGGCAGCATGTACCAGCAAAGGTGTACTTTGAAGAGCACTGTCATTATGGCATTGGAGTCACTGGCACCTACTGGGCACTATCCATGGCATCTCTGGTGATTAGAGATGGGCACGAATCAAACTACGAACCAAAAAAAAAAAAAAATGCTAGGCTAGTTCATGGTTCAGTTTGTGGTTCAGTTCGTGCAACCCATTTTGCCAAAATGAAATGAACACCAAGCTTTTTTTCACTCAGTGCTTTATTTTGCTTCAGGAAAACAGATGCCCACTTTCCCCCTTGCAGCTGACACTGGTGCCTCCCTACCTATTCCTGCCACCTCCACCACCACTGCCCTTCCTTTCCAGAGAAGCTGGAGCACTGTTTCTGAAGATGGCAGTGGCAACAGTGCAGTGATGGTGGTGGCGGCAGTGGGGCAGCGCGGCGGCAGTGTTAGCAGTGGCACAACAGGAGCAGGTAGCCTCACCACCACCAGGCACAAACTGAAAACCAAACCATGGACCAGTTTTGTTTTCTGGTTGGTTCATGGCTAACCACAAACTATGAACCACCACAAACCACAATTTTTCTGGTTTGTACCCATATCTACTGGTGGTCAATAATGGTGCACATGTGCAATTATGCTGGAGGTGTATGTGTGTAAAGCAGGGGTGGACAACTTGTGTGTCTCCAAATGTTGAATTGCAGCTGTCATCAGCCCTAACTAGTATAACTCATGGTGAGGGAAGATAAGAATTATAGTCAAATACTGGAGGGGAGGCATAAATGCCATGCTTTTTCATTGCAATGGCCCATCATTTCAACTTTAAGTCAGTTTTTCTTACCAACATTTCTAAAAAAAACTCAAAGTCTGCCCCAAACTGACTCATCCAACTACACATAGCATACCTATGAGATATAGAAAGGGTCTTAGATAGCATGCTGTATATTTAACCCAGGGTGTAATTTAACCCACATGAAGTTAATTTTTTTACCTTTCTGTGTAAAAAAAGTACTTAACTGAATAGTCGTCCCTGTCAATAGAGTAGGGCATCTTCGGGAATGCAAGGCTGACTAGAACCCTGAAAAGAAGCATTCCAGTTGTAGTTGCCACTCCTTCTTTCCCTCTTTTCCTTTTGCCTCCATCTTCCTCCATGGCCTTTATACTCTTCCAAAGGGACTATGGGTCCCAACTTTTCCCTGCTTCCTTTTAACTTCCTTGGAAATTGTTAAAATACACTGGGATTTACCAGGACAAACTTGCTTACTGCATGACATAGATGCTAAGAAGGATTATAAAACTGTCCAACTCCTGCTCTCCCCTACAATGCAGTAGAAAAAGTCACTGATCAGAATATTACAAATGAATTTCCACCCAACTCTTCCATCTATACCTGATGCTTGCTTTTTTGATGAGGTGTACATGCACCCCAACCACACATGCACTCTTCCACTTGATGATTCAAGACTTTTTTTGTATCAGTTGTGTGTATGAGTTGCCGCAAAAACTACAGTACTATATTTAAAAAGGACTTGGCAAACATAATTCTCTTTTCCTCCTCTGAGTCCCTTGCACCTCCCTAATTGTTGTCAAATGGAACAACATGAGCCAAGAAATTGGGGAAAGATAAAAAGTTTTGGGAGAGAACTTATCCCCCCACCCCACCCCAAACACCTGTTTTGTACCTGTACACTTAGGAATGCGGGAAATATCATTTGGGTACAGAAAGAAATCCCAGTAAGGTCCATGCTTGACTAGGAATTTAAAGGGGTACAAATACCCTTTATTGCCCCTCCCTTACATTTGCTCCTTTTTTTGTTCATCAGAGGTCATTAATGGTAATATGTGAATTATTATTACTAGCATTAGTATTATTTCTTCTACTATTCTCTAAGCAGTATCTTGAAAGTTTCTCTCCCCTTACGTCCCATTCTGATGAGCTGTGTCCCTGTTGCCAAGCCACTGGACATAAAATAAGATCACAGAAACTTTTATTGCCTGCAGAAACAGTGCAGGCCATGAATCACTAAGAAGACACACACCATGCTCCAAAGATTTGTGTTTTCTAAACTCTATGGACACTTCAGTCACAACACTAAAATGATCATTAAGACTTTAGTGACTCCATCGTGTAGAATGCAAAGCACTGTGCTTAGAAACCAATCTTGTGTCCAGCAGAAAAACTGGCTTTCTTTTCCTTTACTTCACATGGTGGATGTCATAAGCATGAAAACCAGGAGTTGTTTGTAGCCATGTCTGCAGCATGCTATGTAGCCTCCACAGTAAAGTGCAACTGTCAACGTGCAAACAAACCAGAATAGGAGAAGGGGAGAAAGATCAGAAAAGAAGGTTTTCAAGAAGCAAGACAAAAAAGCAATGCATATGCAGTGTATGTTTACTCAAAAGTCAAAATCCTTCTGTGAAAATCCACATGTGTAAGGGCAATCATGCAAGTGTTGTTTTGTTTTGTTTTTGTTTATATATATTTTTTTTCATTCTGACAGCTGTCTCTCACAGACCCAGGCTTGTGCCCAGCACACGACCAAGTGCGGAACCTGGAGATCTCAGAGAGTACCATGGAGAGCTGCACGACATTTAGAAAAACACTAGATAATGTTCCATGAATACAAACAAATTCCAGCTATTGTGTTAATCCAGGCTTACTCTCAAAGAAAATGTGGACAGGATTGCAGCCCTCACAGACATCTTATTCCGTTCATTAATCTTAAAAAACAACAACTAGATCCTGTCATTCTTGTTCACAGATGTCCACCCCAGAATCTCAAATTTACTTATTAATGTACAGACACATACTAGCTGAAATCCTGTTGCTTTGTTATGCAGGAAGGAAGCAAATCACTTCTAGCTGGCAATAATTGAGTCCCTGCTGGGATTCTTGAGCACACATGTCAGTGTACACTCCCAAGTGTCACAGCAGCAGCTTGATTACTGCTAGCTAGAATCAACTAAATGTTACACTTTTCCCCTTTTGCCTACCTAACAAATCAACAATATTTCAGCTACAGTGTTACAATGATGTATGTATGTACACAAATTCCATTACACAGCTTTGCCTGTCCCTATTGCCTCCCCAGAAAAAAAAAATTGAGGACACCCTTGTTTCTGGCCCAAAAGATACCAGAGGTGGCTAATAACAAAATAAAACCAAAGCATAAACCATTAAATCTGTTATTGTCTCCAGTTATGGACATCCTACCAGAGCCTGGAAATGTTACATAGTGGCTAGGGAATTCTGGAAGTTGTAATCTAGGAAAAATATTTTCGAGCTTTGTATCCTACTCACGCAACTGAACCAACTCTGATAATATCTGACAATACTTAGCTTTTATAATTAATTTATATTCTCTTTGTCACAACATCCCAGTCAACAGATTTCATGAACACTGCACATATCTGTAGATGCGTTTTTACATCCAGGTATGAAACAACTGAAATGTCTATGTTTGGGAGGCAGAACTCACTTGTTTCCCAGATAGTTTTTCATTTCTGGGTAGAAAGATGTTCCAGAATGGAAAATTAGTATATTTCTGGTTGGTAACTGCAGCATCTCTGAAAGACGATAGGATCTAATCTAATACTTAGAGAAGCAAAAAGAAAGTTTATGAAACAGGAAGTGAACTTCCAGCCACATCCAGTTTTGGTTTTGGGGTATGTGGCCTGATGGCCTGATGTGAGTAATTGGCCCCAAACCCCCAAGCTTGCCCATCTCTGGTGTTAAGAAAACCTTCTGGTCTTTGCCACGAATCCACTGGCTAATAGCTCTGCAGTTTCTATCTTTAAAAAGCCATCATTTATTGTACCTGAATCCCATGTTTTGTAAGTTACCCGAACTGGAAAAAGACAAAGGTTGCATCACCATTTCTTCTTTCACAGACCTTAGCTTCCTAATTCAATCTGAAAAAAAGAGAGGGGGAAAATGGCAGGCAATTCCTAGTTCCTGTTGCTCAAGGAATTATTATAATTATTTCCAGACTGTGCTAGTTTCTGGTCTCACCCAAACATGGACCACTTGCTCCCAGCCTGCCTGTCATCTAGGTTTTCATTCGCTCTCCAGTGTGTGTAAGTCACTGATTATGACTGCCTATGCAATTGAGGGCAAGAGAGAGTCTAAACATTTGAGTCAGCCATGCATAAGGTTGACACATCTAGCTACAGGAGAGCAGATGCACTGGCAGAGCTATCTAAGGGTGACCAATAGGAGAATTACTCTCAAAGCAGAAGAACCACAACTCCGAGGTTGGTATTTAGGAACCTGGCTTTTGAAAGTGAAGAAAAGAAAACTGCTAAGTTGGGTGCAGAAGTGAAGCACTACAGAAGCTACTGCAGCATCTACAAAGATCACCAGGTCTCATGACTGTAGCTGAAATCTTAGGAAGATACTGTGCCTCCTCAGATTTTCAAGCAGAGAAACAAACTTCAGTTCAGTAACCTGGAAATCCATCTCCACCCATATCCAGATGGTCCCAGGGTTCACTGGTTCAATGTGAATGTGTCTCCGTGTTGTTCCAAATAGCACGTTCGACCCCACTGCATGTATGAAGCAGCAATCTCCATAGTTTCCTACCCCCACTCCTGGCTTTTTGAGGGGTTGAGTCCATTTGGAACCAGGAAGGAATTTGATCACGAGCACTGTGACTCATGAGCCTTTTTATTGCACAAAACTTGGCAATAGCTATGCAAAGCCTAAATAAATCTCCTCCTCACTCAATCTATGTGACCCCAGGTTTTGTTGGTAATAAGTACTGAGAAGTAGTTTACCATCCCCTCCTTCTTAGGAGGGCTCCAAGACCATGCAACTTGCCCAAGGGCACACAGGCTGGCTCCTCTTCACTGTGGTGAATTAAGTTACCAATACTTGGCTCTGTAGGCAAGAGCTCTAACCTCATGAGCTATCCAGCCAGCTTAGCAATATTTCATCATATTTTTATATCTCCCAGAAGCTCTCGAAGTGACTACAAAAGAAATACATAGAATGGAAGGGGGCACAATCAGGTTTTTTCCTCCAGCAGTGAAACGTCTTGATCCAGCTCAGTAATTTGCAGTTTTTCATTAGCTGAACGTAGACCTCTTCCCCCAATGTTTCTTTAGGCCTTTGCAGCATAATATTTCTGGCCACAGACCTGGACATGTCATGATCCCAACTTCTCTCTGTTTTCCTGACAAATGAACTTAGTACTAGAAAGCCATCATTTCTTTTTATCAGGCGTAATAGTTTCCACAATGGAATTTCTGGACCAATTGGAAGTAATGGCTAGATTATTTTCTCTGGGAGAGTCAGGGATAATCCATTTGATCAAATCAAAAAAGCACTGGATCTGGAAAGCTGATGGAAAGGGATAAGATCCCAGATAATGTTCATAAATCAAGGTTGCTTGTTATTCCTAAGTAGCTGTAATTCAGATGGACTGGCAAGGCTATATTACTTGGGATTGGTTGACTGAAAGAAGCTGAGGAATCTGAAATATGGTTGATGACAATTATCTTTTTTTATTTATTTTTTCCAGAACAAAAACAAATACAAAATTGCAAAATACTTACTACACAATCTAAACTATCGTGCACCCCATACCCACGGTACCCCTTAGAACAATACTTTTAATACGATCTCCCTTTCCAAAATTGTATTGATTTTTGTTTAGAGGCTTTCCCCTTTCCTTTCACTAATACAAATTCAACAAATCTACCTGTGAAGGAGAACAGCCTAGTGAGCCGTCCTCCAAGGAGTGCAGACAGGAGATGGTGACTGGATGTGCTGTAGGGGAGCTGATCAAGATAGAAGATGAGGGAACGGGGAGGAATAGGGCCATAGAGATATTCTTAGCAGAGGATAGACAAACCAGAAAGTGGGAGGAGTTAGACTTACTGAGTTGGGAGGATATAAAGGAGGAGAAAGCAGGAGGAAAGGGAGGAGACAATGACAAGGAAGAGAAGAGTACACAAACGGAGAAAGAAGAACCAGTAAGATATACAGCAGTCGAATTGGTGAGAGAGTTTCCCAATCTTAGGACTGGGGGAGGATTATTGCCTAACCCTCCTAGTTTAGGAGAGAGGGGAAATATAGAAGAGAAACCTGGATGGAGAATGGTGGCAGTACCCCGTCCGCAGGAGGCGGGAAAGAGAATAACATACATTGGTACTACCAATTACCTGCCTTATCTGGAAGGGAATTATGTGAAGCACCCCTGTTGTGGGACAATATGTGCAACACTGAGTTTTCCCACATGGAACAGAGTCGCACAAAATCAATGTGGGATGAAGAAGGGAGAAAAATGATGAAAGAAAGTGACTCAATGAATGTTAAAAGTTATAAGTTGTTATCTGAATTAAGTGGTTTAGATCCGTTTTGTGTTGACGTTCAAGAAAGCAAAAGAAATAAAGAATTGTTGTCTGTACCGTTATCTTCGTCTCCGTCTATATTTCCCGCTGAAAGGAAAGACCCGCCCCTAGCAGACAAAGAACCCAATCACACTACCCCAAATAGCATAACAAATATTTGAACTTATTTCCCCTCTTTTCATCTTAAGTTCAGTAGTTAATTTATCATGTAATGCAATGTCCCATACTTCATTATACCAATTTTCTAATTTAATGTCATTTTGTCCTTCCAAAATCTAGCTATTAATATTCTAGCACTTGTCATAAAATTGGAAATCAATTCCTTTGAATAATCAAGTTCCATTTTATCAAAAATTGACAACAAAGCAATTTTAGAGTTGAATTCAATATCTTTTCCAAATATATCACATATTTCCTTAAAAATCAGTTTCCAAAATTTCTGTATCCATTTACACTCCCACCACATATGATAATATGTGCCAATTTCTTCATCACATTTCCAACAAGCTTTAGAATAATCTGAATTTATTATATTCAATTTCACCAGAGTCATATACCACCTTGAACTGATTTAACAAAAATTTTCCTTTATTCTTACCGACATTAACCTTAAAACTCTCATCCTCCAAATTTTTATCCAATCCTCTATTTTAATTTCTGTCTTTAAATCATTTTCCCAAATTGATTTCAAACCTTCTATTTCTGTCTCTTTTTCCTCTTGTTCCAAAATTAGGTTATATATTCTACTTACTACTCCCTTCATCAAAGCATCTTTCTGCATATCTTCATGTGATGATAGAAATTGTTCGTATTTAGTGCATTCTCTACATTTGCCATTAATGTTCAGCCATTCATTTGTCCAACTATCTAATTGGATATAGTTATACCATGACAATCTATTAGTTTGAAGTTTAACTATAATCTGATCCTTCGATCTCATTTTAGTCATCCAATCCTTCAATCTAGCAACTTTTTTGTCCTTAAGCAAATCAACTAAACCCTTCAAGTTTGTTGGGAAGTTTTCTATTTCAGTCACTAATTTTAATGGTGAAGTAAAGGGACATAACTTCTTTTTATATCTATTCCATACATTTAACATATTTCTTAAAAAAAAGGGTTGTTCAGCTGATTTATTGTATTTCTTTTTACTACATTAAATAAATATTTTTCAACATTCCCATTTATTTCTGAGGATTCCGTATCCCACCAAATTAACTTTCCTTTGTTATATATAATATCTCCAATAAATCTTAACTGATTCGCTGTATAATAATTTTTTTATATTAGGAATACCTAAACCTCCATTTCTTTGAGCCTTTATACCAATATCTTTTATTTCTTCTAGATTTTTTACCTTGATTACAAAATCCATTAATTAATCCCTGCCAATACTTAAGATCTTCTTCTTCTACAGTGGATTCTCTACTTACGAACTTAATCCGTTTTGGAATGGTGGCCGTAAGTTGAAACGTTCGTAAGTAGAAGCACCATTTCCCATAGGAATGCATTGAAAACCGATTAATCCGTTCCGGCTGAAGAAGAAAAAATCACCAAAAAAATAAAAAGAGCACAGCAAGCCCAGTTGGAAGGTGCTCCGTTGCTGAGGCTTTAAGAAAAAACCTCAAAAAAACAATCACTAGAGCTACCTCCGTTGCTGAGGTTTAAGAAGGAAAAAAAAAACTCCAAAAACAAACAGCAGAGCCCTGCAGACACACACACACACACTCACTCCTCCGAAGCAGAGCACAGAAACATACCCTCCCTGCAGACACACACACATGCTCACTCCAAAGCAGAGCCACTAACAACACAGCACAGAAACACCAAAACCCACCCAGAACAGTTTAAGGAGAAACAGCAGCTTACCTCCCTGCAGACACACACACGCTCACTCCGAAGCAGAACGAGGCTCTCCCAAGCAAGCCTCCAACACGACACACCTCTAACTGCGAAAGTGAAACAACTACAGTACAAAGAAGCAGCCTCGTCGCCACCTACAGTTAGAAATTTGAATTGCCCGCCTTTTTTCCCTGCCTGTTTCTGTTCGTAAGTGGAAGCTCCGGCCGCAAGTAGAAGCAAAATTTTGCGGATGGAGCGGTTCGTAATTTGAAATGTTCGTAGGTAGGGACGTTCGTAAGTAGAGGTTCCACTGTAATTGTATTGGGAGCATCCTGAATAAAAAAGTAATTTTTGGTAATATTTTCATTTTGATCATAGCGATTCTCCCAAACCACGATAGTTTCAATTTAGAATACTCCTGCAATTTATCTTTAATATCACTTTTTAATTTATTAAAATTTTGCTCTTTTAGTTTTTGAGTCACTTTATATTTATACCTAAATATTTAATATAATTACACATTTTAAAACTATATTTATTTACAAACATTTCTTGTTTATGTTTATTATGATTAAACATCATTATTTGTGTTTTTGCCAATTAATAGTTAACCCTGTTATTTCCCCAAATTTTTCTAAATGATTTTTAATCTTATCCATACTTTCTAATGGGTTTTTAATAGTCAATAATGAGTCGTCAGCAAATAAATTAATCTTAATTGTATCATTTTTTCCTAATCCTTTAATTAATTCATCATTTCTTATTGCATTAGCTAGCAGTTCTATAACCATACAAAACAATATTGGTGAAAGTGGACAGCCTTGTCTTGTACCTCGGCCTAGAAAAATCCGCTCTGTTAAACCATCATTAACTATTACTTCTGAAGTATTATCTGAATATAATTGGTCTATAACCCCTATAAATCTTTTACCAAATCCCCAACCCCTTATGAGCAGTTTTAATGTTGGCCATTCGACACAATCAAAGGCCTTAAATATGTCTAATGATAAAACAGTTGCCTTTGTTTTTTCCTTTTCTATCTCATATATAATATTCAAAACTTGTCTAGTTAGATTGTCCATTTGTCTTCCCTTTATAAAACCACATTGATCCTCTTTAATATAATTTGCTATAAATCTGTTTAATCTATTTGCAAGTATAGCAGTAAAAATCTTGGCATCTTGGTTTATTAGAGATATAGGCCTATAAGATCCCGGATCTCTTAGATCCTTGTTGGGTTTTGGAATAAGAATCGTTAATGAATGTTTCCAAGAAGATGGCATTGTCTCTCCTTCCAATATTTTATTATAAAACATTTTTAACTTAGGTATCAAAATGGAACTAAAATGTTTATAATATTCTGGACCCAATCCATCAGGGCCTGGTGTTTTACCATTTCTCAGTTTATTAATAACTTCAGAAATTTCTTCTTCTTTAATCTCTTCTTCTAATATTCTTTTATCACATTCCAATAATTTAATTTTAAAATTCTCATTTATATAATTTTCTATATTCTCTTTCAGTACGTTATTTCCTTTATATAATTTCTGATAAAATTCTTGAAAAATCTTCAATTTATCTTTCATTATATTACAGCTCTTACCTGTTTTATCTTTAATTACCCCAATTGTATTTTTAATCTTCTATTTTTACACATTCTAGCTAATAATTTTGATTTTTTGTTGCTAAATTTTTAAAAATGCCTCTTTATATAGATCAAATCCCTCTGGACTTTCTCTATTTCTAAGTTTTCTAGTTCCTTTCTCTTAGCCTGAATTTCTACTAATAACCTTCTATCTCTATCTAAAAAAAACTTGCTTTCCAAATTTCTCAAGTCTTCTTCCAATTTTTTCATGTTTTTCTCCTTAATTTTTTTTTAATTTACAGGATTCCCTTATTGTTATTCCTCTCGAAGTTGCTTTCATTGTGTCCCACAACAGGCCTAATTTCGTACCTCCTGCTTCATTAATTGTCCATAATTCTAACCATTCTTTCTTTATCTTTTCTATTACCTCTGGGTACTGAAAAATATTAATATCCATTCTCCACCTTTTAGAGTCTTTATAATCTTTTTTAATTTCAATCTCCATTGACATCAAAGCATGATCTGTTATTTTTATGGAGCTAATTTCAGTATTAACTATCTTAGAAATTAAATCTTGAGATGTGAATATAAAATCTATTCTAGAGTAACTATTATGTACTGCTGAAAAGTAAGTATATCTTCTTTCATCACCTTTCATTTCCCTCCAAATATCCTTCAATTGGTTATTTCTTACCTTCTCGCTCAATATTGTATTTCTTTGATGAACATCATTCCGATCATAAAAAGTTTTATCCTTTATCTTATCCATTACCATATTGAAATCTCCTGCCATAATAACATAGCCCTTCTTTACCTTCTCCATTTCTTTAATAACCGTATCATAAAAATCTCCCTGTTTATTATTAGGTGTGTAGACATTGACCAAAGTATATTCTTCCAAACCCATTTTACCCTGTATTATTATAAATCTACCATTGCAATCTTTTACTACCTGTTTCACTATAAATTCACAATTTTTAAAAATTATAATTGCCACACCTCTAGATTTAGACGTTCCAAATTTTTTTCATAAATGTCTATATTATTCATCTTTAATTCATTAACTCCATCTTCTGATTGATGAGTCTCTTGCAGAAAGGCAATGTCCACCTTATTTTTCTTCAATAATGCTTCTATTCTTCTTCTTTTCACTGTTGATCCCAAGCCTTTCACGTTTAAAGTAGCAAGTCTTATTCTTTTATCCATTTAAATTCAAGAGTTCTCCTTCTAATAGGCCCCGTGTGCAACCCCTCCCCCAACCAAAGAAACAAAAATAGACTAAAACTTAAAATTAACACAACAACATACAATACTTTACTCCTAACAATCCAGTGAACATATATCTTTTTTCCCACCCCACAATATTCCCCCACCATAACTACTAGCGAGGGCACAAGGTGGGGGGGGGACGTCACCACTATCCGACAGAATTACAACCAGAACCCCGCCTCTGCTCTTTTTATTAATTTTTTGCATTTCTTCTAAATATTTGATAAAACTGAAGCCCCCTTCTCCACCCATCTCTCCCCTATATTTATAAGTAAAAAAAAAATTAAGATCCAATTGTTAATAATTTTAGTTTTGTTATTGCTGTTACTATCTAATATTAATATAATTAGTATAATTATAACTACAAACTAGAAAAAAAGGAGAAAGAAAAAATCAATATAGATGAATGAGGAAAAGAGAGAAAAATAACAATAAGGAAAAATAAATGATTTGGAAGGGGGAAAAACAACTGTTGGTCCATCTTCTAGTCCTTCAAAAATCTAGTCCTTTCTGCTTCAACCTTCTGTTTCTTTGCTTGAAGTCAGGGTTAGCCCCTGACCTTCCTCTTCTTCGTGCCAGAGTTTCCAGGCCTTCAGCAGATCTTTACCTTCATCGCAAGAGTAGATTTTAAACAGAACCTGGTCTTTCCAAATTTTCAGAAAAACAGGACGACCCCATTGGTATTTAAGATTATTTTTGATCAAAACTGATGTAACAGGCTTCATGGATTTTCTCCAATTCAAAGATTCATTGCAATAAATCTTGAAACATCTGTAGCTTGTTGTCCCTATAGACCAGCTGATCTTGTTTTTGTTTGATTTCTCTCATAAATTGTTCTTTCTTTGTATAATTAAAAAACTTCACCACCACTGGTCTTATTCTGGGGCTTTTGGGATTACCAACAAAATGAACTCTTTCTATGTCCTGTTCAACCAAGTGTTGTGTACCCATTATGGAGTTAACCCAGGTTATAATCTCTTTTTTGAGGTCTTGTCCATGTTGCAGTTGAAAATCCATTATTTTAATACTGGACCTTCTGGAGTTATCTTCCAAATAAATCAACTTTTTGTTTGTTTCGTTGATTCTCTCGTCCAAGCTGCTTATCTCAAATTGATTTGTTTCTGCCCTGTCTCAGAGCTCTTTAACTTTCTGTTTAACATTTTTCAGCTCCTGTGTCATTCCTGAAACTTGATCTTGAAGGTTATTAATGCTCGTTTCAATAGACTTGGCTCGTCTCTCTGTTTGTTCGAAACCTTGAGTTATTTTACAGGACAAGTCCTTCACCATCCGCGTCAACTCATCCATTGCTTCCTGTTTATCTTGTTTATTTTTGGGTTGGGGTGGTGAAGCTACTCTCGTCAAGCGTTCCAGACTGCGATCCAACAGTTTTTCAGAGATTTTAACTAAAGCTTTATCTCTTGTCCAAACAGGAACAGGAACAGAGAAAACTAATTAGGAATGAATATAATTGTTGCAAGCTTTTCATTAGAAGCAGGGCTAAACAGAAACTTTAGCAGCTTATCAGACCCCAAAGTGAAAGTAATATTCAACTTTAAATCAACACAGTCTTTAGAGAATTTAACTAGATGTAGCCATTCCTTATCTTCCCCTTCGAAGGTTTATGCAGAAAAAAGCAGTCTTCAAAAGGAAGAAATGCATTTTAAAAGTTGTTTACCATGTCAGCGGTGCGGAGGTTAGGTTCTCAGCTGCTCATCCCTCCCGAGCGGAAGTGACGTCCTTGTTGATGACAATTATCTTGCAAGCAGCATGTTCACTTTATTGAGAATCAGAGTCAAATAGCTATAAATCTTTCAGAGAACATTTCAGGTACTTTTATGGTTGCCGGATGCAATTTATTGTATATTTTCAGGAAAAAGGGATAATTTTAAAAGACACTGTCAGGTGTTCTTTACAGCTTGTATTTATTTTCTAATCTCCTTTGTTTGTAAAGTGCTCCTTGGCAGTAGATAATGCAACCCTGACTTGCTCAATGGGGAAAATCCTCAAGTTTTGTTTCTTAGTCGCATTTGGTAGCAGGTCCAGAGATAATGTGGGGGAGGTATTAGTATCACAGGTTCTCTGCACCAAGACATGGAAGAAGCACCCATTTTGTAGGGATGAATTACCCTTTGTTTCATTATTCTTTGTGGCTGTTTCAATTATACTTGTTTTGTTATATATTTGTTAACAGTATTTTATTTCATTAATCATAATTGTGCACCTTTGAAGTTATTTGATGGTTGCTGCTGCTGTTAGTGTTGAGAATTTTGATTATAATGTGTATTCTCATAACATCAGCAGAGTAAGGAGATATTGGTTAGCAGAGATACTTATGACACTATGACACTGAGAGAGTAAAACCAACAACTTAGTCTATTTACATATATACATAGAGAATAGACATTCCTCTGGCAGCATAACATGACATGAAGCAACACACAGCACAGGAAAAAGTGATCTGACTTACAGCAGATAAAGACGTTCATTTTACACATGACTTATGTACAGTTCTGTGAACAATCAGAAAATACATTACTTCATTTTCTGTTACACAAAGTTTCATCATGTAACACAGCTGTACAACATTAAGTCTTAATCCTTGATACCCACACCTGAATACAATCAGTACAATCAGTGACTCAGGTAAAATCAGCCATTTTACATTTAACTATACAACATAGATGAGATGGTTGGACAGTGTCATTGAAGCTACCAACATGAATTTGACCAAACTCCGGGAGGCAGTGGAAGACAGGAGGGCCTGGCGTGCTCTGGTCCATGGGGTCATGAAGAGTCGGACACGACTTAACAACTAAACAACAACAACATACAACATTAATATTTAATACATTTTCATATCAAAATCTCAACACCCCTCCTTAAATTTAATTGTTGTATAGACCAAGCTTATTGCATAGATAAACATGCTTCTGCATTGGCAATGGCTTCGTGAAAATGTCTGCAATATTATTTTCACTTGGACAATATTGTAAATCTATCAGCTTCTGATCCACAGCACTCTTTACATTGCAATACTTTAAGCAAATGTGCTTGCTTCTATTCTTCATTTGACTCTCAGTTGCCAACTGAATGCAATTGGTGCTGTCACTATGCACTGTGACAGGTAAATCAATTTGCATATTTACATCTTTCAGTAACTGCATAAACCATGTGATTTTTCCACATAAATCAGTTAATGAAGCATACAGTGGTGCCTCGCTAGACGATTGCCTCGCAGGATGAGGAAATCGCTAGACGATGCCTTTTTGCGATCGCTACTGCGCTTCGCAAAACGATGGTCTCCTATGGGGAATTTTCGCTAGACGATGAGGTTTCCCCATAGGACTAGTGGTAAAAAGCTGTCAGTGCAGCTGTCAGTGCATTCCGACGGGGACCCGCACTCGCTAGACGATGTTTCCCTATGGGAGATTTTCGCAAGACGACTGAGTTTTCCCTTGGAACGCATTGAAGAGATTTCAATGCATTCCAATGGGAAAACGTGCTTCGCTAGACTATGTTTTCGCTAGACAGCGATCTTCGCGGAACGGATTAACATCGTCTAGCGAGGCACCACTGTACTCAGCTTCCACTGTGCTTGTGGCAACTAAACCTAGCTTTCTAGAATTCCAACCTATTAAAGCTTCACCTAGACTGATAGCCATTCCAGAAATTGACTTTCTATCAGTTTCACATGAACCCCAATCTGAATCTGCATAGCACTCTAATTTTAGATTGTTAGATGCATTTAACTTCAACGTGCAATCTATGGTTCCCTTTAAATATCTCAGCACTCTTTTGACACCATTCCAGTGCTTTTGCAAGGGTTTTGCAGCACTCTGACTTAATATGTTTGCTTTTGCTGCAATGTAAAACTTTGATTCACCAAAAGTCCCTTATGTTGCTGGGTACTATCTGGTAATGTCTTCAACTTGGAACCCATCTGCCACCAACCATTTTTTCTTGTTGGGCATGAGGCAATTTTAACATCTGCTCATAACTTTTAGGTTCAGACATTACCATATTTACATATGATGCTGTAAACCTCTCAGGTGGAACACCAAAATTAGACCTCTGTGAGTGTCTTGGAACAATTTCCTCAGCCTCACTACATGTCTCATGTTCCCCTCCTACAGCTTCATTTCCTTCTTCATATGCCTCACTTTGTTCTTCCTCATTTTCAAACCTCTCTTGTCTATCTTTAGACAATGGCAAAAGTATTTCACTATTTGCATGAATTTGTGACCAATTCTCATTTTCACAAAAATTAGCTGACCTGCTAATTATCACATTTCCATACTGATCACAAAATCTATAACTTTTGCTTCCTGTTCGATAGCCTAAGAAAATCAACTTCCTTGCCTTAGGGCTACCTTTTTTCCTGCATGTTTTGGGTATATGAACCCAAGCATGACAACCAAAAATTTTCATGTGTTTCAAACAAGGTTGTCTCCCATGTAATATAAAATAGGGTGTATTTTCTACTGCAGAGTTCCACACTCTGTTCACAATATAATTAGCACATTTTATGGCTTCACCCCAAAAACTTCTGGGTAACTTGGCATCAGCAAGTAATGAGTCTAACACAGTTTGCAAAACTCCATTTCTTCTTTCTGCAACTCCATTCTCAGCAGGCGTGGCTACATTTGAACACCTGTGACGAATGCCTTTTTTCTTAAGCCAATCTACAAAATAATGTGCTAAAAACTCTCCCCCTCGATCTGCCTGAACAGACACTACAGGAGTACTAAATCTTCGTACTACCATAGCAACAAAATCTTTAAATCTTTGGAAAGTTTCACTCTTATGTTTCATTACATAGACATAGCTATAATGTGAGTAGTCGTCTGTTATAGTTAAACAGAACCTATTACCACCTTTTGTGGGCTGCAGTGGTCCCACAACATCAAGATGAACCAACTGAAAAATCTTGTCACTGACTCTTTTGCTTTTCTTGCTCACAGGAAAAGCCTTTGACTTGGTTAATTTACATATGTTACAATCTAAATATTTCTCACAGTTTTTAATATTTAGATCAGACACAACTTCTTTAGTTTTGTTTAAAACCCCAAAGCTTACATGACCTGACTTTCTAGGTAGGCTATGTATACACTTTTCATGTGGTTATGAGTTGTTAACCACATTTATGGCTTCATTCATTTGGCTCTGATTCATCACATATAGATGATCTTTTAGATAACCATTTGCCACCTGTGCACCATTTTTCATTACTTTGCATTTGCCTTTCTCAAAAATTATACTGTAGCCGTCTTTATCTAGACTTGATACACTTAATAAATTATTCTCTAAGCTTGGCACACACAAGACATTTTTTAGAGTTTGCTTTAAACAGTTTACGTACACAGAACCTGTTCCAATTACAGATGCTGACTTTCCATCTGCTAGCTTCACTATCTTTTGAGCTAAAGAGGTTAAGTTTGTGAACAACTCTTTTCTCTGGCACACATGCTGAGAAGCTCCGCTATCTAAAAGCCATAAATTACTTTGCTTGTTTTCACAAGCTTTAACGATAGCCAAATGACCTTCACGCTTCCGCGTTTGCTCTTTAAACATCTTTTTTCTTTTCTCCACTCTGTCACGTCTGGGACAGTTTTTAGAAATATGTCCAGTACGGCCGCAATTATAACATTTAACAGCTAAAACTTTTTCTTGGCTGGCTGTGAAGTCATCATCCACGGACCCTCTTGGTTTACACTGATAAACGACCTTCTCCACTGCCTTATCACGTCGCCTCTGGTCCTCCTCCACAAGTCTCCCGGACAAATATTGTACTGTCAGGTCTTTCTCTGGCATGTTTTCTAAGCTTATCACCAGATTATCCCAGCTGTCATCTAGGCTGCTCAGAATCATGAAACACTGGTGCGACTGGTCAAACTCCATCCCTTGCTCCTGCAGCTGGAGAAATAAATCTAACATCTCTTTAATATGGTTAGACACATCTTCTCCAGGCATTAAACGCTTGCGATATAGCTTACGTGCCACAGCCATTTTGGACCCAGCTGTATCTCGTACATAGACATTCCTGAGTGCCTGCCAACACTCCTGGCTTGTTTTCAGAGTCCTCATGTAAGTCAGTTGTGAATCTTCCAAGCACAATATTATCGTGGCTCTTGCTTTATCATCATTTGCACGTCCCTCATCATCATCATCATCATCAGGAGGATTTTCAACATACTGCCACAGTGATTCTCTCCTCAAGTACATCTCCATCTTAAAAGACCAGGACATGTAATTAGTGTCATTTAGTTTTGTACACATTATCCCACTTGCCTGCTGCATAATGGAACTTGCTGTTACAGTCTGCTCCTCGTCCTCTGAAGTACTTCCACTCTCAGTTACTTCAGCACCATCAGACCTCAGCTCCGTTCCAACTTCAGCCTTGGCTTTTACGTGTTTCTTTCTCCCAGACATTCAGCACTTATCTGCTTGAAAAACAATCTCCTCTGGGTGCATAACCCTGTTGAGAATTTTGATTATAACATGTATTCTCATAACATCAGCAGAGTAAGGAGATATTGGTTAGCAGAGACACTTACGACACTATGACACTGAGAGAGTAAAACCAACAACTTAGTCTATTTACATATATACATAGAGAATAGACATTCCTCTGGCAGCATAACATGACATGAAGCAACACACAACATAGGAAAAAGTGATCTGACTTACAGCAGATAAAGACATTCATTTTACACATGACTTATGTACAGTTCTGTGAACAATCAGAAAATACATTACTTCATTTTCTGTTACACAAAGTTTCATCATGTAACACAGCTGTACAACATTAAGTCTTAATCCTTGATACCCACACCTGAGTACAATCAGTACAGTGACTCAGGTAAAATCAGCCATTTTACATTTAACTATACAACATTAATATTTAATACATTTTCATATCAAAATCTCAACAGTTAGTGCCTCATTTCTACAGTCCCTCCTAGAGGCCACCACAGTGTACAAAGGTGTGTTCTTGGCCTACAATTCGCAGTATTCCCCAGGTAGCATAGCTACACTTTCTGAGAGTTGTAGTCTAAAATCACAAATTTGTTAACCTCTATTATTTACACACAATCTTTCAGGATTATTCGAAAACACTGTGTCACGTTCCCGCCTGTTCCTTGGTTGTTTCACCAAGCAAGAGCACAAGCTATGTGTCGTTCAGCTGCCACCATTTGATTACATCTACTTTATTCATTATTAACGACAGAGGTCCAGACAACGTATCATTTAAGAACCAAGTAGAAATTGTTTATTGTTACATGGGATAACAGTCCAGTCAATGTCATTAACTCTGAACTAAACAACCTTCTCTCTTCACTCTCAACTGCCTCTTCTTTTTCTCCCTCTCCTTCCTTTTCTTCACCCCACTTAACTCCGCCCCTCACCAACTCCTATTGGTGCATGCAAATCTCAACATAAATATTAATAAACAGGGTGAACGCTACACACTGTCATATTACTACTGCTGACTAAATGCCAAGGCAGTTTTGCATTTATAGATAGAATGAAAAGAAGTGCCATATTCTTTTTCCATAAGGAAGCAAAATATTTTTGTCTCACTAGCAGTTGTAAAGGATGAACACTTGTGTCACCTAGAGAAGATGCTACATTCAATCCCTCACATCTCAATTTCAAAAGGTTCAAGGAGTACAGCTGCTATTGGTCAGGGAATACAGTTCTAAGCTAGATAGACAACTAGTCCAATTTGGTAAGGCAACTTCTTTCATAAAGTTAATATTCTTTATAATACACCAGCATAAAGCATGTTCCATGGATGATGATGGCGGCGCCTCAGTGGGGGTTTGAAGTCTCATCAGCCTTGGGAGGCAGCCCATCTAGGAGAAGGAAAACTCCGACTTCAAACCCCCACTCAGGCGCCGCCATCGTCATCCATGCCATGGGGGAGCAGGCTGGGTAGGTGAGGCTCGTCAGCCTTGGAAGGCAGCCCATCTAGGAGAAGGAAAACTCCGATTTCAAACCTCCACTGCCTTGTGGCTATATCCACTGATGGAAAAGGCTTCAGGAGTCAACCTCGAGGCAAAATCCGGAGCCGGAATCCTGGAGGCAGTTCGTGTCATTCTGGCAACTCCTGCGACGTCGCCGGAACCAGTTGTATTGGCTCTTGCCTTTCCATTGGACTATTTCAGTGACGTGGAGAGGGGGGATTTGCTGCTTGGGTAACAGCCTATCCTCCATATTATTTTACCCAGGCTTCGTGCCCTGGAGAGGACACTCCAGCTTCGCATACAGCGTCAAAACACTAGACGCTGTTCCAAGTCCTCGATACAGAGCACATTACCATAGTCTCTTGAGACTGAAGGGTGCCTATGTAAATGTAAAGCATGTTCCACCCTATATGTCTGTAAATATAACCTAACAAATAATTCACAAGAGCTTGGAAAAGTTACTTCGGAGGGCCAGAGCTCTTGAAACTCCATAGTAACCTAATTAGTAGCAGGGATGGGGACTTGAGTTGCAGGACTCACTGTCAAGTCAGACTCAAGTCGCACCGGTAACTCAACTCATTTTTTTCCCATTGACTTGGACTTGACTTGTGACTCAGAACCCACCCACCCACTCCCTTTTTCTGAGGAAAAAAGCTTGTTTTTAATAGGGACTCGGACTTGGGGCTTGGGACTCGGGACTTGGCACCGAAGACTCAGACTCAGTCTTGGGACTTGGACTCAAAGACTAGCAAACATCTCTGAATAGTAGCAATAAATATTGCTGTAAGGTTCTGGAGTACCTAATCTAAAATCCATAAAGGTAATTTTTCCAAGTGCTAAGTCTGATACATAAGATTGAGACAGATGGGTCCACTTATTTAGCTATTTTTCTGGTCCTGCCTTAATAATAGACAGCTTGAGACAGCTATCTTAAGTGGCAGATGATTGGGGGTGCAGAGTCATGGCAACATGTTGGAGGACAGAAGCCATGTGTCATGCAGCCTGTGTGACACCACCTAATTCACTTCCCTTAAGTGAATTAGAGACTAGGTGCTGTCCTGTCTGGTCCAATAATCTTGGGGGGGGGGGGGGTGCCGCCTTGACTTTTATTTATTTATTTATTTATTTATTTATTTATTTATTTATACCCCGCCCATCTAGACACAAGTCTACTCTGGGTGGCTAACAATAAAAATAGAATAAAAACAGTATAATAAAATGAAAAGCAACAATAGTAATATGATTCAAGATGGGGAAAAATAACAATAATCAAGTGATGACAGGAGGGAAAGCCTGCCTAAAGAGCCAGGTCTTAAGTTGGCTCTTAAAAACACCCAGCGAGGGAGCCAGACAGATCTCTGAGGGCAGACTGTTCCAAAGGCGAGGGGCCACTGCCGAGAAGGCCCGGTTTCTTGTTCTTTCTCTCTGGGCCTCCCTCGACGTTAGGCCCCTCAGCCGCCCTTCCTGGCTAGAATGAGTGATTCAGGTAGATCTAGGTGGGAGGAGGCATTCTGCTAGATATCGAGGTCCTAAACCGTTTAGGGCTTTATATGTCATCATTAACATTTTGAAATCAATGCGGAAACAAACGGGCAGCCAATGCAAGGCAGCCAGAGTGGGGGAAATATGCTGATATTTTCTCATCCCACTGAGAAGTCTGGCCACCACATTCTGCACCATTTGAAGCTTCCACATCAATCTCAAAGGTAGCCCCACATAGAGTGCATTGCAGTAGTCTAATCTCGAGATTACAAGCGCATGGACCAAAGTGGTGAGCGCCCCAACATCAAGATAGGGACACAGCTGGGCAATCCGCCACAGATGGAAATAGGCGGAGCGGACCACTGACGCCACCTGGGTTTCCTTGGTGAGCGCCGGATCCAGATGGACCCACAAGCTGCGAACCTCACTCTTCGCAGTGAGAGTCACTCCCCCAAAACAGAGGGAGTTTCCCAAACCACCAATGGAGGGGCCACGCACCCTCAAGACCTCCGTCTTGTCTGGGTTCAGCCTCAGTCCATTCTCCTGCATCCATTGCAGTACAGCCTCCAGGCAGCTCTGAAGGGATGGAACGGCATCCACTGTGGTTGGAGAAAAGGAGATGTAGAGCTGGGTATCATCAGCGTACTGATGGCACGACGCCCCACACCCCCTGATGGCCCCACCCAGCGGCCTCATGTAGATATTAAACAGCATTGGGGAGATAATCGAGCCCTGCGGAACCCCACAATTGAGGCTCCACGGGGCCGAAACACTCTCCCCAAGCTGTACTCTCTGAGGACGGTCCTCTAAGAAGGATCGCAGCCATGCAAGCACCAGACCACCAATTCCCAGCTCGGAGAGCCCGCCCAGGAGGATACCGTGGTCGACGGTATCGAAGGTGGCTGAGATATTGAGGAGGACCAACAAAGACATTTTGCTCCTGTCAGCCTCCCTCAGCAGGTCATCAAACAGGGCGACCAATGCCGTTTCTGTACCGTGGCGCAGCCTGAAGCCCGACTGGAATAGATCCAGGGCATTGGTTTCATCCAAAAGAGCCTGGAGCTGGTCAGCCACCACCCTCTCTACCACTTTGCTAAGGAAAGAAACATTGGCGACAGGCCTATAATTGCCAATATTGTCCGCCGCCAAACTTGGTTTCTTCCTTATGGGCCTAATGAGTGTCTCCTTGAGGGCAAGGGTAACCTTACCCTCCTGGAGAGACCTATTAATTATTACTGTGGCCCATTCAGTTGTTGTAGGCCTGGCTGCTTTGATTAGCCAGGCTGGGCAAGGGTCAAGGGAGGAACATTTTCCCTCAGGAAGCAAAATGTCTTGGGCCATGTCTGACTACTATCCAATATTCTTAGTGGTATTTGTTTGGTCTCACACACTTTTACTTATGTGTAGCCTGTAAGGCTTCTATGGGTTTTGTTAATTGTTATGGGTTTCTCTCTTGCAGGGAGTGAAACAGGGTTGTGTCCTTGCGCCGACTCTGTTTGGGATCTTTTTTGCTGTCATGCTGAAGCATGCTTTTGGAACTGCAACAGAAGGTGTCTATCTCCGGACTAGATCAGATGGAAAGCTCTTTAATCTCTCTAGATTGAGAGCGAAGACCAAAGTCCATCTGAAATGCATGCAGGACTTCCTCTTCACCGATGATGCAGCTGCTGTTGCCCATTCTGCTGAAGACCTCCAACAACTCATGAATCATTTTAGGGTGTGGACTCACCTCCCTCTATTACCATCTCCACACAAGAATTGGATGATTTTGTTGTTCATGATTTTGTGTACATTGGCTCAACGATCTCTGACACCCTCTCTCCATATGTCGAGCTACATAAATGCATTGGCAAAGCAAATACCATGTTCTCTATACTCACAAAGAGAGTATGGCTTAATAAGAAGCTGACGGCATATACCAAGATCCAGGTCTATAGAGCCTGTGTCCTGAGTACACTCCTGTACTGCAGTGAGTCCTGGACCTTTTGTGCATGGCAGGAGAAGAAGCTGAAAATGTTGCATATGCGTAGTCTCCGATGCATTTTTGGTATCACCTGGCAGGACAAAGTTCCAAATAGAGGAGTCCTAGAACGAGCTGGAATTTTTAGCATGTATACATTACTGAAACAGCGACGTCTACATTCTCACGACATCCTTGGGCATGTCGTGAGAATGCCAGATGGTCGGATTCCAAAAGATCTCCTGTATGGAGAATTAGTGTATGGAAATCACCCCAGAGGGAGACCACAGCTGCGATACAAGGATATCTGCAAGAGGGATTTGAAGGCCTTAGGAATGGACCTCAACAGATGGGAAACTTTGACATCTGAGCATTCAGCCTGGAGGCAGGCAGTGCAGCAGGGCCTCTTCCAATCTGAAGAGACACTTGTCCAGCAGGCCGAGGCAAAGAGGCAGTCACAAAACCAGCATAACCAGGGAGCTGGACAGGGGACAGATGGTATTTGTCTTCAGTGTGGAAGGAATTGTCACTCTCGAATTGGCCTTTTCAGCCACACTAGATGCTGTTCCAAGTCCTCTATTCAGAGCACGTTACCATAGTCTCTCGAGACTGAAGGATGCCTAATCTAATCTCTCTTGCAACACTGGATTTCTCTTTCTGCCTTGCATATACTACAGTTGAAAAAGTAAAGCTCACAGTGGGCTCAGCAGTTAGTGGTAGCAAGGAAATATAAGGCAAAAACAAGTATTGCTAATAAGCTGACACATTAAACAATGAGTCATGCTTCCATAAGGAGCCTGACTCGAGTTATAACCCTAAATAAACAAGCTGTGAGAAACAGTTTACAAACTCTGAATGTGTTACTTATTTAGCTGCTGTGGAGAAGCTGTGATCTGAACCCTGAGTTGCATTTAAGTATCTAAAACAAACGTGCAGTGTGTTGTTTGCTAGAGCTCAAATTGTGGCCCCCTCAAATCTGCCTTGGTATTATATAAAAGAACTAAAACAATTATAAGTACAAAAGAGCAAATGTGATTTCCAAAAAGTTATTGTAAAAGGCATGGGAGGCATTTTTCATCAGCCTGTGTCCTTCCAGATGTGCCAGACTACAACTCCCATTAATCCCAGCTGACATAGCCAATTGTAGTCCAACATAATAGAGAATGCCAATTTAGGGAAAGCTGCTCTATAAAAGCAAATCAATCTTAGGGGACTGACTTCTGTTTTAACAGGTTTGTGTTAAAAAATAGGCTTCATCCTATTATGTATACTACATTGTAACTCCATTGCTTTAATTTTCACATATTTCTTCAACAGAGCATTTTGGATACAAATTTGTGTGAGCATTGCTTGTACTAATTTATATGCATAAATACAAAGGTGGAAATGATGTAATGCAGAAATGCAATCCATCTCACCAAAGACACCATTTCCTGCAGAGTTCAAAAAAGTTGCTTTTTTGCATTACAATTCAAAAATCTACCATTCAGTACTGGAAGTAGCCATGCTGGCTGGGATATCTGGAAGTTGTTTCACCAAAAAAAGTAACTTTTCTAAGCTCTGATCTGCTATCAGGTGCTAGATGCAGATGGACAACCTCATGGCCATCGGCTGCTTTCCCTTAGTAGGATTCTTAATCTTTAAATAACACTGCGACTGGCCAGCCCTTAAAACCCTGTGACTAATACTGTACAGCACATTTTGAGAGCCCTTCAGACAGAGAACTGCCCTCTGTAAAGGGCACACGGTTACTCCACAAGCATCACCTCTCATGTTAGCTCCTCTTATTTCTCCTCCCCACTCTTATTAAAATGCATGTTCATGAAAATCGGTGTCCATTCATTTGCAACATGTTTGCCAGCCAACTGATTGCATACTGGGTGGCAATTTATGATCCTGGATTCCTGGTGGAGAACAGATTGACATTGGAGAACAGATTGACATTAAAAGCATCTGCCTGCTTACATAACAGTGCATAAACCTACTTGTGGTTATAGTAGATGCCCATCTAACTTCATCCTGTGATGCAATGCTGCTGTTACTGACTCATAGCACAGTAGTGTCACACCTATCTCATACTGGGACAATATGAACATGCTTGAAAGACCTTTTTTTAAAAAATTATATTTTATTATTATTATATAAAATTACAACATAAATAACACATATATTCCCCACAACACATTTGTGCTATATTGCCCTCCACCCTCAGGATTATATAACAATACATTTACTACATGTACCTATAATTGTTTTTAGAATTTCCTTTCTTGTTTTAACTTGTGCATCCCGTCTCCTTCCAAAACTGTATTGATTCTTCTGGTGGGGTATATCCTTTATGTTTTAAAAATACATGTTCTATAAATTTGTTCCAAATTTGACTAAAAACATTCTCTTTCAACTGCCCTTTTCTAATTTTCAGTTCACATGTCAGTTTTTCATTGATGGCTAAATTCCACATTTTATCATACCATTCTTCTAAACTCAACTGCTTGTTATTTTTCCAGTTCTTTGCCATTATTAATCTTGCAGCTGTCACCATAATTATAATCAATTCCTTTACCCCTTTTTCTATTTGGCAGTTTCTAACTGTGTTTAGCAAAGCTATCCTTGCACATTTTTCTATATTTATCCCTATAATTTACTTTATCTTACTAAATACTGTTTTCCATTCCTTTTGTTTTTCTTCACACGTCCACCACATATGATAATATGTTCCTTTTTCCTTTTTACATCTCCAACATAGAGGTGATACCTCTTTATTCATCATATGCAGTTTTGCTGGTGTTAAGTACCATCTCCATATAACTTTGTAGCAATTTTCCTTTACTCTCACTGACATGTTTTTCATTATTCTTTCCCCCATATTGCATTCCAAATGACTTCCTTAATTTATTTGTTAAAGTCTCCTTGCCATACCTGTTTTAATGCTGCTGTTTTATATTCATCCTCAAGTAACATCTTATATATTACACTTATTATCCCTTTTCTTTGGTATTGATCTTTCATCTCTTCCCTTTTCTCAGTAATTTCTTCGAATTCAGTCATTGCCCTACATTCTCTTTCTTTCTTTTATCCAAACCTTAGTCCAGTTGTCTAACTGTCTTATATTTAGCCAAGTAAATCTTTCTTCTCTTAATACTTCTTTTATTCTCACTGTATCAAAGATCTTTACCCAGTCTTTAATTTTAATTGCTCTCTGTTCTGTCAAAACCTTACTTAATTTTTTTCTCAAATTAGGTAAATCCACCACACTCGTCAGTGGGGAAGTCTTTGGACAATATTCTTTTATACTTCTTCCAACATTCCAACATGTTACTTAAGAATGGATTATCTATATTTTTCATCAATTCTTTTAGATTTTCCTTATAGAACATATTTGTTATACTATCCCTAATCTTATAATGTTCCAGGTCACTCCATATTAATCCTTTACTATTTATTATACTATCTGGGACATGCCTAAATTGGTTAGCTATATAGTATAATTTAATATCAGGTATACCCAATCCTCCTTCCTTTTGAGGTAGATACCATAATTATTTATTTATTCTTGCCCTCTTATTTTCATTGCAATATCTATTAATCAAATTCTGCAATTCTTTTAATTCCTTATCCTCTATCTTTATGGGCAGCATCCAAAATAAAAAGTTTAATTTAGGGATTATCTTCATTTTTACTACCGTTTCCCTGAAAATAAGACCTAACCTGAAAATAAGCCCTAGTATGATTTTTCAGGATGCCCATAATATAAGCCCTACCCCAAAAATAAGCCCCAGTTAAGTGAAACCCTGCCCTCCACCATTGTACAGCATTGTACAGCAACCAGAAGATGATATGACTGTATTTGAATAAATGTAGATTGTTGTACATGAAAAAAATTAAACATCCCCTGAAAATAAGCCCTAATGTGTTTTTTGGAGCAAAAATTAATATAAGGCAGGCCCTGTTTTATTTTCAGGGAAACACAGTATTGCAATTCTTCCAAACCATGATATCTTCAATCTATGATAATCTCGAATTTGTACTTTGATTTGTTTCTTCACATTCCCTTTTACTGCCTAATCTTATACAGTCTATTCTAATCTTCCCAAGTATTTTTATTTACACAAACACACATTTTGGTATTCCCAAAACTCTTAAGCCCTCTCTATCTTGATTGATCAATCTTGTTTTTTGTTTTACTCACACCTAACTCATAATTATTTTCCTCGTGTTATCTGGAATACATGAGGAAGACTGAAATATGCACATTCAAACTGTTACTGCACTGAACAGTAACAAACAACTTCCAAATAAACAGCAGTAACAGCATTCATTTATTTCAAGCAATATGTTTAAAATTATCAAAATGTTGAATTAAATTTGAAAATTAAAAAATTATTTATTTGCTCAAAGCCTTACACCTCCCCTAAAATTTATCCCATAGCCCCAAGTGAGATAGGTCTCCAGTTAGGAAATAGTGCATTCTGCCTCAGTAGAAGGTGTTTTTGTTGTTGTTTTTTAATTGTACTTGCAGAATTCCCTAAGCATGCTGGCTGGGGAATTCTGGAAGCTGTAGTTTTTAAAACAATTACTCTTCTCAAGATCTGCTGTGAGAAGCAAGTGTTCTCCCATAAACCTATGGACCTTCCATTCCACAGGATTTCATTTGCATTTTAAAAATACATTCTTACCATTTTTCACCACTGTTTGCAAGAGACAGCATACATAAAAGAGGCAAACTCTGGGAGGCAGTAGAAGACAGGAGGGCCTGGCGTGCTTTGGCCCACGGGGTCACAAAGAGTCGGACACGACTTAACGACTAAACAACAACAAAAAATAGTAGATAAAATATACATTTAAACAGAAACACATAAAAACCTCCAGAATCCACATTAACTAATTTACAAAAGCAGGACAGTGTTTTTCTCTGTTTACTGTTGGTGTCAATGAGGAAGTGCAAACCATTCTGTAAAGGACATTTCTAAACTTAGGAGTCACCACAAAAAAGGTTCTGCTCTCTGTAGAAACCAAGAGACCGTCCAAATATTATATTTAGAGTATACTGGGTTTTTGTTGTTGGATTGTTTTCAGTGCACGGTTTATATTCATATTCATTCATTTAAATTTTATTTTATTTGTTTTCTCACCCACACTTTTTCTTCTTTTCATACTTACTTTCCCTTATTTCATGATATTTGTAAGGGAATGGTCAGCAACACACAAACAAAACAAGCCAGCCCTCAGTATATTCCAGAATGATATAACCTCCAAGCTTTCTGGATAAATAAAATGGTGATCACCAGGAATATCAACCAAAAGCATCTCTGCTGGTATAGCTACCTACTCATAAGACCACCACCCAGATGGGTGACAAATAGTTATGAATAGATGCAGTTTGGAATAATAATAATTTATATTAAAAACTAATACAAGGCTGGCTGAAGATGTTTTGCTCCCTGAGAGGAAGAGTAAAATAGTTTCTTCATCCATTCTATATACAAAAAAGAACCAGACCTTTCTTCAGTGCTAGCTCAGCAGTCTCAGAGCAGGCTAGAAGACCTACAACTCTCCTGAACCAAATGCTGCTGCCTCCCAGCATTTGCTGCCTGAGGTCACCACTTCAGTTTGCTTTTTGGTAGTGTCAGTTTTAAATACATACACATTTGTTACCTATGATGTTTGTTTTGCCTGTCACTTAATTTTTATTCATTTTCAATAGGGATAGGATTGGGGATAGGGGTCTGGAGGAATAGATATAGGTAGGGGAAGGGTAAAATTCCAGAGAGCGAGAGGGTACTTTTACATCCACATACAATTATACTAAAAGAAGAAGATAACAAAAAGGAACAACTTAACAGGTTTTACCAGAATTGCTATAGTTACTATTCTCTGCATTCCCTGATTGGACCTTCGCATTCTTCTTTTATCTATGCTTTCCAGTCCATATTTCAAGTCCAGATATAAAATCATTCCACATTTTTGCATCCTTTTCAAGATGACCGTGTTTCTGTTTTCTTCAAATATTTCCCATATTAGGTAAAGGTAAAGGTTCCCCTTGACAATTTGTCCAGTCGTGTCCGACTCTAGGGGGCGGTGCTCATCTCCGTTTCCAACCCATAGAGCTAGCGTTTGTCCGAAGACAATCTTCCATGGTCACGTGGCCAGCGCGACTAGACACGGAACACAGTTACCTTCCCACCATGGTGGTACCTATTTATCTACTTGCATTTGCATGCTTTCGAACTGCTAGGTTGGCGGGAGCTGGGACAAGCGACGGGAGCTCACTCCGTCGCGTGGATTCGATCTTACGACTGCAGGTCTTCTGACCTTGCAGCACAGAGGCTTCTGCGGTTTAACCCGCAGCGCCACCACGTCCTCTATTTCCCATATTAGAGCTACATTAATTATGTGTATTATCAAATGCTTCATTTCTTTATCTACAATCTCATACATAATACTCAATTAACACAATTCCAGTTTAAATATCTCACAAAATACATTTTTTCCAACATTTCATATACTAATCTCCAATAATTTTCTCCTTCCCTACCTGTCCACCCAACATGGTTGAAAGTAACCTCCATGTTGTTTGTTTTGGAACAAAATACAAATTGAACACAATAGATCCTGTACTTTCATCTGCTCTGAAACAAAATACATACCTTTAAAAAAAATCAGGGAATCTTTGGGGCATCTTCTGAGAGGGTCCAGACTGTTTTAAAAGTCAAAACAATTCTGCATTTTATATTAAATTCTGGTTTATAATGAATTTTTCTGGTTATCTCATAAGGTAGCAGACATTTGCTGAACCATATAAAACGACCAAACACTTGCTAAAGACTTAAACTATTTAAGTGCTACATGGAAGAAGATGTCATTACTTACTGGTTAGCCTGCCATCGCCCCCCATGCATTTTGGATTATTTTTTTTTTCCATTTTAATGTTTCTTGTTCATCTGTTTCCTGTCTTGCTGAAAGAAATTCGTATAGGAAAGATACCTATAATACCATATTTTCATGTGCGATTCTCTCAAAGAAGAAAGATCATTGGTGAGTGAGGCCCTTTCTTTCCCTTTCTCAGCCTCAAATGCATTTGAGGTGCAGTTGATAGGTATGTGAGAGAAGGTTTTGTCAGCTGCTGGTTGCTGTCAATATTTGGCCCTTATGAACTGCTGCCAACCATCAGCAAGGCCCTAATTAAAAACAGTGGGACAGCAATACAAGACAGCTGGGTCCAGATCTCAATTTGCTTTAAGTAAATTCCCTTCCAAATAATGAAAGTAAAGTTGAGTTACATTATAACTGTAACTTAGGAAGAAATCATTCCTTTTCCAAAAAAGCTGTAACTGTTTTGTAACTTTTTTTATCATTCTAGAGGTATAACCATGGTTCAAATGTTGGCTTGTGATGCTGCCCTCTATATTTAATTAGCATTTACATTCTGATTTATATCCCAATAGCCTCAGTGCAATAGTCCTCCTGTTCCCCAGTTCACCTTATTACCAGTACTTTGAGGTAAATCATGCTGAAACAGTGTGGCTGGACCAATATAATACTGTCACCCAAGGGGTTTCATAGCCAACACTGTAACCACAACACAATGAGTCAACAGTCAAGCAGGAAAGAGGACAATGTGTTTTGCACCACAGGCCACCAAATGGAATATTCAGATGTTGTTCTAAAATGTAACTAAATATAACTATTTTGGTTACTTTTGATACATTTGAAAAGAAAGTTACTCTTAAAATGTTCCATTAAAAAGAAATAATTATTCTTTAAAAATATAACTGTGAAGGTAATTAATTATTTCAGGGGTTTCGGAATGAGAACAGCAGCTAACTAAAAGTAACTTTGTAATTTAAAATTAATCTAATTAAAACTTAAAGTTACTGCTTAAGGATTGGAAGGGAAAATATTCCACACCCCAGAACTATGATAGTCCAGGAAAAGGCATACTTTCTGTCCCTCTTCAGTCCTCTAGACATTTGATAATAATAATTATTATATACCATTGATTCTGACTGATGGCAGTCTTCCCCTATTTTCTAGGTATAAAGTAATCAGAAGCAGTTTACCAGTCCATTCTTCTGTTGGTGCTCTGGGACCATGCAGCTTGCCCAAGCCCACACAGGTGTCAGGTCACATAATCACTCCAGCCACATAGGCTGGATATGATCTTGTGGGTCAGCGTAGGGATTCAGAATCTCAGCCCTTAGACCACTGAGCTATACCAGCACTTCACCCAGAAAAGAGAACAAAAGAGGCCATTGATTTGATAAAAATTATATATGTTGTCTTATAAAGGTGCACATTAAAAATATATTTGTAAAAGAAAAATTGAAACAGAATTGCAATGCATCTCACTCAAATAGGGACCAAGTGGCCTGTGTGTCTAGTGGTTGTACTCTCAAGATGCTCCCTGTGGATGGACATTTTCAATATCTCTGATAATTCTTTTATCTTTAAATGAGGCATAGACTGGACAGCTCTTCAAACACCTTTCTTGAAATGGCCAGTTGATTAAAATTGGAGCAGCACTCTACACTGTTAATCCACATTTGACAAATGTCTTGATTACTGCCACTGATTCATGAATGGGGGGTGTTCAGCCCTAATTAACACAAAAGGAGGGAGACAATCTAGGTGCATTTCTAGAGATAGTATAATTCCAGTGTGCTAATTTCCTGTTGCTTGATCACTCTGGGTGTCAGTCTTATCCAGGCACTTTTATCACTTGCACTTAAACCTGGAAAATGAAATTTTAGCCAATAAAACATTCATTTGCTTTAAAATATTTTTTTTTGTGTGTTACTTGTTTGAATAATGCAGCTGCTATTCATTATTAGTATTGTTACATACTCAGGGAAAACAAAGATGAGATTGAATTATTCTGTAATTCACTTTCCACTATTCCTGCCAATACAGATGTTTGTTCTTCCCCACCAATGCATTAGAAATCTACATCATGTTGCAGCCATGGATGCTCCTTAACTGTACCAGTGCAATATCTCTTCTGCACCATCAGTTCAAGTTCCTAATGTATAATCAATTTCTGTCTTACATTAGAACATTTCTTCCCAACATACCAGCCATTCAAGCTTAGGCACAAGGTGCAATTAAAGCAAAGATGAAAAACTGTGGTGCCCCCAATGTTGTTAGATTGCAATTCCCATTATTTATTTATTTATTTATTTATTTATTTATTTATTTATTTATTTATTTATTTATTTATTTATTTATTTGCTTGTTTCATAAATTTTTATACCACTGATTTAGTGCTAAGCACTACTCTAAGCAGTTTACTGAGTTAACAAAAACAATGGACCGTAAGTCACAAATCATAAATCCATCCACCCCATACCAACATTATAGTTCCATACGTATGGTACACACCATAAATTAACAATCCCAAAATCCCAAAAGGTGGCAGAAACAAAAAAAAACCCACTGTAGGCCTGTCTGAATGCCTTTTGAAAGAGGGCCAAGTTCAGCATTCTCTTAAAGGATGATAGGGAGAGGGCCTGATGGACTTCTATCTGGAGCCTATTCCAAAGGGAAGGGTCCATGACCAAGAAGGTGTGATTTCTTCTTTGCCTCTCTCAGCAACCTGAAGGAGTTTAGCCTGTGAAGAATGGGTGATAGACACTCAGACAAATAGTGGGGCCCCAAACTGTTAAGGGCCTAATAAACTAACACTAAAACCTTGAACCTGGCTCAGAATGCAACAAGTAGCCAATGCAAGCGAACGAGAACTGATGAGATGTCATCAGACTTATTCACACCTGACACCAGTCTGGCCACTGCATTCTGCACCTGCTGCAGTCTCCAAGTAAGCTTTAAGGGAAGCTCCATGTAATTTCTCTCCATTAGCTATGGTGGCTAAAGATGATGAGATTTTCAGTCCAAGAACATTTGAAAGGCCTTGGTAGCCCACCTTTAGAATGTCCTCTGATCACGTCGCACATCATAAAAATAAGCCATACCCTATTCTGATCGTTTATGTCCTTGTGATAGTGGTGAAGTAGAAACAGTGGGGTATGTCCTATTATGCTGTCATTTCTATCGAGATCTCCAGAAGGATCTTCTCTCCCCTATTTTTCAAAAATTTCCGAGGAGCCGACAAATTTTATATTCTTTAGCTGCTCTTCGATAAGGTTTCTTACATTGCTAGTAAAGTGGCCAAATACTGCGCAATAGCTTGCTGCAAGTAGTATAAGTACCTAGCCTTCATCAAAATCATTTTTGACAGTTGCCCCACCCCTTTGAGGCGGGACAAAGGGTCAATAATTGACCCAGGGCCCTCCCCCTGGGTGGGCGGGGCTTTAGGGTGACGTAGGGGGGTGGTGAGGCCACCGTGGGCCTATAGGAGGGCTTGATAGATGCCGGGGTCCCCCGTGACCACAGCGCAGCCTCAGGATTGGCCCCTGAAGCGACGTGTCACCACCACGGCCCTGTAGGCCAATGGGGAGAGGTTGGAGGGGTTTGGCTAGAAAAGGGGTGGCCGTAGGGCATGCCTTGGCATGCCCTTAGGCCTCCTGGGTCTGAAAGTCCACAGCGGTGATTCAGAAGTACTCAAAGGCAAAACAGGTAAAGAAGTGGCCAAAGCTTTTGATGCCATTTTCAAACAAGACGGAAGAAAACCTGACAAAATACAAACGGACCGCGGTGGTGAATTTATAAACAGGCCTGTAAGCAGCTTGTTCAAGAAAAACGGAATACATTGTCACGACCAGCTTCCTGTGAGGGAGAACTTGGTCGGTCGGACAGAGAGTAATTGGAAGTCTGAGTACCCCTACTCAGCTGGGTAGAGTCCAGGTGACCTCAGCCAGGGCGTACAACAAACTCCTTCTTACAAGTCTGCCCTAAAAAGATACTTGCTGACCCTTAAGAAAGCTCAGCAGGAAGTTACACATGAGCTTTGTAGTCTTAAGATCTACTAGGCTCAATAAGGTAGGACTCAGTAGCGTAATGTGGCCTTGCTTCCCCCTCAAGGGATAGCTAAGACAGCTTCACTGTTCAAGAGGCCAAAAGATTTGATTATTGATCTTTTTATTGAAAAAATATAAATTTACAGAATAAAGTCAGTTTGATGCAAAAGCATAGCAATATAATGTTTTCAAGGCTTGTTACAAATACAATCAAGACAACTAATTCTCTTCTAGTTACAAAAACTCTAAAAATCTCTAAAAGCTTCCTTAGGATAGGTAAAAGGCTTATAGCCCCCCTTTCCTCTTTTATTTCTCTCCCTACATCCTTCCCAGTCCTTTCCCTGCATGGGGTAGCAGGCAAAAAGACCTAGAAAAATCTATGGTTCTGTCCTAAAGGAAAATAGGAACAAGATGGAACACTGCACATGGCAAAAGTTCCTTTTTCTCTCTTCTTGGCTCCTCCTGTCTTTCTTTGTCTTCCCACGCTGTCATCCAATCATGGTGTAAGGTGGTAGAAGTATTCTCCTCCTCTTCTTCTCATGAGAAAGCAGGTGTTGTTTGCCTCGTCTATTCTCTTCTCCGCCATAACAAGTGTCTGGTCTTCTTATCTGGTCCTGGGAGAACTGACTAAAGGAAAAACATTCTCACAGTCCTCCTGGTCAACATTCCCATCATGCAAAATCATTCTTCCATAGAACCAATATGGATTCCATTTTACATTGTTCACAACTACATATCCCATCTTCATACATGCTTTAAATCCACGTAATCTCAACCATAACATACATCATTTTGTCACCAATAATGAGGTCAAAGCGGGGGTGGTGGAGAGGTTTAACAGAACATTAAAAACAAAAATGTGGAAGTATTTCACGGCTAATAATACCTACACGTATGTGAATGTATTACCACAGTTCCTTAAAAGTTATAACTACAGCATTCACAGAACTATTAAATGTAGACCTGTAGATGTGAATCATCACAATGCTCTGGCTGTCTGGAAAAGGGTCTATGGGACCTCTGCTAAAACAAAAAAAGAGATTCCAAGACTCAGAAAAGGAGACCGTGTGAGGGTTTCTAAAATGAAGGGTTTGTTTGATAAGGGATATGAACAGAATTTTACCACTGAAATATTTATAGTGGATCAGGTTATCAAAGGAGCAGAGAGGCCTGTATACCAATTAACGGATTATGATGGGGAGACCATAGTCGGGACTTTCTATCCTGAAGAACTACAGAAGATCAATGACCGGGAAGACAGAGTGTACAGAATTGAAAAGATTTTGGACACAAAAGGCAGGGGCAGAAGAAAGCTTCACTTAGTGAAATGGTTATGTTGGCCTAGCAAGTTCAACAGCTGGGTGTCTGCCTCTGAAGTTTCTGAGGTCGTATAGGACAGAGAAGCAAAATGGGCGATCATGGCTTTTACATCACACTTCCCAGCAACGCCTGTAAGAAAGTCTTTCCTCAAAATACAAATGCCAGCTTTACAACAATGTTGCCCAGGCCCTTAGATTTGAATGGGGTTTGGGAAGTTGGTCTAGCCGAGATACAGTATCCTCGGAGCTGGTACACAATTCTTAAAAATGCCCCGTTTTCCATTTCTGAGGGTACAAATAAATGGGACTTTCAGTTACACAGGGGCTATTACAAGGACATTCCTGATCTTCTGAACAACATGAATGATACTATAAAACAAGCTATAGATCTGCAAGAAGCATGGCTGACCTATGACCCAGTCATGGGAAAAGTTAGATTCACAGGCCCTGAAAGTTACTTCTTTTCAGCTGGTGCGGGTTAGCTCACATTTTGGGGGTCCCTCCGGATGAATCCGTCAGAAAAATACCTCATGCTGCAGACCTTACCGGAGGTTTCAGCTCTTTGTAAGTCTATACGGATATCATAGAGCACCAAATCGTGGGAGACCATTCTGTACCTCTGTTACGCTGTATTCCCATCAGGGGAGAAACCTACAAATGTGTTACAGTTACCTACGACAAGCTGCATTACGTGTTGATGAGTAAGAACCACATCAACATGATAACCATTGAAATAAAGACAGATCAGAACCAAGACATGCCATTCACTTTGGGGAAAGTTGTTGTGAGGTTGCATATTCGCCCCAGAAAAGGCTGTGCGTAGGAAGAGAAAAGAAGAACGTTAAAATGGTTGTGTTAAAAGACTATGGCAATGTCAATGTTTATAGGGCTTACTATAATGCACAGGCTGGGCGTGGCCTCCCCGGATTTCACGGCGCTGTAAACATGTACGGGGCAGGGTTGGGCGGCATTTTTCGTGGTCTGTTCCATGCCCTACGGCCACCCCTTTTCTAGCCAAACCCCTCCAACCTCTCCCCATTGGCCTACAGGGCCGTGGTGGCGACACGTCGCTTCGGGGCCAATCCTGAGGCTGCGCTGTGGTCACGGGGAACCCCCGTGTCTATCAAGCCCTCCTATAGGCCCACGGTGGCGTCACCCCCCCCTACATCACCCTAAAGCCCCGCCCACCCAGGAGGAGGGCCCTGGGTCGATTCTTGACCCTTTGTCCCACCTCAAAGGGGTGGGCAACTGTCAAAAATGATTTTGAAGAAGGCTAGGTACTTATACTACTGCTGCAGTCTCTTGACCACATAAGGTCTTCAAGTGCCCCCACCCTTGTTAGAGATATTTTGTTTAACTTACTTTTTAGGAGAGTTGGGGTGGCATACTGATGGTGATATGTGTCTCCAAATGTCATCCTATATCATGTGACTGCTTTGATGTTTTAAAAGCTTTTATATCCTTCAATGCTGCTGGTTAACTCAGAACTTCTTTTTAACTTTAATGTCGTAAAAGAGCCAGAGGGTGCATTGATGGTGTCGTGTCTTGACCAATGTCTCTGATATTATATACTGTTATCTAAATAATGTATTTTATCTTCCTCATCACTGTCCATAATAAATTACCATTATTATTATTTCCTATTTCCTGTTCCAGGCCTGTGCTAGTAGTTTTAAACCCCCGTTGCAGTCCAAGAACATCTGGAGACCCAAGGTTGGGAACCACTACTGTGGAATATCCCACAAGAAAGCCATCCCTCCTAGAAGCATTGGCTGTTCTATATCTATTTCACTATGTCAGAATCCCAAAAATACCTCTGTACTTTTTTTAAAAAAAATCAAAAGTGAACATCTGTGCCCTGTTTACATAGTGATCAGTTTCTAGGGGAAAGACCAGGTCCCAGAAAGAAACAGAGCCTCATCTAGTGAGAGAGCAGTAGCCCACTGCTCTGGTATAGAGGCTCAAGGGAATAATTTTCCAACTTCCCATCATATCTACCCAATGTGGACAAACCAAGTAGTTTTCTCAGAGACTGGTACCCCCCTCAACCGTGCTGAAGAAAAGAAAATACGCACCTCAGATTCATCCACCTCTGAATGACCTTTAATTCATCAAATAGACCTCTTCCTGACATTTCTTTCCTGGTACATTGCAGGCTGGCAAGGAAAGCTACGGACCCCTCTTTTCAAAGGTTTATCAGGGAATATGATATAGTACTTCTCCAGGAGACCTGGGAGAGGAAAGAGTTGGAGCTAGATGGTTTTGTAAGTTATTTATTAAAAGCTGATCCCAGCTCCAGAGGAGGTCACTCTAAGTGAGACCTGATTTCTACTAAGGGATCCTGATTTCTACTAAGTTTCAAGTCAATCACATCAGCTTAGTTCTATTACCCAATATTGCAATTTCTCTGGTAACCCTCTGTAACTTCTATGTAATCGCTTACCATATCTTGTTTTCTGAATTTTCTTTGCTGATAGTTAATGTTTATATACCACCTTGCTCCAAGAACATAACTCTTAATAACATCTGGGCTACTATTGATAACTATGTAGAACACCTTGAATCTTTATATCCTAAATCAATATTCATTATTGCAGGGGATTTCAATGCACGCTTAGGTGCTAATGATGGAAGCTTATATACCCACTTTCACCAGGTATTGGATTCAGCTTATTAACTGAATATGAATATGTCATTCAATTTGAAATTGGTAACAGTACAGAAAGTGATCATTTACCCTGACACTGATGCTAATACACCCGACATATAGTAATCCTTGATTAGAATTACAATTGTACTCCTATAAAGATTGAGAAGTGACTGGTAGCAAGAGAAATAAATGGTCACCAGTGGTGGATGTTTCATTGACTCAACTTCTGAAGACTGAGGAATATATGAATGCCCGAAATGTTATTCTCACTGCCAGCAATGTCACTAAGGCAATAAAACTGTTTCAAATCCTGACTAAAAAACTAGGAGCACATCTAAAAACCAAGGCAACCAAAGTAGGCCTGGAAGAGCTTCAAAAACAGCCAGCTGGTTTGATAGTGAATGTAAGCAGGCTAAGAGCCAAATGAGGAAAATTTATCATAAGTACAGGAAAACTCATTTGCAGTCTTTGTTAAATGAGTATGTTGCCAGCAGACAAGCATATAAATTATTGATTAAGGAGAAAAAGCAACTAGCAGCTATAAATGCATGGCAAATTTTGATAAAAGCCTCTAGTTATAGAGATACTGGTCTTTTTGGCGCACAGTAACAGGTTTAATGAACAATAGCTGCCCAGCCTCAAAGTGTATAATAGGCCCCAATGAATGGATGTAGCACTATAAGACATTATTCTTTGATTCTAATAGCCAGGACATCCAAACAATGGTAGCAATGGAAAATCTCCGTAACTGGCTACCAGTTTCAATAAACAAGGTTCAAAGTCTTATCCACCAACTAAAAAACAACAAGGCATCAGGAATTGACTTTTTGCCCCAGAACTTATAAAATCCAATATTACCTGCTGGGCCCCGTTGCTGGCAGTTTTATTCTCATTCATTGATCAAACAGGATTACTACCTGAGAGTTGGGGTACATTGTAATAGTTTCCATATACAAAAAACGAGATAAAACTGATCCTGCCAGTTATTGGCCAATCAGCTTATTGTGTGTAATAAATAAGTTTCAATGCTTAACATGTCTGTAACAAACTAATTGACTGGATCCAAAATGAAAATATTATGGCAGTAGAGCAAGAAGGATTCAGTCAAGGGCAATCCACTCTAGATCACTGCTTTATATTAGCCCATCTTATTGATAAATATCTAAAGAAGACAAAAGGCATGTTGTATGCAGCATTTATTAATCTTAAAACAGCATTTAATTCCACACCTCGTGTTCTACTATGGGAAAAATAGCCTACAAAAAATTTAGTAGACTTCTCTTTTAATTAAATGTCTTTATAATAATATCTGGTTGAGGGTATGCTGTACCACACATGGGCATCTAACAGATCGCATGTCATCTACAAAGGGGGTTAAGCAAGGTTGTGTTTTAACTCCAATGCTGTTTAATTTATATGTGAATGATATTGCTGAACATTTGTCATGCCCCTAAACTGGCAACTAAACCCATTTCAGCCTTACTATACACAGACGATACAGTACTGTTATCTCAAACAAAAGTGGGTCTGAAAAGACAATTAAGGGCATTTTCCATACTGCCAGAATGAACACTTAGAGGTGAATTACAGCAAGACCAAAGTAATGGTATTTTCAAAACATTTCAGACTCTGTAAATAGTCCTTGGATGGGCAACCAATCAAACAGGTTAGAGTCTTCAAACATCTAGGCATGATCTTTCAGGCATCAGGAACATGGGTAGCTCAACAAGAATGTTGCAGAAAAAACTTCACATACTATAAAAATTCTGAGACAGTTTTTCTACACCAAAGGTCACAATTTCATTCCAGCAGTGCTGGACGTTTACAGAGCCAAGCCACGGGCTCAGATGCTATATGGGACTCCAATCTGGGCCAATACAATTTAAAAATCATTAGAAATTGTGCAGTCTACATTTCTTAGGCGAATATTTGCTGTACCTGGCTGTGTACCAAATACCTCTCTGAGGCTGGAAAGTGGCCTTCCCTCAGTGCATACAGTCCTGGCTCAGGACATTTAATTTTTGGTTAAGGCTGAATCTAGTTCCCTCCAGTCTGCTCTCTCTTGTTATGGAAGACTCTCATTAGAGTAAATAGATGAAAGATATCAGGTCCAAAGTACATATTTTGGGGCTGTCATCTGGTCTTTTATTGACCACTGGGTACAGCAAGGTGAAAAATCTATTACAGCAGTGCCTATACGATATTGGATATCAGAATAATTCGTCTGCCACCAATAAATCATGTCCTTGATATGACTACTCCATGAGAACTTGTCCAAAAACAACGGCACAATATCTGCCTTTGCACCTTTGCTAACAGCTCCAAAATACAGAAAGGCCTTTTCATGCACATGACTTAATGTCATGCCTTCAGCACTACTTGAGGGTCATTTCAAAAGAATCCCATTACAAAATCGCACACGCCGATATGGTGAATGGGTTGAAACACTTGCCCACATGCTATTGTTTTGCTCTTTCTATAGAGACGTGCGCAAAGAACTAATTTACTGCTTGTTAGCTAAGAAACCAGGTTGTTCGTCTGATTTCTATGTATCTTTTCTCCTTGCAGACTGAGATAAACTGATGGTACAGTCAGCTAAATTTTTAGCAGCAGCAATTAAAATTAGGCCAAATATGATTTTAAAGTAGTAACTTTTCATAAATCTACTTGTCTAATATTGACACTAGCATACTGTATGTATCTGATATATATGCATTGGTTATCTTGATTTTAATATGTTGGTTTTATATCTTTGCAAATTTTATATTTATCTTGCTAAGGCCTATGGCTAATGGAAATAAAATGCTTTTGTTGTAGTGATCGGTTTAATCTGTAAACAGGTACAGTATTTTTTTTTCATAATTATTTGTGTAAGCTAGTGTGGATTTTCATTACAAGCAAAAAAAGAGAGATACAAATAATTATAAATTATAAAGTGCAGTCACTAATGATGCAACTACACTGATCAGCCACAACATTAAAACCACTGACAGGTGACGTGAATAGTATTGATTATATCATTACAATGGCACCTACCAAGGGGTGGGATATATTAGGCAGCAAGTGAACAATCAGTTCTTGAATTGCATGTGCTAGAAACAGGAAATATTGGCAAGTAAAAACATCTGAGTGACTTTGACAAGGTCCAAAGAGTGATGGCCAGACGATTGGGTCAGATCAGCTCCAAATAGCAAGTCGTCTGGGGTGTTCCCAGTATGCAGTGCTTAGTACCTACCAAAAGTGGTGCAAAGAAGGACAACTAGTGAACTGGTGTCTGGGTTGTGGGTGCCCAAGGCTCATTGATGCACATGGGAAACAAAGACTAGCCTGTCTGTTCTGATAATATAGTAGAGCTATTGTAGCTCAAATTGCTGAAAAACGTAATGCTAGTCATGATAGAAAAGTGTCAGAACACACAGTGCATCACAGTTTGCTGTGTATGGGGCTGTTTAGCCACAGACCAGTAAGAGTACCCATGATGACCCCTGTCCACCATCCAAAGTGCCTACAGTGGGGATGCAAGCATCAGAACTGGACCATGGAGCAATGGAAGAAGGTTGCCTAGTTTGATGAATCACATTTTCTTTTAGATCAGGTAGATGGTTGGGTACATGTGCATCATTTACTTGGGGAAGTGATGGCAGCAGGATGCACTATGGGAAGAAGGCTGGCAGGTGGAGGTAGTGTTGTGCTCTGGGCAATGTTCTGCTGAGAAACCTTGAGTCCTGGCATTCATATGGTTCTTACTTTGACATGAAACACCTACCTAGAGATTGTTGCAGATCACATACACCCCTTCATGGCAAAAAAGTTCTCTGATGGCAGTAGCCTCTTTCAGCAGGATAATGCACCCTGCCACACAGCAAAAATTGTTCAGGAATGGTACATGACAAAGACTTTGATATGTCACCTTAGCCTCCAAATTCCCCAGATCTCAATCTGATTGAGCATCTATGGGATGTGCTGCAACACCAAATCAAATCCATGGAGGCCCCACCCTCGCAACTTGTAGGACTGAAAGGATCTAGTACTAATGTCTTGGTGCCAGATGCCAAAAGACACATTCAGAGGTCTTGTAGAGTCTGTGCTGTAGCGTTCACCCTGCTCATGAATATTTATGTTGAGATTTGCATGCACCAATAGGAGTTGGTGGGGGCACAGTTAAGAGGGGGTGGAGATTAGAAGAAAGGAAGGCAGTTTGAGTTGAAAGTTATCGACATTGACTGGACTTTTATCACTTGTAACAATAAACAATTTCTACTTGGTTTTTAAATGATATGTTGCCTGGACCTCTGTCATTAATCGTGAACAAAGTTAATGTAAACAACTGGTGGCAGCTGAACGACACGTAGTGTGCGCCTTTGCTTGGTGAAACAACCAAGGGACAGGCGGGAACGTGACACATGCCTTGATGCATCAGAGCCGTTTTGGCAACACAAGGGAGACCTACACAATATTAGGCAGGTGGTTTTAATGTGGCTGATTAGTGTAGATTAAAACTGGAAGGAAGTTTAGCAGTTGACACTCACAGAGGTGAAAGGAAAGTGATACTGCACAACATAAAATTGAAATACAGAACATGGGAAGTATGAATCAAGGTAAACTGGAAATCATAAATCAAGAAATGGAACATTTAAACATTGTAGTGCTTGTTATTAGTTAAATAAAATGGACTAGAACAGGATATTTTCAGTTAGACAACTACAAAATGTTCTCCTCTGGAAATGACAAGTCCAGAAGAAATTGAGAGGCAAGAGGTAGCACAGGCAGTTAGGGGCTATAATGACCAAATATTATCCATTAAGCTCTGAGGAAAACCTATTGACATAACCTTCATTCAGGTCTACGCTCCAACTACAGATGCTGAAGAAGATGAAACTGAATGATTTTATGCAAGAGTGGCTTTGGCTGCCAGAGGGGTGGTAAAGAAATCAAATAAATAAATAAATAAACAAGCATCCAGGAGGAAATTGATCACACAAGAAAGGCTTATAATAATAGGTGAGTGGAACACAAATGTAGGAAATAAAACAGAACCAAATGTTGTTGGAAAATTTGGTTCAGGGATTCAAAAACAAAGCAGGAGATTGTTGGTTTCACAACAGATTGTGAACAACTGCATAGACTACATGCTTGAAGCATGTACTTGCAATAAACAGATTATACATTTGGACATCACCAGATGGCCAATAAAGAAATGAAATAAGCTATGTGATTGGAAGCAGGAGATGGAGAAGTTATATTCTTTCTGCCAAAACAAGACCAAGAGAAGGTTGTGGTGCTGATCATGAACTGTTAATATCAAATATAATCAAATATTAGAGCAAAGCTGAAGAAGAGCGCTAAAAGAACCCTAGTGCCAAATTATAATTTAAACAATATTTCTGAGGAATTTAAAGTCCAAATAGAGAACAGATTTGCATTACTAAACTCAATTGACCATGAACCAGAAGAAATGGGTTGAAACCAGATATATTAATAGGGAGTAATGCCAAAGGACAATTCTGGTTGTAAGAAGAGAAGAAAAACTTAGATTGTTGATAGAAGAAACACAATTGCTAAAGACGAGCAAGAAGCAAAAGGTGACAGAAGTAGAGTCAAAATCCTGAATGCAGCTTTTCAGTGACTGTTACATGGAGACAAAGAAAACTGTTACAATAATCATTGCAAAGAAATAGAAGAGGACAATAAAAAAGTAAAAACAAAAGTTCTATTCCAGAATATCCAAGAAATCAAAAGTAAATTTAAGCCTAGATTATAAATGCTGAAAGACCAACAGGGAAATATACCATCTGGCCAGGAGGAAATACAAAGGTAGAAACAGTAAACTGAAGACCTATACAGGTCCTAATGTTGACATACAAAACCCTTAATGGTGTGGGACCCTGTCACTGGTTGGAACGCTTCTCTGAGATCTGCCACCCATTATGCCCATGTGTCTCAAGCTCTGATGCTGCAGGTGGTCACCCCAAGGGAGACCAGGAAGTCTATGACTAGTAACCAGGCCTTAGCGGTGGTGGCCACCTCATGATGGAGTGCTTTAGCTTTACCAGTGGAGATATGCCAAGCCCCTTCCCTCCTGATATTCAGAAAGCATTTAAAAATATTCCTTTTCAGAGAAGGATTTTGGAATACCTTCACTCTATAATTGTTTGTTAGCTGGTTATATGTTGTTTTTTTCATGGTGTAATCATCTTGGGGTTGGTAGGGGGTCTTTTTTATATTTCTGGGGTTGGTTATATGGTGGGTTATTACTTTTTATTGCTGTATTATGTTCAAAACATCCCAGAGTAGTGGCATATCATTAGATGGCACAATATATAAGTTTAATAAATAAATAAATGGATGGCAGACCCCTCTGAAGAGGAACCCTATGATAAAGAGCCTGCAATTCTTGAAAGGGACAAGAAAGCTACTCTGATAGTACTGGGAAGAAATACCATATTTTTTCGTGTATAAGACACCCCTACTTTTCTAACCCAAAATTAAGAAATCTTAACTTAGCTTTGAGTATTCAGCCTCTGGGCTCAGAAGGCTTCGACATTACGAGTCCCTGTTGCATCTGAGCCTACAGGCTCCACCTCCAATGAGGTGTGTTCCAATTGGTTTGTTCAGCATCAGCTGACATCAGTTCCATAAGGCTCGTGATTGGAGGAAGCTAAGTCTCCTGACTGTAGGAAACTAAGCCTCGTGATTGAAGGAAGCCTGTTTACAGAGGCAAGGTACAGGCAGTTTTGTTCTCTCCTCAGCTTACTTCCATGTATAAGATGTCCCTCAATTTATAGTGTAATGATTTTAGGAAAAAGTAGTGTCTTATGCATAGAAAAATACAGTATTAGATGGAGGAGAAATTCCACCTTCTTGGAAACAATTTATGATAATGTGTTCTCGAAGGCTTTCACGGCCAGGATCTAATGGTTGTTGTGGGGTTTTTGGGCTGTTTGGCCGTGTTGTGGAGATTTTTCTTCCTAACGTTAGGCAAAATGTTAGGAAGAAAAACCTCCAGAAAATGCCTAAACAGCCCCCAAACTCCACAACAACCAATCTATGATAATACTAATACTGAAACCAAATAAGGATGCTACAGACCCAGGCTCCTACAGACAAATATCACTAATAAATCAAGATGCAAAGATATTTACAGCAGTGCTGGCAAGAAAAATGAATAAATATATAGTAAATATGTGAAAAACTAACAGTGTGGCTTTATAGGTGGTAGACAAAGGTTGGATCTGGTTAGGAGAGCTATGAATATAAGTTATTATATAGAGAAAAATAAATTAAAAGCAGGTATATTACCACGTCAAGGGACGTGGTGGCGCTGCGGGTTAAACCGCAGAAGCCTCTGTGCTGCAAGGTCGGAAGACCAGCAGTCGTAAGATCGAATCCACACGACGGAGTGAGCTCCCGTCGCTTGTCCCAGCTCCTGCCAACCTAGCAGTTCGAAAGCATGCAAATGCAAGTAGATAAATAGGTACCACCACGGTGGGAATGTAACGGCGTTCCGTGTCTAGTCGTGCTGTCCATGTGACCACGGAAACTGTCTACGGACAAAAGCTGGCTTGGAAACGGGGATGAGCGCCGTGCCCTAGAGTCAGACACGACTGGACATTTGTCAAGGGGAACCTTTACCTTTACCTGTATTACCATTAGATATATTCAAAGCTTCTGATTGTGTGGAATGGTTGACACTAAAGATATTGATAAAAGAAATGGGGTTTGGAACAACATTTTATAATGTTATACAACAATTATATTCTGGTAATAAAGCAATAGTGATGGTAAATGATGGTATTATGGAATGATAAACCAAAGTTGGGGAACAAGACCGGGATGCCCCCTATCTCCAATATTGTTTGCATTAGTAATGGAATTATTGGTGAATGCCATAAGAACAGATGAAACAATAAAAGGGATTGGATTTCAACAGAAAATTAAAATAAGTCTTTTTGCGGATAACACTTTGTTAACGACATCCTGTATAGACAGGATACAAAAGCACTTAAATGATTTTAGGGAACTAAGTGGATCAACAATCAACTGGAATAAATCTGAAATGATGTTTTATAATCAATGTAGAGAAGAAATAGGAAAAAAAATATAGCTAAATTTAAGGAAACAGAGTGTATTAGGTATCTGGGCACGGAAATTAAGACTGGAGTTTGAAGAAATTATAAAGAATTTGGAAAAAAGAAATAGATGGAAATAGAAAGGAAGAACAGTAATTTACAGATAGATTCCATAATTTATATGGATCAAGGGGAACAGTTAGAAGATTCAAAAACAGTATGGGAGACGGATATAGGGAAGATAGATGAAGAGGACAGGAAAAAAATCTGGAATAGTAGAAGGGTTTTTAAAAATAAGTCAATTAGGATAAAAGAAAATGGTTATAAAATATTGTGGAGATTGTATTTAACACTGGTAAAATTAAATATTATAGATTCTAAAGATTCTAAGAAATTCTGGAAATGTAACAAAGAAGTTGGTACATATTTTCATTTGTAGTAGAATTGTGAAGTTATACAAAAAGTATGGGTTAAGGCAGAGGTCCCCAACTCCCGGTCCGTGGCCCGGTGCCAGTCCATGGCCTGAGCTGGACTGGGCTGCGGAGACAGACCTCCTGCCCCACCCCCCGCACGCACTCACCCTGCACAGCTGATTTGAGCATGCGTGTGCGCTCCAGTGCACTCGTGCAAGCGCCGCGATGCCATTTGCGCAAGCGCACAAGTGCACACACATTCGAGCATGCGCACGAGCGCAGGGGGTGCCCCGCCTTCCCCAGCCAGTCCACGGGGTGAAAAAGGTTGGGGACCCCTGGGTTAAGGTATTTGAAGAGATCAGAGAATTGTTGGAAATCAGTATTGAAATGGTTCCAAAAACAGCATTGTTTTTGATTATAGAAAATTGTGATGTGAATAATATAAAAAAAGAAATGGTAATGAATTTGATAACCGCAGCTTGATTGCTTATAGTGAAGAAATGGAAGAAGAATTGGGATTTCCAGCTGCAAGAGTAGTACAATGAAATTTGGAATATAGCAGTTAATGATAAACTGACTTCAGAAATTAAGTTTAAAAAGGGAAAGTTAAATGTTAATAGATTCAATGAAATATGGGAAGAATTTATAAAAGCTGTATTCTGTAAAGGGAAAGGGGGAAAAACTGGCAATGCATATATGTATTTTTGGAAGGACTTTGGGGGTGGACAAAGGAGAAGGAAGATTATGATTATAATCAAAAGTATGTAAGATATAATGGTCCCTGGGGGGAGGGGTGCACTTGTATCTTGTATTTCAAATAGGACTACAGCTGAACAACACTATAAATAAATATTGTTTCCCACCCCAACACACACACACACACATACACACACAAACACACAACGTTGTTGTAAATCCTACGCAAACGATCTGCAAGATGTAATATGGCATCATTCATTTATTCTCAAATATTACACATTGTTGATAGTTCACCATGTTCAAAGGAAACTACTCCCAGGTAAGGGTTATAAGACTGCAACCTCAGCTTCTGTCCTTAAAAAGTAATATTTTCTCCCAGTTTTTTGTGTGGAAGTTTTTTTAAATTTAAAATAATTAAATTTGCTTTAACTTTTTATATCTCTTTCATTTGCCTTCCTGATTTTAGAAGCTTTGACATTGCCTTTGTAGTTCTCTTTACCTTTGGCAAGAGGCTTTCAACTTTTCTTGACTCATTTCAAACCCAGTGATGTTCAAACTGCTTCTTCCCCTCACCCCCTAACCACCCTAGGCATGTTGCTTTGTGTTGGTTTTATTTTACTGCCTAGAATCCTTACAGATGTGTCATCCTGGTATTGCCTCAGTGTTTTGCTCTGGGCTTTACTTTCCCTAGAAGCCTTCCAGTTCACATAAACCAGGCAATCAGGCTCCTAAGTCCATAAAGCACATAAAATACTTGGCACTCCATCCCTGAGCAAACAGAACAAAGGCGCACCACAGGCAGCATCCCTCCGATAATTACTTCAGCATACACCTTGGGTCTTAAGTACATGGTAAGAAACAGATCAGCATGAGAGATCTCCTTATGGCTCAACTGGGAATCGTTATCAACGGCTCTTGAGTTTCCAGTCAATGATGATTTACTCTGATCTGCTCTATTGGTTTTATTGAGTGAAGGTGGTGATACCTGGAGGGTGGGGAGAGAGGAGAGAGAGATACATGATTTGTACAAGTGCATGGAGATGATGCCAAGCTTCTCAGGGAATGTGTGCATCAGACTGTCCTTTTTAGTCTTCCTTTCCTCCCTCCCCTTTTAAATTGCACCAGAATTATTTGTCATGTTTTATGCACCCATCTGCTTGCTGTAGTCTCTCAATAAATCAGGCTTCACCCTTCTTGCATGCATGGTGCGCTCCCGTGCACGTGTCTGCTTTCCATGTAGATTACTTATGATGAGAGCCTAATTAGACCCAGGGAAGCTTGCCTACTGAGCAAGCCTGGGGAGAACTTAATTAAAGTCAATGGAGAAAATTATAGGTGAACCAAAAATTAGGGCAGCAAGAAGAAGGAAGAAAGAGAGAAAGAGGTTGGAAACAGGGGAGAAAAGCACAGAGCTGCTCACTAGGAAGATGGGAAATTTTGCTCAGGTCTCCCATGCCAAAGCCTTCCTAAAATAGATGTACACTGTACACTCTCCGTCAGGAACTTAGCATGTTCTGGCTTACCAATGCATCCAGCTAGATAATGTCAAAATGGGGATGTTGGTGGCTCCAGTGTCAGAGGATGGTGAAGAATCCACTCTGGATTTAAGGCTGAACTATAGGTTCAGCACCCTGCATTGCATTTGTAGAGTTTGGATTAAAACCAGGAGAGGATTCAGTGACATTTGAGCCACCAGCTTCCACTGTGTCAGCCTTCCTTAAATGTTAACACACACATACACAGCAAAACAAAACCTCTGTTTGCTAATCTTGAAGTTTGCTTCTGATGCCTTTATGTGAACACTTATTTGTAAATAAGCATAATATTGTTGTAGGAAAAGGTGATATTTAAAAAAAGGAAAAATAAAATGAGCATCTGTAACCATACTGAAGTCCCAGGTAGCCACCCACCCACCAATTTCTATAAAATACATTCTTGAAAATAATAAAGAAAAGACGCTGTATGAAGCAGTGCCACCCTTGTAGGCTCTAGCATGCCTATATTACAAGCCTTGGGCTAGGTTTCTGCTGGCCCCTTCTCAAGCTGGTAATTTGAAAGGTGTTGGTCTTTAAAGCCCTTGATTTCAGCTGTTTCACTATAGAGAGGACTGCTGGGAGTTTGATTCCCCACTGTGCCTCCTTGACAGGGGCTGGACTCAGTGATCCATAGGGTCCCTTCCAGCTCTGCAACTCTAAGGAAATATTTACCAGCAGCTGCTCATATTTTCCAGCATTTATCTGACCCCACTATCAGGCAGAAGGATGCAGCTGATCTGCATGGCAAGTGCAAGAGGTGGGCACTGGAAGCAAGGTAATGGAAGATGTTAATCAGGTCCTGTTTTTAGGGTACAAGGGTGCAGTGGACAAAAGGTGTGTGAACATATGGATTGGAATACCTACAGATATACGGCCTATCGGCCTGTGTGATGCCTATAGAATAAATATCAAATAAATCAAATAAATATTTGGTTTGTTCCATAAACTGCAGAATTGTTTCCTGTTACCAAAAAGGTCTGAGGATTTATCCCAGCCTGGACCTTTGCATGATGGAATAAGCAAAAAGATACAGATACATGATTGCTCTGGTAACAAGGCTCTGGCTGAGCTGGAAAACAATGGAACAGTGTGGACAGGTTACAAAGTGGGATACTTTCAGTGGCTCCTGGCCTAGGGTGTACCCTGATAAGGTGCTACAATCATGTCATGCTCAGCAGGACAAGAGGATGATTTACTTTCTGAGAATAAAGAAAGGTTGTGCAATGCACTTCCCCCCCTTGAACTTGCCATCTACCAATACAGAACTGAATTTTGGGGTGACGCCATCCAGAAAGTGAGAAAATCAGGAACATCCGTGGAATGAAAAGCAATTTGCTGCTTGAGAACAGAGACTCTGATTCAGAGTCACACTCACACTCAGACACAGATGCTTTTCATTGTGGTTTTTCTGGTGTAAATTTTACTTCTACAGATTTTGACTGCTCTGGGCCCTTTGGGACTTAGTTTGCCTTGATTCTGAGAGAAGCTTCAGTTTTCACAGATACACTCCAGTGACTTTACTACTTTATTTTACATTTTTCCTTCTAATCTTTCCCATTGGAATTGTTCTGGATTGATTCTCCAGGACATTCCCCTGAGTCTTCAGGAACTGTTCCTTGGAATAGGTAACTATATGTCTTTCTTTCTCAACTTGTAGGCCAATGACTGATGAACATAGTGAGCTTCAAATAGAGGGCTGGTGAAAGATTAGAGGCCATTGTAGTGGCTAACTAGGGCTAATTTTGCATAACTGTAATTTCATCTGATACCTTAATCCAGATTGTTCTGCTTTACATTTTTCATGTCATCATTGCATTGTATTGTGTCAGAAATTCATTGGTTTTCCTTTGATTTTTTTACATTGTCTTTTCATTTCATGGACCTTATTCCCTGTTTATCTGCTGTGATTTAAATAAATTTTCAAATAAATCGCACCTGTGAATAACCTCAGATCATCTCTGGTTACAACTTTTGCCCACTGGGGCAAATAAGAACCTCATTTTCAGAAGGCAGAGCTCTCACCCTTCCTGGCCCTCCCTGCGTCTTTTCTGTCTTCTAGTGCATTGAATGATGCTGTTCTGTCAGAGAGCTGAAGTAAGGTCCTTGACTTGCTATTCTTACTGATCTCAGTATATGCTGTCTATATACAAAAAAAGATGGCCGACAAGAACGGACGCACAGGTTAGGCTCTCCACTGTTTTAAGATTTTTAAGATTTTAAAAGCTTGTTTAATTCACATCTCACAGTTTGAGCAGGAAATTGATTGCTGGAGTACAGTGCCAGGAACAAGTCTGGGCTACAGAATCGTACTCAAAGGGTGATGATCATAGAAGACAGAAACAAAATTCAAAATCTTCTAGATAGGCTTGAGCACTGGGCTGAAAACAACAGAATGGCCGGCTGTGGTTCCTGGCAAATTCTTGTGCCTCTATTTTCCCTTCTGGGTGTAATTTGTCAAAATCTTATTCATGGGGCTGCAAGATGGATCAGCTGCTTCTCCAGAACTCTCCAGGTTGCCTTTGAAGATAGTTTACAGCAGATTTCAGTGGACATGTTGACAATCTCAGGCACCAGAAGGTCTGATCAGGTAACACCCAGTCTGGCCCAGCTACACTGTCTGTCAAAGCCAGTTCAAATGGCTAGTTTTAAGCAGTAAAGCTCTAGACAGCTTGGGACCCCAACACATAGCATAACACCTCTTTCCCTGCCTAGCCTTTCAGGTACTAATTTAAAACATCACCCAGAGAGCAGTTACAAGGTACCTTGTCTGTGGAATGCTCTCCCAAGTGAGAGCTACGTGGTCTTGATGTTATAATCTTTTGATGCTAAGTTAAGATGTTTGTTTACTCCCAGACATAAGAGGGGATGTGATTGTCTGGCTTTAAAATATTGGCCTTAGACCTCTTTAATACCATTCTAATTTGCTCAAGGGGAAGATAGTTTTACAACAAATATTGCTTTACTGGTCTTTCTTTCTTTTTAACCTTTCAAATTTCAGTCAGAAAACAGCTTTAGAATAAAAGTGTCCATGAAATGTAAACAACAGCAGCATGGCAGCAACAAAACTCACCACCACCATAGAGGTTACATCTCCAAATAGGGATGAGGGTAAGAATATCTGTAACCTCTAGAGCAAACACACACATCAGTGTCCATGCATGATCATGAATGCAACACACAACATGCACGCACACAGCATGGCATTTCATATGTTTCATTTTCTGAAGACAATAACTTTCAACAAGTGTGTTTCTGCTAGTAGACATCCTTCAGTCTCGAGAGACTATGTTAACGTGCCCTGAACAGTGGTCTTGGAACAGCGTCTAGTGTGGCTGAGAAGGCCAATTCGAGAGTGACAATCCCTTCCACACTGAAGACAAATACAATCTGTCCCCTGTCCAGCTCCCTGATTTTGCTGCTTCCGTGACTGCCTCTTTGCCTCGGTCTGCTGGACAAGGGTCTCTTCAAATTGGGAGAGGCCGTGATGCAACGCCTGCCTCCAGGCTGAACGCTCAGATGTCAAGGTTTCCCATCTGTTGAGGTCCATTCCTAAGGCCTTCAGATCCCGCTTACAGATATCCTTGTATTGCAGCTGTGGTCTCCCTCTGGGGCGATTTCCTTGCACTAATTCTCCATACAGGAGATCTTTTGGAATCCGACCATCAGCCATTCTCACGACATGCCCGAGCTAACATAGACGTCACTGTTTCAGTAATGTATACATGCTAAAAATTCCAGCTCATTCCAGGACTACTCTATTTGGAACTTTGTTCTGCCAGGAGATGCCAAAAATGCGTCAGAGACAACACATATGGAACATGTTCAACTTCCTCTCCTGCCATGCAGAAAGGGTCCAGGACTCACTGCAGTACAGGAGTGTATTCAGGACACAAGCTCTATAAACCTGGATCTTGGTATATGCCGTCAGCTTCTTGTTAAGCCATACTCTCTTTGTGAGTCTAGAGAACATGGTAGCTGCTTTGCCAATGCGTTTATCCAGCTCGACATCTAGGGAGAGAGTGTCAGAGATCGTTGAGCCAAGGTACACAAAATCATGAACAACCTCCAATTCTTGTGTAGAAATGGTAATAGAGGGAGGTGAGTCCATGCCCTGGCCCATGACTTGTGTTTTCTTCAGGCTGATTGTTAGTCCAAAATCTTGGCAGGCCTTACTAAAACGATTCATAAGTTGTTGGAGCTCTTCAGCAGAATGGGCAAAAACAGCTGCATCATCAGTGAAGAGGAAGTCCTGCATGCATTTCAGCTGGACTTTGGTTTTTGCTCTCAATCTAGAGAGATTACAGAGCTTTCCATCTGATCTAGTCCGGAGATAGACACCTTCTGTTGCAGTTCCAAAAGCGTGCTTCAGCATGACAGCAAAAAAGATCCCAAACAGAGTCGGCGCAAGGACACAGCCCTGTTTCACTCTGAATGTCAAAGGGTTCTGATGTTGAGCCATCAAAAACTACAGTGCCCTTCATTTCCTCATGAAAGGACCTGATGATGTTAAGGAGCCGAGGTGGGCATCCAAACTTGGGAAGTATTTTAAAAAGGCCGTCCCTGCTAACCAAATCAAAGGCCTTTGTAAGTTCTATGAAGGCCACAAAGAGTGGCTGTTGTTGTTCCCTACATTTCTCCTGCAACTTTCTGAGGGAAAATACCATCTCAATGGTGGATCTATTAGCTCGAAATCCACACTGTGATTCTGGATAGACTCTGTCTGCAAGCACCTGGAGCCTCTTCAGCACGACACAGGCAAGCAACTTCCCTACAACGCTGAGAAGAGAGATGCCACGGTTGTTATTGCAGTCGCCCCTGTCGCCTTTGTTCTTATACAAGGTGTTGATGTTTGCATCCTTCATGTCCTGTGGTACTCCACCTTCCCTCCAGCAAAGTCAAAAGATTTCATACAGCTCAGTGGTGATTATGTCTTTACAGCACTTCAGCACTTCAACAGGGATGTTATCCTTTCCAGGTGCCTTGCCAGAGGCGAGGGAATCCAAGGCCGCTTTTATTTCTGCTAACGTTGGTTCGCTGTCCAACTCTTCCAAGACAGGCAGGCACTCAATGTGATTTAATGCCTCTTAAGTTACTACGTTTCCTCTAGAATATAGCTCAGAGTAGTGCTGCACCCAGCATTCCATCTGCTCTGCTCGGTCCTGGATGATCACACCTGTTGCAGACTTCAAAGGAGCAGATTTCTTCTGTATTGGACCTAAAGCCTGCTTGATACCGTCATACATTTCCTTGATGTTACCTGTGTCCGCTGCTGTCTGTATCTGAGAGCGGAGCTAAAGCCAATCATCATTAGAACATTTCCTGGCAGTCTGTTGGACTTTGCTACAAGCAACTTGAAGAACCTGCAAGTTGTACTCTCTAGGACAGGCTTTGTATGCTGCTAGAGCTCTTCTCTTTTCCTTGATGGCTGGCATCAACTCCTCCGAATGGGCTTCAAACCAGTCTGCCGTCTTTTTGGTCTTCTTGCCAAATGTGGACAAGGAGGTGTTATAAACAGCATTCCTGAAATGTTCCCATCATTCAGGTGCATTTGCATCAGCCGGGCCTGGAAGAGTTTCCTCAAGCGCTTGAGCAAATTCCTCCACTTTTCTCTGACCGCGAGTCTTGCTGATGTCAATACGTGATTTTCCTTCCTTTTTTGTATGATACAATCTCTTTATTCGTAGTTTTACTCTGCTACACACCAGGGAGTGATCAGTATCGCAATCAGCACCCTGATAACCTGTGATCATAATACTAGGAAGGCTAGATCATCTAGTGAGGATCAGATCGAGCTGATGCCAATGCTTCTATCTTGGGTGTCTCCAAGAGACTCTGTGTCGAAGCTTCGTATTAAAGAATGTGTTGCTGACACAAAGACCATAATAACAGCAAAACTCCAGCAAGCGTTGGCCATTTTTGTTCATCTTCCCAATGCCAAACCAGTCTAGACAAGTGGGCCAAGAATTGTGATCAGCACCAACTCTAGTGTTAAAATCTCCACGGATGAACACCGGCTCTCTCTCAGGGATTTTTTTGATAGCAGCTGCCAGATCGTCATAGAATTTGTCTTTGACTTCTGCTGTAGGCAACAGTTTTGGTGCATATGCACTAATAAGGGTGACTGGTCCTGCTGATCAGTGGAGCTGCAGAGACAGGATTCTTTCACTCCCCGCAGTAGGTGGAACAATGGATCTCAGCAGAGTATTTCTAACCACAAAGCCAACACCATATTCCCTGGTCTCATTCAATGGTTTTCCCTGCGAGAAGGATGAGAATTTTTTTTCTTTGATAGATCCTGAGTCTGGCAATCTCGTCTCTTGCAGGGCAACAATGTCCATCTGCAGCCTACTCAGTTCCATGTCAATGACAGCTGTCTTGCGCGTGTTGTCTATTTCCTGTAGGTCATCAGAAAAGCCAGGGGTCATTGTTCAAACATTCCAGGTGCCCAGCTTTAGGGCAGAAGTTTTCTTATGATTATTGCATTGTGCAGGGTTATCAATCTGCTTGTCGGCTATCACCCTAAACCCCACGCACGCTGTGAGGTTAACAGACCGTGGCAAGGCAGCACCTTACTGGCTGGGGGCTGCCCATTAAGGCAGGCAGTAGCTACCTAGTGAGGTGCAATGACCTCTCCCACCATCAGAAGTAGTCCCTGGTGTCATGCTCTATACCAATCGAGCAAAGATGGTATATCAATCCCACCATTTCCTCCCTTGACCCTTGCCCGGCCTGGCTAATCAAAGCAGCCAGGCCGATCACAACTGAATGGGCCACTGCAATAATAAATGGGTCTTTCCTTGAGGGCAGGTTCCCACCTGCCCTCAAAGAGACACTCATTAGGCCCATAAGAAAGAAACCTAATATGGCGGCGGACGAAATTGGCAATTATAGGCCCGTCGCCAATGTTTCTTTCATTAGCAAAGTGGTCGAGAGGGTGGTGGCTGACCAGCTTCAGGCTCTTTTGGATGAAACAGATGCCCTGGATCCATTTCAGTCGGGCTTCAGGCCGCGCCACGGTACAGAAACGGCATTGGTCGCCCTGTATGATGACCTGTTGAGGGAGGCTGACAGGGGTAAAACATCTCTGTTGGTCCTCCTCGACATCTCGGCGGCCTTTGATACCGTCGACCACGGTATCCTCCTGGGGAGGCTCTCTGAGTTGGGAATTGGTGGCTTGGCGTTTGCCTGGCTCCGTTCCTTCTTGGAGAACTGTCCCCAGAGAGTACAGCTTGGGGAGAGTGTCTCGGCCCCGTGGAGTATCAATTGTGGGGTTCCACAGGGGTCGATTATCTCCCCAATGCTGTTTAATATCTATATGAGGCCGCTGGGTCGGGTCATCAGGGGGTGTGGAGCATCGTGTCATCAATATGCTGATGACACCCAGATCTACATCTCCTTTTTACCAACTGCAGGTGATGCCGTCCTGTCCCTTCAGCGCTGCCTGGGGACTGTATTGCAATGGATGCAGGAAAATGGGCTGAGGCTGAACCCGGACAAGACCGAGGTTCTGAGGGTGGGTGCCCCTGTGGTTGGCGGCTTGGATGACTCTCTCTCGCTTGGGGGGGTGGCCTTGGCTGCTAAGAGTGGGGTTCGCAGCTTGGGGATCCATCTGGACCCGGCGCTCACCATGGAAACGCAGGTGGCGTCGGTAGTCCGCTCCGCCTTTTTCCATCTTTGGCGGATTGCCCGGCTGCGGCCCTACCTTGATATGGGGGCGCTCACTACCTTGGTGCATGCGCTCGTAATCTCAAGATTAGACCACTGTAACGCGCTCTACGTGGGGCTGCCTTTGAGGTTGATGCGGAAACTTCAGGTGGTGCAGAATGCAGCGGCCAGACTCCTTAGGGGAGTGAGAAAATACCAGCATATCTCTCCTATTCTGGCCGCATTGCATTGGCTGCCCATTCGGTTCCGCATTGACTTTAAAGTTTTAGTGCTTACTTATAAGGCCCTAAACGGTTTAGGACCTCGATATTTGGCGGAACGCCTACTCCCACCAAGGTCTACCCGGATCACCCGTGCGAGTCAGGAGGTGAGGCTGAGGAGCTTGACGCCGAGGGAGGCCCGTAGGGAAAGAACAAGAAATCGAGCCTTCTCGGCGGTGGCTCCTCGCCTCTGGAATAATCTTCCTCCGGAGATTCGTGCCGCCCCTACGCTGGGTATCTTTAAAAATCAATTAAAAACATGGATGTTTATACAGGCCTTCCCTCCAGTCAATACCTGATCTTTTTACCTTTTCTATTTATCTTTATTTTTTGTTTTATAATTGTTATGGAAATTGTTTTTGTAATAATTTTGTGATTTTATCTGTTGTTTTATGTTGTTTGGAAGCCGCCTAGAGTGGTCGCAAGACCAGATAGGCGGGGTATAAATGAAATAAATAAATAAATAAATAAATAAAGACTTATAACCGGTAACTGCTACTTCCCATGTTATTTTGACGCTGTATGCTAAGCTGGAGTGTCCTCTCCAGAGCACAAAGCCTGGGTAAAATAATATGGAGGACAGACTGTTACCCAAGTAGCAAATCCTCCCTCTCCACATCACTGAAATAGTCCAATGGAAAGGCAAGAGTCAATACAACTGGTGCCAGTGACATTGCAAGAGTTGCCAGAGTGTTACAAACTGCCTCCGGGACTTTGGCTCCGGATTTTGCCTCGAGGTTAACTCCTGAAGCTTTTTCCATTGATGGATATAGCCACAAGGCAGTGGAGGTTTGAAATTGGAGTTTTCCTTCTCCTAGATGGGCTGCCTTCCAAGGCTAACGAGCCCCACCTTCTCGGCTGCTATAAGATGGTAAATTGATAAGATAGGAAACTGGAGGGTAGATGAAGGCAACTTATAGAGGATAGAGTAAAACTTTAGGGATGTCACAGCCAGCAACTGCATGAGGAAAGGATGCTCAGACCTTAGGATGTGCTAAGATCAGGTTGAGATGAGTAAGCAGTTGATTGCAAGAGCTGACCAGGGTTGGTCCTGTTGTTAGGCAGAAGGAGGCAATTACATCAGAGGACAAGTGTTGGGAAGCAAAGGGCTGCAGAAAGGTGTTGGTGGACAAAACTCTGTGTGACACATGGTGTTTACTGCATCTCCCACCCACTAGTTAAGGGAACAACAATGCCAATCTTGGAATGTAAGTGAGGCCATGTCTTGTCCTTCATCCAAGGTAGCAAGATGTCTTCAACTCTTCAGGAGTGCTGTTAGTTCAAAAAAAAAAAGCTTGGGCAATTAACCTTTGTAGTCAAGCAAGGGTGCTAAAGGTAGGAAGTTTAATTACTGTGATTTCTCAAATGAACAGACTTCATTCTCAGTTCCTGAATTAAGGAGCAAATCAAAATATAGTTATTTCCTGGCTTTTGCATTCCCCAAAAGTCTCAATGCAGTTATCAGCTGAAATATTAATTTGGAGGGAATAAAAGCATATTTTTAAGAGAATGAATTTTGAAATATAAATTTGCAGTCATGTGTCACTGTAAAAATTTGTTTGGGTTTTTAAAAAACAATTCACAGATACATGTAGCTTAAGTGAACTAAGGTCTACATATAGCATGGACTAGAAACAGATTGACTCCTCCTTCACTATTTACAAATATGATGCTATTTTGTTTGTGAAAGTCTTGCTGAACAGAACGAGAGGGAGAGTTCATTGATTAAAAAATGAAGTAAATACCATACGTTTGGGGCAGGCTGATTCACATACTTTTCTGTTGATCACATGACACAAAGGGATATGCAAATCAGCCTGGATTCCCCATCCCCTACCTCCAAATCTATAGTCCTTCCTCTTTGCTCCTGGGACTTCTACTTTAAAAAAAGAGAGACCCATTCACATTGGTTCAGTCATGTGATGGCTTCAACTGATGCATAAAAATAAGGGCTAGTTGAACCCAACCACCTTCTCCATTGCCTCTTGCCTCATGAGGAGGGTGAGCCAAACACACACACATACAAAGCAGAAAAGCTGCTGTGCCAGCACACATGCATGGTGAACAAAGCCTCTGTCTATGGACAAGACTCCCCCCCCCCCCCATTTTTTACAGCTTCTCTTCTCTCCATGGGCAAGACTGTTTGTTTGTTTGTTTTGGAAAAAAGTTAATGAGATGAAGAAATAAGGAAGGAAGTCCTTGTTTATCCTTATTATGTACCCTCATATCACAGTGATTAACTACAGTACTGCAGCCAAAACTCTGCTCCAGGTAGCTAGCTGGAGGTTCACTCAGCCTTCTATCCTTCTGAGGTTGGTAAATTGAGTATGTAGCTTGCTGCGAGTGGGGGAATGTGTAGCCAGCATAATTAAACTGTAAACTGCCCAGACAGTACTTTAAGCACTATGTACTATGCTTTATTAGTTAGTTCCTTTTGTAACAGTGCCACTTGCAGGGCTATAATTGCAAACAAGCTGCATATAAGGCTTTTCCTTCAAGGCTTTTCCTCCTTTCTGCCTATGTGGCTAGTTAATGAAAAGAGACATGGAGAAACCTGAATTCCCCTGTATAACTTCTCAATGAATGTGAATGAATGTGAATGAATTAGAATTTCCCCCACTGTGTAGTTGCACCTGGACATTTCCATCAATGGAGGCTGTCTGAGGCTTGGCCAAGTTGTGAATTAAGACCAGGAAGGGCCCTGCACCCGAGTTGTGCTACCACATCCATTTTGCTCAACATATCCAAGAAAAGCAGACTGATTCTAATTTTGCACATTCTATCTTTTCCAGACCAGGGAACTACTATGGAGGCTATTGTTGGAGTTTTGTTTGCAACTTTGTATGCTATCTATAGTTTGTGTGACTGAGAGAGATTTCTCTGGGCTGAGGTGAATGTGTATCTATCCCTCATTAACCATTAATTCCTTACAGCCTTCGAATTCAAAGAGACACCTGCCTCTCTGCTGAGTATTTCTTTTCTCTCTCTTTAGTCTATTGGTGGGCAGTTGTTCAGTTATTCAGTTGGTTGCTAAGTATGTGTGCAGTAAAGAAAGCAGCATAGACAAGTCTGCAATTTCAAATGACTGTATGTAAAGAAATGTTTATTATTCTTTCTCCTACAAATGTCTCAGAGTAAGTTATTTAGGCTTTAAGTGCCAATTAATAAGAAAGGGGTTGACTCTGGGGAACTTGTAGCTACTCTCCTTGGTGGATCTTTGTACTTCCACTTAATAAAAAAAGAATTTTCCCAGAAATTCAGAACCCTGCAACAGCCATGCCTAAGGGTCTCCTGAAATCCTATAGTTAGTACTGTAATGATCCCGTCTCCTTAAAGAGACAATGATCGCAGTCAGGGAGTCCCTCCGGGCGCAAAACTACCACCTTTATTTCCTGAGGTAGGTCCTTTAGGCCTCAGAAGTGCGTAGTAAGCCCCATACACAAGCCTGGACCTTAAAAGTAACCTTGATTGCTTCCAAAGCAATAAAACATAGGCTTTGTGTTTCCTTAGAATACACACCAGCCTTGTAAAGTAGGACAGTAGGGCCTCTATTTACAGTAGCCACTATTAACCTTATTTCATCCACACTGGATTTAGTTATAGTCCTGCTATATCAAGAGACTAGTCCTCTGTTGAAGTTTTATATTTGTTTTATTAAGAAAATAAAGTAGGTTCATTAGATTACAGTTGTAGCTTTAAAGCTTAAGCATTAGGCATTTTCAGACAGATACAATGGTTAAATAAACTTACAATTTCTAAGTAAAATAATAAACAGCTAAGTCTAGGTAATCATCTTGGCTAGAGGCTGGGCTATTTCCCCCTCCTTCTTCTTGAAAAAAACACCAAAACTCTGTGTCTCACAATCCACAGCATTCACCGACCATTCTTTTCACATACACAAACCCTTTCATTTTACATCTCTTTAGGACCACCTTCTTCATTACACTTTCAAGCTGTCAACCAATTAAGTCCAAGTAAGCGTAATTCAGAGCACTCCGATCACCACCCAAAATTCTCTTGAACCAGGCTCCAGGTGTCTTATCTCCTTCAATTTAGCCGTCTCTTGTTTCGTCTTCTTTTCCTGGACTGTCCGACCTTGTGAATTAGGCAAACAACTCAACACAACAAGCTCCTGAAAAACATCTCTTTTAAATTCATCTTACACAGAACCTAACAGACTCCATTTTAGTATAACTACAATTCCCAGTTTCCTTCCATTTCCTTACAAGCACTGTATATAAATACACATCCGTGTAAGAAGACTAGAGGAGAAAAATTATCTTTGGCTACTTTTAAAGCAGAGTTTATTATTTCCAAACTAAGCTTTGGCATTAGGCAATCACCTATGTATAAATTTGCTCGGTGTTGAATGAATGCCAATCTATTTAGCAGGGTTCCTATGCCTTGAGCAGCTGGATAAAAAATCTGGCAGGTAAAGCTTTCCGATAGGCATGGAGATAACTATTAAGCTGTTGAATCTGTCTGCTATGCAATTGTAAAAGGCACAAGTGGCCTTGCCAGAATGTACATGTGTGTATGTGTTATGAAGGGGTGGGGAGAGAGAGTTTCAAGGCTTTATTGGTTTTGTTATAGCACTATGAAGTGGTCCTCTATGTTAGTCAAAACTTTTCTTAGATTCTTTCTCTCTTAAACAATACCATCAACATCAAATACCTCTTCCCCCCCCCCCCATTTAAGAAAATGAAAAGGTTCCATGGGACAATTGTCTTTTTTTTTCACCCTCTCTCCTTTAAAAACTGAGCATGAAGCTCCACTCAAGCATAATTATGTCCCCTTTCCAGCATCCATTGTGGAAGGTCCAAGTAGCTGCTGTTATTCTGGATCAATTAACCTGGAGAAAAAGAAACATGATCTCATATTACCTGTGGTGTAAACTGAAGAACTGAGACCCAATCAGTGTGATTCCCTGGTATCCATTAGTCGGTGATTTATGTACTCGCTTCACTCAATATATCCTTCATAATGGTTTCTCCATGAATTATGGATCCTTTAACTCCAGTATCATTGAGCTGAAGATACCAATGCCAAATCTTTAGATGCAGTGTTTTAAAAACTCCAATGGCCAGGGCAGTGGATGTTGGGAGAGTCGCCTTAATTCCTTGTGCCTCTGTGAAATGTATTTAGTTTTTAAACTATGTGATGCTTTGAGCAAAGCTATGTTATCTATGGAAATAATGGGGTGGGGAGGCATGTGATTGTGTACAAACTTTGTGTTTGTCCTTTTTGAGATCTTGATTGCTGACTTTGAGGGCAAAGGCTTAAACCAAAATTACACATCCTTAGAACTACATTTGTCAGATGGAACAAGGCTGGCTTTACTATGAAGCAGAGTAGGGTTTTTGCCTCAGGCGGCAGATGTAGAGGGACCTGGAATAGATGGGGATTGGGCCATACAGCATATACTGATCACCCACATACAACTCCAGAATCCCCCAAACCTGCCTACAACCTCTGTACTCTGTCCTAAGCTAAAGCATGCACTGGAAGATGTGGTCTTATCACAGCCTGGAAATAAGATCAACTGCCATTCTCGTTAGCTTTTACGCATGTGGTACAGGAGACAAAATTGTGTTCCTTCCCTCAGACAGCAAAAATGGTTTGAGTCAGACCTGAGCTGAAAAGAGATATTTTTGAAATGATGTGATACACAGTTTAATATGTGGTGTAAACACAAATATCCTGTTGTCCAAATGTGGAGTACCATCTTGATCATTCAGTGAACATTAGGCTAGGAATGGAAAGATCTTGTTCTTTTCCCGATTAAGTGATAAAACTCAATGGGTGGCTTGGACCAGCCACACCTTCTCTGCCAGATTTTACCTTGCAGTATTGCTGTTGTTGTTAAGATAAAACAAAAAGGAAGCATACCAGGTATCCACCTTGATCTCATTGAAAGAAACACAAGCTATTGAATGCAAGAAATAAATAAACTGGATCTCCCATCATGATCCACTCCTACCACACATTATGTGGTCTCAAGGGCCACAATCTGTTCATTCAAATATGTGAAAGGAGGTGAAATATTTGGTTTCATGTCAAAAGAAAATGGGAGTTATGTGGATCAAATAGGTATATTCAGGGAGCCTGTTCCACCATTAAAGGCAGTTATTTGTTATGCATCAGTAACAAATAATTTTCTGAAGCAAAGATTACCCATTAAGCATAATGGCAGAGTTAGCAAAAATGAAATCCTTTCCTAGCAGATGTTGAGATCACCAATATTATTTTAGATTTATTTATGTATTTATTTAACATATTTCTGCCCCCCGCCTTTCTCTTTAAATAGAACCCAAGGCAGGTTTCATCTTTGAAACACAATATTTAAAGTTGAAAACAATGAGTATACAGTGGTGGTTTGCATCATTAAAAGACAATATTAAATCTAAAACAATAGGTATGCAAATATTTAAAAAGAACAAACAAATACCACTGTGAGAGATAGTAAACACAAGTAGTACTGAAGACCCAGTCAGAGCAGTAATGTGTAACAAAAGTCACTCATGTAGCCAGCTATGTCATGCAGGAAGTCACTAAGAGAAAGCTTGCCTGAGGAGAAAGGCTTTTGCCTGCTTGCAGAAGGAGAAGCAAGGATGGGGCCAGTCTGGCCTCCTGTGGGAGGGACTTCTGAAGTCTGGGAGCAGCAACAGAGAAGGCTCTCTCCTGTGTCCCCATCAGATGCACATGTGAAGGTGGTGGGACCAAAAGAAAGGCCTCTCCTGATGTCCATTCATTAGGATTCCAGAATCTCCCTTGATAATTAGAATTAGTTATTATATATAATAATTATATTAGGTATTATTAGGTATTATTAGGTATTATTATAATTATATTATATATTACAGCTTAAATTATCCAATATATCTGGAACATGCTGACTCCCTAGATCACATAACCAGCTCTTACAAGGAAAACATTTTTATTACAGAACCTCCAGGTAAGCTTTGTGAAAAATTTCAATCCACACCAATAGGCTGTAGATTGGGGGCAAAGGTAGTTGCAGCATAGAATTATGGGAACTTCTTTATGCAAAAATAAAGTCTCCTTTAGGCTTCAGTTCTATATACATATGTGCTATATACATATGCAATGGGTCTTACTTCTGAGTAGGCATGTATGTATCAGCACTGTGAAAGCTTGAAACATAAACAGACACACCTCCTTGCCCCCTGATCTTGTTTCCCTGTATTTCCTTTCCACACCACCCCAAAAAACTGCTGTTTTGATCTGCTTATTTAAAGTTTTCTTCTTTGTTGTTTCCTTCTTTGCTTACAGTACTTTCAAGGGAAAACTTTGCAGGAAAACACAATTAGCTTCATAATTCATATGTGTAGCAGGATAATATAAATCAAAGCACGTACAGAATCTTCAGCCAGCAGGAGTTGTAGACCAAAAAGCAACAAATCCTATACATAGCAGAGATATGGTGTTTTCAGATGTTTTATAATATAACTCATTTACAATGTTTCCAATCCAGGTCCACAATGATCTTCCTTGTAACCACATTGTAACTATTTCCTTCTGACTCATTCTGCTCTGCTTATCTATGAAAGTTGTCTTTACTTTTTACAGGTTCTGGCTTCACCTCACACCTTGGTTAATCCAGTGCCTAATCTATAAAATTTTGTTCTCTTGCTAGAAATTTAGAATCTGAACGTCACTGACTTGGTTGCTTGTTTTTTTGTTGTTTTTGTTTCCCTTTTTGATAACCAAAACATAATTGCTTTTGTCAGGGCAGAGAGTCTGACACCTGAACATCTTCCTAAGAACCTATGGAACTTTATAGACATCTAGGGAAAAATTAGAAGCTTATGTTCATCACAACTGCCAATTATTCCCCCCACCCACCTCCAAAAAAGAGTTATTTCTAGAATGAAATCAGACAATCTCTTCCAATCATATCAAAATCCATTTGGTCATCAAGGTATAAGTCTTTTCATTGTTATGATTCCAGGTAACATCAGCTTGTCTAATTCTACAAGCTTGTTGAATTCTACAATCTACACTGTTTCTATGATCCATGTGCACAAAAATGCTTCAAATATTGCAAACATTGAGAAGTCTTTCTGCTAGGGAAAACTGGAATCACAAATGCTTATAAAATATATGAAAACTAAACTTAACTTGTGGACAAATGCTTAAGTCAGAATTCAGTCCAAAAAGGATTATAATAACTTTGAGTAATCTTTAGCCTTTAAAAACACACTACAAAATTACTATGATTACCCAGCCGAACCACTTTGAATCTGTGGAGGAAAATCTGTATTGTCTTTATCTGCTGCCATTATTGCTGCTATATGATTGCTGGTGTGTGTGGCATGTGGAATTGTGTTGCCTTGCAATGAGTTGATGAGTACATTTGTGTATGTTTCTGTTAAGTATTTATTTTGGGGTGCGCTGAGCAAAGCAGGGTTACAACCAGCCTCCAAGTTCCTCGCAGAGAAGAAAAACATGAGGCAACAGCTTCTTCCTTAAAACTTATATAACATATGTACAGTCCTCACAAAATACTCCAACAGCATGTCCTCTAGCAAATCTCCAAACTCTCCACACCACATGTGTGTTCCTCTGTACAATATATGTATAGTACATATAACCAATCAGGTAACATTACCTCATCTCAGGTGATCTCATATGAATTACATCAGCCTTCTGCCTAGTCAGCATAACTCAGCTTTATGCACAGCTGTACAATATGGCTGATTAACAACTTCCTTTATACATTCAGTCTAAGATGTCAATTTCTTCTATTACAATCCTTGTAATTTCCTGACATCCCATCCAAATTTACATCTGTTCTGAATGTAAACCCAATTGTTCTATGAATGCTCTGTGCTTCTGTATGCTCAGAGGCTTAGTGAATATATCTGCTAAATTGTTTTCACTCTCACAAGATTTTAACACAATTAATTTCTGCTTTATAGCTTCTCTTACATTACAAAATTTAATGTCAATCTGCTTTGTCCTGCACCTATTTCTCTCTGTTGTAGTCATCTGAATGCACGTGGTGTTATCCTCATTTAATGTAATAGGCTCATTTACTTTAATACAGAATTCTGTAACCAATTGCTTGTACCACATGATTTCACTTACTGTTTCTGAGAGTGCTATGAATTCAGATTCAGCAGTGGAAGTTGCTACAGAATTTTGCATTCTGGATTTCCATCCTATTAACACACCTGCAAACTTTATTACATACCCAGACAAGGATTTTCGATCCTCCATGTCTCTTGCCCAATCACTGTTTGAGTATGCCTCCAGCTTTAACACATTATTGGGCTTCAGCACTAGGCTGACTGCTAGTGATCCTTTCAGGTATCTCAACACCCTTTTTGCACTTAAATCCAATTAACTTCTTCCCCTCTGGAAGTTTTACATTTGTAAACACATTGTGTTTATTCATGGAATCCATTTCCTCCTGCATTGCCTGTTCCCACTTCTCACATTCTTCCATGGGAAGATCTAACACTTCTTGATACTTCTGAGGTTCTGTGTACCTTACATTTAAGGCTTTAATTTGTTCACACATTAATCTTTTCAGAGGTATACCTTTATTCTCTCTTTGTTGGAGCTTCTACCTCCTCCACCTCCTCCTGCTGTTTCAACTGATAATGCTCTTGTTCAGTTACAGACGTTTTATCTCTAAGAGGTTGCTCTGGAGACTCAGCTTTCCGGCTGCTGTCAGCTGGCAAAATTAACTCACTGTCTCCCTGCAAATTCTTCCAGTTTCTGTGTTCAGAAAAATTAGCTGAATGAGATATTGTAATTCTATTATGAGAAACTGAAAACCTGTATGCATGATTGTTCTCATACCCCAGAAAAAACATCTTTTTTTTGCTTTTGATTCTCCCTTCCTTCTCAAATTCTTGTTTATGTTCACAAAAGCATGACTTCCAAATATTTTTAAATGACTCAAGTTTGGCTTCTTGCCATACAACATGTAATAAGGGGTCTGATTGATTGCCGATGACCAAAGTCGGTTAGCTATGTAATTAGCAGTTTGAATGGACTCTCCCTAGACCTTCTTGGACAAACCTGAGTCCTGAAGCGTTGAATCAGATATGGTCTGAATAATGGCATTTTCTCTCTCCGCAACCCCATTCTGGAATTAGGAGTAAACTGCTGTTTTCTGTGGTTTATTCCCTTGTTCCTTAACCACTGGTGGAACTTCCCAGCCATAAATTCTGAGCCTCGGTCAGTTTGCAACTGATGTACTTTGCAATTATATCTCCTCTCTACAAAACTCAGCCATTGTTTAAATCTCGAAACTTTCCAAACCACATGTGTGTACCTCTGTACAATATATAGTACATATAACCAATCAGGTAACATTCCTCATCTCAGGTGATCTCATATGAATTACATCAGCCTTCTGCCTAGTCAGCATGACTTAGCTTTATGCACAACTGTACAATATGACTGATTAACAACTTCTTTTATACATTCAGTCTAAGATGTCAATTTCTTCTATTACAATCCTTGTAATTTCCTGACAGTTTTTTGCCTCCCTATATTTATATTTCTCTTAGGAATTTATAATTTTCCTTCAAATTGTAAACATTCTCTTTTCCAGGACCTGCACGTTATGCACTAGCAGAAAATTTTTAATAGGGATTTCCATTGCTTTTGCACCTCCTGTAATATACAATGCCTGTAACTCAGAATCTGGAAAGCTGCCATTATGATGATAATAATGTGTGAAGCACATTATTGATGATAATAATAAACACTATTGTTTCAACTAACAGTCACAGAGTCTACAGATTTCAATTGAAACTACAGGGGTCTAGTAAAATAAAACAGAGCAAATAACAGGACCTGAAACACCAAATGACATGTCAACATATTGCAACATTCTACTTATTTCAAACTAATGATTTCAATACACTTTCAATTCAATTATTTTTATGGCTATCACTTGTAAATACATTCAACTGTCAGGAATATAATTGTATAGTGATCTTGCTTCCAGACCCAGCTGGAGAGCCAGCTAGTTGTTTTGCAGTAAATTTTAGTAAAAAGCTGTTCAAACTTCATTTTTAAAATACAATGTACATTTTCAGGACTGGTTTTTCTATACCCTGCTTAATTATTTAAACACTCTAAATGTGTACAATTTCACATCTTCATGCCTTTTTTCTTGTTATTGTGTTTCCTCTCCTACCAGAGCTTAAGCATCATCATAGTAGTCTTGACTTCAGATGCAGCACCTTCTAAACAATCATACATTACATCCAAACCAGTATCTGAGGTTTCTTAGTCAGAAAATTCTTCTCCTCTCCACACTTCTTTCCCCCTTTAGTTTAATTTGAATGATCAGCTGTAATAATCTGTACATGTCTCGTGACATGAACAGTTTTTTTTATTTCTTGGCCTTTATTCATTCTCCTTTTATTCATTCTTCTTCATTGTTCTCCCTCTCAATCCAGTAAATTCTTAGAATCTTATGAAAAAGCCACCTCCTTTTAATAGCAGAACCAAGGACACACAGCACCATACAATGCACGTTCTTAAAACCAATTGCACGTTTTTGCTGCATATCAACATCTTTCATCTTGGGGAAGCTGCTCTGAGCCATTTCTATTTTGAATTTTATTGTATGTCTATCATCCCACTATTCATTCAACCAAATTCCAGGGTATTTATATTTTATTTTGTGTACTTTTAAGATGTTTAGCTGTATCTGTAATTTTAACTTCTATTTACTGTTTAAACTAAGTGATGATGCACATTAGTCCATTTAGGCTGCAGTCGTTGCTGGCCTATGGTTCAAGCCTAGGAGTCATCCCACAGTGACTGCGAACCTATAACCACTTAACTAGCAGTAAGCACTAAAAAATTCAGCGGTACTTACTTCCAAGTAGACATGGATAAGATTATGTTAAGACAAATAAATGTTCAATGTAAAAAGTAGGTGAAACCAGATAAGGGGGTTAGCATGTTCTTAGCTGGCATTCAGAGATGGAACATGCCACTATATGTTTCATCATCCTAATGATGCACACCATATCCTCACAGAACATCTGTGAAACTCCATGAGGAGGTGGTATTTTTCTATTTCCCAAAAAGCTTGGCAAGATCCATAGCTGAAAAGGAATATGGGTTCTTCTGCAGCCTTTTTGAAATGTTTAGATATCATTCATGGAATGTTGGAGGGTAGGCATGCACACCTTTTATTTTTTGGCTCATCAGGTTAGGGATGGATGTGTCACTTTGTTCCATTGCAAGTGGATTTCCCTTTCAACATTTGCCTTTGTATTTCTGGTGTCCACTGCAGTTCAAAGGGAAGCCAGAGGGAATGCCAATCAATTTGGAAGCAAAATGTGAGAAGATACAACAGGAAATCAGATGACAAGAAAAAAGCCTACAATGGAATTCAACAGACTGCAACACTGCCTGGATTCTCTGAGTGACAATTTAACAGAATCAATGTGCTTATTTTGCATTCTGAACCACTTGAACAATTTCTTAAATTTTTCCCTTTGACCTTTGCTAGGTCTTTCCTTTCAGTATCCTACAGCTCGGGAACCCATTTTATTCCAATTTGGAATACTTGACTTGCTCAGATTATCACCTTTAGAGTGGTTTTCTTTTCATCTTGGCCAATTTCATTGCTGCCTGTTCTTGTTTCCTTCTAGCAGATTCTTGTTTGTGAGGGGCAAACTCTGTTAAACTGGATTTGGAACTAAGGTGGCAATTAAGAGTGTCATTAGAGAATGCTTGGGGGAATGTCATTTGTTTTGTGGGATAATCTGCAGGTTTGCAGTGCTTTGTACATATATTCCTTTGCAATGCATATACATGTTGGTCCTATAACAATGGCCTGTGAGAAATACAATGGAGCCAGACAAGCGATAAGCAACCAAGCAACAGTAAAATAAAGAAGAATGTTGGAAGAGCCCTCCTGGATCAGACCAAGGCCTAGCTAGTTAAGCATTCTGTTCACACAATGGCCAACCAGATACATATTGGAATCCCAAAAGTAGGACGTGGGCATGGCATATACCAGGGTGTATTGCCTCTAGTATGGGATGAGTACATCACAATCATGATTAGTATCCAGAGATGGCTCATTCTCTAGTCCTCAACTAAAGGGTAACTAGACATGAAAGAAATACGTATTTCCTCTAACACATTTTCCATCCCACAAGAGGATTTTGTCAGGGAAAAGTGTTTTGATTATTAGACTTGCAAATTAAACCCATGCTTGCTTTCCAATAAACCACAAAATAAAGAATGGCTAAATGCAAGATACGCAGGGAAGGAAAATCCCATGTTACAGGAAAAATAGATCTTCCTTCATTTGAAAAATCATGAAAAGTGGAAAAATAAAGGACTGTCATCTCAGAGGGAAGTGAAACTGCCATTAACCTCTGCTCAGCCTCCAGAGTGAAGGTAAAGCACCTACTTACCCACCCAGTCTCAAGCTATGAAATTTACGCCTTGCCCAGTTCCTGCCCTTCCACGAATTTATCCCGCATTAGCTCAGTGCTGTTGCCCATCTGTCAGTCACATCCTTTGTATCCTCTGAAACAAAAGCTGCTATTCTGGATTTTAAATCTCCAAAACATAATTCAGAACTTTAAAGAGTTCCAATTTGATTTGAACACTACTTTGACCCTTCTTTCTTCTTTCAGCTTAGTTCAGGATAAATACTCCCATTTCACTTCATTTTCTAAATAACTTCCAAACCTGAAACACATCTATAGCTGTAAACTAAAAAGTTTCCATGTTCTGCTCTAAACTGTTGAAGAACCAAAGAGTCTATTGGTCCTATCTTTTTGTGGTGGGCCTCACATGGGTATCAGGTTGAACAGTGTGGGAAACATGGTGTTGGACTAAATCAGACTTTGGTCTGGTCCATCAGGGCTTTTATTATATTCTTGTATTTGTTGAGATAGATTTCCTAGATTGGCATTCAGAAATCATAATGTCAAGCTGCTTTTGTCTCTCTGCTTCCCTGTTCCTGACTTGCTGCCAACTAGAATTTGCACCCTCCTGTAACTTTCAGGAGTTTAGCTCATGATCTCCCAGGGTCATCACAGCTGACCATTTTTATCCAGGCTTTTCACAAATGTGTTGTCCAAAACTGCTTAGTTGTGGCAGCACTAGTCTCTGCCAAGCCTCAGAGGGAAGTTTTTAGAGAAGAAAAGTGCCAAAGCCCAAAATAAAACATTGGGTCAGGAAAAGCTCAGTGGGCATGCAGGACCGCTAGCCCCTGATCGACTGAGTTGTGCAAAGCGATGACCCCAGTCTTTGTTTATTGATGGGTAGGGCCAGTTGGTGTTGCATTAGGTCAAATATTAACAGATCTCGTGAGCCTCGTTAGCTGTCCCCTTTTCACTCTTAAACCTAGGAGTTACTGCTCTAAAATCTATAGATTGGGCAGCAATTGGGATGATGCCCAGATTTTCATTTTGCATCTTTAAGGTTAACCCCCTGGAAGCTTTAGTGCTCTGCCCAAAAGTGATTTAGGTTCATTACAGCCCATGGGAGGGGCATGAAAAAGGACTGAATCCCAACACTGAGCCACAGGAGAAGTGATTTTCTTTTACTTTATTTTGTTAAGGAGGGAAGGTATATATGTTTCCATAAATGTGTTGTGTAAAGGAGAGGTCTAGTGCTGTATGATTTGCAATGTTTTATCCTTATTTCTCAGGGACATGGTGGCGCTGCGGGTTAAACCACAGAAGCCTCTGTGCTGCAAAGTCAGAAGACCAGCAGTCATCAGATCGAATCCACGCGACGGAGTGAGCTCCTGTCGCTTGTCCCAGCTCCTGCCAACTTAGCAGTTCGAAAGCATGTAAAAATGCGAGTAGATAAATAGGTACCACTTAGGTGGGAAGGTAACGGCGTTCCATGTCTAGTCGCGCTGGCCATGTGACCATGGAAACTGTCTTCGGACAAAAACGCTGACTCTATGGCTTGGAAACGGGGATGAGCACCGTGCCCTAGAGTCGGACACAACTGGACTGAATGTCAAGGGGAACCTTTACCTATCCTTATTTCTATTTAGAGTATCATGTACGACATATTGACTGAAATCCAGTAGTAAGCCACAACTAGAGTAGGCCCATTGAATCAATGGAACTTATAGAGGAGCTGACTCATTGCATCCCCCTGATTCAATGAGCCTACTCTAGTTGTGACTTTCTGTTGGACATAATTATTGTTGCTGCACACCAGTAACAATAGCTAAAGTCCAATAGTAAATCACAACTAGAGTAGGTCCGTTGAATCAGAGGGATGCGGTGAGTCAGCTCCTCTAGAAGTTTCATTGATTTAATAAAATCATCACAACAAAAAATAGTCTTGTGGCACCTTAAAGAGCTGACAAGTTCTAAGGAGCTTTAAGTGGTGTAAGCTTTCATAAATTGTAGCCTGCTATGTCAGATGCATCTGATATAGTGGTCTGGAGTCCATGAAAACCTGTGCTACACAGAACCTATTGGTTTATAAGATGTCACAAGGCTCTCTGTTGTCTTTGTTGCAAAAAGACTAACATGGCTCCCAGAAACTATGAAATAAAATGTAGACAGTAAGACCTTCCCTGCCCACATGTTCTGGTCCTGATCCAGGTCATAGGTATACAGTTTTAGAAGGGGATCTGGGCACTTGCCTTGTACCATTTTAGATATCACAGTCTCTGATATACAGGAAACACAGAGACCTTCTCACAGCTGTGAGCTGTCAGGGGCCACACAATGGCAGCAGCTTGACTGGAAGCCAGGGATGGGCAGGGTCAGTGCCAAAGGTGAGTGGACTCTCTCTAGAACTCAGAAGACTGGTATATTTGAGGGTGTTGTTTTTTGGACTACAACTCCCAGAACCCCTCAATCAGAAAAGCCAATTTTCTTTCAGAAGGAAACCATCTGAAAGGGCAGCCTCCCTTTAGAAAATGTTATAATATAACCTGCAAAGTATTCATTTGAATCAGGGGTGAAGAAGCTTTTGCCTTGCAGAGGTTTAAGGCTACTACTCGCATCAGCCCAATATTACAGGAAGTTGTACTTCAAAATGTGGTGTGATCACATGGGTGTGGCTTGTATAACAGAGACCTGAGTGGGCAATGAAGGATGGAGTACCCCCTCCCACTTGTGGCTGCCAAGATACTCTATCCAGCATCAGGGCAGACCAGAGGGGTGGGGTGGGGAGTTGCTGTTGTCCACAGAGGTTCTATTCATGTCAGCTGAGCTGCTGTGCTCTTGAGCTCAGACCTAGAGTATTTGTAACTTATGGTGGGGCTCCAGGATAGATTTGGGATAATGCTGGTGTACCACTCACTCTGTGACTCAGCCCTATCCCTGCCAGGACTGACTGACTTCATCTCAGCTGCAGTGTTGTGATCACCTAAACTATTGATAGTCAGGGACTTCAATATTAATGCTGAATCCCATTTATCAGGTCCAACCATGGAATTAATGGAGAGCATGGCCTTGGCCCCATGCATAAAGCGGGTTACCCCTGGAACTGGTCTTCTCAAATGCACAGGCAGAAAGTGATCTCAGGGTGCAGAATGTGAGCTCACTCCCACTGTCATGGACAGATTACTTTCTGTTGAGATTTAACCTGTTGACAGGAACAACTCTCCACAGGGAGAATGGACTTGTCAAAATCGTCCATCCTAGGAAGCTTCTCAACTCTGATGTGTTTCAGGGAGAATCCAGCTGACCTGGCTGGCAACCTTGTCAAAACACAGATCAAAGATGGTATGCAAAGACAACCCAGGTGGTTGACACAATCACTCCCAAATGTGTTCTCTGCTTTAAAGCTCGTCCTGCCCTCTGGGGAGCTTTAAGCTGTTAAATCAGTGGTCCCCAACCTTGGGCCTCCAGATGTTATTGGACTACAACTCCCAGAAGCCTTCACCACCACCTCTGCTGGCCAGGATTTCTGGGAGTTGAAGTCCAAGAACATCTGGAGGCCCAAGGTTGGGGATCACTGTGTTAAGTTAACTAGGAGATTGCTGGAGAGCAGATGGAGGAAGGATCAGTCAGACCTAAATCTAGCTGCAGTCAAAACCCTGATCAGGAGATACACCAATGCCTTAAGATCAATGAAAAAGTATTTTAATATTAAGATCATGGATGAGGCCGTGAATCATCAAGCAGAACTTTTCTGGGTGGTTTGCGATCTCACCAACCCTGGTCAGTCACAGTCTCATTATGGTGACTTTACCAGCGGCCAGTTTGAAGCCTTTTTAAAATCAAAAATTGAGGCCATCTAGGCTGATCTTGACTCCACCAGCAGTGTGGTTGATCAGGTGATGATTGCTGCCGCACCCTCCCCTTCTGCCCAACTGGTTCAGTTTGACCCTGTAAGATTGGAGGAGGTATTCACAGCTCTGGTTAGCTGTAGACCTACTTCCTCCATACTCAACCCTTGCCTTGCATGTCTAAAAAAGGCTGCCAATTAGATTTTGGTTGACTCAATTGTTAATATTGTAAATGCCTCACTTAGGGAGGGACGTTTTCCCTCTTGGGTGAATGAAACTCAGCCCATTGTTAAATGACCACAGCTGGAGATCGATAATCTTAATAAGTATAGACTCATCACCAACATTCCTTTTATGTGCAAGGTGACTGAGTGGGCGGTGGTGGGGCAGGTCCAGAAGTACCTGGAAGATGTTAATTGCCTTGATTCATTCCAGTAGGGGTTCAAGCCACAGTGGAGCACTGAGGCAGGACTGGTCATGCTGCAGAAGGACCTTTTAAGGGAAGCTGATGGGGCAGGACTTTCCCTGTGGGTGCTCCTAGATATCTGAGAGGCTTTTCATACCATCAGTCATGGTTGTCATGGTTTAGGTTATTAAGGCTAAAATGTAATTTCTGAATGGGATTTGTAGTCATGGAACTGTGTAGAAGGAATCCATATTGGTCTGTGTTAGCATAACTAGATGCTTCGAGAATCTTTTTTCTCTTAGAGCTAGTTGTAATTTTCCATGAAGCAAGCTTGGCCAGAGACGATAAAGGTCAAGACACAACATCAGGAAGATGGTCAACAACACCTGCACATCCCATGGGAAACGGAGGTGGAGTGTGAAGAGACAGCCCTTCATCCTGATTGGTTTACGTCAGAGGAGAGTGAAGAAGAAGGGTGGTCCCAGCATGGAAGAAAAATGGAAGACTGAGTTAGAGAGAAAACTTTTTTAACCTTTTGATTCTTGATTTGGATTTGAGGATGGACTTTTGAGTTCCAAATGCTATTTTGTTAGTATTATGCTAGAATGTAGTTCAGCATAAGGATAGGGAAAGGGGGGCTATGCCTTGCCTGCCTTTCAAGCTATTTTTAGAGTTTTTTATTTTATTTTTGTAGCTGGAATTTGCTAAAGTTCTAACTGCTTTGATTTATGGAAATGTACTTGAATGCTATGCTTTGCCACAAACTGAATATCTCTAAATACTCTATTTTTCTAATAAAACAATAATTCTTAAAATCTGATGTTTGGTCTCTTGAACAGCAAACCTGCAAAATTATTTTTTGGCCACAGATGTGCTACTTGAGTCCATTTGTTCTTCTCTCTGGTAATTGCTAATTCGAACGGACTTGGGAAAAGGAGTAAGTGGTACTGCCTGGCTGGGTACTGGACTCAGCTCAGCTGATTAAGGAGTACACTTGCCCCTGGAACCTCTCTGTTCAAGCCGCAGGAATCTCTTAGGGGACCTGTGAGCTGACAATGGTATCCTCTTGAACAGGCTCTCAGAGGGATGGGGATTGGGGGACTGGTATTCCACGGGCTCTAGTCCTTCCTGGAAGGATATATTCAGAGAGTTCAGCTTGGGGATTAATTGTTGGCACCCTGGATCCCTCAATTGGAGGGTGCCCCAGGCATCCTCAATATCCCCCATGTGAAGCAGTGAAGCCACTGGGGAAGGTTATCAGGAGATGTGGAGTAAGGGATCATCAGAATGCTGATGATTTACTACTTCTGCAATGGATGTAGTCCAGATGCTTGAGCGTTGCTTGGATTCAGTCTTGGAATGGACCAGGGCTAACAGGCTCAAAATGAACCTGGACAAAATGGAGATTTTGCTCCTGAAGGGCTCCTTGGACAGGTTAGGGGGGATTATCCCTAGAATGGATGGTGTTGTCCTTCTGGTTAGGGATCAAGTTAACAATCTGGGCATGCTCATGGGCTCAGCTCTTGTAGAATTGTTTTTTTCAAGAAAGTAACTAAAATTTGAGAATTACTCTTAAATTATAGCAACAATGGCAATTCTGATTATTATGATGATTATCGTACTCAGAGGGTGATGATTAATGGGTCCTTCTCTAATTGGGAGGAGGTAACAAGTGGGATACCCCAAGGCTCAGTCCTGGGTTCGGTGCTCTTCAATATTTTTATTAATGACTTGGATGAGGGAGTGCAGGGAATGCTTGTCAAATTTGCAGATGATACCAAATTGGGCAGAATAGCTAATACCCTAGAAGACAGAAACAAAATTCAAAATGACCTTGATAGGATGGAGCACTGGGCCGAAAGCAACAGAATGAAATTCAACAGGGATAAGTGCAAAGTACTGCACCTCGGAAAAATAAACCAATTGCACAGTTACAAGGGGGGAAGTACCTGGCTCAACAATACTATGAGCGAGAGGGACCTTGGAATTGTTGTAGATCACAAGCTAAATATGAGACAACAGTGTGATGTGGCTAGAAAAAAAGCAAATGCTATTTTAGGCTGCATTAATAGAAGTATAGTTTCCAAATCCCGCAAGGTGCTAGTTCCCCTCTATTCAGCACTGGTTAGGCCTCATCTTGAATACTGTGTCCAGTTCTGGACACCACACTTCAAGAAGGATGCTAACAAATTGGAACAAGTTCAGAGGAGGGCGACAAGGATGATAAGGGGGCTGGAAATCAAGACTTATGAGGAAAGGCTGAAAGAATTGGGCATGTTTAGCCTTGAGAAAAGAAGACTGAGGGGTGATATGATAGCACTTTTCAAATATTTGAAAGGCTGTCATATAGACGAGGGACAAGATCTGTTCTCAATCATCCCAGAGTGCAGGACACGCAACAATGGGTTCAAGTTAAAGGAAGCCAGATTTTTGTTGAATATCAGGGAAAACGTCCTAACTGTTAGAGCAGTACGACAGTGGACCCAGTTATCTCGGGAGTTGTTGAGTGCTCCAACACTGGAGGCATTCAAGAAAAACATAGATAATCACCTGGCAGATATGCTTAGATTGTATTCTTGCACTGAGCAGGGGTTGGACTTGATGGCCTTGTAGGCCCCTTCCAAATTCACTTTTCTATAATTCTATGATTCTATGGGGTCTTGTTACTAAGACTTCATTAATTATTTTTCAAAGTAACTTTCCAAGCTCTGCTGAGACTACATGCACAGAAAAATTGCTGCTGGCCATCAGGCATCTTTCCTAGAAGAAACCCTGTCCACGGCTCAGCCAAGTCATCTGTCTTCCATCTGGTAAAACTGCAGCTTCTTCCACTTTGTTGGAAGGCCTTTCCAGATTTCCAACAAAAAAAAAGTTGGCAGCTTTTAACTTTAATGCTTCTCAAGAAGCAAAAAAATATGTATTGTTTCCATGTAATACATGGGAGTGGTGTGTCTTGCTGATGGAAGATACAGTGCTTTTCTGTCTGCCTGTTTTTAATGGGAATCTGCTTGTTCGGGATTACTCAGCTTTCAACCATTTTTATTATTGTTTTTAAAGCTAGCTAAATCTGGACAAAGCTTTTCTGGAAGTTCCATCCAAAACTAGCTTACAAAAATTAGGTTTCTGGTACTGTCTGAAAAATTCACTCATTAAAGCAGACCAGGAGGAGATGAAACAAAATGAGTCTCCATTACTGCCTTCATGTCCTTCATGCCCTGCATCAACAAAGACGTGTCAGGGATTTCTCCTCTGTAAACTCACTTGTTATACTCACTTCAGAACACTAGTTCTGTTCAAATGTCCCTTTTGATTGCTGACTCCTAACAGAGCACAGCTGATGAATAAAGCTGAGGCAATCCTAGGGAGCTCGCAACCAGAGCGAGTGAACAGGGAGAGCTAACAGGAGATTGACGGGGGAGAGATAAGAAGGAAAGGTAGGAAGGAAAGGTCTACTGGAGGAAGGGACGAAAGAAAGGGGGACACCAATGAGACAAAGGCAGAGAGCTATTTTTAGATTAACACCAGGAAGGAACCTGGAATAACTCCTAGGAATTCTCCATTCAGAAGCACCATGTGCTCAGCTTAACAGGAAGGGGCCTGTACTTAACAGAAGGGCCATGTGCTCAGCTTAACAGGAAGGGGGATGTCCTGATTACTGCTGAGAGCTATAAATAGCAGCTGTGAGTTCTGGGATGGCATTTTGATTGCTGACTCCTGACAAAGCACAGCTGAGGAAGCTCAGGCAGACCCAGGGAGCTCACAATCAGAACAAGCAAACAGAGAGCTAACAGGAGTTTGACGGGGGAGGCCCTTAACATATTTTTGAGATTTTTGAAAATAGTTATATATTAGTGGACTTTCTCAGTTACGTTCAAGGTAACAAAATTAAGGAAAATGGTATTTACAGAGAAAAAGATCAAAGCAAAAAGCTAACAGGGATTATGGAAAGAAGGGACTCTCCAGTTGTGGTGATCTGCAGTTTGTGCAATGTTTGTCTTTTGTTCCTGAGTGTAACATGGTGTACACATGCAGCAAGAGCAAACTGGTGGCACTGTTAGAAGAAAAAGAGAGAACTGGAGAAGTGAGTAGCCACACTTAAAGCTACAAGGGCTATAAGGGAAGATGACAGATATTGACAGAACTCTTGAGCAGAAGTAGCAGTCAATGGAGACACTGGAGAGGGAAGAGCAACCAGGGAAGGCAGAGAAGGAGAATGCTGAGAAGAGAGCAAACATAGTGGAGGGAGCACCATGGAAAAGAGTCACAGGTAGGAGCAAAAGAAGAAGACTATCTTCATCGGTGGAACTTCAAAACTGCTTTCAGGTTCTTGATGAGGAATCTGGGAGACAGCAAGCAGACAAAGTCAAAGAGCAGACCTCACAGGAGCACATGAGAGGGACTGAAATGGAACCTGAAGTATGAGATGGAGCCTGAAGTATGCCGAGAAGATCCATGGACCCACCAGGTATGCTGTCTCCCTGAAGCACAGATTAGGGATATGACAGAAGGATTGACATCACTCATAAAACCCACATATGCATATCCCTTTCTTTTCATCAGGTGGGAACAAATGGCACAGCCAAGAGCAATTTTGAAGAGATCACATCAGACTTTGAAGCTCTGGGAAGGAAACTTAAGGACTTTGGAGCCCAGATAGTTTTCTCATCCAATGTACTCAGAAGAGGAATAGAAAGGGAAAGGGAAATACTCTGGGTGAACAACTGGCTACAAAGATGGAGTCTATGTGAGGGACTTGGTTTTTGGGATCATGGACTAAGCTTCCCGGAAGATGGACTGCTAGCAAGAGATGGCTTGCACATCACAAGGACTGGGAAGAATGTGTTTGCCATAGTATGAAGAACTTCATCAGGAGAGCTTTAAACTGAATTAAAAGGGGAGGGAAACACAAACACAGAGGTAAAGTTGGATGAAGCTTTACGCACAATAAGAGGAACAGACCAAACAGTTCTAATTTAGGTCAATAATAACACACACATCCTTTTCAAACTGGGTGGAAGTAACAAGTGGGGTAACCCAGGGATCAGTCCTGGGTCTGGTGTTCTTCAACATTTTAATTCACAACCTCAGTCAGAGGGTGCAGGGAATGCTAATCAAATTTGCAAATGACACAAAATTGGGTGGAATAGCTAATATCCTAGAAGAGAGAAACAAAATTCAAAATGATCTGGATAGGCTGGAGCACTGGGCTGAAAACAACATAATGAAATTCAACAGGGATAAGTGCAAAGTACTGCACCTCGGAAAAAGAAGCCAAATGCACAGTTACAAGATGGGGGGGGGGGGGGGGACCTAGCTCAGCAATACTACAAGTGAGAGGGACCTTGGAATTGTTGTAGATCACAAGCTAAATATGAGACAACAGTGTGATGTGGCTAGAAAAAAAGCAAATGCTGTTTTAGGCTGCATTAACAGAAGTATAGTCTCTAAATTCTGCGAGGTACTAGTTCCCCTCTATTTAGCACTGGTTAGGTCTCACCTTGAGTACTGTGTCCAATTCTGGACACCGCACTTCAAGAACGATGCCAACGAATTGGAAGAAGTTCAGAAAAGGGCAACAAGGACCAATTCAGTTCCTTTATTATGATCAACAGATCAGACAAGAACCAGTAACAGAATTACGTAAAAATTGGAGTTCCCAAATACAAATTAAATGGGAAACAAGGATGATCAGGGGACTGGAAAACAAGTCCTGTAAGGAAAGACGGAAACAACTGGGCTGTTTAGCCTTATGAAAAGAAGACTGAGGGGAGATATGATAGCACTTTTCAAATATTTGAAAGGTAGTCATCCAGAGGAGGGGCAGCATCTGTTCTCAATCATCCCAGAGTGCAGGACACGTGATAATGGGCTCAAGCTAGAAGAAGCCAGATTTCAGCTGAATATCAGGAAAAAGTTCTTAACTGTTAGAGCAGTATGACAATGGAATCAATTACCTCGGAAGGTGGAGATATTCAAGAGAAAAATGGACAGCCATCTGTCAGCTCTGCTTTGATTTGGATTCCCGCATTGAGCGGGGGGGTTGCATTCGATGTCCTTATAGGCCCCTTCCAACTCAATTATTCTGTGATTCTATGACATGCTTCCTGCCTCCAGGCATGGTGAAGGATGTTATGGCACTGCCAGAAATGGAAAAGGATTCAATGCTGATCCAATTGGCTTCTGTATATGGAAGCATGGACACTGTCTTGTTTTTTGCCTCTGGCAGGAGAATGTTTTGAGCTAGCTTTGCTAGGAACTCAGAGAAGTTAAATGTCAAAAAGGCATCCCCAAGAGGCAAAATTAGAGAGGGGGGAGACAGGAAATATAGACTGATCCACAGAAACAGGAGCTAGTAGAGGAGTTGTATTTCTCTCCCCTCCCATGGGGGAAAACTTTCTAGTTAGGCCTCTTTTTGACACCCTGAGAAGGAAACTAGGAAGATCTGAAGGTTATTTGCTTGCATTTTTAAAAAATGTGCTAAAATTTTAGAAAGGTGATTAAAAGCATCTGGAAAGTGAAACATGCTGATGCTTCACGGTAACCTTGTAGCAAGTTGATTTATGACAGTCCAGTTCCAGTTGTAACAAGATTATAGTTTCTTCACATCAGCCATTGTGATAAATACCAATTATCTACTTGAATATTGCCATTGAAATTTGCCTAAGTAAGGAGCAGAATCATACATCTAGGTTGATTACATATCAATGATGCTAACAAAGGTTGTGCAACTTCTCTATCTCTATCTGCTTAAAGATATGCTGCCCTGATTTCGATCATGATTTGCATACAATTTTCCCCATACAGCCAAACTTTGAAAAGTATAATTACTTTTTTAATATTCTTCATTCTGAATTGAATGTTAGAAAGACCATCTAATGAATTACTCAGGCTAATGAAGACAAAACACATACCTGAGAAAGGTACAACAAGAACCAATTTAAGCAAACCTTCTGTGCAAAATGCTGCTGGTGATGTAAATTTCTGAAAACTGAGGTTGCTGCTGCTAGACTCACTAAAGAAAATTAAATAGCACTCTTCCCTACTCTTTCTGCACTGCCAGTCATCTCATCCAATCATCACATGCTGGTGTGCACCTGCACAGATAGCAACCATACTGTTCCAGGTAGAAACCAACTGTGGGTGTTAGGTAAAGCGCTCTCAATGAACCAAGGCAAAAAAGCCAAGTAAACTTACTACAATGACTACAGTATATAACATTTTTCTGGGGCACAATGGGAAACTAAGATAATTGCCTCCAGTGGTGTGAGTATTTTTATTTTCCACTATGGTAGCCACATATCCTACTGTATTTTATCATGCAGCAATGTAGTGGAGTCAGAGCTTGTTAGGTCAAAGCTCCTGGACTTTCTGACCAGCAAGGACTATGACATCATCTGCCACACCCTTTAGGTTATCTTGGTCTTTTCAGCCTTAGTTACAATCTTTACAGTGACTGGGAGAGAGAAATGGATTTTTCCAGGAATGGTAAATTGCTAAAAGACATTATAATGTGAAGTGTTTGAGAATGATTTTTTCTTGAATGGACAGTTAAGAGTTATTAGATTATGAAGAACTGATGCAATATCGTTTGGACTCTTCTAAGTGTGTGAAGACAACATCTTCCTCTTTCCTCTAGGTAATGCTGTTAATTTGGCTGCAATTGGCCCAACCACTGGGTGAAATAAATTTTATCTCAACTCTTCTGATATGGGATTTGCCACATTTCTGTGTGCCTCCATTCCCAGCCAAAAAAGAACTGCATGTTTCAATACAGGGCAATGAGGCGGTGTGTGTGTGTGCTGAATGACTGGCAGCTATTTGTTTGGCAAAACCGGAAGAGACATTCCAATCAACACCACCAGAGGTGATCTCCGAAGCTACACTTCTGACTCAAGTCTGTAGCCCGCATTTTGAAACTATGGATGTGATCAGACAGTGATCTAAAGACTGCTTTGGATCATGAGAGAAAGGGTTGCTTCGCTGGGTGCAATCTTTAAATGACCCTTCCATCCAAATGCAATCTGGCCCCGATTGCTCCAGCCTGATTTGAAATGAAAGAGCAGCACTCCTGTTGGACCGAAATGTCTGGACTGGGCATGCAGCATGATCTGGCTAGTTTGCCATCTCATGTTTGTCATCTGGTTGCTAGCAAACAGAGCAAAACAGACCGTGCTGTAGATGCTACAACAACAACAACAACAATGACCAGGGATAACTTGCAATCAAGTCAGTTCTGACTTACAGCAGCCCTTTTCAAGGTTTTCCTTTTAGGGGTGCCCTGGGATGTGCATCTTGCCCAAGGCCACACAGGCTGGCTCTACTCGCAGGAGGCACAGTGAGGAATCAAACTCCCAACCTCTGGCAGATACTTAAACCACAGAGCTATCCAGCCAACTAGGTGCTCCAAAAAGTGATTTAAATAACTATCTGATTGCACCCTTACTTCTTACAAAGGAACCTGGCCATGATTTTTGGCTTTTGAATTTTTTTTCTGCACCACCCATAGCACTATAGTGCCCAGTCCAACCTGATGAAGATTTGTATTGGTAAAAAATTAACTTCTGTTTGTGATTTTTTAGAGGTGTAATAAAGGTATTACCCACCCTCACCTTTGGATTTTGGATGTCTTTGTTGCTATGGAGAGTGTCATGACAAAAACTGACACTTCTAAATGTACTGAAACATTGCTGTTACAAAGAACAGTCTTATCTGATGGGCTATCAGAGAAATACCATTTATTTTAAGTGTGGGCAACACCAGGCCAGTGGGCCACATATGGCCCTTGAAGAACTTTCTTTGTTGCCAGCACCCTTGGTAATGCTGCCTTGACTAATCTATATTGGTCACCAGAATTACAGTGTAAAATATGTGTAGGGGCTATAAAACTCTTGATAAGTTCTGCATGGTGGTTTTCTAGGTTTCTGTGGTGCAGGCTGACACTCGGGCACCCTCCTGCACTATAGAGAGCTGCTATAGTTTTGACAGCAAGTGCTGATAGCAAAGTTGGGGTTGGGGTACTGCTGAATTTTAGCAACTGTGAGAAAGGTGGGTGCAAAATAGATTGCAGAGAAACTGCCAAATGGTTTCCCTGTCATAGACAGGAAATATTACATTTTGAATTCAACTGTCCAAATATACCAGCTACCAAGGCCACAGGTGCAGAGAACACTCTCTAATGGAATAATAGTAATAGTAATAATAATAAAAAAATCTTAACCACAAGATCATTGCAGAAGACATCATTGAGATGATGCGCTACTTTGCATGTATCATTTTGCCCTAGAACACAATTTAAGAGAAAAAGCACTCACTGGCAGCTGGCCATAATACCAAGGGAAATACCCAGAAATAGTCAAGTTTTAAGACCTTTTCTGGCTGGTATTTTAAAAAAGTAAAAGATAAGAGAATAAAAAAGAGAGGTGAAGATGGAGGGATGTAGAAAAACCAAATGACATACCCACTAATACTTCACATCTGAAATATAAAGGCATGCTTGAAATACAACTATTTTAACAGCAGCCTTAATACTTGCCTCCATCATACATTGCTGAAGATTCTGCTGTATCCAGTTTATGTCATATCCATTTATGCTACAACAGTTTATGTTTCATGGTGTGTATGTGTTTAAATAAAGAAAAATAAGAAGCATTTTGTCCTTTGGGATTAACAATAAGGTATAAACATTGAATAGGGACCACCTCGGTGGGAAGGTAACAGCGTTCCGTGTCTAAAGTCGCACTGGCCATGTGACCACGGAAGATTGTCTTCGGACAAACGCTGGCTCTATGGCTTGGAAACGGGGATGAGCACCGCCCCCTAGAGTCGAACACGACTGGACAAATTGTCAAGGGGAACCTTTACCTTTACCTTTTTGTAAACATTGAATTGCCCTGCAGTATGTTGTCATCAGTGATTTTACAGTGATTGTACCAAGAGGGCATGACTAAGAGCAATAGGTAGAAACTGCCAGAGAGCCAAATATGGCTAAGCAGAGGAACTGGTTAGACAATGGAAGAGACTGCCTCAAGAGATGGTGAGAGCCTCTGTTGCTGAAGACATTTAGGCAGAAGCTAGATAGCCATCTGTCAGAGAAGCTTTGGCATCACAATTCTTGTGTCTAGCAGAGGGTGGACTACATTGTGGTTCTCAGTCTTTAGCCTTCCCAATGTTTTGGACTTCAGCTTTGGAATACACAACCACTGATCATGCCAGCTGGGACTTCTAGGTCTTGAAGCTCAAAATATTTTGTGAATACGGGAAGGACAAATGCCACCCTCCATGCATCTGAGGACCTTATAACTCTTTCAACCTTTGAACATATATATATATATATATATATCACATGTAGATATGATATATATCCTCACATGTAGAATGTACATGTGAGGATATATGGATGCCTACTTGGATATTTGGTGATCTTTCACTGAAGTTTTCATTTCTTTTCTGTTTGAAACTATTATTATCCTTCTTTTCCTGATCCCCTTTTAACATTGGAATATTTTGTTTCTATATCTATATTTGTGAGCATTTTATTTTGTATGTTTTCGATTTATTTTTTTCTTGGTCTTTTATAAATGAAGTACTTTTTTAAAGGGATTTAAACAAATATAGAGAACCAAAGATTGACAACCATTGGACGAGATTTCCTCCCTTCCAATTCTAGGATTACAGGGTGATTCTGTATGAAATGACAAGCTTTGAAGCACATGTCTCATTAATGTTAATGGGTACAGGAAGAGTCTGTCATCCCCCTCTTTCCTAAATGATAAATTCAACATGTTTAGGTGAATGCCTAACCCCCTCTTCTGTGTTGTTGCTTTCTACATGTGGGAAGCAGCATGTCTGTAAGATACTTTTGTTCCCATGTAGGGGGTTCTTGCTGGCAGATACACTAGAGTCCGATCACTTTGCATGTGTAGAAACCATAATGAAAAGAGGAGCAACTAGGTGCTCCTCCCTTGATGTAGTGATAGCGAAACAGGGAGAAATGAATGAAGATTGATTTTAGTGGGAAAGGGAGTCAGGATATTGAAGGCTAGGGTTGTCATTGGTAAATGGCGTAGGTGGGGTATATGAGAACAGTAGACAAGTTTGATTTTAAAGGAAGTAAGCTTGAGTTAGGCTGTGGTATATTTTATTTATTGAGACCATATATAAGCCAGTTTCCAGAATGTAGAATGTACGTGTGAGGGGCCACCACTAAGAAGACCTCAGTACCTGACAGATCTGTTACCCTCTCTATTACAATATGCAGTAAACACAACAATGAAAGAACAGTTTGAATTGGTTTTTGGGAGCTATGCAACTTCCAGAAGTCTGAGGGCCACCGTTGCCTATTCCTGGACCTTGCTGGGCCACATTTGCTCCCACATCCTATTCTTCCCCCCAAATATTTTTCTTTAAAGCCCTTTACACTCCCCAGCACTAAGGTGTTTTTTTTTTAATGGATAGAAATGTTTGGGGACAGAGGGGGCCCTAGGGTGCTGGGAGGGACAAAACCTGGCAAGATTGCTTCTCACATACCTTAGAGGGTATGAGGAACTTCTAGATATTTTTTTAAAAAAAACAGGGTGGTGTGGTAGTCCAGAGAGGTGCAGGGTGTGGTGAGGCTGTGTTTAAGCCCAAGAGGGACTTACACCAATAGTAGGCCACAGGCCATAATTAGCCCGCTTCAGTATAGTATAAGGTGCTGTGTCAAATACTGGATAATATCAAGGGCTCAGCTGGAGTGATGTTACTCATTCTATTTGGTTTTATGTGGCTCTATTAATAGAGGTTATGGGGAAAGTTATGTTAGGACTGTGGCTTGGGATAGGGAGGGACTTTTTCTCTGCTGGGGATCCAAACTTACTCCTTTTATTTACAAGTGGTCGTCTGACCAGATAGGCGGGGTAAAAATACAATAAATAAATAAATAAATAAATAAATAAATAAATAAATACATACAAAGGGCCGTTACCTCTCTTTGCAGGCATGATCTGAAAGCTAAAGGAGATGAAAACATTTCTTATATTGGGACTTAGTAAACATTATTTTATAGACTTCACCTCTGAGTGGCCATGCTTGTTAGAGGATTCTAAAGGAGACAGTCCCCACAAATCACTTTTCAAAAAGATCTGCATATAGTTTGCCCCTGGAGTACCACATAAGAAAAAAATGGATCATAGAAATATGATGCTTTGCTGAAATGCTCAGAAAGTCAAATTGTGTGTGTGTGTGTGTGTGCGTGCGTGCGTGCGCGTGCAATCAAGTCAATTCTGACTTATGGCCACCCTTTTGTTTTGTTTTTTTCCAGGTACGGAACATTCAGAAGTGGTTTATCACTCCCTTCTTCTGGGGCCATCCTGGGACCATGCAGTTTGCCCAAGGCCACACGTTACGTTGTGTCCAACTCTTCGTGACCCCATGGACCAGAGCACGCCAGGCCTTCCTGTCTTCCACTGCCTCCCAGAGTTTGGTCAAATTCATGTTGGTAGCTTCGATGACACTGTCCAACCATCTCGTCCTCTGTCGTCCCCTTCTCCACTTGCCCTCACACTTTCCCAACATCAGGGTCTTTTCCAGGGAGTTTTCTCTTCTCATGAGATGGCCAAAGTATTGAAGCCTCAGCTTCAGGTTCTGTCCTTCCAGTGAGCACTCAGGGTTGATTTCGTTCAAAATGGATAGGTTTGTTCTCTTTGCAGTCCAGGGGACTCTCAAGAGTCTCCTCCAGCACCACAATTCAAAAGCATCAATTCTTCAGCGGTCGGCCTTCTTTATGGTCCAGCTCTCACTTCCATACATCACTACTGGGAAAACCATAGCTAGGACTATGCGGACCTTTGTCGGCAAGGTGATATCTCTGCTTTTTAAGATGCTGTCTAGGTTTGTCATCACTTTCCTCCCAAGAAGCAGGTGTCTTTTAATTTTGTGGCTGCTGTCACCATCTGCAGTGATCATGGAGCCCAAGAAAGTAAAATCCGCCACTGCCTCCATATCTTCCCCTTCTTTTTGCCAGGAGGTGATGGGTCCAGTGGCCATGATCTTAGTTTTTTTGATGTTGAGCTTCAGACCATTTTTGGCGCTCTCCTCTTTCACCCTCATTAAGAGGTTCTTTAATTCCTCCTCACTTTCTGCCATCAGAGTGGTATCATCTGCATATCTGAGGTTGTTGATATTTCTTCCGGCAATCTTAATTCCGGCTTGGGATTCCTCCAGTCCTGCCTTTCGCATGATGTATTCTGCATATAAGTTAAATAAGCAGGGAGACAATATACAGCCTTGTCGTATTCCTTTCCCAATTTTGAACCAATCAGTTGTTCCATATCCAGTTCTAACTGTTGCTTCCTGTCCCACATATAGATTTCTCAGGAGATAGATAAGGTGGCCAGGCACTCCCATTTCTTTAAGAACTTGCCATAGTTTGTTGTGGTCGACACAGTCAAAGGCTTTTGCGTAGTCAATGAAGCAGAAGTAGATGTTTTTCTGGAACTCTCTGGCTTTCTCCATAATCCAGCGCATGTTAGCAATTTGGTCTCTAGTTCCTCTGCCCCTTCGAAATCCAGCTTGTACTTCTGGGAGTTCTTGGTCCACATACTGCTGAAGCCTGCCTTGTAGGATTTTGAGCATAACCTTGCTAGCGTGTGAAATGAGTGCAATTGTACGGTGGTTGGAGCATTCTTTGGCACTGCCCTTCTTGGGGATTGGGATGTAGACTGATCTTTTCCAATCCCCTGGCCACTGCTGAGTTTTCCAAACTTGCTGGCATATTGAGTGTAGCACCTTAACAGCATCATCTTTTAAGATTTTAAATAGTTCCACTGGAATGCCATCACCTCCACTGGCCTTGTTGTTAGCCATGCTTTCTAAGGCCCACTTGACTTCACTCTCCAGGATGTCTGGCTCAAGGCCAGCAACCACACTATCTGGGTTGTCCGGGACATCCAGATCTTTCTGGTATAATTCCTCTGTGTATTCTTGCCACCTCTTCTTGATGTCTTCTGCTTCTGTGAGGTCCCTACCATTTTTGTCCTTTATCATGTCCATCTTTGCACAAAAGGTTCCTTTAATATCTCCAATTTTCTTGAACAGATCTCTGGTTTTTCCCTTTCTATTCTTTTCCTCTATATCTTTGCACTGTTCATTTAAGAAGGTCCTCTTGTTTCTCCTTGCTATTCTTTGGAAGTCTGCATTCAATTTTCTGTAACTTTCCCTATCTCCCTTGCATTTTGTTTCCCTTCTCTTCTCTGCTATTTGTAAGGCCTCGTTGGACAGCCACTTTGCTTTCTTGCATTTCCTTTTCTTTGGGATGGTTTTCGTTGCTACCTCCTGTACAATGTTACGAGCCTCCATCCATAGTTCTTCAGGCACTCTGTCCACCAAATCTAGTTCCTTAAATCTGTTCTTCACTTCCAATGTGTATTCATAAGGGATTTGGTTTAGATTATACCTGACCAGCCCAGTGGTTTTTCCTACTTTCTTCAGTTTAAACTTGAGTTTTGCTATACGAAGCTGATGATCAGAGCCACAATCAGCTCCAGGTCTTGTTTTTGCTGACTGTATAGAGCTTCTCCATCTTTGGCTGCAGAGAATATAATCAATCTGATTTCGGTATTGCCCATCTGGTGATGTCCATGTGTAGAGTCGCCTCTTGTGTTGTTGGAAAAGAGTGTTTGTGATGACCAGCTTGTTCTCTTGACAAAACTCTATTAGCCTTTCCCCTGCTTCGTTTTGAACTCCAAGGCCAAACTTACCTGTTGTTCCTTTTATCTCTTGACTCCCTACGTTAGCATTCCAGTCCCCTATAATGACAAGAACATCTTTCTTTGATGTCATTTCTAGAAGGTGTTGTAAGTCTTCATAGAATTGGTCAATTTCAGCCTCTTCAGCATTGGTGGTTGGTGCATAAACTTGGATTACTGTGATGTTGAAAGGTCTGCCTTGGATTCGTATTGAAATCATTCTATCATTTTTGAGATTGTATCCCAGTACAGCTTTTCCCACTCTTTTGTTGACTATGAGGGCTACTCCATTTCTTCTACAGGATTCTTGCCCATAATAGTAGATATGGTAATCATCTGAATTGAATTCGCCCATTCCTGTCCATTTTAGTTCACTGACGCCCAGGATGTCAATGTTTATTCTTGCCATCTCCTGTTTGAGCTATCTAGCCAGCCAAATTATATGAGTCTTAAAGAATGTGACCTCACATTTCTTTCTACATAAATGGATACTGCTTTATGACGTTAAGCTTTTACTTCTCAAGTCTCACTTCTTGATTTTAGACTATCATAGCACAGAATCTGTATTTTTATATAATTATCCTTCTTTGCTGTGTTTCATAATATCTGGTTTAAGCTAAGCGTTCTTTTCTTTTACAATACATTTGAAACATGGCTTGTGTTCTCTAGATCCTGCCCTGTGTATATAATTACTTGTATATATGAAGAAAGAAAGAAAGAAAGAAAGAAAGAAAGAAAGAAAGAAAGAAAGAAAGAAAGAAAGAAAGAAAGAAAGAAAGAAAGAAAGAAAGAAAGAAAATCTGTTGAGAAGCTAAGGAGTTTGTTGCAATTATTGAATGAAGCACAATATACGTACAATGGTCACAAATTTCAAAGGGAAAGTGTGGGTGTGATTTATAAATGGACATCATTTGGCTTTTAAGTATTTCAAGGCCCACCCTGTTGGTGCTGCCCAGGGGACATATAATGCTTCACACATGTCGTTAACATGGTTATGGGTTCTGCTTTTCATAAGAATGTAATATCTTGAGAACGTGATGAGTTCAAAATATCACGAGCTGAAGATGACTTTCTAAGTACTTATTTATAATCACACCCATAAAACTCCAGGGGACATATTCCATAAAACAAATATTGTTCCTCCATATGTTGATCTACAATTCCTGTCATCCCACACAATGGCCAGGACTGATGGGAACTGGAGTCCTGTAGCATTTGGAGGACACAGGTTCCCATTCTTGACATAGAGGAGGTATCTACAAGATATTGAAATCTGTAGCTTCAAATTAAGTTATTATTGAGCAGCTATCACCTTCCAGATACTGTTGAGCCTACAGATCCCACACAACCTCTGGTGGGTGCATTATGGAAGAATGAGGTAACTGCCTCAGGCAGCAGATTATGGTTGACATGAGAGGGCAGCAAATGGTTAGTTATTTAATTTGTCATTATTCTTATTGCCTGGGAGTGAGGAAAGTGTTGTGTGGCATTTCATGCCTTATATACCAAAATAATTTGGCTATCATTTGGGCCTTATGTGTCTTGATTTGGATCAAAGGGAACACTATTTGCTCTTCCACATAAGGCAACAAAATGGAAATCCTATATGGACACACACTATTTGGGAAAGTCACTTTTTCAGCAACAGCTTCCTAACTCTTCCAGCCAACATGACCACTGTCCATTCTGTCTAGAGGATTTTAGATGTTGTTGTCTAAAAATAAGTTTACAAGCATTTTATGTGTGTATGGGTAATACACAACCACCCCCACCCCACACCCATATATACAGAGTATAATCAGCCTGTGTAGTCTTGGGCAAGCTGCACAATCACAGGATGCCTAGAGAATGAAATGGTAAACCAATCTGAGTATTATCTACTTGGAAAATCCTGAAAAGGGTCACCATAAATCAGAATGGACTTGATAGCACATTATGATGATATATAGAGAAAGAGACACATTAACAACAGAAAACATATACACACAGAGATTATTTTCTCACAGAGAGAAAGATTATATTCCTGGAGTGAGGATAAATTTTCAGTTTGTTTATTTTAAAAAAACTTATAAATGATTGTAATTTTCAAACATGCTGTCTTTGTGCCTGGACCCCAAAATTTTTATTTGTTTTTCCTTTTTCTTTTCATTAAAATAATGCATCTTGTGTAGGTACATTGTCACATGATGAATAGCAAGTAACAAGTGCAAATATGGATAAGGGAGGACAAATCACATATGAACATCATAGACCTCCCCCCTTCGCCTATGTCATAGAATCATAAAATAATAGAACCATGAAGTTTGAACTATAAGGCCATCGAGTCCAACTCCCTGCTTAGTGCAGGAAAACAAATTAAGGTGGTTGTCTAAATTTCTCTTGAATGCGTCCAGTATTGGAGTACTCACCACCTCTCAAGGTACTTGGTTCCATTGACGTACTGCTCTAACAGTTAGGACATTTTCCCTGATATTCTGTAGAAATCTGGACTCCTGTAACTTGAGCCCATTGTCCGGCACTCTGGGTTGATTGAGAACAGGTCCTGGCCCTCCTCTGTATGACAACCTTTCAAATATTTGAACAGTGTTATCATATCAGTCTTCTTTTCTAAAGGCTAAACATGCCCAGTTCTGAACTTGCTCCAGTTTGTTGGCATTTTTCTTAAACTATGATGTCCAGAACTGGACACAGTAATCTAGATGAGGCCTAAAGAGTGAATAGACGGGAACTAGCATCTAATGGATCTGGAGACTATACTTCAGATAATGCATCCTAAAGTAGTATTTGCCTTTTCTTTCAGCCACATCACACTGTTGGCTCATATTCAGCTTTTGATCTACAATTCCAAGATCTTTCTCACTCTCAGCATCACTGATTCAAGTATCCCTCATCTTGTAACTGAGCATTTTGGTTTATTTTCCCTATGCATAGAGTTTGTACTTCTTCCTGTTGAATTTCATCCTGTTGTTTTCAGCCCACTGCTCAAGCCTATCAAGATATTTTTGGATTTTTTTCCTGACTTCCAAGGCATTAGTCATTCCACCCAATGTTGTGTCATCCCCAAATTTGATTATCATTCCCTCTATCCCCTGATCCAAGTCATTAATAAAAATATTGAATAGCACTGGTCCCAGGACTGAGCCCTAGGGTACCCCATTTTTTACCTCCTCCCAGCTGGAGAAGAGTCATTGATCATCACCCTCTGAATATGATTCTCTAACCAACTGTATATCCACCTTGTTCTATCCAGCCTACACCTAGTTAGCTTGCTAATCAGAATTTCATTGGGCATTTTGTCAAAGGCTTTGCTGAAGTCAAGATATATTACATTTGCAACATTCCCACCACCATGGAGATTACCCGATCAAAAAATGAGATAAGATTAGTCTGGCGGGATTTGTTCTTGACAAATCCGTGTTGGCTTCTATTTATTACTGCATTGTTTTCAAGGTCCTTGCAGAGTGGTTGCTTTATAATCTGCTCCAGAATTTTCCCTGAGATTGATGTCAGGCTAGTGGTGCAGGGTATGCTGTGAGACACTCCGGTTTCTCTTCCAACACTAGGCAACTACAAAAGCTTTCTGAGTCAATTTGGGCCCAAATAAAGGCAATAGAGATTGAGGTCCATCCATCTTGCACCCTTCCAACCTGTTCTGTTCCTGGATCCATCATATTATCTGTACATTTCTAAATCCTTGTTTACTGCTGATCCAGTCTGTTTTTCCACATTTGTACAATGACAGGGCAGAGGTTGCTACCTTATTTTTGCATAATGGTAGGGACAGCCTTCTTTGCTAACATCATCATTTTTCAAGACTCAGCTTCCACCTTAAGCTCTCTAGAACCATCAAGTTGGAAGGGCCTTCTAGGCCACCTACTCCAAGGAGGGTGCAGAAGATAAATTAGCAATCATAAGCTAAACATAGGCCAACAGCATGATGCAGCAGTGAAAAAAAGACAAACGGGGGGAAAATGTGGGAAAAGAACTAGGAGCGAATCTGTATGTGAAAAGGATTTGTGAGTTTGGTTTGGTACTGATCACAAATTCCTGGGCTGATCATAGGAACAGAGGCACCATGTTCCTCGGTCCTTAATGTGTGTCCATTTGCTGCTTCCTCAAATATGTGCCTGTGCTAATGTTTTGCATCCTGCTGCAGTCTATGGATCTTATGTTAGGTACCATCAAGTCAGAACCGAATCATAACAACCCTAATTGCACTTTCAAGGTAAGTGAGATATTTAAGGAGTGGCTTTACCAGTGCCATACACACAGACCCAGTAAGTTTCCATGGCTGAACAGAGATTTGAACCCAGGCTTCCCGAGTTATAGTCCATTACCCTATGGACTATGCCACACTGGGTAAGTCTATAGATATCAAGGTTAATATCTTGTTGAAGTGCAGATGTAGCATCACTCCACCCACACTACTCCATGTGACCCCCACCTTGCCATTGTCCAAGCCAGAGATCACCCTGCTTTCAGCAAACAGGACTTGAGCTTGTGCAAGGACAAGCTTGCACTCCCTTGCACAAGAGCCAAAAAAAAGCCCAGACACTCGTGCTGTAGACTCTTGTGATATCAGTAAAAATGGACAGGATTCTATCCAGTGGTTCTAAATCAGCAAAGTGGCTTTTGCAAACCGGAATTTTTCCCATTCCAGTCTAATCCAATGCCCTATTTTATAAAAGAAATACAAAGCTAGTGTCTTGAACAGCTATCTCTTCAATAGGGCTACCAGGTTAGCAATTTCCCATTCTGTGAAATTTCATGGCCACAACCTGAGGCCAAGGGGTGAGGCAGACAATGTTTGGAAAGGGAAAGTGTTTTCTAGACCTTTCATGACTGCTGTGCAACAAGAAGCCCCATGTGTTGTGTTGGTGCTCCATCTCTTGTTTTGAGCTAGATGATTATGTTGGGACAAGTATGAATGCATTAAGAAAAGGGGGGGGGGAGAGGACAAGGGAAAGAATAACACTTTCACAATGACACAGTAAACTCTGATGCCGGAGTGAGGGGGGGGGGAGTGTATAGGTATATTTCCAAGTTTCAATGACATTTCACGTTTTTAGAAAACAATCAGTTTTTCTCCACTACTGTTACTTGCCCTGAAATTTATATCCACACCTTGGGACTCAAAGAAGCACAGAAATTTCCCAAGGCTTCAGCTGACTCTTTGAGACTTGACAACCCTAGTCTCCAGTCTATGCTCAAAATTCCCTGTGAGGAAAATCCAGTACCTTCTTCAGCCAGATTCCACTCATTAAGCTGTTCAAAGTTTCTCCTAAGGTTCAACTAAAATCTGTTCTCCAGAAACTTAAATCCATTAGATGCAATCCTGTCTCCAGCATGCAGAAGCTTCAGTGCATGCATTTGACCATTAAACCACTATGCAGTTCACAGTCTGAGTCTGCCATTTCACATGCTGCATATCCTGAGGCTTGTTTTCAGTTATTATCACCTAGAGTTGAACGATTATGGACTGGAGCTCACCATATTCATGGAGTAAATGCACTGAAATTCTGGGGGAATAAATGGAGCATAAAGCCATCCATGAAGAGCCTTTAATAGAGGAGATGGTGGAACTTGCAAATTAATTCTTGGGTGAGAACATGGGTCTTATGCATACAGCCCCAATATTTTACCTGTAAAATGTTGGAGACATGAGGATCTATGAGAGCTATCTATTTTTTCCTCTAATCAGTGTACTTTGAACAATAGTAAGCCCCAAACAAAGAAAACCAAGTTGTTGTTTTGTTGTGGGTGGGTGGATTTGTTTGTGGGTTTTTTGGGATAGACTTCAAGTGGCTGGTTTTTGAAGATGATTTCCTTCCCACATTCACAGCATCATTTCTTTTTGGAAGACAAAAGTGAGGAGTAAACACAGATGCCTTAGGATCAATGGAGGTTTCCTTGACTGCCCTTTACTTGCTCAGACATATGCTGAGTCTGACTTTCCTTCAACATTAGATTGCTATACTTAGGGTTGCCAATGCCACTTTCTTCCTTCTCACACCTTTCTCATGTCCTTCCAATGTTCCCTGGAAATGAAAGGAGCAGTTACAGCTCCTGCTATCGCCAGCTAGTTAGCTAGAGTTAGGCTTTCCTATCCAAAGTGTGTTTCTATAATAAACACAATCTTTATTATAGAAAGAAGTGTTGACATTATTCCTTTATAAAAGGGGAAATGTGCTTAGGTGTTTATTACAAGTTTCAAAGGGCTGAATCTACAAGCTAATGCTACTCCTGTACTGCTGCATTGTTACTCTCCATCAGGCATTTCCAGAACACTTGGCTTAAAAACCTGCCTTTAAAAGATTGCCATGCCCTAGCAGTGGTTCTACCGAGTCCCCTGGCACCTCTGAGATCCAAATTACATGCCTGTGAGGAAAGCATTTGCTTTCCATGGGAGAGTGGATGCTTAGGTTTCTTCTGCTATACCATAGCTATACAGGAGAGGAAAAACCACACAGAATTATATAGCATTGCTAAGCATCTCCTAAGAGGCATTTCTAATCCATGCTAGGAAGCGTCTTCCAAAGCCTGAGGCTGAATATAGAGATATAGACAGTTATGTTTCTTTCTTAGGATTTGATTCCCCTTATCCCTCTAACAAAGAGCTTGGCCTCTATACTTGCACTGGAAGTTTTAGAGCACCCCCCAGTGTCTTTGCAATGGAAGAGATCCAAGATTGCTCCAAGGCATCTGCAAATAATTTTATGATGGGGATTTATCTGATCTTCCCATAGAGAGGGAAGAGAACAGGGGGAGGGAGGGAGTTCAGAGAAGGGAGAGAAACCAGACTCTGATTCCTTTTCTGAACACACAATGTAACATCTCTTTTAAAAACATGATATTTTACTTAAAGAACAAGGATCTGTACCATATAAGTACGGAAGCTCAAGCTGATGAGGAATAGTGATTGTGTCAACATTTACAAAACTAACATATTAATCCAAGGATAAAGTTATTTTAAGAAAAAAATTCCCCTGCCCCCCACTACAACTTCTTCTGCTGGTTTCATAGCATTGTGTATATGTATTTGGGATTAACTCAGTGGGATTTACGTTTTATTTGACATGCCCCAGGATTGGACAAGTGATCTCTGATTCCTCTCTCTCCACCCAGTCATTGCAAAATATTCCATGGGATGACTTTTGAATCTCTGGGTACTTCTGAGCCAGACATCTTTTGGCGGAGTGCTTTGTAAGGTGTTTGCCCTACAACTGGTGAATATATACAATATATTCTGATGTAACTGAAATAGCTTTGATATGGTCATAGTAATTTCAACCAAGCCAGAATAAATACAGGGCTCTGCATTCCAGTGAGTCCATATCACACCAGATGATGGTCTGTCCATGAAAATGGAATTACCTTCACACCCAGGTCACCACCATCTATACAGAAGACCAGTTCTAAAGTGTGGCCTGCAGCATGGGTGGAGGCCTCATTTGGGACAAACCCACAGTCGTCATGGAGGTCAAGAAGTCTTGAGCCACCCCTGACAGAATCTTTTGGTGAATCTGACAGTTTTGCTTTCTACAACATCTGACATTTGGATTCACTTTGATTCCTGACTCAGAACAGGGCACAGCTGAGGAATAAAGCTGAGGCAGACCTAGGGAGCTCGTGACCAGAGTGAGCAACAGGAATTTTCTGGGGGAGCTCAAGGGGGGAGGCCAAAGGGAAGAACATTTTTTGGTTCTTTATGATATTGTTATATATTTGTAGATGCTCCCAGCTACCATCAAGGTAAGAAAATAAAAGGGATGGGCATTCATAAACAATCAACTGAAAGCAAAAAAGCTAGCAGGGAGTATGGAGGGTGGAGACAATTTAGTTGTAGTAACCTGCAAAATTTGTGCTACGTTTGTATTTTTTTCCTGAGTGTAACATGCTGTACCCATGTAACAAGTGTAAACTCATGGCACTGTTAGAAGAAAAAGTGAGAGAACTGGATCAGCGAGTAGGCAGACTCAAGGCTACAAGGGAAGATGAACCACACATTGACAGAACTCTTGCACACCAGCAGCTGTCACAGGGGGCACTGGAGATGGAAGAAAACCAAAGCAAAGCACTGGAGGAGAGTGCTGAGGAGAGTACAAACATAGTGGAGGAACCACCATGGAAAAGAGTCACAGGAGCAAAAGAAGGAGAAGAAACTTTTCACCAGTGGAACTGCAAAAATGCTTTCAGATTCTTGAAGAGGAGTCTGCCGGACAGAATGCAGAGGAGACCGCACAGGAGGACATGAAAAGGGCTGAAGTGCAGCAGAATACAGTCACTGAACCCACACCCTACAAAAAGAAGAGGAGAGTAGTTGTAGTAGGAGACTCCCTACTGCACCGAAATTTGCCGAGAGGATCCATGGACTCACCAGGTATGCTGTTTCCCTGGAGGTCAGATAAGGGATGTGACGGAAGGACTGCCATCACTCATAAAATCCACAGAAACATATCCCTTTCTTCTTGTCCACGTGGGAACAAACGACACAGCCAAGAGGAACTTTGAAGAAATCACATCGGACATTGAAGGAATGGGAAGGAAACTCAAGGACTTTTGGGCCCAGATCATTTTTTCATCCATCGTACCAGTACTAGGAAGAGGAATAGAAAGGGAAAGGAAAATACTCAAAGTGAATGACTGGCTATGAAGGTGGTGTCGAAGTGAGGGATTTGGTTTCTTGGACCATGGGCTAAGCTTCCCGGAAGATGGACTGCTAGCAAGAGATGGCTTGCACCTCACAAGAACTGGGAAGAATGTGTTTGGCCACAGCATGAAGAACTTCATCAGGAGGCTTTAAACTGAATTGGAAGGGAGAAGGAGACGCAAGCACAGAGTTAAAGATAGATGAAGCCTTACTCACAATAAGAAGAACAGACCAAACTCTTCAATGGGGGTCAATAATAACATTAACATTAATAGTAATATTCATAAAAATGTACAAACAGCCACAAATCACACAATCTCCGGTGTCTATATACAAATGCCAGGAGTTTGGGAAACAAACAAGAACTGGAAATTTTAGTTCAGGAGGGCAAATTTGTATAGTAAGTGGAAAGAAGGCCAGGTCACCAAGGAAGAGTACAAAGAAGTAGCAAGAAATTGCAGGAATCTCATTAGAAGGGCAAAAGCTGAGAATGAGCTGAGGCTAGCTAGAGACACAAAAAAATATTCTTAAGGTATGTGCATAGTAAAAATAGAAGTAACTGAAACTTTGTGGGATGACCCCCATGACTGGAATACAACAAATGAAAGATATAAATTGTTCAAAAAGAACAGAGAGAATAGAAAGGGAGGGGGAGTTGCAGTATATGTAAAAAATGCACATTCCTGCACAGAAATACAGGAGGAGGAGATTGGATGTCCCATTGGGAGCATCTGGATCAATGTAGTAGGGGCAAAAAACAAAAGGAACATGGTAGTTGGAGTCTACTACCGGTCAACCAATCAAGAAGAGGAAACGGATTAAACTTTTGAAAAGCAATTTGCAAGAATTTCAAAGAGTGGTGATGGAACATTTCATTTATCTGGATACATATTGGGAGACAAATTCTGCAAAGTATGGTCCTTCCAAGAAATTCCTGGCTTATGTCGCTGATAATTTTCTCCTACAAAAAGTGTAGAAAGAAACTAGAGGACTAGCTATCTTTGACTTGCTTCTAACCAATAGAGATGACTTGGTGGAGGAATTGACATTAAGGGGAACTCTTGGTGAGAGTGCCCATGTTCGACTAGAATTCTTGATTTCAAATGAAACCAAAGCAGAGTGTAGGCACACACATATGCGGATTTTAAAAAATCCAGTTTTAATAATCTCAGAACAAGGATGAGTAAGGTCCCATGGCAGGAGATTCTAACAAGAAAAGGAGTTCAAGAAGGGTGGAAGTTTCTTTAAAAAGAAATTCTAAAGGCACAACTGCAAATAATTCCAAGAAGAAAAAAAGGGGGGAGGCGGCAAAAAAGGCCAGTATGGCTTAACAAAAAGCACAGGGAGGACCTGAAAACAAAAAAAGACATGTATAGGAAGTGGAAAGAAGGCCAGGTCACCAAGGAACAGTACAGACAAGTAGCAAGGAATTGCAGGAATCTCATTAGAATGGCAAAGACTGAGAATGAGCTGAGGTTATCTAGAGAAACTAAAAGCAACAAAAAGCATTCTTCAGGTATGTGCATAGAAAAAAATAAAGAAAAGAAACAGTAGCTCCGCTACTCAATGGAAATGGGAAAATTATGACAGAAGACAAAGAAACGGCAGGGATGCTCAATTCATATTTTAGTTCCAACTTTTCCCATAAGACAGACTATGACCCTCCAGACAAATAGGAAGTGCAAGTGGAGAGGGCAGGATTGCAGCTGGAGATTGATAAACAAAGTCAAGATACCACCTTGAACAAGTTCACATCTCCAGGGCCGGATGAACTGCATCTGAGAGTAACAAAGGAATTGGCCAAAGAACTCTCAGAACCGCTGTCCATTATTTTCTTGAAATCATGGGAAACGGGTGAGGTGCCAGATGATTGGAGGATGGCTAATATCTTCAAAAAGGGCAAAAAAGAGGAACCTGGAGATAACAGGCCAGACAGCCTGATGTCAATCCCACGGCAAATTCTGGAACAAATCATAAAACAGTCACTGTGCAAGCACCTAGAAAAGAGTGTAGTAATAGGTAGAAAGCAACACAGATTTGTCAAGAAAAAATCCTGCCAAACTAATTTGATCGCGTTTTTTGATCAGGTAAGAGAAGGGAAACAAAATGCAAGGGAGAGAGGGAAAGTTACAGAAAATTGAATGCAGACTTCCAAAGAATAGCAAGGAGAGACAAGAGGGCCTTCTTAAATGAACAGTGCAAAGAAATAGAGGAAAATAATAGAAAGGGAAAAACCAGAGATCTGTTCAAGAAATTTGGAGATATTAAAGGAACATTTTGTGCAAAGATGGGCATGATAAAGGACAAAAATGGTAGGGACCTCACAGAAGCAGAAGACATCAAGAGGAGGTGACAAGAATACACAGAGGAATTATACCAGAAAGATCTGGATGTCCCGAACAACCCATATAGTGTGGTTGCTGACCTTGAGCCAGACATCCTGAAGAGTGAAGTCAAGTGGGCCTTAGAAAGCATGGCTAACAACAAGGCCAGTGGAGGTGATGGCATTCCAGTGGAACTATTTAAAATCTTAAAAGATGACGCTGTTAAGGTGCTACACTCAATATGCCAGCAAGTTTGGAAAACTCAGCAGTGGCCAGGGGATTGGAAAAGATCAGTCTACATCCCAATCCCCAAGAAGGGCAGTGCCAAAGAATGCTCCAACTACCGTACAATTGCACTCATTTCACACGCTAGCAAGGTTATGCTCAAAATCCTACAAGGCAGGCTTCAGCAGTATGTGGACCGAGAACTCCCAGAAGTACAAGCTGGATTTTGAAGGGGCAGAGGAACTAGATACCCCTTCACGGATTGCTGCCTTGTCGTGGCGAACTGGCTTGAGTAATTCAGAGAAGCTATGGGCTATGCCGTGCAGGAACACCCAAGATGGACAGGTCATAGTGGAGAGTTCTGACTAAACGCGATCCACCTGGAGCAGGAACTGGCAAGCCACTCCAGTATCTTTGCCAAGACAACTCCATGGACAGAAACAAAAGGCTAAAAGATATGACGCTTTTAGCCTTTTTATGATGATATGACAGAAACAAAAGGCTAAAAGATATGACGCTTTTAGCCTTTTTATGATGATATGACAGAAACAAAAGGCTAAAAGATGAGCCCCTCAGGTCGAAAGGCATCCAACATGCTACTGAGGAAGAGTGGAGGACAAATACAAGTAGCTCCAGAGCTAATGAAGTGGTTGGGCCAAAGCCGAAAGGACGCTCAGCTGCGGAAGCGCCTGGAAATGAAAGGAAAGTCCGATGCTGCAAAGAAAAATACTGCATAGGAACCTGGAATGTAAGATCTATGAACCTTGGTAAGCTGGATGTGGTCAAACAGGAGATGGCAAGAATAAACATTGACATCCTGGGCGTCGGTGAACTAAAATGGACGGGAATGGGCGAATTCAATTCAGACGATTACCATATCTACTATTGTGGGCAAGAATCCCATAGAAGAAATGGAGTAGCCCTCATAGTCAACAAAAGAGTGGGAAAAGCTGTACTGGGATACAATCTCAAAAATGATAGAATGATTTCAATACGAATCCAAGGCAGACCTTTCAACATCACAGTAATCCAAGTTTATGCACCAACCACCGATGCGGAAGAGGCTGAAATTGACCAATTCTATGAAGACCTACAACACCTTCTAGAACTGACACCAAAGAAAGATGTTCTTCTCATCATAGGGGACTGGAATGCTAAAGTAGGGAGTCAAGAGATAAAAGGAACAACAGGTAAGTTTGGCCTTGGAGTTCAAAATGATGCAGGGCAAAGGCTAATAGAGTTTTGTCAAGAGAACAAGCTGGTCATCACAAACACTCTTTTCCAACAACACAAGAGGCGACTCTACACATGGACATCACCAGATGGGCAATACCGAAATCAGATTGATTATATTCTCTGCAGCCAAAGATGGAGAAGCTCTATACAGTCAGCAAAAACAAGACCTGGAGCTGATTGTGGCTCTGATCATCAGCTTCTTATAGCAAAACTCAAGCTTAAACTGAAGAAAGTAGGAAAAACCACTGGGCTGGTCAGGTATAATCTAAACCAAATCCCTTATGAATACACAGTGGAAGTGAAGAACAGATTTAAGGAACTAGATTTGGTGGACAGAGTGCCTGAAGAACTATGGATGGAGGCTCGTAACATTGTACAGGAGGCAGCAACGAAAACCATCCCAAAGAAAAGGAAATGCAAGAAAGCAAAGTGGCTGTCCAACGAGGCCTTACAAATAGCAGAGAAGAGAGGGGAAACAAAATGCAAGGGAGATAGGGAAAGTTACAGAAAATTGAATGCAGTCTTCCAAAGAATAGCAAGGAGGAACGAGAGGGCCTTCTTAAATGAACAGTGCAAAGATATAGAGGAAAATAATAGAAAGGGAAAAACCAGAGATCTGTTCAAGAAAACTGGAGATATTAAAGGAACCTTTTGTGCAAAGATGGACATGATAAAGGACAAAAATGGTAGGGACCTCACAGAAGCAGAAGACATCAAGAAGAGGTGACAAGAATACACAGAGGAATTATACCAGAAAGATCTGGATGTCCCGGACAACCCAGATAGTGTGGTTGCTGACCTTGAGCCAGACATCCTGAAGAGTGAAGTCAAGTGGGCCTTAGAAAGCATGGCTAACAACAAGGCCAGTGGAGGTGATGGCATTCCAGTGGAACTATTTAAAATCTTAAAAGATGACGCTGTTAAGGTGCTACACTCAATATGCCAGCAAGTTTGGAAAACTCAGCAGTGGCCAGGGGATTGGAAAAGATCAGTCTACATCCCAAACCCCAAGAAGGGCAGTGCCAAAGAATGCTCCAACCACCGTACAATTGCACTCATTTCACACGCTAGCAAGGTTATGCTCAAAATCCTACAAGGCAGGCTTCAGCAGTATGTGGACCGAGAACTCCCAGAAGTACAAGCTGGATTTCGAAGGGGCAGGGGAACTAGAGACCAAATTGCTAACATGCGCTGGATTATGGAGAAAGCCAGAGAGTTCCAGAAAAACATCTACTTCTGCTTCATTGACTACGCAAAAGCCTTTGACTGTGTCGACCACAACAAACTATGGCAAGTTCTTAAAGAAAAGGAATACGACAAGGCTGTGTATTGTCTCCCTGCTTATTTAACTTATATGCAGAATACATCATGCGAAAGGCTGGACTGGATGAATCCCAAACCGGAATTAAGATTGCCGGAAGAAATATCAACAACCTCAGATATGCAGATGATACTACTCTGATGGCAGAAAGTGAGGAGGAATTAAAGAACCTCATAATGAGGGTGAAAGAGGAGAGCGCCAAAAATGGTCTGAAGCTCAACATCAAAAAAACTAAGATCATGGCCACTGGCCCCATCACCTCCTGGCAAAAAGAAGGGGAAGATATGGAGGCAGTGACAGAGTTTACCTTCTTGGGCTCCATGATCACTGCAGATGGGGACAGCAGCCACGAAATTAAAAGACACCTGCTTCTTGGGAGGAAAGCGATGACAAACCTAGACAGCATCTTAAAAAGCAGAGACATCACCTTGCCGACAAAGGTCCGCATAGTCCTAGCTATGGTTTTTCCAGTAGCGATGTATGGAAGTGAGAGCTGGACCATAAAGAAGGCTGACCGCCGAAGAATTGATGCTTTTGAATTGTGGTGCTGGAGGAGACTCTTGAGAATCCCTTGGACTGCAAGGAGAACAAACCTATCCATTCTGAAGGAAATCAACCCTGAGTGCTCACTGGAAGGACAGAACCTGAAGCTGAGGCTCCAATACTTTGGCCATCTCATGAGAAGAGAAGACTCCCTGGAAAAGACCCTGATGCTGGGAAAGTGTGAAGGCAAGAGGAGAAGGGGACGACAGAGGACGAGATGGCTGGACAGTGTCATCAAAGCGACCAACATGAATTTGACCCAACTCCGGGAGGCCGTGGAAGACAGGAGGGCCTGGCGTGCTCTGGTCCATGGGGTCACGAAGAGTCGGACACGACTAAACGACTAAACAACAACAACAACCTCCCTGAGTGACAGAGGGAATGCTGTAGACATAGTATATCTTGACTTCAGCAAAGCTTTTGACAAAATGACCCATGATATCCTGATTAGCAAGCTAACTAGACGTGGGCTGGACAGATCAAGTGTCAGGTGGATACACAATTGGCTACAGAATCATACTCGGAGGGTGATGATTAATGGCTCCTTCTCCAACTGGGAGATGCCCCAAGGCTCAGTCCTGGGTCTGGTGCTCTTCAATATTTTTATTAATGACTTGGATGAGGGAGTACAGGGAATGCTTGTCAAATTTGCAGATGACACCAAATTGGGTGGAATAGCTAATACCCTGGAAAACAGACACAAAAATCAAAATGATCTTGATAGGCTGGGCCACTGGGCTGAAAACAACAGAATGAAATTTAACAGAGATAAGTGCAAAGTCCAGCACCTTGGAAAAAGAAACCAAATGCACAGTTACAAGATGGGGGATACCTTGCTAAGCAATACTAGAAATGAGAGGGATCTTGGAATTGTCGTAGATCACAAGCTAAATATGAGCCAACAGTGTGGTGTGGCTACAAAAAAGGCTAATGCTATTTTAGGCTGCATTAACAGTTTCCAATTCCCGCGAGGTGCTAGTCCCCCTCTATTCAGCACTGGTTATGCCTCATCTTGAGTATTGTATGCAATACCCCACACTTCAAGAAGGATGCTGACAAATTGGGACAAGTTCAGAGGAGGGCGACAAGGGTGATCAGGTGACTTGAAACCAAGCCCTATGGAGAAAGACTGAAAGAATTGGGCATTTTTTAGCCTTGAGAAAAGAAGACAGAGGGCTGATGTGATAGCACTTTTCAAATACTTGAAAGGCTGTCATACAGGATCCTTCTCACTCATCCCAGAATGCAGGACATACAACAATGGGCTCAAGTTACAGGAAGCCAGATTTCTACTGAATATCAGGAAAAACTTCCTAACTGTTAGTGCAGTACAACAATGGAACCAATTACCTCGAGAGGATTTGGCATTGAGGTAGAGTTTGCCCCCAGCGGCCACTGAGGCATTTGGCAGTGAACTAGAGTTTGCCCCCAGCGGGCACTGAGGCATATAGCAGTGAAGTAGAGTTTGCCCCCCAGCGGGCCCTGAGGCATATGGCAGCGAAGTAGAGTTTGCCCCCAGCGGGCCCTGAGGCATATGGCAGCAAAGTAGAGTTTGCCCCCAGCGAGCACTGAGGCATATGGCAACGAGAAAGAGTTTGCCCCCAGCAGGCACTGAGGCATATGGCAGCAAAGTAGAGTTTGCCCCCAGCGGGCACTGAGGCATACGGATAGTGGAACCAGTTACCTCGGGAGTTGGTGAGTGCTCCAACACTGGAGGCATTGAAGAGAAACTTAGACAACCACCTGGCAGATATCCTTTGATTTGTATTCCTGCATCTAGTAGGGGGTTGGAAATGATGGCCTTATAGGTCCCTTCAAACTTCACTGTTTTATGATTCTATGATTTTCTTAAATTTTCTTAATTTCTTTTTCTCAAATTGAAAAAGAATTTTTGGTTTAAAATAATTATTACAGAATAAACAAATGAAACAAATTTCTTCACCCATCCCTAGTCACAGTTCACCTGGTATCATTCCAGTTTTCTGATACCTTTCACAAGTTAATTGACACCTCAACATTATTTTTGTCTGCACTGAAAGAAAAAAAAACCCAGAAGGGTTGTATCTTCTACATAGAATTGTATAGTGGAAGGTACCCCAAAGATAAACAATTCTAACCCCAAGTCAGTCAGGAAATCTACAGCTAAAGTATCTCTGAAAGATGGCCACCTGACCTCCTGCTGATAACCTCCAGTGGAGAATACAATGCCTTCCAAGATAACCCATTCTGTTGCCTAACAGGTATTCTTTCCAGCCAAAATCTTGTTTCTTGTTATTTATAATCATCACCATCACCATCATCTTAGAACAACAGAGTTGGAAGATACCGTATGGATCATTATATCCTGCCCCTGCCAGTGGGGAAACAAACTCCCACTCTCTGGCTCTGCAGTCAGATACCTAAACAATTGAGCTATCCAGAAGTTCATTTTGAATGCATTGCCTTAGGTCCCACCCATTAGAACCATAGAAAATAAGCTGACTCCCTCCTTCACATAACAGACCTTCAAAAATGTATAGACAGAACATAAATTTGTTTGCTAAAATATTATGGAGGATTGGGATTAAAAACAGTGTTTGAGTTAATAATAACTGGAGATTATATGTCAGGGTCAGATTTATGTCATTGGTGCTATATTTGGGTACCACATTTTAAAGCTATATGAGAAAATATAATCCATTTCCCCTACATCTTTAAGTCATATGAGAAAATGGGAAAATACTTGCAATTGAATATTCGTTTAACAGAATGGAAATGGATTTGGGAAAATGTAAGTTGAAAATTAATTTCAATGACTTTGCAAGAGAATTTTTTAAAAATACTCGTCTCATGGTACTTTGTGTTATGTGCCACTGAGTAGCGTCTGACTTATAGCAACCTTAATAGGGTTTCTAAGGTAAGTTGAAATATTTATGAAGTGCTTCTAGTAGTACCTCAAACACACAGTGAGCTTCCATGGCTGAACAGACATTCAAACCCAGGTGTCTCGAGTTCTAGTTCATCACGATATACACTGCACAACACTGAGTTAAATTCACAGTGTTTTCCCTTTTGAAATTCATTTTGTTTGTTTTGGCCCAACTCTCCAGTCTGTTTAGATGATCTTGAATCCTGATTCTGTCTTCTGAAATATCGCTACCCTTGCCAGTTTGGTCTTATCTGCCCATTTGATAACCTCCATGCTCTCATCTGAGTCATTTATAAAGACCACCTTTAGGCCCAAGATAACATCCTGCAGCATCCTAATTTGTCACTTCTCTCTAGGATGATAAAGAATCATCAACAATGTCCCATCAAGATTGAACTCTGCAAAAAAAAAAAAAAAAAAAAAGCGCACATGAAATTCTCCTGCCTATTCTTTTGTCAAGAATTGTTTCACTCAGTTTTTCAGAAGGCAGGAAAATAATATCCATAATCCCACTGCCATAAAAATGCATTTTCAAAAAGAAAAGAAAAAGAGCTGCAAGTACCTTGCTGGGGCAAAACAAAGTGTACTTTATCCAGAATGCTTCTCAAGAAACCCAGCAACCACTTGTCAAAACCTCTATGAATCAAACAGTCTATATAGCCTGCCCATTCTAGGTGTGTAGCATTATCTACAGTAGATACTCAGGGGAACACTTTTTCTCCTTTGACTATATGTTAGAGTTTCACAAGGGGTAGAACTCAAAGAAGAGAAGGTCTACAACTTGTTGCCTGATTTTTGGGAGGGGGAGAGATGTTGCAATTTATTTGACAGTGCAAAAACGAGGGTTGGGGAAAAGAATTCATCAGATGATACTGCATGTCAGGTCAGGTCACAATGTCATTAAAATGTTCTGTCTTGGTGACGAAGCTGCTGCCAGCAGTTCTGAGCAACTGATCCAGTTGGCAGGGAAGTGGAAGCTTTTCTCCTTGCTTGCTGCACAATGGGAAATATTTCATAAAGGAAGCATAGCTCTCTTGCGCTCTCTCCCCTTCTTTTTTCTTCCCTTTTTTTCATATTCTACTCACGGCATTAAGCCTTAATCCCATTAGAAGATTTGCAGCATACCCAGCCTTCGATAGACAGATAGCTACATAGCCTGATCAGTTTCTGCACAGATACCTGAGCTTCATGCCGTGCAAAGCTATTTGATGAATGAAATACATTCTAGCCCCCGCAACATATTTTCCCCATGCTTGGAGCAACTCCCCCTCCCTGCCAGCCAATGCTGCTCAGTACCAGATTTTATAGACTGTTCATGCTGTCATGAATGCTTGGTAATATTCTGTTAACTTTCTGCCTGAATGTTCCAGTGCTATTCATTTCAGGCCAGTATCTGGCATGTGGCAAAAAGATGGCTAATCAAATGAAGGTTGATGGGACTAACCATCACTGAGAAGTACCATCATACATGTAGACTCCTTTTCAGAGCCTGGAAAAATTATTTTAGGGAGCTACAGCTCCCCAAACCATCCCCCCACCCAATTTGGTCAGGGAAATCATATAGGTTTATAAGAGTTGCAATTCAAAATATATGATGGACCAAAGGTTTTCTTCTTCCCCACATTAAATTAAGAGGCAAACCACATCTAAATATTCAAAGATAAGTCCTTTAAACTATTTTAGGTGTTGGTTCAGTTTCAATTGGGAGCCACACAGACAGCTTCTAAAAACCATTGTGTTATGGGGGATGGACCTCCTTTCTTTATGGCACATAACACAAAATATTGGGACTGTCCCATACTGTTTTGCTACCAGAGGCAAAGTACATGATGGCACCCAATCCACATAATGAAGCCAACTGATTATTGCTGAATATATTTTCAACACTAGTGATTAGTCTGGCTAATTGATGTTCCCTACTGAATCCACCACTCCCCACATTCCCAAAGCCCCACCCTTTGGGATTGTTCCCTAACTCTAATTGGAGATAACCACAAGATTCCTTGAGTGCTACTGTTATCCCTGATCTCTGACTGGAGATAGTAGGGATTATGGGTCTTACTCACAACTAGCATTTCCCAGTGAAAGTGTACTATTTTCCCAGTGTGAGAAAAGCAGAGGGTGGGTGGTCTAGCTGCTTCTCAGCCAGTGCTCTGGAGCTTCTGCGAGTGCTGACTGAGACTGGATCAGTCCTTCCATTTTTTCCCATATGGGAAACAAGCCAGGGTTGAGGAGCAATTAGCTGGGAGTCATCTCCATCCAGCACATAAGCAGAGGACCTCACTGATGCTGTAAGTGTGACTACATATCTGTTGTTATCAGGCCTGCAGGATAACAGCCCCTGAGTGGGATTCTAGTCCACTGCATTTCACTTCTCTACCCCTCCAGTAGGGCTTATTATCAAGAAACATATTTAGGGTTATGCTCTAAGAGAAGCATTTTCTATAGCCTTTCCAGTCATTCTTTTAAAGGCTGTTTAAACATAATTATGGGTTGTTCTTATGTTATTAACATACAGAAGAAGCCTTCCCAAAGAGTGGAAGTAAAAAATGAGCCCCCCTGAAGAACAGACAAGCATTGAGATTACATTCAGGCAACAGTGTGCAGCTGCTCAATCTTTCACTTCCAGAAGTATTGCGCTGTAAACTTGCTGATAATATGTCCATAATTTTAAATTGTGCAATGTTCTGATACGAATAAATAAAGAAATAACTTTGTACACCACTTTGTGTGAAAAAAAACCTCCACACCTGGGTGCTTCTATGGGTGGAAATAGGGCTTTTTAGCACCAAAAAAGTGGGGCTCTCAGATGTCCTTTTTAATGGCATTTTAGAATATTTTTAAAAGGCACCTTTCAAAAGTAACTAGGTGTTACTCATTACACCTATAATGTAGCTTTGTGACTCTAGTTACACTACTCTTTATTTTATTTATTTATTCATTTTATATACTACCCCATTAGTATAAGCACTACACTAGTCAGCTTACACAAGAGGAAAACACACAAGCCTTCAATACCCCACAATAACAAAAAACACATTCAAAAACAATACAGTGGTACAACAGACAGTACTTATAACCATAAATAACCTATAAAATTCTAGAACTGATTTAAAAACTGTTATTAACAGCATCCCATCCTTATCTAGCCACTAATTAGTTGTGGTATGATGAGGTTACCATGGGTGCCCTTGGCAGGCTGTTAGTTCCCACTCAGACTCTCAGGCCGGACCCTAGAAACAGCTAATGCGGGCTCTGGAACAGCTACAGGACTGGAATGACAGACCCTGGAGAGGGAGGAAGCTTGACCAAAGAACAGCCACCTGGAGGAGAATCTTCTCTGTAGCTGGGGCTATAAAAGAGGCCCTGGAGGAGGTGGAGAGGGAAGGTCATTGTGGAGGGAAAGGAAAGAAGCAGCCAGGACGTGGGAGATGAGTCCTCAGACCTGGAGGAGGAAGGGGGATTAGGGTAACACCCAAGAGGAAATGGAGGAGTCCTAGAGCACCAAGGAGGTCCTGGAACTCGAGGGCAACAGGGAGTATGTTTACCAGGAGGATCCCTGGACTAGGGTCCTTGTGGAGCTCCAGTGCACAACCTGAAGGACCCAATCATGCCAGCTACTCCATATCTCGCCACTGAGAGCACCACCACCAAGCCTTGCCAAACCAAGAAAGCCCCGCTCCAATGTAATGATGATGCTGGAGGTGTTAAAGGCAGAGGGAATGCCAACAACACCTCCGGCAACAGCAGCAGCTGCAGCCTCCATTGCAGCCTCAGACACTGAAGCCGTTGCTTCTCAGGGTCCTGACCTTCAGCCCTCAGTAGTGGCCTCCATTAAAGAGAACTAGAGACTCCCCCACCCTAGTGAAAGTAATTCAAACAAGTTCAAAACAAGCAGAGACTGGACAAAGGAAAGTGCCATTAACTTAGCACCTGTGGCAGGTAATGGGAGTGATGTCAGTTCCCAAAGTTGTTGTTTCACCTTCCCTGGTTCCAATAAACCTCATTGAGTACAAGACAGATTATGTCCAGTTTATGGATATGGGCATGAAGGAGGAGCCACCCACCAACACTGGCAGGGCAGTGGGATCACATATGGGTAACTACACCAGTTCTAACTCGCTACTTCCAAACTCTGATTGAAGGCTGGCTGTATCCAGCCCCCCGATGCTGCCTGGAATGCCAGGGCACAGTGGAATATTAGGCAAGACCCAACATATGCCTCAGTTGATGCCAGTTCTAGAGATGACAGTGGCATTATACAAATTATCCTGGAAATATTGCTTCACTCCAGTTTTCCCCAGATTCTGCCCAGACACTGGGCAGATTTGAAAATTGTTTCAAATCTGAGATTGTTACAAATCTGTTCAAGAGCTTTGATGATTTATTTTAAAATAAGTAATATTAAAGTTGACATTTCCCAAACCAACAAACAGTAAGAAGTTCTGAAGGCAAAGACTAGGTTTCCTCTCTTCTCTCCCCTTCCCCAGCAAGCAGATGTATAATACAGTTAGGTCTTAATAATCAGATTTTTAGCTGATTTGGTTCCATTTTCATGCATGAAGCTCAAAATGTCTTAAAAACTAATATTTCTCCTTACCTGGCTTCTAGATTGGGCTGTAGGTTATCTATTTACCTATCCAAGTGTGTATCATTATGTTTTTTTTCTCAGTGAACTACGTCTGCAAGGCAGTAAAGTGTTATGTATTCACAAGCCCCATAATCTTTAAAAGCACGGTGATGCATGCCTCAGATGAGAAAAGAGCCTCCATCCAGTATGTTAATAGACAGCATTAGGGCAATAATGAAAAGCACTTGAGACAAGTAAGCCCCTATCAAACGCTGAGTAATAGGGTTGCAAAGAATGAATCATAATGCACCTCCTTTACACAGGGATATTAAGATGTCTGCGTTAGTGCAGCATCTATTCGCTCTAACAGCTGTCTCATTTCTTTGATTAAAATAGAAGCAAAGAAGTATTTTTTGTGTGTGATTCTCTCACCTTACACACAACTCATCCAGCAGCTTCCCTCTGCACATCCACATGCACATAAGCAAACACAACAGCACTGAAACATACTGAAGATGGGTTTCAGGTGCTGCACTTACCACTGTGGACTGGGACATGTGAAATATTCCTTGCCTGCTGTGGAGCATAGGAGATCCTGTGTGCTTAGTCACAAAGGCCACAGAGTTGCCAGTGTCCCATTTCCTGAGATTTCAGGGCCAAAACCCCACATGGCAAGTCCTTGTGATGTCACTGAGGTGAGCAAGGAGAAGTTGGAAAGGAGACAGAGTAACCTCCGGGCCATCTGATCAGAGAAATGGGCATTGAGAAAATCTGGGAAAATGGGTCCAGAATCAAAATAAACCCAGAAAATAGAGCAACCCAAAGCCAGGAAGAACAAGCAATGGTTGTTTGGCAGTAGGACAGTTAGCAAAATGCACCCAGTAGGTACACTGGTTGTAGCCTTTTCCACTAGGCTCACCTACAGCATGACACTTGGAGAGACTTCCAGGTCTAATGCTGCTGTTTAGACTCATGAAAGGTTAGGCAGTTTTTCTCCCCAGGCTCTGCACTACTACAGCATATGAAATTATTACAACAAAAGGATGATTTTTATGGAACTTGGTTTCTTTCCCATGTAACTCTTGAAACCAAATGAGATCACTATCATTGTTGCATTCTGATCTGTTTGCATTCTGATCTGTGGAAGGATACCTTAAGGATGAATTTTCATAAGGGGTTGCTGGTCACTCTCTCTTGGTTAGACTTTCTTGAGGTCACACTATTCAGTTTGGTGTTATGTATTGTTGCTAAAGAATTTCTTCTACAAATTAATGAATTTTTTATTGTTTTTAAAGAGAAGGCTCACAAGCCATGGCATTGGTGCTCCACTCCCTGCCTGGCTCCAAATAATATGATGGCCAATAGCTCTCTCACAAGTTTCCTCCACTTGCGCTGACATTGCATGAGTACAACAGTTACACAAACATTTTTGTGATGAACAAATGAACCCTACCAACAGCTGGAAGTGGGTAGAGGTGGAAGTTGAGGTTTAATGTCTACTTCCTACACAAGAATCATATTTTCTCCTCCTACCAAAAGTTGTTTGTCCACTGGGGAAGAACTGGGGAAATATAGCAGTCCCCTAAGACTTAACCAACTCCCAAGACCTGACAAGGCTGTTTGGATCTGATATGACCAAAAAACCCTTTATTATATAGAGATCTTCCCTTATTTGATACTTTGACAAACCCATACGTCTACATCAATTCTCTAAGATAATGAAAACTGTAAAGTGCTCTTCATCTGTTTCTCAGACGTAGTGCTGCCTCCATTCCCAATTTTTATGACTGTTTTTTCTTGGATATGAGGAACCAGGCCTACAAACTTCCTGAGAAGGATAGACTTCTTTATGTTGTTTACCATCATGTACCAGCAGCCACCAGTGATTCAAGTGGGGCACAGAGCAACATGGGGAATACTTCATCCCTGCCAGACTATGGGCTACTAATTGGATTAGTATGACCGGCATATGAGTGAAGCTAACCTTCACCCATATGTTGAGAGACTATATCCACCAGCAGTTCTTATTTTTGGACATATAAGTCTCCCCTCCCCATTGTCCTGCAGCCCATAAAGACTTCCGAGGAACAAAGGGAGCCTAAGGAAGTCTAGGAACTGGGTGGTGGGTAGGAAATATTTTCATAGAATCATAGAATAATTGAGTTGGAAGGGGCCTATAAAGCCATCAACACGTAATTTTATCAAATTCAGACACAGCTGATGATATCATCAGACTTACACAGAGTACCTTTATGTTATTGGATTTCAACCACTGAATAGAACTCTCATAATCTCCCAGCCAGTGGTGGATAATGAGAGTTGCAGACTAAAAGTACAACTTCCAAGTTCCAGTGTAGGGACATACTGTGAGATAGCCACATCTACAGGGATTTGTCACTATGAAATTAGGTTATATGAGGTTGCCGGAGAGGGAACAATTACTAAGCTTTGGGTTTATCCCCAAACCATCTTTGCTGCAGCTTGGGTTCTTGAAAACCAAAGAACAGTCAAACAAACAACCTGGAATGTAGTTCTCCAAGTGGATAGAGCTCAAGCCATGAATTATCTGACAGCTTGGAGTTACAGCAAAATCTTCTCCCCAGCAGATTACCTCTATGGTTTAGGATTTATTAAATGTACAGAGCATTCAACCTTGCCCATTTCAATATGTTACCACCAATACTTCTAGAAGGAAGATATTTGTGTATCTCTTATTCTTAGAGTTTCTGTCCCTGTCAATCAAGTATGTTTGAGACTGCTGAACACATTTTACTATAATGCCTATTTTACAAGGACACCAAAAGTTATCTATTTCTCCTATTTTTAAAAAAATTCCCAGGCAGATCTATTAAGTTCTATGTCTCTCTTCTCCCCTTTGGCTCCCCAAGTGAAATCACAAACAAGGTAGCAAAATTCTGTGCAGTAACACATTCAGCAAGAAAGCAATTGGATATCTGCTAATTACTCTGCTAATCAAACTGGAAGTATGGCACAATTGTAATGAGGATACAAATCTGGTTTTGTATGTAATATCCTTGCAGGTTTCTGTTGTTGTAAACAGTACCTACTCTATTTCTCTGTTTTGTTTTTTAATGACTGATCATAGCAGTAAATGATTGATTGACTGGTTGTTTGATGTGTACAGATGCAATACTGATATTTAAATGCATTGGGAAAACAGAGCTTGGATAAGAGGTTTGGTGCTTTTTTTAAAAAATTGTATTACAATTCCCAGAAATCCCCAGCCACCATGGGATTGCAGGGTGTGGGATTCTGGGAGTTAAGAGTCCAAACAAATAATGTTTCCCAGTTCTGGCAGAAAAGGCAACATCCAAGTAGCCCAGGTTTCTGCATGCTTAACCTATCTTCTAAGTGCCTTCCAGATTTTAATCCATTCTTACAGTTTCCTATCTTTAAACTAGACTTACACAAAACAGGCCTTCAAACAGAGGATGTCTTAAGAGCATATGACTATCATTTGACAACTTTTCAAATAGAGGACTGTCCTTTGTATAGTAGAATACTTGCCCACCCTTCTCAGCTGACAGTCTTTAGCAGAGCAAATCAGGCAATCCAAGTGTTCAACAACACTTTCTAGGCTTCAGTAATGCCCTCAACACTCTTGGCTGACACCCATAAACCAGTCAAAACATAGTAGGTTCTAGTGAGTCCTAATGTTTGAATTCAAGAGAATAATCATAAGGAGAAGCTACTGAACAGATATTTCCTTCCTATCTTCTCAGAAGCCAGACTTCCCACAACTCCATCTTGTTTCTGAGCTTGCTCAAGGCCTTATGTGCATACATAAAGCATCACTGTCCAGTGGAACTCTCTGCCACCTGATGTTATCTAGAGTCATCTTACCTAATTTGACAACCAGTTAATGGAAAGAGCAAGGAATGTCAACAGTTATCAAGTATATAAATGGACAGCATTCTTCCCAATAATCACTATTTTTTAGCATGTTTACCTGACAGAGAAAGGTAGAATCTGGTAATTGAAGGTATTGAGTGTTATAAATTTCTCCAAGAATGCAAGCCATGGCTCCTGGGTCAGAGCCCCATCATTCCCTTGCCCAACAAGAAACACTGCCTGCTCTTTATGCCACTAGAAGCTGTATTCAGGACTGAGCACAACGCCTTTGTGTCATGTGGAATGAAGGCTGCCAAGATTGCCATCACAGCTAAACTGTGCAAGCCCAACACTAAACAACCAAACAGATGGAGTATTCGAATACAGGAGGCCCGTGTAATGGAAAAGATGAATAATTCCAGGAGAATACTTATGCCAGATTTCTGAACACTTGGCTTGCTGTAAGAATCCAAGAACCTGGAGTACTGCCTGACACAGGATGGAATCTTAATCAGCAATGCCATCCCACGCACCAAAAGCCTGAGGACAGAGGGAATATTGCTACTGGGGAGAGATTTGTGTGCTTGGGGTGGAGAAGGATGAATAGAGATCCAGTTTCAGCAAGGACTCCTAGCTTTAACCAGAAAGTGGTATGAAATCCACAGGTTAAAATCTTGAGCTGGTGTTAAAAAGATATTTGAAGGTTTTTCACCTGAACAACTGGAAGTCTTGAGTTGTGGGTCACTGCAAATCATGCCTGTTCCTGCTGTTTCAGATCCTGACTCAGACCCAACAGAGATACTGTCAGGGATCACCAGCATTAGCCCAGCCCAAAGTAGCACAGTGGGGGAGCTGTAGCCCCTCCAGATGATGTTAAACTACAACTCCCATCTTCCTGGACCTGTATCCATCTTAGCTGGAGCTGATGGGAGCTAATGTATCTGGAGAGCCACAAGATCCCTGGTCTAAAGGTACATAATTCAGACTCCACCACCTCTACCCCTAGCTACTTAAATTAAGCAGGCCTGGGTTGTGTTTGCATGTGGATCAGTGGTTTGGTAGGAGAGAGCCATAATTGAAGGGGAAATCACAGATTTTGCATGCTGATAGCACCAGTGATCCCTGGCATCTCCAATTAAAAATATCAAGTGATGGCAAAGACTATTCTGTACCTAATGTCAGCTGCTGCCATTAAGAATAGACAATATGAAACTAGCTGGCTGACTGAATAGTCTGACTGATCAACGTAAATTCCAAGGATGAAAGACAAGATAAGCTACCACTCCCTTTTACTAGAGAACAGATGAATATTAAAGGTCATAACAATAGTCCACATTTATCCATATTTATATCCTATTTCTCTATTACTTCTGCTCAGAGAAGCCTGGCTTAAAGGAACAAACTCTGCCCACAGGCATATAATTTAAAATACTAATTATACTAAATAATAATCTTAGAATTACAGAGCTGGAAATGACCTCTAGATCTAGATCTAGATATAACGTATTTTTCCGTGTATAAGACACTACTTTTTCCTAAAATATTTACACAAAAAAGGGGCGTCTTTTACACGGAAATAAGCTGAGATAGTTGAGGAGAGAACAAAACGGCACACACCTTGCCTCTGTAAACAGGCTTCCTTCAGTCAGGAGACTTAGCTTCCTAAAGTCAGGAGACTTAGCTTCCTAAAGTCAGGAGACTTAGCTTCCTCAAATCACGAGCCTTATGGAACTGACATCAGCTGATCCTGAACAAACCAATTGGAACACACTTCCTTGGAGGTGGAGCCTGTAGGCTCAGATTCAACAGAGACTCAAAATGTCTGATGTTCTGAGCCCAGAGGCTGAATCCTCAAAGCTAAGTTTTCTTAATTTTGGGGTTAGAAAAGGGGGGGTGTCTTATAAATGGGGGAGATATAGATATAGATATAGAAAAATACGGTAGATATAGATATAGATAGCTGAGATGAATAGGAAGCACACCACTGTAGTAATGGCGGACTTTAACTACCCGGATAACAACTGGGAAACCAACTCTGCAGCAAGTGGGAGATCCAACAGGTTCCTGACATGCCTGGCTGGCAACTTTATCATCCAAAAGGTGGAGGACAGAACTAGAGGGTTGGCCATACTGGACTTAATAGTTACTAATAGGGAGGAAATAGTTGAGAGAGTGAAAACTGTAGGAACTTTAGGAGAAAGTGACCATGTTATATTAGAATTCACCATCATACAGGCAAGGGTAACTGTACCAAGTCAGACTAATGTTCTAGATTTTTAGAGAGCTGACGTTAACAAACTAAAAGGAAGGATTCCATGGATGGAAATCCTAAAGGAAAAAACAGTTCAGGATGCTTGGGAAACCCTGACAGGGGAGATAATAAAGGCCCAAACCAAAACAATACTACAGAGAAAGAAAAACAAGAGATATCTGACAAGACCGACGAGGATGCACACAGAGCTCTCTGACAAGCTAAGGGACAAAAAGGATAAGTATAAAAAACTGAAAAAAGGGCTCATAACTAGAACAGAATACCAGCAAATAGCTCGAATCTGCAAGGATGGAGTCAGGAAGGCTAAGGCTCAGAAAGAGTTAAGACTTGCAACAAATGTCAAAATTAACCCCAAAAAAAGTTTCTTTCAACACGTAAGGAGCAAGAGGAAAGTCAAGGAAATGGTTGGTCCACTAGTGGGAGAAGATGACAAGAAGGTAACAGGCAACAGGGAGAAAGTGGAAATGCTTAATTCTAATTCTAATTCTAATTTGTGAGTACCTAGAAAATAACATGGTGATTACTATAAGCCAGCATGAGTTTGTTAAGAATAGATTATGCCAAACAAATCTTATTGCCTTCTTTGATAAAGTGACTAAGTTAGTGGACCAAGGAAACACAGTGGATATAGTATACTTAGACTTCAGTAACGCATTTTATAAGGTAGACCACAACCTACTTCTGCATAAGATAGAACAAAGTGGGATAGACAGTGCAACTACCAGATGGATTTGCAGCTAGCTGACCAAACGCACTCAACGTGTGGTCCTCAATGGAACCACATCTACGTGGAGGGAAGTGTGCAGTGGGGTCCCTCAACGTTCTGTCTTGGGCCCAGTGCTCTTCAACATCTTCATAAATTACCTGGATGAGGGCATTGAAGGAGCACTCATCAAATTTGCTGATGACACAAAGCTGGGGGGAATTGCTAATACTTTGGAAGATAGACTCAACATTCAGAAGGATCTAGACAGACTTGAACATTGGGCCCTATCCAATAAGATGCAGTTCAGTGGCGGGAAAGTAAGGTCCTGCACTTAGGCAGGAGAAACCAGATGCACAGGTACAGGATAGGTGGTACCTGGCTCAACAGTAGTACCTGTGAGAGGGATTTAGGTGTCCTGGTGGACCACCACCTAAGGATGAGTCAACAGTGTGCTGCAGCTGCCAAGAAAGCAAAAACCATCCTAGGCTGCTTCAACAGGGGGATAGCATCAAGATCACGGGAAGTGATAGTACCACTCTATACCGTGCTGGTGAAGCTGCACTTGGACTGCTGTGTCCAGTTCTGGTCACCACAATACAAAAAAGATGCTGAGGCCCTGGAAGGGGTGCAGAAAAGAGCAACAAAGATGATAAGAGGACTGGAGGCTAAATCCTATGAAGAACAACTAAAAGAACTAGGTATGTTTAGCTTAACGAAGAGAAGATTGAGGGGAAACATGATAGCAGTCTTCCAATATCTGAAGGGTTGCCACAAGGAATAGGGCATCGATTTATTCTCCATTGCACCTGAGGGTAGGATAAGAACCAATGGGTGGGAACTCGTCAAAGGGAGATCCAACCTGGAAATAAGGAGGAATTTCATGACAGTGAGAACCATTAAGCAGTGGAATAACTTGCCTCCTGATGTTGTGGGTGCCGCATTGCTGGAGGTTGTCAAGAAAAGATTGGACAGCCATCTGTCCGGGATGGTATGAAGTCCGGGATGGTATGATGTCTCCTGCCTTGGGCAGGGGGTTGGACTAGAAGACCTCCAAAGTCCCTTCCAACCCTACGAAGATTCTATGATTCTATATTTCCCCCTTTATCTTTCTAGTTTTTAACCCTTGGCTTGAGAGTGAAAATATTTATCAGGTTGACAATAAAGGTAACTTTTGAAGTGGTATGGCAGAATTTATTTAATTGTAAGTAAGTAGTTACATTAGCTAACTCATTACTTCCAGGATCTGGATTTAAGAAGACCTTCAGCAAAATACCATCCAGTGGACCCCTCAAACATTAGTGGTTCTTTTAGCAGGCTAATCTGGCACCAGGAAGCAGATTCCAATGACTGTTGAGTGGCCATGTTATCACCATGTATATTCATTGCAGCATCCCTGCCACTGCATTGCTCAGGGCTTTGGGCTTGAAGGAATAACAGTGGGATGCGGTGGGTGTGGGTGGGAGAGATATATTGGAAGAAAGGACAGCCAGGGCATGAGTAATGGGCCCACCCAGTACATTTGCTAGGAGCTTCAAGACTTAAGAGTGTTATCAGGATTGTCCCTATGATTAAGCAGAGTGAGCAGCTGCTTCAGGTAGCATATTTTAAATGTTACAAAAGAGCAGCAAATTGTTATTTATCCTGTTGCATTGTAATTCTTCCCCCTTGTCAAGAAGAAAAAAGTGTTTGAGTGGTTTTCTTCCTCTGATGCCAAAACAACTTGGCTGGCTTTGAGTACTATACCCTTTTCCTTGGGTTAATGGGAGAGACCCACTTGGTATTCTGCCTCAGGCAGCAAATTGTCATGGGAGAGTCCTGAGTGCTGCATCCTAACATCAGGCCTGCTGATTATAGTATTATTGCAAGCAGGAAGCATAGACTGAGAAAATAATGGTTCATCTCATGTGTATGGCCAGAGGCTATTGGCAATCACCCATGTGCTGGAACCTTTCACATTCAACCCAGACTTACAGGGAACCCACCATATGGTGGCTGAGAGGCAGGGAGGAAAGTGGAGCATGAATTCACCCTAAGTCACAGCGGAACCTGTCTGCCAACAAAATACTGTTTATACTCGAGAGTCAGGCATTTCAGGAAATCCGATGGCAGCGAGGTTGTCCCCAGTCATGCTTTGAAAGAGGCTGCCAGGTCTCTCCCGGTTGATACACCCTGCGAGAGCTCTATTACATGCAACGGGGATGACATCAGATGCCACCAGCAGGGGTTTTGGCCTGCTGTTCCGACTCATATGGTAACAGAGACATTGTGTGCCAGGTTTATGAGAAAACTCAGCAGCGTGGGTGCAAAACTGGGCACTGAAAATGGTGAAAAATCTGGCCCTCCGTTTATCTTCCAAAAACAGTGGTGGATCTGCTCCAGGATGGCACTGATTTCCCTTCAAATTCGTTCTTGTTTAAAGATACCGATATGTATGTATGTGTATATATATATATATATATATATCAAACTAGAAGAAACCCTTTTAAAGGGGAAAAAAGAAAAACAAAAGATCTAGCTGAGGAGGGAATTAGCAGATAGAAAGGGTGGGAAAATATATTCGATTTTGTCTTTCTGCATTTCTTTTCTCCCTCAGCTTATCACTGGAGCAGATGCAAATTAAGTAGTATGGGGGTCCCTTTATACTGAGGGCAGGCTAGAGAATTGCACAGTACATTGGTGAATGACTATGGTGTAACGGAGCCATATCTGAGAGTGTAGCAGGGAAACAGGACTTTCTGAGTAGCATGAATGAATTAAATTACCTGCCACATTCCTTAGGCTTTCCTGTTTCTTTTGAGTTTAGCTTCCATCCCCATAGTAAGTGGGAGAAAAATAGATTTTCCAGAAACATTATGTTACTGCAAGTTATCCATGCAAAGTTTCTGAGGGTGGTTTGGCCTTCAAATAGGTAATTATAAGACATTAGCTTCAGAAAATCACCTCCCCATTTGTTGATGTGGACTCATCCATCTGCCTGCATTTTTAACTCTCCTTATGAGGGAGGGGGGGAGTGGCTGGCTATGAGGTCTACCATGGGAAGTACCCACACTCCCAAATTTAACACTACACATTGGTTAGTTATTTGTCATGTGCTAGTTGTGTGTTTTTGTTAGAGAGAAGAAATAGAAAAAGAGAAAGAGTTCATGATTAAGATTGTGGCACATCAACTGGGGTTTAACCCATTACCCATTTGTTGTGGTTTAGGGATGGGTGAAAACTGCTGCAGAATTTTTAATTTTGATTAAATTCCTCTAGTGGCCCAACAGAGCAGAATTAGCTTCAAGTCCCTCAGTTTAGTTCACCCTTGCTTTCATCAATTGACACTAACAGTCTCAATAATTCACTCTGAGACATTAGTTGGAGAAAGAATAAAAACATTTCATTACTTACGGGTGAACAGATGAAACAGCAAACTAAGAACAAGCATGACTGCTTTCAGAAAAGACTTCAGCATACTAACTGACTGCTTCTAACAGACAACAGAGATGGAAAAAAGCAGAGCAGATGTTATGTGTGGGTTCCAGAAAGACCAGCACCACAGGCCTGAAGAGAAGATGGAGACTTGCAACGGAAGATAGGGTGGTGAGCCTGATACAAATCTGCAAAAAGTTGCAAGAGATAAAGTTTCTATATCAGCAAGAAACCGCATACGTGGAAGTTCTGAATTTGATCTTCTTTGTCCAGACAAGAAAGGGGAAGCAGACTGGCTGGAACCGGGTGTCGAGACAAGAAAGGGGAAGCAGGCTGGCTGGAACCAGGTCTGTGGTAAAGGAAGCAAACTGTACATGTGCAAGAAGCATTCCTGCATGGCAACCACAGATTGTACCTGCCCAGGAAATCAGGGTCTGCCCCTGCTTGCTTATGCCCACCCAGGTTCAGCCCATAGACACAGCCCACAAGGAAGATGCCTACAGGAAGGATGACCCGGGAAGAGATGGTGGGCTTCGAACAGCGCTGCAACGTTGCTCCCATCGCTCTTACTGAAGTATCAACCATCAGGGAAGAGTTGTGTGTGAGAGTATGTGTGCATGTGAAGAGTGGAAGAGGCCTCTTGATACCTTTGTCTTATGTTTTAAATTAATGAAAGAATAAATGTTACATGAGTAGTGTTTACACTACAAATTTGGTGTATGGTCTCCTTGTCAGTAGTCTGGCTGGGGTCTCTCTCCTCTCCTGGTCCATCTCCCCAGGATATAAAGAACATTAATCCCTCGGGTAACACGGGGGGGGGGGGACTCTCTTTGAAACAATCGCAGTGAATGAACTGTTAGTGCTGGACACATTGACAGTCACCCCAGCCTGGAAAGGTTCCTCCCAGCCAAACCTACCAAAGGCAGCACACGAGATTACAAAAACTCCAAACAACTGTATTCAGTTCCACCTATGGGCAACCATTTAACTTCAGGTGGCAATCTTCCCAAGGCCAAACTATACATTACAGGGAGTCTGCCATGAGAAGCTGGAATCCATTAGGCAGACCTTAACAACTGAGTAAGCATACTTGCAAAAGAAGCTTGTGTTTCCCTCCTGACAACTAATCACAACACTTACTTATGAACTGGAAGAGGTGTGGAAAGCTCCTGCTATGGATAATCGGATGTTTTCAGCACTTACTGAATCCCTTCTTTGAAGGAAAGCCAGTCTGTAATGTATCGCTTGGCCAAAAGTTAAGAAGCTTCAAATGACAAACCAAGTCCATCTACTAAAGCTGTCATTGGCTCCTTTGGGGCAGGAAGAAGTATATGTAGATCACACTCCTCTAGGATTTGTATCTAGCACCTCCATGACTTTCCTTCCAGCACCATGTAAAAACCACACATGTACAACCTATTATATACCCACAATACCTGTTATTTATTCAGTCAAAACTCCATCAAGACTCTTTGAATTACAAAAGAGAGTCCATTTTTATTTTATTTTTTTAACAGAGGCTTTTACAACTTTTTAAAAAGCAAAATGACAAGAATCTTCATGAAAACACTCATTTAGCTCCAATTTTCTTGTCATTTTGTAGAACAGGGAAAACAGTCAGTTTCCTTTCTAGTTCTTTAATAGGGATGAATTTGTGTAAGTATAAGTTGCAGCTTAAATATATTTTAAGGATTTTTTAAAAATCTAGTTTGCATTTTTCAGAATGTAAAGATAGTTCATTTATACATAGGCTGTCATGATCTAGTCAATGCATTTCTACATTACAAGTAGATCCGCCCTTACCATAAAGAGTGAAGCCTTTGAAATGTGTTTTGGACCATCCAGATATTTCTAGACTGGTTCCATATTGCCACTGTAAGTTGAATTTACTTGATGAAAAGTGTACACACATGTACAGTGTGTTCATGGATCTTCTGACATTGGAACAGACCCTCTGATATGGACCTCAGCAATTGGATAGGAATGTGGGTAAGATTATTTAGGTAGTTTAGGATTCAGGTAGTTTAGGATTTTATAGGTTAATGTCACAATGTTTCCTTCTGTTCAGAAGCACCCTGGATCTTTTAATACTGGTAAACATGGGAAGAATTCTGTTGGATAAACTCTAGTTTGCAAGTGGCCAACAAACCAGGAGTTTCAAACTAAATTTGAAGTCAAATTGTGAACCATAGTTTGAACCAGCATACCCTAGCTTGGGATTTTGCTTTACCTCCTAAGCAAACTGTGTGTAATACCATCTGGGGATTTTCAGGAAAGATTATGAGAGAGGAAAACTGTATAAACCATGAATTGCCTGATCATATTAAATGCAAACCATGGTTTAGTGTTGCATCAAAACTAAGCCACTGTTTCAACCAATGTGAACAACTCCAGTCATCTTGAGAATATTTTCACCTAAATCTCTTTCTATGGGTGTTGCCAGTGAAGTGACTCTACCCAAAGTGGCAGGAAAGGAGCTTCTAGACACAATTTATATGTTTCACCAAATTGTTAACTGCTTTAACTGGCATTCCAATAGCATTGCTTTCAACAGCCCTGTAATGAAACCCCACATACTGTTGGCAATTGAACTGATTTTGTAAAATTGCTAATCTAAAGGCAAGCACAGGCAATTGCCCTTTTTTTCTAAAATACAAAAACAGAGTCTGAAGTAGGTAACTGGAGCAGACAGAGCCATGGCAATTATTTTGGGGAGCAGCCTGGATGTATAGAGAAATACATAGAGAAATCAATACATTTAAAGTTAAACTGAATATTTATTATGATATTGCCCCAGGAGGCTGCAAATATTTTTCTGGCAAGGAACTGGACAATTAATGTGTGATGTATTATTTTTTCTTTTTTAAAAAAAAATAAAATAAACACCCTGTGGTCTGCTTCTCCACAAGCTCCAACTGGCTTATGGAAATGCACTTAGAAACACTGAGAGCAAGTCTGGTGTAGAGGTCAGAGAGTTTGACTGTGAGATTTAGGAAATCTGGATTCTAGTTCCTATTAAACTGTGAAACTCACAGTGTAATCTGGAACCACTCACTCTCTTTAAGCCTGGCATACCTTGCAGGGTTGTTGTAAGTATGAACTGTGGTTAGTAAAAGATCCATTTGCACAACGTAGAGCTCACTGGAAAAAAAGGGGCAATATATAGCACTATGAGGTGGTATATAGAGTAAGTCAAAACAACAGTAACAATAGTAGTAGAAATAATAGTAACTAAAGAAATGCATATTTGCGGGCGCTTTTTTTAAACACTTCCTGGAATTTCTTAAGCAGCACAACGCATCACCCGTGACTGGCCATACTGCAAGGGGAATTCTGGGAGCTGTAGCCCCAAAACACAAATATGAACATCTGTAAGGGTAACCAACAATGGCAGAAATTCAGTAGTCAGGACTAGCCCAGAGGAGATGGGGCAGGGCACTGCTCCTGAGTAGGTATCCACTGGAGGGGGCATGGCAGCAAACCATGGATCAGTTGTTCGGTCGGTAAATGAATCACACCCAACCACCAAACTGGAAGTTCATGCCCGTCTCTACCAGACAGTATATTGAACTGCTGGATAGCTTAGTAATTTAGATATCTGGCTGCAGAGATACTGTCAAACTGGCAGGTCATGCCCATCTCTACCAAACAGTAGATACAGCTAATTGAAAAGAGATTAAAAATGTTAATAAGACAAAATTTGCACACCTGGGGGGAAAACCTCAATTTTAACCTCTCTTTTTTTCATCCACAGGAATTGGGCCATTCATGGCTATAATTCAGAGTTTTAATTAGTCCTTATAAAGCCAGAAATCTTCTGAAATCACTCCTTTTAAAATAACCTCCGAGAATTCTAAAGGAACTATTTGCATAGCATAGCATTCTGGACAATCAGAATGTGTCTAGAGTCAACCCACAGGGCAGATGTCTGTCACTTTTAACCCTGCCATGGTCTTCAGTGTGAAAGAAAGCATTTAACTTCTTCCTAGCCACACATTTTACCTCTTGCCTGTGAAAATATTTAAAAAGTTGTTTTAAGAAATAGATAATAACATACAGCAGCTTACTCATTTGAGCTGTTAAATTACTGTTTTTTTCCCTTTGTGACGAATTATCTCAAAGCATGTTTTATCCAGGTTACTCATGAGTATGTTTACCCAGTTTACTCATAAGTTTACAGATCCAAATGATTTTATATGATTTTTAGATGTTGTCCTCCCTAAACCACTGGATCCTATTTGCGCTCACAGACTACACCACAGAAATCATTTGTCCTTCAGCGCATGGCTCTGAAGTGATGCAAAAACATGGAAAAACATGCACAGATCATCATGGATCCACATGATTTTTCTGCAAGATCATCTCAACAACTCTGTCCACTCATAGGCCCCATTTGTGCCCATAGGCTACAACATAGAAATCATCGGTCCCAAAGCACATGGCTTTGTAGTGGCACAAAAACACCAATCCAAGGCACAGATCCTCATGGATCCAAATGATTTTAACACAGGATCATCCCCAAACCACTATCAAATAATAGGGCCCATCTCTGTCCACACACTAAAACACAGAAATTGTGGTTCTCCCAGCATGGCTTTGCAGTGGTACAAATACATGGATCTGAAGCACAGATCCTCAATCAAAGCCCCATCTGTGCCCACCGACTACATCACTGAAATCATGGGTCCCCCGGCACATGGTTCTGCAGTGGTTCAAAACATGGATCTGATGCACAGATCCTCATGGATCCACATGATTTTTAACTAGGCTGAGCCCCAAAATAATGTCCAGTCGTAGACCCCATTTGTGCTAAAAGATTAATCAGACACATTCTGATTGGACAGAATGCTATGCTATGCAAATAGTTCAGTTATTTAGAATGCTTCCATTTCTATTATAGGTGCATGGTAGAATAAACTCAGGTTACTCATTTTTGCTCGAATGGGAGTTCAGGCTTGACTTGATTGGACACCCACTTTTCTGCTTTTCTCGCTGCCTTTAGTATCTCTACCAACACCACATTTCAAATAACTTGATTTTTGTCCCTGTCTTTCTTCACTATCTTCCTTTCACATAGTATGCATGATTTTTGACCTTGCTTTCCAGTGACATTCTTTGCTAATTCCAACCTCTTCTTTTTTTATATTTCAGAAAACAAAGGAATATATTTTGGAAAACATGTACACAACATATCCATGGAGACTTTGGTCCAATACAGCTTTTCGTCCTCACCTTGCCTAACTCAGAGAAAGGGATATGAAATTGGAACATAACTTTCCAGTCTGCATTTGGTGGAGCAGGCACGATAACATTAGTTTAACCGAGAGATTCAGAGGTTCATGCCATTTCATTGGCGTGACACCACAAGTGCTGCATGTTTGCTTTCCCCCGACCTTTGCCTTCTCCACCCCCTCCAGCAGCTGTCCACTCAAACACAGTGCTGCAGGAATCCCTGCCCTGCCTCCTCATCTGAGTGGGCAGCTGCTGGAGAGCAGGAGAAAAGCAGTGCGTGCCAATTGGTGAGTAGAGAGAGCTGGTGGGATGGGAAGTGAATGCACAGCAACTGTGGTGCCATGCCAATGAAATGGCATGAACATCCAAACTGAGGTTCATGCCCATCTTTAGTGTGTATGTTTCTCCATTGTATGTGTTTGCTTCACCATTTCATTAAATCAAAACAGCCCTTCAAAATATTTGGGCACAGAGAGAGTATAGCCACATCCAAGCAGTTCTCACTTCTATTTTCTCCCAGTACCCATTTGTTGTTGTTTATTCGTTAAGTTGTGTCCGACTCTTTGTGACCCCATGGACCAGAGCACGCCAGGCCCTCCTGTCTTCCACTGCCTCCTGGAGTTTGGTCAAATTCATGTTGGTAGCTTCGATGACACTGTCCAACCATCTCGTCCTCTGTCGTCCCCTTCTCCACTTGCCCTCACACTTTCCCAACATCAGGGTCTTTTCCAGGGAGTCTTCTCTTCTCATGGGATGGCCAAAGTATTGAAGCCTCAGCTTCAGGATCTGTCCTTCCAGTGAGCACTCAGGGTTGATTTCCTTCAGAATGGATAGGTTTGATCTCCTTGCAGTCCAGGGGACTCTCAAGAGTCTCCTCCAGCACCACAATTCAAAAGCATCAATTCTTCAGTGGTCAGCCTTCTTTATGGTCCAGCTCTCACTTCCATACAACACTACTGGAAAAACCATAGCTTTGACTATGCGGACCTTTGTTGGCAAGGTGATGTCTCTGCTTTTTAAGATGCTGTCTAGGTTTGTCATCACTTTCCTCCCAAGAAGCAGGTGTCTTTTAATTTCGTGGCTGCTGTCACCATCTGCAGTGATCATGGAGCCCAAGAAAGTAAAATATGTCACCACCTCCATATCTTCCCCTTCTATTTGCCAGGAGGTGATGGGACCAGTGGCCATAGTACAGATCATATGCTCATCAACTGGAATCCCCTACCACTGGGTAATTTTATATGAGGGAAATATCTGATTCGATTTGTAGGTATCATATATATATTGAAACTCCCATTTTAAAAAGCCAGGAAATTCAATTCTTCGGTTTATGAATGTGGGATATTGTGCTTCAAAAAGCCAGGAAATGGCCCAATATTGCTGCAAAATATTGTGCCTGTGTTGCCAGCAGGAAAAAGGATTCCAAGCTTTACACAGTAAAAGGCAGTCTGAATGTTAACAGCACCAATGGCAGCAGTCAAGATGGTCTACCCTCTTCTGCTCACTGCTATTCACCCTTGTTGAAAAACAGCCGACAATTCCTTTGTGTTTAGGCGAAAAGTGGTTAACTGATGAAAAAAGGAGTCAGCTTCTGGGGTTTTCTCTTGCATAGTGTCACTTTGTGAATTGTAGTGGTGCTGAGGGACTCCTGTTCAACACCTTGATCATTAGCCTGTGAACTGTCTCAGGTTCCATGATTCCCCACACTATTTCATATATACATGAAAAACCTGAAAGAGGCTCTCCAGAATTTTGTGGTCTGATACTACCAGTGTGCTGATGACACCCAACTCCATTTGCTTTTCAAGATCTTCCATGAGGCCCGTCTCTTAGGCCCCAGTGTGTGCTCCCTCCATTCCCCAATTTCACCGTAAAATCTACAAGGGATGGAATATGCCATTTAAATGTGATTTTGCCAGCAGGCTTCATTTAATCCAGAGTTAGCCTTTTTCAGAAACCGGAAGTGATCAGCCTGTCACTTCCTGTTTCTGACTAGCCAGGGCGCATGTGTTGCATTTAAATAGCAAATGGTTCTTCCAAGATTTCTGGGAGATGTGAAAATTCGAGAGGCTGTGGTGCAGCCGACCAAACATTGGGGGTGGGTGGTATACAAGGGTTCCCATCCCCTCAGAACATGCCTCTGTTCTGTTATAAAACATATTCAAAGAATCAGAAATTTTGTGTTTCTCAAGCATACCCATAAGCAGACACCATTCATCTTTCTTTGGCTTAACCATCAACAACTTCTTAGTGATCATGTGACTTGAAACATCTTTAGAAATGCTGTATGTCAAGAAGTTGCGAGATCTTTCATGGCCATGTCATTGGCACAAAGATTGATGTTATCTTTATTAGTTAGTTCAGGAGTAGGACGTTTTTGGCTTCCATGTCTATTGGACTTATAATTCCAGTGATTCTCTACCACTGTCTATGCTGTGTGGGGATTCTGGGAGCTGGAGTCAAAATATTTGATTCAATTAATTTGGTGTTCATGCAAGAATACGGGTGTTTTTCACACTGAATTTTTAAATTGATGAAACAGAAAAAACATAATGACTGTAAGGTTGTTTTTATTAATAGAATTTAAACTGTCTAAGAGAAAAAGAAAGAAAGAAAATAATAGAGACAGAGAGAGAAAGAGAGAGAGAGAAAGAAAGAAAAGAGAGAGAAAGAAAGAAATAGAGAGGGAAAGGGAGAGAAAGACAATTAGAGATAGAGACAAGGGAAAAAAGAAAGAAAGAAATTGAGAGAAACAAACAAAGAGAGAAAGAAGGAGAGAGAGAGAGAGAAAGAGAGAGAAAAGTAAGAGAGAAACATGGAAAGAAAGAAAGAAGGAGAGAGAGAAAAAGAGAGAGAGAGAAAGGAAGGAAGGAAGGAAGGAGGGAAGAAAGAAAGAAAGAAAGAGAGTGAGAAAAAGAAAGAAAAACAAAAAAGAGAAAATTAGAGAGAGAGATAGCATGAAAGAAAGAGAGAGAGAAATAGAGAGAAGGAGAGAGAGGGAGAAGGAAGGAAGAAAGAGAGAGAGAGAGAGAAAGAAAGAAAGAGAGAGAGAGACAATTAGAGAGAGAGACAAAGAAAGAAAGAAAGAAAGAAAGAGGGAATGAGAGAGAGAGAAAGACAATTAGAGAGAGAGAGAGAGAAGGGGAAAAAAGAAAGAAAGAAAGAAAGAACCTGAGACAGTTCACAGACTAATATTTATTTGTTTATTTATTTATTTATTTATTTGATTTTTATACCGCCCATATCGCAGCCAAGGCCACTCTGGGCGGTTTACAAAAATATAAACAGCAACAATGACAGAATAACAAGATTTAGAAGAGCTACCGGATAAAATGTAAGAAATACACTACAATTAACAATAAGGAACACCGTAAAACATCATAAAATAAAATAAAATGAAGATAAAATAGAATAAAAACAAAAACAAAAATAAAAACATCAGAATTAAGGATTGTGACGATCGCCCCATGTCACTCATGCCATTCATAGTCATGAGCTGATTTTCATGAGCTGATTTTCATGAGCCTATGAGAGGGCTGGAGAGGCAGAGTCAGCAGCTATATGAAGGTTTGGCGGGAGAAGGGTCAGATAGAGATGAGATCCAGATAGAGATAGGGACTGGTTAGTCAGAGAGAGAGGGAACAGATACAGAGAGATAGAGAGCTGGTTAAGAAAATAGGTAGAGAAGGTGGTAATGATATTGCAAGAGAAAAGTATGTACTGAGAGAACTGTTAATGATTCGCTTGTGTATAATGTTTATCTGAAGAACTTCGGTTATTATTAAATCTGCTTCACTTCAATAAATAAGTTCTGTTTGTATTCACAAGACAAGTGTTCTGACAAACGTCATTTATATTGTGGATTGAGGTAATCCACTGGTGGCAGCGAGAGGAAAACGCGACATGAGCCTTTGTGACAGAAAGACAGGCAGGGGCCACAAGGACAAATGCCACAATTGGTGTCCAGCGGTGGGATATGAAATAATCCAGTAAAGCCAAATTTTAAAAGTGAATTTTCTGGAGTTGTGGGTACCTTTTAGTCAGAGGTCTGTGGTGAAGAAGTGGGTGACCTGCTAGAGCTTTTGTGGAAAAGCTTAGTGGCGGGGCTTCTGGGCGCAGATCTGGGGGAACTAAAGATAGGGAGCCGACTCTAAAGGGAAAATTCTTTATTGTTTACCTCAGGATTTGAGAGACCCAGTGGCTAGCTTGAAATCCAAGGCTCTGAGAGATAAGGGAGCAGTGTTGGATAAAAGTGGGAAGCCAGGGTCAGAGCAGATCTGAGGTGACAGGAAAATAAAAAGCAGAGGCTTGAAAATAGAATTTGTTTTGTGTCTGGAGGCAAGAAGGTTGTCTCAGACCAAGAAACATCGTGGCTGGCATGGTGCCAGAAAAAGTGTAGCCATCTTTAGCTGCCGATTGAGAGCTACATAGTACCCCAGAAAATACTGGGAAAAGAAAACAGCAGTAAAAGTGTGTTTAAAAAAAAAAAAAAAGGCCTGACTAACTCAGCAATTAGACGTGGTGGCGCTGCGGGTTAAACCGCAGAAACCTCTGTGCTGCAGGGTCAGAAGACCGGCAGTTGTAAGTTCGAATCCACGCAACGGAGTGAGCTCCCGTCGCTTGTCCCAGCTCCTGCCCACCTAGCAGTTCGAAAGCATGTAAAATGCGAGTAGATAAATAGGTACCACCTTGGTGGGAAGGTAATGGCGTTCCGTGTCTAGTTGCGCTGGCCACGTGACCACGGAAACTGTCTTCGGACAAATGCTGGCTCTATGGCTTGGAAACGGGGATGAGCACCGCCCCCTAGAGTTGGACATGACTGGACTAAATGTCAAGGGGAACCTTTACCTTTACCTAACTCAGCAATAGAAATCAGTCCCTCTTATCAAGGAAGTACATACTTATGCCACCCAAAAGAACTAAAAAGCCAGTAATGGAGGGAATTGATCCTCAAGAGGCACAAAGTTTACCTCAGGAAGTGGAGGGAAATGGAGACCCTCTGGCTCCAGTGGAGCGGGAGGAGACTGATGAGGGTGCCTCAGAGAGAGAAAGTGTTCTAAGCTCCCCAGATTTTGAAAAATGGAAACTACAACAAGAATTTAAATTGAAGGAGCTAGCTATGAAAACCCAATTAGAGGAGCTAGCTATGAAAAACCAATTAGAATTGGAAAAAGCCAGGGCTGAAGAGAAAGCTCAGGAACTACAGCTCAAGGAATTAGAAATTAGAGAAAAAGCCAGAGCTGAAGAGAAAGCTAAGGAGCTAGAGATTAGAGCCAAAGCTGAGCAAGAGGCCAGACAAATGGAATTAAGACAAAGAGAAATGGCATTTGAGCAAGAAAATAGACAAAGGGAAATGGAATTTCAAATACAGATGAAACAATTAGAATTAGCTTCTCAAAATAACAATAATAACAGCGCTAGTGAGGGAAATCTCTCAAAAATAGATCTAAAGAAATTTCCCCAATATAGAAAAGGAGATTGCCCTGAATCCTTCCTCATTTCATTTGAGAGAGCGTGTTGGGACTTTGATATTAAGGATGATGAAAGGATGATTGTGTTAAGATCACAAATAAGTGGAGATTTAGCTGAGCTTTATTCTCAGATGCCTCTAGAGCAAGCTAGAGATTTTGAAGCCTATAGAAAAATGGTATATTCAAGATTTGGCATAAATGCAGAACACCTGAGAAGAAAATTTCGTTCCCTTACCAAAAAGCCTGAAGAATCTTATTCTCAGTTAGGGGCTAAATTGGTTCAATGTTTGGACAAATGGATGGAACGTGAAAATGTCACTTCTCTAGAGCAGATGAAAAATGTGATTGGGTTAGAACAATTTTATTCTATTTTGCCTGGGGAATTGCGTTATTTAGTTAAAGACAAAAATCCTAAAAATTTATTAGAAGCAGGTGAAAATGCAGATTGCATCAGTGAGATAAGAGACCCCAAGTTTTCTGAGGTAAAAATTGGTAGAAAAGTGTGGGACGACAGGAGGAGAGAGGCCCCACCCAGTAGAAATTACCTCAGAAGTGCCCAAGCTACTGGAAGCCATTTTGGAGACAGACCCTCATCTCCAGAGCACCGTCATCTGAAACATAAATAGTCCTGAGGGAAAAGTTAATAAGACCCTTTGTTTTGAACCCAAGGCCAGTAAACGGTGTTATACGTGTTGGGAGAAAGGTCATTTTTGGGCTCAGTGTGAGACTCAAAAGACTAGGGATTGTAATCAGCATAAAGGTGGAGATTCTGGTCCCCCTAAGAAGGTGTTTTGTGTACAGCATCATGAAACAGCTAAGAATGCAGCAGTTGAAGCTGTTGCCATAGCAACACAAGTAACAGAAGGGTCAGAGAGCCAAGGTCTCCCTGAGGCCAGGGTTGTTCAGTGTTTTCTGATTGAAAGAAATCAGAATCTTCTTCTACGCAGCTCAGGAGATGTTATCTATGTTGATAATAATAAGTATCTAGCACTCAAAGATTCTTGTTCACAAGTTACAGTATGTCACCATGATATAGTCCCTAAGGAAAATATGCTAGACCATGAAAAGATTTCTATTAAAGGGATTGGTTCTGAAATAGTGGTGTTGCCCATGGCAAAAATACCAATGAGATATAAGGGATGGTCAGGAGTTTGGAAGGTGGCCATATCTGATCAAATTCCCGCCCCATGTTTAATAGGTCTGGATTTAGCTGAGCATGTGCAGAGTGTTTTTGTGACAACTCACTCTCAGGGAAGGCAAATTGAAGTCACTGAGGGGAATGATGGAAATCTTCCTGAAATAAGAGAAGTGAGAGAGACAGCTGATCTGGTTATTCTGAGAAACCCTAAGAATCTATCTTTCATCAGAGAACAGAAGGAAGACCCTACCTTAAATGAATGCTTTGCACAAGTTAAGGAAATTCCACTGACCCCTGAAAATCCTGAACGATGCCCCAGTTTAGAGGAAAACCCTGAGATAGCAGAAATGGCCGAGGTGGTCATATTGGAGAATCCTAATAATACTTCCTGTATTGATGAGCAGAAGGAAGATAGTACTTTAAATGATTGTATTACAAAAGCTAATGAGAGTCCCATTCCACTGACACCTGAACACCCGGAGAGGTTTATAGGTGATAAAAACCTGATATATAGAGAGGTTTTATCAAAACCTCATAGGAGTGGAGATGGACTTCACAAACAATTAATTGTCCCTGTAAAATATAGGGAGGAGGCTGTAGAAGTAACAGAGCCAAGCTTGGGAGGTACTCCTGGAAAGGAGAAAGGCTTGTATGAGGCCCAGGAAAGAGCATTCTGTCCTGAGGACAAAGTGGTGAGGCTGAGACCCATAGAGGGGAGTGAATTGCAGTTAGCAGAGTCAGAACCTGTGGATTTGTTGCAGCAGAACCAGAGGGCTGAGAAGTCTAGTCGCTCTGCAGCTGCACAAGCCCTTAAAACCCTGCAATGCAAACCCCTACCTAAGAAACCAAATATTAAAGATATAGAACCGGATGATGAAAATCTCAAGGCACCTAAAATAAACCAAGTGTTTGAGATTACACTTAAAAGAAACATGCCTGTGAATTTGGAGGTGACCCATGATAGTGGTCCCCCACATATGGAGAACTTCGCTCCAAATGTACCTGTGGGTGAATTTGTTGGTGAGGAGGAAGGCATAAGCAATAAGATCTCAAGGAAGAACACAGTCAAAGCTGTGCTGGAGAAGGGGAAGAAACTGCCCAACCTTCCCACAGCTGAGAAAATTAAGCCACTATTCAGTGAGAGAACAGGCTTAACCCGGAAGAGGCGAGCTGATGACATCCAGTGGACTTCAGAGTGCCTGATGACTGCCAGTCGACAGAAGAGAGCGCAGACTTCAAGATCTGCTTTTGTTGCGCCGGACTACAACCGGGAGTTCATCGTATACATCGATGTGTCGAGTGTGAGTCTGGGAGCCGTGCTGTGCAGAGTGGACCACAGAGGGAATCGACACCCAGTGACTCTGATCAGCAGGAGATTCCGACCTGGTGAGAGACATTTGTCTGCCAACATGAGGGCGTGCCTATCAATTGTTTTGATGCTGCAAAGACTGAAACCCTACATTAGGGGAAGGAGGTTCATCCTTTGCACCGACCCTTTCCCTCTGGTGTGGCTACAAACTGTGAAATCCACTAACAGTAAGCTTGCAAGATGGACATGGAACCTGCAAGACTTTGACTTTGTAATCCACAGCATAAAAGGGACTCAGAGCATGGATGCTGATACCTTGCCTCGAAGGCCAGGTGGATAAATAAAGTTTGTAATGTGGTATTAAATGTTTTGTTTGTGTATAGTTATGAAAAATGATTAAAATGCCAAGTTTGGATGGGAATGAACTGAGTGGTGGAGAATGATGGGAAATAATAATGGTGAGTAGCACTATTAATGTAAAGGTAATGTGATTTGTATTGATGTGAGTAATGCAAATGTTTATAATTGCATTGATTGTTTTAAATGTTTAAAGTAATAAGTTTGATCTAGTAAATATAGTAATAGAGAGAAAACTAGTATAAGGTATGTATAAGTATATGGTAAATGTAATGTGTTATATGGTAAAATATGGTATATGATTTAGAACATAACTGGTAAGCATATTATGATGATGATGTTTTGTATGTAATGTTCCCTGTATGTTCCGTTGTTCATAAGGGTAAACTGTAAGGTTTTCCCTCATGAAACAAACTTTTTCTTAGGGGGGAGGAATGTGACGATCGCCCCATGTCACTCATGCCATTCATAGTCATGAGCTGATTTTCATGAGCCTATGAGAGGACTGGAGAGGCAGAGTCAGCAGCTATATGAAGGTTTGGCGGGAGAAGGAGGAGTCAGATAGAGATTGGGATGAGATCCAGATAGAGATAGGGACTGGTTAGTCAGAGAGAGAGGGAACAGATACAGAGAGATAGAGAGCTGGTTAAGAAAATAGGTAGAGAAGGTGGTAATGATATTGCAAGAGAAAAGTATGTACTGAGAGAACTGTTAATGATTTGCTTGTGTATAATGTTTATCTGAAGAACTTCGGTTATTATTAAATCTGCTTCACTTCAATAAATAAGTTCTGTTTGTATTCACAAGACAAGTGTTCTGACAAACGTCATTTATATTGTGGATTGAGGTAATCCACTGGTGGCAGCGAGAGGAAAACGCGACGTGAGCCTTTGTGACAGAAAGACAGGCAGGGGCCACAAGGGCGAACGCCACAAGGATATTGTTTAGGGTTCATTCTCCTTTCCTCAACCATCAATTTCACTAATTTTCACCCATGTCAGGAGGTAACAGGGTGGAGAGAGAAAGCACATGGCCATTCTATACATGTTTTTCACACTCCAGGAAGACCAAAAGTACTGTCGTCAAAGTAGAACAAATAAACAAGCAAACCTCACTACTGCTGCAATAAATTTGTTAAGCATCTCAGGACTTGTCGAGATTTATTTCCTTAAAATAGAGGACAACTAAGTCAAATATACTATCTTTTTGTACGTCCATGTATAGTTCATCATAGAAAGTAGTTGATATGGGGAAAAATGAATGATTAAAAAAAAAGTCTAGAAACTGGACTTTAAAGCTTCCACAATACTGACACTTGAATCTATGCACCCATCAAAATTGAAGTTAGTAAATCCATCGCCTACACAGACTAGGAAAGGTTTTGCATGAAGAGTTATCTGTCCTGAGCTTCCAGGGAAAGCTTTAGTCACCTGAAAATATCTCCACTTCTGGCACTTAATGCTTGCTGGTTTAGGCAGATCAGGTATAATTTCTTTTATCTGATCTAGGATCAATGGTTACACCTTTTCCTTAGGTAAAGGTAAAGGTTCCCCTTGACATTTAGTCCAGTCATGTCCGACTCTAGGGCGTGGTGCTCATCCCCGTCTCCAAGCCATAGAGCCAGCGTTTTGTCCGTAAACTGTTTCCGTGGTCACGTGGCCAGCGCGACTAGACACGGAATGCCGTTACCTTCCCACCGAGGTGGTACCTATTTATCTACTTGCATTTGCATACTTTCGAACTGCTAGGTTGGCAGGAGCTGGGACAAGCGATGGGAGCTCACTCCATTGCATGGATTCGATCTTACGACTGCTGGTCTTCTGACCTTGCAGCACAGAGGCTTCTGCGGTTTAACCCACAGCGCCACCCACCTTTTCCTTATCCCACTCCAAATATTCTCTTCCAAATGACACACTGATGTGGACAACAACAGATGGGCCTATCTCCAGGGATTCTATATTACGCTTCTTATTATCGATGGAGATGAAGCATATGCAGGGATTATTGGAGATGTACTGTGCTACCCAAGGGACTTCAATCTGTGTGCCAGCTTCATAAAAAAAAAGGCCCAGAGCATAGCGAGAGGAGAAGCTCACAGATTCCAGTTGTTCCCTTTGACTTTTGTTAATTATGTTCACAATGTCTCCTTGAAGCTGAAGAATCTGTGGGACGGGCATGGTGAGAATAACCATGTCAAACTTGTCTGAGGACCCTGTGTTGGTGCAGACTTCTCATTTTCCATTTTTGAGGTAGATTTGAGTAACATGGTGGTCATAAAAAATATCTGCATCTGACTCCTTTAAATAGTGCTTGACAATTGACGAAATTCCCTGAGGAGTTACAAAATTTTCTGCCCGTTCTTTCATCATCATTCCATCTACTAGGGCAGTCAATGGCTTCAGCACTCCATGGCTCAAGAGATCTTCATAAAAGCTTTGGTGTGTTCGACTATTAGACTAATAGTTAAGGTGTTGAATAGAAGTCCCCCAGCACAAAGTGACACCACGCAAGGGAAAGCCTCAAAAGCAGATTCCTTTTTTCACTAGTTAACCACTTCTCACCCAAACACAAAGCAATTGTCAGGGCTGTCTTTCAACAAGGGTCAATAGAAGTGAGCAGAAGAGGGTGTCCTGTAGACCATCTTGACTGCTGCCACTGGTGTTGTTAACATTCAGGCTGCCCTTTACTGTGTAAAGCTTGGCATCCTTTTTCCTGCTGGCAATGTGTGCATGATATTTTGCAGCAATATTGGGCCATTTCCTGGCGCAATATCCCACATTCATAAACCAGAAGGTTTTTTTGTTTTGTTTTTTTTTTGAAGAACTGATATAGAATTCATAACACTTGAGGACTAGGAGGAACTTGGCACACACCTGTTTTCCCCTATACAGTATTAGCACCATTCAGATGTTTCTAAGGGCCAAACTATTTGTTATAGTTGACCCATCAGTAGAGCAAACATCAGGTCAAGACCTAACAGATTAAGTCTTTCCAAACTGATAAATCAGTAAACAGCAAACATGCTTATGTCCTGAAGATTAATCATAAAACAAAACAAGCCTAATCTGCACATCAGTAGAGATGAAAAAGGCATCCACTAGGACAATCATACACAATCATGCACTTAAGGAATTCCCTAATCTGTATCTAGTTCAGCCCTCATTGTGTTCACTCTACCCATGAAGAGCTGGATCCACCCTTCCACTTTGCTCATGTGAAAAGCATGAACCTGTCTGAAGAGAAGGTTCTCTGTATCTGTATCATCCAATACTAACAATATGTGAAGAATTTTGGAACTCTTACTGGTAAATGCAGAAAGGTACATATGGGTCACATCAAGAGAGAAAGTTCCACCTCCTGAGGACTTCCAAGGTGTGATTATTTCCTCTAGGATAATCACTTAATACAGCAATAGGGTGGGTGGGTGTCTTCAAAAAGGTAAACAAAAGAGGACACTGATTTGCATGAAATTGCATAGTTAATTTACATGTACAAATTTAGGAATAATTGTCTATAATTTAATCAGAATTTCACTGTATCACACTCTATTGGGGAAGACTGTGATCAAGTGATGTCTGTTCCTGCTGAGCCTACTGTTCTGGTGCTCACTGTAGATGGGCAATATCAAGGTCCTAGATAAGTGGTTCTCAACCTGGGGTAATCCAGGTGTTCTTGGACTGCAACTCCCAGAAACCCTGGCCAGCACAGCTGGTGGTGAAGGCTCCTGGGAATTGAAGTCCAAGAACACCTGGGTTATCCAAGGTTGGGAACCACTGTCCTAGAACTTCCTCTCTGGAGATGGAGTCATGCAAATACTAATTCTCCTTCTATTTTCTGCTAGAATTAAATATGCTATAATGTAGTATTAAAATTGAACTTGGGAGCTAAGAAAGGATGGCAAATTCCCCACAGTCCACAAGGGTTGGTGCATTTTTAGTTTGGGGAGGGGCAAAACCTCTCAAATAAATCACGATGTAGCCATCTCCATTAAATGCCTGTCTCCATTCTAATAGCATCTAACAGTTCACTGGTAAAATGTGATCACAGTAACATGCAATTTCTAGGTCTGGGTAATTGGAGCTGGCAAGGATATGGAGACTTATCAGGCAATTACTTGCATACCTTGGGTGTGTTTCAAGGCAAGAAAGCAAAATATTTCATCTGACCTAGATGTGTGGCATATTACTCAATTTCTGGGAAGCCCTGGGGGTGATTGCATGAACAAAAGAGATAGGAAATTGCAAAATAGCTCAAAGAAGGTTGGGATAAAAAGGTCCATTCCCCATTCACCTTTGGGAATTCATATAGGTCTACTCAAAGGAAATTTTATAATGGTTGTACTGCCATTCTGCTGGTTGGATAGCTCAATGGTCAGAGGTTGGGAGTTCACATTTCCACTGTGCCTCCCAGGAAAGCCACTCTGTGTGGCCTTGGGCAAGCTGCACAGTCCCAGGGCACCCCCAGAAGAAGGGCATGGTAAACCACTTATGAGTACTCTCTACTTAGAAAACCCTGAAAAGGGTCAGCAGAAGTCAGAATTGACTGGATGACACATGATTATTATTACAGCCATTCTAGATCACAGCTTGCTGGGCTGCAGCTCCCAGAACTTCCAGCCAACATTCCATTGGCAATGGTGGCTGGTGGATCCTAGGAGGTTATCATCCCAAAATGCCATCACAAAAAGAATCCAACCCTACTTATTATGGTGTTCGCAGGACAAGCCCAAGGCATATTGCTGACTGAAGCAAAGGACAAGACAGTACCCCCTCTCCATTCCATTTACAGAATCTGACTGAACTGACAGCATAAGAATGTTGTTGCTATGTGCCATCAAGTCACCTACGAGTTATGGTGACCATATGAATAAGTGATCTCCAAAGTGTCCTGTCTTCAACAGCCCTCTTCAGCTCTTGAAAATTTAAGCCTGTGGTTTCCTTTAAGGAATCAATCCATCTCTTATTTGGTCTTCCTATCTTCCTGCTGCCTTCAACTCTTCCAGCATTACAGTCTTTTCCAGAGAATCTTGCCTTCTTATGATGTGCCCAAAGTATGACAGTTTTAGTTTCAACATGATTGCCTGCAGATATAGTTCAGGCTTGATTTGCTCTAGGACCTACGTGTTCATCTTTACAGCATCCTGGGGCATCCACAAAGCTCTTTTCCACACCATATTTCAAACAAATCATTTTTCCCCTGTCAGCCTTCTTCATTGTCCACCTATCACACCTGTGCACAGTAATTGGGAATACAATAGTCTGGATTATTTTGGTTTTGCTCTTCAGTGACACATTGTTAATCCTTTCTCATTCCTGGCCTAACTGCTCCCTTCTAAGTCTTCTTCTAATTTCTTGCCTGCAGTCTCCCTTTGATTGATGATTGAACCAACATTGATGATTGAACTTCCACTATTTCAGTTTCTTCATTAAAGTTGTGTAGTTCTTCTATAGTAATAATTCTGGTCTTCTTCATGTTTAACTGCAGTCCTGCTTTAGCGTTTTCCTCTTTCACTTTCATCAGAAGTTGCTTCAAGTCATTGCTGCTGTCTGCCAATAAGATGGTGTCATCTGCATATCTTAAATTATTGAAGTTTCTTCCACCAATTTTCAGTACTCCTTCATCTGAATCTAATCCAATTTTCCATATGAATCTTCTGTGCATAGACTGAAAAGATAGAGAGATAAAATACACCCTTATCTGACACCTTTGCCTGTAGGAAACCTTTCTCTCTCTCCATACTCTGTCCTAATGGTACCTTCATGCCCATACCAGGACAATCAAGTACTGAGGCACACCTGCTCCTTTCAAAACAATCCGTACAGTGGTGCCTGGACCATAATCCGTTCCAGAAGATGGACGTAACTCGAAATGGTCGTAAGTCGAAGCACCATTTCCCATAGGAATGCATTGAAATGCAATTAATCCATTCCGGCCGAAGAAAAAAATCACAAAAAAAAAAAATCACTGCAAGACTAATTGGAAACGCGATTAATCCCTTCCGGCCGAAGGGGGGGTGGGGAGAAAAGCAAGCAAGCGTGCAAGACCCATTGGAAATGCACAGAAAACAAACGGAGCAGATCGGAAATGCACAGAGAACAAAGGGGGCAGGTCGGAAATGCAAAGAAAACAAAGGGAAAAGCAAGGGAAGCATGCAGGACCCATCGGAAATGGGGGGGAAAAACCCCAAAAGCAACCAAACCCCTAAGACCCATCGGAAATGGGGGGGGAAAGCCAAAAAACAAACAAACCCCCCCAAGACCCATTGGAAATGGGGGAAAAAACCCGAAAAGCAACCAAACACCCCAAGACCCATCGGAAATGGGAAAAAAACCCCAAAAAGCAACCAAACCCCCCAAGACCCATCGGAAATGGGGGGGAAGCCAAAAAACAAACAACCCCCCAAGACCCATCAGAAATGGGGGGGGGGAACCCAAAAAAGCAACCAAACCCCCAAGACCCATCAGAAATGGGGGGAAAAGGCCAAAAAACAAACAACCCCCCCAAGACCCATTGGAAATGGGGAAAAAACCCAAAAAAGCAACCAAACCCCCCAACACCCATTGGAAATGGGGAAACCCCCCCAAAAAGCAACCAAACCCCCCAAGACCCATCGGAAATGGGGGGAAAAGCCAAAAAACAACCCCCCCCAAGACCCATCGGAAATGGGGGAGAAAAAGCCAAAAAACAAACAAACCCCCCAAGACCCATCGGAAATGGGGAAAAAAACCCAAAAAGCAACCAAACCCCCCAAGACCCATCGGAAATGGGGAAAACAAACAAACAAACAAACAAACCCCCCAAGACCCATCGGAAATGGGAAAAAACACTCCAAAAAGCAACAAAAAAAACCCCAAGACCCATCGGAAATGGGGGAAAAAACACCAAAAAACAAACAAACCCCCCAAGACCCATCACAGCACAGAAACATAACCCCCCCAACCCAAAACCACACTGCAAAAACACCCAGAACAGTTTTTAAAAAGCAGAAAACAGCACCTTACCTTACCAGGCAGCCCGAAGCCTCCCTGCAAACACACACTCACTCAGAAGCAGAAGCAAGGCAGTCCCAAGCCTCCTCCGACGCACACTCTCTAACTGCTGGGGCGAAAGAGCTGCAAAGAAGCAGCCTCGTTGCCACCTACAGTTAGAAATTTGAATTTCCCGCCTTTTTTCCCTGCCTTTTTCTGTTCGTAAGTGGAAGCTCCAGTCGCAAAGTAGAAGCAAAATTTTGTGGCCGGAGCTGGTCGTAACTCGAAATGGTTGTAAGTAGGGACGTTCGTAAGTTGAGGCACCACTGTAGTTGTTAGAGATCAAACTTCTCATGATCCACACAGTCAAAGGCTTTGCTGTAGTTTATAAAGCATACGTTGATCTTCTTCTGAAATTCTGTGAGCAACTTTCACTTTCTAGAATTGCAAGTCATCATCATAGATTCCTTTTCAAATGAGTCTGCCATCCTTTTATCTCTTCTGTATCTCTTCTGTATCTTTATATCTTCAATTTACTGTTTCCACGTTCTCCTTATTTTCTCCAGATCAGATAGTTTGCTACCCTGTTGGTCTTTCAGTATTCCTAATCTAGGCTTTAATTTCCCTTTGATTTCTGGATCTTTTGGAAAAGATCTCTTGTTTTTCCTAATTTTTTGTTCCCTTTTTTTCTTCTTTGCATCAGACATTATAATAGTTCTCTTTATATACACACACATATATAGCTCAAAAAGGCCTATTTCTGTTTTTAGCTGGTAAAGCCTGACCACCATTTTGCCAAGCTTTCACAATACTTCAAAACTACGTTTACTGTAGGATGTGAGCAGGGAGCTGATAATGGTGATCTTTGCCACTACCAAAAAAATCTTCAAGAAAATTTTGCAAGTAATTCTTTTATATTCATGTTTTGTGAAATTAGAAATGTAGACATTTTTCAAATATATCTATTCAGTTGTTGTTTTGACTTATATACTACCCCATCATACTAAAGCACTCTCTGGGTGGTTTACAACATAATTATGCAAACAACACTTTGCCCACCCCCCACCCCCCCCCCCCCCAGCAAGCTGGGTACCATTTTACCAATCTTAAAGATGGAAGAATTAGTCATGCTCAAGCCAGCTACCTAAACCTGTTGGAATCCAATTCAGGTTATGAGCAGAGGCTTGGTTACAGTACTGCAGTTTAACCACTGTGCTATAGGGCTCTCTATATTTCTAATTTCACATGGAAAATATCTGAGGGTGTGGTCAGATGGAGAAACAACTTGCATTTTAGATCACTTGTGGCAGGGCAAACTATTTCCTGACAATCACACAATGTCCATCACACCACAATCCTGCCCAACTCTAATCTGTACCCTATATTGGGGGAAGGGGTTGGGCTGGTGCAATTTCTCCATGGACAAAAGAATAACTTTGAGGGAGATCACTGAAAGCAAAGTAACCCTTTCAGGTGCAATCAGATGTAATCTTTTCTCATTGTCTGATCACGACCTGAGTATAATCTGCATCTGACATGAAATGAAGACTAGATTCTTTAATGGACCATACCATTTCAAACTACAGGTGAGAAGTGACCTTTTTAAAGCTTCTGTCTATAAAAAGTGAAAACCTTCACAGAGGTGTTCTAGTCCAGAAAAGCTCTAGTCCTGTTCGCTCTTTTAAGATTTTGTCTATGTGGTTTATATATTTTTGCCATTGCAGAGTTTTTCTATGTACAGGAGCTTTCTTTTTAAAAGACCTTTAAGCCCAGACAGCTCCAAACGCTGCAACCTCATTCCTGCTGTGTTTGGCCACATGTATGCATCAGACTAGGCCTCAGGTTTAGCAGAATGCTAATGTTGCTGAAGCTTGAAATGTAAAGTGATTAACTGGTGTCAAGCCCATAAAATCAATTTGGCAGGTGCTCGATGGCTAAAATTAGTTTTAACTGAAAGCTGGAGGCATCACTGTGTGAGTCCACGCGCTTTGTTTTGAATGCACAGCATGTCTTCCATATGTAACCCCTTGCAGTGGGGGACTCCTTGATGTTCCCTATGTTTTCTGGCCATCCTGATATCTCTGTTTATCCCATCCATAGACCAAAGCCACAGGGCTTCATTCTGTAAAAGAGGCTTTGAAGAGAGAATGACTTTAAATCCAAAATGGGTCTGCCGACATATGACAAGAGTCAGGCATGAAGCTAACCACCCTTTCTCAATCAAGATTGTTATATAACATAATCTGTTGCTGTAAGGGGGAAAACTTTTGAAAATGTTCAATGGGCATTTAAAGTTAAATTATAACTTTCATTAGGAATAATGCAACTACTTTATAGTAGAGATACAAAACACAGAGGCCATCATTTGGGTTTCAAAAACAGTCTATTCATGTAATGCAGGACAGGGAACATTTCTTTACCTATCATTCAAAGGGTTAAGAAATCCATCCATGGTTGCATGCTGGTAGGAGGCGGGGGTGAAAGAAGAGCTGGCTGGGGCAAGTGACAGAGATAAGTGTCCCTCTTTCTCTTTTGCTGCCACCCTCCCTCTCCCACCCTCATTTGTTTTCCTTTCAGTTGCTGTCATCCCCCTTTTCTCTTTCTGCCAGCCCTTTTCTTTCACTGACTTGCTGCTATCCCCTTCTTTCTCTCCCACCCTCCCCTTCTCACTGTCTTGCTGTCACCTTTTCTCTTTCCACCACACCTTGCTTGCTCACTCACTTGCTCACTGCCAGCCTGTGTCTCTCTCTGTTTCCTGGTCTTCAATTTCTACTATCCCCTCTTGCTGTCACCTCCATTTCTCTTTCTCCATACCTTGCATACTCATTTGCTTTCATCCTTTTCTCTCCCTGACATCCCCTCTCTCTCTTGCAATTACCTTTTCTGATTCTGCCATGCCTTCTGTCTTGCTCATTGACTCAATGCTGCTTCCCCTTTTCCCATTCACCCCCCTTCTCTTTGCTCTCTGCAGCCCCCCTTTTTTTCTTGCTATAACCCTCTTTTCTATTTTTGACACTACTCTCTCTCTCATTCATACACTGGCTGCCACTCGCCTCTTCCTATGTCTCTCTTTCTCCCTCTCTCACCAATACTTTTGCCTTTCCTACCTACTATATAAGGGACGTGGTGGCGCTGCAGGTTAAACTGCAGAAGCCTCTGTGCTGCAAGGTCAGAAGACCAGCAGTCGTCAGATCGAATCCACGCAATGGAGTGAGCTCCCGTCGCTTGTCCCAGCTCCTGCCAACCTAGCAGTTCGAAAGCATGTAAAAATGCGAGTAGATAAATAGGTACCACCTCGGTGGGAAGGTAATGGCGTTTCGTGTCTAGTCGCGCTGGCCACGTGACCACGGGAACTGTCTTCAGACAAACGCTGGCTCTATGGCTTGGAAACGGGGATGAGCACCGCGCCCTCAAGTCGGACATGACTGGACTAAATGTCAAGGGGAACCTTTACCTTTACCTACCTACTATGGAAGGAAATGCTTTTCCTTTAAGTCGTGCATATATATTGGAGGTGGAGCTAACTGGGCAGAAACTGTTTTGAATGGGCAAGAGATATTTCTTCATGATAAGATTTTTGTCCCCACAGGAATTTTCACCTCCAGTGTGACAGCAAGACTAAAAACTTTTTTCTTCTTCTTCAAGCTGTCTGCAATTTGTGGGAAACGTCTCTGTACAAAACTAGTGTCTTTCCCTTTGAAAGGCAAAGCACACCCATGAAGCACAGAAAGACTGGCTGATTGACCAAAATCATGTAAGCAATCCATCTGATGTTTACAATTTTTAGAAGTCCATGCAGCAAGGCAGTAGTTCCCACACTTCTATGCTATTTTGTTATTTATGCAAAATTTGTTCTTGCAAATACAAAAACGGATATTAATACCAGCAAAAAACATCTCGCCATCTCATAATTTCTCTTTCCTGTGCAATGAAAAGAGGGGGAAAGGATTTGCAACCCCATAGAGAGAATGCCACAGCTTCCAGCACATCCAAGGGCAATGTACTAACAAGAATTTGTATCCTGGTTCCATCAGACTACAACAGAAGAGAAGAAGGAAAGGGTCATCACCAGCTACATCATCAGGATCCCCCTCTCTCAAACCTTTACCAAGCACTAATTTTGTCTGGCTGCAGTATAGGAAAGATAGATATCTGGTTCAGCTGAGAGAGCAGTCCCAGCCTGGAATATTTTGCTGGCTGAGGCAGAGCATCAAATGATTATTTCTTCTCTCCTAATCTGATCTAAGTCAAGATGCAAAGAATGGAAAACCACCAAACCATGTTGCACATGAAGAACATTCCATAGATAAAATCATAGAATTGTAATGACCCAAGATGTGACCCAAGGGTCATCAAGTCCAAACTCCTGTCAAAAAAAGGAAATCTACTGCTAAAGCATCCCTGACAGGCAGCCATCTGACCTTTGTTTAAATTCATCCACTGCCTTCCAAGGTACTTTGTTCCATTGTAGAACAACTCTTCTTGTACGGATGTTCTTCCTAAGGTTTAGTCATCAGGCTGAATCACAGGGGTTGGTTTCTAGACACTTTACCATCTTGATCACTTTTCTCTGAACACATTTCAGTTTGTCAATGCCCTTCTTAAACTGTAGCGCACAGAACTGGACACAGCTCTTCAGAAGAGGCCTTGACCAAAGCAGAATAGACTGGTACTAATAATACTTCCCTTATTCTGGACCCCATACTCCTGTTGATGTAGCCTGGTATTGTATTAACTTTGTTGTTACCACCTCACACTATTAACCCCTAGATTTGTTTTCAAAATACTTTGCCAAGCCCGGTATTGCCAATCCGATGTACAATTTTCTCTGTTGAAACTCATTTAGATTTTTTTACTCTTCTCTGCATTCTGTTAAGTTCATCTTGAACCCTGAACCAGTTTTCTGAAGAATTAACTACCTCTTCTAGTTTGGTGTCATCCACAAGTTTTTGAACATTCCCTTTACTCCATGCAAATGGTTTATATAGACGTCAATCAGCACATATCTTGAAGCAGCACATTTTTGCATTACTGGCAATAAAAAATAAAATAGAATGAATCATGTAGCTTACCAATTTATTGACTTTTTATAATACCTAAAGTATATTGACTGAGATGGTATTTCACTCTGCTGAGAGGTGGGGCTGGTTTCCTGACAAAAGACAAAGGGGAGGCAAAAGAGTGTTGTTATTTAAGGCTCTCTTTTTCTTAGAGGGGTGGAGCTAAGAGAGCAGATTAATACCAAGCTCTTGTTGGAACATGGTGCTTTCTCTCTGGGACTTGTCCAAGGTTCTGAAGGGCCCATATCTCTGACTACCCCTGTTTCCTGATGCTGGTTCTCTGCCATTGAAGAAAAGGTTACAAAGTGCAAGATGGAGTCTCAAAATGCCAAAAAGGGGGGGAAACGTGTTTATTCATTAAAACAACCAATTTTGACCAATATTCTGTTGCCTTTGCAGGGAAAATGAAAGACAATAATATGACTTCTATGAAATATCAAAATAAAATCATTTCAGTCATAGCCATCCTCATAGTGTCTTATACATACCAATAAAGTATCAGAACTTGTTATTAAAATGACTTTATTTTGGAATTTTGTGGGTGTGATATGATTGTATTAGTTTTGTGGTCCCTTTCTTTTTCCTTTCATTCCCCACCCTTGCCCCCACCCAAAAAGACCATAAAACAATATATTGGCCAAAATGTGTTAGGCTTTTTGAACAAATAAGATAAATCTTTTTGATATCTTGACAACGTTTCTCTCCTTACACATTGGATTTAACTGGATGTTCCTAGTTTGTTTTGGTTTTGTATCGAGAGAGAAATAAAGCCCCTCTTTATATAAAGCCCCTCCCATTATTCACTCCAAAGAGTACCTAGCTTCTTTTTCCCCCAGAACACCTCTGTGGTGTCACCTTCACCAAGACCAGACAGGATTCCTTATGAAGAAACCAGTTTATCATGTATGAAGTAAGATACTTCACACAACAAGCCTTTTCTTATGGTCCAAAACTTGCTTTCAGGTTCTCAGTGGTGAGAACTGAAAATTTAATAAAAAGACACTTTCAAAATATTGTGCCTGTCATTGTCCACACTGCTGATCAACCATAACTTTACTTTGGATTACATTTCCAAAAATGTAGTCCCACAAGCAATACTGGGCAACTTTCAGTCCCTCAATTTTGGACCACAACTCTCATAATCCTGTGCAACTGGAACTCATGACTTGGACTGCTGAGAACTGAAGTCCAAAATATTTGAGGATTCAAAGATCACACACACACACATGCATTAACCGATATTGTGGAATGCTGCAGTCAGAAAGATGTTTGCAACTGCCATGGCGGGCATTTGTGACTTCCTGAGGAAACCAGGGGGGTTTTATCCAGGGGGGAAAATTCTAAGCTAGTGAATCTGTGGTGGTTTAACTGTTACTGGACTCCAGTTCCCATCAGTCCCAGCCACTATGGCCAATGGCCAGGGGTAACAAAATTTGGAACCCAACAATCTACAAAGGGCCACAGGTTCCTGGTCCTGTTCTTGAAGCATGCTGTGTTTACTCACAAATATTTTGAGTACTATGGACAACGCGCTTCTGATAGAGTGAGCAGATAGAGTAGGGGCAGGCAGGCAGCCCTCTTTTTCCTAGAAAGTGTCTACCACACACTGCTGGGCAGCAGCCAGCATAGCCAGTCATGTTAGGTTAAATAATTCACTCCTCATAAATATTTTTGAGAAGCCACTTTCCCTTCCCAGGGAGACACATTATTGGCTCTCTCTCACAGAGCTGACCAGGAATTATAAATGCCTGTTTGTGAGGCAGCTTTAATGGGGAAGGTAGTGGAGGGGGGGGGGAAGGGGAGAAAAGAATAAAATATGGATTCTTGAACTCAGACCTGAGAAGGCTGCTGGGCATCAATCTTGTTAAAGAACTAGGGTGGACTTTTGCAGTCAGCCCACTTCATTCTGGTTCCTGACAGGCATCAATGATTTGTGTCTGCCCAGCAGAGGAGAAACCCAATAACTCAGAGACCAAGAGGGACCAAGCCACAACTATACAAAGTCACAAATGACCTGCAGTAAGTTTGCAAGATTCTACTGTGTTCCCAAAAGCCCTCAGTGTAGGAGCTGTTATATTTTCTTCTCTTCTTCAATGACCAGTATTTGTCACTTTTATGTCTTATATGTACTTCAGTTCTATTTGAACCTTCATGTTTAATCCACACAGGATCTCCGTCCTGTAGGACAGTTTCCTATATGCTTCTCATACCTCTGAGGATAATCATATGCAAGCCTCCAAGGGGCTTCACATAAGAGAATAACCTATAGTTGTCTCAATTCTTTGAGGAAATTAATAAACAAACCACAGATGCTCTCATTCATGTCGGGCAATTTCATACATGTATTCCACATGAGGAAATTCATGTGTGAACCATGTAAACTCCATTTTTTCTGACGCAATAATTTCCTATACGTATCTCACTTCTGTAAGAAAAGACAGGTGTGTTAAATACATGCTGTGACAGAATCATAAAGTTTGATTATGCTAGGTTATCTAGTCTTGCTTTTCAATCACTGAAGGAAATAAAGAGATAAAGTATTTATTTCTAGCTAAAGGCTATTCAGTCTCTGCTTGAAGGTCACAACTGAAGGATCACCCATGACCTCCCAGGGCAGACAGAAACTGAATGTGCAGTGCAAGCAGAAGGGAAGAGGGGGAGGAAGGTCACTGAGGCACTGGCTCATTGAGGATATCTTTCCCAAGGGCTCTCCTACACAGCTTTGAAAAGTTCCTTTTTTTGAACTGCAGTTACCAGAATTCCAATGCCAACATGGTCATGAGTGATGCTGACTGGGGGATTCTTGAAAATATAGTACCAAAAAGGAACTTTTCAAGGATTTGGCCCTGAAAGCATTATGATAACACACTATATGTTGTGCATCTAAGCTTCTTGGAGGATGGGTCAGAAAAGCATGCATTATTAAGGACCATTTCCCAATAGTAGATAGTCTAAGACACCTGACTGTCTGTCTGTCTGTCTTTCTGTCTGTGGCTTTGTGAGTCACAAAATGTGTAGGCATCCTTCAGTCTTGAGAGACTATGGTAACGTGCTCTGAATAGAGGTCTTGGAACAGCGTCTAGTGTGGCTGAGAAGGCCAATTCAAGAGTGACAATCCCTTCCACATTGAAGACAAATACAATCTGTCCCCTGTCCAGCTCCCTGGTTTTGCTGGTTTCGGGACTGCCTCTTTGCCTCTTAGCCTGCTGAACAACTGTCTCTTCAAATTGGGAGAGGCCATGATGCACTGCCTGCCTCCAGGCTGAACGCTCAGATGTCAAAGTTTCCCATCTGTTGAGGTCCATTCCTAAGGCCTTCAGATCGCTTGCAGATATCCTTGTATCGCAGCTGTGGTCTCCCTCTGGGGCTATTTCCCTGCACTAATTCTCCATACAGGAGGTCTTTTGGAATCCGACCATCAGCCATTCTCACGACATGCCCAAGCCAACGTAGACGTCGCTGTTTCAATAATGTATACATGCTAAAAATTTCAGCTCGTTCTAGGACTACTCTATTTGGAACTTTGTCCTGCCAGGTGATACCAAAAATGCGTCGGAGACAATGCATATGGAACGTGTTCAATTTCCTCTCCTGTTGTGCACAAAAGGTCCTGGACTCACTGCAGTACAGGAATGTACTCAGGACACAGGCTCTATAGACCTGGATCTTGGTATATGCCGTCAGCTTCTTATTAAGCCATACTCTCTTTGTGAGTCTAGAAAACATGGTAGCTGCTTTGCCAATGCGTTTATCCAGCTCAACATCTAGAGAGAGGGTGTCAGAGATCGTTGAGCCAAGGTACATGAAATCATCAACAACCTCAAATTCTTGTGTAGAGATGGTAATAGAGGGAGGTGAGTCCACGCCCTGGCCCATGACTTGTGTTTTCTTCAGGCTGATTGTTGGTCCAAAATCTTGGCAGGCCTTACTAAAATTATTCATAAGTTGTTGGAGCTCTTCAGCAGAATGGGCAAAAACAGCTGCATCATCGGCGAAGACGAGGTCCCGCATGCATTTCAGCTGGACTTTGGTCTTTGCTCTCAATCTAGAGAGATTACAGAGCTTTCCATCTGATCTAGTCCGGAGATAGACACCTTCTGTTGCAGTTCCAAAAGCGTGCTTCAGCATGACAGCAAAAAAGATCCCAAACAGAGTCGGCACAAGGACACAGCCCTGTTTCACTCTGAATGTCAAAGGGTTCTGATGTTGAGCCATCAAAAACTACAGTGCCCTTCATTTCCTCATGAAAGGACCTGATGATGTTAAGGAGCCGAGGTGGGCATCCAAACTTGGGAAGTATTTTAAAAAGGCCGTCCCTGCTAACCAAATCAAAGGCCTTTGTAAGTTCTATGAAGGCCACAAAGAGTGGCTGTTGTTGTTCCCTACATTTCTCCTGCAACTATCTGAGGGAAAATACCATGTCAGTGGTGGATCTATTAGCTCGAAATCCACACTGTGATTCTGGATAGACTCTGTCTGCAAGCACCTAGAGCCTCTTCAGTACAAGATGGGCAAGCAGCTTCCCTACAACGCTGAGAAGAGAGAAGCCAGAGTAGTTATTGCAGTTGCCCCTGTCGCCTTTGTTCTTGTACAATGTGTTGATGTTTGCATCCTTCATGTCCTGTGGTACTCCACCTTCCCTCCAGCAAAGACAAAAGATTTCATACAGCTCAGTGGTGATGGTCTCTTTACAGCACTTCAGCACTTCAACAGGGATGTTATCCTTCCCAGGTGCCTTGCCGGAGGCGAGGGAATCCAAGGCCACTTTTATTTCTGTTAATGTTGGTTCGCTGGCCAACTCTTCCAAGACAGGCAGCCACTCAATGTGATTTAATGCCTCTTCGGTTACTACATTCTTTCTAGAATACAGTGGTGCCTTGACTTACGACCATAATCCATTCCAGAAGATGGACGTAACTCGAAATGGTCATAAGTCGAAGCACCATTTCCCATTGAAATGCATTGGAACACGATTAATCTGTTCCAGCCACAAAATAATAATAATAACCCAAAAAAAAACCACCACCACACAGCAAGCCCCATCGGAAGGTGCTGGGGCTTTAAAAAACAAACAAAAAACAAAAATAAAGAACACAGCAAGCCCCATTGGAAGGCGCTGGGGTTTAAAAAACAAAAAACAAAAATAAAGCACACAGCAAGCTCCGTCGCTGGGGCTTAAAAAAACAAACAAAGCAAAAATAAAGCACACACCAAGCTCCGTCGCTGGGGCTTTAAAAAAAACAAACCAAAAACAAAGCACACAGCAAGCTCCGTCACTGGGGCTTAAAAAAAAATAACCAAAAATAAACAACACAGCAAGCCCCATCGGAAGGCGCTGGGGCTGAAAAAATAAACACACAAAAACAAAAACAAAAATCACAGCACAGAAACACACACACCCCCGCCCAAACCCACCCTGCAAAACCCTGTAAATGTACTTACTCAGAACCAGAAAGCAGCATCAGGCAGTCCCACTCTAACCGTTGGGGTGAAAGAGCTACAAAGAATCTCTTCGCCCCAACAGTTAGCCCTCTAATTTGAATTCCCCGCCTTTTTTCCCTGCCTCTTTTGATCGCAACTTGAAGCTCTGGCTGCAAGTCAAAGCAAAATTTTGCAGCCGGAGCTGGTCGCAACTCGAAATGGTCATATGTCGGGACGGTCGTAAGTCGAGGCACCACTGTATAGCTCAGAGTAATGCTGCACCCAACGTTCCATCTCCTGTGCTCGGTCCTGGATGATCACACCTGTAGCAGTCTTCAAAGGAGCAGATTTCTTCTGTATTGGACCTAAAGCCTGCTTGATACCGTCATACATTCCCTTGATGTTACCTGTGTCCGCTGCTATCTGTATCTGAGAGCAGAGCTGAAGCCAATAATCATTAGAAGATCTCCTGACAGTCTGTTGGACTTTGCTATGAGCAACTCGAAGAACCTGCAAGTTGTACTCACTAGGACAGGCTTTGTATGCTGCTAGAGCACCAACTCTAGCGTTAAAGTCTCCGAGAATAAAGAGCAGCTCCCTCTCAGGGATCGTCATAGAATTTGTCTTTGGCTTCTGTTGTAGACGACAGTGTTGGTGCATATACACTAATAAGGGTGACTGGTCCTGCTGATCAGTGGAGCTGCAGAGACAGGATTCTTTCACTCCCCGCAGTAGGCGCAAAAATGGATCTCAGCAGAGTATTTCTGACCACAAAGCCAACACCATATTCCCTGGACTCATTCAATGGTTTTCCCTGCCAGAGGAATGAGAATTTTTTTTCTTTGACAGATCCCATGTCTGGCAATCTTGTCTCTTGCAGGGCAACAATGTCCATCTGCAGCCTACTCAGTTCCATGTCAATTACAGCTGTCTTGCGTGTGTCATCTATTTCCTGCAGGTCGTCAGAAAAGCCAGGGGTCATTGTCCAAACATTCCAGGTGCCCAACTTTAGGGCAGAAGTTTTCTTATGATTGATGCATGGTACAGGGTTATCGATCTGCTTGTCAGCTTTCACCCTAAACCCCACACACTCCATGAGGTTAACAGACCATGGCGAGGCAGCACCTTACTGGCTAGGGGCTGCCCAGCTTAAGGCGGGCGGTAGCTACCTAGTGAGGTGCAATGACCTCTCCCACCATCAGAAGTAGCCCCTGGCGTCATGCTCTACGCCAATTGAGCAAAGACTTATAACCGGCGGTAACTGCTACTTTCTGTGTTGTTTCGATGCTGTATGCGAAGCTGGAGTGTCCTCTCCAGAGCACAAAGCCTGGGTAGAATAATATGGAGGATAGACTGTTACCCAAGCAGAAGATCCCCCCTCTCCACGTCACTGAAATAGTCCAATGGAAAGGCAAGAGGCAATACAACTTGTTCCAGCAATGTCGCAGGAGTTGCCAGAGTGTGACTGTGCACAGTCATGAACTACCTCTGGGACTCCGGCTCTGGATTTTGCCTCGAGGTTAACTCCTGAATCCTTTTCCATTGGTGGATATAGCCACAAGGCAGTGGAGGTTTGAAATCAGAGTTTGAAAATGAGCCCCACCTACCCGTGACTTCTCGACTGATTGGTGAGTAAATTAAAAAGAGAGGAAGTCTGATCCTCCCCCTAAAACCTCCCTGCTACCCCAGGTGTATGCACTCCTATTTGTCTTTCTTATTTACCAAGTTAGCATCTAAAAAATAAAATCAGAGAATTAAAGCTTCTGGTAGCACTTATTTAAAGCTAAAACCCCACCCCCTCAGACCATGCGGTCAGGGAGAACAAAGGTCTGAGCAATCACGCCCTTGCAAGCCTAAAAATCCACAAGCCTAGAAAAAAATACCACACCAAATAAAATGTCCTCCCAGACACAGCTCACCTTCTGCTTCCCCTTCCTCTGCTTCCTCTGCAGGAAAAGGGCTTAAAGCCCTTCACAAAATACAGTGACTTGTTTTAATGAAACTAACTCTTGCCTACTGTGCTTGAATATATTTGAAACTGCTAGAGAGTTTCAAAACTCTCAGGATCCAGAATTAATAGAAGGTAGTAGAAATAGGGAAAAGGAGGGTGATTGGTTTCCTGTCCAGCAAAATTCTTCACATGCCTCACCTTTATTACTCCTTGTCCCTTAACCCATGCAGTATTGTAGCAGCTAAACGTAGTTCAAAGGCTTCTCTGAGCCCATCACAGGGAGAAGGAAAAGAATTGAGAGAGAGAGAGAGAATAAGAAGCGGATTGATAATGCAGCCCATTTTGCCTATCATTTCATAAAAAGGAGATTGGGAAGAAAAACTTGGAACTATTACTGTGTTTGCCACTTTATTTCAAGAAGGAAGGAAGGAAGGAAGGAAGGAAGGAAGGAAGGAAGGAAGGAAGGAAGGAAGGAAGGAAGGAAGGAAGGAAGGAAGGAAGGAAGGAAGGAAGGAAGGAAGGAAGGAAGGAAGGAAGGAAGGAAGGAAGAGTTATTCTGGAATCAAAAGGAGCAGTTTGGACCTCTTCTCTCTCTCATACCATATTTCCCCTTCGCTATCAGAAGACAATGAACTTTGGCTATTGCACATCTGTTCATTTCAATAGTCTAGGCTCTCCCTGGGTATTACTCTTGCCTTTATCCTCCAAAGGCAGCAAGGAGGTGAAGAGTGTTACAAGACCCAAGGATCAATTGGGTTCGGTCAGTTCATTCATTCATTCATTCGCTGTGAGCCTTGGCTCTGCCAGCTCGAGAAAGGGAATGAGGGACGTCTGGTAAGACTCTCTTTGAATATTAATGAAGCATCAAAGCTTTTAGCTGCACGGCAGTGTCTGTGCAAGACAGTTCTCCAGGGCTCTGCTTGGCTTGGCATAATAAAAGCCACAGTAATTATTTCCAATAACTAATTTAGATTATCATTAGCCCCCACATTGGAGAAGCACTGCCCTTTCAAAACACTTGAACCACTGAGCCCCGAAGAACAAAATACTTCACACTTTGGCAGAGATCTCTCTCTTTCTCCCTCTCCCTTTAAAAAAAAAATGCCAGCAGCATTAATAAAGGAGAGAAGACATTGCTGTGCATTGGACCCCATGACAGCTCAGAAAGTGACAGCAAGCAAATAGAACCAGTCCAGCTATTGGGCAGAATGGGGCAGCTGCCGAAGGCAACTGATACGGGTTGTCATGAAAGGACTGAAAATGGTTAATATTTGATTTTATTTTGTTGCCTTTTTACTGCCAAGAGAGGAAAGCATTTGTAAGGATTTGCTGCCACAAAAGCCAAAAGAAAAATGACAATTTTTGTAACGTAATGTAACTTGGCTAGAACTGTCTCTCCACTACACAGTTACAGCAATTTGATACCACTTTAACTGTCATGGTTTCATCCAGTAGAATCATGGGATTTGTAGTTCATGGAGGTGCTTAGATCTTCTGCTAGAGTAATGCACTCCCCTGAACTACAGCACAGAATTCTAGATATCCAGTTTTCCTTTAAAATGGAGCCATGACAACTAAAGTGGTATCACACTGCTGTAAACTGTATAATAAAGGGCTTGTACACACAGTGATGTTGCCTCTGGTGGTTCTGGATCATTCTGCTAATTTTTTTCTTGCAATTTGAATAAATCACCCTGGTATTTGCATACACTCATGAGGAAAGTATTTGCTACTGGATGTACTGGGTTACAGTTGGTTGTTCTAGTACTACCTGTCCACACACCTCTGGAATTGCTCCCTGTGTTAGGAGTTTGCCCTTTCTTCTCCCTGCCTATTTCACTTTTCCAGGTTTCCCCCACAAACATATGTGTATTTTCCCAGCAAGGGCCAGAATGAGAAAGCAGCTTTGGAAGGGTAAATGAGAGCATGGAAAAACAGCAACAACCATGTTAGAACATTGTTCTAAATCAGTGGTTCTAAATCAGTGATTGCTAACTTTGTGTAACCCAGGTGTTCTCTAATTCCCAGAAGCCCTCACCATTAGCTGTGCTGGCCAGGGTTTATGAGAATAGCAGTCAAAGAACACCTGTGTTACCCAAGGTTGGAAACCACTGCTCTGAATTATCCCTCTCAAGCCATTTTTTTTTTCAGATTAAAATTTGGCATTGGGTTTCTGTTTACATGCTCTGTTGTCTGGTTCTGTGCATGTGTGTGTGTCAGTGTGTCACAAAACAGTTAAGCTAAAACATTTGTACAGTATTTACAGGAGTTAACTCAAGGTCTACCACAAGGCAAAATATACTTACATCCAATGGAATTTTCAGAAGGGCTGTGAAAAATAGATTATGTTGCACAATCTTATGCAAATACTTTACTCCAAAGTCCTACAATACTGCTTGGTTTCAAAATATGTTCTTCATACAAGTCCACCTGCATTATGAGAACACTGAAGAAGAGCCTCACCTCAGTGCCCGCAATCCCAATCCTTAGAGGGATATAAGGGAGGGCCTTCTTGGTTCTTATTCCTAGCCTATGAAACTCCATGCAAAAGTAAGTTAGCCTGAGCTCCTTCATGTCATCCTTTCCACATCAGGCAAAGGCCTATTAAGAAAATGACCGGCTATTGAGAAAGTGCTTGTAATAGATTGATGTTGTATCTTTAAAAACACACACACAAATTTTCAATCTCTGCGTGTAACTTAACAATGTTCTAATACTACAATGGTTTGCCTGCATTGTAGCATTATAATATTCCATTGGTTTTATTTGTATCAGTTTTTATCTATTTTTACCTGTACTTGTTTTAATCTGGTTCTAGTCACCAGAAGACCTGAGAGAAAGGTAGGATATAAATTGAATAAATAAAAAATAAACCAGTATTCAACAGGGCTTACTCTCAAATAACTGTATTGTTATTGCTCAGACATTGGGGCTTCCTCTAGGTTAGGTATATATCACATTGCATTCTTAGCCCTAAATGTGAACACTGTTAGCATTCAAAATGGAAGGGAAAATGAAAGGGAATCATTTCAAACTTCAGTGCAATATCTAGTGACTGTTATAGTGACTAGACACCAACATGGATTTGTCAAGAACAAATCCTGCCAAAATAATTTGATCTCATTTTTTTTTGACTGGGTAACCTCCCTGAGAGACAGCAGGAATGCTGTAGACATAGTATATCTTGACTTTAGCAAAGTTTTTAACAAAGTGCCCCATGATATCCTGATTAACAAGCTAACTAGATGTGGGCTGGATAGATCAAGTGTAAGGTGGATACACAATCGTCTACAGAATCATACTCAGAGGGTGATGATTAATGGCTCCTTCTCCAACTGGGAGGAGGTAACACGTGGGGTACTCCAGGGCTCAGTCCTGGGTCCGGTGCTCTTTAACATTTTTCTTAATGACTTGGATGAGGGAGAGCAGGGAATGCTTGTCAAATTTGTAGATGACACAAAATTGAGTTGAATAGCTAATACCCTGAAAGACAGAAACAAAATTCAAAATGATCTTGATAGGCTGAAGCACTGGATGGAAAACAACAGAATGAAATTTAACAGGGATAAGTGCAAAGTCCTGCACCTTGGGGGGGGGGGGACAAATGCACATTTACAAGATGAGACATACCTGGCTCAGCAATACTACAAGCGAGAAGGATCTTGGAATTGTCGTAGATCACGTGATGTGGCTACAAAAAAGGCTAATGCTATTTTGGGCTTCATTAATAGAAGTATAGTTTCCAATTCCCGCGAGGTGCTAGTTCCCCTCTATTCAGTACTAGTTAGGCCTCACCTTGAGTATTGTGTCCAGTTCTGGACCCCACATTTCAAGAAGGATGCTGACAAATTGGAACAAGTTCAGAGGAGGGTGACAAGGATGACCAGGGGGCTTGAAACCAAGCCCTGTGAGGAAAGGCTGAAAGAATTGGGCATGTTTAGCTTTGAGAAAAGAAGACAGAGGGGTGATACGCTGGGTATCTTTAAAAATCAATTAAAAACATGGATGTTTATACAGGCCTTCCCTCCAGTCAATACCTGATCTTTTTATCTTTTCTATTTATCTTTATTTGTGGTCGCAAGACCAGATAGGCAGGGTATAAATGAAATAAATAAATAAATAAATAAATAAATAAATAAATAAATAAATAAATAATAATAATAATAATAATAATAATAATAATAATAATAATAATAATAATAATAATAATAATAATAATAATAATAATATGATAACACTATTCAGATACTTGAAAGGCTGTCATACAGAGGAGGGGCAAGATCTGTTCTTGATCATCCCAGAGTGCAGGACATGCAACAATGGGCTCAAGCTACAGGAAGCCAGATTTCAATTGCGTATCAGGAAAAACTTTCTAACTGTTAGAGCAGTAAGTGCTCAAACAGTGGAGGCATTGAAGAGAAACTTAGACAACTGCCTGACAGACACCCTTTGATTTGTATTCCTGCATCAAGCAGGGGGTTGGACTTGATGTCCTTATAGACCCCTTCCAACTTCACTATTCCACAATTCTATGAATGTTTTACCATGAAAAAAAATCTATATCAGCTTCACTTAAAAAAATGTTAATGAGCTTTATTATGGTCACTGACCAGCAAATATATCCAATGTAACTATAACACAAAAATACAATTTATTTTATTATTTATTTTATTTTATTAGATTTCTACCCCGCCCATCTAGACCAAAGGTCTACTCTGAAATGAAAAATAGCATAAGGTAGCAATAATAATATCACATGTACACAATCTGTTACAAAATAACTAAATTAGATGGAGCCTCCTTAGTTTCATTGGACTGAGGAGTTCAGTAAACAAATTTAGTAAACTCTGTACCACCTCCAGTCTCATCGTCTTAAGTAGTGTAGCATATAGAATATAGGGTGGCCAGTACACATTATTACTAAAGAATTACTAAACATCTAGCTTTGCCTTGATAGGCGCAAGGATGGAACAGCAACACTTCATTGCTGCTGCACAGAACTTTGCCACTGCTATGGTTATATCAGACTTCTTGTCCAAGACTAAGAGCATTGCATAAAATTCTCTGGACCTCCCTTGAAATTGTTTCAATATTGGCTGGAGGAGATCCCTCTGAGTATCTAGATAGAAAGAGCACTTTAAGAGGACATGATCAACACTTTCAATCTCCACGTCATTGCAAGGACACACACGATTAACAACTGGCAAACCTTGATATCTGCCTTCCAGTAGTCTGGATGGAAGTACATTAAAAAAAAAACCTAAAGGACTCTTTAAAATCCTTTGTGGTTTGCACTGACTGACTCTTAGAAAATATCTGTGAACCTGTGTGCTGCTCTGGTAGTAAGTCTGCTTTTAATCCAGTCCCTTTGATGAGCTTTGAGGCAACAGGTGGCAAGAATGCATAGTTTAAAGCTTTTTTTTTCCTCCTGAGATTCATCCATACAATCTTCTTGCCCTCCCACATTCACCAAGGAGGGTCTAGTCGGGCCATCCAAGCCAGAAATGGAATTACAGCTTCAAAGGGTGCAGGAAGGCCTTAAGCTTTATTGCAGAATTCTGCATTCCTAGGTCATTTGGGAATACTTAATGACAGTCTGTGACTGGGAGGGTGCTTACTATTCACTCTGTCAGTCTCTTGGGGATCACAGTCTGACTCAAGTAAGCTTTTGTTGCCTCCATTTCATCATAACGAATGCTCTTTTCCATCCATTGAATTACCACCAAATTTGTGAGAATTACAGATGTCAAAAAACCTCTAAGTTTTGATCGCATGGGAGATTATAAATTGAAAGCCATGGAGCAGCAGGGATTTTTCTGTGAGTTCATGTGAAATTTAGATAGTTGGGGGCAACATCACAAAATTCTAGACAGATTTCTTTACTTGTGCAGAAAACTGTACAGGAGCAACATACATGAGGAAAATAACTGAGCGGCCAGTTGATTTAATCCTTTTTTAAAGGTTTGTGACCCAATGCAATTACTAGACACCATAATAACAAAGATGCCTTTTCCTAGAAATGTTAAGTGACCCTGCTGCTTGTTAGAATTGCAGCCTGAGAGTTTCAAGCCTCACACATGTGAGGCAAAATTCAATTATCTATATTTGATTTTGAAAAAAACGTACAACCAACACCAAATCACACCTTTCTAAAACTAGGCTATTGGACAACATGACAAATAGATGGACTTTGGGGCACATCGGATGCTTCCTAATGAGCATCTTTTAAAAATGTAAGCAGTGTTTGCTTGTAACAAACATGGGTGTGGGTGTGACACAAGTATTGTTGGGAACTCTTGTGTGAGTTCCTCTTCATGGAAAGCTAAAAGCAAGAAGCAAGACATTTTTCAACTGAATGTGAATTTCTAACTCTTGCTCTCTCCATGCCAAAATTAGAAATTTTGGGCCACTGGAGGAAAAAAAGGGTGTCACATAAGAGTATGGTCTATGTTCTCTTTTTTCCTGCCACCTCATTCAAGCCATGCTTTGGGATGAACCGCCTCAAGAATCAACAGCGACACCAAATGTCCAACATAAGGAAGCACTGGCTGCTGAGCAGAAGTGGGGGAGGGGAGACTGTTTTAATGTGACGCTTTTCCTCAAAGGCAAAAGCCAAGGGCAAGCAATAAGCCGCCATCTCCATTTGGCACATCACCCACATTCACCAGCTTAAGAATTGTATTGGGGAGGGGGTAGGAAATCAATGCTTTTCCCTTGACAGGTCTGAATTAAGAGATTCCAGCTTCCTCTTTTTTCTTTCTTTCCTTTTTTTAAAAAAAACAGACCCACACTTCCAATTCCCTGAAAGTTAAGAGTGCAAATGTAATTGGTATGCAGGATGAATTTGCACTCAAAGGTACCAGAACTAATGCTGTCCTGTTAATGAACTGAGTGAGTAATAGCCATGGGTATAGAAAAGCTTATGTCTGAAACTAATCCCAGTTAATGAATCTATTGTTACAGGTATTAAATGGTGGTGGTGGGGGTTCATCCATCAAGCCTCCATTAATCACAGCATCCCCGCCTTTGCTTATTATTTAGGTGCCCAGAAAAGGGATCTTAATGATATTAGTAATAAACGAGTTGTGGTACAACCTAGGACAAGCAGAGGATTTAAGGTGATGACTGTCTGATCGGATGAGTGTTTTAGGGTGATTCTGAACAGCTCCCCTCCCTCACCATCCTCCCCCCACAAAAGCAGCAACAACATTATCTTGTCTCTGCCAGCCCAGCTTTCTCGGAGAAGAGTGCAACTTTCTCCTGCCACATGCTCAGTGCCATCATACTTCTTCCTTCCTCCCCCCCCCCCCCGGGAAAACCTGTCTGATCCCTGAACAAGAAAATGCATAGCAGCTCCCAAAGCCAGACAAATTCAGTCCTGCTAGAATGCTCACAAACACACAAATGCACACACACACACACACAATTAAAGTACATGAGGAACACTGCAGGCTGTGGCAGTGCAAGTTGCCTCATAGGCTTTCTCCCTGTCCCCTAGGGTCTCTCCCAGTCCTTCCCAAAATTGTCCTAAAATATATAGGCATGCCCTCCAAAAGCCTTGAGGGCCCTCTTCCATTTGGTGCTACACATTTTCTGGGCCCCACATTGCTTCCCCCACCCCCAACGGCGGTGACTTCAAATTTTGTGAAAAGAAGTAGATGTGGTCCATGAGTGCATAAAGTGTTTTTTAAAAACCCACAGGGCTTAGGAAGTGGGTAACACAGCCGTGAAAGGGCTGCACGATCAAAGGGCTGCGATCGTGCAGCCCTTTCACGGCTGCTTTACCCGAAGGGAGCCTTCCCTTCCTTTTTGCTAAGCCCCGTGGCTTCGCAAAAGGCAGGGAAAACCACCTGCCTTCCGTGTATAAAATGACCCTCAATTTTTTGTCTAATTTTTTAAGGAACAAGAGTCATTTTTACACAGGAAAATACGGTATGTGTTATTAGTTTATGTTTATGATGCTTGACTTGTTAATGTTATTTTTGTCTTATGTATTATTTTGTGTTCAACGTTGTCTTATATGTTCTTCTGTAAGCCACTCAGAGTAATGACTCGCCGCTAGATGGGCAGGATATAAGTCAAACAAATGAATGATTAAATTAATTAATATATAAATAAATGATTAAATCATGAAACTGACAGGATGATATTTGACCCATTCACACTCTATCTTTCTCTCTCTCAACATGATATACCTGAAAGGGCTGTCATGAAGATAAAGTGGCAGGGAGAAGAGTTGCATATGCTCAGAGGAAGTATTCAAACAACAAATAGTTATTAAGAAGTATTTACGGACTAGTTACATTAATTCTCTCTTCAGTGATAGTCCATAAAGGAGGAATGAACTCAAATGAAGACTGCTTTTGGATTCTTCAAAGCCAGCATATACAACAGGGTCTGACTCTTCCACACCCCACTCTCTTTATCTTCCTTTCCACCAGGTTTCCTCCAGCTCTTCCTCAGCTTCCCTTTTCTTTTCATCTTGGCAAGGGATTCCCTTGGTTGGCTTTTCCTCACCTTTATCATCTTCATGCCCCTATGGATATCTCTAGTCTTGTGGCTCCAGTGGAGAGTTCACTCTGAGGTAAAGCCCTGGAGAAGGCACTTTTTGCCCACCAGATATCCTTGGCAGAGACCTGTGGAGGGCTATTGGAAAGTTGGGGTATGTTCTCCCCAAGTGTCCAAGCTCAACTGCTCACAGTAACTAACACTTAAACTAAACAATAAAAGAATACATGTGGAGGCTTCCACATGAGCTGGCACTCTTTGCTATCAAGGTTTGAGATACATGCAGAAGCCTCTGCTTTTATAGCTGGAAATGTGGTGGTCTTCTCTTTAGTGTGCTGAGCATAGGGATGCCTGAAACCACCATTTTGAAACAGGGTCACCATTGGAGGTTGGGGCTATATAACACAGCCCCTCTGAAAATCATGTTAAGGTACAAAGCTTTAATAATGTCCAAACAGAGCTTTAAACCTTGACCCCAAAACAGATATTTCTGCCCAAGCCCCTGATCAAGCCACACCGTATGCTGTCAATGTCAGGAGAGGAGATGGGAAGTGATTGAATTTTTAAAATTCATAAAACTGACACAGTGCTTTCAAGAGATAGTATTTCATGAAATGATTTTGCCTCACCTCATTTTGCTTCACCAGTTCTTCAAGCAGGCTAACATTGAAGTACATTTTATTGAATCCAGACGAGTTAATTTCTCCCCAGATTGAATCAGATTACACAGTTCATCTTCCAACCAACCACCCTCCAAAATATGGCATGACTTAAAGCAAAGCAAAATGTGCTGCTTATATACTGCCCCATAGCATTGAAATCACTCCCTAAGCAGTTTACAATTTAATTATGCAGGCTACACATTGTATTGTCCCTCTCTGTGCCCCAGCAAACTGGGTACTCTTTTTATCAACCTCAGAAGGCTAAGGCAATCTCGAGCCAGCTACCTGAACCCTTTCAGGATTAAACTCAGGTCACGAGCAGAGTCTTGAGTGTAGTACTGCAGTTTAACCACTACGCCACAAGGCTCAGTCCTTCAGACACTGAGATGTGTTTTCAGATCAAGTATCTAGAACTTTTTGCAGGACATTTGTACAGTTTATTTCCGAATGTCATCCTACGTATCAAATAGCCCTACTTAGAGCCAGTAAAACAGTTTCAACATAAACATTGTAAATTATGCTGGCTGGGGTATTCAGGAGGTTGCAGACCCCCAAATGAAACTTTTCTTGCTTGTCTTACAGCCAACTGTGGACTATGCAGATTAGACAAATGGATGGAGGAGATTTCTTTTAGTAGCCATAAACCACCATTCTCAGAAGCATTGTCCTTTGAACATTTGTTTCTAGGTGGCAAATAACAAGAAAAATGGCCATTTCCTTCCAGACTCATGTTTAGTTCCTTCATAACAGTGTTCTAGCGACATCTTGGAATACGTCTGGGCATCTGTGGCTCATTTGATGTTTCTGAACTGCAAGCAGGCAGGCCAGTCATGAGATGCAGTGAAGCTCCAAGTGACTGTACAATGGAAACAGCAAAGAGAGATCACCAATTCATTTGTAAAAGCTTCACTGGCTAGGAATATGTTTCCTGGCATAATTCAAAATGGTCATCTCAAACTATAAAGCTGTAAAGAAGGACTGCACCTCCCTATTTGAACCTCCACAGGTCAAGATTAAGATCTTCAGGGGAGACCTTTTCCTTGTCCTGCCACTTTCATAGACACACTTGGCCAGCACATGAGAGAGGGACTTTTCAGAGTCTCCTCCTTTGCTGTGGAACTCCTCTCCATGGGGTGGGGGGTGGGGACAGGCAAGAGCTTTGTTGTAAACAAATATCCTTCTGTTCCAGAAGGCTTTTGGTAAAAACATAGCAGCTAAGGAACATGTCTTAATGGGAGATGTTGTGCTTTTTATATTTTGAAATGTAAGTTGTTTTAAATGGCTTTTATTCAGCAGCTGTGATATATAATGTTCATTTTTTAATACTGCAATTTACTTAAATTACTTAATTTAACGTGTGTCTTTTTGTCTTTTAAACATTTTCTAAGCCTCCTTGGTCCTTTTATTGAGAGGAAGATGGGGTATCAATAAAGTCAATCATAGTAAAAATTGTGCTACTTCCACTAGTGAGAAGTCCCCAGCTGCCCCAAATCCTCCTCTGCCTTCCCAGCCCTTCCATGCTTCATTGTCTTCCTGGATAGCTCCTGATCAGTCTGATCACTAGACAGGTCCTTATCCTCTGGTAAGGTGGCTACACGGCACAGGTGCTTGGAAAGAGTAAAAGCAGTCGGTAATTGAAACAATGTTCACTAAGAGCCTTGTGGTGCTCTTAGTTACTTAAGTTACATAGTTACTGCAGTTAAACTGCAGTACTGCAGTGAAGACTCCACTCACAACTAAAATTGATCTCAGGCTCAAGTAGCTGGCTTGAGGCTGACTCAACCTTCCATCCTTCTGAGGTTGAGAAAATGAGTACCCAGTTTATTGGGGAAGCAATGTGGAACCTGCATAAATTGTAAACTGCACAGAGATAGCTTTGAGAACTATGGGGTGGAATATAAACAGCACATTTTGTTTTCTGCTTCTCCTTATGTGCCATGGACTTCTGGAGCCCAAAACAAATTAGCATGAACAAAGGCCAATGTGTTTATCCTGGGACCTCTGAATGGTCAGCGCATATTTGTTTTCTCTCTAATGTACCGTATTTTTCTGTGTATAAGACACCCCTATGTATAAGATGCCCCTCACTTTTCTAACCCAAAATTAAGAAATCTAAGCAGGGCTTAGCAAGTGGAGGGGGGAAGGGATCAAAGCGCTGCAGGATCGCTTTGATCTCTGCTTTCTCCCTTTGTGCTAAGCCCCGTGGGCCTTAGCAAAAGGAGGGGGAAAGGGATCAAAGCAATCCCGCGGCTGCACAATTGCTTTGATCCCTTTCCCCCTTGTGCAGCTGTGGGATTGCTTTGATCTCTTTCCCCCTCCACTTGTGGAGGGGAAAGCAGGATCGCTGCAGGATCGCTTTGATCCCTGCTTTCCCCCCAATTGCTAAGCCCTGCAGGGCTTAGCAAAAGGAAGAGGAAGGGGATCAAAGCAGTCCCGCAGCTGCACGATTGCTTTGATCCCTTCCCCCCTCCACTTGTTTTTGTTCTCTCCTTACCTTACTTCCATGTATAAGATGACCCTCAATTTTTAATCTAAAGATTTTAGACAAAAGTATCGTCTTATACACGGAAAAATACGGTAATTGTTTTTAATACTGTTCATTAGGTTGTCTTGTTTTGACATTGTTACTTAGCTTGAAATTATTATGACAGGTGAGATGTAAACAGACATAATCCTTATGCAAAAGAAAAGGACAATTCAGTGCCTCAGAGTCATATTTGATTGCAGAATCCAAAAAACTAGAGCTACAAAGCAGATGTTCCACAACGTTGTTATACTAACTGTATACAAATTTCAGACACTTGTCATGTAGAATTCACACAGAGACACAAATAGAGAATGGATGTGATTTTTTTAAGCCTCAACAAATCTATTGACTTTGTCATTGGGACACTTCTTTCTTTCATCATGGCCAATTTAATGTATTGGACAAAACTGCTTCATATTGTCTTTTCTGAGGAACCATGATACAAAGACATAAAAGTAACTTACTCTGGCTAACAAATTGGGATTCATGGGGAAGAGGAAATTTTATCTGATTATAGGCTACATTTAAGTGTTAGTCCCAATTAGAGCAGTCCAGTTAAATCAATGGACTTTACCATGTGCAACCTTACATAAGTCTCATTCGTTTAGTAGTTCTAGTCTGGTTGGCAGTAAAAACTGGATGCAGCCTTTTATTTTGTTTCCATTCTACCATGTGTTTTCTGGCCCAGGATGGAAAATGCTTGATTCTGCACACACAAAGACTCCTTTGGACACTGGGTATTTTTAATACTTTGCAATAGTGGAATTCTCACAGTGAGAATTCCACTATGGATCATCTGACACAATGCAAGTAAGAAACATAGAAGTCTGCTTTATATTAACTCAGACCACTAGTACTCAACCCTATATTGTCAACTCTGACCATCAGCAGCTCTCTTGGCCCTACGTGGAGTTGGTACAGATTGAGAACTTCTGCATGCATACCACGTGTTCCAGACTACTGAACTATGACAGCTGCCTGGGACAGATGATTTTGACATGTGCAGAGAGGTATGGTGGTACTAAGCTTTGTTGGTTTGCTCGCTTGTTTAATCCTAATGGATGATATGAGCAGAAAGAAAGAAAGAAAGAAAGAAAGAAAGAAAGAAAGAAAGAAAGAAAGAAAGAAAGAAAGAAAGAAAGAAAGAAAGAAAGAAAGAAAGAAAAATGGCTCTTCCTTCTCTCAACCAAGGTTGAAACTATCAGATGATTTATCCTGACAGCTGAGCTGCACCGGCTCTCCCCAGTTCTCTAGAAATTTGCACAGTGATCAAATTTTATCTGCAAATGGCAGGTAATCAGACCTGTGAATTCCCCCAGACAAGTCTTGCCAAGTCATTTCTTACTGACTTTTAAAATGCTTATTCTTAGCTCAATACCAAATGTATAAGAAGGAGCCTATCATTCCTTTCCTCGTAATCCTTAGCCAAGCAGCTTCCCTGTGCCAACTCTCTCCCTTCTTCAAGTTCTTTTGTTTTGAGTTAGACTTTTACAGAAGAGGACAATCCTCAGGCTGCCCTTCAAATAGAGGACCACCTCTGTAAAATAGGACACAAGGCTACTCTACTGGCACTTATTCTTTGAGCATCCTTGTAGAGGAAGTTATCACTTAGGCACTTTGATGTCATTCCACAGTTTTTCTCAGAGCTTGGAGCAGTTACCTTTTAGGCTTATAATTCTCAGAATTCCAAAACTAATCAGCTAGGGGATTCTGGTTGTTGTAGTCCAAACATAACTTTAGCAAACTGTGGCTATTTTTTTGCTCTTCTGTCATTGAAAAAAGGACTGTGTCCTCAGATCAGCATATCAAAACATGCCTAAACTGGACTAGAAGAGTACTACAGAGGTGTAACATCCTCATTAAGTTTTAGGAAACTCAAAATGTGTTTCACATGCCTTATAGCAGAGAAATTTGAAATGATAATTCCTTCACCAGTATCCTGTGCAGTATTTACACATGTGGAACTCCAAACACAGAAGATGCTGCAGTGACCTGCCAAGGTGCTTTGCACAACCAGCTCAGAATGCCATGCCAGCTTCTGCAATGGAAGCTCTGTGCATGAAAATATTGAATGTGATCCTGGACTTTGAGTCACTTATCATCATATGATGAGGTCCAAAGGGCAGGTTTCACTGTTTTATGGTTTGGGGGGGGGGGGGTTACACCTGTTACCCTGCAATTTAGTTGGTCACTGGATCCCTCTAGAGGCAAAGTTACATCAGTGCATCAAGTTGTACATCTTGAGCACTGAAGCATGCCCAGTCTTGCTAGATTATTATTCTGTGTGCTAGCCACTAGAGAAGTGGGAAAAAGGCTTCCAAATGTGTTACTGTGTAATTACCCTACCTGAAACTTAGAAAAGTTACTTTTTACAGTGCCCATGCTAGCTGGTGGATCAGGGAGTTGTACTCTAGACAGAAAAAAAATCCAAAATGATAAAATGAAGAGGAGGATACTTAAACCAGCTGTCCCCAACCTCATGCCTCCAATTGTGTAGGAGTAAAACTTCATTCATCCACAGAAAGTATAAGCACCAAGAAGATGTTGTGTCATAATATAGAACTTCTTGGAGGAGATGAGGATCATGTATGTAGTAGTAGTGGTTTTTCAAAGGCACCAAATCTACTACTGCACTTGTAACTGTGCCTGACCATTGTTCATTCAGATGCGGGGATTTCCAAATGAATGTAGATACATTATAATGTATTCTACACAGGAAATCTGGGGTGGTGGCTGCTTAATTATAGGGCCCAAGCATCTTGTACACAAGGTTCCAAGTTCAGTCCTCAGCTGGGAAACACTCTTCTTTTCAACTCATGCAAGCAGCTACCCACTCCACAAGGTGGGCCAATGGTTCTCCTTGTTCTACCCTCAAATATTTGGAACTCAGTTCCCAGAAGCCCCAGCTAGCATGGCCAATGGTTAGAGGTTCTGGGAGTTGAAGTCCCAAGATATCTGGATTGCCAAAAATTGTGATACAAGCCATTTTTCTGGCCCTGGAGAAAAAAGGTCTCCCAGCCAATGATGGTGAGTTCTAGGTCCTGGAAGTCTTCAGGGGTGGTGATTCTATTCTCTTACTTTTCAGAAGTAGATATATTGGTTTTGAAGAAATATAAGGAAACTCAGTGGAACCCCACCCCTCCCTCAGAGGGTTCCTGGAGGTCAAAATTGCCCCCCCCCAAACCTAGATTTCTGGAGCTTGCTCACCTTTGAACCACTGGTCTGATTCTGTAGAACACAGACTTTTATGTTCCAGATGCAGTAAATGATCGGCTGATCCCATTGTTGCTACTGGGGTGGAACTTTGGGACAGAAGTCCAGGGCCCACCCAAAGGGGGAGCAGAATGACCTTGCCCCCACAGCAGGGCTGTCTTACTACATGTTGAGGTTTGTAAAGAACTGCATATTAACCATCAAAAGAGGGACATTACATCCAACATCTAAAATGACATAACTGGTATCACTATCTGTCTACCTGAACTAAACCATCTGACACCAGGTATTTAAAGTGGGACAGCAACCAGGTTATTGAAAATCAGAACTTGGAAGAGTGGCTATTGCGAGACTATAACTCCCAGACTCCTTTGGCCATTTGGAAATTACAGCCCAAAATGGGTTTTCAAGTGAGGTAGAAAAACATCTTTTAGCTCCATATCCCACAGCTCTTGAAGACCACTAAGACTTGTTCATTCCAGAACCTCAGTTAGTCTGAGGAAAAGCTCAGCTGGTTACACTTTCACATCCTTGCTGCTTTTTCTGCTGAGATGGCAGGATGTCCCTTTGAAAAGCCATGGTTCATACTGAATGCCATAAAGCAGAGGGAATGAAGGGCTTGTACAAGCAATGTTAGCACCAGCTCTGATGGGCAACAGCAAAGGATGGCTAAAATGCTGAGGTGGGACATTTGCAATCTGTGCCACATTAAAGAATGCAAAGTGCAATTTCTCCCTTCAGAGGCGACAACTTTATCACACGGACAGGGTTTCATATCTTTGCGTAGCAGCAGAACCAGATAAACATAAATATTAAATGGCCATGTTTACAACCATATCTTTGTTGTCATCCATTCTAGACCTAATGTAAAAAAGAAATGCAATAATAATACATAATAATAAAAATGAGAAAGGGAACTGTGGTGTGCATTACTTCAGTTCAGGACTCTGTTGTTCCTCTCCATTTCCCCTTTCCTCCAGATTTTTTCACACATACACTTCCCATTCAGTAAATATTCCATGTCTAGTGAGCATGATAGTCCTCACTAGGCTGTTTTAGGGCTCTCTTCTCTCCTAAATAGGTTTTGCACTCTTAAAAGATAGCACTTCTGCCAACTTTGTGGTTCCAAGCTGCTTGTACTTTACTTTTTGTACACAAAGTTCAGAGATTACTCTTTCTTTTCCTTTTCTTTTTTGAGAATAGCACCCAGTATCCTGATCAAATGTAGTTCAAAGACAAAAATAAATAAATGAATAAAGAAGGCAAAAATGTTATGGCACCTTAAAACTTAACTGTTATATTTTAATATGAGCTTTCGTGGACTTCTTCAGACAAGAGCAGTTAGCCTTTAAGGTGCCACAACATTTTTGTCTCCTTTTTTCTTTTCTTTTGTTTTTGGCCTGATATGCTAGCACAGACTAACATGGCTATCTCTTCTAAAACTGGAGTTCAACGATGTAACTCCCCCACCCCTCTGGAGTTGGTGGTGCCATTTTTAGCTAACTGGGGACTTCCACTTGGACAAAGTTTGCTATTAATGCATATGGTGAAAGTATGTATTTTTTTAAAAAAGCAAATAAAGATATGCTGCCTTAGTGACTTCTCTGATATTAGTGTTTTGCATTGTGTTTTGGTTTTTTGTTTTGTTTTGCTTTTTGTTTTGTTTTGTTGGCAAGGTATATATATATTTTTATACATGTACCACCAACATTTTAACTTTGTTAAAGCTGCCCTGGGAATTTCATCAAAAAATTAGGGCATTAATCCCTCCAAGAAATTAATAGATGCTGCCATGTTCCATAAACAAATCAGTGAGAATAATCAATGCCAGGCACTACCATTTTAATTACTGATTAATTGGTTATATTTACGTATATTTACCTTTCCTCCAATGAGCTCTCCTCTACCTTCCTCTTTAACCTCACAACAACCCACCTATGTGGTAGGTCAAGTTGGAAGAAAGAGTAACTGGCCCACAGCAATCCAGTGAATTTCCACAACTCACTGGGAATTACACTATGGCTCAAATTCTGTTGCTTAGCATAGTAACCCCACTAGAGTAGGCCCATTTAATCAATGGGGATTTAATGAGTCAACTCCTCCATAAGTTCCATTGATTCAAATGGGTCTACTCTAGTTTGACTTACTATGCTAAAGCAAGCTGTCCCAAAGTTGGTTGCTTTAGGACAGCAATGTAGGTGTTTGTGTGCCATCCACAGCTGTCTCCCAGGCCCTTCTTCTTCCAGCACAAGAAGCTGAATTTCCACTCCTGGAAGCCTCCAGGAACAGTTGTTCACCTTTAAACTTTATTGAGAAGCTTTGCTTCATTTGACATCTACAAATACTCATTTTCCAAAACTGAAAGTGGATATATATTTTTTATTTTATTTTATTTTTATTTATTTTAATTTTATTTTTATTTTTTTTATTTTTTTGCATTTGAGTATTTTGCAATTTGGACATTTTGGACAGGCTGGAATGCTCCCAGAGCTGCCCACCCCCTCCTGCTTTAGGGGATCCACTGTTGGTTACTGTTATGTTGTTATTAAGTGTCGTAAAGTCACCCCCAACTTATGGTCATCTTATGAATGACTGATTTCCAAAGCTCCTTTCCTCAGCTCTTGCAAACTCAAGCTGTGGCTTCCTTTAGGGAATCAATCTATCTCATATTTAGTCTTCTCCTGCTGCCTTCAACTGTTTTCAGTCTTGCCTTCTCATGATGTACCCAAAGTCCTTTTTGCCTCCAGATATAGTTCATAGAATTGTCGTAGGGTTGGAAGGGACTTTGGAGGTCTTCTAGTCCAACCCCCTGCCCAAGGCAGGAGACATCATACCTCATACCACCCTGGACAGATGGCTGTCCAATATTTTCTTGAAAATTTTTCTTGAAAACTTTCTTGAAAATTCCACAACATCAGGAGGCAAGCTGTTCCACTCCTTAATGGTTCTCACTGTCACAAAATTCCTCCTTATTTCAAGGTTGGCTCTCCCTTTGATGAGTTTCCACCCATTGGTTCTTGTCCTCAGTGTCTTTTTTGTATTGTGGTGACCAGAACTGGACACAGCAGTCCAAGTGCGGCTTCACCAGCATGATATAGAGTGGTACTATCACTTCCCGTGATCTTGATGCTGTCCCCCTGTTGATGCAGCCTTGGACAGTGTTGGCTTTCTTGGCAGCTGCAGCATACTGCTGACTCATCCTTAGGTGGTGGTCCACCAGGACACCTAAATCCCTTTCATAGGTACTACTGTCAAACCAGGTACCACCTATCCTGTACCTGTGCATCTGGTTTCTCCTGCCTAAGTGCAGGACCTTACTTTTGTCGCCACTGAACTGCTTCTTATTGGATAGGGTCCAATGTCCAAGTCTGTCTAGATCCTTCTGAATGTTGAGTCTACCTTCCAAAGTATTAGCAATTCCCCCCAGCTTTGTGTCATCAGCAAATCTGATGAGTGCTCCTTCAATCCCCTCATCCAGGTAATTTATTTATTTATTTATTTTATTTATTTATTCGATTTTTATCCCGCCCTTTTAGACAAAGTCTACTTTATGAAGATGTTGAAGACCACTGGGCCCAAGACAGAACCTTGAGGGACCCCACTGCACACTTCCCTCCACGTAGATGTAGTTCCATTGAAGACCACACGTTGAGTGCGGTTGGTCAGCCAGCTGCAAATTCATCTGGTAGTTGCACTGTCTATCCCACTTTGTTCTATCTTATGCAGAAGTAGGCTGTGGTCTACCTTATCAAATGCGTTACTGAAGTCTAAGTATACTATATCCACTGCGTTTCCTTGGTCCACTAATTTAGTCATTTTATCAAAGAAGGCAATAAGATTTGTTTGGCATGACCTGTTCTTAACAAACCCATGCTGGCTTCTAGTAATCACAATGTTATTTTCTAGGTGCTCACAAATCTGCTGCTTGATTATTTTTTCCAGGATTTTCCCAGGTATTGATTTCAAGCAGATTGGTCTGTAGTTTCCTGGATTCACTTTTTTTCCATTTTGAAGATTGGAACCTCATCAGCTCTTTTCCAGTCCTCTGGCAGTTTGCCTGTGCTCCAGGACCTCTCAAAGATTTCATTCAGTGATTCCGAGATCACATCTGCCAGTTCTTTTAGTACCCTGGGATGTAAAGCATTCCAGGAGACGTGAACTCATTCTAAGCAGCTAGGTGTTCTTTTACCACTTCCTTGACAGGGTAGACCAAATTTTCCTTTTGCGTAAATACAGATGCAAAAAAATAATTAAGCAGTTCTGCTTTCTCCCTGTTGCCTGTTACCTTCTTGTCATCTTCTCCCACTAGTGGACCAACCATTTCTTTGACTTTCCTCTTGCTCCTTACGTGTTGAAAGAAACTTTTTTTGGGGTTATTTTTGGCATTTGTTGCAAGTCTTAGCTCATTCTGAGCCTTAGCCTTCCTGACTCCATCCTTGCAAATTTGAGCTATTTGCTGGTATTCTATTCTAGTTATGAGCCCTTTTTTCAGTTTTTTATACTTATCCTTTTTGTCCCTTAGCTTGTCAGAGAGCTCTGTGTGCATCCACGCTGGTCTTGTCATACGTCTCTTGTTTTTCTTTCTCTGTAGTATTGTTTTGGTTTGGGCCTTTATTATCTCCGCTTTCAGGGTTTCCCAAGCATCCTGAACTGTTTTTTCCTTTAGGATTTCCATCCATGGAATCCTTCCTATTACATCTCTTAGTTTGTTAAAGTCAGCTCTCTAAAAATCTAGAACATTAGTCTGACTTGGTACAGTTACCCTTGTCTGCATGATGGTGAATTCTAATATGACATGGTCACTTTCTCCTAAAGTTCCTACAGTTTTCACTCTCTCAACTATTTCCTTCCTATTAGTAAGTATTAAGTCCAGTACGGCTGGCCCTCTAGTTCCGTCCTCCATCTTTTGGATGATAAAGTTGTCAGCCAGGCATGTCAGGAACCTGTTGGATCTCCCACTTGCTGCAGAGTTGGTTTCCCAGTTGATATCCGGGTAGTTAAAGTCTCCCATTGCTACAGTGGTGTTTTTCCTACACATCTCAGCTAATTGATTTGCAAAATGTTCATCTATTTCCTCTGCTTGGTTGGGTGGCCTGTAGTACACGTCTACAGCTATGTCATTCATTTTTTTCCCTAATATTCACCCAGAAAGCTTAAGGAAGGCTTTCATCCTTGGTCTCCTGTATTACAGTACAGGAGTATTAATTCTTTATATACAGTGCAATTCCTCCTCCTCTTTTGTTGGGTCTGTTTCTTTTGAACAAATTATATCCTTCTAGCAGCATATTCCAATCATGGGTTTCGTCCCACCAAGTTTCGGTAATGGCAACAATGTCATATCTGCCCTCACGTACTAGGACTTCAAGTTCTCCCTGTTTGTTCCCCATACTTTGAGCATTAGTGTATATGCATCTGAGCCCTTTATGGCTGACCTTTTGTTTGCTTGCTGTGTCTCGTGTTTTATACTTGAGTGTCCCTTCCTTCTCCCCACTTCCTTCCTCATTGTCAAGTTCAGTGTCTAGGGGTTTGTGCTTTGGGTTTGGTCCTAGAGATTGTCCTCCTTCCCCCTGCAGATTGTTTAAAGCCCTTTGGATGAGTTGAATGAGATGTCTGCCAAACACGTTCTTCCCAGTCCTTGTGAGATGCAGCCCATCTCTTGCCAGGAGCCCTTCATGTAGGTAGTGTAGCTCATGGTCCAGAAATCCAAAGTTTTCTTGATGGCACCATCCCTTGAGCCAGCGGTTTACCTCTGTAATCCTCCATTCCCTCATTGGATGTTGACCCTCTGTCGGAAGTACAGTGGTGCCTCGACTTACGAACTTAATCCATTCCAGAAGACGGTCATAACTCGAAATGGTCGTAAGTCGAAGTACCATTTCCCATAGGAATACATTGAAATGCGATTAATCCGTTCCGGCCCGGAAAAAAAAAAAAAAAACCCACAAAACACTGCAAGACCCATTGGAAACGCGATTAATCCATTCCAGCCGAAGGAAAAAAAACACAAAAAGCAAACAGAGACTGCAAGATCCATCGGAAATGCAAAAAAACAACACCAAAAAGCAAACAGGGACTGCAAGACCCATCGGAAATGCAAAAAACACCAACCAAAAAGCAAACAGAGACTGCAAGACCCATCGGAAATGCAAAAAACAACAACCAAAAAGCAAACAGAGACTGCAAGACCCATCGGAAATGCAAAAAACAACAACCAAAAAGCAAACAGAGACTGCAAGACCCATCGGAAATGCAAAAAACAACAACCAAAAAGCAAACAGAGACTGCAAGACCCATCGGAAATGCAAAAAACAACAACCAAAAAGCAAACAGAGACTCCAAGACCCATCGGAAATGCAAAAAACAACAACCAAAAAGTGAACAGAGACTGCAAGCCCCATTGGAAATGCAAAAAAAAAAAAAAAAACCAACGAAAAAGCAGAGACTGGAAGACCCATTGGAAATGCAAAAAAAAAACCCAATAAAAAAGCAGAGACTGCAAGACCCATCAGAAATGCAAAAAAACAACAACCAAAAAGCAAACAGAGACTGCAAGACCCATCGGAAATGCAAAAAAAACCCAAGCAAAAAGCAAACAAACCCTGCATGACCCATCGAAAACGCGAAAAAAACCCAAAAAACAAAGACTGCAAGACCCATCACAGCATAGAAACATAACCCCACCACCCAGCCCAAACCCACGCTGCAAAACCCACCCAGAACAGCCAGTTTTTAAAAAGCAAAAAGCAGCACCTTACCAGGCAGTCCGAAGCCTCCTCCAACGCACACTCTCTAATCGTTGGGGCGAAAGAGCTACAAAGAAGCAGCCTCTTTGCCACCAACGGTTAGAAGTCTGAATTCCCTACCTTTTTCCCTGCCTTTTTTCTGGTTGTAACTCGAAGCTCCGGTCGCAAGTCAAAGCAAAATTTTGCGGCTGGAGCTGGTCGTAACTCGAAATGGTCATAAGTCGGGACGTTCGTAAGTCGAGGCACCACTGTACAGATGAAAATACCACCTGAGCTCCCAGTTCTTTTGCCTTCCTGCCCAGTTGCTCATAGTCCCTTGATATGTTTTTAGGCTCTTCTTTGTTGTATCGTTGGTCCCGACGTGAAAGAGAAGGAGGGGATAATAATCAATGGGCTTGATAATTTGGGTAAGCCTCTCTGTTACATCCTTAATCTTTGCTCCTGGGAGACAACATACTTCCCTTGTAAGCTTGTCTGGTCTGCAGATTGCTGATTCTGTTCCTCTAAGAAGTGAGGAATTACCAACACACTTCTTTTCCTCTTTGGGGTACCCGGCAGGCTCCTCTTCCCTGTAGCAATCTAAGCTGCTTTTCGTCCTGTCACTGGAACACTTGATGAAGATTCATCTTTGGATGTCTGCACATCTTCTTCCAGGGATAGAGCATGAAATTGGTTGCTCAGTTCTAGAGGCAGGAATAGTCTTCTTGTTTTCTTTGTCCTCAGAGTGATATGCTGCCATTGCTCCTCTTCATGGGCTCAATTTTTCCTGGTAGTCAAACTAGCAGTTGTTTCTCCCTTGCTATGTTCGGTTTGCAGACATGCCTTTTCCAGGAATTGTTCATCTTCCCGGATGAGTCTGAGAGTGGCTAGACGTGCCTCTAGACCCTCCAATTTCTCCTCCAGTAATGTGATGAGTTTGCATTTGGTGCAGTTATAATTGGAGTCTTCTCCAGGCAGGAATACAAACATAGCACACAGTTTGCAGGTTACCACAGTGCTAGCCTTGTTCTCCATGGTTTTCGGGGTTGTGCAGCTCCAAATAGATATTCTTTTCTAGTCCCAACAGATACTCCAAGTGCACTGCAAATAGACATTCTTTTGTAGCCCCAATTTAGATGTTTGGGGGTAAGATTCGCACACTGTTAGTTTGATCCAACAAGACCAAGTCCGTCTGCTTTGTTGTTCATGGTGAGCTCTTCCTCACTCTCCCAGAATCTTCTGCTGGTATGCAAATGCTCCCAATGAGGTAGTTCCCAGGCCGCTAGCTTGATCTGACGAGACCAAGTCCCTCTGCTTTGTCGCTCACAGTGAGCTCTTCTCCACTCTCTCAGAATCCTCTGGTATGCAAATGCTCCTAATGAGTTGGCTTTGCCAAACTCTATGGAGTCAATCTCCTGCTTCGTTTCTGACCCCTTGACCAAAATTTCCAATAACATTTGGTTCTGCTTTGTTTCCTACTTTTCTGTTCCAGTCTCCTATGATTATAAGCATGTCTTGTTTTGATGTGCGATCAATTTACTCTTGGATCCTTGTAATTTCATCTTCATCAGCCTCAGTAGTTCAAGCATAGACTTGAACGAAGGTTACAGTAATGGATTTTCCCATAAGTTTGATTGATATTACTCAGGCAGACTTTGCATTATAATTCCTAACTACCTGTCCTACATCTTGCCTCAATATCAGAGCCACTCCATTTCTTCTGGATTTGTCATTTCCAGAGTAGAACAGTTGTCTGACTGAAAATGTCCCATTCCAGTCCACTTTAATTCACTGACACCAAGCATTGCAATGTTTAAACATTCCATTTCTTGCTTTATGATTTCCAGTTTATCTTGATTCATACTTCTCATATTCCATGTTCCAATTGTGTGTTGTGCAGCATTGGACTTTCATTTCACCTCTGCAAACATTAACCATTAGATACCCTTTTGGTTTTAATCTAGCATCATTAGCGACAGCTCTATTCATACTTGTTCTTTGTTCTTTCCCAGTAGTTGGTTGAATGCTTTCCAGTCTGGGAGCTCATCTTCTTGCACTATCGCTTGTTCCCTTTTGGACTATCTCATCGTTTATTTGTTTTATTTATTTAAAATATTTATATGCCACCTTTCTCCTAACAAATCCAAAGTGGCTTACAGTATTAAAAGAAACAAAGCTAAAAGCTAAATAATCAATTGTTACAATATTAAAAAAGCAGTAAACAGATATCATATTAAAACTCATAAATACAAGTAATATTAAACACTCAAGCAAAACAACAAAATAAAATAATCTGTTTTAAAAATTCCCTTGGTCAACCAGTCATTTAAAAGAAAGCCTGCCTGAAGAGAAAGGTCTTTGCTCACGGAAGGGCAGCAAAGATAAGGAAGGACAGCTTAGGCTCCCATGGGAGGGAGTTCCAGAGTCTGGGAGCAGCCACAGAGAAGGCCCTCTCCTGTGTCCCCACCAAATGCACCTGTGAGGGTGTGAGACCAAAAAAAAGGCCTTTCCTGATTATCTATATACTCAGGTAGGCTCATCAAGGGAAATACGGTCTTTTTAGATAGCTTCGGCCCAAGCCCTTTAGGGCTTTATAGGTTAAAATTAAAGGATTTTCAAGGTAAAAAAGGTTCAACAGTGCCTTACTGTTGCCTTCTGCACAGTACTAACAAAAGTTAGCTTGAGCATTCTCCTGTTAGCTGTGAAAGATCCTCCACCAGCATCATCTTCAGCCACTGCTGCTGCCCAATAGCTGCCCTCCAGATGTTTCTCCACCTCCAGCACCATAGGAACTATCCATTCTCTTCTGATGATATGGCCATTACTCATGAAGAGGGTGGATGCATCTCAGACTGGTGTCTCAGTTGTGACCATTCTGCCTTGGGTGACCCTGCTAGGAGTCCAGGCTCATAATGGAATCTAGTCTCCTGATTGGCATTGCTCTAAGCTTTTCTGACACACTCAGACCTCCTCTCCATGTTAAGGTGTGCATCCAAGAAGAGGGGAGGGTGGTCATTACAGCGCTTCTTTTCTACCCCTCGCTTCTTCCTATCCTCCCCTTCCACATTTAAAAATGGGTTCTCAAATGTTATTTGGTTGCATTGTCTTTTTATGCAAAGTGCTCGGAGTACTACCTGGCAGAAGTTACAAAGAAACAAATGCATAAGCTTATATTTATGCAGATTAGCATAAGGTCTCCATCCAGTAAATTGAGTTAACTGTTTCACACCCAATTCATTAACAGCACCTGTCAACAGACTTCTCCACCAAGAGCATTTTGCATATTTGCAGTAAAGTAAAGATCCACTCAAACACTCACCGGCCATAATGGCTGCTCCAAAAATTCCGGGTAGAGATTTTATTGACAATTACTGGGCTTCCTTTCTAGATATTGGGGGTGAGGAGGATAGGAAAAACAATGCTCTTCTATCCAGTAAACATCTGGCGCCCTCTACTGGTTAATAAGTATAACTACTCTTTGAAATATCAAATTGCTAAAATTACTGAAAGATTCTGTTGCCAAGGAAACTGTGTGTTCTGCTCTTTATCGTGTTATGAACATTTACTTTGGCAGTGTTACTCCTCTGCATCTGATACACTGGAGCAGAGCTGAAGGCTGAAGGCTGAAGAAAGAAAGAAAGAAAGAAAGAAAGAAAGAAAGAAAGAAAGAAAGAAAGAAAGAAAGAAAGAAAGAAAGAAAGAAAGTTGGTAGTGTGAGTTAAAAAAAGGTGTGTGGACACAAAAACATATGCACATACATACATCCTAAAGAATTCCCAGGAACTGAGGGTGGAATTCCTCAAAGAGGGCTTTTTCCTTAAGTCTCAAGATTCAGGTAGAAAATACAGGTATGCTGTATACAGTCATGAAGGAGTTATATATACTGTTCTCAACTTTCCACAACAAATAGTACAGAGCATACACCATTTACCAGATTGCACAAATGCATTTTATACTTCAGTATGTGTCCCTAAGTTAAGAAAATCCTCCATCCAAATTTCAGCAGCAAACCACTGCAATGCATTAGAAGCAAATAGAATGCTTTTTTGGCATGTTCTTCCTCTATTTGCCACCAACGTTTAGTGGTACGTGGGGGTGGACTAAAACTGGCCCCCAGATTTGCCATAGTTACTCATATGTGATCTATTGGAAGGACTACCTAGCCCATGCCCAGTTCAAAAATAAAGAACCATAAGAAGGGAGAGTTGGGGCATTGAAGGTATATATAACTGAGATCTCAGGCAGCAGCCTGAGTAGCAACTGACATTGTCGTCTGCTTAATAATGATGAGATAGATTGTATTTTTATAGTGATTGTATTTCCATGTTCACCCCTTTACTACATCTTTCAGCTACAATGGACATTATAAGACAGATATATTTTCTCTATTCCATTGACACTATGGATCTTAGTCCATTTATTTTCAACCATAGCCTCTGGTGCACCTTCAACCACATATGAGCTTCTGAGATTAGTGAACAAGTGAAAGAGTGTGTGTAATTTTTTTTAACTCAAGTCTCAAGATCCAAGTGGATAATACAGACATTTAGCATCAGAAGTAGTCATGTGCTGGGGTATTTTTTAAAAAACACTGCAATTACCCACACAATATTGAGTGGGGGTGGGGGGAAACTCATAGACCTGCAGTTGGACAAATGGGGAAACAATACAAGCCATATGCATCCTTTTCTTAAGAGCAATAGACAATGTTTCCTATGGACATACTGCTGATGATACAGGGTGAAAGCAAGGACCAAAGCACAACTTGTGGTTAGCTTTTTATTATTTTATTTTTATCTTAGTGCAGAGTGTCTAATGGAGCATTTGTTCCGATGGAAAATGTGCTTAAAAACACTGCTTGTGGGCCCCAACATAATTGCACTGCTAAGTTGGATCCAGAGAAAAATGCACACAGCAAGACGAGTACAAGCTGAATTCTTTGGACCCTGTTTCTTCCCTCTGCCAGCAGATCTGGCAAATATCTTCATTGGATGCTTCTGAACAGGGTGGGTTGTGGAAGAAATCAGCAGCAAACGAAGAAATCAGAATCTCTCCCAGATGGGCCACAGTCTTCCACATAAGGAAGGTTGTCTTATAACACTAGGTTGTCAGCTTCTAAAAACTTTACACCACATGATTTCCTTAAAATCGAAGTAGTTGGAGTATGCCACATTTCCTAAATTATGGCATCTACAAAGTTGGTTGATCAACCTCAAATTGCTTCTTTAGGCAAATAAGGCATCATATGTTGCTGGTGAATCACATCCAGCTTTGTGGATGATGTGGGTAGCCAAGCTGGCTGGGGGGGATTATTGAAGCTGTATCCTCAAAAAGGTAACCTTTTCAAACTCTGATCCTATTTTTTTGAAGTTCTGCCTTTGTTAGGCAGTGGACAAATACAAGTTCAATAAGAACAGTTATATAGAGGTGCAGGCCCAGGACAAGATGTATAACAAAATCACATCCATTCAATGAGATTTAGCTTAAAATATGATCCTAGTTTTGCAGAGCTTGCTTCAGCCATTTTTGCTTCCTGAGACAAAAGCTAAATAGGGTTGTAGAGAACAGGCTGGCAGTGGACTCTCTTTCAGCACTGGTAAGTGGACAGCACTTTCCACCACACCTAAGGGCACCAAGCAATCTAAGAGAAGTTGCAAACAAAACAAGCAACTCTACCCTTTGACATCTTCCTGCCACCTTTCTAGCAACTGCCATGTGAGGCAACTGCTTCACCTTACCTAATAATAGAGCCGGCCCCAAAAATATGCCTGAAACACACTGAGAGAAGTGACTGGCAGGTTGTATTGGGAGCATCCCTTGGGATGGAGCTACCCCAAAAAGCTGCTTAATTTGCATATATGGTCATACTGGCTCTGACAACTTGACAACCTTGTCAATGACACATTATAGATTTATAGTACTTTCTTCCTCTCACTCTGTTTCTAGTATGCTTTGGCCTAAACTTATTTTCACTGCTCTTCCTGCTGGTCCACTAAATCAGAGTTTTTTGCTAAAAAGTCTGCTAATTGGTTCCAGCAGGTCTGGGCACACAGTGTGATATTCACAAGTCAGGTCTCTTCTGATGAGGAAAAGAGTCAAGTTTCAGCATTATTAAAATGGTCCAACCAAACCAATAGATCAAAATCCACTTTTTCACATAAGAAGTGCCTTTTGTTACATAGTATTTCTTTTATTGCTTGGGAGGCAAAGAGGGAGAAATGACAAAGACATGAAATGTGCTAGTAAGTGCAATCAGTTAAATGCTCTCTGTCCTTCCATACAACATGAATTCATTTAGCCAGCTGTCATGCTGACCTTCCCTTTTACAGCAAGGTTTTATGCTGTGAAATAATGTTAATTTAAATGTCAGGTGGAGACTCTATAGCAATCTCAGAATAAGAAGGAGAAACAGTGTTCAGTCTGATCAACGCCTGTCATTCAGTTTTTAAAAATGAAGTTCATTGACTGCTTGATTTAAATTTTTATATTAGCGAAAACTAATCTTTCTAAAGAATATAATCACATTTTGTTGTAATTTCTAGGTTAAAAAAATAAAAGGGGCCACTGCTCAATTAGAACAAAGGCCTAGCCAGAAAACAAATTGCTGGTTGGATATCTATCAGCATGAGAAAGCTAACAACAGCCTACCAGATACTAGTTAATATGATGGTGTATCATCTGCAGTTTCAGAGGCACACACATAGGCATCCTTCAGTCTCGAGAGACTATGGTAACGTGCTCTGTATGGAGGACTTGGAACAGCATCTAGTGTTTCGACGCTGTATGCAAAGCTGGAGTGTCCTCTCCAGAGCACGAAGCCTGGGTAAAATAATATGGAGGATAGGCTGTTACCCAAGCAGCAAATCCCCCCTCTCCACATCACTGAAATAGTCCAATGGAGAGGCAAGAGCCAATACAACTGGTTCCAGCGACGTCGCAGGAGTTGGCAGAACGACACGAACTGCCTCCGGGACTCTGGCTCCGGATTTTGCCTCAAGGTTGACTCCTGAAGCCTTTTCCATCAGTGGATATAGCCACAAGGCAGTGGGGGTTTGAAATCGGAGTTTTCCTTCTCCTAGATGGGCTGCCTTCCAAAGCTGACGAGCCCCACCTACCCGGCCTGCTCCCTCATGGCATGGACGACGATGGTGGCGCCTCAGTGGGGGTTTGAAGTCGGAGTTTTCCTTCTCCTAGATGGGCTGCCTCCCAAGGCTGATGAGTCCCACCTACCCGGCCTGCTCCCTCACAGCATGGACGACGATGGTGGCGCCTCAGTGGGGGTTTGAAGTCGGAGTTTTCCTTCTCCTAGATGGGCTGCCTCCCAAGGCTGATGAGTCCCACCTACCCGGCCTGCTCCCTCACAGCATGGACGATGATGGCGGCACCTCAGTGGGGGTTTGAAGTCGGAGTTTTCCTTCTCCTAGATGGGCTGCCTCCCAAGGCTGATGAGTCCCACCTACCTGGCCTGCTCCCTCACGGCATGGACGATGATGGCGGCGCCTCAGTGGGGGTTTAAAGTCGGAGTTTTCCTTCTCCTAGATGGGCTGGATAGGGAGGAACTTCATTCACAGCCTGCTGGCAGGCTTCCCATAGGCATGTGTTGTTGTTCATCTAAGGATATATTTACCTTATTTTCAGACCAGCTAAGGACCAGATGATTTTTATTAAGTCCTGATACATAAAACCATAATATTCAAGACTGTAAGTTGGTGGTCATTGATTGATACATCTAGTCAGAGGGCTGGGCAATAGGTGCTCTGACCCCGGGTGCCAAAATTTAGAAGGTGCAAAAATTTGGTACTAGAAGGATACAAACTCATATATTGGTATTTTTTGCTGGAAGGGCATGAACCCTGCTTCCACTCCAAGCACATACACCACATCTAGTCACTCCTTCCCAGGCAGATGGTAAGTGAAAACAGGCATAGCGTTGAGCCAACATGGCCATTGCCCCCCATTCTTCTGTCCAGTTCCCTCACATACCAATCTCACATGATCAAGCTTAACTGATGGGACAGTGATGTCCAGATACCAAAATCACTAATTCCAGCTTGTGGTAGCAAATTCTATTGTTTAAGTTTGTGCTGTATGAAGAAGTAACCTATTGTGAACTTCCCACCATTCAACTTCACTGGATGATACTGGATTGTAATTGACAAAGAAATTTGACCTATTGTTCAGCATCAAATTCCATTATCCCTGACTGCTGGTTACAGTGGCAGCCAGCAATGCCACTCACTACACAGCTAAAGTAAATGTTCAGCTCTCCCTCCCATTCCTCAAATTATTTCCTGTATAGCAAAGTGCTTCCTCTGCCAATGTGCCACCTACCAACAGGACGAATGGGGTGCAGAATATTTTGCAATTAGTAGGCATCCTTCAGTCTCGAGAGACTATGATAACGTGCTCTGAATAGAGGTCTTGGAACAGTGTCTAGTGTGGCTGAGAAGGCCAATTCAAGAGTGACAATCCCTTCCACACTGAAGACAAATACAATCTGTCCCCTGTCGAGTTCCCTGATTTTGCTGGTTTCGGGACTGCCTCTTTGCCTCAGCCTGCTGAACAAGTGTCTCTTCAAATTGGGAGAGGCCAAGCTGCACCACCTGCCTCCAGGCTGAACACTCAGATGTCAAAGTTCCCCATCTGTTGAGGTCCATTCCTAAGGCCTTCAGATCCCACTTGCAGGTATCCAGATAATCCCTCTGGGGCGATTTCCCTACACTAATTCTCCATACAGGAGATCCTTTGGAATCCGACTGTCAGCCATTCTCACGACATGCCCAATCCAACGTAGACATTGCTGTTTCAGTGCTAAAAATTCATGCTAAAAATTCAATTATTTATCAAAAATTCAAAATGCAATTATCTTATCTAAAAGAAAATGTGAAGAGTTATCAACATTTTTAAGTGGAGGCCAAAAAAAGGATAATGCTGACAGCATTGCACAGTGGAAAATGTTTGTGCCTTTCTGTTGGTGTTTTACACACACATGCATGTCTCCCTGAGAAATTGTAAGACTCAAGAGTCATCCACAGCTTCTGATTCAATGAGTTCTGTGCCAGTTATTGCAACCTATGCTCAAATTCACTGTGAACAAAAGAAAGGCTTTGATCAAAACATTCAACACATTTGACATAACAAGGGTCTCTGCAGAGCACCATTAGCTGTATAAAAGCAATTGAAGGAAGTTACAGAGGGACTTGAATTAGAGGATGATACTGCTTCTGCTGCAATCTCAGAGGAAATCGTGGATACTCTTAATTAACAACAAAGAATCATAACCACAAGGACAACTTCAAAACATGATTCAGAGAAGATGTAACACTTTTGTTCATCTGCCAGTCCTCAACTGCCAAGCTGATGAGCGTAGCACACAAAAAAGGTATTATTCCTGATTCTAACAAAAAGGATATAGCTAGATTAGGCAAGGGACCCCAGTTCGGTTTGAAACCCAGTTTGGTGAGGTGGATTCAGCCCCAATTTGGTTCATGCTCACTTAGATCTGATCCAACCAGATAAAAGTCCAAACGGAAAATACAAAATCCAAATCTTTATAGCTCCCATTGGCTTTCATTGATCATAAATTTTTGAGGATTTTACATACATGCATAAAGTCTAGGGGCATATTAGCTCCTGGGAAGGATCAATCCAACTAAATTGCAGAGAGGTAGGTCCAAGGTTTCTTGTGCTATGCCCCTTTGCTCAGATTTTCCAACACTGATATTGTGGTGCCCAAGCCTCCCTAAGGAGCGCTTAGCACTCAGTCAGAGAGTTCGACAGGCCACTTACCTACCACCTTTGCGCTGAGGCAAGTCCTAAGACCTCAGCAGTGCGTGGCGTAAGCCCCTTGAACAAGTCTGACCTTAAAATAACACTTTACTTTTACCCAGTACTTTGTAAGTACAGACACATGGGCTTTGTGATTCCTTAGAACTCACAACAGCTCAGTTAGGTAGGACTCTTAAAGATAGCTAGTTTGTAGCCCTCTCCACTCCCTGGATTTAGCCAGACCCTGCTGTTCAAGAGACCAGTCCTTTTGTAAGAATTTTTATAATTATTTTTTATTAGAAAAATAGAGATTCATAGAATCAGTTTATATTGCTCAAGCTTTAGCATAAAGAACATACTCAAAGATTATTACAGTTAAATAAAATAACTAAACCCCATGAAAATAAAAAACACTACTAAGCTGGGCTAAGGTGGGTTAGTCCCACCTCCTTCTTTCTCTTTACTTACATTCTCTCTCCTTCAAGCCACATGCTCAAACGATCAAGTTCTTTTTTTCTCCCATCATCATGGAATCGAACCTCTCCCACATAACCCATCGTCCATTTTCTACTTTCTCTAACTCCTCCCTTCTTCTTGACACTTCATGGCTGTTAGCCAGTTAGCCTCAAAGGGCTGTAACACCTTCCTCCGCCCTCAATTCCCATGAAGATCCAGGTGTTTTATCTCTTCTCCAATTAGCTCAGAATGTTGAGTCTTTCACGGGCCTCTTTGTCCAACCTTCAGCTTTATCTCGAACCACGCTGTACCGGTCTTCAGAAAAACACTCTCATAGCACTTAGAAAAACACATTCCAATGTCTCTCAAATCATCTTCACACAGAACCTGTGTGACTCCATCTTACATTTCTCTGACTACATATGCCACACTGCTTCAACTCCATCACAATTGCAGTGTCTGTGGTTAATGCATACTGTTTGTTCACCAAGATTTACTCTGTTTATACATGCACACACACAGCACAGGCAGAGAAATACAGGCTATACAGATATACAAACAATACATACAAAAATGAAAATCAAACCTAACCTGAAAAACTAGGGCCAAAAATGTTGGGCCGGGAATAACAGGATTGCAATGAGTTAATACAACTACTACTCTGCTGAGACCAAGATCCACACTTGTTCAAATAGACAACAATATAAAAATTAAGGATGAGACTAGATTGTGAAACCATTAAGAAACAAGGACTGAAGTTTAGGTACTACTGAGATTAGGAGCAAGAGTTGTACACTGCAGTAAACGCAAAACTGCCATCAAACTACAACAAAACCCTTTCAAAAATGTTGACACTGATAAAATGTAACTAGCAGGGGGAAGTAAAGGGGGAAGTAACTTTACCATCCCTTCCCCAGAGATCAACAATTAGAGTTAGAAATAAATTAGTTAACCAACTATTCTATTTTTGGGAATGTTTGACAAGAAAATAACTCAGTTTAAATTTATTTCAATTTAAACTATGCAGTAACTGTTTGAAGAAGGTGTGAGGAAATCAAATGTGTTATGTCATACTGTTCCAGGCTGCTCCAGGTGGTGCTTCTCTGCATGAGAAAGAAGATTTGTTTTGCTCTGTTTCAGGCTGCATCCTTACCACATGGAGCCATAGACATCACATTCCATTCTTAATTGCTCGTTAGCAGAGATTCTCATGAGAACTGAAAGGAGGGGATTGAGAGAAGTTACATTTTGAGGATGAAGTTAATGGACAATGGACTTGAACCTGATTGGATAATATCATGTTGGGGGTGTCATGATATTGAAGGAGAGTAGGACTTGTAGTCTATGAGAATGAGAGAAAATGGAGTCAGTTAGGTTTCAAAGTGAAAGGAGTTGAAGACATGGGAATGCGGAAAAGGCTGAGAGGCTGTTTTTCCTAATTTACAGCCAGGCTGGTACAGAGTGAATCCTTATAAGAGGCAAGGTCAAACAGGCCCCAGTGCAAAAGACCCAACAAATTCCTGTCTAATTGGAATGGAGATAATACACCTGCATCTCCATGAGAATTGGAGGAGGAGTCGACAGTTACGCCTCTTTGAGTTAATTGGTTTACAGCCATGAAGAAGGAGATCCGTGGAATGTAGAAAAGTGGACGATGGGTTATGTTTTGAGAGACCATTTTGTGGGAGAGAACCTTTTCCTAAGAGAAGTTCATGATGGTTTGTGTTATGTAGCTGAATGATACAGAATGTAGCATGGTAAGAAAAGGAGGAGGTGGGGTTAACCCACCTTAGCTCAGCTTTTTAGTGTTTATGATTTTAATGGGAAGTAGTTGTTGTATTTAACTATGGTAATCCTTTGAACATGTCTTTATACTATGCTTAAGCAAACAAACTGTTTCTATGAAACTATATTTTCTTAATAAAAAATAATTATAAAAATTCCAACTGAGGACTAGTCTCTTGGACCAGCAAGGTTTGGCTAAATCCAGAAGAGTGATTAGCTACCATAGAGAAGTCCTATTTAAATGAGCTGTTGTGAGTTCTAAGGAATCACAAGGCCCATGTTGAAGTACTTACAAAGTGCTGAGTAAAGTAAAGTGTTCTTTAAGGGTCAGGTTTGTTCAAGGCACAGATGCTATGCACTGCTGAAGGTTGAGGACTTGCCTCAGCGTAAACTGGTAGATTTGTGGCCTGTGGAACTCCCTGCCCAAATGCCATATGCTCCTTAGGGAGACTTGAGCATCACAGGAGGAACATGGATTTAAGATCTAGCATGAAGCTAGTTAACCCTAGTTTGTGTCTACAAACGCACCAAGTAAATCAATAATTAAGGAAGATGTTGCGCAAGACTCACAGCAGCAAGTCCCTCGTGAGGAACCAGGTTTAATAGCTGAGAGGTCCAATTCTAACCAAAAGGGAAGCAAACTAGCAGCAGCACCACAATGGGAAATGATTCTAAATCGGGAAAAGCTGGCTTTTTAAAAACTTTTTCAAAGCCCAAAGGTAGATTCTCTCAGCTTAAAAGTAAAATCCATCTTTTGCAGCTGTTACACCAAGTCGTTCCAGAGATCACCATAAAAGATATAATGCACATAGAATATTTGTCTCCCGACTATTTCAACAAAGGTGCAGTTGTGACATTTAGGAACTGGCAGATCACGGGGGCTGTATATGGTCATAAGAATGAACTCCTGAGGGCAGGTTTGGTTGTGACAAGATTCTTTGAGAACATCACAAAGACATGCCTGTGGTGTTTGCCCTTGTGGCCCCTGCTTGTCTTTCCCTCACAAAGGCTCACGTCGCGTTTTCTTCTCGCTGCCACCAGTAGCAATCCAATCTTCTCAATCCACAATATAAATGACGTTTGTCTGAACACTTGACTTGTGAACAGAAACAGAACTTATTTATTGAAGTGAAGCAGATTGAATAATAACAGAAGTTTCTCAGATAAACATTATACACAAGCAAATCATCAACAGTTCTCTCAGTACATACTTCTTTTCTCTTGCTATATCATTACCACCTTCTCTGCCTATTTTCTTAACCAGCTCTATCTCTCAGTATCTGTTCCCTCTCTCTCTGACTAACCAGTCCCTATCTGACTCTTCCTTCTCCCGCCAATCCTCATGTAGCTGCTGACTCCGCCTCTCCAGTCCTCTCATAGGTTCATGCAAATCAGCTCATGAATATGAATAGCATGAGTGATGTGGGCGATCGTCACAATGCCTATTACATAAAGATTCAAAAATTCAATCAAAATGTACTGGTCATATTAATTTTGAAGATGGTCAGCTCCCCGAACATGGCATGCATCAACGTGAGAAACAACAATCAGCATATCCATCAAAAGACACAGATATCTTTCAAGTACCATAAGAGAAGGAATTGCTAAAATCCTTTACGGCACTATCTTATCAGACTTAGGATATAATAATTAATAGAATATCGGTCTTGAAAGATACCCTCATTCACCTCCAAGGTTCTGATAATGACATCGCAATGATGGATGGATCTTTGCAGGGTAGAAACAGCCAAGGAACAGTAGAGAAGCAGAAAAAGGAAAAGATCTGCCCCCTTTTAAATAAAGGAAATAGTTCAGTTTACAACCATTCACCTTCTAAGAATAGTTCAGTTTACAACCATTCACCTTCTAAGATTTGCCAGCCCAACACACTTTCAAGAGAATCAACTACCAAACAACCCACTTTGGATGTTCCACCAGGTACTGTACATTCAAATGATCTTAACCAAGTTCAACAAACTATTAAATACCATACATTTGCAAGTATGTCACTTAAACCACAACATGATTTAATCTTACAATACCCAGACCTAACCAGTGGTGACAAAATAATACCTACTGACAAAGCTATGGCCAAAGTTAGCTCTCCTAGCCTCTCACAACTGGAAGTGACTGAGATAATCCATGTACCTGTGCCTGAGTTTATATTCAATAGCAATTTAGAAGTACCCCATGAGAGTTTAACTGCACCCTCAACAGTATCTAATACGCTCTCACCAAACTGCATTATTTCAAGACCAAAGCTGGTTGGGACTTTTAAAACTATTGAAGCAAATAATGATGCAGAAAAGGCAGCTAGGCCAGTTATCCAAAAAATAAATAAGGACTGGCTAGGCCTACAGGTCTTACAACCTCATGAATCTGGTTCACCTCCTACTCATAAAATGCCCTCTATGGCCCAAAACATCTGTCCCTCCACAATAAACAATGGCAGCATCTTTCTGGACCAAGAGGGTATACTAGAAAAACTTAAAATCATAGAATGACTACCCAGATTGTCCATTTCTCCCCATCCATCAAAACATCTATTTTGGAACATAGCAGGCTGGACAAGGGCAAATCAGGGAGGACTTCCAGAGAGGGAGAGTTCCACCAATTCCCCTCTTGGTAAGAAAATGCCTATTACTCACTGGCCATCAATTCTTCAACGAAACTCTCAGTTGATTCTTATTTCTTGGAACATCGCGGGATGGCAAGGCAAGCTCCTGGACCCCTCTTTTCAACACTTCATCAGGGGATATGATATAGTATGCCTCCAAGAGACTTGGGAGACAAATGAACTGGAGCGAGATGGTTTTACAAGTTATACATTGAAAGCCGAACCAAGTTCCAGGGGAGGTAGAGCCAAAGGAGGCCTTGGGGTATTAGTTTCTACTAAGCTTCAAGCCACCAAAATTAGCTTAGCTGCATTCCCAATATGGCAATGTCTCTGGTTATCAAGTTTTGATATTTTACCCTGTTGTTAATTAATGTGTATCTTCCTCCACTCCAGCATAAACAACAAAATAAGGATAGGTGGGCAGACCTGCAAAACTTTATTAGCAGAATGACATCTCTACACCCCAAGGCATCTGTAATACTGACAGGAGACTTTAATGCCAGAATTGGTCAAAATGGTGAAGTCCTTTACCATCATTTTGGTGAACATGCTCCTGAAATGGAGATAGGGCATCCGATCCCTGTTAGACAGTCCAAAGATCAGATTTGTAACTATTCTGGTCTATGTCTTTCACGGATGATAAATAGCTTGGATTTAGTGCTATTAAATGGAGGAGTGGAAGGGGATAGATCTGGGGAATATACCTTCCTGGGAGGGTGTGGTGCTTCAGTTATTGATTACTCTATCATTTCCTATGACCTGTTAAATCTGGTACTCAGTTTCAAAGTTGGTACATGCACAGAGAGTGACCATCTCCCCCTGATTACAATACTATCTGTTCAGAGCCAGAATGTTCATGCAGATTACAAACGGCAACTCAGTACAGAGGCAGAAATTGGAGTATCTCGGGTGAGATGGTCAGTCAAGGCAGAGTATGCTACAACTGCATTCCTGCATTCGGAAAGCTGTCTCAGAGTGTGGGAGTCCCTTTTGAAAACAAGTTCCCCTGAAAAGGCTCTCAATCTATATCAAGAAATAGTCACAGCACTACAAGGATGCTTGATTCATAAAAAATCCATAAGACAGGATGCCCCTTTTTGTAGAACCCATAGATCCAAACCATGGTTCGATCAGGAATGTCTGGAAATGAAGTATCTACTACTAGAAAATTATAAGAGATATAGGGAATCAAACCTGCCATCCTTACCACCTGATTGGTTTTGGTTAAAGAAAAAACATAAAAAGCTAATCAAGGACAAAAAGAATTTGGCATTGAGGATGAGTTGGCAGATATTAATTGTAGCATCAAGGTCACATGACTCTGTTACTTTCTGGGAGATAGTCTCGAGAGGGTTAGATGGTCAAGTAGGTGCAGCAAATTCATACATACCTGTTAAGACCTGGGAACTATTTCACTGGTCTATATGCTGCAAAACAATCTGGGCATTTGATTCCACAAACTGCATCCCATGATCTCCCTGACTGGCCCCCAGTTTCAATCTCTGAAATTACCAGACTTATTGCTAAGCTTAAAGTAGGCAAAGCAGCCAGGAGTGATAACATTCCTCCTGAGATTCTTAAAGCCAATATTAATTGGTGGGCCCCAGTATTAGCAACACTATTTACATGCATTGACCAGCTCGCATGTATACCAGAGGACTGGGGACTTGCTATTATCCCCAATCTAGCAGATAGACCCCTATCTACTCTCTTATACACAGATGATGTTGTACTTCTCTCATTAACCTGTGTTGGCCTATGGCAGTTATTAAGAGCCCTGGGCAACTATTGTAAAACTGAGGAGTTAGTAATTAATTATGATAAAGAAAAAGTCTTAGTGTTTACCAGGAAACGGATCACACATAAATGGCAAATAAATGACCACCTAATTGAGCAAGTCAAATCTTATAAATATCTGGGTGTGATCTTTCAGTCCTCAGGATCTTGGAAGGCTCAATTATCCAACGCTATTGCAAACGTTCAGAGAAGTATTAAGTCACTCATACATTTTTTCTTTGCAAAAGGAGGTCAGCATATACCATCAGCCATACAGGTCTTCAATGCCAAGGTGTTAGCACAGATGTTATATGGTGCACAATGGTGTAGACACAGAAATTTTACTGCAATGGAGTCAATTCAAATGAAATTTCTGAGAACTATTCTTGGACTCCCGAGTTGTGTGCCAAATGTACTTTTACAATTAGAAACAGGCCAGATGTTGATAGAGTCTCGGGCATGGATACTTAAGTTAAATTTTTGGTTAAAAATGTTCTTCACCCCTGTGGGGTTGGCTCCCTTAGTGCTAACTGATAAGTTTCAGTCCAGATGGGAAAGATCTATGGATGAGAAATTAAATAATTTGGGCCTCTTGAGAAGTGCTATTTTGTTAATGGGCTATACAAAAGCAAAACAGGAACTACACCAGCGCATCACAGACAATGAGCTGCAACATCATGTAAGCATAGCTACGGTCCATCCTGGCTTTAGATATTATGGTCAGGCATTTTTACCTGCAAGCTATCGGAATATTCTGACCCTTCCAAAATATAGAAAAGCTTTTACATTAGCAAAGTTTAATGTACTTCCTTCAGCCCTGCTGGAAGGCAGATATAAGAACATTCCTTATGAAGAGCGCTTATGTCCTTGTGAGGTTGGTGTGGTGGAGACGGTTGGCCATGTTCTGTTGTATTGCTCCTTCTACACTGGTTTCCATGACACTTTTATTCATCCAATTTTGCAAAGCATCCCTGGAAGAGATTATGAGTACTATACATGTTATCTGCTGGCAGACCAGTGTCCATCAGTAATGATTAAAGTGGCCAGCTTCTGTGCAGCAGCACTAGTCTGCAGGTGAGAAACGGTGCATTAATCCTCTAGATATATACAGTGGTGCCTTGACTTACGAACGTCCCTACTTACGACCATTTCGAGTTACGACCAGCTCCGGCCACAAAATTTTGCTTCTACTTGTCGCTGGAGCTTTCAATTACAAACAGAAAAAGGCGAAATTCAAATTGCTAACTGTAGGTGGTGACAAGGGTGCTTCTTTGTAGCTCTTTCACCCCAGCAGTTAGAGAGTGTGCAATCGGAGAAGGCTGCCTGGTAAGGTAAGGTGCTGTTTTCTGCTTTTTAAAAACTGTTCTGGGTGTTCTTGCAGCGTGGTTTTGGGCTGGGGGGTTATGTTTCTGTGCTGTGATGGGTCTTGGGGGGTTTGTTTGTTTTTTGGTTTTTTTCCCCCATTTCCGATGGGTCTTGGGGGGGGTTGTTTGCTTTTTGGAGTGTTTTTTCCCATTTCTGATGGGTCTTGGGGGGTTTGTTTGTTTTTTGGTTTCCCTCCCATTTCCGAAGGGTCTTGGGGGGTTTGGTTGCTTTTTGGAGTGTTTTTTCCCATTTCCGATGGGTCCTGGGGGGTTTGTTTGTTTTTTGGTTCCCCCCCCCCATTTCTGATGGGTCTTGGGGGGTTTGGTTGCTTTTTGGGTTTTTTCCCCCCATTTCCAATGGGTCTTGCATGTTTCCCTTGCTTTTTCCTTTGTTCTCTTTGCATTTCCGAACTGCCCCTTTGTTCTCTGTGCATTTCTGAACTGCTCCCTTTGTTCTCTGTGCATTTCCAACCTGGTCCCTTTGTTCTCTGTGCATTTCGGATCTGCTCCGTTTGTTTTCTGTGCATTTCTGAACTGCTCCCTTTGTTCTCTGTGCATTTCTGACCTGATCCCTTTGTTTTCTGTGCATTTCCGATGGGTCTTGCATGCTTGATTGCTTTTCTTTTTTTCCCCCCCCCCCTCCTTCGGCCAGAAGGGATTAATTGCGTTTCCAATGAGTCTTGCAGTGATTTTTTTTTTGTGTGATTTTTTTCTTCGGCTGGAATGGATTAATTGCATTTCAATGCATTTCAATGGGAAATGGTGCTTCGACTTACGACCATTTCGACTTACACCCATCTTCCAGAAACAATTAAGTTTGTAAGTTGAGGCACCACTGTACATGTATGTATGCATATGTGAATATGTATGTGTGGCGAAATGCCTACAGGTGACGTCATTCCTGCCTGTCAGTCACAGGAGCTCTAGAGGGAGGAGCCAAGGATAGAGCAGGAGGGGCGGAACCAAGGAGACAGTTAGACAGTTGGAACCTGAGAAAGAGAGTTGAGAGGTTGGAGCTTAGAGAGAAGAGAAGAATTAGAGTGATCTGAGGAGAGAGTTAGGGAAGTGAATTAAGACCAAGGTTATTAGAGTGAACAAGCAGGAACGAGAACACCTAGAATAATAGAGATATTAAGTGATTGAAAGTATATACCACAAGCCTGAATATATGCCCCGTCCTACCCAAACTTAATCAGACCCCTGTTACCGTGACTACGTGATTTACTTTGTGAAATGATTAATAATAAAAGGTTATCTGTTATTCAAACCAACTGATTCTGTAGTTCAATAAACCTGGCAATTGGCAGCACATGTGTCTAACACTCAGAGGTGGTATTGAGATAATAATACCTGGTGACAAGTGAGAAGAAACAAGAGGGAGAGAACCTTTGTGAGGGCCACAACAAACACAGCCACAAGGGCGATCCCCACAGTATGTATTGGGGGTGGGGTTATGCTTCTAACAATTATCTATGGAATTTGTCTCCCTAAGAGTCTGCTGCACATAATGTATATTACAGTTGTATTGATACTGTTTATTTTTATGCAGTTGTTCTGTGTTATTCACATCTGATCTGTTAATCGTACATTTTTTAAAAAAAATATTAGTTAGGAGCTGTCAAACTAGCTATCCTTTCATATGTCTGTCTGTATAATGAGGATGATGGATTAGGGATAGAGACGCAGGAGAAGAAGCTCAGCCACCATTATTTAGCTGACAAATATTTGTTTAGGCAGAAGTAGTTAGTTTTTATTATTTTATGAGGAAAGCTTTCATGTAGCTCACTTAATTATCTGAATGTGCATTGCTTGTTGCTTTTGCATTGTTTCGCAACTCTACTACTTTTTTGATAGCTTTATACCTCTTTTTATAATTTTAATAAACCTTTTTATATTTTTACCCAAGTGTGGTCCTTGGGAAAAATGGGTATGAGTGTCTAAAGAAGGGCCTTGGCCAAGAGTTCACGAAGTATATTATTTTAGGTGGTCTACCTTGTCTGGTTGGTGCGCTAAGTACAAAGTGCACTATCAGGAGAGATTTCTGTCTTGAGTAAGGAGACAGGGGGGAAATCTAGGTTAGAAGCTTGCCCATAGTGCTAATTCACATACCCTCCAGGTATCACCTCACGGGGTTCAAAGGGTGATAAGTATAGTCACTAGAGAGGCTCCTTCGCCTAGTGAAATGTCCTCAGTTGGTACTTAAACTGGTGCATCTCTAAGGTGTGTGCATGTTTGGCCTGGATGTGAAGAACCAGAGAGAGAGTTAGGACACAAAGATGGAGACCAATAGAACCAGAGGAACTATGGGATTTTGTATTTCTGGCTATAAGCCCTCATAGTAAGAAATTAAACCATTGAACTGTGAACTTTTTGAGCTACGCTTTCAGTAAGTTGACAAAAACCATCTGCTGCTGAGGGAGTAGAGCAAAGGGGATTAAGTAGACCCTGGTACGAGGATCCTCCTTCTGGGAAACTTCTGCTTAAAGGTTGTAGCTGCATTCTGTTCCAGCGACGTGTATACACTCCTGGCAGGAAGTGGCAGCTGCCAGCAGGTGGGGTAACCCCTTATTCTGCCCTTTCGCTTAGAGGTAGAGCATAAGATCAAAGAGTTATTTCAGCCAATCCTAGTTATGATTGGGTAACTAGTATCCTATCTGAATTCTAACAACATATTATGTAACTCATGCTAAGTCAATAAAAAGAGCTCTCAGGGCATTGCCTGTAGGCTCCGCTGGTTCGGACATCTGCGCTGTCGACTCCTTTGTTCTAAGGCAATTAGCCTTCCTTTGTTCCATGATCACCCACATTTGGTGCCCAACATGGGGCATCAAAAAGGGACATCAAACAGGGTCATCGCCTGAGGCAATCAAAGCAGCTCACCTTGCCCGGCAAGGGCTCCAGACACGTCCTTGCATCCTCTTCGGATCCCGGTGAGTATTATTGGTTAAAAATGAGAAACACTCTTACACCGCTTCAAAAAAACATAAGACTTGATTTATTTGCTTCATAGAGAAGGCCACCATGATGTATGTGATTCAGTAGAGGATTTACTGAAGGAAATATGTACCTGTCATGAGTTCAGCCGAAGAAGATCTGGAATCTGAGGGGTTAATTACACCTGAGGAAAATGCTGGGCAATTAGAATCACAGACAGCTGAATCACCGCCAGATTCTCCTCCACCACTAGCCAGAGTGAGGGACAAGCTTCAGCAGGGACTCATAACACGAAGGTCTGAGGCTCGCATGAATGCTTCCCACAGGAACATCAGGTCGACCAGCCCTGGGTTTTAGCAGGCTTGAGTGTTGTCTAGGAATTTGATGACTGTTGCTGCTATATAATCTGTACCCAGAGGCTTGGAAGCCTGTGGAAGCAACAAGTCAATTCTCTGGCTCGCATCCACGCTCCTGCTTATCTCGGACCTTGCTCTCTTGACCCTTGACTTTGGACACTGACTTCTGACTACGGTTTGTGTTTTGGCTTTGGCAATTTGGCATCTGTTTTGTATCTCCCAGACTTCTGACTTTGGACTGACTTATTGGACTTTCGCCTGCTGTATCCCCTGGAAACATGACAGTACCTTATGTCCCTGGTATCTGGAAGGAGGCAGCTTTAAGCTTTCAGATTGGGATAAAATTGGGAATAAACTTCACAAAGACCCTGTTGCTCCAGTTAAAGTCCTCCATACATGGCATCTTTGCCAGGATGCGATTTCAAAGATCGCAAACCCTCTGTTAGCCCAGTCTTTAGCTAACCTTCCAACAGCCCCTCAGATTTTGCTACCCTCTAAGCCACCAGATCTCCATGAAAATAGAAACAATCCTCCTGTAGCGTTTTGGAAGGAGTTTGATTAGAGAGTTCAAAGAGTTATGTGATTGTGATTAGACTGATGAAAATATAGTAGGAGATCTGAGAAGTGATTGACCAGTGACTGGAAGGGAGAAGGAATAGAACTGAATGTTGAAGTGCTGAAACAAATAAGCAAATAAACTAAAGATCTTTCTATTTCATTAAAGAGTGGACCTGATTCTTTCTAAAGGAGTTATGGGGATCTAGGGATCTCCTGGTGGCAGCAGTGGAAGAAAGGAAAGAGATCAGTTTTGCCCTGGTGTGCTCTGAGGTCTGAGTCTAGGTGGACAGACCAAGGCACGAGTGGGTCCAACGCCACATAGGTTCCAGAGGTGTGGGATCCAAAAAGGGTCAAATCGCGACATTGGTGGCAGCGGTGGGAAACGAAGTAATCCAGTGAAGCCTATTGAAATAAATCCAGTGAAACCTATTGAAGTAATCCAGTGAAGCCTTTATAAAAGAGTTTATTGAGTCAAGGGTACCTTTTAGACAGGATCTGTGGCAATGAGGTTTGGTTCCTGCTAGAGCTTTTGGGAAAAGCTTAGTAGCAGGCCTCAGAACCCAGATCAGGGGGGTCTAAGATAGGGAACGACTCTGTGAGAAAATTTCTGAGTTTTACCTCAGGATCTGAGGATCAGAGGGCTTGCTCTGAAATCCCAGGCTCTGAGATAGGAGAGCGCTGTGGATAAGGCAGAAGCCAGGTCATAGCAGATCTGAGGGAGAGAACCTAAGGAAAAGGCTTGAATTCTCTGAGAGGGAATTTCTGAGTTTTACCTCAGGATCTGAGGATCAGAGGGCTTGCTGCGAAATCCCAGGCTCTGAGATAGGAGAGCGCTGTGGATAAGGCAGAAGCCAGGTCATAGCAGATCTGAGGAAAGTACTAAAAGAAAAGGCTTGAAAAATTTATATCAGTAACTGGAAGTAAAATAAGAAAAACAGGTCCTTTTAAAAAGAAAATTTGTGAACGCTGCTCTAATCACCTCAGAGAAAGATAAACAAAAAGGAAAAGATGCCTCCCAAACGCGCCACAAGGGGAGTCCTGAGTCTGAAGGGTTGCCTCAGGAATTGGAGGGAGACCAAAAGGAAATAGGCGTTGAGGTTACCTCAGAGGGGACATAAGGAATTAAGCCCTCAAGAATTTGAGAGATGGAAACTGGAAAGGGAATTTAAATTTAAGGAACTACAGCTCAGAGCTGAGCAGGAGGCAGACAATTTGAGCAGGAGGAGAGAAGGAGGGAACAGGAAAGCAAAGAAAGAGTTGAGCAGAAGGCCAGACAATTTGAGCAGGAGGAGAGAAGAGGGAACAGGAAAGCAAAGAAAGAGCTGAGCAGGAGGCCAGACAATTTGAGCAGGAGGCCAGACAATTTGAACAGGAAGAGAGAAGAAGGGACCTGGAAATCAAGGCTGAGTCAGAAGCTAAACAACTAGAATTAAGAGAAAAGGAAATGAATTTTCAACTACAGATGAGACAATTAGAGATTTCTGCTCTAAATAATAACCTTAATAATAACAACAGTGGGGGAGGTGGAATCCTGTCAAAGATAGATTTGAAGACGTTTCCCCAGTACAAAAGAGGGGACTGTCCTGAATCCTTCCTCATTGCTTTTGAAACGCACCTGCAATGACTTTGAAATCAGAAATGAAGATAGAATGATGGTTTTAAGAGCGCAGGTTAGCGGAGATCTGGCAGAAATATATGCCCAGATGAATCCCGAGAAGGCAAGAGATTTTGAGGCATATAAAAAGATGGTTTATTCAAGATTTTGTCTGAACTCTGAACACCTGAGGCGGAAATTTCGCTCTCTCTCTAAAAAGCAGGATGAATCGTACTCTCAGTTGGGAGCTAGATTGGCGCTGACTCTGGATAAGTGGATTGAAAGAGAGGAGATCACTTCTTTAGAACAGTTGAAGGATTTAATTGGGCTAGAACAGTTTTACTCCCTATTACCTGGAGAACTACGGTATTTAGTAAGGGACAAGAATCCTAAAAATTTATGGGAAGCGGGAGAACAAACTGATTTGATTAATGCTTACAGGAACCCTAGATTTTCAGAGCTGAGAGTAAATAAACCAAACTGGGACAATAACTATAAAAAGCCTTTTAATAAAAATTACCTCAGCAGGAATCCTGAGAGAGAAGGTCAGGGCGGGACTTCCCCAAAGTTGCCAAGGGCTAGCCCGCCAAAAACATCAAACCCTGAGGCACGGTTTGCCAAAGTACCTCAGAATGACAAAAGGAATTTTAAATGTTTTAACTGTGGGCAACCAGGCCACTTACAATTCCAGTGTAGGCAACCATACCCCAACTTGCAGAGAAATGATTCTCTAACCAAAAAGGTGTATTGTGTCAAGCAAGTGGAATCAGGGGAGGAAAATAGTAGACAGAGACCTGATCCCATAACCACCACCACTTCTACTGACCATGAGGAGGAAGATATTCCTATAGCCCAAGTAGTCCATTGTTTCTATATCAGCAATGACCAGACCCTTCTCAGAAACGCAGGTGAAGAGATAGTTGTGAAAGGAAAGAAGTACATTGCAATAAGAGATACAGGATCTCAAATCTCCATTGTCCATTCCGATTTAGTAGCCCAGGAGGACATTATTCCTGGCAAAGAAATGTCTTTAAAGGGAATTGGGAAGGAAACCGTGGTTTTAAAAGTGGCTGAGATACCAGTAGAATACCAGAATTGGTCTGGAAAGTGGCAAGTAGCTGTGTCAGATGAAATACCAGCAGCTTTTCTCCTTGGTTGGGATTTAATAGAGCATGTCAAGAGTGCGTTAGTGCTTACCCGCTCAAAGGGGGGTCAAAACTCACCCTCTGCAGCTCAAACCGATACTGTAGCAGAGAGAGGCCTAGAAGCGGTTACCGTGGCAACCCAGCTTGATGATAGGGCTGAGGCAGAACTCATGCTACTACAGAATCCCAAAACAAATAACAATTTTGCCCAGGAGCAGAAGGAGGACATTAGCTTGGGAGTTTGCTTTGAAGCTGCCAGGACTCCCACTGTACTGTCTCCTGAGTGCCCTGAGAGCTTTAGCTTAACCAAAGACCTTCTGTACAGGGAAACGTTAGCTACTCCATACCGAGGAAAAGGGGAACCCCGAAAGCAATTAGTGGTCCCTAGTAAATACAGGGAGAAAATCATTAATCAAGCTCACAGCAGTTTATTTGGAGCTCACATGGGGATCACCAGAACCAAAAGACGGGTTGGCCAGAACTTCTTTTGGCCTGAGATGGGCAAACAGATTACTAGTTTCTGTAAAACGTATGATGTCTGTCAGAGACGAGGGACTGGGCAGGACAGGACCAAAGCCAAATTATGTCCTCTGCCAGTCATCTCTACACCGTTCCAAAGGCTGGGAATCGATCTAGTGGGTCCCTTACCTAATGCCACCCGTAGGGGAAATAAATACATCTTGACCATAATGGATTTTGCCACTAGATATCCCGAGGCAATTCCTTTGCGCAACATGGAAACTGACACCGTGGCAGATGCCCTAATCAATTACATGAGCCGATTGGGATTTGCCAGCGAGATAGTCAGCGATTTGGGGATGAGTTTCACATCCAAACTGATCAAAAGGTTATGGAAGGCTTGTGGAATTACCCAAATCAATTCACCTCCATATCATCCCGAGACCAACGGGCTAGTTGAGAAATTCAATGGCACTTTAGTGCGCATGATTAAGGCGTATGTAGCAGAGAACCCAAATGATTGGGACTGCAAAATACAACCCTTACTATATGCTTATAGGAGCATCCCTCAAGAGAGCACGGGATTTAGTCCTTTTGAGTTACTGCTAGGACGAGAGGCGCGCGGTCCTTTAGATTTGCTCCGCATGAACTGGGAAAACCATAGAGAAAGTGACCCAGAGTCAGTGGTAGAATATATGCACAGGTTGCAAAACACCATGCAAAGGTCTCTAGAGATAGCCGGAAAGAACTTAAGGGCTGCCCAGACTAAGCAGAAGACCTGGTATGACAAGAAAGCCCTTGAAAGAACTTTTGGGCCTGAAGATGAAGTTCTTTTGCTTAGGCCAGTCAAAGGTCACAAGCTACAATTAGCTTGGGAGGATCCCTATAAAGTAGTGACAAAATTGAATAATGTCAATCATGTGATACAGAAGGAGGAAGGCCCTGATGCCTTAAAGAGCGATGCATCTAAAGATGTTCGGGAGGAGAAGAGGGAACTGCCTACCCTTTCCCTAGCTAAGCAAGTGAAGCCCCGAGCCAGACTTAAAGATGACGTCTCACTAAAACGACCAGCAGATGACATCCTGTGGACAACCGAGTGGCCGAAGACCGCCAGTCGACGGAAAAGGGTGCGGAGAAAGGAGCCAGTGGTCAACAGAGGGACTCCTGAGTACCAGCAGAGGTGTGTCCAGCTGAAGGAGATGACCACAACCGGACCAGTCCATGGTGCGCCAGACTACGACGGGAAAGTGAGAGACTTGGACTTTGCAAATTTTGCCTTTGCAACAGAGACTCAGTTCTTGCCTCGAAAGCCCACAACGTTGTCGCACATGTGCTTTCCAGGAGGCTAGATGAATGATACCAGGACTTTTATTATAAACTGAAATGGACTATAATTCACAGTTAATTATTTATGTAAAAGTTCAGGATCGTGATTTCCGTATGGTTGTAAATTCTGTAAAATGATAAGGTAAGGTATATTATTGATTAGTAGATGATAAGGTAAAGTATTGTATTGATTATTAAATGATAAGGTAATGTATATTATTGATTAGTAGATGAAAAGGTAAAGTATGGTATTGATTATTAAATGATAAGGTAAGGTATTTGGTTGATATTTAGTAAAAATGTGAAAGTTAAGGGGGGAGGTCTGTAGCGTTCTCCTTTAAATGTGGTCATGGCTCAGGTTTAGTTAGAGTGAGTCATGCATATTTATGTTGCTGAGAGGCGGAGCCAAGAGGCAGAGAATAAGAGGCGGAGCCTGAGGGGGAGAGAGGAGATCAGAGTTTTGGAAGGAGTTTGATTAGAGAGTTCAAAGAGTTATGTGATTGTGATTAGACTGATGAAAATATAGTAGGAGATCTGAGAAGTGATTGACCAGTGACTGGAAGGGAGAAGGAATAGAACTGAATGTTGAAGTGCTGAAACAAATAAGCAAATAAACTAAAGATCTTTCTATTTCATTAAAGAGTGGACCTGATTCTTTCTAAAGGAGTTATGGGGATCTAGGGATCTCCTGGTGGCAGCAGTGGAAGAAAGGAAAGAGATCAGTTTTGCCCTGGTGTGCTCTGAGGTCTGAGTCTAGGTGGACAGACCAAGGCACGAGTGGGTCCAACGCCACATAGGTTCCAGAGGTGTGGGATCCAAAAAGGGTCAAATCGCGACACCTCCTTCCTATGTAGCTCCTGCCGCTCTTCCAACAGCCCCTTCTCGTCTTTCTCCTCCCCCTCCTCCCTCTTCTCCCCCTCATCATTCAGCAGTGCAGCAGATGTTATCTGATGTTATGGCCCAAGGAAACCCGGAGGATGTTGCTGCCGCCCTCCCCCTTATGTCTGTTTGTCCTGTGGTTCATAACAATCAGGGACATCATGTTCATGAAAGTTTTCCCCTTGCCATATTTAAAGAGTTGAAAAAAAGTGTAGTTGAAAACGGTCTCCATAGCAGTTTTACTCTTGGGTTGGTTGATGGGTTATGAGGAAATGGAAACCTTATTCCAGCTGATTGGAAAGTCTTGGTTAAAGCAATGCTCTCTTCTGTGCAATACGTACTTTTCATGCAGGAATGGAAAGACGCTGCTGCCATTCTGGCCATGGATAATTTACAAAACAATATTGCTGTGTCTGCAGATATGTTAAATGGAGATGGACTCTTTGTCACCATGGCACAGCAGATTACCATCACTAGCAGGGGATTGGCACAAGTGGCTGACATTGTTAAAGCAGCCTGGTTAAAAATCCCAGACAAAGGTACCCCTTTAGGGTCTTTTGCCAATTTGCGTCAGGGTCCTACAGAGGACTATATGTCTTTCATCAACAAATTGCAAAGAGCGATTGAATGGCAGGTGGAGAATACTGAGGCTGCTGATATTTTGATGAAACAGCTGGCATTTGAAAATGCTAACATGGATTGCAAAACGGCCCTTCAGGCTATTTACAATAAACCAGAGACTGACATTGCTGCCATGCTAAAATTATGTCAGAATATTGGGACAGAAACTCACAAGACACAGCTTTTGGCCACAGCCATGGCTACCTCCTTGAACCCCGCCCAAGATCGTAAATGTTTTTCCTGTGGCAAGGAAGGGCACTTCAGACAGGAATGCAGATCAACCCCCCAAAATAATAAACGCCCTTCTAAAAAATGCCCCTGGTGTCAGAAAGGTTATCACTGGGTCGATCAATGCTGGTCTGTTCCAACACCAGGAAACTCCAAGTCGGGTGGACCTCCAGCCCCGGGTCAAGTGGGGGGAACTCAGTGAATACTACCCCAGTTCAAGAAATCCGACCTGCTACTGTTAAAAGTGCCAGACATGACTTGATCACAGCCGAAGAGGTCGACTATCAATTCCCTCTAGCTGTCTATGTTTCTCTAGCTAACTGCTTAGAGAAAAAAGGCCTTCACATAGGTCCAGAAAAGATACAAACCATACCTCCGTTTCTTTATCTAGGGCACAAACTGTTGCAAGCGACATCTTCTCCGTTCTTACCAGAACTAAAAACTCCATCTCAATTTACATTAGTGCAGTTGCAACAGTTCCTCAGGCACTTAAATTGGGCTCGTCCATTTTTGTGCCTTCCTACTCATGAATAGGGACGTGGTGGCGCTGCAGGTTAAACCGCAGAAGCCTCTGTGCTGCAAGGTCAGAAGACCTGCAGTTGTAAGATCGAATCCACGCAATGGAGTGAGCTCCCGTCGCTTGTCCCAGCTCCTGCCAACCTAGCAGTTCGAAAGCATGTAAATGAGAGTAGATAAATAGGTACCACCTCGGTGGGAAGGTAACGGCATTCCGTGTCTAGTCGCGCTGGCCACGTGACCACGGAAATTTTCTACGGACAAACGCTGGCTCTACGGCTTGGAGACGGGGATGAGCACCGCACCCTAGAGTTGGACACGACTGGACTAAATGTCAAGGGGAACCTTTACCTTTACCTTACTCATGAATTGCAACCTTTGTTTGATGCACTTCGGGGACATCAGTCTCCTGCTGACTCCATACCCATCACCAAGGCTATGAAACATGCCATACATCAAATTAATGCAGCCTTGTGACGTACAATGGTCAACCGCATTCCTTCTTTTGGTCCCTTGCAGCTGGTTACCTTGAACACTCCCTAATTGCCTACTGGGTTGTTGTGTAGCCCGAAGTCTGACAAGGCCATTGCTATAGCAGAATGGCTTTATTTATCTAGCACTCCTCCCTGAAATGTTTACTCCACTCTAAATGCGATTACAGACCTTGTAATCAAAGGACCCCATCGTGCCAAAAAACTCACAGGTTGGGATCTTCTGTGTTGTTATTTACCTATTTCCAAAGCTGACCATGATCATTTAATGTCTACATCACTAACTTGTCAAATTGCTTTTGCAGACTATATTGGTGATATACGTTTTAATCCTCCTAAAGACCCTCGCTTAACATTCATTCAGCAAGTACCCTTTCACTTTTCCTCTCTTTTCTCTGCTACTCCTCTCCCTGATGCTCTAACTGTTTTTACTGATGGTGCGCCTACCAGAAGCGTGATTACCTTTCAGCAACCTCCCGGAACCTGGAAAACCTGTTTTACTTCTATTTACCTTTGGTCTAGATGGGCGGGATAGAAATCAAATAAATAAATAAATAAAATAAATATTCAAAGCTCTGTTCAGCGTTCTCTTGACTTTTCCTTACTTTCCCTGTTTTTGACTTAAAAAAACCTCCTCACTGCCAGATCACAACCTTTTTTTGCAGCTCACATCCGATCTCATACTGGATTTCAAGATGCTATCTCAGAGGGAAATCATCGTGCAGACTCTGCTCTTCATTCCTTGTGTGTCCCCTCTTTTCCAATCCTATTGACAGCCATTCCTTTTTTCATCAGAGTGCTAAACAACTTCATAAGCAGTTTTCTATTCCACTTTCTCAAGCTCGAGACATCGTCTCCTCCTGCTCTTCCTCTTCCATGTCTCCCATTTCCTTTCCTTTTGATGCTGTTAACCCACAAGGAACGGATGCCAATCAGTTTTGGCAAATGGATGTCACTCATGTTCCTACCCTTGCTCCTCTTTCTTATGTTCATCTAACTATTGATACTTATTCAGGATACATCTGGGCTACCCCTCTTCATGGCAAGACCTCTCGCCATGTCATACAACATTGTTTACATATGTTTGCAATTATGGGCCGGCCTCAAGCCTTAAAAACAGACAATGGCCCTGCCTATACCTCTCACACTGTTACCACTTTCTGCAATGAAAGAGACATTCAACTTTCCCATGGTATTCCTTATAACTGCACAGGAAAGGCTATTGTAGAATGAGCACACCGCTCTTTTAAATTTCTCCTTTCAAAACAAACAAAAAACAGAGAGATCAGTGCTCCAAGATGTTCCAGATGTAGTATCAATAGCATTATTCACATTAAATCATTTAACTGTATCTGCAGGTCAGCATAAGTTGTCACCAGTAGAGAAACACTTTTGTAAAGAAATCCCCATGGAACGGCCGCTGGTGACTTATAAGCAACCTCCCGACCCTCAGTGGGAGGGTCCAGCCCCTTTACTAACATGGGGTCACAGCTATGCTGCTGTGCTTACTCCCACAGGTCCTCTGTGGATCCCGGCTCAGTTTGTGAGGCCATATCGTGGGAAGAATGAGTTGGCATCGCAACCTGCAGAACCCAATTCTGGAATTCAACCCAGTGATGGCTCTGGAGCGGGACCAGATGACTGTGCATCGCCGGAAGCGCCCGGCCCGACCTGAAGGCACTCAGCCCAAAGTTACTTGGGGGATGATAAAGACGCTGAGTGCTGATGCAAAAAGAACTCTAAATCAGCAGCAGATCCCAGAAACTCCTGAAACTTTTCCAGCAGCCATTATCTCGCAACTGCATGCTAACTCCGTGACACTGTTTTGTTGTGTTCTCATTCTTGGAATTATGCTCTTCATACTCCTTATAAGTTGCTGTTCTTTTATTCAATGTATACCAACCTTCTTTTCCATAATAACTACCTGTCTCAAAGCTTCGCCTTCAGGCCTTCACCGAAAAGATTTATATGTAGTTTGCAAGTACAGTATATGCCTTTGCTTAAAAAACAAGAAAAAGGGGGAATGTGGGAAACTTCTGCTTAAAGATTGTAGCTGCATTCTGTTCCAGTGATGTGCATACACTCCTGGCAGAAAGTGGCAGCTGCCAGCAGGTGGGGTAATCCCTTTTTCTGCCCTTTCGCTTAGAGGTAGAGCATAAGATCAAAGAGTTATTTCAGCCAATCCTAGTTATGATTAGGTAACTAGTATCCTATCTGAATTCTAACAACATACTATGTAACTCATGCTAAGTCAATAAAAAGAGCTCTCAGGGTGTTGCCACACTCCTGAGCAAGCAGATTCCACACCTGTCCACTAAGTGATGGAAGACCCACTAAGTGCACTCCATACTTCACAATAGGTGATAAGGACCATATATCTAAGGGGAAACAAAGAAACATCTAATGCGCATGCTCTGCTAGCAACCTGCCCAAAAAGAATACAGTGGTACCTCAACTTACAAACTTAATCCGTATTGGAACGGTGTTCGCAAGTTGAAAAGTTCGTAGGTCGAGGCACCATTTCCCATAGGAATGCATTGAAAACCGATTAATGCGTTCCGGGGGAAGAAAAAAAATACCAAAAAAATATAAAAAAATAAAACACTGCAAGTCCCACGCTGGGACTGCAAAAAAACAAAAAACAAAAACACACTGTGGCGAAATGCCTACAGGTGACGTCATTCCTGCCTGTCAGTCACAGGAGCTCTAGAGGGAGGAGCCAAGGATAGAGCAGGAGGGGCGGAACCAAGGGGAGAGTTAGACAGTTGGAACCTGAGAGAGACAGTTGAGAAGTTGGAGCTTAGAGAGAAGAGAAGAATTAGAGTGATCTGAATAGAGAGTTAGGAAAGTGAATTAAGAACAAGGTTATTAGAATGAACAAGCAGGAATGAGAACACCTAGAATAATATAGATATTAAGTGATTGAAAATACATAACCCAAGCCTGAATATATGTCCCGTCCTATCCAAACTTAATCAAACCCCTGTTACAGTGACTACGTGATTTACTTTGTGAAATGATTAATAATAAAAGGTTATCTGTTATTCAAACCAACTGATTCTGTAGTTCAATAAGCCTTGCATGTGGCAGCATATGTGTCTAACACTCAGAGGTGGTATTAAGAAAATAATACCTGGTGACAGCGAGAGAAACTGAGAGGGAGATAACCTTTGTGAGGGCCACAACAAACACAGCCACAAGGGCGATCCCCACACACACAAATCCAAAAATAAACATTGGAGCAAGTCCCACGCTGGGACTGCAAAAAAAAATCACCAAAATACAAAACAACAAAGCACAGAAACGTAACCCCCCAGCCCAAACCCACCCTGCAAAAGCCACCCAGAACAGTCTTAAAAAAGAAAAAAGCAGCACTTACCGGTCCGAAGCCTCCTGGGGGTCCCCCGCCGCTGTGATCGCCACCGATGTGACCGCCGCCGCGAGGCTTGAGCCTGGCTGGGGTGCTTCGGCCGGTCGCCCCCGGCCATGGCGGAGGCAGCGGTTGCCCAGCGCCGGGAGACTTGAGCTGGCCGGGTTTTGGCTCAAGCCTCCTGGCGCTGGGTGACCGCTGCCTCCGATCGCGGTAGCAGGGGACCCCCAGGAGGTCTCCCAGGGCTTCCCCACCACCATCAGAGACCTCCTGGGGGTCCCCCACCACCACGATCGGCGCCTTCGGAGGTCTCTGGAGGCCACCTGGGGGTCCGATCATGGCGGCGCGGGACCCCCAGGAGGTCTCCGATGGCGGCGGGGGAGCAATTTTAAATTTCCCGCCCTTTTCCACCACCGTGATCGGACCCCCAGGAGGTGTCTCCCAGGGCTTCCCCGCCACCATCGGAGACCTCCTGGGGGTCCCCCGCCACCGTGATCGGCGCCTTCAGGCTTTCCCGGGGGGTAGACCGGGCCTACCAGGGGAAGCCCTTCCAACAGAACAATCTGGAAGACCACTGATATCTTGTGTGGCTACACAGCGAGCCTGGGGCAGGTCATCTGCCTGATTCTGCCTGATCAGTCCCTGGAGTCTGCTGTGGCACCAGGATCCTCCCTCCTTCCATGGACCAGGGCCTTGGTGAAGAGGTTGTAGAGGGTGAAGAGGGTGTGCGGAAGTGACTCCATCCTGTCTGCAGGGACAGAGCTTACTGCATGGCCTGCCTGTGTGGTCCTCGAATCAAGGTCGGCTTGGTAGCACACACCTTGGAGCTCAAGGAATGGAAAATGGAGCTCTCCAAGGTTGGGTGCATGGCGCCTGCATGAGGAGCTGGGGATGGCAGGGCACGAGACAGAGAAGGGGGAGGGTGGTTCACAGGAGCCACAGGCAGGGATTTCTGCTGGTTAGGGCCACAGTCCCCATTACTGAAGACCTGTGGTGACCTCGGCAGTTGCCACGGAGGAAAGACAGGCAGCAGAGGAGGACCCGGCAGAGATGATGGTATGGAAGTATCTTGCTGAGCCCGCCTGCCGCCCCTGAGCAGATTCCCTCCATTTCTGGGCCAGGAAAGCAGTCATATGGCCAGAGCTGTCTAATGTGGCCATGGACCTCCTTTCCATCTCCCCCCAACAGTGTCCAGAGAGAGAGTGTGTTCTCCCATCTTGGAGACATGCTCCGACCACACCGCTTGCCTTTGGATCCTGTAAGTGTGGAGAGACTCATTCATCAAGGTGAACCTTCCCTTATTGGGCTCCCTCTCATTGAACCCAAAGAGGTAGGGTCCCAATGGGAGTCTCTCTGCTACCATGCCTGCCTGCCTGCCTGAGGCCCCACTGGTTCACTATACCATCTGCCCACTTACCTGCCCGCCCGCCTGCCCGTCAGCCTTCCTAGGCCAAAACCTGCATCAAAGCCTACATCTGGCCTTTTTGGGCCAAAACCTGCACTCAAAGCCTATTTGTGGCCTTCTTGGGCCAAAACCCTCACTCAAGCCTCCAAGTGGCCTCCTTGGGCCAAATTCTGAAGTCAAAAAGCCTATTTCTAGCCTTTTTAGACCAAAATCTGCACTCAAAGCCTATTTCTGGCCTTTTCGGACCAAAACCTGCACTCAGGCCTCCAAGTGGCCTCCTCGGGCCAAATTCTAAAGTCAAAAATCCCATCTCTGGCCTTCCCAGGCCTGCATATAAGCCTTCAAATACTGAAGTCAAATCCTCTGTCACACATCCATGTGGCACTACACCAACAATGTAAAATAGAAGCCTGTCTGCCCCAATGTCCCTCCCCACGCAATCCAGAAGAATCACATTGGTACTTGAGGTGCCTGAATCCCACCTTTGTGGCAGGGGCCATACCCTACCTGGAAGCCCAATACCTTAGTGCCTGGGGCTGTACCCTACCTGGAAGTCCAACACCACCTTTGGGTTGTGAAATTAGTTCTTTTTTGGATGCGTGTGTTCAGTGCCTGCTTGGGGCAAACCCAACCTCAATGCCAAATGCCTCAGTGCCAGGAGTGCCAGTGCTGTCCCACATCCATGTGACAGATTTCTGCCACTATGCCACCAATGTAAAAAAGAAGCCAACCTGTCCTAGTGTCCCTCCCCACACCATCCCAGAAGAATCACATTGGCACTTGAGGTCCCTGAATCCCACATCTTGGGAGATCTTGCTTGCCAGCCAGAAATCATCAGCCACTCAAATGCCCTCAAGGCCTCATCTATTCCCTCAGCAAGTCCTACCGCAATGCCAAGTGCCTCAGTGCCTGCTGGGGGCCTATCCTGCCAAAATGCCAAATGCTTCTAATCCTGCTGAAGGCAAACCCTACCTCAATGCCAAATGCTTCAGTGTCTGCATGGGGCAAACCCTGCCAAAATGCCAAACATCTCAGTGCCTGTTGCAGGCAAACCTCACCTCAATGCCAAATGGCTCAGTGCCTGCTGGGGGCCTATGCTGCCAAAGTGCCAAATGCCTCTGATCCCACTGGGGGCAAACTGTACTTCAGTGCCAAATGCCTCAGTGCCTGCTTGTGGCAAACCCTACCTCAATGCAAAATGTCTCATTTGCCTGCTTGGGGCAAGCCTTGTCAAAATGCGAAAAGCCTCCGTGCTTGCTGGGAGCAAACTCTAGCCAAACCCATCTGATCCTGCTGGGGGCAAGCCCTACATCAATGTCAAATGCTTCAGTGCCTGCTTGGGGCAAACCTGGCCAAAAATGCAAGAATTTTTCTGGGGGGTGCCCTCCTTGAGTTATCAGGTGCACAAACTTCAAACTTCAACAAACATGCAGGGGTTGTAGAAAAGAGGCAGAGGAAGCTTCCCTGTGAATTTGGCATCTCTAGATGCCCAGGAGCCCATTTTATATCATTTTAAAATGAAGATGAATCAATGAATTCATTTGTTGATTTGTCCAAAAATATTCATAAATTTGTATTCATCAATTCAGCGATCTTGACAAATTATGAATCATGACGAACATGTGACAGTAACCAATTCTGTTTGTTGTTGTTTTTTAAAAAACTGCAATTAATTTAATGCTTAACAGACAGCAAAAGTGACCAAAAAAATTATTTGTCCCCATCTCTAGTGCAGATATACCTTTTGCAACTGTTGTGCTAATAACTGGATAATTAATATGAGAGGTAGTCATTCCCTCACTTTTAAAATTGCACCCTTATGAAGTACAGATTAAAATCACTTGGAGCACAATCACTTATATCTCTACTCAGAAGTAAGTTCCACTGAGTTCAACAGAGCTTACTGGCATGTAAGTGTATATAGTGTAACATCCAAGTCTCCCTAAGGAGGGTATGGAGCCTGGGCAGGGAGTCACTCTGGTCACAAATCTATCACTTTTTACTGAGGTAAGTCCTTAAGCCTCAGCAGTTCATAGCATCTATGCCATGGACAAGCCTGACCATCAAAGAACACTTTACTTTACTCCGTACTTTTAAAGTACTGAAACATGGGCTTTGTGATTCCTCAGAACTCACAACAGCTCAGTAAGGTAGGAGTTCTCTATGGTAGCCAGTTAGTGACCTTTTCCACTCCTCTGGATTTAGTTTAACCTTGCTGTTTCAAGAGACTAGTCCTCAGTTGAGATTTTATAATTATTTTTTATTAAGAAAATAAAGATTCATAGAAACAGTTTGTTTGCAAAAGCAGTAGCATAAAAACATGTCCAAAGATTCCAATGGTTAAATAAAGCTGCTATTTCTTATTAAAATAAGAAATACTAAAAATCTAAGCTATGGTGGGCTATTCCCACCCCCTCCTTCTTCTTACCATACTACATTCTGTAAATATTCTTTTACATAGCTCAATCCATTCAAAAACTCTCCAAGCTGGCAAAGCTAAGAGAAGCTCTCTAACACCTCCTACCATCCATCTTTTCTTACATTCCTAGGACCTCCTTCTTCTTGACACTTCATAGCTGTTAACCAATTAACTTCAAAGAGACGTAACACCTCTCTCCACCCATAATTGTCATGAAGATGCAGGTACGTTATCTTCTCCCAATTAGAACGGTATGGGTTGAGTCTTCCCACTGGGCCTCCTTCGACCTTGCACCCTTATCTGAATCCTCACCAGAAAAACACATTCCAATGCCTTCAAATCATTCCACACAGAACCTAACTGACTCCATTTTCTCTGACTACAAATCCCACTCTCCTTCAAATCATCACATATAGCACTGCAACTTTAATAAACCTTACTTATAATGTTTAAAAAACCAATACATAAGAGTAAAAATTCTATGATTCTATAATAGAATTTCCTTCTGAGTAAATCTGTATCAATTTGCACTGCAATCCTATAAACACTTTTTGTAGGAGTAAGCTTCATTGAACACTGGTAGTGTTTTCCTGCTATTTGTGCAGAATTTAAACAAATGAGAGCAAACCTGGGAGCCTTGACTATTTATTAGGCTTATAATGCAAGGCTAAAGATTTTAAACCAACAGCTAATAAGACCAACTTGGAAAAGGGTGACAATCTTCTCCTTGGGAAAGGTCCCATTCTTGGAACTCAGTGTCTGGTGACTGAGTTCTTGGCTTCATTTTGTCTAACAGCAGGGCTGGAATCTATTGAAGTAGTCTTTAACACAGGAGAGAAAAACTTTCTCACATCAAGGGCCATATTTTCTCATGATATCCAACTCAAACATACATCACCAACCGAATACTGAATCCCAGTGCAGACAACACATATTTAGGATTGAACTGGTATGTGAAATACCTAACACGCAGTGAAAATATCATCCCTCTTGTACTTCAGAGTAATTGCAGGGAGCCCAATCTTTTCCAGGCCCACCATTTGTGAAAAAGAAAGTCAAAACTTGGAGTAAATTCCAACCCCCCAGCACCAACTGAGAGCTTTTTTGCTCCCACAAAGGGGACAAATCTATTGTACCACCACTCTGAAAAAATGCCTGGGAGGAAAGGTTGAGGTCTTCCCTCCCTTCACACATGGAGCCAAATTGAGACCTGGACTCTACACAATTACTTCCCATTGTGCAACTCTATATGTGCAACAGTGATGACATCAGCAGAAGAAGCTGCAAATTGCAGCTGATTAAAGGCCTCCTTTGGGGTGCACACAACTTTGTCACAGTGTGTAGCATCCCAAAATTGCCTTTAATCAGCAGCGCTGATGTTGCCACTGTCTACTTAGAGTTATGCAAAAGACTTTCAACCTGTATATTAAATGTTTGACCCTCAGAACCAAAGAATTCTGAGTCCAGGACTTTGTCCTAGGTAAGCAGAGATGATAATCACCACGCAGGCCATTCCTGGTTGAGCCAGGCTCTTTTCATTCCAAAGGTATAATTTAGAGGTGGGTTAGGAGTGGTGGAATCATTTTGTTGCAGCTGTTGTCAAACAATTTTTATTGATCTATTCTATTGCAATTAACTGAGAAATGTAGCATTAGAGTCAGATTTAGCACCATCTGCCTTATTCTGTAAACTGCCTTATTGTATAACTATGGACTACAAGAACAATCAATATTTTAGCATATGTGTATAAAGGGGGGATACATGCAAATAAATCAACTTTTAAGGAAATTGCTATGTGATTATCCAAATGAAAGAAATATCACTAATGATATATTTTATTTTTGTATGTTTAATATACAAATAAATAATAAATGTTCTTGCAATTTCTATATATATATAATGCAGAAGTAGTTTTAAAAATTGACTGCAGAGCCAGAGACTGGGAGTTCAATTCCCCATTGGATCTCCCAGAAGATCTTGCCTGTATAGCCTTAGGCGAGCTGCACAGTCTCAGTGATGCATCCAGAGGAAGGAAACGATAATACACTTCTGCATATTCTCTATCTAGAAAACCTGAAAAGGGTCACCATAAGACAGAATTGACTTGATGACACAGAAGTGTTATTAGTTTTTTAAAAATCCCAGCATTTTCTGTAGCTGTTCTTTGATTCAAGCTTCCGAAATAGCCATCAGTATAAACAAAGATAAAATTAAATTTGTTTGGGATGCTTTGATCAGATCTGATTGTTTGTAAATCCTTTCCTGTTCATGGCATTTATACAGTTCTTTTCTCTTGACACCCTGATGTCCAACAAATTCACTGGAATACAGTTCCCATGGTCCACAGCCAGCAAACTATGTTCTATAATTTTGGGGGATGATAAACAAACCCTAATTTAATACTACCAAGTGTAGTATTTTAATGAAACTAATATTGATAACTTTGTGATAGACCAACATTTGGCCTTCAGTTTAACAAACTACAGAACCAAAAATCACAACATTAAAATGTGTAATTTATTACTGGAATAAAAACAAATTAAACTTGTTTTACAAAAGTATCCTGCTTTATCAATTATATATCACAAACTGGAAAAAATAGACTTGGGATGAAGATCTCATCTGGACTGGCAATAATGTTGCTTTATGGACCAGGTCCTGCGTGGATTGATATCACTATTTCCTCCAAGGTCCAGACAAAGTTTTGCTCATACCAAGAACAGACAATCTTTCCATGTGTTTTTCCAGTTCTCTTTGTTCAGCCTAGCAGGTGTGTGGATTGGTTTGTTTTCCTGTAGTATGAGTCATGCTATTTTGTATCCTTATTGTATGGTGTGATCAAATGTGTCAATACCTTCCAGAACTTTTACTGATGCGTCTTCAGAACATGTCCGATGTCTCTGGCCTATTTTGTTTGCAATAGTCATATGTGACAATAACCAGTAGCCAATTCCGTTTTTTAAAAAAATGTCATTAATACATAGCCCTTTCTTCTTGTCCATGTAGGAACAAACATCACAGCCAAGAGGAGTGTGACGTGCCCCTTGTGTGTTTCTGGATTATTTCACTAATCTAAGGCACACACCACGTTCCTATTTATGCTGCCACCAGTTGATCTTTATCAACATTATTTACTTGGAAAGACTGAGGTCCATACTGCATGTATCTTTTAAGGAAAATAGGTTTAATGGATCCAGTTCAAATTTTGAGTTTCACATAAGTAAATTCTTAAAAGACGTTACATCTTTCAGTAGTTTTGTAATAACTTATTTCACTCACTCTATGTTTCACACACTTAACTGCTTTTCAACTCTCCACTGACTATCTGCCCTTCCTATCTGCTTCACTCCTCCCTTTATGTTCCACGGGCTCCTCCTCCCAACAACTCTTATTTGTTGTTGTTGTTGTTGTTGTTACGATACGATATGATATACCTTTATTGGCATTATACAAATACTCAGGGGGAAGAGACACAATCAACACCAATGAGGAAGTACAAAATCATGAAAAACAAAAATATTACCCGGAGAATGGGGCAAAGAGGAGTTGTTGTTGTTTAGTCGTTAAGTCGTGTCCAACTCTTCGTGACCCCATGGACCAGAGCACGCCAGGCCCTCCTGTCTTCCACTGCCTCCCAGAGTTGGGTCAAATTCATGTTGGTAGCTTCGATGACACTGTCCAACCATCTCATCCTCTGTCGTCCCCTTCTCCTCTTGCCTTCACACTTTCCCAACATCAGGGTCTTTTCCAGGGAGTCTTCTCTTCTCATGAGATGGCCAAAGTATTGAAGCCTCAGCTTCAGGATCTGTCCTTCCAGTGAGCACTCGGGATTGATTTCCTTCAAAATGGATAGGTTTGTTCTCTTTGCAGTCCAGGGGACTCTCAAGAGTCTCCTCCAGCACCACAATTCATAAGCATCAATTCTTCGGCGGTCGGCCTTCTTTATGGTCCAGCTCTCACTTCCATACATTGCTACTGGAAAAACCATAGCTTGGACTATGCGGACCTTTGTTGGCAAGGTGATGTCTCTGCTTTTTAAGATGCTGTCTAGGTTTGTCATCGCTTTCCTCCCAAGAAGCAGGTGTCTTTTAATTTCGTGGCTGTTGTCACCATCTGCAGTGATCATGGAGCCCAAGAAAGTAAAATCTGTCACTGCCTCCATATCTTCCTCTTCTATTTGCCAGGAGGTGATGGGACAAGTGGCCATGATCTTAGTTTTTTTGATGTTGAGCTTCAGACCATTTTTGGCGCTCTCCTCTTTCACCCTCATTAAGAGGTTCTTTAATTCCTCCTCACTTTCTACCATCAGAGTGGTATCATCTGCATATCTGAGGTTGTTGATATTTCTTCCGGCAATCTTAATTCCGGTTTGGGATTCCTCCAGTCCTGCCTTTCGCATGATGTATTCTGCATATAAGTTAAATAAGCAGGGGGACAATATACAGCCTTGTCGTACTCTTTTCCCAATTTTGAACCAATCAGTTGTTCCATATCCAGTTCTAACTGTTGCTTCCTGTCCCACATATAGATTTCTCAGGAGATAGATTAGATGGTCAGGCACTCCCATTTCTTTAAGGACTTGCCATAGTTTGCTGTGGTCCACACAGTCAAAGGCTTTTGCGTAGTCATTGAAGCAGAAGTAGATGTTTTTCTGGAACTCTCTGGCTTTCTCCATAATCCAGCGCATGTTAGCAATTTGGTCTCTAGTTCCTCTGCCCCTTCAAAATCCAGCTTGTACTTCTGGGAGTTCTCAGTCCATATACTGCTGAAGCCTACCCTGTAGGATTTTGAGCATAACCTTGCTAGCGTGTGAAATTAGTGCAATTGTACAGTAGTTGGAGCATTCTTTGGCACTGCCCTTCTTGGGGATTGGGATGTAGACTGATCTTTTCCAATTCCCTGGCCACTGCTGAGTTTTCCAAACTCGCTGGCATATTGAGTGTAGCACAACAGTGTCATCTTTTAAGATTTTAAATAGTTCAACTGGAATGCCATCACCTCCACTGGCCATGTTTTTAGCCATGCTTTCTAAGGCCCATTTGACTTTACTCTCCAGGATGTCTGGCTCAAGGTCACCAACCAAACTATCTCGTTTGTCCGGGGCATCCAGATCTTTCTGGTATAATTCCTCTGTGTATTCTTGCCACCTCTTCTTGATGTCTTCTGCTTCTGTGAGGTCCCTACCATTTTTGTCCTTTATCATGTCCATCTTTGCACAAAATGTTCCTTTAATATCTCCAAATTTCTTGAACAGATCTCTGGTTTTTCCCTTTCTATTATTTTCTTCTATTTCTTTGCACTGTTCATTTAAGAAGGCCCTCTTGTCTATCCTTGCTATTCTTTGGAAGACTGCTGTGGTGAACACCCTAAGTTATGCATTGTAAGTTATGAATTATTCATGGTATATGTTAATGTGGAAGAGGTGGGGCCGAAAGAGATGTTAAAACGCGGAGCCTGAGAGGACAGAGTTAGTCAGTGAGTTAGAGAGTCTGTGTTAGGAATCTGAGAGAGAATGATAGTTTGGGTTCTGAGGAGTGATTTAGTCTGAGTGTAAATTGTGATAATAACTATAGAAGGTTAATATTGAAGCTTGATGATACTTGAAGATTGTGCTTATGAATTGTTCCAGAAACCAACTGTAATCAATAAACCTGTTCTATTAAAAAGTCAGTACTGAATGGACCTTCATCTTTTCTGAGTAAAGTAAGTTGATAAGGAGATCAACTGGTGGCAGCGTGTCAAGAGGTGTTTGGTTAGCCTTTGTGAGCTCTGTGTTTAGTGAGACAAATGGGCCATGAGGGCGAATGTCACAATTGGTGGCAATGGTGGGATACGAAACAATCCAGTAAAGCCAGAGCTTGAAAGTGAATTTTCTGGAGTCATGGGTACCTTTTAGTCAGAGGTCTGTGGTGAAGAAGTAGGTGACCTGCTAGAGCTTTTGTGGAAAAGCTTAGTGGCGGGGCTTCTGATCCCAGATCTGGGGGGACTAAAGATAGGGAATGACTGTGAAGGAAAAATTCCTGTTTATTTACCTCAGGATTGGGAAGACCAGTGGGCTAGCTTAAAATCCAAGGCTCTGAGAGAAGAGAGCGCTGGTGGATAAAAGCGGAAGCCAGAGGTCAGAGTAGATCTGAGGGGATAGGAAAATCAAAACAGAGGCTTGAAAAATAAAATTATTTTGGGGTGTCTGAGAAAAAGAATACCTCAGACATAGAGAGACACAGTAACTAAAAGGTTGTTAGCTGGGGAACAGCCAGAAAGAGCTGCTGAGGGAAGTGCAACAACAATAGTTACTGGAATTAAAGCAGAAAGACAGGTCCTTTTTAAAATCAGTACAAACACTCAAGACTAATTATCTCAGGCGTAAACATGCCCCCCAAACGTAGCCAGAAGGGGAGTCGTGAGGCAGAGAGTTTACCTCAAGAAATGGAGGGAAATGGAGACCCTTTAACTCCAATGGAACAGGAGGAAATTGATGAGGGTGCCTCAGAGAGACAAAAGGAATTAAGCTCCCAAGAGTTTGAAAAATGGAAATTACAACAAGAATTTAAATTGAAGGAATTAGAAATTAAGGAAAAAGCCAGAGCTGAAGAGAAAGCTAAGGAGCTACAGCTCAGGGAAATGGAAATTAGAGAAAAAGCCAGAGCTGAAGAGAAAGCTCAGGAACTCAAAGCTGAGCAAGAAAAAAAGAGAAATGGAATTAAGACAAAGAAAAATGGAATTTCAAATACAGATGAAACAATTAGAAATTGCTGCTCAAAACAATAATAGTAACAATAACAACAGCTCTAGTGAGGGAAATCTCTCAAAGATCGATCTAAAGAAATTTCCCCAATACTGTGGACCCTCGACTTACGGAATTAATCCGTATTGGAACGGTGGCCACAGGTCGAAAAGTCCGTAGGTCGAGGGTCCATTTCCCATAGGAATGCATTGAAAACCCATTAATCCGTAACCGGCTTGCACGATCGGCGGCGGGGGGGGGACCTCCGAGATGCCTCCCATGGTGGCGGAGAAGCCCTGGAAGGCATCCGGAGGCGCCCTCCTTCCAAGCCACCGGCGCCCTCCCTCCAAGCCACCGGCGCTCCACCAGGGCGAAAAGGGGCACCCGCTGCTAGGCGGAGGACACCGGCAGAAGAGCGGGGGACGCGAGCCTGTGGGGAGGGGGAAGGAAGAGAGAGAGAGAGAAAGTCCACGAAAGTCATGCAAGAGCAACACCAGAAGGCAAGACAGCCTCTGCACGCATGCGCCCCCTGCCTTTCTCGACACCCTCAAAAAAGGACGACGAAGGGGAGACCCCAAAGGAGGGAGGGTTCCCTTTAAAGGGAGCCTGCACCCCCTCCGATCTGGCCTGCAGCACCGGCCAGCGCTCTCTGGGAAGCGGATCCCAGGCGCGGGGATATGCCCAGACAAAGTCCTGGCAACGTACATGGAGCCGAGGGAACACCGCTACAAAGCCTTCTCTGCCGTGCCCCCACCGGGGCTGTTGCCGCCGCGGACCTCCTGCCCAGCCCGTGCTTACCTCCCCTTCCAGCTGCACAGGTTGCTCGAGTACTGCTGTGCCGTGCAGCCCCGGTCCAGGACCAGCAGCCCCAGCAAGAGCAGGAGCGAGGACGGTGGTGGCGCGAGCACAAGCCCGGGTGCCTGGGCTCTCCGCAGGGTCTCTGCCGGGCTGCCCCGGGACGGATCCGGCGGACAGGGCAAGGCGGGAGAGCAGCGCCTGGAGCCTGCGTTACATGGCGAGAGGAAACCCGAGCCAGAGCAAGCCGCTAGTCACGCCAGCCCATCCCCGTTGCCACGCTCCCCGTCCTCAACCGTGGCCACTTGGCTCGGCAGCGCGCTCCTTCTCAGAGCCGGTGCTGGCTCGGCATTGCAGGCTGAGCGGAGGTCAGGGAGGCTCCATGCCTCAGAAACCACCCACTCCACCCACTCCACAGCCTCCGAAGCATGATCGGCGGCGGGGGGGGACCTCCGAGATGCCTCCCATGGCGGCGGAGAAGCCCTGGAAGGCATCCGGAGGCACGATTGGCGGCATACAGACCGGAAAGGGGAGGCGGGGAAAGCGCCAAATTTGAATTTGGCGCTTTCCCCACCTCCCCCTTCCGGTCTGTAGATCGATTCTCCAGCCGCAAGTCGATGGGAAATTTTGCGGCCGGAGAAGTCTGTAAGTTGAAAAGTCCGCAGGTGGAGCCGTGCGGAGACGAGGGTCCACTGTATAGGTAAGGAGATTGCCCAGAATCTTTCCTCATTTCATTTGAGAGAGCGTGTTGGGACTTTGATATCAAGGATGATGAAAGGATGAGAATTCTGAGATCCCAAATAAGTGGGGATTTAGCTGAGCTTTATTCTCAGATGCCTCTAGAGCAAGCTAGAGATTTTGAGGCCTATAGAAAAATGGTATATTCAAGATTTGGCATAAATGCAGAACACCTGAGGAGAAAATTTCGTTCCCTTACCAAAAAGCCTGAAGAATCTTATTCTTTGCTAGGGGATAACTTGGTTCAATGTTTAGACAAATGGATGGGACGTGAAAATGTCACTTCTATAGAACAGATGAAAAATGTGATTGGGTTAGAACAATTTTATTCTATTTTGCCTGGGGAATTGCGTTACTTAGTTAAAGACAAAAATCCTAAAAATCTATTAGAAGCAGGTGAAACGGTGGATTCCATTAGTGAGATTCGAAACCCCAGGTTCTCTGAGGTAAAATTTAACAGGCAAAACTGGGACAACAATAAGAGACCCTTCAATAAAAATTACATCAGGGAAACATCAGGGAAAGAAGGCCAGCGTAGTACCTCACCTAAGTTGCCCTCAGGGTCTAGTCTGCTGAAGAGAGTGAACCCTGAGGAAAAGTTTAATAGGTCTCCTCAGAGTGAGCAAAGGACTTATAGACAGTGTTATAACTGTGGTGAGTTTGGGCATTTTCAATTAAATTGTACAAAAAACAAAAATAAAAATGGAAAAGATGATAATCAGACCAAGAAAGTGTACTGTTTAAAATCAGTCGAAGCCACTGAAGGAAGTTGTAACAATGGTGGTTCTGTCTCCATGGCAACTAGCGCGACAGAGAATTCTGATCTGCCACTAGCCAGGGTCGTTCAGTGTTTTCTTGTAAAGACAGAAAATATTTTAGTACAGAACCCTGGTGAGGAAATTCTTATTAATGAGAAGTCTTATGTGGGAGTTGTTGATACCTGTTCCAACATAACCCTGTGTCATCCTGATGTGGTTCCTAAAGAACAAATACTTCCAAACCAAACTGTTACAATTAAGGGAATAAGTTCTACTCCAGTGATTTTACCTATGGCTAAAGTAAAGATAAACTATAGAGATTGGGTTGGAATTTGGGATGTGGCAATTTCTGATCAAATTCCAGCACCTTGTTTAATCGGGCTAGATCTAACTAAGCATGTGCAGAGTGCTTTTGGGGTAACATGTGCCCTGGGAGAGCAGTTAACAATCCCTGAGGGAAAAATGGAATCCCTAATCTCTGAATCAAACCAGGGATGCCCCAGTTTAGAGGAAAACCCTGAGGTAGCAGAAATGGCTGAGGAGGTCGTATTGAAAAACCCTAATTGTACTTCCTGTATTGATGAACAGAAGTAAGATGGTACTTTAAATGATGGTATTTGAAAACCTAAAGAGAATCCCATTCCACTGACCCCTGAACACCCAGAGAGGTCTATAACTGATAAAGGCCTGACATATAGAGAGGGTTTAAAGGCACCTCATAGAGGGGGAGGGCCCCACCAACAGCTAATTGTCCCTGGGAAACATAGGGAGGAAATACCGGCTGCTTTTCTAATCGGTTGGAACTTGATAGAGCATGTTAAGAGTGCTTTTGTACTTACACGCTCACAAGGGGGTCAGAAATCACCCACTGCAGTAGAAATGGATACTGTAGCAGAGGGAAGCATGGAAGGAGAAAGTTCCTTGGATAGTCAGCTTAATAGCTGTTCAGAAGCTAATCTCATGCTTTTGAAAAACCCAAATAAAAGTAGTTCTGCCCAGGAGCAGAAGGAGGACACTAGCTTGGTGGGTTGCTTTGAAGTGGCCAGTTCACCTACTTTATTGTCTCCTGAGTGCCCTGAGAGATTTTGCCTGGATAAGGATCTTTTGTATAAAGAGAAGTCCTTAGAAGTGGCAGAGCCAAGCTTGGGAAGTACTCCTGAAAAGGAGAAAGGCTTGTATGAGGCCCAGGAAAGAGCATTCTGTCTGGAGGACAAAGGAGTGGGGCTGAGACCTATAGAGGGGAGTAAATTGCTTGTGGCAGGGTCGGAACCTATAGATGTGTTGCACCAGCACTGGAGGGCTAGAGAGTCTATTAGCTCTGCAGCTGAAATAGGCCTTCAAACCTTGCAAGGCAAACCCCTACCTAGCTTATCAATGAATAAAGAACTAGAATCAGATAACAAGCTCAGTGCATCTAAAACAAACCTATCGTTTGAGATTGCACTTAAAAGAAACTCGCCTGATGATCTTAAAGTGACCCGTGATAGTGGTTCCCCACATAGGGAAAACTTTGCAATAAAAGTACCTGTGGGTGAATTTGTGAGTGAGGAGGAAGGCGTAAGCCCTGACATCTTAAAGAAGGATGCATCCAGAGATGTTCGGGAGGAGGAGAGGGAACTGCCTACCCTTTCCCTGGCTGAGAAAGTGAAGCCACGAGCCAGAAAGAAAGCAGGCTTCACTGGGAAACAGCAAGCAGAGGATGTCCAGTGGACATCAGAGGAGCCGATGACTGCTAGTCGACCAAAGAGAATGCGGAAGAAGGAGCCAGAGATCATCAGAGGGACCCCTGAGTGCCAGCAGTTGTGCGACCAGCTGAAGGAGGCGGTTGTCATGGTTGAGATTACGTGGATTTAAAGCATGTATGAAGATGGGATATGTAGTTGTGAACAATGTAAAATGGAATCCATATTGGTTCTATGGAAGAATGATTTTGTATGATGGGAATGTTGTCCAGGAGGACTGTGAGAATGTTTTTCCTTTAGCCAGTTCTCCCAGGACCAGATAAGACGACCAGACACTTGTTATGGCAGAGAAGAGAATAGACGAGGCAAACAACACCTGCTTTCTCACAAGAAGAAGAGGAGGAGAATACTTCTACCACCTTACACTGTGATTGGATGACAGCGTGGGAAGACGAAGAAAGACAGGAGGAGCCAAGAAGAGAGAAAAAGGAACTTTTGCCATGTGCAGTGTTCCATCTTGTTCCTATTTTCCTTTAGGACGGAACCATAGATTTTTCTAGGTCTTTTTGCCTGCTACCCCATTCAGGGAAAGGACTGGGAAAGATGTAGGGAGAGAAGGAGGAAAGGAAAGGGGGGCTATAGGCCTTTTACCTATCCTAAGGAAGCTTTTATAGATTTTTAGAGTTTTTGTAACTAAAAGAGAAATAGTTGTCTTGATTGTATTTGTAACAAGCCTTGAAAACGTTATATTGCTATGCTTTTGCATCAAACTGACTTTATTCTGTAAATCTATATTTTTTCAATAAAAAGATCAATAATCAAATCTTTTGGCCTCTTGAACAGTGAAGCTGTCTTAGCTATCCCTTGAGGGGGAAGCAAGGCCACATTACGCTACTGAGTCCTACCTTATTGAGCCTGGTAGATCTTAGGACTACCAAGCTCATGTGTAACTTCCTGCTGAGCTTTCTTAAGGGTCAGCAAGTATCTTTTTAGGGCAGACTTGTAAGAAGGAGTTTGTTGTACGCCCTGGCTGAGGTCACCTGGACTCTACCCAGCTGAGTAGGGGTACTCAGACTTCCAATTACTCTCTGTCTGACTGACCAAGTTCTCCCTCACAGGAAGCTGGTCGTGACAGCAGTAACGACCGGACTAGTCCACAGCGCACCTGACTACAGCAGGGAGTTCACCATCCTCACGGATACATCGAACGTAGGACTGGGAGCAGCGCTGTGCCAAGCAGATGACAGCAGTGACCTGCAAGGCTTGGACTTTGTAATCCACAGCGTAAAAGGGACTCAGAGCGTGGATGCTGATACCTTGCCTCGAAGGCCAAATGACTGATGGGGGGATAAACAATGTTGGTAATGCTATAATAAATGTTCTCTTTGTGTATAGAGATGAAAAATTGAATATTGTTGAACTGAGACGGGGAGAATGATTCAAGGACTTTTAAAATAAACCTGAATGGACTATGGAGTAACCGTTTAATTATCTATGTAAAATTTTCATGAATATGTTATATTTCTGTAAGTTGTAATATTAAATGTCATAAGTATAAATCAAAAGGTAAAGTATGTAATTGTACTGTATTGGAATGTTTCGAGTGATAAGATATTGTGATGGTTATATAAAATGTTGTTATTGCTTGCAAAATGATGCCAGAGGGTAAGTAGAGTTTTTAATGCAATGATGCATGTTTGTTTAGGATGGAAAACGTGTTTCCCCTCCCAAACAAACATATTTAAGGGGGGAGGTATGTGGTGAACACCCTAAGTTATGCATTGTAAGTTATGAATTATTCATGGTATATGTTAATGTGGAAGAGGTGGGGCCGAAAGAGATGTTAAAACGCGGAGCCTGAGAGGACAGAGTTAGTCAGTGAGTTAGAGAGTCTGTGTTAGGAATCTGAGAGAGAAGGATAGTTTGGGTTCTGAGGAGTGATTAGTCTGAGTGTAAATTGTGATAATAACTATAGAAGGTTAATATTGAAGCTTGATGATACTTGAAGATTGTGCTTATGAATTGTTCCAGAAAACAATTGTAATCAATAAACCTGTTCTATTAAAAAGTCAGTACTGAATGGACCTTCATCTTTTCTGAGTAAAGTAAGTTGATAAGGAGATCAACTGGTGGCAGCGTGTCAAGAGGTGTTTGGTTAGCCTTTGTGAGGTCTGTGTTTAGTGAGACAAACAGGGGCCACGAGGGCGAACGTCACAACTGCATTCAATTTTCTGTAACACCAAATCTAGTTCCTTAAATCTGTTCTTCACTTCCACTGTGTATTCATAAGGGATTTGGTTTAGATTATACCTGACTAGCCCAGTGGTTTTTCCTACTTTCTTCAGTTTAAACTTGAATTTTGCTATAAGAAGCTGATGATCAGAGCCACAGTCAGCTCCAGGTCTTGTTTTTGCTGACTGTATAGAGCTTCTCCATCTTTGGCTGCAGAGAATATAATCAACCTGATTTCGGTATTGCCCATCTGGTGATGTCCATGTGTAGTCGCCTCTTGTGTTGTTGGAAAAGAGTGTTTGTGATGACCAGCTTGTTCTCTTGACAAAACTCTATTAGCCTTTGCCCTGCTTCATTTTGAACTCCAAGGCCAAACTTACCTGTTGTTCCTTTTATCTCTTGACTCCCTACTTTAGCATTCCAGTCCCCTAGAATGAGAAGAACATCTTTCTTTGTTGTCAGTTCTAGAAGGTGTTGTAAGTCTTCATAGAATTGGTCAATTTCAGCCTCTTCAGCATTGGTGGTTGGTGCATAAACTTGGATTACTGTGATGTTGAAAGGTCTGCCTTGGATTCGTATTGAAATCATTCTATCATTTTTGAGATTGTATCCCAGTACAGCTTTTCCCACTCTTTTGTTGACTATGAGGGCTACTCCATTTCTTCTACGGGATTCTTGCCCACAATAGTAGATATGATAATCGTCTGAATTGAATTCGCCCATTACCATCCAGGGAATGCTGTCTAGGTTTGTCATCGCTTTCCTCCCAAGAAGCAGGCGTCTTTTAATTTCGTGGTTGCTGTCACCATCTGCAGTGATCATGGAGCCCAAGAAAGTAAACTCTGTCACTGCCTCCATATCTTCCCCTTCTATTTGCCAGGAGGTGATGGGACCAGTGGTCAAGATCTTAGTTTTTTGGATGTTGAGCTTCAGACCATTTTTGGCGCTCTCCTCTTTCACCCTCATTAAGAGGTTCTTTAATTCCTCCTCACTTTCTGCCATCAGAGTGGTATCATCTGCATATCTGAGGTTGTTGATATTTCTTCCGGCAATCTTAATTCCGGCTTGGGATTCCTCCAGTCCTGCCTTTCGCATGATGTATTCTGCATATAAATTAAATAAGCAGGGGGACAATATACAGCCTTGTCGTACTCTTTTCCCAATTTTGAACCAATCAGTTGTTCCATATCCAGTTCTAACTGTTGCTTCCTGTCCCACATATAGATTTCTCAGGAGATAGATAAGGTGGTCAGGCACTCCCATTTCTTTAAGGACAATTCTTTCCACACTGAAGACAAATACAATCTGTCCCCTGTCCAGCTCCCTGATTTTGGGAAATTCATGTGTGAACCATGTAAACTCCATTTTTTCTGAAGCAATAATTTCCTATACGTATCTCACTTCTGTAAGAAAAGACAGGTGTGTTAAATACATGCTGTGACAGAATCATAAAGTTTGATTATGCTAGGTTATCTAGTCTTGCTTTTCAATCACTGAAGGAAATAAAGAGATAAAGTATTTCTAGCTAAAGGCTATTCAGTCTCTGCTTGAAGGTCACAAGGATCACCCATGATCTCCCAGGGCAGACAGAAACTGAATGCGCAGTGCAAGCAGAAGGGAAGAGGGGGAGGAAGGTCACTGAGGCACTGGCTCATTGAGGATATCTTTCCCAAGGGCTCTCCTACACAGCTTTGAAAAGTTCCTTTTTTTGAACTGCAGTTACCAGAATTCCAATGCCAACATGGTCATGAGTGATGCTGACTGGGGGATTCTTGAAAATATAGTACCAAAAAGGAACTTTTCAAGGATTTGGCCCTGAAAGCATTATGATAACACACTATATGTTGTGCATCTAAGCTTCTTGGAGGATGGGTCAGAAAAGCATGCATTATTAAGGACCATTTCCCAATAGTAGATAGTCTAAGACACCTGTCTGTCTGTCTGTCTGTCTTTCTGTCTGTGGCTTTGTGAGTCACAAAATGTGTAGGCATCCTTCAGTCTTGAGAGACTATGGTAACGTGCCCTGAACAGTGGTCTTGGAACAGCGTCTAGTGTGGCTGAGAAGGCCAATTCGAGAGTGACAATCCCTTCCACACTGAAGACAAATACAATCTGTCCCCTGTCCAGCTCCCTGATTTTGCTGGTTTCGGGACTGCCTCTTTGCCTTAGCCTGCTGAACAAGTGTCTCTTCAAAATGCAAGAGGCCATGCTGCACCGCCTGCCTCCAGGCTGAACCTCAGATGTCAAGGTTTCCCATCTATTAAGGTCCATTCCTAAGGCCTTCAGATACCACTTGCAGATATCCTTGTATCGCAGCTGTGGTCTTCCTCTGGGGCGATTTCCCTGCACTAATTCTCCATACAGGAGATCTTTTGGAATCCGACCATCAGCCATTCTCACGACAAGCCCAAGCCAATGTAGACGCCGGTGTTTCAGTAATGTATACATGCTAAAAAATCCAGCTCGTTCTAGGACTACTCTATTTGGAACTTTGTCCTGCCAGGTGATACCAAAAATGCATCGGGGACTACGCATATGGAACGTGTTCAGCTTCCTCTCCTGCCATGCAGAAAGGGTCCAGGACTCACTGCAGCACAGGAGTGTACTCAGGACACAGGCTCTATAGGCCTGGATCTTGGTATATGCTGCCAGCTTCTTATTAAGCCATACTCTCTTTGTGAATCTAGAGAACATGGTAGCTGCTTTGCCAATGCGTTTATCCAGCTCGACATCTAGGGAGAGTGCCAGAGATCGTTGAGCCAAGGTACAAAAAGTCATGAACAACCTCCAATTCTTGTGTAGAGATGGTAATAGAGGGAGGTGAGTCCACGCCCTGGCCCATGACTTGTGTTTTCTTCAGGCTGATTATTAGTCCAAAGTCTTGCCAGGCCTTACTAAAATGATTCATGAGTTGTTGGAGGTCTTCAGCAGAATGGGCAACAGCAGCTGCATCATCGGCAAAGAGGACATCCCGCATGCATTTCAGCTGGACTTTGGTCTCAATCTAGAGAGATTAAAGAGTTTTTCATCTGATCTAGTCCAGAGATAGACACTTTCTATTCTAATTCTAAAGAATGTCCATCTGCAGCCTACTCAGTTCCATGTCGATTACAGCTGTCTTGTGCACATCGTCTATTTCCTGCAGGTCGTCAGAAAAGCCAGGGGTCATTGTCCAAACATTCCAGGTGCCCAACTTTAGGGCAGAAGTTTTCTTATGATTGTTGCATGGTGCAGGGTTATCGATCTGCTTGTCAGCTTTCACCTTAAACCCCATGCACCCCGTGAGGTTTACAGACCATGGCGAGGCAGCACCTTACTGGCTGGGGACTGCCCAGCTTAAGGCGGGCGGTAGCTACCTAGTGAGGTGCAATGACTTCTCCCACCATTGGAAGTAGCCCTTGCCATCATGCTCTACGCCAATCGAGCAAAGACTTATAACCGGTAACTGCTACTTCCCATGTTATTTCGATGCTGTATGTGAAGCTGGAGTGTCCTCTCCAGAGCACGAAGCCTGGGTAAAATAATATGGAGGATAGGCTTTTACCCAAACAGCAAATCCCCCCTCTCCACATCACTGAAATAGTCCAATGGAAAGGCAAGAACCAATACAACTGGTTCCAGCAATGTCGCAGGAGCTGCCAGAACATCATGAACTGCCTCCGGGACTCTGGCTCCGGATTTTGCCTGGAGGTTAACTCCTGAAGCCTTTTCAATCAGTGGATATAGCCACAAGGCAGTGGAGGTTTGAAATCGGAGTTTTCCTTCTCCTAGATGGGCTGCCTTCCAAGGCTGGCGAGCCCCACCTACCCAAGCTGCTACCTAATAGTGTGAAGATTATAAACGCAGGCCTCCAGCTGCCGGACCTTGTCTTCCAAGAGGACCACCAACTTACACTTAGAGCATTTCTACCCAGGCACCTTGTTTGGCAAGAAACAAACATGCCACAGGTGTTACAAGTGCAAGAGATCCTGCAACAGGATACCAATACACTCATACATATGCATAGGCAGGGTGATCACTACATTCCTCCCCCCTTTGTTTTATGAGGGGAAACTTACCGGTTTGCCCTCATAAACAAACAGCTAGACACATGTAAATTTAACAATATTTTCCAATTCTTACAAATACTTTATATTAAATTTTCCTCTCTAATACTATGTTTCTTAAGTCAAACTTATCACTTTAAACATTTATGAAAATCAATACAGTTATAAACATTTGCACTTAACATAGAATGTTTCTAATCATTAGGCCTTCGGGACAAAGCATCCACAGCCACATTCAGAGAACCTTTGATGCTTCTGATCTCGAAATCAAAGTTCTGTAGAATCAGGACCTGTCTGGTCAATTTACTACTGTTCAATTGCATAGTCCTTATCCATTTTAAAGGCAAATAATCGGTGCAGAGAACGAACTTTCTTCCCCATATGTAGGGAAGTGTCTGCAGTGTCCAGACAATGGCTAAACATTCTTTTTCGATGGTAGATAAATGTCTGTCACTAGGTCGGAGCTTTTTGCTCACATACATTACTGGATGTGAAGTCCTGCTGTCATCTGACTGGCACAGCACGGCTCCAAGTCCAACGTTTGACGCATCTGTGTAAATGGTGAATTCTCTGTCAAAGTCCGGTGCCACAAGAACAGGCCTCGAGGTCAGTGCTGTCTTCAGATGGTCGAAGGCTTCCTGGCACTCTGGAGTCCACGAGATGTTCTCCACTTGCTCCTTTCAGGTCAATTTCAATAAAGGCACAGCTATTTTGCTGAAGTTGGGCACAAATCGCCTATAATATCCAGCTAGTCCAAGGAAAGCTCGGATTTTATTTTTGGAATTTGGGATGGGCCACATATCAATAGCCTCTATCTAGGGGCTTGATCGTCCCTCCTGCGACTAAATGTCCTAGGTACCTTATCTCAGAATTACCAATTTGACATTTGGCTGCTTTTATTGTCAAACCGGCACTCAGTATCCTTTGCAGCACGAGCTCTAGATGGGACTTATGTTCCTCCCAGGTCTGGCTAAAGATACCTATGGCATCCATGTATGCCATAGTGAACTCTCTCAGGCCATACACTGTTTTATCCACCAGCCTTTGAAACGTGGCTGAGGCATTTTTCAGGTCAAAACTCATAAGCCAAAATTCATACAGTCCTTTTGTTGTTTAGTCATTAAGTCATGTCCGACTCTTCATGATCCCATGAACCAGAGCACGCCAGGCCCTCCTGTCTTCCACTGCCTCCCGGAGTTTGGTCAAATTCATGTTGGTAGCTTCGATGACACTGTCCAACCATCTTATCCTCTGTTGTCCCCTTCTCCTCTTGCCTTCACACTTTCCCAACATCAGGGTCTTTTCCAGGGAGATTTCTCTTCTCATGAGATGGCCAAAGTATTGGAGCCTCAGCTTCAGGATCTGTCCTTCTAGTGAGTACTCAAGGTTGATTTCCTTCAGAATGGATAGGTTTGATCTCCTTGCAGTCCAGGGGACTCTCAAGAGTCTCCTCCAGCACCACAATTCAAAAGCATCAATTCTTCAGCAGTCAGCCTTCTTTATGGTCCAGCTCTCACTTCCATAAATCGCTACTGGAAAAACCATAGCTTTGACTATGTGGACCTTTGTCGGCAAGGTGATGTCTTTGCTTTTTAAGATGCTGTCTAGGTTTGTCATCACTTTCCTCCCAAGAAGCAGACGTCTTTTAATTTTGTGGCTGCTGTCACCATCTGCAGTGATCATGAAGCCCAAGAAAGTACTATAGGCGCAGCCCAAGGACTCATGGATGGGGTGATTATATTGGCTTTCAGCATTTCATTTAGCTATGTGTGGATTTTATCCACATAGGGACCAGTTACTTGGTAAGGGGTAACAGCTATAGGCTGGGCATCCCCAGGATCTATCCTGTGCACGACCCCTTTTGCCACTCCTGGTTTGTGCGAAAACACTGCCTTATATTTTTGTAGAAGAGTACACATCTCTTCTTTTTGTTCTGGGGATAGAGCACGGCTAAGGATCACATCCTCGGGGTTATTTTTAGACTCCCCCCTGCCTTCCCAGCATATTAATTTTTGTTTTTCTTCTGGGTTTTCCTTCACAGTAAATAAAACCAAGTTTTCTTTTCTGTAATATGGTTTTATCATATTTACATGGACTACTTTGCGATTTTCATCCCCTTTCTCGAGAATGTAATTGACTGAACTCATTTTGGAGACCACCGTGTACAGTCCTTCCCAAGCTAACTAAAGCTTATTCCCTTTTATAGGTCTTAACATTAGTACCTCCTCTGCAGGACTGAATGTTCTTTCTCTAGCTTTTCTGTCATACCAAGTTTTCTGTTTATTTTGGGCACCCTTCAAATTCTCCCCTGCTATTTCTAGGGATCTTTGTAAGGTATTCATCAAATTGTCCGAGTATTCTACCACAGGATCAGGGTCCATTTCTTTATAATCCTCACAGTTCTGTCACAACAGATCTAGCGGCACACGTACTTCTCTGCCAAATAAGAGTTCAAATGGACTGAATCCTGTGCTTTCTTGGGAGACATCTCTATACGCATAGAGTAGGGATTGCAATTTATGTTGAGAGTATATCTGCTATACTTTGAACATGTGTACATAAACATGTACTAGCAGAAACATTTTAAGCTTATTCAAGAAAGAACGTGGCTCCCTGGAGAGAACTGGTGGAAACTTAACAGAATTCAGTGCTCTTATTTGAACTCTGGATGCAAAACTTAAGACAGGTCAAACTTAGTTTAGAAAAATACTCTGTATTTACATATGTAACTTAAACAGCTTATCTTCAGCATAAATTAAATATGTAAATTAAAGTCTTGAACATATGAAATGTACTCATGTAAGTAAGATATGTAAGAAAGACTGTATGTAAAGTGCAAGCATACACCTGTTGCTGTTTAACAGGCAGAGTTTGAGGCTTGCCTTGCCTCGGGCAGGTGTTGTTGATTACAATATTGTCTTTACCAGGGCAAAATTCAACTTTTACTATTCCCTCTTGAATAGCCTGCCTCACATCATAGTATTTTATACATATGTGTTTGCTTCTGCCTTTTACACCTGTATTTTCAGATAAACTGATACATGCAGTATTATCCATGAAAATAGGCACAGGCTCAGTTACAATATTTAAATCTTTAAGTAACTGTTTGATCTACACTAGTTCTTTAGTTAACTTATGTAAAGAACACATTTCTGCCTTTGTGGAACTGGTGGAAATTCCTGTTTGTTTCCTAGATTTCCACATCACCCAAGCATCCCCCAGATAGACTGCTGAACCAGAAATTGATTTTCTATCTGCTGGATCAGTTGCCCAGTCAGCATCTGCATATGCTTTTAATTCAAGACTGCTTGCAATATTAAGTTTTAGCTTGTGATCCATAGTGCCCTTTAAATATCTTAATAACCTTTTTACTCCATTCCAATGGTTGACTTGTGGTTTCACACACTTCTGACTCAAGATGTTAACACTAGCAGCAATATCAGGTCTTGTCCACACTGATAAATACAGCAAAGACCCTATCACTGATTGATATAAGGTAATATTTTCAAAATCTCCTGTATCACTATCTTTATAGAAGTTGGTCACCATAGGAGTAGAAACTTTGTTTGCTCCAGACATGTTACATTGCTTAAGCAAACTCTCAATTTTATCTTTTTGACTTAGAACAAAATGCCCTTGTTCATCCTTACTTACATGAACCCCTAGGTAATTTTCAATTTCTCCTAGATACTTCATTTTAAAGTGTTTGTTCATGTTCTCTTGAAACCACTGTGGTGGAATGCCCATGTCCCACCTGTCCATCATGTGGAGCTCTAGAGCTGGAGCCTATGAGAGGACAGGAGGGCGGAGTCAGAGGGACAGTTGGAAACTGAGAGAAAATGAGAGAGGAGGTTTAGAGAGGTTTAGGAGAGAGATTGGAAAGTTGGTGTTGTATAGTTGGTTTATGGATTAAAGAACAGTTAAAAGATAGAAGTAAAATAAATAGACAGTCATCAGATAGTATTCCAGTGATTAACAGTGATTTATATGAAAAGTAATACAAATAAAGAAACGTGTGTAATATCCAGGTAATGAGTGCAATATAATACAACATCTATTAATATACTTATGTGATTCAACAACTGAACAATAAATAATCAGTTATATTTAACAACACGTGTCTATGCAACATCTTTGGTAAAGTGTGGATAGAGATCCACTGGTGGCAGGTGGTGTATGGAGAATTAAGCTAGTCATGTCCAAAGGTGGACCTGGGTTTGAGGGAAACAAACTAGGGACACTGGGGGTGCGCGACAACCACTCTACCTGGCTTTTGTTCTGCACAATTAGACACAAATCGTCTACAAAAGCTAGCAGATACATTTCTTAGTTTCCTTATCCTTTACGGTAGATGCAAGGATCAGCAATGCTGTTAACAAAACCTAACTGTTTTAGCCTTTTGTCCAGTAACATATTCCAGTTTCGTACACTTTGTCTCAATCCGTATAAGGCTTTGTGCAATTTTAGCACTAGCTTTGTATTTTCATCTTCAAAGCCTGGAATTTGCTTCATATATATGCTTTCATTTAAGTCAGTATGTAAATATACAGTCTCTATGTCAAAATGATGTACACTATACCCTTTAACACCTGCAACAGTTAAAGCCACTCTAAAAGTGTCACTCTTCACTGTAGATGAAAAAACCTGATCATAATGCACATATTTTTGCTGACTGTAGCCCTGAGCCACAAGACGAGCCTTATATTTAACCTCCTTATTAGTACCCTGTTTGATCTTATACACCCATCTACAACCTACAGATTTCTCCTCACTAGGCAGTTCTACCAAAGAGAACACATTGTGCTCCTTTAATGAATCTATCTCAGCCTACATTGCCTTTCTCCATTTACTTTGCTCTTCTGGAGAAAGTTGCATGATCTCTTCATAACTCTGAGACTCTGTTAAGACTAGATTCACATTAGTAACATGAAAACGTTCAGGTGGAACACCCTTGTTGACTCTTTTAGAACGTCTGGGTAATTCAAACTCATCTTGCTTAACTTCTTCCTGCTCAGTTGACTCCTCTGAACTCAAAGTCCTATCAGCCCCTCCTAGAGTTGTACTAGGCTCTGATCTAGGAATTTGACTGCCTGAAGAAATTGGCAACAAAACCTCCTGGTTTTCATGCACTTTTTGCCAATTTGCGTGCTCTATGAAAGTTGCTGACCGGCTATATACAATTTTATCTCCAACCTTGTAATAAAATCTGTATGACTTGCTTCCTGGCTGATAGCCAACAAACTGCAATTTTCTTGCTTTCAGTTCTCCCTTTCGCCTGCTTTGCTTGGGAACATGCACCCAGGCAAAAGACCCAAAAATTCTTATATATTTCAATGATGGCTTTCTCCCATGCATGAGTGCATATGGGACATCCTCTATAGCAGAGCTCCAAATCCTGTTTAGAATATAGCAGGAGCATTTAACTGCTTCATCCCATAAATTTCTGGCTAGATTCCCATCAAATAACATTGAATCCATCATCGTTTGCAACATGCCCCCATGTCTCTCTGCCACCCCATTTTCAATAGGACTCATGGGATTTGTAAGCCTGTGAAAAATTCCTTTCTTCCTGAGCCACACCCTAAACTCATTTGAGATAAACTCACCATCCCAGTCAGACTGTAGTGAACCTAATTTTTGGTTAAATCTTCTCTCAACTAGTTTAACCCAGTCTCTAAACACTTGAAAAACTTCACTTTTGTGTTTGAGAAGATGCACAAAGTTGTACCTGGAATAGTCATCAACTAAAACCAGTAACCACCTATTCTGACCTTTTGTGGGAGATAAAGGGCCAACCAAATCAGCATGAACCAGCTGAAGAGGTCTTTTAGATACTCTGGAACTTTTCTTTACTGTAGGAGAAGTTTTAGACTTACTCCTCTTGCAGACACTACAATCAAGATATGTCTGAAAAGATTTGGGGCACAAATCAGACACACAAGCGCAAATTTTGTTAACTACCCCAAAAATGACATGGCCTAGCCTTCTATGTAATAAATGTATATATTCGTTATGCTGAGGTTTGTTATAGACATTTTGTATGGACTTCCTTTCAATAATTACATACAAGCTGTTTTCCAACTTTGCAGTTGCAAGAGTTCTACTACCTTGCTCTATATAACATTTACCACTAGAAAAGTTTATCTGATAACCTGCTTTGTCCAATCTTGCTACACTCAACAAATTGTGGTGTAATGTAGGTACACACAACACATTATCAAGAGTTATGTCAATACTTTTCACAAAACCTTCCCTTGACCTATAACATTGGTTATTTGTCCATCTGCCATACTTACGTTTGATCTGTCACACTTCTCAAACATTTGGAACATTTGTGTAGCGTTCTCCTTTAAATGTGGTCATGGCTCAGGTTTAGTTAGAGTGAGTCATGCATATTTATGTTGCTGAGAGGCGGAGCCAAGAGGCAGAGAATAAGAGGCAGAGCCTGAGGGGGAAAGAGGAGATCAGAGTTTTGGAAGGAGTTTGATTAGAGAGTTCAGAGATTTATGTGATTGTGATTAGACTGATGAAAATATAGTAGGAGATCTGTGAAGTGATTGACCAGTGACTGGAAGGGAGAAGGAATAGAACTGAATATTATAATACTGAAACAAATAAGCAAATAAACTAAAGATCTTTCTATTTCATTAAAGAGTGGACCTGATTCTTTCTAAAGGAGTTATGGGGATCTAGGGATCTCCTGGTGGCAGCAGTGGAAGAAAGGAAAGAGTTTAGTTTTGCCCTGGTGTGCTCTGAGGTCTGAGTCTGGGTGGACAGACCAAGGCACGAGTGGGTCCAACGCCACATAGGTTCCAGAGGTGTGGGATCTAAAAAGGGTCAAATCGCGACAATTTGTCTGCACAAAAATGGTCAGAGGCTCCACTGTCTAAGACCCAGACATCCAGACTCTGATTCTCAGCTTGTACAACAGACGCTTTTGAACTCAGTCCCACTTTCTTCTTCTTAGATGAAATGGTGCAGTTCCTCTTTAAGTATCCTGGCTTTCCACAGCAGAAACATCTTACAGCTAGCACACTGCCCTGGATATATTTTCTCATGTCAACCACACCCCTCCTGGAACCATGATCCAGCTGGCATCCCGGAATTTGCTGCTCCTCCACCATGTGCTTCCATTCCTCCCATTTTTCGACTTCCTCCAGCAAACACGCTGACAAGAAAGATGTCGTCAAACTGGCAGGGTCCATGACCTCCATGAATGACACGAAGACATCCCAGGAAGGATCGAGACTTGATAGTATGATGCAACACTGTCTCTCCTGTGAATATACCTCACTGGCTAACAGGAGCTGAAAAAATTAATCTATTCACAAAAATTAATCTATTCACGCGTGTTCATATGACTTGTAAAAGGCTGGTCAGGCTCCAACTTGGTTCTAAATAACCGCCTCATTAGCACCATCCTGATTGCAGCCGTAGCTCAAATGTACACTGCTTTGACCACCTCCCAATACTCGTGGCTTGTCTCAGCACTTCTCACATGCACCAGTAGAGAGTCCTCCATTGACAGAATAATGGTAGCCATTGCTCTCTGGTCTCTGCTCATGTCTTCTGCTGAGAAAACACCTGGTGGTGGTGCATTTACAATCTGCCACAGCCCTTGGCTCTTTAGCAGCATCTCCATCTTGATGGACCAAGACAAATAATTATTAGTTGTTAACTTGATAAATGGAGTAGCTGGAATACTGGCCTGAAATGCTGGAATCTCCAGAATACTTCCCTCTGGCATGGCAGCACCTCCAGCAGCTCCACCAGCTGCTGTTCTCTGGTCCTTAGGCCTCACCAGAGCTTCCTTCTGCTCCATTATGCCTGTCCAAAACTGCTTTAATGATTCTTCCACTTTAGATATAAAGCACACGTCAATGCAGTCCAGAAAATACTTAGCACTCTTCAAATGAACCTTCTGTCTTCCAGTCTCACACAGCAGACCTCTAGACGATGCCCATCTTCTTTAAACGCTTAACGCCTGGGCCCATAACCCTGTCGAGACTATATCTGCTATACTTTGAACGTGTGTACATAAACATGTACTAGCAGAAACGTTTTAAGCTTATTCAAGAAAGAATGTGGCTCCCTGGAGAGAACTGGTGGAAACTTAACATAATTCAGTGCTCTTCCTTTAACTCTGGATGCAAAACTTAAGACAGGTCAAACTTAGTTTAGAAAAATACTCTATTTACATATGTAACTTAAACAGCTTATCTTCAGCATAACAGCTTAACATAACAGCATAAACATATACAGTAACTCGTTACTCACAACCCAGTACAATATAACAGCATGACTGCTCTTATACCAGAGCAACCTGACTACTCCTTTACCAGAGCAGTAAAGTAATGCTTTCCCAGAGCTTCCTTTATACAGAGAAAAAGCCTCTGTAATCAACACCTGCCAGAGGCAAGCCTCAAACTCTGCCTGTTAACCAGCAACAGGTGTATGCTTGCAGTTTATATACAGTCTTTCTTACATATCTTACTTACATGAGTACATTTCATATGTTCAAGACTTTAATTTACAATATAGTGACCTGCTCCATTACAAATATCTTGATAATTTATTGTCCCAATCACTATGGTTTTCTGCCACATACACCCGTATCATCCTCATTAAAGTTCCATTGAACTTTTCTATTTGTCTATTCCTTTGTGGATGGTAAGGGGACAATGTTACATGAGAAATTCCACAGACTTGCCACAGCCTCTTCATTAATTTGGAGGTAAAGGAGGTTCCTAGATCAGTGACTATCTCAGATGCAAAATCCATTGTACACATGTAACTGACTAAAGCATCCACTACCGTCTCGGTCTCAATGTTATGTAAGGGTACTGCTTCTGGGTACCTAGTGGCAAAATCAATAATTGATAGAATGTACTTGTTTCCCCGTCTGGTAAGGGTCCTACTATATCCAAACCTAAATGTTGGAATGGGGTTGAAATAACTGGTAATGTGCACAGGTTAGCCCTAGTTTTGTCATTTCCAGTACCTCTCCTTTGGCACATATCACACGTTTTAAAATACTGCCTAATTTGCTGACCCATTCCTGGCCAATAAAAGTTTGGTGCAACCCTTTGTTTAGTGCAAGATACACCCATGTGTGCTCCAAACATATCTTTATGAGCTTTCTCTAAGATCTTCTTCCGATATTTCACAGGAACAATTAACTGTCTGAGATGTCCATCTCCACCCCTATGAGGTGCTAATAAAACTTCCCTATATATCAGGATTTTATCGACCTTAAACCTCTCTGGGTGTTCGGGTGATAATGGGAAGGGAGATTCCTTTGCTTTTTCAAAATACTGAATCAGGGTGATATCTTCCTTTTGTTCTCTAATAAAGGATGAACCATTAGGATTTTTCAATAACATCACTTCAGCAATTTCTTCTATATCAGGGTTTTCCTCTAAGCTGGAACTTTCCAGGTTGGTTTCAAAGGTTAGGGATCCCAATCTTTCCTCAGGGACTGTAAACTGCTTATCCTGGGAGTGGGTTACTACATAAACACTCTGCACATGTTTGGAGAGATCTAAAACGATCAAACAAGGAGCTGAGATCTGATCAGATACAGCAACTTTCCATTCTCCAACCCATCCCTGATAATTTATTTTTATGCCAGCCATGGGTAACGTTACTGGATCAGAACTAATGCCTTTGATAGTAATGGTCTCATTTTCTATCATCTGTTCTCTGGGAACCATGTCTGAGTGACATAAGGTTATGTGTGAGCATGTATCTTTGATACCTAAATACTTTGTATCGTTGATAAAAATCCACTCCCTGAGCTCTCCAGCAATGCCTGGTCTGATTTAATAAGGAAACATTGTACCAATTGGGCTTCTGGCAGTTCTGGGCTTTTTGCCAAGTCTGTTGTCATGGTAACAGAGCAACTGTTACTGTTTCCAACTGTCATGGGCTCCATAGGCTTCCTGCAAAACACTTTTCTATGCTGACAGTCAACTTTATTATCAGTTTTATTTTTGCTATTTTTCACACAATTAGTCCAAAAATGTCCTATATCTCCACAGTTGAAACATTGTTTATTAGCTCTACGTTCATAGTAAAGAGACCTATAAAATTTTCCTTCAGGGTAAATTTGTTTTTGTGGACCTGGTTCTGGAAACATATCTTAGGGTTTAAGCTGGCTCTCCTTATCTGACATTTAACTGAGGTAATTCTTATTGGACTGCTTCTTGCTGTTGTCCAAACCCTGTCTGTAAAATTTTACTTCAGAAAACCTAGGATTTCTGATCCCACTAATAAAGTCAGCATATTCAGATGCTTGTTGTATATTTTTGGGTTCCTTTGTTGTTTAGTCGTTAAGTCGTGTCCGACTCTTCGTGACCCCATGGACCAGAGCACGCCAGGCCCTCCTGTCTTCCAATGCCTCCCGGAGTTGGGTCAAAGTCATGTTGGTAGCTTCGATGACACTGTCCAACCATCTCGTCCTCTGTCGTCCCCTTCTCCTCTTGCCTTCACACTTTCCCAACATCAGGGTCTTTTCCAGGGAGTCTTCTCTTCTCATGAGATGGCCAAAGTATTGGAGCCTCAGTTTCAGGATCTGTCCTTCCAGTGAGCACTCAGGGTTGATTGGGTTCCTTATCCTTTACTAAATATTGAAGTTCCCCTGGTAAAATAGAATAAAATTGCTCCAACCCAAATACATTTTTCATTTGGTCTAAGGAGGTTACATGTTCCTGTTCTAACCACTTATTCAAAAATTGATTCATACGTGCACCTAATTGGGCAAATGATTCATCAGTTTTCTTAGTAATTGATCTGAACTTCTGCTTGAGGTGTTCAGCGTGAATCCCAAATCTGGAATATACAAATTTTCTATAAGACTCAAATTTTCTTGCTTCTTCCAGAGGCATCTAAGAATATATTTGTATAAAATGCCTCCTATCTGAGATCTTAAAATGACCATTCTTTCCCCATCTTTAATTCCAAAATCCCAACAAGCTCTTTCAAATAAAATTAAGAAGGATTCAGGGCAATCTCCTTGTCTATACTGAGGGAATTTCTTTAAATCAATCTTGGGGGGAATAACATTCACACTTGAATTGTTATTGTTCTGGGCCTCCAATTCTAATTTCCTCATCTCCAGTTGAAAATGCATTTCACTTTCTTTTAATTCCATTTGTCTGGCCTCATCTCTCTCTCTCTCCTTAATCTCCAATTCCTTGAGCCTATATTCTTGTTCTAACCTCCATCTTTCAAAATCCTGGGGGCTTAGAACACTTTCTTTCTCTGAGGCAATCACTATAAGTTCCTCAGGTCCCTCTTCTTGAACTTGAGGGTCTCCATTTCCCTCAGCCTCCTGAGGTTCAACTTCCTCCATGACTGATTTTTTTTGTTTTTTTGGGGGGCATATTTGAGTTAATTTTATATTTAAGTCTTTTACTATTTTTAAAAGGACCTCTTTCAGCTGTTTTTCTAGTAACTATGTTGCGCTTTACTTAGCAGCTCTCTGGCTGCTCCCCAGCTCACAACCTTCGTTACTATGTTTCCTTGTCTGAGCAATTCCTGCCTCCAGACACCAGAATTTTCTTTTTAGCTTTTTATTTTCCTATCACCTTAGATCTGTCCTGACTCTGACTTCCACTCTTATCCATCACTGCTCCCTTTCTCTCAGAGCTCCGGATTTCAAGCTAGCCCACTGGGTCTCTCAAATCCTGAGGTAAAAAGAAGTTTTCTTTAGAGTCGGTTCCCTATCTTAAGTTCCCCCAGACCTGGGTTCAGAAGCCCCGCCACTAAGCCTTTCCACAAAAGCTCTAGCAGGTTACCCTCTTCTTTACCACAGATCCTAAGTAAAAGGTACCCATGACTCCAGAAAATTCACTTTCAAACTTTGGCTTCACTGGATTACTTTGTATCCCATCTCTGTACACCAATTGTGATGTGCCCCTTGCGTGTCCCTGGATTATTTCACTAATCTAAGGCCCACACCACGTTCCTATTTATGCTGCCACCAGTTGATCTCTATCAACATTATTTACTTGGAAAGACTGAGATCCATACTGCATGTAACTTTTAACGAAAATAGGTTTATTGGATCCAGTTCAAATCTTGAGTTTCACATAAGTAAATTCTTAAAAGACGTTAAAGCTTTCAGTAGTTTCATAATAACTTATTCCACACACTTAACTCTCTCTAAGTTCCACACTCTTAACTGCTTCTGCCCTTCCTATCTGCTTCACCCCTCCCTTTATGTTCCACTGGCTCCTCCTCCCAACAACTCTTATTGATGCATGCCAATACACTCATACATATGCATAGGCAGGGTGATCACTACATAGAGCTACCAAGAAATCATGTCTAACTTTGTAGCTCTGGGAAGAAAACTCAAGGACTTTGGGGGCCCAGATCATTTTTTCATCCATCCTACTGGTGCTTGGAAGAGGAATTGAAAGAGAAAGGAAGATCCTCTGGGTGAACAACTGGCTACAAAGGTGGTGTCGATGAGAGGGATTTGGTTTTTGGGACCACGGGCTAAGCTTCCTGGAAGAAGGACTGCTAGAAAGAGATGACTTGCATCTAACAAGGACTGGGAAGTATGTGTTTTTTGCCACAGCATGAAGAAAAAAAATTAAACCTCCTTCATCAGGAGGGCTTTAAACTGAATTGGAAGGGGGAGGGAGACACAAGCACAGAGTTAAGGGTAGATGAAGCCTTACACACAATAAGAGGAATGGACCAAACTGATCAAAAGGGCAACAATAATAACATGAACAATAATAATCACAATAATAATCATAACAATAACCATAATAATCATAATAATATTCATAAAAATGTACAAAGACAAACAAGCCACAAATCACACAACCTCCGGTGTCTGTATATGAATGCCAGGAGTATGGGAAACAAACAAGAACTGGGTAACTATGACTTGATAGGAATAACTGAAACTTGGTGGGATGACCATGACTGGAATACAGCAATTGAGGGATATAAACTGATGAAAAAGAACAGAGAGAATAAAAAGGGAGGTGGAGTTGCAGTATATGTAAAAAATATGCATTCCTGCACAGAAATACAGGAGGAGGAGAGTGCCTGTCCCATTGAGAGCATCTGGATCAATCTTGTTGGGGCAAAAAACAAAACGAACTTGGTAGTTGGAGTCTTCTACCGACCACCCAATCAAAGAGAGGAAGCAGACGAAACTTTTGAAAAACAAATTCCAGGGTTTTCAAAGAGACACAACGTTGTAGTGATGGGAGATTTCAGTTATCCAGATATATGTTGGGAGGCAAATTCTGCCAAGTATGGCCCTTCCAATAAATTCCTGGCTTGTGTGGCTGATAATTTTCTCCTACAAAAAGTGGAGAAAGAAATGACAGGTTATCTACCTGCAATTGTGGTTCTTGGAGTGGACCTCTGTGATTCACACTCTGGGTGATCTGCACATGCGCGGAGCCTCGTTGGAATATTCTAGAGTTTTTGCGGTAGCAAAAAGATACATTAGTGCAGGCCTTCCCCCCCCCCCCCCCCCGGTATATCTACCTTGGAACCAAGGCTCTCCCTTCAGTTTAGTCAACTGTTGCATAAAGAAAGGGCGTGACAGTGGGGAGGCCAGGTCGGGACACCCTTCTCCAGGTAAGGTAGCTTGTCAGAGTGTGAATCACAGAGGTCCACTCGAAGAACCACAATTACAGGTAGGTAACCTGTCATTCTTCTTCATGGCCTCTGTGAATCACACTCTGAGTGACTAAAAAGCTACCTTACCCGGAGGAGGGTGTCACGTCAAGGTAGATGAGAGTACAGCATGTCCAAAAGCTGCATCGGACTTCTGATGAATGTCCAATCAATAGTGATTGATAAACGTGGATGGCTGTGACCATGTGTTAGAGGCACAAATGTCAGTGAGCAGGAATCCCTCGGAGAAACGCTGTGGATGTCACCAATTCCCTGGTGGAGTGACGGCGGACAGTTTGTGGCACTGGAAGGTGGGCGAGGTGGTAGGCAAGCTGAATAGCAGATGCAACCCACTTGGATATTCGCTGCAAAGTAACTTGGAGGCCCTTTGAAGGAAGTTGATAGCTGATGAAGAGTCTAGCTGTGTGTCTGAAAGATTGAGTGTGGGCTATATAGAAAGCCAGACGCCGTCTAACATCTAAAGTATGAAGAGTCCGTTCTTGAGGATTAGATGAAGATGGAAAGAAGGACGGAAGAACCAAAGGCTGGGACAGGTGAAACTGGGAGATAACCTTGGGAAGGAAAAAAATATCTACAAAGAGTTTAACCTTATCAGGGTAAAACTGGAGATAAGGGTAGTCAGACCATAGGGCTGCTAGATTGCTTGCTCATTATGCTGATGTGATAGCTACGAGGAATGCTGTCTTAAAGGTAATTGTTGTAAGCCGCCCAGAGACCTTTGGGTAGAGTGGGCGGCATATAAGTTAAATAAATAAATAAATAAATAAATAAATAAATAAATAAATAAATAAATAAAGTAAGTAAGTAAGTAAGTAAGTAAGTAAGTAAGCAAGTAAGCAAGCAAGCAAGCAAGCAAGCAAGCAAGCAAGTGGTCGAAGGTCAGTCAACGTAAGAGGCTCAAATGGGGCCCTTGTAAGGTGTCAAAGGACTAGAGTCAATGACCATTGAGGCAATGGAGGATGTATATCAGGGTACATATGCGATAGTCCTTTGAGAAAATGTCTGAGAGTAGGATGCCTGGAAATTTTTGCTGCTGGAGAGGTTGGTGGTTGATGCACCACAATTGCCGAGAGGTAAACTTTGAGCGACGAAAGAGAACGGCCTATAGTTTTTAGTTGTAAGAGAAAACGAAACACAGCGGTGAGGGAGGGGTTGATTGAGATAGCGACGATGAGGAAGTGAATGATTGGAATTTTTTCCATTTATACATATAGGCTTTTCTGGTCAAGGGCTTCTTTTCATGATGAAGGACATTCATCAGGGAGGCAGAATCCTCCACACTGTGAGATGAAGGGCAGGGAGATCTGGGTGGAGGATTTGATTCTTGTTTTGTGTGAGCAGGTGAGGCAGACAGGGCAGGTGATAAATTTTGGAAAACAGCTGGTGAAGAATCGGAAACCATGGCTGTCGCGGCCACCATGGGGCTATTAGGATGGCGTTGGGCCTGTCCTGCTGGAAACAAACGACCTTGTGGAGAAGTGGAAATGGTGGAAAGAGGCAATTCAGTGATTTGGGCCAACGGCCAATGAAGGCATCGCCACAGGAGTTCTTGTCAACTCCTGCATGGGAGCAGTAACGTTTGCACTTCAAGTTTGCTCTGGATGCAAACAGGTCAATGGTGGGTGTGCCCCAAAGTGTGCAAAAACAGTTTGATCTAGCTCACATTTGTGGGCTTGACATACTTTGCAGCTGAGTAAGTCTGCCAAATTGTTGTCCTGACCGGCTACATGGACTGCTGTGAGACAAATGTGATGGGAGAGGCACCATTCCCACAGGTCGACAGCGAGATATAGGAGGCTTGGGGAATGAGTACCGCCTTGTTTGAGAATGTAGTACATTGTAGTGGTATTGTCTGTGGCTTTTTGGACCATTTTGCCAATGAGATGGTTCTTGAAGGCTTTGCAGGCTTTTATTAGTGCTAGTAATTCGAGTTTGTTCATATGGAGCATTTTTTCTCTTCGTGACCACTGGGCATGGATTTGTAAGGATATGCAGTGGACTCCCTGGTGAGTCTGGCATCTGTGGTAACCTGGATTTGTGGATGGGGTTGTTGAAAAGGTCATCCTATCGTCAGGTTCTGTGTGGAGCACCACCTTGAAAGCTGGGAGGCGGGTTCTGGAGTGACTTGCAGTAGGGTATGTGGTGGGTCGAGAAGCGGGTCGAACAAGGCTAGAAACCAAGCCTATAGGGATCTCATTTTTAGGCGGACATGTTGGACAAAAAAGGTCATTGAAGCCATTGTGCCTAGAACGCATTGGACCATTAGCGCAGAGACCAGTGTGTGAAGAGTGAAGGCATGGAGCAGAGAAATTAAGCTGAGACGGTTGTTGGTTGGGAGAAATGCTCGAGCTTGTTTGGAGTCTATGATAGCTCCTATATAATGGATTAGACTTCTAGGAATTAATGTGGACTTTTGCAGATTGACTGTGAGGCTGAGATCTTGGAGGAGAGACAAAGTGAAGCAGATGTCATGCTGTGCCTTGTGGTGAGAATGGGCTACAAGAAGCCAGTCGTCGATGTATGGGAAAATATGAATTCTGTGAAGCCTGAGGTATGCTGCCACAGGAGTCATGCATTTGGTGAATACTCCGGGAGCCATTGCGAGTCCAAACAGGAGTCTTTTGAATTGGTAGGCCTGAGCTCCAAGTTGGAAACGCAGGTAAGGCCTGTGAGATGGGTGGATGGAGACATGGAAGTAGGCGTCTCTTAAGTCTATAACTGCAAACCAGTCTTTTTTGTGGAGTAGTGGAAGAACAGACTCGAGGGTGACCATGCGAAATTTGGTGGTAGTGATGTATTGGTTTACTTCTCTGAGATCGAGGATTGGGCGGAGGCCTCCATCCTTTCTGGGGATGGTGAAATAATTAGAGAAAAAAACTGTGACTGTATGGTGTAGTGGTACTGGTTCTATGGCGTCTTTGAGTAACAACGACTGTATTTCATCTTGTAGGGATTGCGACAGAGGTGTGATGGTGGAGAAAGCTGATGGAATTCTATGTGGTACCCGTATTCTATGATGGAAAGGACCCAGGCATCTGTGGTGATGTTGTTCCATGCAGGTAAGTGCTTCCAGAGGGCAGGGGGAGGTGGGTGGGGGTGAGAGATTGTGTTAAGATCTTGGCCGATTGGATGTCAAACCTGATGTTTGGGTTTGCAGTCATGGCGCCTGACTGTGGTTTGTTGCTGAGGTTTGGCTCGGTAAGGTTGTTGTCTATAATAAGGTGCATTTGTTGTTTGCCTCTGAGGTTCTTGCTGAAACTTCTGATAGGAGGTGTAAGGGTGACGCCACAGTGTGCGTTGAGGGCACTGTTGCTATGTGGGGTGTCATGACCACGGTCCCCTAAAGGATCAGTGGGCAGGTGGTCAGAGAGTCTCCAGGCCTTTATCTACCTCTTTCTGTGCTGGGCTGAGTCCTTCAAGCTCCAGCAGAGCAGAGCATAAACCCCTTTGAACAAGTCTGACCTAAAAAGAACACTTTTGCACTTACTTATTACTTAGCAAGTACAGACACCTGGGCTTTGTGATTCCTTAGAACTCAAAACAGCTCAGTGAGGTAGGACTCTGTCTAGTAGCAATCTTGTGGCCTTTCCACCTCCTGGATTTAGGCCTACCATTTGCTGTTCAAGAGACCAGTCCTCAAAGTTTTAAGATTAAATTTTTTATTAGAAAAATAAAGTTTCATAGAAAATCAGTTTGTTGCTTAAGCATAGCATTCTAGAACATATTCAAAGATTATTGCAGTTAAATAAAATAACTATTTCCCAGTTAAAATAAAAACATCTAAAAGCCTGGGTGGCTTTGGAGGGTAAGCCCCCCTTTTCCTTTCTTCTGATAACTACAGTCTTAGCAATAGCAGTCCAAATCTATCATCAGACTTAAACCCTCATTTTAGCATAAAGGAAAAGGTAAAAAGGAACATTTCACATTACACATTCTCCATTTTCTACATATCCCATTCTAATTACATGTTTTAAAGCAGAGGTCGTCAACCCCCGGTCCACAGCCTGGTGCTAGTCCCTGGCATGAGCCAGACCAGGCCGCGAAGACAGACCTCCCGCCTCCTCCGCACGCACTCCCCTCCCCACAGCCGCTTTGCGCATGCACGCGCGTGCCAGCGCCGACATGAGCGCTCCCTCACACCTTCATGCATGCGCCCGTGCACGCAAAGCAGCTGTGGGAAGGGGAGTGCGTGCGGGGAGGCGGGAGGTCTGTCTTCATGGCCCGGCAGTGGCGGCGGCGACGGGAGTGGCCTGGAGTTGGGAGGCTGAGCATGGCCGAGTGCTCTGGCTGCTCGCTTCCCGGCGGGCTCCAACGAGGCCAGGGTCGGCGCTCCTCGGCGCCCTCAGCAGGCCGATGCTGCTGCTGCTGCCTCCAGCTCCGGAACCAGCACCAGCGACTGCTCTCCGGGGCAGCCGCGTTGGTCCTCGGCGCTCCTCACCGCCCTCCGCGATTTGAATTTCCCACCGTGGAGGACGGCGAGGAGCCCCGACCCCAGCCTTGTTGGAGCCCATTGGGAGGCGAGCAGCCGGAGGGAGCACCACAGCTATGCTCAGACTCCCAGGCTTCCGCCGGCGGCGGCGGCGCTGGCACACGCTCCCTCACCCCTTCAAGCATGCGCCCGTGCGCAGGGGTGGGGTGGGCAGGTGGGCAGGTGGTCCTGTGCATGCGCGAAGCAGTGGGGGTGCCCCACCTCCCTCAGAGGCTCAGCCGGTCCACGGTAAGAAAAAGGTTGACGACCTCTGCTTTAAACCACATAACTCCTGATCATGACATGCCACCTCTTGGATTTCAAAAATCCGAGACTGATTTTTTAGTCTCCATTTTTGTTTGCAGCTAAATTACATAAAAGCAAAATGGATTACATATTTTGGCTTAATAACTACATTATAACTCTATACTAAAGTTACACAATATAATTAAATGCAAAAAAATTAATTATGCATTCTGACTAGCAAAGCATTGAGGTAGAAAACAATTCTAATAGCAGCATGTGAATACAACACTTTGGGTTAAGCAATTCTACTAATCTGAAAAATAGAAAACAGTTATGTTAGTGATAAAAACAGAATATACTGTTCATGCTCAGATAACATGTTACCAATGAAACAGTGAATCAGAAATCATTATTTCAACCTTCTGCCACATCTGAATATCCACAATGCATCCTGGATAGGCTGTCTGCAATAACATTAAGTTTTCCAGGAATGTGTTGGACCTCAAAATCAAAATCTTGCAAAGCCAAACTCCAACGTAACAATTTTTGGTTATGAGATTTCATCTTTTGCAACCAAATTAATGCACGATGGTCAGTCTGCAAGGTATATTTTTGACCCCAAAGATATGGGCGTAAATGTTGAAGTGACCATACAATTGAATAAGCTTCCTTTTCTGGAACTGAGTAATTTTTTTTCATGATCTAAAAGCTTCTTCCTGGAAAAGACCCTGATGTTGGGAAAGTGTGAGGGAAAGAGGAGAAGGGGACGACAGAGGATGAGATGGTTGGACAGTGTCACTGAAGCTACCAACATGAATTTGACCCAACTCCGGGAGGCAGTGGAAGACAGGAGGGCCTGGTGTGCTCTGGTCCATGGGGTCACGAAGAGTCGGACACGACTAAACAACAACAACAACAAAAGCTTCTTACTGAAAAATGAAATTGGACAACAGATTCCATCACCCCCTTTTTGCAACAACACTGCCCCCAGTCCCAAATCAGAAGCATCTGTCTGCAAGATAAAAGGTTTGTCAAAATCAGGTGATTTCAAAATAGGAGCAGACACAATTTTAGCTTTCAAAGCATCAAAAGCACCTTGACACTCTGGTGACCATTTCACCCTGACAGGCATTCTTTTCTTAGTGAGCTCTGTCAATGGTGTAGCCAAATCACTGAAATTAGGAATGAATTTTCTGTAGTAACCAACTATGATTGAAAAAATGATTGAACCTGTTTCTTTGTAGCAGGAATAGGCCATTTCTGAATGGCTTCTATTTTGGCTTCCAAGGGTTGAATCTCTCCCTGTCCAATCAAATGACCTAGATACAAAACTTTGCCTTTTATCCACTGACACTTGCTAGCTTTGACTGTCAAACCAGCTTGCTGTATTCTAGACAACACAGTTTCAATATGTGACATATGTGTAGCAAAATCAGGACTAAAAATAGCCAAATCATCAAGATATGCTGAAGCAAAGGGCAAATCATGCAACAGTTTATCAATCATCCTCTGGAATGTAGCTCCTGCGTTTTTCAACCCAAATGGCATTCTTTTGAAACGGAAAGTTCCTACGTGGCTTATGAAACTGGATTTATCCCTCGAGTGTTCGTCTAAAGCAATTTGCCAGAATCCAGAACTTAGATCTAGGACGGATATGAAACGGGCACTGGCTAGGCGCTCAATGAGATCATCAACCCTAGGCAAAGGATAGAGATCAGGAACTGTTGGGCTGTTCAGCTTCCTGTAATCAACACAAAATCAAACCTCATCCAAAACTTCTCCCAAAGCATTTTTCTTGGGTACAATAACAATTGGGCTGGCCCATGTGGCATTGCTGGGTTCTATCACATCCAATTCTAACATTTTTTAAATTTCTTTTTCAATCTGCACAGCATGAGATCCAATAGCTCTGTAGGGACTGGATCGAATTGGCGGGCTGTTCCCAGTATCGATTGCATGACTGACTAGAGTAGTGTACCCAGGTTTGTCAGAAAAAACATTTTGATAACATTCCAAAATCTGAGAAAGCCATTCCCTCTCCTCAGGAGTACCTGAAAGAACCAAATTGTACAGCCAATTTCCAGCATTTTCTAAGTCAGACAAAATATCCATAGGCTCTTGATCTGGTCTAATACAAGCGGCCTGACATTTTAAAATTACAGCCGCTCTGTCACGGTAAGGTTTCAGTCCAAATATGTTGCAAAACTTTTCCCGGGCCCTCCCAGGAAACCTCCAGTTTATTTGGTCTGAGTGGGTTCAAAACAAGAACAGAATCTCCTACTTCAAACACTCGTGTCTTGATTTACGACCATGAAAATAATTTTGTTTAGCCTGAGATTTCTGTATATTTTTTTTAGCCATTTCTTGGATAGCTTTCAGCTTCACTTGCAAATTGTACACAAAATCATCAACAGGTACTGAACTGGACTGAATGGTACCTTCCCAGTCAGCTCTCAACAAGTCCAAAGGTCCACACAAATTTTTTCCATACACCACCTCACTTGGACTGAGTCCGCCTAAGGCTTCATGAAGCACGCTACGGTAAGCTAGGAGAACCAGTGGGAGAACTTCGTTCCAACTTCTCCCAAAGTCCTGAATAAAAGTTTTAATCATTTTAAGCAAAGTCTGTTGTGTACGTTCCACAAGTCCATGAGATTGAGCGTGATATGGGACACTGAAATTTATTTTTGTCTTGCTAATTTCACAGACTTTTCTCATCAGCTCACTTCTAAAAGCACCAGCTCTGTCACAAATCAACACAGACGGAATTCCAATCCTTGCACAAACTTCCAGAAATACTTTAGCAACAGTGTTAGCTGAGATAGTGGCGATTGGGAAAGCCTCTATCCATCTGCTTGCCTGACAGACAAAAGTTATAATGAAACGTTTCTGTGATTTAGAAAGCAAGAAAGGTCCCAAAATGTCCATTTGTAGACAATTAAAAACTTCACCCACAATAGGTGTTGCCTGAACTTTTGCCTTGGTTTTATCTGTCTGGTGTCCCACTCTTTGGCATGCATCACAAGAATAGACAAAATCCTTCACATTCTTTGTTACTTCTGGCCAGTAAAAATGCTGAGTAACTCTCTGTAAAGTCTTTTTGTAGCCTTGATGTCCGCAGAATGGAGAATCATGGGCTATTTCTAAAACCCTTTGTCTAAATTCCCTAGGGACAATCAGTTGCTTTATCAGCTCCACGTCTATCCTGGCATCTTTAGCGTATTGTCGGTAAAGAAGCCCATTTTGTCCCCAAACGTAACTCACGGGCTGGTTCTGACTTAGCACTTGCTGTTGGTCAGCCTGTGATCTAAAAGCTGCCAAAGAGGGATCAAGTTCTTGCTGCCTTTTGAATTCATCTGAGCCCTTCATTTGAATAACAGTGTCCTCAGCCCTGGGGCTACTAATTTCCACAGAAGCGGCTTGAGTTTTCTCAGGCAAAGGAGTCTGTTCTTCTTGCAAAACTGGTTTAGAAGACAGCGGCTTTGCCTGAATTAATGCAGGACCATTTGCTAAGTCTACGGGTTGCTGGCTTGAAGCTTGCCGGGCCATTTCTCCTTCCTGCGCACTTAAAACTTCGCTCCCGGGACATTGGGCAGATCTAGCCTGTGAGCGGGTAATAGCATTTACTGCAGGCTCTCTCTGGCTTTGTTTAAAAGCTAGAAATGCCAAATCACTTCCAATCAGGAACGAGGGACCTCCTCTGTGAACTAAAACATAACGTTGACCAGTCCATCCCTTATAAGACAAGTGCACTAAAGCTAAAGGAGCATGTACCAGACCCTGATCATCTGGGTGATAACCATAAATAGGGAACCTGATATCTGGCAATATCTGTCTAGGATGAACTATGTCCTGTGATAATGAGGAAAGGTCTGCAGCAGAATCTCTAGTTCTATTTATTCCCAAAAGACCATTAGGGGTTAAAATCTCAATCCACTCACCAAACTGCTGACTCGACCACGCCACTTGATCATCCGTGATCAAACACAAAGGATCCACGATCCAATATTGTAAATTCCCTTGGGCATATTGAATGCCATCTCTAGCCTTTTTCTGAACAGTAGCTCCAAACATGCGAGGCTGGTAAGAACTGGTGGGGGTTGGTTGAGGAGTTGAAATTCCTTTGTCTTTGCTTGCTTGCACCTGGGGTTGGAAAGGATTAACTCCTTGCTGAGCGGTTGAAGGTGGTAAAACCTGCTGGTTAGAGTACGGAGCTTGAATTCCCTCAGGCGGAAATCTTTGTTCGCTGGGCGTTTCTTGCTCTCCTTGCTCAGGATAACCGATGAACTTCAGCTTGGGTGTCTGGCGTGTGTGAGGGGGAATTGCAGGCGGTTTACTTGGGGTTTTAGGGGGCTGGCTGGGCTGAGCAGTTGCCTTAGGGCAATCCTGCCTGAGATGGTCCCCTCCACACAAATAACATTTCAAAGGAGAACCCAATACACCGGATCTTCTTGAGTCACTTAAAGAAGTACGTTTAGTTTCCTGTGGAGCAGGCTTCATGGGCTTTTTAAAATCTGTCGGCTTTTTAGTAGCCTCCACTGCAGGCTTGGCTTTTTGTCTTTCATCTCTACGAAAAGCCCAAAGTTTGTCTGCAGCTAGAGCCGTTTGCTGGAGATCTGAAAAATGCTTTTCCAGCAAACTACTTTTAAGTTCAGTAGGCACAACGGTTAAAAATTGCTCACACATCAGTAACTGCGTTATTTGATTAGTGGTTTGCGCTTTTGCGGTTTGAAGCCACTGAGAGCAGTTACTCTCAATCCTATCAGCCACAGCAGAAAAACTTTATTTATAATTTTTCTTTATGTCCGTAAACTGCTGTCTTAAATTTTCTGGTGTAAAGCCAAAGCATCTATGAACTAAAACTTTAAATTCCGACCACGTCGGTTCCTGGTCCCCTTTTCATGCCAAGATCTTAGCTAATTGCCCAGTTACTTGAGGGCGTACTAATTTAACAAAAAGATGTTCTGGCACTGATAAGTCCTTACACGACATTTCAAAGTTAATTAAAAAGTCCAGGACATCATCCCCATCCTGAAAAAATGGTAAACTTTTCCAGTCAAACCTGTCAAGGCACTCTTTTTTCCATTCCCTCTCTTGCGCCTCAATCTCGGCTTGTCGTCTCATGAATCTCGCATTTTCCTCCCCCTGCAGCTCTCTTCTGTGTTGGGAGATGATTAATTCTCTCTGAGCAGCCAAGAAATCAGTCATCACTAGGGTTAGTTGGTCTGACTCCCTCAGGTTCAATGCCTCGGAGCCTGAGCTTGGCCTGCAGCTCCATGAACCGGGTCTCCGTCCGCACCAACCAGGGAAAGGTCAGGAATCTTCGGGGTTGCAGTGTCACTTCTTCCATCTTCTTCCTCCTCCTCCTGGTCATCCTCCTGGGCACCTTGCACTCCACTCCACGTCCGATCACTCACGGCCCCATGAACAGCTCTCTCTAGGCGACGCCTGAATCTATCCATCAGCAGCAGCTCCTCAGCTCCTGCGGCTGCAACCGGTCCGAGGAGGGACACCCCTGTTAGCTTGGGTCAAGCTCCTCCAGTAGCACCTAGAGCCTTCTCCATCAGAACACGCTGGAATTCCTCATCCAAAATCTTGTCCATCCCCTCAGGTAAAGGGAGATGAATCAGAGATGAACTTTTACGAAGTGTCATCTCTACACTCTCTGCCTGCTACTCTGCCTTAGCAAAGTTAACAGCTCAGAGACACTTCTCTGCCCCTTTGACTAAGCAAAGTGGACAGCTTCCACAGAACAAAATTGTGGGAATTTCCCTGTCACTGCCTTAACAAAATAAAAACTGGGAATTGCCACTTTATTCTGTAACCTTTGAATATGCAAAACTGATTTCCAACAGAATGGTCTCTCAACAGCTTTAGGTCATTCGAATCCCGCGGCTGCCAACCATGTCATGACCACGGTCCGCTAAAGGATCAGTGGGCAGGTGGTCAGAGAGTCTCCAGGCCTTTATCTACCTCTTTCTGCTCTTCCTTATCTCTTCCAAGTCTGTAACTCAGTGCAGGAAAACATTCTCACAGCTTCTTCAGAAAAACAAATTCCAAAGTCCTTCAAATCATCTTTACAAAGAACCATTCTGACTCCATGTTACATTTCTCTTGACTACATATCCCATTCTAATCACATGCTTTAAACCACATAACTCCTGATCATGACATGGGGTAAACACCCCAATATCTGGCAGCTGTTCTCTTTTTCTGGACATTCTCGAGAATGTAATCTGTCTCGGCATTGAAGAGGCCAACTCCATCGAAGGGGAGGTCTTTGATGCAGGCACGGGCATCCTCTGCAAGACCAGCAGTTCTGAGCCAGGAGAACTGATGAAGTGCTACAGAGGTAACCATAGATTTTTATGTGGCATTGACAGTGTGTCTAGCAGTTAGCATCTGTTGCTTAGCTACCGAGAGGCCTTCTTGTTGAAAAGTTTGGGCCAGAATCCTTTTATCTTCAGGGAGTGCATCAATAAAGGTAGACATATTGTTCCAAAGAAAGTGTTGGTAGGTGCCCATAGCTTCTTGATAGTTGGCGACTCTCATGGTAAAAGCAGCAGAAGAATACAGCCATTATTATTATTATTATTATTTATTTCATTTATACCCCGCCATATCTGCCCATGAAGTCAATACACCTACTGTCTTTATTAGGTGGTATTAGAATTTGTTGATGTTGAGAGCAGGATTGTGAAGCTTCGACAAAGATGGAATTAGGAGCAGGTTGTTTCTACAGAAAGATAGCATCAGGGTCATGAACCCGATAGAGATTGTCAATGTGCCTTGACACTGTGTGTGATGAGGCTGGTTTAGTCCAGGAGCATTTAGCTGTGCTGCATAGAGATGTGGTAGTGTATTTGGAGATGGGATTATAAAGGTGATCGGATTGTTCGGTAGTAGGTCTGTGAATTTGTAGTTTGAGGGACTTAGGCATGCGAATCATTAGCTGAGCATAGGTTTGAAAATCTTCAGTCGGTGACAGGGGGTCCGTGTCTGCTAAATTGGATGATCTGGTGATGTTAAAAGTACAGACGGTGTTTGAGGTCTGGAACTATGATCAGACGAATTGGCACAGTGTTGTGAGTCGATCGACTGTCAATCAACATCGGTGTTGAAAAGTTGGTCCTCAAGATATTGTTGTTAATGTCGAGCTGTCAACATTGAAGGTACCTCGGTTGCGAGCAGTCGATATCAAGGGGGTCGGTGTGGAGTTGGTGTCAATATGGAAGTTGTTGTTGATGTCGAGGAGGCTGCTGAGCTGGCAAGGGCATCGATGAACCACATTGGATGACAGTGGAATAAACAGATGCAGGTGATGCTGAGCGGAATGAGCAGTCACGGTCATCCGGATGGGCAGGAAAGGAATAGCTTGTCGGTGCCGCAAAAGTGACCGGAGTCAAAAAGTGTTGATCGACTTGTTGAGGTTTCTTTGGCATCGACTGATACGAGGTGCCTGGCAACTCTGGGCGATCATGATGGTATGATAGCATTGATGTCGAAGGTTCCCTTGTAGGGATGAAATGATCTGGTGCTGCCACCGTACCAGGGAAATCAACTGGTTGATAGTGCTTGGCAGGCCTCTCAGTTAGGCACTGATTGGGGCAAAAGGCATCTTGATGATGGTACTGGGTGTAAGCAGTGTCTGCACGGACATTCTTATAAGGTTGGTGCCTCTGTTGGTGTGCCAGAGGCTGAGGTGGTAGGCCTACAGGGGCAGAGTAAGGCATGGTTTCAAGTTGTGTTTCGATGCCATGGATGTTCGGCAAAGCAACTGGTGAAGACTCACTAGGGGAGCCAGAAAATTGCTGAGGGCTGGCTGGAGAAGTCATGAGTAGGTCGATACGCTGTTTCCACTCAGGAGACTGCGATGGCGACAGTTGATGAGGTGGAAGTGCCTCATCATCAGAGAGAGAGATGACACAGATAAGGTCTCCAGACTCAGGTGTTTGTGAAGTCAGAGTGGAAGCAGCCTTGGAGGGCTTCGACTTTGAGACCTTAGCCTCCTTCAGTGGTGAAGGTTCAGGTGCTGAGGACATGTTGGTCGACGGTTTCCATTTGGTGGCCGTTTTCGATGTCGAGGGTTTCAACGTTGAATGCTTGGTTTTGTGAGACCATGGGGTGGTCGATAAAGTTGACATCGAGGGCAGAGCAGTTTCTTGATATTCGGAGTGGGAAGGGGTAGCCAATGGATGCTGTTCGGCTGCCTCTGAAATGGCTTTGTCCATGGCTTTGGCATGGGGTACAGACTTGCATGATGGATGGGCCATGGGTTTAGTAGGCTGGAGAGATTGCTCCCAAAGCCGAAGTTTGAGTCTAGAAAGGAGACTATGGAGAACCCCGCACCTGAATTTTTTGCAGTGAGGAAAGGAAGAGCTTTGATGAGCCTCTCCAAGGAAAAAAAGGCACTTAGCATGGCCGTCCGAGAGGGGGATTTTGTTGTTGCAATCTACACAATGTTTGACCAGGCCTGAAGACACAATGAACCAAAAACACAGAGGTGGGGCTTCGGCCCGAAAGCAGGAGCGTTTTTTAAAGAATAAGAATGGCAAAAGAAATAATAACTAAAATAATAAAGGATAATCTTTTTTTAAAAACAACTCACAGAAGTTATGATTGAGGCTCTCAACGTGGCGGTTGAAGAGAAACTGAAGGGAGAGCCTTGGCACCAAGGGGCCCGCACTAATGTATCTTTTTCTACCGCAGAAGCTCTAGAATATTCCAACAAGACTACGTGCATGCGTGGATCACCCAGAGTGTGATTCACAGAGGCCACGAAGAAGAACTAGACGATTTGCTATCCTTGACTTGATTCTGACCAACAGAGATGACTTGATGGGGGAAATGGCAGTAAGGGGAACTCTAGGCGAGAGGGACCATGTCCTTCTAGAATTCTTGATTTTGAAGGAAACAAAAGCAGAGTGTAGCTGCACACTTCTGCTGGATTTTTAAAAAGCCAATTTTAATAATCTCACAACAAGGATAAGTAAGGTCCCATGGCAGGAGTTGTAGGCATCCTTCAGTCTCGAGAGACTATGGTAACGTGCTCTAAATAGAGGACTTGGAACAGCATCTAGTGTGGCTGAGAAAGCCAATTCGAGAGTGACCATTCCTTCCACACTGAAGACAGATACAATCTGTCCCCTGTCCAGCTCCCTGGTTTTGCTGGTTTCGGGACTGCCTCTTTGCCTCGGCCTGCTGAACAAGTGTCTCTTCAAATTGGGAGAGGTCATGCTGCACCGCCTGCCTCCAGGCTGAACGTTCAGATGTCAAGGTTTCCCATCTGTTGAGGTCCATTCTTAAGGCCTTCAGATCCCACTTGCATATACCCTTGTATTGCAGCTGTGGTTTCCTTCTGGGGAGATTTCCCTGCACTAATTCTCCATACAGGAGATCTTTCAGAATCTGACCATTAGCCACTCTCATGACATGCCCGAGCCAACGTAGACATTACTGTTTCAGTAATGTATACATGCTAAAAATTCCAGCTCGTTCTAGGACTACTCTATTTGGAACTTTGTTCTGCCAGGTGATACTAAAATGCATCGGAGACTACGCATATGCAACGTGTTCAGCTTCTTCTCCTGCCATACACAAAGGGTCCAGGACTCACTGCAGTACAAGAGTGTACTCAGGACACAGGCTCTATAGACCTGGATCTTGGTATATGCCGTCAGCTTCTTATTAAGCCATATTCTCTTTGTGAGTATAGAGAACATGGTATTTTCTTTGCCAATGTGTTTATCCAGCTTGACATCTAGGGAGAGAGTGTCAGAGATCATTGAGCCAAGGTACACAAAGTCATGAACAACCTCCAATTCTTGTGTAGAGATGGTAATAGAGGGAGGTGACTCCATGCCCTGGCCCATGACTTGTGTTTTCTTCAGGCTGATTGTTAGTCCAAAATCTTGGCAGGCCTTACTAAAACAACTCATAAGTTGTTGGAGCTCTTCATCAGAATGGGCAACAACAGCTGCATCATTGGCGAAGAGGAAGTCCCGCATGCATTTCAGTTGGACTTTGGTCTTTGCTCTCAATCTAGAGAGATTAAAGAGCTTTCCATGTGATCTAGTCCAGAGATAGACACCTACTGTTGCAGTTCGAAAGGCGTGCTTCAGCATGACAGCAAAAAAGATCCCAAACAGGGTCGGCGCGAGGACACAGCCCTGTTTCACTCCGCTTCGGATGTCAAAGGGATCTGATGTTGAGCCATCAAAAACTACAGTGCCTTTCATTTCCTCATGAAAGGACCTGATGATGCTAAGGAGTTGAGGTGGACATCCAATCTTGGGAAGTATTTTAAAAAGGCCATCCCTGCTAACCAAATCAAAGGCCTTTGTGAGATCTATGAAGGCCACAAAGAGTGGCTGTCGTTGTTGCCTACATTTCTCCTGCAACTGTCTGAGGGAGAATACCATGTCAGTGGTGGATCTGTTAGCTTGAAATCCACACTGTGATTCTGGATGGACTCTGTCTGCAAGCACCTGGAGTCTCTTCAGTACAACACGGGCAAGCAGCTTCCCTACAACGCTGAGAAGAGAGATGCCACGGTAGTTATTGCAGTCGCCCCTGTCTCCATTGTTCTTATACAATGTGACAATGTTTGCATCCTTCATGTCCTGTGCTACTCCACCTTCCCTCCAGCAAAGACAAAAGATTTCATACAGCTCAGTGGTGATGATCTCTTTACAGCACTTCAGCAGGGATGTTATCCTTCCCAGGTGCCTTGCCGGAGGTGAGGGAATCCAAGGCCGCTTTTATTTCTGCTAAAATTGGTTCACTGTCCAACTCTTCCAAGACAGGCAGGCACTCGATATTATTTAATGCCTCTTCGGTTACTACATTCTCTCTGGAATATAGCTCAGAGTAGTGCTGCACCAGCATTCCATCTCCTGTGCTCGGTCTTGGATGATCACGCCTGTAGCAGTCTTCAAAGGAGTGTGTGGGGGCCCTCTCCAAGGTTGCTAAGTTGCATTCCTGTTGTAGTGATGAGCACAATCTCCTAGCGGGACGCAGCTGCTTCTGAGGGGAGGAGCGGCTACCCATTCTTCCTCTTTCTCATAGAAATAGAGAGCTAACTTCAAAGCCTTTCTTTGGCCAATCCTAATTGGCATTATGTAACCGTTCCCTATCAGTATACTGTCAACTATCTGTAAGCTTAATAAAAGGGAGTCCTCCTGGGGGCGTTGCCCCAGAGTGGTGTGTGTGGAGGACTCTGCTGGCAGACATCTCTGTGTGTGATTAACTTCTTTGCTCTCTCTCTAAAACTAATTGCTTTCTTAATTACTTGTGATCACCTAAACTATCAGCCTTCTCATTTAGTGACCACTACAAAGGAGCAGATTTCTTCTGTATTGGACCTAAAGCCTTCTTGATACCATCATACATTCCCTTAATGTTACCTGTGTCCGCTGCTATCTGTATCTGAGAGCAGAGCTAAAGCCAATAATCGTTAGAACATCTCCCGCCAGCCAGTTGAACTTTGTTACAAGCAACTCAAAGAGCCTGCAAATTGTACTCACTAGGACAGGCTTTGTATGCTGCTAGAGCTCTCCTCTTTTCCTTGATGACTGGCATCAGGTCCTCCGAATGGGCTTCGAACCAGTCTGCCGTCTTTTTGGTCTTCTTGCCAAATGTGGACAAGGCGGTGTTATAAACAGTGTTCTTGAAATGTTCCCATCGTTCAGGTGCATTTGCATCAGCTGTGCCTGGAAGAGTTTCCTCAAGCACTTGGGAAAATTCCTCCACTTTTCTCTGATTGCGAGTCTTGCTGATGTTAACACATGGTCTTCCTTCCTTTTTCGTGTGATACAATCTCTTTATTCGCAGTTTTACTGTGCTACACACTACACCAGGGAGTGATCAGTATCGCAATCAGCACCCTGATAACTGTGTGTGATCGTAATACTACAAAGGATAGAGCGTCTAGTGAGGATCAAATCGAGCTGATGCCAATGCTTCAATCTTGGATGTCTCCAGGAAACTCTGTGTTGAAGCTTCGTATTAAAGAACGTGTTGCTGACACAAAGACCATAATAACAGCAAAACTCCAGCAAGCGTTGGCCATTTTCGTTCATCTTCCCAATGCCAAAACAGCCTAAAGAAGTGGGCCAAGAATTGTGATCAGCACCAACTCTAGCATTAAAGTTTCTGAGATTGAACAGTGGCTCTCTCTCTGGGATTTTTTTATAGCAGCTGCCAGATCATCATAGAATTTGTCTTTGACTTCTGTTGTGATGACAGTGTTGGTGCATATGCACTAATGAGGGTGACTGGTCCTGCTGATGAGTGGAGCTGCAGAGACAGGATTATTTCACTCCCCGTAGTAGGTGAAACAATGGATCTCAGCAGAGTATTTCTGACCGCAAAGCCAACACCATATTCCCTGGTCTCATTCAATGGTTTTCCCTGCCAGAAGAATGAGAATTTTTTTTCATTGACAGACTTAATCGTACGGTAGTTGGAGCATGCTTTGGCACTGCCCTTCTTTGGGATTGGTATGTAGACTGATCTTTTCCAATCCTCTGGCCACTGCTGAGTTTTCCAAACTTGCTGGCATATTGAGTGTAGCACCTTAACAGCGTCATCTTTTAAGATTTTCAATAGTTCGACTGGAATCCCATCACCTCCACTGGCCTTGTTGTTAGCCATGCTTTCTAAGGCCCATTTGACTTCACTCTCCAAGATGTCTGGCTCAAGGTCAGCAACCACACTATCTGGGTTGTCCGGGACATCCAGATCTTTCTGGTATAATTCCTCTGTGTATTCTTGCCACCTCTTCTTGATGTCTTCTGCTTCTGTGAGGTCCCTACCATTTTTGTCCTTTATCATGTCCATCTTTGCACAAAATGTTCCTTTAATATCTCCAATTTTCTTGAACAGATCTCTGGTTTTTCCCTTTCTATTATTTTCCTCTATTTCTTTCCACTGTTCATTTAAGAAGGCCCTCTTGTCTCTCCTTCCTATTCTTTGGAAGTCTGCGTTCAGTTTTCTGTAACTTTCCCTATCTCCCTTGCATTTGGTTTCTCTTCTCTTCTCTGCTATTTGTAAGGCCTCGTTGGACAGCCACTTTGCTTTCTTGCATTTCCTTTTCTTTGGGATGGTTTTTGTTGCTGCATCCTGTACAATGTTACGAGCCTCCATCCGTAGTTCTTCAGGCACTCTGTCCACCAAATCGAGTTCCTTAAATCTGTTCTTTACTTCCACTGTGTATTCATAAGGGATTTGGTTTAGATCAGGGGTCTCAAACTCAATTTACCTGGGGGCCGCTGGAGGCAGAGTCTGGGTGAGGCTGGGCCGCATCAGGTTTTCCACAAGAAAAGCTTTGTTAAAAAAATTCCAATCTTCTCAAATCTCTTTATTTTTATTTTTTAACACAAAATAAGATGAAAAAATAAACAAATTAAGAATTAATAAGAAAATAAATAAATCAATCAGTAATAAATAAAATAATAATAATAATAATAATAATAATAATAATAATAATAATAATATATTCTCTAGTGAGCGACTATACAGTGGTGCCTCGCTAGACGATGTTAATTCGTTCCGCGAAGATCGCTGTCTTGCGAAAACATCGTCTAGCGAAGCGCGTTTCCCCATTGGAATGCATTGAAATCTCTTCAATGCATTCCAACGGAAAACTCGTCGTCTTGCGAAGATCGTCCATAGGGAAACATCGTCTAGTGAGCGTGGGTCCCCATTGGAATGCACTGACAGCTATTGACCGCTAGTCAATGCATTCCAATGGGGAAAACTTGTCATCTAGCGAAAATCGCCCATAGGACACCATCGTTTTGCGAAGTGCATTAGCGATCGCAAAAAGCCATCGTCTAGCGAATTCCTCGTCCTGCGAGGCAATCGTCTAGCGAGGCACCACTGTATGTGGTTTCTTCAGTCTTCTATATCTGCTGTATTCAGATTCAAATGTCTGTATTAACAGTTCTTTAACCTTTAATCTTCTTCTAAACATGAATTGTCCTGAACATGAATGGAACATTGAAGAACATGAACTGTTCTTCTGAACATGGCTTCTCTTGCCTACTCCTTGCTGCTAGAGACCTGGCAGCGCTTCCTCTTGCATAGCCGAGCCACATTTGGCTTGAGGGAGGAAGCAGTTGAGACCCTCAGTATGGCTTGAAAATGATTATCAGTAAGTCTGGACCTGTACTTGGACTTATTGAAGTTCAAGGTGGAGAAGAGCTTTTCGCACAAGTATGTGCTCCCAAAAAGGCACATGGTCCGCTTGAACATTCGGGAAAGCTCAGGGAAGCTGGGGGTCAATTCTCTCAAAAATTGCCCAAGCTTGTCTGCTTTTCCACTCACCTCCCTGAACTTCACTTTGAGTTCAGAGTTGCACTGCAGGTCAATGAGCTCCATTTGAAGCACAGGAGGGGCATCTTGCACATCAAAGGAGAAGGGGTCCGCAAAAATTTGAAATGTGGCTCTGTGCGTCTTGAAGTCTGCAAATCTGTGATCAAATTCCTCCTGTAGCTTCAAAATGACATCAACATACTTCTCACCACTGAATGGTGTGCTTGCATCCACAAGTGCCTTGCATGCTGGGAAATGGCAAAGGTTTGTCTGAGGGAGCTGGGCTTTCCATAACATAAGTTTTGTGGAGAATGCTCTCACGTTGTCATAGGCAGCACTGACAAGTTGCCCCTGGGCTTGTAACTTCTTGTTCATTACATTAAGCTCATGTGTGATATCAACAAGAAAAGCTAAGTCCATGAGCCATTTGGGATCACTTAGCACAGGAACAGTCACTCCATCCTTCTCCATGAAGGCTTTCACTTCTGCTCTCAACTCAAAAAATCTCTTCAATACGTTTCCCCTGCTGAGCCAACGTACCTCGGTGAAGTAGAGCATATCCCCATATTCTGACTCCATTTCCTCTAAAAAAGCACGGAACCTTCGGTGCTTTAAGCCCCAGGATCTGATTTGGTTGATGCATTTCACAACGACAGACATCACATTGTCAAACTTCAGGCATTTGCTGCAAAGGGCCTGCTGATGGATAATGCAGTGCAGAGCAATGGCTTCCTCCACACCCTCCTCTTCCAGTTTTTTTTTTTGAACAAGTGCCACCAGTCCATTTTTCCTCCCTGTCATTGATGGCGCTCCATCGGTTGTTATTCCAACAAACCTCTTCCATGGCAAACCAGCATTCTCAATGGCATCACACAGCTGGTGAAATATCTCCTGAGCAGTGGTCTGGCCATGCATTGGAATTACTGTGAGCAACTCCTCCATCACTTCAAAATTGTCATCAACACCATGGACATACATTGCGAGCTGGGCAGTGTCGGTGATGTCTGTGGTCTCATCAAGAGCGACTGAGTATACACTGAAACATTTGGCTTTCTCACAGAGTTGGTCATAAATGTCACTTGACAGGTCAGAAATGCGCTCTGCCACGGTGTTGGCAGAAAGGCTGATGTTGCTAAACTGACCTTTCTTTTCCAGACAGAGTATACTTGCAGCCTGTAATATGCACTTTTTGACAAATTCACCTTCTGTGAATGGCTTTCCTGCTTTAGCAATCATCTCACTAACCACGTAGGAAGCTTCGACTGCTGCATTATTCTCTTTGGTTGCTTTCTTGAAGAAATCTTGTTGCCTTAGTAGACATGTTTTAAGATTGGCAACCCGGTTGGCTCTCTCATCTCCCTGGTATTTTGCATACTCCTCAGCGTGTCTAGTTGTGTAATGACGTTTCAAATTGTATTCCTTGTGCACCGCAACTTTCTCTGTGCAAATAAGACACATCGAGGTGCCCCTGTGCTCAACAAAGAAATATTGCATTTCCCACTTTTCCTGAAATTGTCTGTGCTCATCACCAACCTTTCTCTTCACTGCAGGCTTTGAAAAAGACATGTTTGGGGCTGTGTAATATATATAATTCCACTTGGTGTCACTGTGGCATTGAAGTTTCAATCAAGCATTTAGCCGACGCACGGTGAACGTCTCAACGCATGGAGAACGTCATTTCCGCTTCTTTTTCTTGTAACCGCAGCATGGTGGTCGGCGGATAAAAGCCCGGTAGCAGTCTCCTTTGTTTTTACGCTCAATGTTCATGTCTTTCATGATGACATGAACACCATGGCGTTTGTAGATGGTAGAAAGTACCGGGATAGCGAGCGCAAAAAAGACGACTGCTCACGGACTGTTATCCGCCGTGCTGTTGTTACAGGAAAAAGAAGCGGAAATGACACCATGCTATTGTTGATGTCATGTGTTTTGACTACTTTTACATCATATAGAAATATATATAATGTTCATTGTGTGAGGCAATGCAAATAGCGCGATGCAAATAAAAAACAATGACCCACAAATAATGGTGCGACCCTATAACTGGTCCGGGTTACCGGGGACTGTTATTACCAATGGACAGGTGTCGCTATGTGAATGCAGACTACATTAGGCTGCATTGAGTTCATTACTTTTCTTTTATCCTGCCGCGTACACATCATTTCGATTTATTTTGTCAGAGAGAGAGAGAGAGAGACCTTATATTAACTCTCTAAGTGCCATTGATGTGTGTGTATAAATATATATATACATTTATATACGTATATATACATATAATGTCCCGCTGGGCAGCAACTTAAAAAAACTTTTTTTGAAGTGTTGTGAACACAGCGCGCTGGGACGAATGTTCGCGTGTGCCCAATAGAAACAAGGCAGCCAGCCAGGCACGGAAGAAAACACTCCATGGCAACGCTGCTGTAACTTTCACTCATTGAGAAATGTATCTCTGCTTGCATCAAGCCCAGCCAATGTTCCGCCCCCAAGAGCCATATACTCCACCGTGATTAGTAGGTTCGTTCAGCTCCGCACACAACACTGTAAAGTGCCATACATATCAAACTCGCGGGCCGCACTAACATTAAACTTTCATATTAAGGCGGGGGCCACAAACTATCATCCCGAGGGCCGCAATTGGCCCGCGGGCCGCAAGTTTGAGACCCCTGGTTTAGATTATACCTGACTAGCCCAGTGGGTTTTCCTACTTTCTTCAGTTTAAGCTTGAATTTTGCTATAAGAAGCTGATGATCAGAGCCACAATCAGCTCCAGGTCTTGTTTTTGCTGACTGTATAGAGCTTCTCCATCTTTGGCTGCAGAGAATATAATCAATCTGATTTCGGTATTGCCCATCTGGTGATGTCCATGTGTAGAGTCGCCTCTTGTGTTGTTGGAAAAGAGTGTTTGTAATGACCAGCTTGTTCTCTTGACAAAACTCTATTAGCCTTTGCCCTGCTTCATTTTGAACTCCAAGGCCAAACTTACCTATTGTTCCTTTTATCTCTTGACTCCCTACTTTAGCATTCCAGTCCCCTAGAATGAGAAGAACATCTTTCTTTGTTGTCAGTTCTAGAAGGTGTTGTAAGTCTTCATAGAATTGGTCGATTTCAGCCTCTTCAGCATTGGTGGTTGGTGCATAAACTTGGATTACTGTGATGTTGAAAGGTCTGCCTTGGATTCGTATTGAAATCATTCTATCATTTTTGAGATTATATCCCAGTACAGCTTTTCCCACTCTTTTGTTGACTATGAGGGCTACTCCATTTCTTCTACGGGCTTCTTGCCCACAATAGTAGATATGATAATCGTCTGAATTGAATTCGCCCATTCCCGTCCATTTTAGTTCACTGTTCGCCCAGGATGTCCTGTTTGACCACATCCAGCTTACCAAGGTTTATAGATCTTACATTCCAGGTTCCTATGCAGTATTTTTTTTTTTTGCAGCATCGGACTTTCCTTTCACTTCCAGGCACGTCCACAGCTGAGCATCCTTTCGGCTTTGGCCCAACCTGGAGCTACTTGTACTTGTCCTCCACTCTTCCTCAGTAGCATGTTGGACGCCTTCCGACCTGAGGGGCCCATCTTCCAGCGTCATATCTTTTAGCCTTTTGTTTCTGTTCATGGGGTTTTCTTGGCAAAGATACTGGAGTAGCTTGCCAATGCCTGCTCCAGGTGGATCGCATTTAGTCAGAACTCTCCACTATGACCTGTCCGTCTTGGGTGTCCCTGCACGGCATAGCCCATAGCTTCTCTGAATTACTCAAGCCCCTTCATCATGACAAGGCAGCAATCCGTGAGGGGTGTGCTTATGTTAGGGGAAAAAATTAGTCATGCATCAAAAATCAACTAATCTAAGGGTTTGTTCCAAAATTGGCTGTGGGTTTTTTTGGTCAGTTTTTGCTCTTGTTTGTTTGGGCAAATTAGAATTGGACATCTAGCACAGAGGGTTTTATGACAGCTAAAGCATTAGCCTCTGGTCCTGCATGGATATTACTTGTTCTTGTATATCCACACAACGTTCTTGCTTATACTATTTTCATGCGCTTTTCCATTGCTTTTTGTTTAGCCTGGCTTGTGTAGAGTTGCTGCTGCTGCTGCTACTGCAACAGCAGTAGTAGTAGGAAAGGTGGGCAAAAAGGCGGGAAAATAGGGCATAGGCATCATCAAATGCGGGTGGGGGCATGGTAGTGTCATGAGGCAGTATTATTGTTGGCTCCCTCCTGTGCGGACACTAGTGTCGGAACACTGTAGTATAAAAGAGGTGTAGATTTGGGAAGTGATAATTTCTGCAAATTATCAATAACAGTGGGTATAAGAAGAGTGGAACAGCATGTTTGTTTTCATTCTTCTGGACAAGCCCTGGGTTTCTTTAGCTCTTTCTCCTTATATAGTCTAAGTATTTGCAGTCTTTTGGAATATATTGCTAACTTTTAAACACTCATAGCAAAAAGGAAGAAATTTTAACAATAGAATCCTGAATATTTAAGATTAACATTCATCTTGAAAGTGAGAGAAGAGGGACACCTTCAAGAGGGACATCTGTGCCTGTCATTTTATTATTATTATTTTTTACTACATAACTGCTTTTTCCCCAGGAGAGCAGAAAATACTTCGCTTCATGGGGAATTGGGAATTGGGAGTTGCGAATTTCATTTGAAAGAGGAAACAGGGCACCTGGAGAGGATGGTATATTTTTATATAAGATTCTTCTTCATCCTTCTATTCCTATCCTTTCTTCTCTCTACACCAGCGTTCCCCAAACTTTTTGGGACCGCGGACCGGCTGAACCTCCGAGGAAGGTGGGGGCCCCCCCTGCAGGTGCGCGCGTGTGCGCTCTCTCTGGGGCGCGTGCACAAAGAGGTGGGGGAGCGCTCACGCCGGGGCTGGCATGCACGCAAAGCAGCTGTGGGGAGGGGAGTGCGTGCGGGGGCCCCCGGGAGGTCTGTCTTTGCGGTCCGGTCAGCCTCCGCAGCCGGGGGGAGGCGGCGATGTTCACGAGCAACTGCCCACCGTCCCTCCATGCACACAGGTGGCCAGGCGGCCGTCCAGCCCCGCCGGGATGCTCCGGGGTGCTCGTGGCCCCCGCCCTGCTCGCTCGCCCGCTCCTGCTGCTGCTGCTTGGCCAGGATGCTCGGGCAGCCTTTGTGCGCCCACGGCGGGAAGGGCGGGGTGGGGGGCGCCTTTGTCTGCCGTGCTGGCCACTGCCTTTTCCCGGGGGAGATGCGGCGGCGGCGGCGGAGGGGCGGTTCCAGCTCCCCAGCCAGGTGACTGGCTGGGTGGCTCGGCCCTTGCGCGGACAATGGCCTGCCGGGCGCAGGCGGGAGGGGCGGCCGGGCTGGGCCGGGACCCCTCTGCCGCCATCATCATCATCATCGTCTGCCTGGAGCAGAGGCGGAGGCTCCTCTTGGGGATCGGGCCCTCGAGAAGCTCCGGCTCCGGCCCCCGCCACGCTTCCCAGAGGCACCTCGAGCCGCCATGACAACGCTCCCATGGAAGGAAAAGCTGAAGGAAAGCCACGAGGCCATGGGAAGCCTGAAGGAAGAGCTGCTGAAACCGATCTGGCACGCCTTCACCGTCCTCGACCTGGACCGGAGCGGCAAAGTCTCCAAGTCAGCAGCTCTTCCTTCAGGCTTCCCATGGCCACGCGACTTTCCTTTGGCTTTTCCTTCCATGGAAAGTAAGGAAAGTCTCCATGTCAGCAGCTTTGACTTTGCCGCCGCCGCAACTCGGGGCAACAAGGGGACCGGACCCGATTCCTCCACGGGGGGAGGGGAAGGCTCTGGGTGGGGCCGGCTCTCCTGCGCGCCGTGGAAGGCGGGCGAAGCTCGGGAAGGAGCCGTCCAGCAAAGCAGCTGAGAGGGAAGGCCGGCCCGGGGAAACGCCGAGGCGCCTGAGCGCTCCCCGGGGCGTGGGCGGCAGGGGCTTCCGAGGGCTCGCAGTACTGACCTTGATGGGGCTGACGGGGGTGGAGGAGAGCTTTCCTTTGGCGGTGCCTCCCGCTCCAGCACTGGCACGGGCTCCGGTGGAAGCTCAGCTCAGAAGAGCTCCAACAGCAAGGGCTGCCAGCCGCCCATCCAAGGGACCTCCCCGTGTAAGAAGAGCTGCACGGAAGGGGGCCCTTTTCCAGGGGGAACCTCTTCTCCCCCGACACCTGCTTTGAGTGTGGAAAGCGGCAGTGCTGGCTCTGGTTCTGGCTGGCTCTCAAAGGCACCAGAAATCGGGCTTTGAGGGACTGCACAGTCCCGCCGCATACAACCAGAGCACAGTCTCTCCACCGCGCTAGGCAACAGCTCCGTCCTCCCGCCTTCCCTCGCCGGCCTCCCGCTGAAGGGAAAAGGAGAAGTGCTTCAACGGTGCGCCGTTGGCAAAGGCAGAAAGTGCCCGCCGCCGGAGGGGGAAGAGACGTTACCCCGCCGCGCTCGCTCTTATCAGTCCCATACACGAGCGCGCCCCTTTTGGCTTGCCTTGAGCTGGGACTTGGAGACTTTGCCGCTTCCCATGGAAGGAAAAAGCTGAAGGAAAGCCACGCGGCCATGGGAAGCCTGAAGGAAGAGCTGCTGACTTGGAGACTTTGCCGCTCCAGTCCAGGTCGAGGGCGGTGAAGGCGTGCCAGATCGGTTTCAGCAACTCTTCCTTCAGGCTTCCCATGGCCACGCGGCTTTCCTTCGGCTTTTCCTTCCATGGGAAGCGGCAAAGTCTCCAAGTCCCAGCTCAAGGCAAGCCAAAAGGGGTGCGTGCATGTATGGGAGCGATAAGAGCGAGCGTCTCTTCCCCCGTTGAAACACTTCTCCTTTTCCCCTCAGCAGGAGGCTGGCAAGGGAAGGCGGGAGGACCTTCACACACTCCCTCTCGGGCTCTCCTCTTCCGCTTCCGCCGGGGGAGCACAGGAAGAGACGGGGACGCGGAGCAGACAAAACACTGGTGGAGCGCAAAGCCGTCGGGCGGCAGAGAAAGACAGTAAAGGATTTAGCATGCGCTCGCGCCCAGCGAAGTCCCAGCGTGTTTCAGTATTCAAAGGCTGGGATCGCGCCGGGAGGCGCTTAATGTCCGGGTCCAATGGCTATTCATCGTGCGGGGGGGGGGGAGGTCTGTCTCTGCGGCCCGGTCTAGCTCGGCCCACGGACCAGCACCAGGCTGCGGACCGGGGGTTGGGGAACTCTGCTCTACACTCCTTTTCTCCTTCTCTACTTGACTGTGAGCATTTGAGACTTGGAATAGTTGTATGATACAAGTACTGATTATGAGCTCCTGAGACAGGAAGGTTGCAAAATCTCCGTGATTACCATATTTTTCCATTTATAACACACACCCATTTACAAGACACCCCCCCACACACTTTTCTAACCCCAAAATTAAGAAAACTTAGCTTTGAGGTTTCAGCCTCTGGGCTCAGAACGGTAGGACATTTTGAGTCCTTGTTGAATATGAGCACTGCCTATAGGTTCCACCTCCAACGAGGTGTGTTCCAATTGGTTTATACAGCATCAGCTGACGTCAGTTCCATAAGGCTTGTGATTGGGGGAAGCTAAGTCTCCTGACTGTAGGAAGCTAAGCCTCCTGACTGAAGGAAGCCTGTTTACAGAGGCAAGGTATGTGCCATTTTGTTCTCTCCTCAGCTTACTTCCGTGTAAAAGACGCCCCTCAATTTTTATTGTAATTATTTTAGGAAAACGTAGTGTCTTATACACTATGGAAAAATACGGTAAATATATGGAAAAATACGGTAAATATTTCCATATGGAGTGACTGGATATGAGAAATATAAACAGAGTACAGTCAAACCTCGACCTACGAACGGCCCTACCTACGAACATTTCGACTTATGAACGGCTCCGATCGCAAAAATTTATATCGACTTGCAAACGGAGCCTCGACTTACAAACGGAAAAAGGCAGGGGGAAAGGGCGGGAAATTCAAAACTCAGCCTCCCAGGGCTTGCCCAGCACCATTTTTGAATTTCCCGCCCTTTCTCCCTGCCTTTTTCCATTCGGAGGCTTGCCCAGCACCATCGGAGGACTGGCGGGGGACCTCTGAAAGTGGCGATCGCCGCGTGGGGGGACCCCCGCCAGTCCTCCGATGGTGCTGGGCAAGCTTCCGAAGGCTTCCCCTGCACCATCGGAGGACTGGCGGGGGTCCCCTGCAACCGCGATCGCCGCTTTCAGAGGTCCCCCGCCAGTCCTCCGATGGTGCTGGGCAAGCCTTCGGAAGCCTCTGAAAGCGCCGATCGCGGTTGCGGGGGACCCCCGCCAGTCCTCCGATGGTGCTGGGCAAGCCTTCGGAAGCCTCTGAAAGCGCCGATCGCGGTTGCGGGGGACCCCCGCCAGATGGTGCTGGGCAAGCTTCCAAAGGCTTTGGACCCTTTCTCCGTTCGGAGGCTTGCCTCCGATGGTGCTCGGCAAGCCTCCGAACGGAAAAAGGCAGGGGAAAAGGGCGGGAAATTAAAAAATGGTGCTGGGGAAGGCTTGCCCAGCACCATCGGAGGACTGCCGGGGGAACTCTGAAAGCGGCGATTGCGGTTGCAGGGGACCCCCGCCAGTCCTCCGATGGTGCAGGGGAAGCCTTCGGAAGCTTGCCCAGCACCATCGGAGGACTGGCGGGGGTCCCCCCACGCGGCGATCACCGCTTTCAGAGGCTTGCCCAGCACCATTTTTGAATTTCCCGCCCTTTCCCCCTGCCTTCTTCCGTTCCAAGGCTTGCCTCCGATGGTGCTGGGCAAGCCCTGGGAGGCCTCGGAAGGCGGCAATGGCGGCGGCAGGGGACCCCCGGGAGGCTTCGGAGGCTTCGGACCGGTAAGTTGCTGCTTTTATAAATTGCTCTGGGTGGGTTTTGGGCTGGGGGGGTATGTTTCTGTGTTGTTGTTGTTGTTTTTTGTGATTTTTTTTTTTGCAGTCCCAGCGCGGGACTTGCTCAAATGTTTATTTTTGGATGTGTTTTTGTGTGTGTGTGTGTGTGTGTTTTGCAGTCCCAGTGTGGGACTGCAAGTGTTTTATTTTTCATTTCTTTTTTGGGGGGTATTTTTTTCTTCGGCCAGAACGGATTAATGGGTTTTCAATGCATTCCTATGGGAATGCATAGTTCGACATACGAACGTTTCGACGTACGAACGTTAATCCGGAACAGATTAAATTCATAAATCGAGGGTTGACTGTAATTTGTTCTCTGCTGCAGAGAGATTCTCAGAGACCCTAGACAAAATAACACACACTTCTCTGTAAATTACAATGAAAAATGAAGACATTTTATTTTGTTACCTAAAATGCAACCCAAGAACACAACCAGTACCTTGTTAATTAGTAGCAATTTGTTGCCATGGCTTACACCATTTCACTTACACAAGTGTAATCCACTAATTGGATTCTGGCTGCTGTTTGAGAAAAGGCCACTGCAAATATCACAGTGTTTTCTGGGGAGTTGCCATGGTTATTAGTAGCAGTAGTGGTAGCAAAGGCTCTCTGTTCTGGCCAGTTCCCTCCTCCATGGGAGCAGCAGCAAAGCAGCAAGTGGAAAAAGTGGCCGCTACTGCCCACCAGAGGAGGAGGAGGTGGCAGCAGCTGGGCAAAGTCTCACAACAGGTGACCAGGCAGAACTTTGCTGTGGCTTGTTGTGTGAGACTGAGCTCCACCCAGCTACCCATGAGTGGAGGAGCTTCCTGGTGGGCTCCTTTTTATGCACATTTGGCAGAGTGTGGCAGATTACTTGGCTATTATGAAAGGGGGTTGCGACTCAGAAAAGGCTGGGAAACACTGACCTAGAAGGATTCTATGCCTGTTTCCTTCATGAAGATTTTCTTTATTCACAGGCTGATAAACAAATAGGATCCCTTCAGAGGCTAGAATAATACATGGCTAAGGGTCTACGTTGGCTTGGGCATGTCATGAGAATGGCTGATGGTCGGATTCCAAAAGATCTCCTGTATGGAGAATTAGTGGAGGGAAATCGCCCCAGAGGGAGACCACAGCTGCGATACAAGGATATCTGCAAGCGGGATCAGAAGGCCTTAGGAATGGACCTCAACAGATGGGAAACCTTGACATCTGAGTGTTCAGCCTGGAGGCAGGTGGTGCATCATGGCCTCTCGGATTTTTAAGAGACACTTGTCCAGCAGGCTGAGGCAAAGAGGCAGTCCTGAAACCAGCAAAACCAGGGAGCTGGACAGGGGACAGACTGTATTTGTCTTCAGTGCAGAATGAATTGTCACTCTCAAATTGGCCTTCTCAGCCACACTAGACACTGTTCCAAGTCCTCTATTCAGAGCACGTTACCATAGTCTCTCGAGACTGAAGGATGCCTAATCTAAAAAGGGGAAGGGTACAGCTGTCAGGTACAGCCCATCTCTTCTGCAGTGCCCAAGGTCAGGGGCAGGAGTGAAACACCCCTTTGCTCCAAACACAGATTGCCTGCACTGAGAAATGATTACAGTGGCCATATTTATTTTATTTATTTATTTGATTTTTATCCTGCCCTTTTAGACAGAGTCTACCCATATGACCATTTCGAGTTACGACCAGCTCTGGCCGCAAAATTTTGCTTCGACTTGCGGCCGGAGCTTCCAGTTACGAACAGAAAAAGGCAGGGAAAAAAGGCGGGGAATTCAAATTGCTAACCGTTGGTAGGCGAAGAGGCTGCTTCTTTGTAGCTCTTTCGCCCCAGCAGTTAGAGTGAGTGTGATCGGAGGAGGCTTCGGACTGCCTGGTAAGGTAAGGTGCTGCTTTCTGCTTTTTAAAAACTGTCCTGGGTGGGTTTTGCAGCGTGGTTTTGGGCTGGGTGGTGGGATTATGTTTCTATGCTGTGATGGGTCTTGCAGGGTTTGTTTGTTTTTTGGTGTCCCCCCCCCATTTCCAATGGGTCTTGCGGGATTTGTTTGCTTTTTGGGGTTCCCCCCCATTTCCGATGGGTCTTGCGGGGTTTGTTTGCTTTTGGGGTTTCCCCCCCCCCCATTTCCGATGGGTCTTGTGGGGTTTGTTTGCTTTTTGCTTTGCTTTTTTTGCATTTCCGAAGGGTCTTGCATGGTTTGTTTGCTTTCTGCTTTGCTTTTTTTTTGCATTTCCGATGGGTCTTGCATGGTTTGTTTGCTTTCTGCTTTGCTTTTTTTGCATTTCCGATGGGTCTTGCACGGTTTGTTTGCTTTCTGCTTTGCTTTTTTTTGCATTTCCGATGGGTCTTGCACAGTTTGTTTGCTTTTCTTCCCCCCCCCCCCCTCCTTCGGCCAGAACGAATTAATCACGTTTCCAGTGGGTCTTGCAGTGTTTTTTGTTTTTTTTGTGATTTTTTTCTTCGGTCGGAATGGATTAATTGCATTTCAATGCATTCCTATGGGAAATGGTGCTTCGACTTACGACCATTTCGAGTTACGACTGGAGTTCCAGAACCAATTAAGTTTGTAAGTTGAGGCACCACTGTATATGGAAGCAAACACCCTGTGACAATAGTGGAGGGGCTCTGAGCGTATCAGGAAAAATGGATGAGGAATTGTGAATCAGACATGTATTACTGACATCCAATGAAAGGAAGAAAAGATAAACACTACGATTGTAGTTGAGCCTCCCAGAAGTAACTTGGTTGGAATTGAGCTCAGTTGCAGAGGGGACTTCTGACTTTGTGCCTAGAAAAAGTACTTTGTCCTTTCTATGATACAAGTAGATGAGGTGTGATGATGACGATTTTAAATTTGTATGGAATCATTCCAATAAAAAATTATAATAGGAATGTGTGCATTAACAGATTTACTTAATTCTCCCTTCTCTCCAAATCTGAAGACCCTTCATGAGAAACTTTAAATAAATATTTGATGCATGTTAGGGTTTTAAATTTTGAGTTAAGTCTTGGTGGTCCACAGCAACAAAATATATTTAAAGGGGTTCTGTGGTAAAGAAAAAGTTAAGAACCACCTATAACACTAACTCACATTTATTTTTCAGAAGCTTTTTTGTGTCTAAGCAGACTTCTTTAATTCTGAGAGCCCTGCCAAGCACAACCGGATGTGCAATGTGTGCATTTAGAGTGTGCACATACAAGCCTCTTCAAGCAGAATGAATTATTTAGGTGCCTCGCCACTCCAAAATAGTGCCATGTACTGTGGCATTACCCTAGTCTACTTTCAAACATTTTAATGAACACGCATATCTATTTTGTGTGTGTGCATGAGAACGTGGTGCCAGTCCCTCCCGCCGCTTAAACAGACATACACATTCCTTACCAAGTCTGAAAGGAGCTTGTCAGTTATTTATCACGGACAGATATGAGGAAACAGATAGTGTAGCGTGCCTCCGAAACAGAGCGACGGCGTGGACTGGCGGGACATTGATCTGGCGAGTGTGTGGGTTGGTTTGAATTGGATGTGGGAATCCGTCCTGTAAACGGTTCACGGTGGTGGATATGTGTGTGGGAGAAGGGCAGAGATGCTGCATGGAAGGAAATGTGACAAGGTTGTCACCGCAGCGGCTCACTGTGAGCACAACTGTGGAGAGAAAGGCCGCGGATTGATGCAGCCGTCGTTGCTCAGCCTGAAAGAAAGGCTCCGCCTCATCTTCCCGGCCGCCGTTTGAGGCCGCGGCGCTGCTCCCGCCAAGCGGGAGGAGGGGCGGGGGAGGGCGAGGAGGGAGTTGAGACGTCTCGGCGTTTTCCTGCTTTCTTCCTGACAGGCCAGGCTCCCCGAGCGTCCTCAGGCGGCAGGGGGCGGCGCTGGGTCCGGCAGCCCGGCTCCTTCCCTCTCCTCCTTCCTCCGCCCTCCCCCGCTTACTGCGCTTCGGAACATGGCGGCGGCAATAACGGTGGCGAGGGAGTGAGAGAGTCCCGGAGTCTCAGCACACGGCGGCTGGTCGCAGGTGAGCCGGGAAGTGGGCGGGAGGCTTGGAAGGTCAGGGGAAGAAGCTGCCTAGGCCGGACGCTGGCGGCGGCAAGGCTAGAGCCTGACACAGCCGGGGTGGGTGGGTGGAAAACAGGGGGTTCCTTCAACCATCGCAGGCCCAGCCAGAGTCTGTCTTGGAGAAATGACAGTGGCCGGCCCACATCTCTCTGTCATGGTTGACCTCGTAGAGACGAGGTGGTTGTTGCGGGGCCCCCTTCTTGCCGTTCCTCCTTTCGCGTGTTTGAAGTGATGTCACATTCAGGGAGTTGTTTGGGGACTGGGATGGAAGGTTTAGTGCGAAAACGTCTTTTTGCAAGGTACCTGCCCTCTCCGTTTTTATGGGGTGCTGTGCTGGTGGAGGTATCACCAATGTCGAACGTTAGCATAACTCCCCCCCAAGTTATTGTTAATCAGCCTATACCTGTATCTCCCACCCTTTTTATTATTATTTGCCTGGTGGCCTTCTTTGGAGCATCCTTCTATATGAAACCCAAAACTAAATATATGTAATTAGTGGCCATGTGATGTGGCTGTGACTACTAGCTCCAAAGCCTTTGCTAGGCTTGAGCAGCTGATGGCAAATTAATGATGATGATGATAGAATTGCGGAGCTGGAAGGGACCCTATGGATCAAGTAGTCCAGGCCTGTGAAGGTGGTACAGTGGGGAATTGGACTCCCAACCTCTGGCTCTTCAGCCGCATACCTAAACCACTGAGCTATCCTGAATATGGTTGTTTTAATTTTTACATTTATATCCTGCTTTTTCCCTCAAGGAGCTCAAGGCAATATATATGATCCTTCACTCCACATTTCTTCTCCCAACAATCCTGGCTGTATGGAAGGGTAGGTTGAGAGATAGTAACTAGTCCATAGCCATCCACTGGTCTCTGTAGCTGAGTAGGGTTTTTTATTCTGGATCTCCCCGGTCCTAGTTCAGTACTTTGAACACTAAAACAGAAGAGGGTTTCAGGGCACATTGGATAACACATTAGCTATAAAATATAATAAAACTGCAGTCTAAATTAAGAGGGAGAAAAACAGTATATCTTCGGTCAGCTACAACAGTGCCATTTCTGCTGAAAGAAAAACAAAATACCTGTGCAAATAAAAAGTTTTAACTGACACTAAAAAGAAGGTAGCACTGGTACTGGGCAGATAAACCACAATAGAAAAGGATGTTTCTCTGGCACCTTTTGCATTTTATATCTCCTATTTTACTCCAGATTGTCATTCATGCTTTTTGTGTTCAAATTAATTGGGCACTATCTTTCCCATTGATTTGAATGGGTCTGTAGTAGGATGACATGAGGGTAGAGGCTAAATTGTGAATATTATTACAAGATTAACTTTTTTTAAAAAGCTTCATCATTGGTACACGAGTACAACCTGACATTTTAAAATTCTTGACCGTGACCCTGATCATCTTGTACATTTTTCCCCAGTGTCTGGCATGCTGATCCTAAACAAATGGTAGGTTAGAATTAGACTAGAATTAATAAATATTAATACTTTATAGTTCATAAGTTTAACAAATAACATAAATTGGCTGAATTCTAGTAGTAAGTCGCAATTAGAGTAGATCCATTGAAAGAGTGGAACAAATCCCCACTGATCTAATGGGCCTACTCTGATTGTAACTTCTGGATTTCAGCCAACATTTTGTGTTTGAAAGGCAGAATATAAATCTGTATATTTTCTGCTCCGTAGCGTATGGATATTTTGTTTCAGGATGCTTGTGTAAGCGTATCATTCTTATAACTTAGAAAATTTCATCTGCAAACGAGCATCTCTCTTTTTTTATGTTAGTGGTTAAACCTGAGGAGTTTGATTTTTATGTTTAGTGTTTAATAGAGATGGGGGTATTCGTATTTGTATGCGAATACGAATACCCCCGCACAGGTGAGCCACTCTTCGACTTAGCAGAGAGGCTTGTCTTCCCTCCTCCTGCCAGGAGTGGCAAGCTGATTGCCATTGGAAGGCTCCCCGGAGGTCACAGCAGCAGGTGAGTGGACCGTCCGGCCCCAAGGGGCTGGACCCTTGTTATGTCCACCTGTGCGGGGGTATTCGTATACGAATACCCCCATCTCTAGTGTTTAATTTTAGTGTGGCTATGTGTTAACTAATTCCTCGTGAATTACACCATGTCAGTGTATGGCAGAATTTTGGGAAACCGATAGTTAAATACAACGCTAAATACAACTAAAGTAAACAGTACTTGCCTTCTAGGTAAAGGTAAAGGTTCCCCTTGACAATTTGTCCAGTCGTGTTCGACTCTAGGGGGCGGTGCTCATCCCCGTTTCCAAGCCATAGAGCCAGCGTTTGTCCGAAGACAATCTTCCGTGGTCACATGGCCAGTGCGACTTAGACACGGAACGCTGTTACCTTCCCACCGAGGTGGTCCCTATTTATCTACTCGCATTTGCATGCTTTCGAACCGCTAGGTTGGCGGGAACTTGCCTTCTACATATTACTTTATCAGTGGCGTGTATTTAAATTGTATCAGATATTACATTTGAGAAATGTACTAGTTTATAGTCAGTTAATAGGCTTGCCTTAGTTATTACTTTGTTGATGTTAGTTTGGGATTTAGTGTTCTATGCCTGTTCATTCAGTAATACACTCTAGAATCTTGTGACCTCTGCCAGGAAAAGAGGCATATTATCTTTTGACTAGAAGATTAAGATATCGGCTAAATGTGTGTATTGGATGGCTAGAAATGAAATAGAATAAAATTAAGTTCTAGTGATTTTTCTTTGGATCTTAGTACAGTATTAAGTTGTGTTAAGCTGACGTGACAGACTAGAAATTGAAATGAATACCGTATTAGCTGATAGATGTATTCTACAGATTTCTATATTACAACTGAATGGGTAGGCTTTATGAATCCTATTACCAAGATGTCTGTTGATTTACAGATGTAGAGTAGCCTATTAGCAAAATACTGTAGTTGTTTGCCAAAATGTTTCCCAACATATGGAGAAGAAATATTTTCTATATTGAGAAGCTCAGGGGCAGACTACATGTTGCACATGTGTGCATATCAAAATTGGAACTTTTAAAACAAACAAAACTTATGTTGCATGGGAAAAAATCTGTATTGAAAAAGAATATTCCTTTCCCTACTGATTCTTTACCACTTCTCAAGATCCTCCCCCAACTTTTCCTTCTCGCACCCTCAAAGAGTTTTAGAATTTTTAAAAATGGAAATAAATATCCATTTCTTGAACCTACCTTATGGACCTTCATGAAACAAAATAGGTATTGGTCTGCTCAGTCCTTCCGTGAGATACTGCTGGCTTGTGTATGCTGACTTCTCAACAGCAAAGAAAGGTAATAAATAAATAAATAAATAAATATGTGAAACTATGCTCTATGGAAAAAGAAAAGGGACAATCATTCTTTCAGCCAACTAAATACAGAGAAGAAGAAATTGCTTTAAGAAAACTTACTGAAACAAAATATTAGAGAAATCTTCCTAACTTAAGGGTTATCTAAGAATAGAACAGTCTGCTTAGAAATATTGTGCAGTTGCCTTCTTTGTAGACTTCAAACAAAAACTTCAGTTTTCAGCTGTATTTAATTTTTAAAGAAGAAAATGTTTATAGTCTACTGTTCTACAAAGATAACACTTTACCGCTGATCCAAGAAAAACATTTATTTTAAAATGTCTCTTATGTGTTAGGATTGAAACTTGGTATTGAAAAGCAATATCAAAGTTGAACCCTGAAGGAAATGAAGCTTTTGTGAGTTGTCTTTGGCACTAGTACAGTATTAGATTGTATTAAGCTGAGGTGACAGACTAAACCCATGCTCAGTTCTGGTTCTTTTTTACTGTTAAAGATGAGCCCACAGAATACTGTAGTGGGGTCTCTGTTTTCTTGGCCAGTCAAGTTTCATTGAGAAAGTTGCTGTTTCAGATTTTATGATGAGATAAAAGGAAAGAACTATATGTTTTTTTCCAATAGCCAAATATTTAAACTTACAAGGATGAAGAAAGTCATTCACCTACATTGATCTATAAATATAATGAGTCTAACAAAACTTGTAGGGTGACTCAGTAAGAAACTACTGTATATGGATATGAACTGAGGGAAACAGGTGTAGACTTGGGGAAATGTGGTTTGTGTAGAATGCATATTCCTTTGAAAGCAAAGCATTGCATATTCATATTGTGGTGTATATTTGCATGTGCACTCGATTCAGAAGTCCCAATTATTTCTGTGAATTCCCAGTGGATTCTGCAAGAGACCAGTGAACTGTATAACTTGGATAAGTGGTAGTAGCACCCATATTTATTTATTTTGAAAATGTATGACTTGCCTTTTAGTCAATTGATTCTTAAGATAGCTTTCGTGTGACAGTTAATAATGGTGACACACAAGACAGTGGTGCTTCGACTTACGAACTTAATCCGTCCCAGAAGATGTTCGTAAGTCAAAACGTTTGTAAGTCAAATCAGCATTTCCCATAGGAATGCATTGAAAACCGATTAATCCGTTCCGGCTGTTTTTTGTTCTTATGTCGAGGCACCGTTTGTAAGTCAAAGCATTAGTTCCCATAGGAACTAATGCAAAACCGGTTAATCCGTCCTCTACCACTAGGGGGAGAATTTTTTTTTAAACCTAAAATGACTTAGGTTAAAAAAAAGGGCAGGAAAGGAGGGAGGGAGGGAACGAACACTTTTTAAACAGAACACCTTTAAAACCAAGCAACTTTAAACCAAACCAAGCACCTTTTAAACCAATTTTTACATTTTAAAATTACAGTACCAGGCAGTACCAGGCAGTCCAAAGTCCATTTCCCGCTTTCCCCGTGGTTTTTTTGTTTGTAAGTCAAAGCTCCGTTTGCAAGTCAAAGCAAAATTTTGCGAACGGAACTGTTCGTAAGTAAAATGTTCATTTGTCGGGGCGTTCGTAAGTCAAGGCACCACTGTACAACAAAGCAAAACTCACTTTCTGTATATACCCACATATACATATATACAAACAAACAAACAAACAAGTATACTTTGTCCTTTGGTTAATATAATGGACCATTGTGCATCTGTTTTGTTGTCCAGTCCCAAGATACAGTTGGAACAGACTATGGTTTCTAATGTGTGGGTATGTTGGATGCTTGGTAGGCTAGTCTTTGTTGTTGTTGTCTTAACAGCACATGTACTATAGAAGCAGGGCATGGGTTCCTGGATGGTGGCAAAGATTGAATGTGCTTCCCTTCCTTTAAGTCTCAGGGCACATATATACCCCATGTGTGCTACATATGCCCACTTCTATCCAGGAAGAAAAGCTGAAATAATTGCTGACATGAAGACTGTAGGATGTCTTCTCTGACAACTATTTTCCACCCTTCGTATCCTAGGAAGTGGATGTTGCTTCCTCTCTCCAGATAAGCTGTTTGAGATGCTGATGAAAGCCACTTAGCTGGTTGGTATACACTAAAGATGAACATTACTGAGCTGCCTGGTCTTTATTCTTAAGTTCCTTTTCAATCCTTGAGATATGGGCACTAAAATAAATTCTTAGAAACCCTACCATCTTTCAAGCTTCTGGCCATCTCTGAATTGTGTTCTTTTTGTTTTTGTTTTTTTGTGACCTTCAAATTCTGGAATCAGTTACCAAATTCATTTTATCAAATGCAGGAGTTAGACCCTTTTAAATCAAGTGTCTAGACAAGCCTTGTACAACTAAAACAATGATGAAACTTCACTTTTTACAACTATTATAATGTAGTTGATACTGTAATTTTATTGGTATTTTGTTCCATTGTAGCTTGTGAGAATAGCCATACAGTTTGTTAATTGTCAAAATAAAACATGGGCTCTTTTGCTTAGTTATTATTGGTGTGAAATGAATATGATCTACAGGAGAGAATTTCCACTATTTTTATCTTTTAGAATTCTTTTTAAAAATTATTTATTTATTTATTTTTCAATTTCCTTTTGTGATGCACCAGACCCCCTAAAGGGCCGCTGGGCATTCGGTCAGAGAGCTCGACAGGCACTTATCTACCACCTTTGCGCTGGGGCAAGTCCCAAGACCTCAGCAGTGCGTAGCATAAGCCCTTTGAAACAAGTCTGGCCTTAAAAGATCACTTTGCACTTGCTCAGTACTTTGCAAGTACAGGCACATGGGCTTTGTGATTCCTTAGAACTCACCAAAGCTCAGTTAGGTAGGACTCTTAAATGATAGCTAGTTTGTGGCCCTCTCCACTTCCTGGATTTAGCCAGACCCTGCTGTTCAAGGGACCAGTCCTTTGGTAGAATTTTTATAATTAATTTTTATTAGAAAAATAGAGTTTCATTAGAAATCAGTTTATATTGCATAAGCATTAGCATCAAGAACATATTCAAAGGTCATTGCAGTTAAATAAGATAACTATTTCCCATTTAAAATAATAAACACTAAAAAGCTAATTAAGGTGGGCTATAGTGGGCTAGCCCCACCTCCTTCCTCCTCCTTACTTACATCCTCTCTCCTTCATGGAATTGAATCCATCACAGAAGAACACACGAACCATCAGAATCACATTTCGTTACTTTCAGTTAACTTAACATAACCCATTGTCCATTTTTCTACATTCTCCTAACTCCTCCCTTCTTCATGGCCTTTCTGGCTGTTAACCAATTAACCTTAAGAGGTTGTACCACCTCTCTCCTTTCCTTATTCCCATGAGAGTCCAGGTGTTGTTTATCTCTTCTTCAGCTAGCTTGGAATGTTGAGTCTTCCACAGGCCTCCTAATTTGGCCTTCACAATATCTAGATCCTGGCTGTAACGGTCTTCAGGAAAACACTCTCATGGCGCTTAGAAAAACACATTCCAATGTCTCTCAAATCATCTCCACACAGAACCTGTCTGACTCCATTTTACATTTCTCTGACTATATATCCCTGACTACATATCCCTTATACCTTTTTTTTATTAACTATTACAAAAACAACTATACAACAACAGGGAAGGGGGAAAAGGGGATTAACAGCTAAACAAAACAAAAACATATAAACAGGGATATTTGCTTTCATACAATATCTAAAAAGCTCTTGACTTCATGACTGTGATATACCTCTAATGCATTCTCTACTCATATCTGTTTCTGGGCCCAATTGTAAAACATTTTCCAACTTTCCTTAATATATATTCTCGGGTTTCCACGTAGTGTCTCTGATAAGCTATCCGTTTCCGCAATATCTAATAATTTTTAAAATAACTCCTCTTTCTTCGGAATTTCCTGAATTTTCCGCCTCTGGGCCCAGATCAGCTTTGCAGCTGTGAATATGTGCAATAGCATATATTTAATTTTTTTTATCAACAATTTCTGGAATTATAGTCAATAAAAACATTTCTGGTTTAAAAGTTATTTCTTGATGTATAATTTCTTGTGCAATATATTTTATCTGTCTCCAAAATTTTTTTTTTGATTTATCGCAAGTCCACCACATATGAAAAAAAGTTCCTGGTTGCTGAGAACACTTCCAACATAAGTTGCTCGGCCCCGATACCATTTTTGCTAATTTTACAGGTGTATAATACCATCTATGGAACACCTTTAAAACATTTTCTCTCAAATTTACTGATTTGAGCCATCTATAATTCTCGTTCCACATTAGAGTCTACTCATCTATATCTATATTGTAACCTAAGTTTTGCACCCATTTAATCATCACAGTTTTTACCCTTTCGTCTTCTACATTATATTCTAACAAAAAAGTATACATTTTCTGTATAATTTTCTCACTAGTATAAATCCACAATTCATCCACCTGTACCTTCCCCTCATAAAAGCCCACTGCTTTATCTTTTTTAAACCTTGATTCTAATTTTAGCATTGTCCACCAGTCTGTTTGTAAACCCAATTCCTTCAACTCTTGTATGTTTTTTAGTTGTTGTTCTTTGGTTAATAATTCTTTGTACATATATCTCCATTCTTCTATCATTAAGGACGGTTGAGTAAAGGCTTCCAGCAGTGCTACCCAAATTGGGATTTTTTAATACATTTGCTCCCAGAATCTTTGCCACACCTGGTATAATGCTTTCCTTACATCTTTTAGAATTATTAGAAACCCTACCATCTTTCAAGCTTGTGGCCATCTCTGAATTATGTTCTTTTTTGTTTTTTTGTGACCTTCAAATTCTGGAATCAGTTACCAAATTCATTTTATCAAATGCAGGAGTTAGACCCTTTTAAATCAAGTGTCTAGACAAGCCTTGTACAACTAAAACAATGATGAAACTTCACTTTTTACAACTATTATAATGTAGTTGATACTGTAATTTTATTGGTATTTTGTTCCATTGTAGCTTGTGAGAATAGCCATACAGTTTGTTACTTGTCAAAATAAAACATGGGCTCTTTTGCTTAGTTATTGTTGGTGTGAAATGAATATGATCTACAGGAGAGAATTTCCACTATTTGTATCTTTTAGAATTCTTTATGGTATTACTGTTTGATAAGATTATATGAAGAAATTTTTTGTCTTTTTCATAATGAGACAGTTTTAAGACCTACTTGAACATTTGGAGTTGTGCAACACCATATAAAGAAGGAGCAGTAAATCATTATTCGAAGTCATTAGTGTTTAACTCTTCTAATTGCTTCTAAAAGTCCTACTGAAAGTGGTCACAAATCACCCAGCAAAATAACCTGAATTTATACTCTTTTTCTGTTTTGAGGTTGCCATCTTTCCTCTGCTATAGTTGACTTTTCTGTATTCATCCAAATCATTAGCTCCAGTTCTAATTTACTTGTGCCTGCAACAGTGAAGAATTCCAGAAATTTCATCATGGTATGGTTTTTCTAATATTATTGTGCCACCATGATTGCAAAATATATGTGGCTGTTTTCTCATTCAGACAATTTTCTGTGCTGCCCTACAGCTCTAATATCTGACACTGTGCCAGAGACTGCATGAAGTTCCCTTTCCTATGCTTTTGTGATAACCGTGTCTAGGAATGAATTGCTGCAACTATTTGAATTACTGCAACTATTTCTGCTGCCCTACTGAGCAGGTAGAAAGTAGTGTTTCCTCTAGCGTGCTACTGATGGCTTTAGTCTGTAAAAGGATATAAATAAATAGTGGAGGTAGAGAGGATTAAGTAACTATTGTATGTGCTCATAGTAATTGCTGATATAGGCAGCAAGATTACTTGTTAAAATTTATTAGTCCTGTGTCTTATTCTTAATCTCACATTTATATTCTTGAGATGAAAGAGATGAATCAAGACTTCCTTTTTCATAAACCTGCTTTATTGTTTAAAATGTTTCTCTTCTCTTTTGTAACTTTTTCTGCACGCCTCTCCTATTTGTGGCTCCAGAGTACAGATTTCACATTCAGGAGACTCCCCAATCAGCAGGGAACGTTTGCTCCCTAGGCATTGCTACCTGGCATGCATGTAAGCTCAGAGCTTGTCAAAAAGGAGATTGTGTTTGTAACTACTTAGAAGAGCTTGCTGCTTGGGATGCCAGTATTCTTTGCAGTATATTCTGTGTATCATGTGAGCACCAGGATTTGATTTTCAACATATACATTCTGATCATTGGAAGCGCTGTAACAATACATATCTATTCAGAAGTAAGTCCTATTGCATTCACTGGGGTTTACTCCCAGATAAGTGGGCACAGGATATTTGCGAGAAGGAGGTTGGTTGGTAGCCAAAGATTAGTCAGGAATAATTCAGAGAAATAACAAAAATGCTTGTGATATACACAATTCTGATTACACAAACAGACATACAATTTTTAGTTTGCTGTTGATTTACATTTGTCAAACATGTTTTTGAAACAATACAAACTTTTTTTTTACAGTTGGACAAGTATACACATATGCAACAAATCTTTGAAGTCATATTTAATTCTCTCTGTCTTTCAGGACACAGCTAACAATAACTCAATATTCAATAGAATTCTAATTTAATAAAATTGTAATTTTTAATTAAATGTTTATTTAATAAAGTCTGATAATTAATTTTTTTTAATTAATGAAATTTAATATAAGGTAATTAATGTGACTATTGTGCTTGTTTTTATGGTTGTTATTTCAAATCTTGCTTTCCTCTATGGCCTTTGCAGTATAACAAATCTGAGGCTGTGATTCTGTGCACACATGTTTGAGAGCAGAGTTTTCTTTTGAGTAAATATATGCAGTAGTAGATGATAAATAAATGTTTCTGACCAAAAATAAGAACTCACTTGGGACCTATACAGTATTTTAAAGCAGGCATACAATATGTTCTTCTTGTCTAGAGGAGACCCACTTAAATTAGTGGGACTGATTCATTTGTTTGCTTGAACTTAACATTGGAGTCATCCATCTCTTACCAGCCTTAAGCTTTACATTGAAAGTTGCTGGGGTATTAGAGAGCAAGTTTTATATTAGTCATTAAAAAGTAGTGTTTTAAAGCAAGCAGACAATATTTCATCACTAGATTGTCTCCCTTCCAGTTTCAAATGGCTTATTTTTATCACACAGCCTGAAACCTCACTGGAAATTATGTAAATTTCAGCTGTAAATGAATAACAATAATATTAGGCTGTATATATTAAAAGCCTGCTGAAATAACAATGTGCTCAATTTCTGGCAAACGATTGTGTACAGAGGGAACCTGATACATTTCTGTTAGGAGGATATTCCAGAAACGGATCTCCAAATGGAATATGTTAAACAAGCTGGAAGCATGGATGACAGAAGGCAACTTGGCTTTCTACAAGCAAGGTTGCAGCTGGCATATCAACAGAAACGGATAGCAACTGCTGCTGTCTCAGTATCCAGTATTCTTTTGCTTTACTTGATTATGTCAGCTGTGGCCATTTCCAGATAGGGATAGTCTGGACCCTAATCATCATCATCATCTTGGAACTGCAGATCTGGAAGGGACCCTATGGATCATCAAGAACAGCCCCTGTCAAGGAGGCACTGAATGGGGCAGCCTGTTATAAGCTTGTTAAAATAACTGCATGGGATTTCACTGTCTTGTTAGACCAAGTTCAAGATGATATTTTATTAATATCACCATCACCTTGGGACTATATTTCCCGTGTCAAAGAGCTGCAGAACAAGACCTCAGCATCTGCATATATATGTTTCAAAGCAACCAGGAGGCGGTCCTTTTCTGTTGCTATACATTATCTTTAGAATTCCACCCCCTCTCTAGCAATATGACAGGCAAGAATCTTGATGATGTTTTGGCATCTTTTAAAAACTTAAGTATTAGTTGATATTAATGCCTAGTTTATTGAGGTCTTGGAGTCTTTGCTATGTAAAAGCTAATATAAAAGCCTGTGGATAATATTTGGCATAGTTTGTAATGAAAGGTAACTTACTGTGCTTGAAATTTTTGACACCATCACTGGAACATCTTTTTTTTTTAACCTAGACAACTTCAGTTTAGTAAACCTGAACCAGTTCCAGACTGAGCAACTGCAACGGGTAGTATAATGCGGAAGCCAAGCCCTCAGAAAGGTAAGCACACATTATCAGCCCAAGAAAAGACCTTGGGAAACATCTCTGTTTATTAAACAGTACTGTATATCAAATAACCTTACTTGAGCCAAAGATGAAGGTGTTTTTAAAAAGAACATGGACAAGCAGTATTGCAGTTTACATTTTGTTCTTGGGTGTGTAGAAAAGAAACTTAGAATATTTTACTGTTGGCTTTCTTCACACCAGTGGAACCATATACAGTGGTGCCTCGCTAGACGATTGCCTCGCAGGACGAGGAAATCGCTAGACGATGCCTTTTTGCGATCACTACTGCGCTTCGCAAAACGATGTCTCTCTATGGGGAATTTTCGCTAGACGATGAGGTTTCCCCATAGGAATGCGCCGACTAGTGGTGAAAAGCTGTCAGTGCAGCTGTCAGTGCATTCCGACGGGGACCCGCGCTCGCTAGACGAGGTTTCCCTATGGGAGATTTCGCAAGACGACGAGTTTTCCCTTTGGAACGCATTGAAGAGATTTCAATGCATTCCAATGGGAAAACGTGCTTCGCTAGACGATGTTTTCGCTAGACAGCGATCTTCGTGGAACGGATTAACATCGTCTAGCGAGGCACCACTGTATAAGCTTATTCTTTTTCTCTCTCTGTTTGTGGATTTTCAGTGTATTTTCATACAAGACATAATTTATACAGAAATTCATAATTTGTGATGAAGTGATGTGTGTTTCGTTGTCATGGAGGCTATTCTCAAGTAGATAAATTGATTTCTATGGTTTTGTAGTATGTTTGATCGGTTGTTTTATCTGTTGAGCATAATATTAAAATCTGACACCAAACGATAAATTTAGCCACAACTAAAGGCACAGCTGAAGTTCTATCTGACAAAAACAGAGAGATTTTTCTGGTATCTTCATAGTTCTGAAAAAGATGAAGAGAACTATGTGGTCCTTACACAAAACAAATGAATTTATGAAGATACCAAAAAAAGCTGCCACCCTACACCATCAAGGAGACAACATGGATGGACTCTTTAACATCAGCCAAGCAGGCCTGCAAACTGAAGGAAACACTTACAGCCAGTAGGTAATAATACAGCCAGTGCTTTTTCCTCTCAGACGTTCAGCATTTATCTGCTAGAAAAACAATCTTCTCTGGGCCCATAACCCTGTTGAGAATTTTGGTTAAACGTGTATTCTCAGAACATAAGGACAGTTAGGAGATACCAGTTTGCAAAGACTGAGAGTAAAATATCAACGTAGTCTATTAACATATATACAGAGAGAATAGACATTCATCTGGCAGCATAACATGACTTGATACAACACATAGCATAGAAATAAGTGAGCTGACTTACAGCAGATGAAATGATCTCTGTACACATGACTTATAAACAGTTCTGGGACCAATCAGAAAATACATTACTTCATTTTCTGCTTAGATAAGGTTACATCATGTACAACAGCTGTACAACATTAAGTCTCAAACCTTGATAGGTAAAGGTAAAGGTTCCCCTTGACATTTAGTCCAGTCGTGTCCGACTCTAGGGCGCGGTGCTCATCCCCGTTTCCAAGCCATAGAGCTTTGTCTGAAGACAGTTTCTGTGGTCACGTGGCCAGCGCGACTAGACATGGAACGCCGTTACCTTCCCACCGAGGTGGTACCTATTTATCTACTCACATTTTACATGCTTTTGAGCTGCTAGGTTGGCAGGAGCTGGGACAAGCGACGGGAGCTCACTCCGTCGCGTGAATTCGATCTTACGAGTGCTGGTCTTCTGACCTTGCAGCACAGAGGCTTCTGCGGTTTAACCCACAGCGCCACCATGTCCCTTTCAAACCTTGATACCCACACCTGAATACAATCAGTACATGACTTGGGTAAAATCAGCCATTTTACTTTCACTATACAACATTTATATTTAATATATATTCACATCAAAATCTGAACAATTATTGATTTAGCTTTAATGTGGCTCCAGTTGGCTCTTCCTAGTGGATAAATTAAATGTTAACCCCAGCTCCCTGATTGAGGACTCTGGGTTTTTTGTGTCGCCCTGTTTCCCTTCCCCTACCCACCAAATATAAACTCGCAGTTTCAAAAGAAGGTTTTAGGTGCGAGGGCATATGCATGTTACTTGGTGGTCCATTGTTTGAGGAGCTGAGCTATGATATGTAATCATTAGCTATCTGAGATGTAGTTTGAAAACCACACTTCCAATGTAGCCTGCATTTTTCTAACTCATCTCTAAGGAACAAGCCTGGCACAATCATTTTCCATGATTTTTTGGGACTCATTTATATAATTTTTCTGTACTATCTACAAGACATTGGTGTATCACCTAAGGAAATAGACTTTGATCCACAAAAGCTCATTGATTGTTTGATTTTTAGTGGTCTAAGGTATCTGGCTGTGAAGCCAGAGGTTGGAAGTTTGATTGCTACTGTGCCTCCCTGATAGGAGGGACTGTACTTGATAATCCCTTCCAGTTCTGAGATTATTATTTAGAGCTGGCTGGATAGCTCAGTGGTTTAGGTTTAGTGGTTTAGACTGCAGAACCGGAAGTTGGGAGTTTGATTCCCCACTGTGTTTCCTTGTGTGGCCTTGGGCAGGCTGCAGAGCCCCAGAATGTTCTCACAAGAAGGGAATGGTAAACCACTTCTGAGTATTCTTTGCCTTGAAAACCCTGAAAAAGGGTTGCCATAAGTCAGATTTGACTTGATGGCACATGATGATGATGATTAGTCATTACTTAATTAATTATCTACATATTGTCCAAAAAGGAGGTTAGATGGAAGGGGGGGGGGTGTTCTGTGAAAGAAGGAGAACAGGTCACACTTGTGGAGGCAAAAAATTCTTCAAATAAGATATCCTGAAGTGTTTATTGTAGCAATGTTAGTCACATCATAGTGGGTGTAAGTGGGAGACAATCCAGTGGAAGAAGCTCTTGCAGATACATATTTTATCCAAGAATTGTTGTAAATTTTGATAGGATTGCATTCTTATAGTAAAAGATCCTTTAATCACCACATCCATCGAACTAAACAAAGTCTGTTGCTTGTTCTATGCAGAACCCATTGCTGAAAGTTTAATTCCCATAGGCATTATGAGCTTCAAATGTTAGCACAACCTATCAGGCAACGTTTCCTCCCAATTTGGTGTTAACATGAAAAGGAGTGTGTGTATGTGTGATTTCAGTGAAGCTTATGTTTCTTAGGCAGGGGTCTGCTTTCTGAACACTATCTTGTCCTTTGATGTTGCTCCATTCTTGGTGCAGATACTACATTTAGTTTTAGAAGAGGTAGCCATGTTAGTCTATTCAAGCATATCAGGCAAAATCCAAAGAAACAAAACAAAACAAAAACAAGACGGAAACCTGTGGCACCTTAAAGACTAATTATTATATGTTAATGTAAGCTTTTGTGGACACATCCACTTCGTCAGACATACAGAAATGGAATGAAATGTTTTTGCCTTTTTTTCTTTTTGTTTTGTTTCATTTTGTTTCTTTGGATTTTACCTGATACACATTTACTTTGACGCTGTTTTGTGGCAGGCAGCATTTTGCCTTCTATCACTAGAGACTCTCCTTTATACACAAATGAACTTTCTGCCAATAATTATTTTTTAAGTGGGAGGACTAGTTTTCCATGCTATTAAGAGACAAGGCGAGCTGAAAGGAGCTCTTTTGAGTTTTGGCACCATGTGCTTATGCTCCCAGCATGGTGCAAGTCAGTGCTATGTTGGCTGATGCATCTTTCCTTTTTAATGAGGTGTGAAACCAACAACCAGCCTACCTCACGGCACTCTAGTGGCTATGAACACTTATCTCATTGCAAAGTAGATTGTGATTGTATCAATGGTGTATGCATTTGAGGCAGTTTTTCTTTAGCTGCAGCTTTTTTTATTAGCTTTCCCTTCTCCCTCTCAATTCTTAACATTTAACTGGTAGTTTTCAACACAGAGTAGAGTATGAGGTTCCTGTAAAAAAGACAGGATCTGTTACCACTGTTTATTTTCTGCCATACAGAGCACAAAGGCTATTTATTGCAAAACATTTTCATGTCTGATTTATCTAGTGGCTCATTTCATCTGCTTCCCTATTAAATTGCTTTTGCATCTCCAGTTGCTCATCCTACAAGAGTGTTAGCCCCTCTCTAGTACCACTTGTCCTTTAATAAAGTGAAAGTAAGTGGAGGAAAACAGAAAGCCATGTGAACATGCTGAGAGGCAGCTGGAGAGCTTGATAATAAAAATGCTACTCGATTAGTCAGCAGAATAGCGGTTTCAGTTTTGACTCAAGCCTTGTGTTCAGCTTATTATTTTCTTCATGGAGTCCAAGTCTTCCAGTCAGTGCTGCCATTGTGACTTCTGTTTACAAACAGCATACAATATGCTTTTAGCCAGAAGCTTCCTGTGAGTGCAGATGAAAATTATTTGAGATTTTATTTATCTATTTAGCTACAGTTATTATGGGCCATTGTGGGAAAGAGAGGGAAACAATTAGTGTGCCCTCCTCTCTAACCCCAAAACCTGAAGGGTTAGCTGAAGAAAATCCTGTGTTAACAGACTTGAGGGCAGGGTTGACTGATTTGAATATAGGAACTCAGCAATGTTCAGGGAAGAAAAAAAACCATTGGAAGAGACTGTTTCAGCAGGTGACAAGGGGAATAAAAGGAGAGTGGTGGAGGCAGGACAGTTGCTGAGGAGTGCTGGGCAAAGGAAGAGGAGGAAGAATAGAGAAAACCGGGCATGCCTAACTTCCCTTGGGATCAGTCTTGGGAGGAGGCTGTTATCTTCACAAATCTGCAGTTTTCTGGGCAAGAAGGTTTGGGAAGCGAATATAAGTTGGGTAATTCACCACTAGATCCAGGTATGTAGTTAGCTGTAGCTATCAATGAACCCAATTTGTTATTACCTGTTTCAAGTTCAATTTTTTTAAATTGTTTCAAGTTCAATTAAGACCCAAGAATGGGGCATGAGGTTTTAAAGAATGGACATTTGACACCTATAGACAATATTTTAATTACTAATTTAGATAAAACTGAGATGACAAATATTTCTACCAGGTTTTAATAAACCTGTTGAATTTAAACTTGAAGCTATGACTGGTGATTTGAATGAAGGAATCGGGTTGGAAATGAGAGGAGGCTCTCAAAATCCTCACAGCCATGCCTGAACTTTTGCAGCTGTTCATCATTTTTGTATCTACCCTAACAAATAATTATTCATCTAAAAATTAATAGCTCCTAACATGACTTATCAACAATTGATGGGTAGAGATAAGACACTTACTGGTCTTTAAATATTGTAGAACTACTGTTACTCCTGGGGCTTGGTGTCTTAGCTAATTCTGTTAAGCCAAGTCTCGAGCAATAATAATAAGTGGACAGTTTCTTGGAGGAAAGGGCAACAGGTTTATTCAGATAAAACAAGTGCACACTTGGGTGCCCAGCAGGGTAGGGGCCCTGAGGTCAACAGGGTTCAAGTTTTTATGCAATTCTAAAAAAAAATAAAAAACAAAAGTATGCAGCAGTTGATTGGTCCTTGAGGACTTATATGCATTGGTTACAATTTCTCGCATCTCAGCAAAGCAGTTACCCATGCGCAGAGCAGCTTATCTCTAAGGAATGTTGATTCTTCCTTACAAAGCACTTTTTTTTGGCATTTGCTCCCTCCTTACACTTTAGAAGCTGTGATAAGCATGTAGCATCAAGGTCCACAAAGGCGTTTCATTTCATAAAAAGAGGGGCACGTTTGATGAGAGCAAATACATTGCATAATGGCAAGGGTGGCCTGAATACAGCAAGAGATCAGAACACACAGGGCCAGGAAGATGACCAACCCAGCAAATAATGACCATCCCCATCCAGGGAGCCAATCAGTCAGCCATCCCCACAAGGCAAGGTCTCTGGTGACATCTGGATACTACTGCACGCAAAGGGCAGCTAATGGTCACTCAGTAGACCTGGCCAGAGCGTACTGGGAGGGATCAAAGAGACAGGTTATATATCTGCCACCTGCCCATTGTAGTTCCAGCCTCTCAGTGTTAGGGCCCCCGTGGGTATGATGGACCAGCCCTGCATGCCACTAGATGCTTCATGGCTGCACACTCAACAGTCAGTGACATTAACAACCTGAGATATATCATTCACTGATGAAACAAGTTATGTTCCCAATCGGAATGTACTGACAACATGTTATAAATAGGGGAGGGGCCACTGCCCTAAAACCAGGGAAACTGGTGCAGAAAACAGAAGAAACAAATTGAGAGAGCAATTGCAATAAGGAGAACAATACAAATAACCCATGGGTCCACAGGCATCTGTCTTTTGAACAAAAGTCTAAGATCCTGAACAGGATCAGGGTTCACTGTCCACTCCTTGGGAGGTTCAACCTTCTTCGCTCTGGAGGGCTGCAGAACGAGAAGACAAGAAACGAGACAGAGACTGTACATATTGAGAAAACAATGCCTCTCCAAACATCCTCCCCTCTGGGCACCTGGACCAGAAACCAAGGGCCAGGGGTGACGAAATACACACTCAAGGGGTGATAATTTCAGTTTCCCTCAGGGAGTTGTGCGTAGTACATTGAGGGCCAAGGGAAGAGCCTGTGGCCACTTAAGGCTAGTCTCTTGGTAGATTTTTTGCAAGAAGAACCTTAAGGCACCCATTCATTCTCTCAACCATGCCACTGGCTGGGGACGATATGTGGTATGGAACTACTATGAGATGTTCAGAGCTGATACTAGGTGCAACACTTTGGACAAAAAATGGGGACCCCTGTCACTGATAAGTCCTAGTGGTAGACCCCACCCAGGTCCCGTGTCTTGAAGGAGGGCTTTAGTCACCTCTCTGGCTTTACAAGTCCTGGCTGAGAAAGCCTCGGCCCATCCTGATAATTTACTGACAAAAACAAGTAAATAGCAGCAGCCTGAGTGTTGGGGTAACTCAGAAAAGTCAACTTGCCAGTATTGGCCAGGAAACAAAGAAGGGTTAGTGAGGTGTTTTTGGATCTCTTTGAGTTGGTGTCCATGGGTGGCATTGCTGCACTGACAGGTAATGCGGGAACGAGCAATTTGCGCGGCCACAGATCTGACAGGAGCCAGAGTAGCGAAGTGCTGTTTCCAGAGGTATATCAAGGACTCTTCTGCTAGGTGGGACTGAAGATGAAGACATGTCAGAAGGGGTTGCACAAGCTTCAACGGGACGTATGTAGTGCCATCTGTTGGATGTTGATACCACCCATCAGGACCAATCTAAAAAGCGTGATCCTGGGTGTCTGCTGCTGCTTCTGGACTGTACTCTGGACCTGAGGGAATTTCGAGACCAAGAGTCATTTGGTTTACTCCGCAAGGCTGGAGTGTCCATGCGGCCACCTTGGCAGTGAGGTCAGCCATGTGGTTGTTTTCAGCAATCGGGTCTTTACTATCCTGATGTCTCCAGCAGTGAAGCAGTGAAAGTTCTTTTGGAAGATGTACAGCATCTAAGAGTTGTGCAGTGACCAGTCGTGCTTTATGAGTATTGGAGAACCCTTTGCATTCAAAAGTCCCCATTCTTACCAGAGTCATGCATGCGCATGAAAGATTCCCCACAGATACCATATTTTTCCGTGTATACGACCCAATGTATAAAATGACCCCCTAATTTTGACCCTTGATGGAGGTGGAGGAGCAGTTAATGGGCAGCTGCTCCTCCACCTCTGTCTCCTGCTGCTGCTGCCTCCAGCTCACATCGCCGCCTTGTCCCCTGCCCTAAGGAGATGATCGCTGGAGGAGGTGATTTGGCGGCAGCAGGAAGAGGCACCCGAGCACGCGAGAGTGCTCGTTTGCCTCTGCCTGCTGCTGAGCCCCGACAGTCCCACTGGAGGAGGTGATCGGGCGGGCGGGGGAGGCAGCAGCAAGAGGCGCCCGAGCACGTGTGAATGCTCCTTTGCCTCCGCCTCCTGCTCCTGCTCCTGCTGCCTCGGCCACCGGAAGGGACAAGCCGTGAGCTCTGGAAGAGGTAATTGGGCAGCGGCGGCAGCAAGAGGCGCCCAAGTGCGTGTGCGACTGCCTCCTTCCGTGTATAAAATGACCCTCAATTTTTCCTCTAATTATTTTAGGAAAAAGTGTCATTTTATACACGGAAAAATACGGTATTTACTGTCTATGTACAGAGTGATTGACACGCTTTTTGCAGCCTGTAGAGCTTGGAGACTGGCTTCCAGCTCTGCATGTGGAGCTGAGCAGCTTGGTGGCAGTGCTCCCGACCTTATCACTGAGGCATTCTGATTCACCACAGCACACCCTGTCTTCTGCACACCATCTTCTACATAGCTTGAGTCATCTGCAAACCATACTGCATCTGCGTTCTGCAGAGGTTCGTCCTTCAAGTCTACTCGCTCCTTCGTCTGTCCATCGAGCACTGTTACATAGTCATGTATTAAAAGTTCTTTAACCTCATCCTCTTCATTAGCTGGTGGGTGGCTGGGTTCCATCTGTCAGATCGGAGCACTGACACCTGTGGATTTTCCAACAATGTCTGCTCTAAGCATTTGTAAGAGCTCAGAGGGCGATTTCATATCTCCCTGCCAGATATCATCAACCTTTGACCAATTAGGAGTCACTACAACTGTGGTCTGCATAGCCTGCAGCAAGTTTCTGCAACTGGTCAGGATGGTTAGCATTCCAAAGGGGATTTTTGTCTCAAAGGAACGTTTCAGCAGCTGTTGGTAGGTTTAGATCATTGGTACCTGCTTCCTGTGCTTACTTAGTAGCCTGTTGAACAACCATCTGAAGTTCCACTTCGTTAAGGAGGATGGGCATTAGGGCCTTCACATCCAACCACGTAGGGCAGTGGGTCTGGAAGAGGGCAGTACAGTATTGGATCACCTCCTGGGGATTCTCTGAAAACTTTCCAGCCTTCTCTTTAAAACTCAAGAGGTCCGAGATACTCCAAGGCTGGTGATGCATCACAGTCAGAGTCTGTGCCAGCGCTCCCCCTCTCCTTCTCCTTCTTGTCTGCTAATAAGGGTCTGAATTACTAGCGGGGAAGCCAGTACTACTGGCAGGAGTGGTGGCATCAGTGGGGGCAGTGGCTTCCAGGCAGTAAAAGGGTTATTTGGACTTGGGTTGGGTTCAGGGAACCCATCTATAGCATTCTTAAAAACTCTCATGTAATCTTCCTCATCATATTTTCCTACTGAATCAAACTATTCTATCCAGGCCTGAATTCTCAAGTGTTCAAATGAGCCATTAGCATTCCATTGTCAAAGATGTTTTGATTTGCTTTTGCAGATAAAAAGCACTGGTTGTGCAATTGAGTGTAGATAATCTTGATGTATTCATTATTGGACCCATAAGATTTGTCTGTCGGTACTCCCATAGATATGCCTCTTAGATCGCTACTTGGTGGATTGAAATTATTGTCAGGCAGGCCCCTTGTTCTGGGTCCACTGACCAATTGCCAATTGAGTAACCAGAGAAAACGTCATCGACCGCATCATCACGTTGAAAGTCACTGGCATTCGTATTCAAATCTTGATTGCCCAGGGTAGATGGAATACTTGAAGCAAATTCCCTTGGGGGCGTCTGGCTGTGAGAGTTGGAATAGTTCTGAGGACAAGTGGAAGCTAGAGGCATGCAGTAGTCAACTATTGTTCTTTGGCGTTTACTACGTTGATTGCATTTACTACTGGAAGCATTGTTGAGTCCAGCACGTGTTTTCTGGGCTGTAGTAACTGCCATGTTCTTGGCCTTTACAAATCCCTAATGAGATCTCTTTGTTTCTTTGTTAGGCTTTGGAGCCCTTGCCTTCTATGTTGTCTCCAGCTCAAGCAGCTCTGGCTACTCCTGGCAGCTTAATTTCTAAATAGCTACTGTCATTTAAAGATAACGGAGATGCCTATCATTTTTTGTAATGTATAAGTTTGTAGATAGATCTGTATCATTCAAATGGGGTTCACATATAACACACCCCAAGTCTATGTCCAAGTCAAATGTAACATGAAACATACATAGACCAATACAAACAAATAGTCTGTTGAGAATTTTGATTATAACGTGTATTCTCATAACATTAGCAGAGTAAGGAGATAATGGTTAGCAGAGATACTATGACACTATGACACTGAGAGAGTAAAAATCAACTTAGTCTATTTACATATATACATAGAGAATAGACATTCATCTGGCAGCATGACATGATACAACACACAACATAGGAAAAAGTGATCTGACTTACAGCAGATACAATGTCCCATTTTCACATGACTTATGTACAGTTCTGGGACCAATCAAAGAATACATTACATCATCTTCAGTTACATAAGGTTTCATCATCTACCATAGCTGTACAGCATTTAGTCTGAAACCTTGATCCACACCTGAATACAGTCTATACATGACTCAGGTAAAATCAGCCATCAACCATTTTACATTTAACTATACAACATTAATATTTAATACATTCACATCAAAATCTCAACATAGTCATCCACATGCTGCGATTTGCAGGGGCACTTTTGAGGAGAGGATAAAGGCTGATGGCTTGGGACGGAATGTAGGTTTAAAAAGGAATGCACTATCTTATGGAAAATTATATAGAATTGCTGAGCCCTCCCCCATTCAAGAGTACTACAGATGCAGGGGCAAGGTATTTAGTCATCTTGATGAGCCTCTCCCTGAATTGAACTTAAATTATGGAGGGAAAGAAGTGTGTCCACCCTTTGTATCTGCCCCCAACAATATTCTAATTAAGCAACCTCGTGGTTTTGCAAATAAACATAATAGAGAACTCAAACAAGAGGTGCCCCAATGATGGGTGGTTTTCCAACAAGAAACAAGTCTTCTACTAGCCATCAAAATTTCAACACACCTAATTATGAATAGCACCCTGACGACAGATACATCCGTCGAACAGCTCCCCACCAAGATTGACTAACTCCAGATAACATACAAAGTCAGCCCCTGAATCTTCTATCTTGGAATATCGCAGGATGGAGGAATAAATTGTCTGACTCAGATTTTATACAGTATCTACAATCTTATGACATAATTTGCCTACAAGAGACCTGGCTCCTGGAGAAAGATACTTTAAGTTTGCAGGGTTATAGAACATGGGGATTCTGAGCCCAAAAAACTTCAACCCCGGGTTGAGAAAGTGGAGGACTGGCTATTGCAGTTTCCTCCACTATGGGCTTGAAGGGAACCGAGATAACTGAATTAAACTCTAGGTATTGACAAGTTTTAATAATCCAAGACTGTAAACCAGGGCCCTTGATCTGCGTCAACGTCTATCTTCCACCAGGGACAACTGATTCTGGCACAGAGGTCTGGGCCAAATTGGAGGACCTTTTAGACACACTATTCTCTGAGTATTTTAATCTTTTTTTTATAGTTTGTGGTGATTTTAATGCTAGAATGGGAAATAGTTTTTCTATGATGGAAAAAGCCCTTGGCATGGAGTTCAGAGAAGATAAAAATATATCCCAAACTTCCCATGACAAGGTAATCAATAAGTATGGTCACTTTCTCTTTGATTTATACATTTTATCTTGTATGTCTAAATGAATCTTATCTAGCTATCTCAAATGGCTATTACATGTTTTTAACTGATAAGGGTGCCAGTGTGGTAAACTATATTGTAGGATCCTCTTCCGTGCTCCCTTATGTAGATTTTCTAACAATTGATGACAGGCCAGAAAGTGACCATTTCCCCCTCAGAGTGTCCTTAAGGCTCTGACAAAATCAAGCAGGGGTATTAACAGATCACAAAATGCTGGGTCATATATCAAGCGAAAAAAGGCTTAAATGGTCTATAAAAACTGATGCTAACAAAGGCAGTTGTTGGGCTCTAACAAACTCCAAGAGTTACGGCAACATGCTCGCCTTGGGACTCAGAACATTTGCAAAGTCTATCAGGAATAATTCTTGCACTCAAACCACATCTGACCATCACACACCCAGTAAGAACGTTGGGAATTCAATGGTCTTGGTCTGATAGGGAATGTGAGGCCAAGAAAAAAGAGTTGAGCAGAGCAACAAGACAGACGAAATGGATTGGCACTGATGAAGCCACAACTCTCCTGCAACATCTTTGGAGGGAGTATAAAGCCTTTCTTAGAGGGAAAAAGAAGGCTTTTTACATTGATAATTGGAAATCTCTGGGCCAGGCCCTCACTGAGCGTAATGAGCCCAAGTTCTGGAAACATAGAAAGAGGCTTCTCACAGAAACCCTTTGAGACTGCTGACTCTATTAGACCAGAAGTATTTCAGCAAAGCAGTTACCCATGCGCAGAGCAGCTTATATCTAAGGAATGTTGATTCTTCCTTACAAAGCACTTCTTCTTTGGCATTTGCTCCCTCCTTACACTATGAGATCCCACAAATCTTTAATAACTTTATTAGAAAACAGGTAAAATGTAAGATACTTTCTCAAACGGAATACAGTATTTCTCTACTTTTTTTCCTCCTATTGGGAACAGCATCTCTAGTATTTCAAGCATATCATGTTGTGTTTCTAGATCACGGTCAACTTCCGTTACTCTCCTAGTATATTAAGAGGTGGCTTGGGGCAGTCTAGTTTGCCATTTGATGCACTCCTTAAAATCAAATTATTTAATTTGTGTTGCATAATAAAGTGATGCAAAGATTTTGTTTGAGAGTAGTGATGACAAAGCCACATTAAGTGCTATTTTTAGTGCAATAATAGGCTATATGCATGTAATAAAATGTTTGAATAAAATCAAGACTTACTAGCATTCTTCCATCTCCTGATAAATTTCTTAAGACTCCTGGGGCCCAATCTCTCCCAAAATTATTTTATTCCCACTTTCCTAATTATCTAAATCCTGGATGAATTACTGTGTTGGGAGGCAAGAGCGATGAGTTAGGAATGGGATATTGGCAGGCTGGATATTTTCTTGCATCCTGACACATCAGTAGAAATTAGGTCTAGGCATGGGAAAATGTACTTTCACTTGGGTTAGCCTGATTCTCTGTGTTTTGCACCAGGGCTGGGGATCTAAGAGATAAGCAGAAACTGAGGAATATAACAATCCCCTGCTGATCAGCTTTTGATCACAGCAACGTTAGTGGAGGACAGCAAATTGTTCAATTTGAGGTTGGTCCCTGAAATTCATAATTTTAACCAATCCCATGATACTTTAATACAGGGCTGGTTTTGGTTACTTCTGACTTAATTTGCTTGAAACAAATGGAGAGTTGTTTGACTACAACCAATGTACCTTGAGACTGTTTGAGTTTGACCAAGGAACCTTGAGCAACACAGGGCGTGTTTGCTTATCTATGAAGAAATGGCTTCTCCATGGAAACTAAATTCTGACTTTTGTGAGGTTATTTTCTTTCTTTATGTCTTAGCAATAGACTGGAAGGATGGCAAAAAGCACAAATATGGGCGGCTGTCAGAACCTTCTTCTCAGTACCAAGGTATGAAGAGATCCATATTGTTTTTCTGTTTGTTAGCAGTGTGGGTAGTGGAGTGCTGTACTACTACAGGAAAGAGAATATATATAGGTTTGAAAAGGTTACTTGTTTGGATTACAACTAGAGATGGGGACCGATATAAAAACGAATGACAATTTTCGACGAATATCGCCGATTCGTCAAATATATGTCGATTTGTATTTGTCAGTTCTGGAGACCGAAGAAATACGAAGTGATGAATACCTGGTTTTATTCGTTAATTCATCAATATTTGTCGATTTCTTACCCTTCTTTAGGCCTCTCTGTGCCATCTCTGTAGCCTGCTCGTGCCAGTCAGAAGCTCTGGGTGATCAGATGATCCTGGATTGGCATGTCAGGCACCCAGTAGTGCTGCTGAAAGGGCTGTGGAGGTGTACCTTTTTCAGAGGCTTTATAAGCCTTTTCACTGGAGCCATTTCCCACTTCTGCTTTGAGTCTCTTGAGAGTGCGAGCAATTGTTGCTACTTGCTAGCTGTGGCTGTACTTTCACTTTTGTGGCAGCAAAGCAAGCACTTATTTTCCTCATTTAATTCATTTCTTATTTAATTCATTAATTTCAACTTTACTGGGAATTTGGGGAGGAATTTCTTTAGCTGTGTGGGTATTTCAGCTAGGCTACTTCTTTTTGGAGGCTTGTGTTCAGGCAGGGTGGGTGATCTCGGGGGGTGGATTTTGTGTGTGACTGTGGAATCCCTTTCCCCAAAATTTATTTCCTGAGTGCTTGAGTGTCTCCTGAGTGCTCTGTGCTTCTCCAGCCTATGTATTGAGAAAGCACATTAAATTTAAAATAAATTTGTTCTTTAGAAATTATATCATTTTCATTAGAGGGCTTTGTTTAGGCAGATCACATTTTAATTAAACAATTTGTTCTTTTTGGAGGGTTTTGTTTAGGCAGGGTGGGTAATCTTTGGTGGGAGTGTTCTGGGGGGTTGATGTGTTTTAGTTATTTAGGGTACAATTATGGTACAATTACTTCCCCCTTTACTCTTTTAAAAAATTTAAAAATCTGTTCAATTTCCCCTCTACCATCATTTTAAAAATAAAATTTATTACACCCTCTCTGACCCTCTCTATTATCCCTCTTAGTTTTTCCTTCCGTTCCCATTTATTTGTTTAGTGGTTTGGCAGGCAGGGATGTAGGGCAGGTGAAAATGAAAGGCAATCTCCACCATGGGGTATCCAAGGGGAAGAAGCCTGTGAAATTGTGTAAGCTAGGCACCACTACCACCGTTCCTCCTCTGGTGGCCTTGCAGGAGGGTGTGGAAGCAGAGCTTCCTGCAGAGCCTAAAGAACTGCCACTCCTCTTCCTGGAGGAATCTTAAGATCCAGAAAGCTCCCAGTCCTCAGAACCAGTAATGGTAGGGCAGGCTTCACAACCCCCGCCCCAGCTGTCCCCAGAGTCATCTCCTCCCAGACCTCCTCCCAGACCAGCAGCACCACTGACACACAGCATTCTTCCCAGGCCAGCTGTCAGGGGTAGGCAGTGGGTCATTGTTTTGCCAAACATGGTAGAGGGTCCTTGTGAGATCATTTCATGGCAGTCAACAATGACCCACAGCTGGCACGCTGCAATGCCTGCCTTGTGGTGATCCGGAGGGGGTCAGACCCCAGGCATCTGTCCTCTACCTCACTCTGACTACATCTGGCGAGGCACCACCCAAGGCTCCTGTCTGGGAAAGACTGTTGCTGCCATCTGGGGAAGAGAGGAGAGCAGCTCCAGGGGGAGGTGTCAGAAGGAGGATCCTCCTTCCAAAAGGGCAGCAATGGGGCTTGCTGGGGCACAAAGTTGCACCCATTGGGTCTGCAATGACCCTCTCTGGCATCCGCCCAGGTCATGAATATTCATATGCTATCTGCATAGACCAATGAGAGTGCTGGAGGGGCGGAGTCACAAGATATAAGAGACTCAGCAGGAGGAGGGGGAATTAGGGAGTTTGAGAGAGAGTTGAAGAGTTTGGTGTGGTTTGGGGAGTTTGGGCGGGAGAGTGGTGGTTGAGGGATAAAGGAGAATATTTGTTTAAGAGTTAACGATATTGCTTATTCTGTCCACATCTGTAACAATAAACAATTTCTATTTGGTTCTTTTAAAATGACATATGGCCTGGACCTTTATTATTAATAATAGATAATGTTGATGTAATCAACTGGTGGCAGCTGAAAGACACATAGCTTGTGCCCTGTGTTTGGTGAAACAAGCAGGGGCCACGTGGAATCGTGACACCATCAGATGGCACTTGAAGGGCAAGGCACAGGAGGCAGCCACTCATCTTGTCACCGAAATGATTGCCCTGCTCAGGCTTCCACTGTCCACTGTGGACAGTGGACAGTGTTTGCTGCATTTCCGCTGTTTGCTGCACTCCCCCCCCCCCGGGTACAACCCCCCCCCCCCCGGAGAACTCTGAGTTCTACAGTGCTGCCCTTGTTCTCTGACTCCATGAAGGAGATGGTCTGTGACCGGCTTTTGCAGACACAGGGGCGGAAGGTGCACTTCATGGCAGACGTGTGTAGTGGAGGTAAGCATGGCTATGTCTCACTCAGACCACTGGTGGCAGCCAGACGACCTTGAGGAGTGGCAAGTCATCGGTGACAGGGCTTCAGGGGGAAGCCCTTGTCCTGCCCCCAGTCTACAGGTCCCTTCTGCTGTAAGTGTGGCACATGGAATATTTTGGCGTCATTGAATGCGGCGGGGTTTGAGGGCATCATGTGCATGGTGCACAAATTACACCTAGTAATGTGTGATTCCACAGCCACGTCAAGCCTGAATGGGACACAGGCACCTGGGAGACGCGGGCACTCCTGGAGCAATGCCGCCAGCTGGTGGACCACTTCTCCCGCAGCCTGAAATCTGCCCGCTGACTGCATGAGAGGCAAGAGGAGTTGGGTCAGGAGGCACACATTCTCTGGACAGACCTGCCAACCAGGTGGAACTCCACCTACACCATGGTGCCCCGCCTGGTGGAGCAGAAGGCTGTTTTGGAGGACATCATGTCCTCCATGCCCATTCTGCCTGGGAGAAGAGAGGTGGGCATCAGTGCCATGGATTGGTTGGCCCTCTTCTAGATAATGGAGGTGCTCAAGCCCTTCCAGGAAACCACTGATATGTTGTGTGAACCTCAGGCAGGTCATCCCCCTGATTCATGCCTTCGATTGGTCCCTGAAGTCTTCAGTTACACCGGGATCCTCCTTCCTTCCATGGTCCAGGGTGTTGGTGAAGAGGCTGCAGGCAGGTCCTCAAATCAAGGGTGGCTTGGCAGCACACACCTTGGAGCTCAAGGATTGGAGAATGGAGCTCTCCACTGAGGTTCGCAGGGCGTTGGGCACATGACGCTTGCATGGGGAACCAGGAATGCCAGGGCACAAGACAGGAGGGGGAGGGTGCTTTGACGGAGCCACAGGCAGGGACTTCTGCTGGTGAAGGCCCAGTCCCCATTACTGGAGCTCTGTGGTGACCTGGGCAGTTACCGCAGAGGACAGACAGGTGACAGAGGAGGATCCGGCAGAGATGATGGTGCAGGACTATCTTGCTCAGCCTCCCCCCCAGTCAGATCCCCTCCATTTCTGGGCCAAGAAAGTGGTCATATGGCCAGAGTTGTCCAACGTGGCCATGGACCTCCCTTCCACACACCCCACCAGTGTCCAGAGCAAGTCTGTGTTCTCCCATCTTGGAGTCATGCTCCGATCACACTGCTCACGTTTGGATCCTGTAAATGTGGAGAGACTGTCGTTCATCAAGATGAACCTTCCCTTGTTGGACTTGCCAAAACTTGCACTCAAGCCTCGAAGTGGCCTCCTCTGGCCAAGTTCTCAAGTCCAGCAGCCTATTTCTAGCCTCCTCCGGCCACGTTCTGAAGTCCAGCAGCCCATTTCTGGCCTCCTCGGGCCAAAACCTGCCCTCAACACCACCTATGTAAAAAAGAAGCCTCACTGTCTCTCCTCATGCTATCCCAAGAAGAATCACATTGGTACTTGAGGTGCCTGAATCCCACCTTTGTGGCAGGTCCATACCCTACCTGGAAGCCCACAGCCTTATTCGCAGGGCCATACCCTACCTGGAAGCCCACAGCCTTGGTGGCAGGGCCGTCCCCTACCTGGAAGCCCAACAACTTAGTGGCAGGGCCGTACCCTACCTAGAATCCCACAGCCTTGGTGGCAGGACTTTACCCTACCTGGTAGCCCAAAAAAACATTTTACATATGTAAATAGTTCTTTTTGGAGGCTTGTGTACAGTGCCTGCTTGGGTCAAATCCTACCTTGATGCCAGATGCCTCAGTGCCATGATTCTCCACTACCTGCTATTCCAACAAACCTGCAAGCCCTCTGTCTCACATCCATGTGGCATATTTCTGCCACTACGCCACCTATGTAAAAAAGAAGCTTGCCTGCCCCGATGTTTCTCCCAACGTTATCCCAAAATTAATCAAATTTGTACCTAAGATGCCTGAATCCCACATCTTGGGAGATCTTGCCTGCCAGCCAGAAACCCTCAGCCACTCAAACACCCCCAAGGCCTCATCTTGGCCAAGATACCAAAAGCTTCTGATGCTGCTTGGGATGAACCGTGTCAAGATGCCAAACGCCTCTGATGCTGCTGGGAACAAACCCTACCTCAATGACAAATGCCTCTGATCTTGCTTGGGGCAAACTCTACCTCGATGCTAATTGCTTCTGATGCTGCTTGGGACAAAACCTACCATGTTACCGAAGGCCTCTGATGCTGCTTAGGGCAAATCCTACCTCGATGCCAAACACCTCTGATGCTGCTTGGGGCAAACCTCGATGCTAAATGCCTCTGATCCTTCTTGGGACAAACCCTGCCAAGATGCCAAACACTTCTGATCCTGCCTGGGATGAACCCTGCCAAGAGACCAAACACCTCTGATGCTGCTAGAGACGAACATTGCCAAGATGCCAAGCCCCTCTGATCCTGCTTGGGACAAATCCTGCCAAGATGCCAAACACCTCTGATGCTGCTGGGGATAAACCCTACCTTGATGTCAAATGCCTCTGATCCTGCTTGGGGCAAATTCTATCTTGATGCTAAATGCCTCTGATGCTGCTTGGGATAAATTATACCGTGTTGCCAAATGACTCATGCTGCTTGGGATGAACCCTGTCATTATGCCAAACGCCTCTGATGCTACTGAGTGCAAACCCTACCGTAATGCCAAACACCTCTGATGCTGCTTGGGGCAAACTTTACTTCAATGCTAAATGCCTCTGATGCTGCTTGCGACAAACTCTACCTCGATGCTAAATGCCTCTGATGCTGCTTCGGACAAACCCTACCTCGATTCCAAATGCCTCTGATGCTGCTTGGGATAAACCCTGCCAAGATGCCAAACACCTCTGATGCTGCTTTGGATGAACCCTGTCTTGATGCCAAACACTTCTGATCATGCTTGCAATGAACCCTGTCAGGATGCCAAACGCCTCTGATCCTGCTTGGGAGGAACCTTGCCAAGATGCCAAATGCCTCTGATGCTGCTGGGAACAAACCCTACCTTGACGCCAAATGCCTCTGATCTTGCTTGGGGCAAACTCTACCTCAATGCTAATTGCCTCTGCTGCTGCTTGGGACAAAACCTACCGTGTTGCCAAACGTTTCTGCTGCTGCTCGGGGCAAACCCTACCTCGATGCCATACGTCTGAGATGCTGCTTGGGGCAGACCTCAATGCCAAATGCCTCTGATCCTGCTGAGGGCAAACCCTACCTGAATGTCAAACACCTCTGATCCTGTTTGGGGGAACTGTACCTCGATGTTAAATGCCTCTGATCCTGCTTGGGAGGAACCTTGCCAAGATGCCAAACGCCTTTGATGCTGCTGGGAACAAACCCTACCTTGACGCCAAATGCCTCTGATCTTGCTTGGGGCAAACTCTACCTCAATGCTAATTGCCTCTGCTGCTGCTTGGGACAAAACCTACCGTGTTGCCAAACGCTTCTGCTGCTGCTCGGGGCAAACCCTACCTCGATGCCAAACGCCTCAGATGTTGCTTGGGGCGAAACTCAATGCCAAATGCCTCTGATCCTGCTGGGGGCAAACCCTACCTGAATGCCAAACACCTCTGATCCTGTTTGGGGGAAACTGTACTTCGATGCTAAATGCCTCTGATCCTGTTTGGTCAAACCCTGCCTCGATGCCAAACGCCCCTGATGTTGCTTGGGATGAACCCTGCCAAGATGCCAAATGCCTCTGATCCTGCCTGGGATGAACCCTGCCAAGATGCCAAACACCTCTGGTTCTGCTTGGGAGAAACCCTACCTCAATGCCAAATGCCTCTGATGCTGCTTGGGATGAACCCTGCCAAGATGCAAAATGCCTCTGATCCTGCTTAGAGTGAACCATGTCAAATGCCAAACGCCTCTGATCCTGCTTGGGAGGAACCCTTCCAAGATGCCAAATGCATCTGATTCTGCTGGGTACAATCCCTACTAAGATGCCAACTGCCTCTGATCCTGCTTGGGGCAAAACCGACCTGAATGCCAAACCCCTCTGATCCTGCTTGGGGGAAACTACCTCGATGCTAAATGCCTCTGATCCTGCTTGAGATGAACCCTGCCTCGCTGCCAAACACCTCTGATCCTGCTTGGGATGAACCCTGCCAAGATGCCAAATGCCTCTGATGTTACTGGGGGCAAACCCTACCTCGATTCCAAACACCTCTGATGCTCCTTGGGGAAACCGTATCTCAACGCCAAATGCCTAAGTGCCTGCTGGGGGCAAACTCTACCTCAACACCTATAACTCTCACCTCTCCCTAAAGAGACTATGAGGTTTGGGCATGGAGTCACTGTGGGCGCAAACGTACCACCTTTATCTCTGAGGTTGGTCCTCTAGGCTTCAGAAGTGCGTAGCATAAGCCCCATGGACAAGCCTGACCTTAAAAGAAATCTTTAGGTACTTTCAAAGCACTTAAGCATGTGCTTTGTATTTCCTTAGATAACACAACAGCTCTGCAATGTTGGACCTGTTATCAAATCACCACTGGATTTAGATGTAAGCCCTGCTGTTTCAAGAGACCAGTCCTCAATGAGGATTATCTTTGTTTTTATTAAGAAAATAAAGTAAGTTTCATTAGCATACAGTGGTTTGCAAAAGCATTAGCATAAAAATATCCAAAAGTTACAATGGCTAAATAAAGCTGCTATTTCTTATTAAAATAAGAAACACTAAAATCTCTAGGTAATCATCTTGCTTCTAAGCTGGGCTATTCACCCCCCTCCTGGTTTCAAAAAGACAAACCGTTTTTCCTTGCTACATCCTTCAAGCATTCCATCACATGTCACGAATAGAGATGGGGACGAATAAAAAAAAATGGCAATTTGTTTTGATCGGTTATTCGTTAAGGTTAACGAATCAACGAATACGAATATACGAATATTCTTCAATGAATCGATCCGTCAATTCATCTGCACTTTAAACGGCTATAACACTGGCCCCCGAGGACCTAGAGACACCAAATTTGCAGGGAAGCTTTCTCAGACACGTTTCTACAACTCCTGAAAGTTTGGTGAACATTGGATCATGGACCCCCGAGTTATATAGTAACAAAGAGGACCCCCCAGGAAAGCTCCCTCCAGGTACTTAGAGACTCCAGAATCACAACGGAGCTTCCTATGTCTTTCCCCAACACGCCTGCCGACTTTGGTGAAGATTGGATATCGGAACTCCGAGTTATTCACCCACAAATTGGGTCCCCCCAGGAGAGTTTACCACACGGCACAGAAGCCCATGTCATTGAGGGAGTTATATTTAGCCCCAACAGAATGAGAGGTCCCTTTGGCAGAGGCACGCATGAGGCATCGAGTTTGTCATCAGCTCAGCACATTATTACATTTGCCAGTGAAGTAGAGTTTGCCCTCAGGAGGACTGGAGGCAAGGAGGTATTTGGCAGCACAGCAGGCTTTTTGGCTCCGTCGGGCACTGAGGAAGTTGGCAGCAGGAAAACAGGCTCTTTTGGCCCCATCGGGCACTGAGGTAGTTGGCAGTAGCAAAGTACCGTGTCTTGCCCCATCGGGGCACTGAGGCAAAAGGCTCTGGTCTTCTTCAGCAACATCAGATTTGCCTGCAAAGGAAAGGTTTTTGCCCCCAGGAGGCAACTGAGGTTGCCTGCAATTTCCAACAGCACCAACAGCACCATCAGGTGAACAGGGTCGGTGCAACTAACAGCGGTTAATCCACGGGGCAGCGGGGCTGTCGGAAACAGATCAGCTCTGCAATCTGAAGCCGGGTGATGGGGAGACAAAGATGCTTGTTTGGAACTGGAAAGCTGGGTATTGCTTGCAACTTGGCTGCTGAGACCACCTGGATATGATAAAGATAGCTCTCGGAGGTTTGGGGGGGGGGACATAGACAGGACGGCCCCCTTGGCACGGGTTGAAAACCAGATGAGCTCTGCCGTCTGAAGCCGGGCGATGGGGCGATGGGATGACGCCTGGACAGGCTTTGGGTGGGGCTGAGACAGGCCCTCTTTGGCACGGGGGATGCCCGGACACGGACAGGCTTTGGGTGGGGCAGAGCCTGGCCTAGGAGACTCACCTGTCCACCAACATCTAACTAGACTTGCTGACAACCTTCAAAGAAAGAAAGATGCTCGGGTTGAAAACCAGACAAGCTCTGCCGTCTGAAGCCAGGCGATGGGGCAATGGGGTGACACCTGGACAGGCTTGGATGGGGCAGAGCCCGGCTTTGGGTGTGCCAACATAGCCGGACAGCCCTCTGTCTTGGCACATTATGGGCGTCACCCAACACTTTGCTCTTGTACACTTTAGTTGTATGAGAACAACTATTTATTCATTTTTCTTACTGCTCAGTCTGGGTCTGCCAAGAGAGCTGGATGGCCCTCTTCGCTCGTTTGGGGTGCCGGGACCGGCTCTGGGTGTGCCAGTCAAAAGGGTTAGATGGCCCTCTTAGCACATTCGGGTGATGCGCAGACAGGCTTTGGGTGGGTGGGGCAGAGCCCGGCCGCGCTGCTACTACAGCGGTTAATCCACGGGGCCGCTGGTGAGCTGAGCTAATTCGTTTGGGTAGTTTGTTCCAACTTCTGCCTACCTACTGAGTTGGCATGGGACTGAAAGCAGAGTGTGTTGCCCCATCGGGCACTGCGGTGGTGGGCAGCAGCAAAGTACCGTGTCTCGCCCCATCAGGCACTGAGGAAGTTGGCAGCAGCAACGTAGAGTGTGTTGCCGCATCAGGCACTGAGGTAGTCAGCTCCAAAGTAGGCAGGAAAGCATGTCTTAATAGGCATCGGGCACCGAGGCAATTGGCAGCAAAGTAGACTTTGCCCATTGGGTGTGTAGTGGCAGAAATCTTCAACATCGATGAGCAAGAGGGTGGCGTTTGCCATCAAGGTGGCATATGAAACACAAGCCTCCAGAAAGAATTAATTATTTAGTCAAGTATGCTGTTTTTGACTACCAGGAAGGGCTTGGGTCAGCCCAGCCCTCTTGGCACGGGGAAGCCAGGAGGACAGCTTTGGCAAACCAGATGATCAGCTCTGCAGTCTCAAGCCGTGCGATGGTGTTGTTTGTTTTGTTATTGATGAAGAAAAGGGATGGTGGCTGTTGTTGGCACAAGATAAACTATGCAGTCTCAAGCCGTGCGATGGGGCGATGCCTGGACAGGCTTTTGGGCTCCATTGGGGCACTGAGGTAAGTTGGCAGCAGCAAAGTAGAGTGTGTTGCCCCATCGGGCAGTCAGGCACACGGCAGCTGGAAAGCAGGCTTTTGGGCCCCATCGGGGCACTGAGATAAGTTGGCAGCAGCAAAGTAGAGTGTGTTGCCCCATTGGGCACTCAGGCACACGGCAGCCGGGAAGCAGGCTTTTGGACCCCATCGGGGCACTGAGGGAAAAGGCAGCAGGAAAGCAGGCTTTTTGGCCCCATCAGGGCACTGAGGTAAGTTGGCAGCAGCAAAGTAGAGTGTGTTGCCCCATCGGGCACTCAGGCACACGGCACAACTGAGGTTATCAAAGCAGCAGCAACAGCAGGAGAATAGGGTCTGACTGCAAGGTGCTACTAACGGCAGTTAATCAGGGTGGCCGCTGGGCTTCTCGAGCGGAAGATCAGCAGTTTGAATCCATGCAATGGGGTGACCTGAGCTCTTGTCCCTTGTTCCTGCTTCTGCCTACGTACTGAGTTAAACTGCTGCTGAGCCACTAGGCTTGTTGATTGGAAGGTCTGCCAACCTACTCAGGCAGTAGCCCGAGTGGACTTTGGAGCACCATGTTGGCATGGGACGGCCAGACAGGCATTGGGTGGGGCAGAGCCCGGCTCTCAGGGAATCAGTAGCACCAACAGGAGAAAAGGGTCCAAGGTGCTACTAACAGCGGTTAATCTGCGGGGCCACGGGGCTGTCGGAAACATGCTCTGCAATCTGAAGCCGGGCGATGGGGCGATGCCCGGACAGGCTTTGGGTGGGTCTGAGACAGGCCTAGGAAACTCACCTGTCACAGTTACCACCAACGTCTAACTAGACTTGCTGACAACCTTCAAACAAACAAAGATCCTCATTTAGAACTAGAAACCTGGGGGGGATTGCAGCTTGGCTGCTGAGACCGCCCAGATATGATAAAGATAGCCCTCGGATGTTTTGGGGGGCTGAGACAGCCTAGGAAACATCCTGTCACTCACCAGCAATGTCTAACTAGACTTGCGGACACCTTCAAACAAACAAAGATGCTAATTTAGAACTAGAAAGTTGGGGGGGATTGCAACTTGGCTGCTGAGACCACCCAGATATGATAAAGATAGCCCTCGGAGGTTTTGGGGGGCTGAGACAGGCCTAGGAAACATCCTGTCACTCACCAGCAATGTCTAACTAGACTTGCTGACACCTTCAAACAAACAAAGATGCTAATTTAGAACTAGAAAGCTGGGGGGGGGATTGCAACTTGGCTGCTGAGACCACCCAGATATGATAAAGATAGCCCTCGGAGGTTTTGGGGGGCTGAGACAAGCTGGCCCTCTTGCCACATTTGGGGATGGGGACAGGCTCTGGGTGTGCCAAGAGAGGCTTGGCTGGCACTCTAGTCACGTCCGGGGGTGCCGGGACAGGCTCTGGGTGTGCCAAGAGAGGGTTTAGGCTTGGATGCCAAGAGGGCCGGCCTCGGTCTGCCCCAGCCAAAGGCTGTCTGCATGTTACCCCATCACCATATCGCCTGGCTTCAGATTGCAGAACTGATGTGGTTTAACCCGTGCCAAGCAGGAGTTCTCCCAGTCAGGGAGGCAGAAGGTGGAACAAACAGTCCGCCGAGACTACGTCACCCAGCAGGGAGGCAGAAGGTGGAACAAACAGCCCGCTGGGACTACGTAACCCAGCAGGCAGGCAGAAGGTGGAACAAACAGAAGGTGGAACAAACAAACTTTGTCTTATATTTTAAATTGTTTATATTATATGTTGTCAGCCGCCCAGAGTAGTCAGTTGACTAGATGGGCGGGGTATAAATTTAATAAATAAATAAATAAACAGCCCGCTGGGACTATGTAACCCAGCATGCAGTCAGGGAGGCAGAAGGTGGAACAAACAGCCCGCCAGGACTACGTCACCCAGCACGCAGTCAGGGAGGCAGAAGTTGGAACAAACAGCCCGCCGGGACTATGTAACCCAGCAGACAGGCAGGGAGGCAGAAGGTGGAACAAACAGCCCGCTGGGACTACGTTACCCAGCAGGCAGGCAGGGAGGTAGAAGGTGGAACAAACAGCCCGCCGGGACTACGTCACCCAGCAGGCAGTCAGGGAGGCAGAAGGTGGAACAAACAGCCCGCCGGGACTATGTAACCCAGCAGGCAGGGAGGCAGGGAGGAGTTCAACATTTCTCGGCCTGCTGGTCTGACTTGATCCAGCAGGCAGGAGTGTAACAGTTCTCGGCCTGCTGGTCTGACTTGATCCAGCAGGCAGGCAGGCAGGCAGGCAGGTACTACTTGGTTGGAACTTGGCCCGAGGAGGCGACTGGAATCGGCAGCTGGAGTTCTGACTGAGGGGCAGGTTTACAAGCCGGCAGGCAAGTAGGCAGGTCTTTTTTTTTTTCCCAGGAGGACTGGAAGGTGGGCAGATGGGCAGGCAGACGGGCGCAGGCAAGCAGGTGGTGTGTTAAGGGAGAGACTGTCATTGGAACCCTACCTCTTTGGGTTCAGTGAGGGGAAGCCCAACAAGGGAAGGTTCACCTTGATGAACGACAGTCCCTCCACAGTAACGGGATCCAAACGCGAGCGGCGTGGTCAGAGTATGTCTCCGAGATGGGAAAACACGTGCTCGCTCTGGACGCTGGTGGGGGGGATGGAAAGGAGGTCCATGGCCACATTGGACAACTCCGGCCATATGACTAGTTTCCTAGCCCAATAATGGAGGGGATCTGACTGGTGGGGCTGAGGGGGCTCAGCCAGATATTCCCGCACCATTATCTCTTCCGAATCCTCCTCAGCCGGCTGTCTTTCCTCTGAGGCAAGTGCCAAGGTCACCACAGAGCTCCAGTAATGTTGGTGGTGAATGGAGCCTTCACCAGGTGAAGTTCTTCCCTGTGGTTCGGGCAAACCACCCTGCTCCTCGTGGCCTGATGTTCCCATCGCCCCATGCAAGCGTTGTGCCCCCAACGCCCTGCGGAGCTCAGTGGAGAGCTCCGTTCTCCACTCCTCGAGGTCTGAGGTGCGTGCTGCCAAGCACCCCTTGATTCGAGGATCACACAGGCAGGCCATGCGGTAAGCTCTGTTGCTGTAGACAGGATGGAGTCGCTTCTGCACGCCTGCCTGCAACCTCTTCACCGAAGCCCTGGTCTGTGGAAGGAGGGAGGATCCTGGTGCCACAGCAGTCTCCAGGGACCGATCGAGGGCATGAATCGGGGATGACCTGCCCCAGGCTTGCCGTATAACCACACAAGATGTCCGTGGTTTCCAGGAAGGGCTTGAGCACCTCCACCATCTGGGAGAGGGCCAGCCAATCCATGGCACTGATGCCTACCTCTTCCCCCCGGGCAGAATGGGCATGGAGGACATGATGTCCTCCAAAATGGCCTTCTGCTCCACCAGGCGGGACACCATGGTGTAGGTGGAGCTCCACCTGGTGGGGAGGTCTGTCAGGAGAACATGGGTCTCCTGACCCAACTCCTCCTGCCTCTCACGCAGCCAGTGGGCGGCTTTCAGGCTGTGGAAGAAGTGGCCCACCAGTTGGCGGCATTGCATCAGGAGTGCCCGCATCTCCCAGGTGCCTATGTCCCACTGGGGCTTGACATGGCTGCCCAGGCCGAGGGCATCGCGCACCACAAGGTGTAATTTGTGCGCCATGCATACGATGCCCTCAAAGCCCGCCGCATTCAATGCCGCCAACATGTTCTGCCCAGCATCTGTTACCATGTGGCCACGGGTCACCTCCCCCTCCGGTGCCCACTCCTGCAGTGCGGACAGGAACTCATCGGCGATGTTCCTCCCCATCGCCTGAGCTTCCATGTGCCATGCCTGCAGCAGAACGGACCTGTAGCCTGGGGGCAGGGCAAGGGCCTCCCCCTGCGGCCCTGTCGCCAATGCCCTGCCACTACTCAAGTCCTCTGGCTGCCACCAGTGGGCTGTGAGCGAGAGGTAGCCGTGCTGACCTCTGCTCCACAGGTCCGCTGTGAAGTGCACCTTGCGCCCCTGTAGCCGTGAAAAATGGTCACGGACCACCTCCCTCACAGAGTCATAGAGCGAGGGCAGCACTCTAGAACTGAGAGTTCTCCTTGAGGGGAGGTCGTACCAGGGGGCAAAAAAATGCAGCAACCAGCGGAAGGCTTGGGATTCCATGATGGACAGTGGAAGTCCGAGTAGGGTGATTGTCTCGGCGACGACACAAGTGGCCGCCTGCTGGACCTTGCCCTTCAACCACCGGCTGAGGGTCATGGCGGACCCAACGGGTGCCACTTCATGGAGTGTGGCCTGCCTCATGCTCCAGCCCCAGAAACCCATGTGGCTGCCCTTTTGAAAGGAGGCACCTCCTCCTGCCTCCCTTCTGCCTCCCCTGGAGCTGCTCTTTTCCCTCTCCCAGACGGTGCGGATGAAGTGCCTTCCCTGGACAGGAGCCTTGGGTGGTGACTCTCCAGATGTTGGCGGAGGGTGATGGAGGACAGATGCCTGGGGTCTGACCTCCTCCGGACCACCCCAAGGCAGGTATTGCAGCGTTCCAGCCGTGGGTCATCGCTGAGCACCATGAAATTATCCCACATGGCCCCTCTGCCATGTTTGCCCAAACGAGGACCCACTGCCTGCCCCTGACTGCTGGCCTGGGAAGAACTCTTGTGTCCCAGGGGTACTGCTGGTCTGGGAGGAGGGAACAGATGACTCTGGGGATGGGTGGGTGGGGGGGCCTGTGAAGCCTGCCCTGCTGTTACTGGTTCCAAATCGGACTGGGGATCTTCGGAAACCAGTAACTCCTCAGATTCCTCTAGGAAGAGGAGTGGCAGTTCTTTTGGCACCTCTGGAAGCTTTGCTTTCCTGCCTGCCTGCCTGCAAGGCCACCGGAGGAGGAACAGTGGCAGCACTGGTTATTGTAGACGTGGTTGTGCACGTGGTGGTCGTGATGATGGTGCTGCTACCTAGCCTGCGTAGCTTCACAGCCTTCTTCCCCTTCGATTGCCCCTGAAGAAATCCCTTCATTTTCTACTGCCTGCCTAACAAAACCAACTAAACAAATAAAGCAATGGCGATTGAGGAAGGAAACTAATAGAGTGTGTGTATAAATTTTATTTTTAGAATGACAGTGGTGTAATTATTTTACTAAAATGTGACCTGCCTGCCTAAACAAAGCCCCCCCTCAGTATAATGTAATTAGGAAGATTTTCCCCCCGACCCACTGTGGCATAGAAGCCAAAGTCCAAAAAGAAAAGCCCTGCCAGCTAAGTCTCAGTCAGAGACACCCCCCCCCCCCCAAATAAGTACTTTTGGAAGAAAAAGGAATGATGGATCCAGCCATCCACCAAATTCCCTGAGAGACAGAAGCCTCTCTAAAATGAACTTTTGAAAACTGAATAATCCTCCCACCTAGACACCCCCCCCCCCAATTCGTCAAGCCATATTCATCCTGATTTAAAATTTTACAAATACGGATCGACGAATATATGACGAATTGGCTATATTCGTCAGAAAAACTGATCCGTTTTTATATTAGTCCCCATCTCTAGTCACGAACCAACAAAAAACAAAGAACATACGCAAAACAACCATTTTTCTACATGTCTTGGCCCTCCTTCTCCCTGACACTTCTTCTGCTGCTATCGAATTAATTACAAGAAGGCTTAACCCAACTCTCCACCCCTAATTCTCATGAAGTCCACAGGTGCATTATCTTGTTTCCAATTAGCCGGTATGCATGTTTGGTCTTCTTGGGCCTCCCTCTGTGGCATTGTGCTTATCTCAGGTCTCTCTCTGTACCAGGCAGTAAATCTGGAAAACAGTCTCAGAGGCTAACACATTCCATTGCCTTTAACATCAACTTCCACAGAACCGAACAGTCTCCTTTTTCTTGTGACTACAATTCCCACTATCCTTCAAATCATCACACGCCTCCCCTTGGAATTAAAAATCCAGGGTTTTATACAAGCCTGAATTTTTGACTAAACAAAAGCTAGGTTACATAGTTTGGCCTAGTATTCTAGCTGAACACTATGTTAAAGTTATATAATGTAATATTAATTTTAATTATGAAATCTATCTAGCAAAGCATGAGGTAGACAAAGTTCTAACAGCAGCATTTGAATATAGAACTCTGGTACTAATGCAATTCTAGGAGCCTGAAAAATAGAAAACAACAAGTTAGTATTAAATCAGTAACAATGCACTCTGGTTATGCTCAGTAACCATTGAATCAGAAACAATTTCTTCAACCATCTGCCACTCCATGGTACATTCTGGATAGGCTGTCAGCCAAGATGTTCATTCATCCAGGAATGTGCTGAACCTCAAAGTCAAAATCCTGCAAAGTTAAACACCAGCGCAAAAGCTTTTGATTATGAGATTTCATTTTTTGCATCCAGACCAAAGCACGATGGTCAGTCTGCAAAATGAATTTCCGGCCCCATAGATATGGCCTAAGACGGCTCAATGACCAGACAATTGACAGCGATTCTTTTTCAGGTACAGAATAAGCTCTTTCACGGGGTAGGAACTTCTTGCTGAAATAGGAGATAGGATGCAATTCTCCATCATCACCTGTCAGCAACAAAACAGAACCTAGGCCCCAGTCTGAAGCATCAGTCTGCAAGACAAAAGGCGTAGAAAAATCAGGTGACATCAAAATAGGAGCAGAAATCATTTTAGCTTTCAAGGCATCAAATGCTCCCTAACACTCTGGGGTCCAAATTACCTTAATAGGCATGCGCTTTTTCGTTAGCTCTGTTAGAGGCACAGCCAGTTCACTAAAGTTAGGAATGAAACGTCTATAGTTTCCAACTAAGCCGAAAAATGACTGGACCTGTTTCTTGTTAATGGGCACAGGCCACTGTTGGATACTGTCAACCTTAGCTTGAATTGGTTGAATTTCACCCTGACCAATTTGATGGCCTAAGTAAAGGACCTTTGCCTTCACCCACTGACATTTGCTTGCCTTCATAGTAAGACCAGCATTTTGCAATCTGCACAAAACAGTTTCAATGTGAGACATGTGAGAAGCAAAATCATCGCTAAAAATTGCCAGATCGTCCAAATAAGCTGAAGCTGATACCGATCCTGGCACAGACTTCAAGAAATGCTTTGGCAATAGCATTAGCGGAAATGCTGCTGAGAGCATAGGCTTCCGCCCATTTGCTCGTTGTACAGACGAAAGTCACTACAAAACGTTTCTGGGCCCTTGATGGCACAAAAGGTCCCAAAACATCCATTTGAAGACATTTAAACACTTTGCCCACAATTGGGACAGGTTGCGTGCGTGCTTTTGTCTTATCAGTCTGATGTCCCACTCTCTGACATGTATCACAAGTGGAAAGAAAGTCCTTCACAAATTTTGCCACGTTTGGCCAATAAAAATGCTGAATAACTCTCTGCAGAGATTTTTTAATTCCCAAGTGCCCCTGAAAAGGTGAAGAATACAATAATTGTAACACTTTTCTGTGGAACTACTAGCTGGGTAGAAGGTTCCAAATTCATCCTGGAATCAGGAGCAAATTGACGATACAGTAAGCCGTTCTAATCCTAGTAGAACCTTATGAGCCTGGACTTGATCAAAGGCTCTGCCCTGTCAGCCTGAGATTGCAATTCCTCTAGGGAAGGGTCAGTCATTAACAGTCTTTTAAATTCACTACAGCTTGCAGTCTCTCTGACAAACATTTCCGCATTCTCTGTTGATGGGACATTTGTCAAACTAGCCTCTGGTTGTGGTTGCCTAGGCAACGGAAGCATTTTCTCTGGCGGCAAAGGCTCAGAGTTAGCTTGCTGAGTTACAGCTTTCTCATCTCCAGCCAGGCGAGGCAGGCTCTGAGATCTCCTTAGTTGCTTCCTAGTTTGAGCCTCTGGCACCTCAATTAGGGATCTTTGAAATCTGCGTGTTTGCGCGCGAGTCAGAACTTGGATACTGGGCTCCTTGTTCATTTTATAATGTTGAAAAAGTACGTCATTTACCAAAATAAAAGCTGGGGAAGGTCCTTGATGAATCAAGACGTACCGAGTTGCAACCCAATTTTTGTAATTCAGTGTGACGAGCTAGCGGAGCATAAATCAGCTCCTTGCCAGTTGGGTGATAGCTATAGATAGGGAATCTAGTATTTGGTACAATCTGGGAGGGATGAACTAAAAACGCTGCCACAGAACTCAGATCCGCTGCCGAGTCTCGTAAAGCAGGGACCTCCATAAACCCCTGGGGTGTTTGGATTTTTATTGACTCACCAAACTGCTGTGCTGACCAGTCTCCCTCCTCCTTGGAGATCAAACATTCCAGATCCACAACTTTAAATTGTAATTTCCATTGGGATGGCTGAGTAGGCTCCTTTGCTTCTTTGGCAGTGGCGGCTCCGTACATGTTTACTTGAAAAGGGTTGGTGGGGGCATGCTGAATAGTTGAAATTCCTTTGTCTTTGCCTGCTTGTTCCCCGGCATGCGGTGACTTAAGTCCTCGTGGTCCAGGAGTGAGAAGTGCTGCTCCCTGGGGCTGGAATCCCCCTGAAGCCTCATCTCTCTGGGTCTCCCTCTGGAACTCTCCGAAGTTCGGCGGGCTTTTCCCTCCCTCTGGATATCCGATAAACTTCAGCTTCGGCTGTTGCTGCTGGTGTGAGGGGGTTGTTTGTTTAGCGGGTGGCTTAGAAAGCTGGCTATGCTGAGGCGCCCTAGGACAGTCTCTACGGAGATGGTCTCCCCCACACAAATAACACTTTATAGGGGGGCCAGAAGCCACTGGCCTCTTAATTTCCCCTGGTTTAGCATGCTTAGTTTCATGTGAAAAAGGTTTGTCATACTTTTTAAATGGCTCTTGCTTCTTTGACTGCTCAACTCCCTTTCCTGTCTTAGCTTTTTGATGGAACTCTTCGGCTCTATAAGCCCACAGTTCATCTGCTGCCAGAGCTAATTGTTGGAGATTTGGCAGGCGCTTTTCTAACAAAGTTCTCATTTCAGGGGAAACTAGAGTCAAAAATTGTTCACATAACATTAGATGAATAATCTCTACAGCAGAGTTAGCTTTAGCTGCCTCCAACCAATATGCACACTGACGCTCAAGTCTATCTGCTGAAGCCGAAAAACTTTATTTGGCCTGGCGTTTCACACCCCTAAACTGTTGCCGTAATCCTTCAGGAGTGTACCCAAAACGTCTTTGTACAAGCTGCTTAAATTCTTGCAAGGATAAATAATCTCCAGCTCTCTGCGCCAAGATTTGAGATAATTGTCCCGTAACTTGAGAGCGGAGCAGTTTCACAAAGTCTCTCAGGCGTGCCTATATCTTTACAAGCCTGCTCAAAGTTAGTTAAGAAAGCCAAAACATCATCCCCCTCTTTAAAGTTAGGAAGATATTTCTTATCAAATTTAACCACAGAGTCCCTTTATCTCTCTCTCTCTGCTTCCTGGCTGCCTCCACTGCCTCAATTTTCATTCGCTGTGCAGCCTCCTCTGCTTCCTTACATTCTCTCCTGGGTGAGAAATAATTGCCTTTGAGCAGTCAAAAAGTCAGTCATCATCAGGGTTAACAAGTCTGTTTTAGAAGCAGGGCGGGGGCCTTTGGCAGGGGTTTCACCAGTACCTTGGTCTGGAGTTGCAGTTGGGGCTGCACTAGCTCCTTGGCCTGCCGTGTCATCTCCCCTTGGAGCAGGTGTCTCATCCTGTCCACTGGAGTTATCATCCTGGTCATCCCCTTGAATACCTGAGCCCCACATTGCTTGTGCTGCCTCGCGGGCGGCTGCTCTTACCAGGCGTTGTCTCTCTCTCTCAGTGGCAGCATCTCAAACCCTAAAGAGAGTATGAGGTTTGGGCAGGGAGTCACTGTGGGTGCAAACCTACCACCTTTATCTCTGAGGTTGGTCCTCTAGGCCTCAGAAGTGCATAGCATAAGCCCCATGGACAAGCCTTAAGCATGGGCTTTGTGTTTCCTTAGATAACACAACAGCTCTGCAATGTTGGACCTGTTATCAAATCACCACTGGATTTAGATGTAAGCCCTGCTGTTTCAAGAGACTAGTTCTCAATGAGGATTATCTTTGTTTTTATTAAGAAAATAAAGTAAGTTTCATTAGCATACAGTGGTTTGCAAAAGCATTAGCATAAAAATATCCAAAAGTTACAATGGTTAAATAAAACTGCTATTTCTTATTAAAATAAGAAACACTAAAATCTCTAGGTAATCATCTTGCATCTAAACTGAGCTAATCCCTCCTCCTCCTTCTGGTTTCAAAAAGACAAACCGTTTTTCCTTGCTACATCCTTCAAGCATTCCATCACATGTCACGAACCAACAAAGAACATATGCAAAACAACCATTTTTCTACATGTCTTGGCCCTCCTTCTCCCTGACACTTTTTGTGCTGCTAACCAATTAATTACAAGAAGGCTTAACCCAACTCTTCACCCCTAATTCTCATGAAGTCCACAGGTGCATTATCTTGCTTCCAATTAGCCGGTATGCATATTTGGTCTTCTCGGGCCTCTCTTTAACATCAACTTCCACAGAACCAATCAGTCTCCATTTTCTTGTGACTACAATTCCCACTATCCTTCAAATCATCACAACGCCAAACACCACAGTGCCTGCTAGTGGCCTATGCTGCCCAAATGCCAAATGCCTCAGTGCCTGATGGAGACAACACAAACTACCTCAATGCCAAAGATCTCTCATTCTTCTGGGGCCAAACCAAACTCCCTCAATTCTGTCCGCTTCTGTGCCTTGTGGCAAACTTTGCCAGCTGGCTCTGTCACTTTCCTAGAGGGACCTACTTTGTGGGTGAATAACTTAGATGTCCAAAATCCAATGTTCAACAAACATGGATGGCTTTTTGAGGAAAGACATAGGAAGCTTCTTTGTGATTTTGGATTCTCTAAATCCCTGGTGGGAATTTTCCTGGGGCTATATAACTTAGAGGTCCGTATGCCAAACCTCACCAGAGTTACAGGGCTTGTAGAAATCAGTTTGAGGAAGCTTCCCTGCAAATGTGGTGTCTTTAGATGCTTGGGGGCCTGTTTTATGGCATTTTATAGTGAAGAATTGATTTGTCAATTCATCCAAGAATAATCATAAATTTGTATTCATCAATTTGTTGACGTGACAAATTACAAATTGCAACCAGTCACTTTTTTTTTTAATTATTCATTCCCATCTCTAATTTCAACTCCAAGTGTAGGCAAAAATATTTTGTTCAAGCTCTGGAATACAAAGTAGGCAAAATGTTGCATTTTAAAAGGGCAGCATGGATATATAAAAAACTCACTTGAACTGAGTCATACTCTACAGAGGTTCATCTAGTTCCAGGTTTCTGGCAGAGATCTTCCCTAGCCCTTTTGCCTGATATCTTTTAAATGGAGATGCCAGTCCATTTTTTAGACAAAGCATTATGTTACGATACTCACAGGAATCTTAGTTTTGCTGTATTCATGTTCCATCAAAGATGTCAGTCTTTGGATAAAATCCGTAATGTTGGAGCAGCTAAAGAGCATGCTGTTCTCTGGGGATAGTTCAAACATTCTGAGTTCATCAAATTAGGAACCTTTATGTATGCTATTAGTTTAAGCAAACACCTTGCTATTGAGTTATGGCTCCTGTAACTTTGATGGAGTGAAAAAGCTGGATTCTTCAGGGTTCCTCTTTGAGCAGCTGTTTCACTTAAAAAAAATCCCTATCTCTTTTACTGGATTGTTCTGTGCCAATTAAGAAACTGCTATATATGCCAGAGAGCCCTTTCATGTCCCATAATCTTAATGGGAAGGTTCAGAAATTTGATGGTTTCATAATTCAAAGAAGTAGCCATGTTTAACAAAAAAATGTATAACAAAACAAAAATGAAAACAAGACTTGTGACATTTGAAGACTATTTAAGAATTGGGTTTGATGGATTATAGTCCACGGCCTTTATATTCAAGGAAGTTAATTGTAATCTATAAAAGCTAACACTAAAATAAATGTGTATTATAATACGGTATTATAATACTTTTAGTTTTGGTTTGTTTTTGTATTATGATTAAATCCTCAATGAAGTATCACAAACACCATAGTTTGTGAACATGCATTGTGTTCAAACACCAAGAGTGCAGAGGGGTGGCTCTGACTGGACTTAAAGCCAACCATACAAGCTGTCTTTATTGAAAAATGCAATTCCTGAATGTAATATGAAAGCTGTGCCTTTTGTATTGGATTTGGGATGGCATATTCATAGATGCAGGTTCCAATTCAATGTTGCAATTAATTTCATGAATATAGCAGATGTGAACTGCTCTACAGTTTTTAGTCAGAGACATCTAAAGAACTGGAACATGAACAAAGCAAAATTAACTATTGCAGTGAATATCATTAAGAGTATCACTGGTTGGCAAAAGGCCTAATTTAAATGTAATCTTGTGGCTAACTTTGAAAACATAAGTCAGGGAGTTCATAGTTACTTTGCTAGTTATCATGGCTTGATCCCCAAATGTGTATGAAGGACCAGTGATCACTGCACACAAAAGACCAGCTAACGATACTCATCAATCACAGTGACAGATCATCTCTCCCCCTTATCACAACAATACACCCACAACAAAAAACACGCTGATCACCATAATCACCCAATCTCCTGAAAAGGACAAAAGCTGATCCCACAGCTATAAATACTCAACTACCCAACAAACTGCACCAGAACACAGACAGAGTTCTGAGTCCTGTCCTCTGAAGATGCCGGCCACAGAGACTGGCGAAATATTAGGAAGAAAAACCTTAAGAACATGGCCAAACAGCCCGGAAAACCCACAATAACCATACCCTCTGTATCTTTGTCAATGTGCCATCCTACTGACATTCTAAAGGACTAGTACAAATGCAGGATCAGGTGATACATTTAATTGACCATTAAGTATTTATATAAATATATGTTTGCCTGGTGGGTTCTCTCTTTAGCATGCAGTACTGTTTGTTTGAAGTCAAGAGTCCATGATTTCCAGGAACTCACACTGGTCTTCAGTTGATGCCCTGATTGGCCATTCTGTGGTATCTTACAGTTCAGGAAAATTCAGGAAAAGGGCATCAACTGTTTTATATTCTTAATAGTCAATTAAAAGGGGGAGCCCAGATTGCCTGTGACTGTCCTCTGTTTTAAGAGATGGGCCATAAATTCCAAATTGTTAGCTGAAGAAGAGTTTGAAACCAACATGCATGCTGCACCTATTTTCATCTAAGAAGTGTACCTGGCCTCTATGCTATCAGCATGTGAATTTGGGACATTAAAAACAGCACATAAGTTTGGAACTGCCCACAAGAACTGGATGCACAGCCTTGAAGAGGATGGTTTATCGAAAGCCCGTTTGTTTTTTAAAAAATATTCTTAATGGTCGATTAAAGATACTGCCTGCTCCTGCATTTGTATCGTTTCCACAACCATGCAGTCTTTTCCTGATTTTTCTAATGAATTAGGTTCTTTTTCTTCTATTTCTGGTATTATCAACACAAGGGACTATTAATACAGCAGAAAGTGTAATTAGTCTATAAATAATCAGGCATACAATTTATTGAGATAATCATGGAAAGTAAAGATACAACAGAAAGTGGAAGGAATAAGCAGAGGAAATCCACAAGCTTATCTTGAATAGACAGCCTTTTCGGATGATAGCTTCCATTTAATACCAATCTGGGATCGGTAAGTGAAAAGGTTTAGTAAACATAAATATCCTGTGACTTAGGAATAAAGGAGGACCATGAGGTAACAGATGTGAGAAAAGACTTCTGCTCCTAGATACATTGGAGAGTCAGTATTATATAAATATAAGAGATAATACTGGGCTCGATATGCAAATTAACTGATGTGATGTGTGTTACCTGCGTCCTTTGAAATCAGTTTATATTTGAAGGCAACCATGCAGGTAATGTTTAAATTATATGATTAAATGGAATGACACCTGCTCTACCTGGCAGCCTTAACATGAGAATATTTCTAAGCAGAGGCTGGATGGCTGCCTATCAGGAATGCAGTGGTAGATTTCTTACAGTGGCAGGGGCTTGGCCCTATTACATATTTTAGTCCCTGTCACATATTGTTCATTGTCCCTGTCAGTCCCTGTCTGAGTTACACATTGTGTGAGATCCTGTCTTTTACATGTTAGACCTGTCAGACAGACTTCTAACTGACACCTGCCTTAGAATCATAGAGTCATAGAAAAGAAGTTGGAAGGGGCCTGCAAGTCCATTAAGTCCAAACCCCTGCTTAACGCAGGAATACAATCAAAGCATATCTGCCAGGTGATTAGCCAAGTTTTTCTTGAATGCCTCCAGTGTTGGAGCACTCACCAACTCCCGAGGTAACTGGTTCCACTATTGTACTGCTCTAACAGTTAGGAGGTTTTTCTTGATATTCAATCGAAATCTGGCTTCCTTTAACTTGAGCCCATTGTTGCATGTCCTGCACTCTGGGATGATCGAGAACAGATCTTGCCCCTCCTCTGTATGACAGCCTTTCAATATTTGAGAAGTGCTATCATATCACCCCTCAGCCTTTTCTCAAGGCTAAACATGCCCAATTCTTTCAGCCTTTCCTCATAAGGTTTCGTTTGCAGCCCCCTGATCATTGTTAGCATCCTTCCTGAAGTGTGGTGTCCAGAACTGGACACAATACTCAAGGTGAGGCCTAACCACTTCAGAATATAGGGGGACTAGCCCCTTGTGGGATTTGGAAACCATACTTCTATTAATGCAGCCTAAAATAACAATAGCCTTTTTTTGTAACCACATCACACTGTTGGCTCATATTTAGCTTGTGATCTACGACAATTCTAAGATCCTTCCTGCTCCTAGTTTTGCTGCGCCAGGTATCCCCCATCTTGTAACTGTGCAATTGGTTTCTTTTTCCGAAGTGCAATACTTTGCACTTATTCCTGTTGAATTTCATTCTGTTGCTTTCGGTCTCGTGCTCCATCCTATCAAGGTCATTTTGAATTGTTTTTCTGTCTTCTAGGTTATTCACTATTCCGCCCAATCTGCAAATTTGACAAGCATTCCCTGCAGTCCCTCATCCAAGTCATTAATAAAAATATTGAAGAGCACCGGGCCCAGGACTGAGCCTTGGGGTACCCCACTAGTGACCTCCTCCCAGTTAGAGAAGGACCAATTACTCATCACCCTCTGAGTACAGTTCTGTAGCTAGTTGTGTATCCACTTGACCCTTGATCTATCCAGCCCATACCTATTTAGCTTGCTAATCAGGATATCATGGGGCACTTTGTCAAAAGCTTTGCTGAAGTCAAGATATACTACTCTGTCTATCAGGGAGGTGACCTGATCAAAAAACGAGATCAAATTAGTTTGGCAGGACCTGTTCTTGACAAATCCGTGTTGGCTTCTCGTTATTACTGCATTGTTCTTCGTGGCATCTGCGCAGGTCTTCTCGGAATATTCTAGAGCTTTTATAAAAAAGTAACAAAGTTGAGAGTTGCCCTACAGCGCATGCTCCGCCCGCCTCAGCTCTCAGTTCCATTTTTACCGTCTTGGTGTTAGGAACTTCTCGGTTTAGAGCTCGTTATTCTCTAGTTTTTTGACTCGGATTGTTCTTCGTTTCTGATTATTCTGTTGCCCCTACGACTACGGACCGTTTAACGGATATTCTTATTACTTAAAATCGTTGTCTTCTTGTTTGACCCGGACTGTTTCACATTCCAGCGCTTTCTGACTGGATTGGCTTGACTAGAAATTACGTTGCTGACTCGGACTGTTATTCGTATACGCTTCTCTAACCTCGATTTCCACATAAATCGTGAGTCCTGGTGCAAACCCCCTCTTCTCGTCTATTTTATGTCCCCCTCAGGACCTTTCAGTAAGTGCATGTCATGCTCCCGCAAACAACCCTTTTCGGATGGTCACGACCGCTGCCTTTTTTGTTTAGGGGAAACCCATGTGCCCAATTCCTGTAGGCATTGCAAGAAATTTACAAAAGCCGCTCTTAAAGCTCGGCAACAAAGACTTAAACTCTACTTGTGGGATAAAACTCTCTCGGCGTCGAAACCCACCGAGATGGAGACGGCATCAACACCTTCTGCTACCCCCCGCCCAGAGGGAACGGTTTCAACTCCTCCTCTTTCAACTACGAGGGCAGTCGACAAAGCATCGAAAAAATCTTCCACGTCGACAGCAAAAAAACCTACCTCGACGTCGAAAACTCCTTCCGGCACCTCTTCGAAGGATTCCCTGAAACAAAAGAAATAGACTTTAAAAAGCGAGAAAGACAAGCGTGTTTCTTCTATGGATCATCAGAAACATATTCCACCGGTTTCGGCGTCGTTACCATCACCTATCCCTGAGGATTCATCTCGGGATCGAGAATCACTCTCCGAAGCCGCTGCATCTCTTCCACCCCGTCAGCTAGAGGCTTCGCCTTTGGGGCTTGAGCGCTCGCCGAGCCCTGGCCAGCTAGAAGACATTGTTCTTTCTAGCCAGGCTTCTGCCCATCATAGCCCTGTTTCCACCAGGCGGGCATCACCTGTGCCTCTCTCGCCATCGAGCTCCTCGAGGTTTGATTCTCCGCCTCGTAAAAGGACGGCAAAGAGGAAACATATTTCTCCAGGCCGGCACCGTTCTTCCCAGCGTGAGGTTGTTGTTCTGCCTCGTTCGGCTCGACGCCGACACACATCTAAATGCGGCGAACCTATCTATATCGAGGTCGATCGTAAACGATCACACCGTCGATGTCGACATGAGGAGTCCGACACCGACTCTTCGTCGGGATCGGAGGATTATCGTAGGAGCAAAAAACTACGATATGTTTGTGCTTCCACATCATCATCCTCCTCCTCGCCTCCGCTACGGCACCGACGTCGGCAGACTCACGACGTTGACACTCGACATCGTACAAGGCGTCAATATGTTGCTCAAGTTAATCCCAGACAACTGACACATAGCAATTCCAGTAAGGCAGTGTCAAAGACTACCCAATCTAAAAATAAGTTACCTCCTGTGCAGCAAACATCCAAGCCTGACAATGCTCAAAACAAAGCTAGGAAAACTTCACGCTTACCTTCCCCTTCAGACCAGGAAGAGGCGTTCTCTTCTTACACCTCGGACCAAGATGATGAGATTTTTTCTGAAGATTCTGCTGAAACTCCTGCACAAGGAAAGACACCAGAATCAGATGCTGGAGACCCCCATCCGTCCTCACCCTCTGAGGATTTCTCATCATATGTTCAAATGATTGCGAGGATGGCCAAATCACTAAAGTTACATACAGAACAGCCAACGCCTCCCAAAGAAGACTTAGTATTCAGGGATATAAATCAGGAGAGGTCTCCACCTTTGAGCCTTGCATTCATCCCAGCCTTAATGGAGCTCATTCAGGAGTCTTGGAACCAACCTTCTACATCTGCACCGGTAACCCGAAGAATTGAGAACCTTTACCGCACACACAGTGAAGAAACAAATTTTCTTCTCAAACACCCAGTCCCTAACTCTATTATAGTGCAGGCAAACGCCTCTAAAACGAGTGGCAAAGCCCAGGTCACACCTACTAATAGAGAGGGACGAAAATTGGACGTTTTGGGCCACAAAATGTATTCCTTCGCCACTTTCTTACTTAGAGTGGCCAATTACCAGGCGGCCATGGGGGCATACCAAAGACAACTATGGTCTAAAATTCTTCCAGCTCTTCAAACTGCCCCAGATGATACAAGAGAAGGCTTCCTTAATACCTATGTGGAAGCACTTAATGTAGCGAAACATCAGCGTCTGGCTTCTCGCCACTCAGCAGACGTGGCCTCTAAGTCTTTGACCTCTGCCATCACTTTGAGACGACATGCATGGCTTAGGTCCTCAGGCATTGTGGAAGATGTTAAGACACGCATTGAGGACCTTCCCTTTGATGCCAAGGGACTATTCAATGAGAAAACTGATGACTCAATGGAGAATTTACATAAAATTAAAAAGACCACCAAATCATATACTATCCATCAGCAACCTAAGTATCAAAAACATCAGTGGCGCAAGCAATACAACCAACAACAGTACCAGCACCCATCTTCTCAGTCTTACCGTCCATTCAAGAACCAAAGCCAGGGTAGATCCTCACAAGCGTCTTCGTCTACTACTGCCTTCAGACAGCAACCATTCGCACAAAGGCGATAATCATACCGTCCTCCGGCTAAGAAAACAAAGCAGTACCTTTGACTCAATCGCAATGACGACCGAACCATTACAAACAACTCGCTTGGCTCCCTTCCTCCACAACTGGTCCCGCGTCACAAAGGACACTTGGGTCTTAAATATCATCCAATTCGGCTATCGTCTAGAGTTCACAGAACTTCCTCCTCTAGGACAAATCAAATTTACATCATTCGACCCTGTTCTGGAAGAAGAAATTCTGACTCTTCTACAAAAACATGCCATCCAATGCGTACCACCACAAGACATACTCAGCGGGTTTTACTCCCGCTACTTTGCGGTACCAAAGAAGGACGGAGGTGTCAGACCCATTTTGGATTTGAGAACCCTAAATACCTACCTGCATCCACGACGATTCCGGATGGTCACGTTAGAGTCCATTATTCATCTCCTGAAAGAAAAAGACTGGTTTGTGGTAATAGATTTGAAGACGCATATTTTCACATCTCGATTCATCAGCATCACAGAAAGTATCTTCGCTTCTGCTTTCAAAATGCTATCTATCAATTCTGCGCCCTTCCATTCGGGCTATCCACAGCTCCTCGCACTTTTACAAAGTGCATGGCACCTGTAGCAGCCTTCCTTCGTCTAAACGGCATAACAGTATTTCCGTACATAGACGATTGGCTAGTCGTATCTCCATCCAGACAAAAGGCCACTCAGGACACCGAATTCATCCTTCAGACCCTGAAGAGACTGGGTCTCACAGTAAACACAAAGAAGTCGCATCTATCCCCTTCCCAGGTCGTCGACTATATAGGAGCAAAGCTAGACTCCATCAGGGCACGTATTTTCCTCCCACCAAACCGCATTCTGAAGCTAAGGAATGCGATTCGCAAGTTTCGTCCACATTCAACAATATCGGCTCGTCACGCTCAGCACTTGCTCGGCCTGATGGCTTCCACAACATCTGCTCTAACTCACGCGCGTCTGAAGATGCGCTCACTTCAGGCATGGTACTTGACTTTGTTCGACCCCTTGTGGGACAACCCAAGGAAACGGCTTCGCATCACTTCAGAATTAGCAAACCAACTAAAATGGTGGACGTTCCTCCCACATCTTCTAGTCGGCCGCCCGTTTCGTCCATTACATCTCTCGGTTCAGGTGACGACAGATGCCAGCCCCACGGGCTGGGGAGCACACTGCGGACCTCACAAAATACACGCTCTATGGTCCGAACGCGACAAACAGCTCCACATCAATCATTTAGAGATGATGGCGGTCATAAAGGCTTTCCGTGCATTCCTCCCACTGATTCAGGGTCGAGGTGTACAAGTGATCACTGACAACACCACGACCATGTTTTACATCAACAAACAAGGAGGGACACGTTCCATGTCACTCCTGTACCTGTCAATACACCTGTGGGAGTGGTGCTACGACCATCATGTCTTTCCGATTGCTCTTCATGTATTAACAAGAGACAACGAGTTGGCGGACAAGCTGAGCTGATTACCGATTCAGTCCCACGGGTGGGAACTGGACAGGTCCACCTTTCTAACACTTTGCAACCGGTGGGGATATCCCACGATGGACATGTTTGCCACAAAAAACAACAAGAAGTGCACGAAATACGCCTCCCGTGCGGGCAGAGGCGAGGGCTCTTCGGGAGATGCTTTCATGATTCGATGGGGGACAGGTCTTCTCTACCTTTTCCCTCCCATACCCCTCATACAGAGAACCCTCGTCAGAATTCGACAATTGAGGGCGAATGCCATCTTCATTGCACCATGGTGGCCTCGTCAGCCTTGGTTTTCCACTCTCCGGACAATGGCTTCGGGTGTCATCAGGCTGCCACTCATTCCGCATCTGCTCACTCAGAATTCGGGCAGCATCCACCACCCGGATTTGCAGTCACTACACCTGACAGCATGGAGACTCCTGCCTTAATACAGGAAGTTCTGGATAAGGCGAGAAAACCCTCCACTAACCTCCTTTACAAATACAAATGGAACAACTTTGTGAAGTTTGCCCAATCCAGAGGTTTACAGTCATCACCCATTTCACTCCAAACATTGCTCACCTACCTACGTTATTTGTTTGACCTAGGGCTGGCCTTGTCTACTTTGAAGGTCTACATCTCGGTGATTGTTTCCTTTCAACCTCGTAATTCAGACTCAGCGCGTCTGTTTTTCTCACTCGACTCTCAAATCATTTCTAAAGAGGCTTTGTAATATCCGACCACCTGTCAAACCTCCCTTACCGCAGTGGTCCCTCCAGCTCGTGTTGCGTGCTCTTACGCGACAACCCTTTGAACCTATGGCCACTTCTGACATCCGTCTCCTCTCGTTCAAGACATTATTCCTTGTGGCTATCACCTCTGCAAGAAGGGCAAGTGAGCTGTTGGCTCTCAGATGTGATGCCCCTTACCTTCAGTTCTTCAGAGACAAGTTCGTTCTGTATCCTGACATTTCATTCTTACCAAAAGTTGTCACTAACTTTCACCTTAATCAACCTTTGACGTTACCAACTCTGTTTCCTCAACCTTCTTCAGAAATTGAGCGCACGCTCCACTCACTGGATGTTCGTAGAGCCTTGGCGTATTACACATCCCGGACTAAGGACTTTCGCACCTCGCCGAGGCTATTTCTGTGTTTTCAGGGGTCACATAAAGGTTCCCCTGCCTCACCATCAACTATTTCTAGATGGATTGTTTCCACTATTACATTGGCATATGAGCTGGCTGGCAAATTACCTCCAGAAGGCTTGAAAGCACATTCCACTAGAGCTATGGCGACATCTACAGCTTTGCTCCGTGGTGTGGATATTCCAGATATCTGTAGAGCAGCTACGTGGTCTAACGCGTCCACGTTTGTGACGCACTACAGACTGGACCTTCGGGCCAAAAAGGAGGCCAGTTTTGGAAGAGCAGTGTTGACTTCCATTCTAGAGTGACGGCCCTCCTTCCGGTAAATGAGCTTGCTAGTCACCCAATTGTGTGCATTCACAGAGGCCACGAAGAAGAAAGAGAGGTTACTTACCTGTAACCATGGTTCTTCAAGTGGACCTCTGTGAATTCACACATCCCGCCCGGCCTCCCCACTGTCTGTCACTGATTTTCATTACTTAACCATGTGGTATGGTGGCGGACAAATGGAACTGAGAGCTGAGGCGGGCGGAGCATGCGCTGTAGGGCAACTCTCAACTTTGTTACTTTTTAATAAAAGCTCTAGAATATTCCGAGAAGACCTGCGCAGGCGCAGTCTGAACTCAATTGTGTGAATTCACAGAGGTCCACTTGAAGAACCATGGTTACAGGTAAGTAACCTCTCTTTTTCTAGGTGCTTGCAGAATGACCACTTTACGATCTGTTCCAGAATTTTGCCTGGGATTGATGTCAGGCTGACTGGCCTGTAGTTCGCAGGTTCCTCTTTTTTTGCCCTTTTTGAAGACAGGGACAACATTAGCCCTCCTCCAATCCTCTGGCACCTCCCCCGTTTCGCATGATTTCAAGAAAATAATGGATAGCAGTTCTGAGAGTTCTTCAGCCAGTTCCTTCAGTACTCTCAGATGCAGTTCATCCGGCCCTGGAGATTTGAACTTGTTCAAGGTGGTAAGGTATTCCTTGACTATTTGTTTATCAATCTCCAGCTGCAATCCTGTCCCCTCCACTTGCACTTCCAATTTGTTTGGAAGTTCATAGTCTGTCTTATGGGAAAAGACGGAACTAAAATAGTAATTAAGCACCTCTGCCTTTTTTTTGTCCTCTGTTATCCATTTTTCATTGCGGAGCTGTGCCACTATGTCTTTTGTTTGTCTTTTGCTACTCACGTACCTGAAGAAAGCTTTTTTATTTCTTTTAGTGTCTCTAGCTAACCTCAACACATTCTCAGCTTTTGCCTTCCTAATGCCATCCCTGCATTTCCTTGCTACTTGTCTGTACTCTTCCTTGGTGGCCTGGCCTTCTTTCCATTTCCTCTACATGTGTTTTTTGGTTTTTAGGTCTTCCCTGAGCTTTTTGTGAAGCCACCCTGGCCTTTTTTGCCACCTCCCCCCTTTTTTTCTTGTTGGAATTGTTTGTAGTTGTGCCTTTAGAATTTATTTTTTAAGAAGCTCCCACCCTTCTTGGACTCCTTTTCTTGTTAGGATCTCCTGCCATGGGACCTTACTTATCCTTGTTCTGAGGTTATTAAAATTGGCTTTTTTAAAATCCAGCAGACGTGTGTGGCTACACTCTGCTTTCGTTTCCTTTGAAATCAAGAATTCTAGAAGGACATGGTCGCTCTCACCTAGAGTTCCCCTTACTGGCACTTCCCCCACCAAGTCATCTCTGCTGGTCAGAATCAAGCCAAGGATAACAAATCCTCTAGTTTCTTTCTCCACTTTTTGTAGGAGAAAATTATCAGCCACACAGGCCAGGAATTTATTGGAAGGGTCATACTTAGCAGAATTTGCCTCCCAACATATATCTGGATAATTGAAATCTCCCATCACTACTACATTGTGTCTCTTTGAAAACCCTGGAATTTGTTTTTCAAAAGTTTTGTCCACTTCCTCTCTTTGATTGGGCAATCGGTAGTAGACTCCAACTACCAAGTTCGTTTTGTTTTTTGCCCCAACAAGATTGATCCAGATGCTTTCGATGGGACATTCACTCTCCTCCTGTATTTCTTTGCAGGTATGTGTATTTGTGACATATACTGCAACTCCCCCTCTGTTTTTATTCTCTCTGTTCTTTTTAATTGGTTTATATCTCTCAGCTGCTGTATTCCAGTCATGGGACATCATCCCACCAAGTTTCAGTTATTCCTATCAAGTCATAGTTTCCCCACCTGTATTAAAATTTCCAGTTGTTTGTTTCCCATACTCCTGGTATTTGTATACAGACACCGAAGGGTGTGTGATTTGTGGCTTGTTTGTCTTTGTACATTTTTATGAATATTATGATTATTATCATCTTTATTCTGTTTGTTACTGTGATTAGTATTGTTGATGTTATTATTGTTGCCCTTTTGATCAGTTTGGTCCATTCCTCTTATTGTAAGGCTTCATCTACCCTTAACTCTGTGCTTGCGTTTCCCTCCCCCTTCCAATTCAGTTTAAAGCCCTCCTGATGAAGTTCTTCATGCTGTGGGCAAACACATTCTTCCCAGTCCTTGTTAGTTGCAAGCCGTCTCTTGCTAGCAGTCCTTCTTCCAGGAAGCTTAGCCCATGGTCCCAAAAACCAAATCCCTCTCGTCGACACCACCTTCATAGCCAGTCATTTACCCAGAGGATCTTCCTTTCTCTTTCAATTCCTCTTCCGAGGTCCGGTAGGATGGAAGAAAAAACTATCTGGGCCCCAAAGTCCTTGAGTTTCCTTCCCAGAGTTTCAAAGTCAGATGTGATTTCTCGGTAGCTGCTCTTGGCTGTGTCATTTGTTCCCACATGGACAAGAAGAAAGGGATATGTATTTGTAGGTTTTATGAGTGATGTTCCCATCCATCACATCCCTTATCTGTCCTCCAGGGAGACAGCATACCTGGAGAGTCCATGGATCCTTCCAGCAAATTTTGGTCTCAATTCCACGTAGCAGGGTGTCCCCTACTACAACTACTCTCTTCTTTTTGTAGGGTGTGGGTTCAGCGACTGTATTCTGCTGCGCTTCAGCCCTACTCATGTCCTCCTGTGGGGTCTCCTCTGTGTCCTGTCCAACAGACTCTTCTTCAAGTAACTGAAAGCGGTTTTTTAGTTCCACCGGGAAAGAGTGTCTTCTTGTTTTGCTCCTAACTGTGATTCTTTTCCATAGTGGTTCCTCCACTATGTTTGTAGCCTCTACAAGCATTTTCCTCCACAGCAATGTTTTTTTTTTCTTCAACAGTGCCCCCTCTGGCAGCTAGTGCTGCTCAAGAGTTCTATCAATGTAGGCTTCATCTTCCCTGATAGTCTTGAGTGTGGCTACTCGCTGCTCCAGGTCTCTGACTTTCTCTTCTAACAGTGCCACTAGTTTGTACTTGTTACATGTATACAGCATTTTACACTCAGGAACAAAGACAAACATAACACAGACTTTGCAGGTAACCATGACTGAATTGTCTCCACCCTCCATAATCCCTTCTAGCTTTTTTTTACTTTCAACTGTTTGTTTAGGATACCTTTCCCTCTTGTTTTGTTAGTTTAAATGTAGTTGTACGTATACCCAAGGAACCAAAAAAATTGTTAGGGGCCTCCCCCAGTGAACTTCTGCAGCAAACTCCCTGTTTGCTCTCCTGGTCGCGAGCTCTGGTTGCAAGCTCCCTGGGTCTGCCTTTAGCTTTATTTGTCAGCTGTGCTCTGCCTGGAGTCAGGAATCAAAAGGCCGTCCCAGAACTCACAGCTACTACTTATAGCCTTCAGCAGTAATCAGGACACTCCCCTTTCTGTTAGGCCAATCACACGGCTCTTCCTGTTAAGGACACACCTCTTCCTCTTCTACTTACCACATGGCTCTTTATGTAGAGTACGTGGTGCTTCTGTCTGGGCAATTCCTAGGGGTTACTTCAGGCCCTTTCTTGGTGTTACTCTAGAGAAAAATCCACTTACCTCTCTGTCTTTGTCTCCTTGGTCTCCTTCCTATCTCTCCCGCGGCAAACTCCTTGTTTGCTCTCCTGTTTGCAAGCTCTGGTCACAAGCTCCCTGGGTCTGCCTTTAGTTTTATTTGTCAGCTGTGCTCTTCCCGGAGTCAGGAATCAAAATATATAGCAGCTTGGCAGACTACAGACTTGTTCTGAATGGTTAGATTTGTATGTTATACAAATACAACAATCTGGTTCTAGCTAACACATTTAAACATTCATATACATATACATACATTCTTTTGCATAATTATATATAAACTGTTGTTGTTGTTATCATCTTCATATCATCTTCCCATGTGCCCCCTCCCATATACCCTCAGTATCTGGCTGTGGAGCCCTCAAGAATAGAGTTTTGAGTGTTGCAGAGAGATAGAGAAAGAGGGAGAAGAGGAGAGCACCCTGCTGCAGGCCTATGTAGGTGTAACAATCACCTCTCCCTAAAGAGAGTATGATGTTTGGACAGGGAGTCACTGTGGGTGCAAAACTACCACCTTTATCCCTGAGGTAGGTCATTTAGGCCTCAGAAGTGCGTAGTACAAGCCCCATGGACTATCCTGAACTTAAAAAGAAAACCTTTGCTTACTTTCCAAGTAACCAAGCATTGACTTTGTGCTTCCTTAGCACAACAGCCTTGTAAGGTAGGACCTCTTAAAAATAGTAGCAACTTAGTGACCTTCTCAAATCTCCACTGGATTTAGGTGTAAGTCCTGCTGTTATCAAGAGACCAGTCCTCTGCTTAAGAATTATATTTGTTTTTATTAAGAAAATAAAATACTTTCATTAGTATACAGCTGTAGCATTAATGCATAAGCTTTCAACATATCCATCTATTATAATGGTTAAATAAAGCTGCTATTTCTAAATAAAATAAGAACAACTAAATCTCTACTAGGTAATCATTTTGGCTTCTAAGCTGGGCTATTCACTCCCCCTTCTCCTCTTTTCAAAAAGCAAACCTTTTTTCTCCCACATCCTGCAAACATTCTTCAACATGCCACGAACCATCATTTCACATACACAAACAATCATTTTTCTGCATGTCTAGGACAACCTTCTTTCTGACACATTCAAGCTGTCACCCAATTAGGATCATGAGGGCATAACACCACTCTCCACCCCTAATTCACATGAGATCCACAGGTGTCTTATCTTGCTTCCAATTAAGCAGTATTCTTGTTTGGTCTTCCTTCTAGGCCCCTCTGGCCTTGCCTTCTTATCTCTGTACCAGGTGAATTAACTCTCTGCAAAACATTCTCACACATTCCATTGCTTTTAACTTCATCTTACACAGAACCTAACAAACTCCATCTTTATATGGCTACAAGTCCCAGTTCCCTTCAAATTCATTACAGAATTGCCTTCTTTGACATCAACTGATGGACTTCTTCCATTAGTCCAAACCAACACCATCCTAGCCCACATACTGGGGAGAATCGTATAGGAACATTATTGCTTTGATACCCCAAAGGCATCCAGTTGACTACTTTGGGGAACACAGCATTCTCTTACTATTCTGATGTTTCAGTCAGGTAGTTCCAAACAGCATGTGCATAACATACTGTATATGCACAACTTATATTCTGTTTTGTTAACTTTACTGTCACAATCGTATGTAGGCATCCTTCAGTCTCAAGAGACTATGGTAATGTGCTCTGAATAGAGGTCTTGGAACAGCGTCTAGTGTGGCTGAGAAGGCCAATTCGAGAGTGACAATCCCTTCCACACTGAAGGCAAATACAATCTGTCCCCTGTCCAGCTCCCTGATTTTGCTGGTTTTGGGACTGCCTCTTTGCCTCTTCAAATTGGGAGAGGCCATGCTGCACCGCCTGCCTCCAGGCTGAATGCTCAGATGTCAAGGTTTCCCATCTCTTGAGGTCCATTCCTAAGGCCTTCAGATCCCGCTTACAGATATCCTTGTATTGCAGCTGTGGTCTCCCTCTGGGGCGCTTTCCCTGCACTAATTCTCCATACAGGAGATCTTTTGGAATCCAACCGTCAGCCATTCTCTTGACATGCCCAAGCCAACGTAGACGTCGCTGTTTCAGTAATGTATACACTGCAGTACAGGAGTGTAATCAGGACACAAGCTCTAGAGACCTGGATCTTGGTATATGCCGTCAGCTTCTTGTTAAGCCATACTCTCTTTGTTATTCTAGAGAACATGGTAGCTGCTTTGCCAATGTGTTTATCCAGCTCGACATCTAGAGAGAGAGTGTCAGAGATCGTTGAGCCAAGGTACACGAAATCATGAACAACCTCCAATTCTTGTGTAGAGATGGTAATAGAGGGAGGTGACTCCATGCCCTGGCCCATGATTTGTGTTTTCTTCAGGCTGATTGTTAATCCAAAGTCTTGGCAGGCCTTACTAAAACAATTCATAAGTTGTTGGAGCAATTCAGCAGAATGGGCAACAACAGCTGCATCATCGGCGAAGTGGAACTCCCACATGCATTTCAGCTGGACTTCGGTCTTTGCTCTTAATCTAGAGAGATAAAAGAGCTTTCCATCTGATCAAGTCCGGAGATAGATCTGCAAACTTCTGTTGCAGTTCCAAAAGCATGCTTCAGCATGACAAAAAATATCCCAAACAGGGTCGGCGCAAGGACACAGCCCTGTTTCACTCCACTTCGAATGTCAAAGGGTTCTGATGTTGAGCCATCAAAAACTACAGTGCCCTTCATTTCCTCATGAAAGGACCTGATGATGTTAAGGATCTGAGGTGGACATCCAATCTTGGGAAGTATTTTGAAAAGGCCGTCTCTGTTAACCAAATGAAAGGCCTTTGTGAGATCTTTGAAGGCCACAAAGAGTGGTTGTCATTGTTCCCTACATTTGTCCTTAAACTGTTTGAGGGAAAATACCATGTCAATGGTGGATCTATTAGCTCGAAATCCACACTGTGATTCTGGATACACTCTGTCTGCAAGCACCTGGAGCCTCTTCAGCACGACACAGGGAAGCAGCTTCCCTACAACGCTGAGAAGAGAGACGCCATGGTAGTTATTACAGTCAACCCTGTCTCCTTTGTTCTTATACAATGTGATGATGTTTGCATCCTTCATGTCCTGTGCTACTCGACCTTCCCTCCAGCAAAGAAAAAAGATTTTGTACAGCTCAGTGGTGATGATCTCTTTACAGCACTTCAACAGGGATGTTATCCTTGCCAGGTGCCTTGCCAGAGGCTAGAGAATCCAAGGCCACTTTTATTTCTGCTAAAGTTGGTTCACTGTCCAACTCTTCCAAGACAGGTAGGCATTCGATGTTATTTAATGCCTCTTCGGTTACTACGTTCCCTCTAGAACAGTGGTCCCCAACCTTTTTAACACCGCAGACTGGTTAGGGAAGGCAGGGCACCCCCCCATGCTCGCGCGCATGCGCGAAGGGGCGGACACTCACTTGTGCGCATGCACGAAGGAGCGGGGGTGCTTGGGGGCACTCGTGTTCATACACGAAGGGGTGGGGCGCTCTCTCTTGTGCGCATGCACTCGCGCACATGCATGAAGGGGCTGTTCGAGGGGTGTGTGCGTGCGGGGTGGTTGGGAGATCTGTCTCCGCAGCCTGGTCCAGCCCAGGCCATGGACCAGGACCGGGGATTGGGGACCCCTGCTCTAGAATATAGCTCAGAGTAGTGTTGCACCCAGCGTTCCATCTGCTGTGCTCAGTCCTGGATGATCACACCTGTTGCAGACTTCAAAGGAGCAGATTTCTTCTGTATTGGACCTAAAGCCTGCTTGATACCGTCATACATTCCCTTGATGTTACCTGTGTCTGCTGCTGTCTGTATCTGAGAGCAGAGCTGAAGCCAATAATCGTTAGAACATCTCCTGGCAGTCTGTTGGACTTTGCTACAAGCAACCTGAAGAACCTGCAAGTTGTACTCACTAGGGCAGGGTTTGTATGCTGCTAGAGCTCTCCTCTTTTCCTCGATGGCTGGCATCAACTCCTCCGAATGGGCTTCGAACCAGTCTGCTGTCTGTTTGGTCTTCTTGCCAAATGTGGACAAGTCGGTGTTATAAACAGCATTCTTGAAATGTTCTCATCATTCAAGTGCATTTGCATCAGCCGGGCCTGGAAGAGTTTCCTCAAGCGCTTGAGCAAATTCCTCCACTTTTCTCTGATTGCGAGCCTTGCTGATGTCAATACGTGGTCTTCCTTCCTTTTTTGTGTGATACAATCTCTTTATTCACAGTTTTACTTTGCTACACGCTAGGGAGTGATCAGTATCTCAATCAGCACACTGATAACTGCATGTGATCGTAATACTACAAAGGCTAGAGCGTCTAGTGAGGATCAGATCGAGCAGATGCCAGTGCTTCGATCTTGGATGTCTCCAAGAATCTCTGTGTTGAAGCTTCATATTAACGAACGTTTTGCTGACACAGTGAAATGAATCGTATTTGGGTAGGAATGCAAAAAAGTCTTTTAACAGCAGGCATATACGAGGGGGTGCTGATAATTATTGAGCCTTTCCCAGAAAAAATTGAGCTAAGAAGCTATAAATTGCAGGGTGTATTGGCCGATTTGTCTGTATTCAATGGTGCAAAAATCAACTACCTATGATTTTAACTTATCTTTCATTTTCAGGTCCAAAGTGAACATGGCAGCACCTCCAGAAAAGTTCAATGTGGAAGAGCATAGGACCATAATCAAGTTCCTGTTTCTCCAAGGGAAAGGTGCAAAGCAGATCCATGATGAAATGTCACAAACTATGGGTGACAGTGGCCCTTCATATGCAACAGCTAAACGTTGGGTTGTCAATTTTAAAACTGGCCATTTTGGTGTTGATAGTGAGAAACCCAGTGGAAGGCCTGTTTCTGTCTCTGTGCCTGCACATGTGAAAGCCATCCATGACATGATCATGGAGGACCGCCGAATATCAGCCTAAAGTATTGCTATATATCTGAGAATATCATGTGAGAGAGTTGGTGCCATTATCCACAACGACTTGGAAATGAGAAAGCTGGCAGCAAAGTGGATCCCCAAACTTTTGACAACCGAACAAAAGAGGAAACATGTGGAGTCATCGGTGGCTGTTTTGGAACATTTTGCAAGAAATGAGTCAGATTTCCTGGGCAAACTGGTAACTGGTGATGAGATATGGATCTACTGTTATGATCCTGAGACAAAGGAACAGTCTAAGGAATGGAGGCACAGTGGTTCCCCGAGGCCAAAGAAGTTCCGAGTGCAAAGGTCGGTGCAGAAGCAAATGACAACAGTTTTTTGGGATAAGAAGGGAGTTCTGCTGGTGGACTACCTCCAACAGGGTTCAACCATCAATGCAAAATATTACTGTGCTTTATTGACGAAGTTGAGGCAAAACATCAAGGAAAAACATCGAGGAATGCTCTCCAAAGGTGTCATCCTGTTGCATGACAATGCCTTGTCACACACTGCAGGTGAAACAATGGCAAAACTGACATCCTTAGGCTTTCAAGTGATGTCCCATCCACCCTATTCTCCCGACCTGGCTCCTTCTGACTATTATCTGTTCCCCAAACTCAAAAAACACCTAAAGGGACAACAATTTGGGAGTGTTCTGGAGGCAACTAATGCTGCAAATGAGTGGTTACACCAGCAGTCGGAAGAATTTTATTTGCAGGGACTTAAGAAGCTGCAGGACAGATGTCGCAAGTGCATTGACTTCCTGGGGGAATATGTAGAATAGTGTGGCAGTTACAGCTTCCTAGCTCAATTTTTTCTGGGAAAGGCTCAATACTTATCAGCACCCCGTCGTAGAAAAAGGTGGTGACATTAAAAATATTTTGGGCAGTCAGCTTGCAGTTACTGTGCCTGATCACCTCCTTCCTCATTTTTAAGAGGCTGCTGAAGATGCTTCTCTTTGAAGAGGCCTTCAAAGACAGCCTCACTTGAATTTTCACCTTTTGCCCTGCTGTTTTAACTGAAAACATTGTGCCATTGGGGCTGATGGCTAATTAATTTGTTTGTTTGCCCTCTTATGTTTTAATGATAGTTCTATTTTATTGTGTGTTATATTCATAGTAAATGTCTGCTAATTTGTCTTGAGGAATATAAACACGTTTTCTAAATTATAGAAGACTTGTGCTAATTACATTGTAGTATTCCATGCTTGATATTCTTAAAGGTACAAGGTATTATGGGTTTATGCTGTCTGTTGGTTTGAGTTCCTGACTCTGCAACCTTAAATGTTTTCATTTATCAAGATGTGCATTATCTCGTAGAAATGTATTGAAAGCCTGAAGCTTTGGAATGCCTCAACTATTACTGAGTCTTTGCTGGAGCTGTCCTTGGTGCTTGCCCAATAATCTGAAAGCAGAGGTCTCTAAAATATTTAGATACAAAAGATACAGGCCAGAATTTAGAAGAGGGGATACCTTTTATTTTTCATTAAATTTTAAGGACTCCCAAATAATTCTGAACATGCTTTCCCAAATGTAAATGACTTTAGTGGAATTTAAATGCCTATTAAGCATATTTAAAATTGCAGAACTTAATATATACACCTCATTCAGTGAGCTGCTGGTACATTCACACTGATGTAGTTATGGTTCATTTTTATTTGCTGCTAGCATGGCATAATGATGCCCGGACATTAAACTGAGCTAGACATTAAGGAAAAAGAGTATAACATCACTCATGGCAACCATTTTACACTGTGTCCCCCTTCCCCAGCTCCTTGTAGCAAATATATATGTCCTACTAGAACAGTAGCAATGATCAGTTTTGTTGAACAAGCCAATTATAAGCTCTGTGAGAAATGAAGAAAGCCTTAAAATGGATGTCCAGAAAATGGTGTGAAAGTGCATTCTCCACTGTAACTTTTCCACTGAATTAAACAACGCAGATGCAATGCCAAACAAGTTTAGGCTTAAGGTATAAAAAATTGTTGACTTTAGACTTATTTAGATTTTGTCCAACTATGTTCGTGATTCTAACATGATGCTTATGGAGTTGTCAAGATTTATCATTGTCTTTCCTGCAGACCTTTTATTTGCAGCCCTTTCTGGCTTCCGAAAATATACACTGGAGGATTTTCTAGCACTCCAGAGTAGATTTTGGAGTGCTCTGTGGGCTGCAGTGATAAGGGAGATTGCATGAGTGGAAATCCATCATGTGTGCTCTTAACCAACGTATTTCATTGCATGTTGATGCTTTACCAAGCCCTTTGGTAGTTTCCTCCTTCCATGCGCAGTGTTGGTGGCAAGTTCTTCGTAGTGGCCTCTGTGAATGCACACAAATGGGTTTATTCTGCGCCTGCGCAGGACATTTGGGAGATTCTAGAGCTTAGAAAAAAAGAGAATAATGAGATACCCCCCGAGGGTGAAAGCTCCGCCTCCTCAACCTTCCTCTCAGTTCCTTTCTTTCCGCCGCTGCGACAGGACATTAGGAACACTAGAGCTAGAGTTCAGGAAAGTTATTCACTTTTTACTAAATTACCACAAAAATGTCTTTCGTTTTCCTTTATTTTTCACTTGACCTGTTCTATTTTTCTTCTATCAGCCCGTTTTGGCGACCTTTTTACTTTCCCGCCTTTCCCCCCTCTCCCATTTCTTTTTTCCCTTATTTTATGGCCCCTTGGGGCTTCAAGAGGTGTTCTGTGTGTTTAAAAAAGATACCTCTTACTGACGGGCACAATAAATGTCTTTTTTGCCTTGGTGAATTCCATCAGACCCACTCGTGTCTCGCCTGCAAACAACTTACCAAACCTGCAATCAAACTGAGACTCCAACGCCTCAGGTCTCATTTGTATGTACAATCTCTAAAACCAACCATGGAAGCCTGCACTTCCCCTTCAGTGATCCAACTGACCAGATCCGAAACACCTACCACCCTTTGTCCCGCTACCCTTTCTACCGCGGGCATGGTGTCGGTACTTACCAAGTCTAAAGAACTGCAGAAAACATCTAAATCCCGGTCTACCTCGGCCAAATCTAAGCCACGGTCCTCTGACTCTGCAAAAAATAAAAAGGAGCCAAAGAAACTTAAGACGGTGAACAAGACAGCCTCCATTACCCAGCCACCACCTTTTCTACCGTCACCAATATTGGAGGAGCCCTCTCATGAGACTCCCATGCTCCAAGACACAGATGATCATACTTTATCATCTGCACAAGCTCACCAGACAATTCTAAGCTTATCACCCAGCTCTGGCCATTCACAGGCTGACGAACCTTCCAGCCCGGCCATGACCCCTGATAGCCCTCGGTCTCCAGGGCGGGCAAATGCTGGCATGGACTCAGGATGCCAAACTCCGGCACACTCACCAAGAAAACGTACGGAGAAATGACATCATGTCTCTCCAGCTCAACCACATGGACACACCTCTCCAACCCATCCTTATCGGCATGGAGACCCTTATTACCACGCCGACTACTATCCATACCATCATTATGACCCATATTATCCACATTGACATCATGACTACGGCTACTTCGACGAATACAGGAGGCCCCTATACCCACCACCACCTTGGTATCCTCCCCCCAGATCATCCTCCTTAGATCATCTGAGACACCAATCTGATTTACCCCTCAACACAGACACATCGTCGTGCAAGAGACCGGCTGTCCCAGAACCCACCATACCGACTAAGAAACGTAAACATAAGGAGATGCAAGCCACTGTCGATACCGCCACAGTCTACTCCGGCCCTTCCGGACATGACATCGAACCAACTTCGGTATCTACGGTACCAGACGACGACCCTATACCGAGAGGCTATGGAACCGGACCTCGTTCCCCCTCGATACTATCCACTTCACATGGAGATGACTCTTCGTCCTCAGACGATTCCATCACTCCTATTCCTCCGAATCCTAGTACCCTGGAGAACCACCCTCCATTGCCATCAGAGGACTATACCTCATATGCTCAGCTCATCCTACGCATGGCCAAAACGCTCCATCTCGATATCGAGCAACCCCCTCAACAGGTCCAGGACCTGGTCTTTAGTGACCTCGAGCAAGACAAGATCCATCCACCTAGCTTGAGCCTGATACCAGCCTTAATGCAGCTCATTAAGGAATCTTGTGATAAACCGCCATCATCCTTGCAACCACCTCGTAGGATCGAGCACCATTATAAGACGCATGGCCCGAATGCCACCTTCCTGCTCAAACACCCGGCCCCTAATTCTATAGTGGTTGAATCAACACAGTATAGATCCAATAGTAAGTCCTCTCTCACACCAGCTAACAGAGAGGGATGTAAAATTGATACCTTCGGTAGAAAACTCTATTCTTTGACATCCTTGCTCATACGAATTTCCAACTACCAAGCTGCCATGGGGGCATATCAAAGACATCTATGGGACAAGATTTTACCAACTTTACAGGCAGCGTCCGACTCCACCAGACCGGACCTAATAAATATATATACAGAAGTGACTACTCTCGCTAAACAAAGAGTGGCAGCCAGACACACCACAGATACTGCAGCTAAGGCTATGGCTACATCAGTAGCTATAAGGAGACATGCCTGGCTTCGCTCCTCTAACATCCTGGATGACACCAAGACCAGGATAGAGGACCTCCCATTCGATACCGCTGGCCTTTTCCATACCAAGACAGACGATATGATGGAGAACATTCACAAACTGCGAAAAACAGCTAAGTCCTACACACCCCAGCAACCTTACCGGTACCAGAAAACTTCGTATCGTAAACCTTACTATCAACAACAACCCTACCAGTACCAGCAGTCCTTTCGCCCATACCGACAACACCACCAGGACAGATCCTACTCTTCTACATCTTTTTCCACACCACAGTTTCAACGACAACAATCCCAAACTGCAAGACAACCCTTTCGAAAACCACAACGAAAGGGTAAGCAATTTCCCTAACTACTCTCCATCACGTTCCAAATCTAGACTCCACTACCTGCTTCCACAGTGGCAACAAATAACATCAGACAAATGGGTCCTCTCCATAATCGATAGAGGTTACCTTATTGAGTTTTTCCAGATTCCTCCACCCAATCCTGTCAAGCATACCCCCTTCTCACCTGCTCTGCAGGACGAAATAGAATCTCTCCTCCATAAACGAGCCATAGTCCCTGTTCCATCCTCTCCAACTATCGAGGGCTTCTACTCTCGATACTTCACAGTCCCCAAAAAAGATGGAGGACTCCGCCCCATCCTAGACCTAAGGGAACTGAACGAGTTCATCAGACCCAAGAAATTCTGCATGCTAACACTTGACTCCATTATCTCCCTCCTCTCACACGGAAACTGGTTTACAGTCGTCGATCTCAAAGACGCTTACTTCCACATATCCATACACCCTCTTCATCAAAAGTTCCTCCGATTTCGATTCAAGGAACTTACACACCAATTTTGTGCCCTACCGTTCGGCCTTTCTACAGCACCACGAATCTTCACGAAATGTATGGCTCCCATAGCTGCACATCTACGACTCAAGGGGATTACCATGTTCCCCTATATCGACGATTGGCTCATAGTCGCTCGCTCTTACCACGCCGCAGTCGAGGCCACAAGAACCACCCTAGAAACACTTCAACTTCTAGGTCTCGAAATCAATTACGACAAGTCTCATCTTCAACCCACACAAAGAATCACCTACAAAAGAGCAGACCTCGACTCCATATCAGCAACAGCCTCCCTACCATCTCAAAGAATTTCCAAACTACATCGAGCCATCCGACCATTCCGCCCTCACGCACAGGTATCAGCATACCAAGCGCAGCACCTTCTAGGACTCATGGCTTCTACAACCGCAGTCATCACTCATGCAAGACTCAAAATGAGACCTCTACAAACATGGTTTCTATCTCTTTTCAACCCCCTGATCGACCATCAGTCAAAACTCCTAAGAGTAACTCCGCAACTGGCACACCAACTTACCTGGTGGATGTCCACTCCGAATCTCACCATCGGCAGACCATTCACACCGATCCGCCCATCGATACAGGTGACCACAGACGCCGGTCCCTCCGGATGGGGGGCACACTGTCAAGAACTCCAAACACACGGCATGTGGACACAAAAAGAACAATCATCTCTCATAAATCAACTAGAGATACTGGCCATGATAAAAGCCTTCCGAGCATTCCTACCACGCATCAGAGGACGGGTAGTTCAACTCGTAACGGACAACACCACTGCAATGTTCTATATAAACAAACAAGGAGGTACCCACTCCCTCCCTCTCCTGTACCTCACGATACAGCTATGGGAATGGTGTTACCATTATCGCATCTTCCCACAAGCCATTCACATCTCAACAGAAGACAATTATATCGCGGACCGACTAAGCCGATTACCCACTCGTACTCATGAATGGATGTTAGACGACGACGTTTTCCACTCCATCTGCCATCGATGGGGATATCCATCCATAGACCTCTTTGCTACCAGAGACAACACCAAATGTCCCAGGTACTGCTCAAGAGCAGGTTTCGATACCGAATCCCTAGGCGATGCATTCATGATAGACTGGTCAGGGGAATTCCTTTACATATTCCCACCGATACCGATGATCCTCAAAACGGTCACCACACTCATGCAATAATCTACAAACGCCATAATGATTGCTCCATGGTGGCCCCGCCAACCATGGTTCACCCACCTCAGGACATTAACAATGGAAGTCTTCCACCTCCCGTCGATACCGAACCTCCTCTCCCAGAACGAAGGATCGATCCTTCACCCGGATATCCTATCACTCAAGCTGACAGCGTGGAGGATATCCCCGAATTCCAGAGAATTCTAAATCAAGCCTGTAAACCTTCTACAACTAAACTCTATGAAAAAAAATGGAAATCGTTTACTACATTTGTCAACTCTAAGAACCTAACTCCAGTCCCCGTCTCACTCAAAACCTTACTTAACTTTATTCTTCATCTGTTCGACCTCGGTCTCTCCTACTCCACAGTCAAGGTCTACATCTCAGCGATCGTCGCACATCAACCACAACACTCACCATCCGCTAAACTTTTCTCCCACCCTACCCTGAAAAAATTTATGAGAGGTCTGCAAAATATCAGACCACCGTCCCTACAGCTTGTCCTGGATGCCCTAACCAAGCCTCCTTTCGAAGCTATGGCTACATGTAACGAAAAGCTAATGTCTCTCAAAACCATCTTCCTTGTAGCAATCACCTCCGCTAAAAAATCTGGTGAGCTAGCGGCGCTAAGATCCGACCCGCCATACCTACAATTCCATCCCGACAAGGTCACTATGTACTTTGACGTATCCTTCTTACCAAAGGTAATATCTGACTTCCACCTCAATCAACCGATTATACTCCCAACATTGTTCCCATCTCCAACCACGTCCATTGAACGCAAGCTCCATATGCTTGATGTCCGTAGAGCCTTGGCTTTCTATGTCACCAGAACCAAAGGATTCCGAAAATCACCCAGATTATTCGTGTGTTACCATGGCCACAATAAAGGTGGACCGGCATCGGCACAGACCATCTCACGATGGATAGTCCAAGCTATACAACTAGCTTACGAACTTTTGGGCAAGACGGCACCGAGCACTCTCAAGGCTCATTCCACCAGAGCAGTGTCGACATCGACAGCTCTACACCGAGGGATAGAGGTCCAAAGCATCTGTCGAGCAGCAACTTGGTCGAATCCAATGACATTCACGAAGCATTACCGCCTCGATGTCAGGGCCAAGAAAGACGCTGCCTTTGGAAGGGCTATCCTGACATCTCTGCTACCGTGACATCCCACCATCCGGTAAGTGAGCTTGTCAGTCACCCATTTGTGTGCATTCACAGAGGCCACTACAAAGAAAGTAAGGTTACCTACCTGTAACCATGGTTCTTCTAGTGGACCTCTGTGAATTCACACTTCCTTCCCTTCCTTCCCTCTGTCCGTCACATTGTCTCTTCTATAGGTATTCTACCTGGACAGCGGCGGACTATGCAGGAACTGAGAAGAAGGTTGAGGAGGCGGAGCTTGCACCCTCGGGGGGGGTATCTCATTATTCTCTTTTTTTCTAAGCTCTAGAATCTTCCGAATGTCCTGCACAGGCGCAGAATAAACCCATTTGTGTGAATTCACAGAGGTCCACTAGAAGAACCATGGTTACAGGTAGGTAACCTTACTGTTTTCAGTATTCAGGAGGAAATCTGGCCAGATGTAGCTAATACAGTTATAGGTATACCATTAAAATTCTATAATATGCATCATTTTCTATAGTTCTCACTGTCAATTTTGTCCCTCTTCTTCATGTAGGTCACTTTGCCTGGGATAAATACTTGAAAGAGACGTGTTCCATCCCAGCTCCTCCCCATTGCTTCAAGCAGGTAATGGGGCATTCCATGTTGTAAAAGAGTTGAGATGAAGGGGTCTGTTTCTCACTGGATGTTGGATGAATTTGAAATAGATTCTTGTATCTTCTCCTTAAGGGGCAACAGCAACTGATGCAGGCACCTCCTTGTAAATTATAGAACAGAGCAGAAAAAATAGGTCCAGTCATTCTAAGAATAATGAAAAAATCCTAACCTTAGATCACAGGAGGGTTTATAACAGGACCTTTGGATATCTTTGAATGTGACCTGTGTAGAAATCTAGAATATATGCTGGTATGGATTTTATGTTTACTTTAGTCATAATGTAAATTAATTCCTTGGCATGAGGAGGAGATTAGTTTCTTAGTGTGAGTGGTGATTAGAATTTTAACATGGTTCCTTCAAGTACATAAGAACTTGGGAAACTGCTATATCGAGTTGAATAATTATTCCTTCTTAGTTTCAGTTTTGTTTCCATCAAATGGCAGTATCATCTACTACTAACTGTGGCTCTTCCCTAGTGAAGAGAGGGATGCACTGAAGTATTATTAGCAATGCTGTTACAATACTGCAGAAAGGACTGAAGCCTTGATAGAACATATTGACATATGAGAGCATCATACCCACTATTCTGTTTACTATTACAGGGACATTGAGATGGTAAGAAGGGAGGTCTAGGAGTGCTGCCAAACTCCAGCCCAAAATTTGTGGATGTTTGCATGCAGAAAGCCCCAGGTTCTATTTCTGGCATCTCCAGTTAAATTAAAGTGGAAAGGAAATTGGAAGATCTCTACCTTAGTGGTAAACATAGGCAGTGTTGGCTTGGGGGAGCCCTTTTGTGTTTATAATTACTGCAGCAGTGAAATTTATGCTCAAAAATATTACTACAATTTCTAATTAGTAACAGAACAAATTCTGTTTGTGTTTATTTCCAACATTACTGCATTTTCGATTACTACATCCTACTGTAAACCATAAATATAATAACAGAATAAATGTGAAGTTATAAAATCCATAGTAACAGTAGGCTTTTGTGTTTCTGCATTGTGTTGGGAGAATGATGAGAGCGATTTATGGGATGTAAGATATAGAAGATTGACAACCACTGCTTTAGACCCTAAGTGCTGTTACCAATCAAAATTTCTCAGTAACGGCTGGACAAGACAGTTTCCTGTGACCGTAGAAGTGTTGATCAACATGTTGCTATAGACCAGCATGTTGCTATAGCACAGAGTGTAGGACCAATAGCAGAGTAGAACTGGTTAATGTCTGTTTGTGTTTCTGATAAATGATTTGGCTGTATTTTATTTGAAAAGCAGAGAAGAGGGACAGGGAAGAACAAATGGCCAGCTGGAGGCTGGCCAGCACTGGGGTGATGTGATCAACTGTTCGTGACTTGATTTCTTTTTCTTTTCTTTTTTTCACTTGTTCCCTGCACCTGTTTATTTCTCATTGTGAAGTAGGAAACTAGCTCTAAAGACACCCTTCAATTTCAGGTACTAGGAACAATTCAGGAATTGAGGATGGGGATCTCAGAAGGAAGGAAAATAGTGTAAGTCTTATTGAAATTCTTGTTCTCCTTAGTCATATACCCCGCCAACCAATGAATTCAAGATCAGTATGAAACTAGAAGCCCAGGACCCTCGAAACACCACTTCCACCTGTATTGCTACTGTGGTTGGACTGACAGGTGCCCGTCTCAGATTACGCCTAGATGGCAGTGACAATAAGAATGACTTCTGGCGTCTGGTGGATTCTGCAGAAATACAGCCCATTGGCAACTGTGAAAAAGTTGGAGGCATGCTACAGCCTCCTTTGGGTGAGTTCAAGCTCTGTTTGAATGAGCTGTATTATTTGCGTAAGAGAATAAGATTGTGTCTAGTGTCATCTAATACAGTGGTGCCTCGCTAGACGATTGCCTCGCAGGACGATGTAGATGGTTAGAGGCTTAACTGTCAAGTATATTAAAAAAGTGTCATTATGAGGTTGGTCTTCTGATAAGTTGTTCCGTTAGGACTCTCAGCTGCTAGATTGCCTGTTAGTATGTTTGTTATTAGTTTGTAACAGTTAGTAAGGAAAATGTTAGGAAACTGATATGACCGGTATGAAACTGTTATAAGAAGTCTGTTATAAGAAGCATAAACCAAATCTATACCAAGTCAAATATGATATTGTTAAAATTTTCAACATATTTCTTATATAAATGTTCTTACAGTTTACTATGACTGAATTATTATTCTTTTATCTGCTGGCACACACACAAACATATATCAAGGGACAATATTATTCATAATCTCTGTATTGTTGTTGTTTTTTAATTCACTCTTACTCTTCTGTGTGCAAACTCACAAAAACTCAACAGTTACAGTTCCACTGAAAATACAGGTGTGCAGCTTAAGTGTGATCTTCAATTCGTCCCTGAACCTGGATGTCCAATTTTCATTGGTGACCAGGAATGCATTTCTGTAAAGAGAGTATGATGTTTAGACAGGGAGTCACTGTGGGTGCAAAACTACCACCTTTATCTCTGAGGTAGGTCCTTTAGACCTCAGAAGTGTGTAGCATAAGCCGCATGGACTATCCTGACCTTAAAAGAAAACCTTTGCTTACTTTCCAAGTAACCAAGCATTGACTTTGTGCTTCCTTGGATAGCACAACAGCCTTGTAAAGTAGGACCGCTCAAATATAGTAGCAACTTAGTGACCTTCTCAAATATCTACTGGATTTAGGTGTAAGTCCTGCTGTTCAAGAAACAAGTCCTCTGTAAGAATCATATTTGTTTTTATTAGGAAAATAAAGTAGTTTTCATTAGAATACAGTTGTTGCAATAAAGCATAAGCATTTAACATATCCACCCATTACAATGGTTAAATAAAGCTGCTATTTCTAAATAAAATAAGAACAACGAAAATCTAAGCTAAATAATCGTTCTGATTTCTAAGCTGGGCTATTCACTCCCCCTCCTCCTCTTTTCAAAAGGCAAACCTTTTTTCTCTTACATTCTGCAAGGATTCCTCAACATGCCATGAACCAACATTTCAGATACACAATCATTTTTTTACATGTTTAAGACCTCCTTCTTCCTGACACTGTCTATCCATCAACCAATTAATTGCAAGAAAGCTTAACACAACTCTCCACCCGTATGTCACATGAGATCCACAGGTGTCTTATCTTGCTTCCAATTAAGCAGTATTCTTGTTTGGTCTTCCTTCCAGCTTCTTCGGCCTTGCCTTCTTATCTCTGTACCAGGCAAGTAACTCTGCAAAAACAGTCTCACACATTCCATTGCTTTTACCTCATCTTACACAGAACCTAACAAACTCCATCTTTATATGACTACAATTCCCAGTATCCTTCAATTCAGTACACACCTTCCCTTGGAATTCAAAAATCCAGGTTTTTATACAATCCTGCATTTTTGACTAAACAAAGCTAGGTTACATATTTTGGCCTAGTATTCTAGCTGAACACAATGTTAAAGTTATACAATGCAATAATAAAAAAATCAGATGTTAAGCTTGCAAACTATTTAGCAAAAGCATGAGGTAGACAAAGTTCTAACAGCAGCAATTGAATATAGACCTCTGGTGTTAAGGCAATTCTAGGAGTCTGAAAAATAGAAAACAACAGGTTAGTAGTAAACCAGTAACAATGCACTCTGGTTATGACCAGGAACCATTGGAACAGAAACAATATCTTCAACCATCTGCTACTCCATGGTACATTCTGGACAGACTGTCAGCCAAAATATTCATCCTGCCAGGAATGTGCTGAATTTCAAAGTCAAAATCCTGCAAAGTTAAATACCAATGCAAAAGCTTTTGGTTATGAGATTTCATTTTGTGCATCCAGGCCAGAGCACAATGGTCAGTCTGCAAAATGAATCTGCACCCCCAAAGGTATGGTCTCAAACAGCTCAAAGACCAGCCAATCGATAGCGCCTCTTTTTCAGGTACGGAATAAGCTCGTTCATGAGCTAGAAGATTCTTGCTGTAAAAAGAAATAGGATGCAGTTCTCCATCAGAATCTGCCTGCAACAAAACAGAACCTAGACCCCATTCTGAAGCATCTGTCTGTAAAACAAAAGGCTTAGTAAAATCAGGTGATATCAGAATCGGAGCAGTCATCATTTTAGATTTCAAGGCATCAAATGCTCTCTGACCTTCTTGAGTCCAATTTACTTTGATAGACAGGTGCTTTTTAATTAACTCTGTAAGAGGTGCAGCCAAATCACTAAAGTTAGGAATGAAATGTCTATAATACCCAACTAAGCCCGAAAATGACTTGAGCTGTTTCTTGTTAATAGGTACAGGCCATTGTTGAATACTGTCAACCTTAGCTTGAATTGGTTGTATTTCACCTTGACCAATTTGATGGCCTAGGTAAAGCACTTTCGCCTTAACCCACTCTTGCTAGCTTTCACAGTAAGACCAGCATTTTGCAATCTACAGTTTCAATATATGTGGGAAGCAAAATCTTCACTAAAAAGTGCCAAGTCGTCCAAGTAGGCCACAGCAAAGGGTAATCCCTCTAACAGTTTGTCCATCATCCTTTGAAAGGTTGCTCCTGCGTTTCTCAATCCAAAAGGAATTTTTTTGAATTTATGAGTCCCAACATGGCTTATGAACATGGTTTTGTCCATAGATTCCTCATCCATTTTTATTTGCCAGAATCCAGCGCTTAAATCTAAAATGCTGATATATTTGGCGCCTGCCAACTTCTCAATGAGGTCATCGGCTCTGGGTAATGGGTACAAGTCAGGCACAGTTATTTTATTCAGCTTTCTGTAGTCCACACAAAACCTAACTTCATCCAGGACTTCCCCCACAGCATTTTTCTTAGGTAGAATGACAATTGCTGAAGCCCGTGGATAAGAACTGGGTTCAATGACTCCCAAATCCAGCATTTTCTGAATCTCTTGTTCAATTTGCACAGCATGAGATCCTATAGTTCTGTATGGGCTAGAATGTACAGGAGGGTTGTCACCTGTGTTTATAGCATGTGTAACCAAAGTATTGGTACCAGGTTTGTCAGAAAATACACTTTGGTAATACTCCAAAATTTGAGAAAGCCAAGCCTGTTCATCTGAGGAATGAGAGTCAAAAAAGTTATCCAGCCAGTTTCTAACATTTTCCAAGTCTGACAAAATAGGCTCATCTTCAGGCCTAGCACAAGCTGCTTGGCATCTTAACACCACAGCTGCTCTGTTCTTATACAACTTTAGGCTGTTCGCATGATAAATTGTTGGCTTTTTCCCTGAACCAGGCATTTGAACTAGATAATTGACAGTTCCAATTCTTTGTAAAATCTTACCAGGGCCTTGCCAAGCAATCTGTAATTTATTGACTCTGAGAGGGTCCAAAACAAAAACAGAATCTCCAACCTGAAATTCACGGTGTCAAGAATGAATATTGTGGTAACGAATTTGTTATCCTGGGCCTGCTGGGTGCCGCTTTTGGCTGCATCTTGAATAGCATTCAATTTCAACTGCAAATTGTACACAAAATCAGCTACAGATACTGAGCTGGTTTGAATGGCACCTTCCCAATCAGCTCTGAACAAGTCCAAAGGCCCGCGCAGATTTTCCCCATACATAACTTCACTAGGGGAGAATTCGCCCAAACTCTCATGAGGCACTGTTCTGTAAGCATGTAAAGCAAATTGAAGGGCATCTTCCCAAGTCTTTCCAAAATCCTGCACTTAAGCTTTAATCATTTTGAGCAAAGTTTGTTGAGTTTGTTCAGCTGCAAATTGTACACAAAGTCAGCAACAGGCACTGAGCTGGATTGAATGGCACCTTCCCAATCAGCTCTCAGTAAGTCCAAAGGCCCACGCAGATTTCTCCCATACACAACTTCACTAGGGCTGAATCCGCCCAATCTTTCATGGGGTGCAGTTCTGTAAGCGTGTATAGCATGAAAAGCAATGCGTCCCCCCAGCTCTGCCCAAAATCCTGGACATAAGCCTTAATCGTTTTGAGCAAGGTATGTTGGGTACTCTCTACCAACCCATGGGACTGGGGGTGGTAAGCAACACTGAAATTCAAGGTAGTACCTGACAGTTCACAAACTCTTCTCATCAGCTCACTTCTGAATGAACCAGCTCTGTCACAGATCAACACAGAAAGTACACCAATCCTAGCACAGACTTCCAGAAATATTTTGGCGATTGAGATGGCGGAGATGCTGCTGACAGCATAGGCCTCTGCCCGTTTGCTCGTCACACAAATAAAAGTGACTACAAACTTTTTCTGGGCCCTTGATGGCACAAAAGGTCCGAAATCATCCATTTGAAGACATTTAAACACTTCATCCATGATAGGTACAGGTTGCATACGTGCTTTAGCTTTGTCTGTGTGGTGACTAACTCTCTGACAAGTGTCACAAGTAGAAACAAAGTCTTTCACTGATTTTGCCACATTAGGCCAATAAAAATGCTGAGTAAGTCTCTGCAAGGACTTCTTCACGCCTAAATGCTGTTGAAAAGGCGAAGAATGCGACAATTGCAAAACTTTCTCTATAAGGTTGTGGAACCACTAATTGAGTGGATGGATTTATATCCACCCTGGAATCTGGAGCAAATTCTTGGTAAAATAAGCCATTCTGGTCCCAGAAAAACCTCATGAGCCTGAATTTAGTTAAAGGCTCATCTTGGTTAGCCTGTTGTCGGATTTCTTCCAGGGAAGAAACAGTTATCAACAGTCTCTTAAATTTATTACAGTTCTCAGTTTCTTTTAAAAATAGTTCCGCATTCTCTGTTGATGGGACATTTGGCAAGCTAACCTGTGTCTGTGGTTGCTTAGGATACGGAGGCTTAGCTCAACCAACAATGGCTTTAAGATCTCTAAGGGCTCAGAGATTGATTGTAAATCTGCAGCTTCCTCAGTTCCAGCTAAGCGAGACAAACTGTGAGCTCTCCTCAGCTGTATTTCAATTTGGCTTTGTTCTACAATCTCAGTGAGTGGTCTTTGAATCCCTCTGAAGAATCATCTCTCTGGATCCCCCTTTGGAACTCCCTGGTGTTTGGCAGGCTTTCCTCTCCCTCTGGATATCCAATAAACTTCAGCTTAGGGTGCTGACGCTGATGCGACGGGGTTGCCTGTTTGGTGGGTGGCTTAGACAGCTGGCTCTGCTGGGGTGCTTTAGGACAATCTCTCTGGAAATGGTCTCCTCCACACAAATAACATTTTACATGGAGGCCAGAAGTAACAGGCCTCTTGCTAATTTCCCCTGTTTTAGTATGCTTAGTCTTGGGTGAAAAAGGCTTTTCGTGTTTTTTGAATGGCTCTGATTTCTTTGGCTGTTCAACGCCCTTTCCTGACTTTGCTTTCTGATGGAACTCTTCTGCCCTGAATGCCCATAATTTGTCTGCCATTAAGGCCAGTTGTTGGAGGGTAGTAAGGCGTTTATCTAGCAAGGGAGTTCTCATCTCAGGAGTAACTAAAGTTAGAAATTGTTCACACAAAATTAGCTGAGTAAGTTCTGCTGCGGAGTTTGCTCTAGCTGCCTCAAACCAATTTGCATACTCTCTTTCCAGCCTATCTGCTAAGGCTGAGAAACTCTCCCTATTTTGGCATCTCAAGCCCCTAAATTTTTGTCTCAGTCCTTCAGGGGTATAGCCAAAACATCATTGGACCAGCTGTTTAAAATCATTCCAGGATAAATCATCTCCAGCTCTCTGTGCCAAGATTTGAACTAATTGTCCCATAACTTGGGAACAGAGCAATTTCACAAAGAGTCTCTCAGGTGCACCTATATCTTTACAAGCCTGCTCGAAGTTAGTTAAAAAAGCAAGCACATCATTTCCTTCCTTAAAAGTAGGGAGATGCTTTCTATCAAATTTAACCACAGAATCTTTATCTCTCTCTCCCTTTCTAAGAATACCTAAGCGGTATTCTTGTTTGGTCTTCCTTCCAGCTTCTTCGGCTTTGCCTTCTTATCTCTGTACCAGGCAAGTAACTCTGCTAAAACAGTCTCACACATTCCATTGCTTTTAACTCATCTTACACAGAACCTAACAGACTCCATCTTTATATGACTACAATTCCCAGTATCCTTCAATTCATTACACTTTGCACAGTTAAAACTAGTGTGCCAACTGTGTCCATTCCTGGAAACATCTGATGTGGCCATGGTGACACATGCCTTAGTTAAATTGGAGTTGGATTACTATAACATGCTCTATGTGAGGCTGCCTTTGGAAAGTGTTTGAAAACTTCGGCATCCAGATGGTTAACTGTGGCTGGTTACAGAGATCACATAACTCCCTGTTACTGGGGATGTCCACTGGCTGACAGTCCATTTCCAGGCATAATTAAAAGTGCTGGTTTTAACCTATAAAGCCCTAAATATCTTGAATCCAAGCTGTCTCAAAACCACATCTTCATTTATGAACCTGCTTGGGTTTTAAGACCATTACAGGATGCCTTTCTATCAGTCCTATGGCCCTCACAGGTGCATTTGGTGAGAACATGGGAGAGAGGGCTTTCTCTGTCATGACTCCCAGACTCTGGAACTTCCTTCCACAGAAGTCCCTGTCTTTGCTTTCCTTCTACAAGCGGGCAAAGACTTTTATTTTCAGACAGGCTTTTTTAATGACTAGTTGAGCAGGTGTGGTTTTTGTTTGTTTCTTTGTTTTTTGAAAAAAGACTATTGCATTTCTGTTGTTTTAATGTGTTAATACTGCCTTTACATACACATTTTAATGATATTTAATTCTTTTTAATATTGTAATTATTCATTGTTTTAACTTTTAATATTGTTTCATTTAATACTGTAATACTTTTAAGGGAAAGATGGCATATCAATATTTTGAATGAATGAATGAATGAATGAATGAATGTTGGCCCTAGATAGGATTAATGAAGCCAAAAATCATATAGATATTCTAATTTACTTATTTTTCATACCACTTCTGATTTAGCTTACTACATGATAATTGTTGACTATGTGCAACTATGATGTAAAATTTAATGATATTAGGGAGATGATTGTATCTGGTCTTCATAACACAGGAGAATTAGTTTCTTTTCAGTGGGTAGCTAATCACATAGCTAACTATAGAGCATATTTAGGAGAGATCCTGTAGTTTGCGTGCATTCATATTCTGATAGTTATAGTGCACTTTGTTTGTTTGTTTGTAACCCCATTAGTGCCGAAGTACTATTCTGGGCAGTTTACAAGGAATTAAAACAAATGGCACACTAAACAATAAATACAACATAAGTAACAAAAACCTTGTCTAAAACTAAATAATCAATGGTGCAAACCAATCTTCAGAATGAAGCAAGAATGGAGGCAAGGTATTCAAATGGAGTCAATGTGAAAGGCCTCCCTGTAAAGCAGTATTTTTAACTGCCTCCTAAACGAGTACAGGGATGGGGGCCAGGCGTAGCTCCTCTGGGAGTTGATTCCAAAACTTTGGAACCACTGTGGAGAAGGGACCTTTAGTAGATTACTTTTGGGCCTCTTTTGGGGTGGCTACATGGAGGAGCCTGGTCTGAGAAGATCTGGTGGGTCGGGCAGATGACATTGGGAAAGACACACCTGCAGGCAACGTGGTCCCAAACCGTGAAGGGCTTTATACATGAGTGTCAAAACCTTGAACCTGATCTAGGACACAACACTTAACCAGTGGAGGCTGGCCAACACTGGGGTGATGTGATCAAATTTGCTCACACCAGCCACCAGTCTGGCCACCATGTTCTGGACCTGCTATAGTCTCCAGGTCAGTCTCATGGAAAGCCCCATGTAGAGAGCATTGCAGTAGTCGATCCGGAAGATGACCACTGCCTGCACTAAGGTCCTGAGTAAGCCCACGTCTAAGTAGGGGCGGGGTTGGGCAATAAGCCTAAATTGATTAAAATCGATCTGGGAATCCCAGGAAAGAGCCAGGTCCAGATTATGAACTTCATCCATAAATGGGAGGGCAATGCCATCCAGTCTAGGGATGATCCCCCCAACCTCTCAGAGGGCCCCCCCAGGAGCAAAATCTCAGTCTTGTCCAGATTCAGTTTGAGTCAATTCACCCTTGTCCATTCCAGTACCGAAGCCAGGCATTGCTCAAGCATCTGGATCGTCTCCACTGCAGAGATAGTAGAGGAGAGATAGAATTGTGTGTCATCAGCATACTGATGACACCTTACTCCAAATCTCCTGATGACCTCCCCCAGTGGCTTGACAGAATTGTTAAACAGCATTGGGGATATTGACGAACCCTGGGGCACCCCACAATTGAGGGTCCAAAGGGCAATTTATCCCCAAGCAGAACTCTCTGGACACAGTCCTCAAGGAAGAACTGCAGCCAGCTTAATGCTAGGCCCTGATCCCAGTCTCCAAGAGCCTGTCCAGTAGGATACTGTGTTCGACGATATCAAAAGCAGCTGAGAAATCAAGGAGAACCAGCAGGGTACAATGACCCCTGTCAGCCTTCATTAAAAGGTCATTGTGCCATGTGACCAGGGTCCTCTCAGTACCCTGTTGTGGCCTGAATCCAGACTGGATTGTGTCAAGATAATCCTGCTCCTCCAGGTATGTCTGAAGCTGGTTAGCCACCACCCGCTCGATCAACTTGCCCATAAAAGATATGTTGGCAATCGGACTAAAGTTGCTAGGGTCATCTGCCACCAACTGTGGGGATTTGATAATGGGTGACATGATAGTTTCTTTTACATGGGAGGGAAAAACTCCCTCCCTCAGGGAAGAGTTGACAATGTTCGCAACCAATCCATCATAACCCCATTGGCAGCTTTTATAAGCCAGGCTGGGCAAGGATTGAGCACAGAGGTAGTAAGTCTGCAGCCAACCAGCACCCTAAACACTTCCTCCAGTGTTACAGGATCAAACTGACCCAAGCGGGCAGACGGAGAGGGTGCAGCCGTGGTCTCCTCCCCCCCCCCAATCAAGCTAAACTGCTGGTCAAGTTGAGATCAGCATAGATGGCCTCAATTTTGGATCTTAAAAAGGCTGCAAATTGATCACTAGAAAAGTCAAAGTTACTGACCAGATTTGGTTAGGTTGTGAACCATCTGGAAGAGTTCCGCTTGTCAGTTCACGGCCTCATCAATAATCCTGATGTTAAAACTTTTTTTGCCACCTTTAAAGCATTGCCATATCTACTTGTCTGTCATGTTCCCAGGGGATTCAGCAGGCAAAAGTCCAATAAGCCAGTCCAAGGTCAGACATCTGGGAGATACAAAACAGATGCCAAACTGTCAAAGCCAAAACACAGACCGTAGTCAGAAGTCAGAGTCCGAAAGCCAAGGGTCAAGAGAGCAAGGTTCAAGATAAGCAGGAGCATGGACGCGAACCAGGGAATTGACTTATTGCTTCCACGAGCTTCCAAACCTCTGAGTACAAGTTATGTAGCAGCAACAATCAGCTAATTCCTAGAAACATTCCATCCTGTTAAAACTCTGGGCTGGTTGACCTGATGTTCCTGTGAGAAGCATTCATGCGAGCCTCAGATCTCCGTGTTGTGAGTCTCTGCCAAAGCTTATCTCTCACTCTGACTAGTGGGGGAGGAGAATCTGGCAGTGATTCAGCTGTCTGTGATACTAATTGCTCAGCATTTTCCTCAGCTGTAATTAACCCCTCTGATTCCAGATCTTCTTCGGCTGAACTCATGACATGGTCATGTTGTTAACTGTAGCGTTCTCCTTTAAATGTGGTCATGGCTCAGGTTTAGTTAGAGTGAGTCATGCATATTTATGTTTCTGAGAGGCGGAGCCAAGAGGCAGAGTATAAGAGGCAGAGCCTGAGGGGGAGAAGGGAGATCAGAGTTTTGGAAGGAGTTTGAGTAGCAGAGTTCAGAGATTTATGTGATTGTGATTAGACTGATGAGAAAATTGTAGGAGATCTGAGAAGTGATTGACCAGTGACTGGAAGGGAGAAGGAATAGAACTGAATATTAAAATACTGAAACAAATAAGCAAATAAACTAAAGATCTTTCTATTTCATTAAAGAGTGGACCTGATTCTTTCTAAAGGAGTGATGGGGATCGAGGGATCTCCTGGTGGCAGCAGTGGAAGAAAGGAAAGAGTTTAGTTTTGCCCTGGTGTGCTCTGAGGTCTGAGTCTAGGTGGACAGACCAAGGCACGAGTGGGTCCAACGCCACATAGGTTCCAGAGGTGTGGGATCCAAAAAGGGTCAAAACGCGACATTGGTGGCAGCGGTGGGATACGAAGTAATCCAGTAAAGCCTATTGAAATAATCCAGTGAAGCCTATTGAAATAATCCAGAGAAGCCTTTATAAAAGTTTATTGAGTCAAGGGTACCTTTTAGACAGGATCTGTGGCAATGAGATTTGGTTCCTGCTAGAGCTTTTGGGAAAAGCTTAGTAGCGGGGCCTCAGAACCCAGATCAGGGGGGGTCTAAGATAGGGAACGACTCTGAAAGGAATTTGCTGAGTTTACCTCAGGATCTGAGGATCAGAGGGCTTGCTGTGAAATCCCAGGCTCTGAGATAGGAGAGCGCTGTGGATAAGGCAGAAGCCAGGTCATAGCAGATCTGAGGGAGAGAACCTAAGGAAAAGGCTTGAATTCTCTGAGAGGGAATTTCTGAGTTTACCTCAGGATCTGAGGATCAGAGGGCTTACTGTAAAATCCCAGGCTCTGAGATAGGAGAGCGCTGTGGATAAGGCAGAAGCCAGGTCATAGCAGATCTGAGGGAAAGTACTAAAAGAAAAGGCTTGAAAAATTTATGTCAGTAACTGGAAGTAAAATAAGAAAAACAGGTCCTTTAAAAAAATTTGTGAACGCTGCTCTAATCACCTCAGAGAAAGATAAACAAAAAGGAAAAGATGCCTCCCAAACGTGCCACAAGGGGGAGTCCTGAGTCTGAAGAGTTGCCTCAGGAATTGGAGGGAGACCAAGAGAAAATAGTTCTCGAGGTTACTTCAGAGGGACATAAGGAATTAAGCCCTCAAGAATTTGAGAGATGGAAACTGGAACGGGAATTTAAATTTAAGGAACTACAGCTCAGAGCTGAGCAGGAGGCCAGACAATTTGAGCAAGAGGCGAGAAGAAGGGAACTGGAAATCAAAGAAAGAGCTGAGAAGGAAGCTAGACAAATGGCATTTGAGCAGGAGGCCAGACAGGCTGAGCAGGAGGAGAGAAGAAGGGAAAAGGAAATGGATTTTCAACTACAGATGAGACAGCTAGAGATTTCTGCTCTAAACAATAACCTTAATAATAACAACAGTGGGGGAGGTGGAATCCTGTCAAAGATAGATTTGAAGAAGTTTCCCCAGTACAAAAGAGGGGACTGTCCTGAATCCTTCCTCATTGCTTTTGAACGCACCTGCAATGACTTTGAAATCAGAAATGAAGATAGAATGATGGTTTTAAGAGCGCAGGTTAGCGGAGATCTGGCAGAAATATATGCCCAGATGAATCCCGAGAAGGCAAGAGATTTTGAGGCATATAAAAAGATGGTTTATTCAAGATTTTGTCTGAACTCTGAACACCTGAGGCGAAAATTTCGCTCTCTCTCTAAAAAGCAGGATGAATCGTACTCTCAGTTGGGAGCTAGATTGGCGCAGACTCTGGAGAAGTGGGTTGAAAGAGAGGAGATCACTTCTTTAGAACAGTTGAAGGATTTAATTGGGCTAGAACAGTTTTACTCCCTATTACCTGGAGAACTACGGTATTTAGTAAGGGACAAGAATCCTAAAAAATTATGGGAAGCGGGAGAACAAACTGATTTGATTAATGCTTACAGGAACCCTAGATTTTCAGAGCTGAGAGTAAATAAACCAAACTGGGACAATAACTATAAAAAGCCTTTTAATAAAAATTACCTCAGCAGGAATCCTGAGAGAGAAGGTCAGGGCGGGACTTCCCCGAAGTTGCCAAGGGCTAGCCCGCCAAAAACATCAAACCCTGAGGCACGGTTCGCCAAAGTACCTCAGAATGACAAAAGGAATTTTAAATGTTTTAACTGTGGGCAACCAGGCCACTTACAATTCCAGTGTAGGCAACCATACCCCAACTTGCAGAGAAATGATTCTCTAACCAAAAAGGTGTATTGTGTCAAGCAAGTGGAATCAGGGGAGGAAAATAGTAGACAGAGACCTGATCCCATAACCACCACCACTTCTACTGACCATGAGGAGGAAGATATTCCTATAGCCCAAGTAGTCCATTGTTTCTATATCAGCAATGACCAGACCCTTCTCAGAAACGCAGGTGAAGAGATAGTTGTGAAAGGAAAGAAGTACATTGCAATAAGAGATACAGGATCTCAAATCTCCATTGTCCATTCCGATCTAGTAGCCCAGGATGACATTATTCCAGGCAGAGAAATGTCTTTAAAGGGAATTGGGAAGGAAACCGTGGTTTTAAAAGTGGCTGAGATACCAGTAGAATACCAGAATTGGTCTGGAAAGTGGCAAGTAGCTGTGTCAGATGAAATACCAGCAGCTTTTCTCCTTGGTTGGGATTTAATAGAGCATGTCAAGAGTGCGTTAGTGCTTACCCGCTCAAAGGGGGGTCAAAACTCACCCTCTGCAGCTCAAACCGATACTGTAGCAGAGAGAGGCCTAGGTGGAGCGGTTACCGTGGCAATCCAGCTTGATGATAGGGCTGAGGCAGAACTCATGCTACTACAGAATCCCAAAACAAATAACAATTTTGCCCAGGAGCAGAAGGAGGACATTAGCTTGGGAGTTTGCTTTGAAGCTGCCAGGACTCCCACTGTACTGTCTCCTGAGTGCCCTGAGAGCTTTAGCTTAACCAAAGACCTTCTGTACAGGGAAACGTTAGCTACTCCATACCGAGGAAAAGGGGAACCCCGAAAGCAATTAGTGGTCCCTAGTAAATACAGGGAGAAAATCATTAATCAAGCTCACAGCAGTTTATTTGGAGCTCACATGGGGATCACCAGAACCAAAAGACGGGTTGGCCAGAACTTCTTTTGGCCAGGTATGGGCAAACAGATTACTAGTTTCTGTAAAACGTGTGATGTCTGTCAGAGACGAGGGACTGGGCAGGACAGGACCAAAGCCAAATTATGTCCTCTGCCAGTCATCTCTACACCGTTCCAAAGGCTGGGAATCGATCTAGTGGGTCCCTTACCTAATGCCACCCGTAGGGGAAATAAATACATCTTGACCATAATGGATTTTGCCACTAGATATCCCGAGGCAATTCCTTTGCGCAACATGGAAACTGACACCGTGGCAGATGCCCTAATCAATTACATGAGCCGATTGGGATTTGCCAGCGAGATAGTCAGCGATTTGGGGATGAGTTTCACATCCAAACTGATCAAAAGGTTATGGAAGGCTTGTGGAATTACCCAAATCAACTCGACTCCATATCATCCAGAGACCAACGGGCTAGTTGAGAAATTCAATGGCACTTTAGTGCGCATGATTAAGGCGTATGTAGCAGAGAACCCAAATGATTGGGACTGCAAAATACAACCCTTACTATATGCTTATAGGAGCATCCCTCCAGAGAGCACGGGATTTAGTCCTTTTGAGTTACTGCTAGGACGAAAGGCGCGCGGACCTTTAGATTTGCTCCGCATGAACTGGGAAGACCATAGAGAAAGTGACCCAGGGTCAGTGGTAGAATATATGCACAGGTTGCAAAACACCCTGCAAAGGTCTCTAGAGAAAGCCCGTGAAAGAACTTTTGGGCCTGAAGATGAAGTTCTTTTGCTTAGGCCAGTCAAAGGTCACAAGCTACGATTAGCTTGGGAGGATGCCTATAAAGTAGTGACAAAATTGAACAATGTCAATTATGTGATACGGAAGGAGGAAGGCCCTGATGCCTTAAAGAGGGATGCATCTAAAGATGTTCGGGAGGAGAAGAGGGAACTGCCTACCCTTTCCCTAGCTGAGCAAGTGAAGCCCCGAGCCAGACTTAAAGATGACGTCACACTAAAACGACCAGCAGATGACATCCTGTGGACAACCGAGTGGCCGATGACCGCCAGTCGACGGAAAAGGGTGCGGAGGAAGGAGCCAGTGGTCAACAGAGGGACTCCTGAGTACCAGCAGAGGTGTGTCCAGCTGAAGGAGATGACCACAACCGGACCAGTCCATGGTGCGCCAGACTACGACGGAAAAGTGAGAGACTTGGACTTTGCAAATTTTGCCTTTGCAACAGAGACTCAGTTCCTGCCTCGAAAGCCCACAACTTTGTCGCACATGTGCTTTCCAGGAGGCTAGATGAATGATACCAGGACTTTTATTATAAACTGAAATGGACTATAATTCACAGTTAATTATTTATGTAAAAGTTCATGATCGTGATTTCTGTATGGTTGTAAATTCTGTAAAATGATAAGGTAAGGTATATTATTGATTAGTAGATGAAAAGGTAAAGTATTGCATTGATTATTAAATGATAAGGTAAGGTATTTGGTTGATATTTAGTAAAAATGTGAAAGGTAAAATGTTATGAGAAACTTAAAAAAAGTTTAAGCAAGTGCACCTGTTTGTTCAGGAGGAAAAATGTGTTTCCCCTCCCAAACAAACCTAAGTAAGGGGGGAGATCTGTAGCATTCTCCTTTAAATGTGGTCATGGCTCAGGTTTAGTTAGAGTGAGTCATGCATATTTATGTTTCTGAGAGGCGGAGCCAAGAGGCAGAGTATAAGAGGCAGAGCCTGAGGGGGAGAAGGGAGATCAGAGTTTTGGAAGGAGTTTGATTAGCAGAGTTCAGAGATTTATGTGATTGTGATTAGACTGATGAGAAAATTGTAGGAGATCTGAGAAGTGATTGACCAGTGACTGGAAGGGAGAAGGAATAGAACTGAATATTAAAATACTGAAACAAATAAGCAAATAAACTAAAGATCTTTCTATTTCATTAAAGAGTGGACCTGATTCTTTCTAAAGGAGTGATGGGGATCGAGGGATCTCCTGGTGGCAGCAGTGGAAGAAAGGAAAGAGTTTAGTTTTGCCCTGGTGTGCTCTGAGGTCTGAGTCTAGGTGGACAGACCAAGGCACGAGTGGGTCCAACGCCACATAGGTTCCAGAGGTGTGGGATCCAAAAAGGGTCAAAACGCGACATTAACATCAGCCAGATTTTGTGCTGACTGGTCCCTCCTCCACCTGTTCTCCAGCTGTCTTCTTGTTAACTTCATACCTCACAGGCTCTCGGTATACCAAGAGACAGAGTAAGCTTTGAAGCAGAGAGCACGTTTAGGGGTGATTGTGTCAACTGCCCGGGTTGTCTCTGAATACCATCAGTCAACTTGGGCTTCAACAGGAACATCCACCAGGTTAGTCTGATACCCTCCCAAGGCCTCCGAAAACCATTCCAAGTCAAGAAGCCTCCAAGGGTGGAGCAATTTCACAGGTCCATTCTCCCCCAGAGCGGGGTCACAGTGGGCAGGTTAAATCTTAGCAGGAAGTGATCTGTCCATGACAGTGGATAGGAAATCATGTTTCACACCCTCAGATCACCTTCAGTCTGCACTGTTGAGGACACCAGGTCCAAAGCCTGCTTTACATGTAGGGCTGATAAGTTCATGGCTGTCATCAAATCCATGTTGGATAAGTTCATGGCTGTCATCAAATCCATGAACTCCAGGAGCGGCAGTTCAGATTTGGCATGGATGTTGAAGTCCCCAGCTATCAATAACCTGGAAGATCTCAACACCGCCACTGAGATGCCAGGAGTATGGGAAACAAACAAGAAGAAATAGAAATTTTAATTCAGGATGGTAACTATGACTTGATAGGAATAACTGAAACTTGGTGGGATGACTCCCATGACTGGAATACAGTGGTGTACGAACATAATCCATTCCAGAAGATGGACGTAACTCGAAATGGTTGTAAGTCGAAGCACCATTTCCCATAGGAATGCATTGAAATGTAATTAATCCGTTCCGAATGAAGAAAAAAATCACCAAAAAAAAATCACTTCAAGACTCATTGGAAACACGATTAATCCCTTCCGGCCGAAGGGGGGGGGGGGAAGAAAAGCAATCAAGCGTGCAAGACCCATTGGAAATGCACAGAAAACAAATGGAGCAGATTGAAAATGCACAGAGAACAAAGGGGCAGGTCGGAAGTGCAAAGAAAATAAAGGAAAAAGCAAGGGAAGCATGCAGGACCCATCGGAAATGGGGAAACCCCCCCAAAAAGCAACCAAACCCCCCAAGACCCATCGGAAATGGGGAAAAAAAACCCCAAAAGCAACCAAACCACCCAAGACCCATCGGAAATGGGGGGGGGAAGCCAAAAAATAAACAACCCCCCCCCAAGACCCATCAGAAATGGGGGGAAAACCCCCAAAAAGCAACCAAACCCCCCAAGACCCATCGGAAATGGGGGGGGAAAGCCAAAAAACAAACAAACCCCCCAAGACCCATTGGAAATGGGGGAAAAAAAAACAAAACAAACAAACCCCACAAGACCCATCAGAAATGGGAAAAAACACTCCAAAAAGCAACAAAAAACCCCAAGACCCATCGGAAATGGGAAAAAAAACAAAAAACAAACAAACCCCCCAAGACCCATCATAGCACAGAAACGTAAACCCCCTGCTCAAAACCACGCTGCAAAAACACACAGAACAGTTTTAAAAAGCAGAAAACAGCACCTTACCTTACCAGGCAGCCCGAAGCCTCCCTGCAAACACACACACACATGCTCACTCAGAAGCAGAAGGAGGCAGTCCAAAGCCTCCTCCGACGCACACTCTCTAACTGCTGAGGCGAAAGAGCTATAAAGAAGGAGCCTCGTTGCCACCTACAGTTAGAAATTTGAATTTCCCGCCTTTTCCCCCTGCCCTTTTCTGTTTGCAAGTGGAAGCTCCGGTTGCAAGTAGAAGCAAAATTTTGTGGCCTGAGCTGGTCGTAACTCGAAATGGTCGTAAGTAGGGACGTCCGTAAGTCGAGGCACCACTGTACAGCAGTTGAGGGATATAAGCTAATCAAAAAGAACAGAGAGAATAAAAAGGGAGGTGGAGTGGAAGTATATGACAAAAATACGCATTCCTGCACAGAAATACAGAAGGAGGAGATTGGCTGTCTCTTCAAGAGCATCTGGATCAATCTTGTTGGTGCAAAAAACAAAAAGAACTTGGTAGTTGGAGTCTACTACCGACTGCCCAATCAAAGAGAGGAAGCGGATGAAACTTTTGAAAAACAAATTCCAGGGTTTTCAAAGAGATACGACGTAGTACTGAAGGGAGATTTCAATTATCTAGATATATGTTGGGAGGCAAATTCTGCCAAGTATGGCCTTCCAAGAAATTCCTGGCTTGTGTGGCTGATAGTTTTCTCCTACAAAACGTTGAGAAAGAAACTAGAGGATTTGCTAACCTTGACTTCATTCTGACCAACAAAGATGACTTGATGGGGGAAGTGGCAGTAAGGGGAACTCTATGCGAGAGTGACCGTGTCCTTCTAGAATTCTTGATTTCAAAGGAACTGAAATCAGAGTGTAGCCACACACTTCTGCTGGATTTTAAAAAAGCCAATTTTAATAATCTCAGAACAAGGATAAGTAAGGTCCCATGGCAGGAGATCCTAACAAGAAAAGGAGTCCAAGAAGGGTGGGAGCTTCTTAAAAAATAAATTCTAAAGGCACAACTACAAACAATTCCAACAAGAAAAAAAGGGGGGAGGTGGCAAAAAAAGGCTAGTGTGGCTTCACAAAAAGCTCAGGGAGGACCTAAAAACTAAAAAAGACATGTAGAGGAAGTGGAAAGAAGACCAGGCCACCAAGGAAGAGTACAAACAAGTAGCAAGGAAATGCAGGGATGGCATTAGGATGGCAAAAGCTGAGAATGAGTTGAGGTTAGCTAGAGATACTAAAAGCAATAAAAAAGCATTCTTCAGGTATATGAGTAGCAAAAGACAAACAAAAGACATAGTGGCACAGCTCCACAATGGAGATGGAAAAATGATAACAGAGGATAAAGAAAAAGGAGGGGTGCTCAATTCCTATTTTAGTTCCGTCTTTTCCCATAAGACAGACTATGAACTTCCAAACAAATTGGAAGTGCAAGGGGGGGGGGGACAGGATTGCAGCTTGTCCACCAATCAAGTATTATACCTTGTTCTTCTAATTCTTTAGAAGGGGACAGGATTGCAGCTGGAGATTGATAAACAAATAGTCAAGGAATACCTTACCACCTTGAACAAGTTCAAATCTCCAGGGCCGGATGAACTGCATCCGAGAGTACTGAAGGAACTGTCTGAAGAACTCTCAGAACCGCTATCCATTATTTTCTTGAAATCACGGGAAACGGGGGAGGTGCCATAGGGTTGGAGGAGGGCCAATGTCCCTATCTTCAAAAAGGGCAAGAAAGAGGAACCTGGGAACTACAGGCCAGTCAGCCTGACCTCAATCCCAGGCAAAATTCTGGAACAGGTCGTAAAGCAGTCATTGTGCAAGCACTTAGAAAACAATGCACTAATAACGAGAAGCCAACACGGATTTGTCAAGAACAGATCCTGCCAAACTAATTTGATCTCGTTTTTTGATCAGGTCACCTCCCTGATAGACAGAGGGAATGCTGTAGACGTAGTATATCTTGTCTTCAGCAAAGCTTTTGACAAAGTGCCCCATGATACCCTGATTAGCAAGCTTACTAGGTGTGGGCTGGATAGATCAAGGTTCAGGTGGATACACAGTTGGCTACAGAATCGTACTCAGAGGGTGATGATTAATGGGTCCTTCTCTAACTGGGAGGAGGTCACTAGTGGGGTACCCCAAGGTTCAGTCCTGGGCCTGGTGCTCTTCAATATCTTTAATAATGACTTGGATGAGGGAGTGCATGGAATGCTTGTCAAATTTGCAGATGATACCAAATTGGGTGTAATAGCTACACCCTAGAAGACAGGAACAAAACTCAAAATGACCTTGATAGGATGGAGCACTGGACCAAATGAAATTCAACAGGGATAAGTGCAAAGTACTGCACCTCGGAAAAATAAACCAATTGTAGAGTTACAAGATGGGGGATACCTGGCTCAGCAAAACAACGAGCGAGAAGGATCTTGGAATTGTCGTAGATCACAAGCTAAATATGAGCCAACAGTGTGATGTGGCTACAAAAAAGGCAAATGCTATTTTAGGCTGCATTAATAAAAGTATAGTTTCCAAACCCCACGAGGTGCTAATCCCTGTCTGTTCAGCACTGGTTAGGCCTCACCTTGAGTATTGTGTCCAGTTCTGGACACCACACTTCAAGAAGGATGCTAACAAATTGGAACAAGTTCAGAGGAGGGCGACAAGGGTAATCAGGGGGCTGGAAACCAAGCCTTATGAGGAAAGGCTGAAAGAATTGGGCATGTTTAGCCTTGAGAAAAGAAGGCTGAGGGGAGATATGATAGCACTTTTCAAATATTGAAAGGCTGTCATACAGAGGAGGGGCAAGATCTGTTCTCGATCATCCCAGATTGCAGGACACGCAACAATGGGCTCAAGTTAAAGGAAGCCAGATTTTAGTTGAATATCAGGAAAAACCTCCTAAGTGTTAGAGTAGTACAACAGTGGAATCAGTTGGGAGTTGGTGAGTGCTCCAACACTGGAGGCATTCAAGAAAAACTTGGATAAGTTCAGTTTGTTTTGGAACAATGCTACTGATAAGATAACAAAGCAGAAGTAACTCATTCAGTTTCATGCCAGGTTTCAGGAGACACAGTAAACGAGAACTGTGATGTAATGTGAACACACAAAAAGAGGGAAAAATGAAGTGCAGTTTTAAATGTTATAACTAGGGTCCCTCTGTTTCATCTCTTTAGGTATCACCTTTATAACTATTACTGCTGTCCTAAATATTGGTCTCAGTGCCTCTCTGTGAGTCATCCATAATTAGGGGAAGCATTTCCTTACTGACTTTAGTACACAAGTATAGGATGCCCTCATCCTTCCTGGACATACACTACAAAATGTCCTTTAAAAATTCAGATGCGTGAATGTTTTTTTTCTTATCCTCTTGGAAGATGCATTTTGGTAGAAAGAACCCTGTTACAAGGAGGAGAGAAAAAATTTCTAAACTTGCTGATGTTAATTCTTCCCACACAGTACCCCAGGTCTGATGCTACAGATTCTTAGGGGTGACTTCTCACATTTGCAGGCTAGATAGCTACCAAGATAAATGAGCAGTGGACTTCTCAGTATTGATGATCTGCGTTTACCCTAGCATTCTCTGCTCGGCTACCTCAAAGCCATTTATACTCAGCTTAAGTAACCATGCTAGTGTTTTTCTGCAAGTCTGAATATGAGATTTTAACATTCAGAAAAACTAATGATTCTGTACCAGGATACATCAGAAGGTATGTGGTTTCTCACCTTATGAAAAAAATAGACATAACTGATTTTTGTGCGTGTGTAGATTGAATTCCTGTCTTTCCTTCAGCCCAGTGAAATCAATGGTTAATCAAATTAAAAGTGAGGATAATTATGCAGATCTTGGTACAGTTATTAAACCTACTATAAAACACGTGTTGTGTCTTGTGTACAAAATTATCAGTCGAGTCTATTTATTTATTTTATTTATTTATTTAACTTATATGCCGCCCACTCTACCCAAAGGTCTCTGGGCGGCTTACAACAATTAAAATACAATTAAAATACAATAAAAAATAAAACAATTAAAATACAATTAAAATAGATACTCTAAAAATTGCCATCAGGACCCACAGTTGATATTATTTCAATTAAAAGCCTTCTGGAACAGGAAGGTTTTGACCTGGTGCCGAAATGTCATCAGCGTCGGCGCCAGACGAATCTCAGTCGGGAGGGCATTCCATAGTCTGGGGGCAGCTGCCGAAAAGGCCCTTTGTCTACAAGCCATCCCTCTTACCTCCTTGAGGGACGGCTCTTTCAAAAGGGCCCCCTGGCTAGAACTTAACTGCCGGGTAGGCTCATATGGAAGGAGGCGGTCCTTCAGGTATCCAGGGCCCAAGCTGTTTAGGGCTTTATATGTCAAAACAAGCACTTTGAATTGGGCCCGGGCAGCAACTGGTAACCAATGTAATTTAATCAGAATCGGCTTGATATGTCCCCTAGCGGCCCCACCACTCACCAGCCGCGCAGCTCGATTCTGGACCAGTTGCAGTCACCGGATCGTCTTCAAAGGCAGCCCCACGTAGAGCGCATTGCAGTAATCTATACGAGATGTTACCAGTGCGAGTGTAACTGTCATGATACTCCGCTCGTCCAGGTAGGGCCGTAGCTGGTACAATTTCCGCAGCTGAAGGAAGGCGCCCCTGGCCACCGAGTCCACCTGGGCTTCCAGAGTTAGACTGGGGTCCAGGAGCACCCCCAGGCTGCGGACCCTGTCCCTTAGGGGGAGTGTAACCCCATTCAGGGCAGGGAAATTGCCCTCCAGCCTGTCTGCTGAAGCACCCACTAACAGCACTTCCGTCTTGTCTGGATTGAGTTTCAATTTATTAACCCTCATCCAGTCCATTATCAGGTCCAGACACGAGTTTAGCACAGAAACCGCCTCACCTGGATTGGTGGAAAATGAGAGGTAGAGCTGAGTGTCGTCAGCATATTGCTGACTCCTCAGCCCAAACCTCCTGATGACCTCTCCCAGCGGTTCCATGTAGATGTTAAACAGCATGGGGGACAGTATCGACCCCTGAGGAACCCCATGACATAAATGCCATGGGACAGAGCAACTGTCCCCCAGCACCACCCTCTGGACACGGTCAGCCAGGAAGGAGCAGAACCACCGTAAAGCAGTGCCCCCAACTCCTAACCCAGCCAGCCTATCCAGAAGGACACCATGGTCGATGGTGTCGAAAGCTGCTGAGAGGTCCAGGAGTATCAACAGGGTCACACTCCCCCTGTCTCTCTCCCGGCAAAGGTCATCGTACAGGGCGACCAAGGCAGTCTCCGTGCCAAAACCTGGCCTGAAACCCGATTGAAATGGATCCAGAAAATCTGTTTCATCCAGCAGCGCCTGGAGTTGCCCGGCCACAACCTGCTCCAACACCTTGCCTAAATAAGGGAGGTTCGCCACTGGTCGGTAGTTAACCACCAGCCTTGGGTCCAGGTTAGGCTTTTTAAGGAGTGGCTGAATTACCGCCTCTTTCAAGGTGGTAGGGACCACTCCCTCTCTCAAAGAGGCGTTCACGACCTCCTGGACCCAGGTGCGAACCCCCCTGGCAGATCTTCCAATTAGCCAAGATGGGCAAGGGTCGAGCGGAGTGGTGGTAGAACGGACAGATCCAAGCACCCTGTCCACATCCTCAGGTCTCAACAATTGAAACTCATCCATTAATATTTGACCTAAGCACGGCACACTGGACACATCCTCTGATTTTGCAGTAACGGTGGAGTCCAACCCACTGCGAATCTGAGCGATTTTCCCCTCAAAATGAATGGCAAACTCATCACAGCGAGCTGATGAGCAGTCCGGGACCTCCATCGGATTTCCCGGTTGAAGAAGATCCCGGACCACCCGAAACAGCTCTGCTGGATGACATTCTGAGGAAGCAATACGGCTGGAGAAATATTGCCGTTTCGCCAGCCGTATTGCCATGAAATAGGCCCAATAATGGGTCGTGTTCGATTGGACTCCCAGCGGGACTTCCTCCACCTGCGCTCCAGCCGTCTCCCCTCTCGCTTCATCGCCCGCAGTTCAGAAGTATACCAAGGAGCTGTCTGGGCTCTGCGTGCAGGGAGAGGGCACTTAGGCGCAATCGTGTCAACCGCCCGGGTCATCTCCCTATTCCATAGGGTGACCTGAACTTCGACAGGAGTGTCGACCATATCAGATGGATAATCCCCCAGAGCGTTCAGGAAACCATCCGGATCCATTAGTCTCCGAGGGCGGATCATCTTAATAGATCCCCCACCCTTGCAGAGGGAAGAAGAAGCTAATAGACTAAACTTGACCAGGAAGTGGTCTGACCATGACAATGGGGTCACAACCAGCCCCTCCACATCCAAACCACCATCTTCCAGTCCCGTTGAGAAAACCAGGTCCAAGGTATGGCCCTTCTCATGTGTCGGGCCGATGACATATTGAGACAGCCCCATGGTTGTCATGGCGGCCATGAAGTCCTGAGCCGCCCCAGTCAAGGCAGCCTTGGCATGGATGTTGAGGTCCCCCAGCACCAACAGCCTGGGAGTCCTCAACACCAGGTCCGAGACTACCTCCGTCAGCTCAGGCAGGGCTGTTGGTACGCAGCAGGGTGGGTGGTACACCAACAGAATCCCTAATCTGTCTCGCAAGCCCAACACACAATACAGGCCCTCAAGACCTCCTCTCAAAGGGATAGGAAGCCTGGTCAAAGAGATAGAACTCCTATAGACTATAGCAACTCCCCCTCCCCAACCCTCCGAGCGACATTGGTGCTGGACCGAGTACCCAAGCGGACACAGCTGGGAGAGGGGAACACCACCCTCCTCTCCCACCCAGGTCTCAGTAATGCACGCCAGGTCAGCACCCCCATCCAGAATTACATCATGGATGTGGGCAGTCTTATTTTGTACTGACCTGGCGTTCATCAACAGCACCGTGTGGCTCGAGGGTTTGCTGATATGGTCACCTGATACCATCTGGTTGGGGGTAGGACTAGAAGAGGGGATAGATGTAAGATATCTAACCTCTCTTCTCCTACGTGGGCATGTTCTATCCCCACCGCCATTCCTTCCCCTACCCAGCACCACCTCAATGGCTGCCCCCTCCAACACCCTCCCCCCTTCCTGTTCCCTCAGATCCACTGTGGGTCTCTATGCAACCTGATGGCAATTAATAATAATTATTTAAAAAATAATAATCTTTATATAAGATTATTTATTATTTATTTATTTATTTATTTATTCATTGGATTTCTATCCCGCCCATCTAGACCAAAGGTCTACTCTGGGCGGTTTACAAATTTAAAAACAATAAAACCAAAATTAGAGTTCTATAACAAGATTAATACATTCTGTTTCTGTTTGTTGTTGTGTCATTAGGTCTCTGCCAAATTATGGTGAATTAGTGACCTCTGAAAGTTCTTGTTATTAACAGTCTACGTGGTAGAAATCATGATCTGGAAGTTGCAAACGTTGACATCATAAAAGGCAGTAACTTGAGTTTTTCATCTGGAATCACCCTGGAGCAAGCCTTCTCAAGTTTTAGTATTAAAATGTTTTGTTAGAATCCACAGTTCCTACATGATAGAAGAATGACTGGTATGGAGTAGATGCCCGCTACTATCTTCTTTACTATCCTCTGTTTCTATTTATTTTAGGGTTTCGGCTGAACGCTTCTTCTTGGCCAATGTTTCTCCTGAAGACTCTGAATGGAGCAGAAATGGCTCCTGTTCGGATTTTCCATAAGGTAATGTGACATATATGGCTTACATTACTCTGCATTGAAAGACTAAATAGTTGACTTTTAGTGTGATACATTAGATTGAGTCCCCCTGTGCCTGGTGTGCTGTTTGTTGTAAATTGAGGGATTAAGGTGTTCTTCAGTGGAGAAGGCATACCTCATAGTTAGCAGGACTCATATTAAGAAGGAGGTAAATATGTAGATTGTTGTTGTTATGTGCAGTCAAGTCAAAACTGATTTACAGTATAGCAGCCCTAACAGGGTTCTCAAGATAAGTGGTGTATTTAAGGAGTGGTTTTACCAGTACCACCACCACCCCGGGAAATTGAACACAGGTCTCCCAAGTCCCAGTCCATTACTCTATCCACTACACTACACTGGGTAATATAGTTTGTACAGTACTATATTTCAAAAAGACTTCAGTGAAAACTGCAAGACTTTGCTTCTATGAAGTTTGTTATTTTGACATTTCAGTGTCTTGAATAGCATCTGCACTAATTTTATATGTGTGTAACATCAGAGTGGCTTTGAACCTCATATGTAAGCCAGAGATGTTCAAGTCAGAAGCAGGATTGAATTAGATCTGTGAGGATTGACCACCAATAAAAGAGATGTATGAAAGTTGGAATGGGAATGATAGTACCTGAATCAGATTGACAGCTCACCATGACAAGAAGTCCTGAAGGACAGGCTGTTGCACAGAAACTAGAGCTGTCAAATTTCCTATTTGGACATGTAACTGGTTTCTACTTGTTTTTTAATCTTGTTGTATCTGTCATATATACCTTCGCCATTTTCTATAAGGCTCTCCAGTTACTATTTCGTGAACCTCACACATCCTAAATCAGGGGTAATCTGATTTAGATGTAAAAACCTCAATTGAATAAATTGGGGTTAGTAACCTCCTGGATTAAACATTTGTGTACAATTAATTACTCAGACTGTGTTGAAAGCAGAAAATTAATCTATATGTTGTTGTCTGAATATAGTGTTAATCAATTTTAAAGAAAAGACCCTGTTTCCCCGAAAATAAGACAGGGTCTTATATTAATTTTTGCTCCAAAAAACGCATTAGGGCTTATTTTCAGGGGATGCTTTATTTTTTTCATGTACAATCTACGTTTATTCAAATACAGTCACGTCATCTTCTTCTGGTTGCTGCACAATGGTGGAGGGCGGGCTTTCACTTAACTAGGGATTATTTTTGGGGTAGGGCTTATGTTACAAGCATCCTGAAAAATCATACTAGGGCTTATTTTCAGGTTAGGTCTTATTTTCAGGGAAACAGGGTAGTCCTGTATCTAACCCTGTACTTTGAAGCTTTGACAGGGTTCTGAACTGTAGACCAGTTTGTCTGTTTCCATTTTCTACTTCTTTACATGAGGCTTACTGAGTAACTGAGGCTAATGAGCCTGATAAATCAGTTACAGCAGAATAGGGCTGCAAAATAACATGTGGGAATTGAGTTATAGATAATACTACTTTTTCTGGGTCCTTCCACCAGGAGCCACCATCTCCATCCCAGAACTTCTTTAAGATGGGGATGAAACTGGAGGCTGTAGACAGGAAAAACCCACATTTCATCTGCCCAGCAACAATTGGTGAAGTGCGTGGCTCTGAAGTCCTAATCACTTTTGACGGTTGGAGGGGAGCCTTTGATTACTGGTGTCGCTATGACTCTCGTGACATATTTCCTGTTGGCTGGTGTTCACTGACTGGTGACAATTTGCAGCCCCCCGGAACAAAAGGTAAGAGTCCTGTCACAATTCTGTCACATTTCATTAGCACTTGTCCCTGACAATGTAACAATGAGTGTATTTTCTCTGATGAAGAATTATTTATTGTGGCTTAAATAACCTTTTAGCTAACATTGGATGATAGGCAAGTACAAAAGATAGTTTACCCATCTGTCTCTCTTTTCCAAACAATCCTTATAACTGTGGGTCTACTTTGCTGCCATCTGTTGCATAGAAGTGGCTGTCTTCTAGTTTTCTTTGGAATTGTTCAAATCCAGACTGTAGAAGCCTGGTATGAGCCATTTTTTGTTACTAGCATAAAAGGCAGAGCTCAGTAAAAATCTAAAACTCTTCCACAACTCATTACCCTGTTCGCTTGTGGTGACATTCCTCATAATAGTGAAGCTTGGGCTGGAAAAGAGCTTGGAAAAGGTGGCCCTCTACCAGCTAGAGGCAATACCAAATTCTTTGGCCTCCTTTCTTTGCTTCCTGGTATTTCTAATTAGTGTTTCAAGTCATTGCTGGTATTCCCACAGCAACTTCCCCAAATTCTGTTTGTGCATCTCAACACTAAGCTGAATGCTGGCAACAAGGGAATTATACATTCTTATTAGGTGATTCCAACCTTTTCCCTTCCAGAGTTCTTTAGCACATGCAGTGAACTTGTGTGAGGAGCAAATCTGGAAGTATCTCATACTGCCCAGAATTTTGGATCAGGCAGAAGCAGCACATACCTGTTTCTTCTATCTTTTAAGTCTGACATATGCACTGAGAATTTACTCTTGAATGCAGATGTCTCCCTTGTTTTCTTTACCAAGAATTTGCTGCTGGGTTTCCTGTCCATGATACAGGAGATCTGAAATATTTTTTCCTGTAAATCTGATGACTAGATTTGTACAACACTGGCTGAAACTATGTCCTGAAAAGGAAGAACAGGTTGTACATGGATCAGCAACAAAAAAGCATCCTTCAAGTATGGGAGTAGCAAAAGACAAAGAAAAGAAATAGTGGCTCAACTACTCAGTGGAAATGGAAAAATGATAGCAGATAACAAAGAAAAGATGAACAGAAGACAAAGAAAAGGCAAAAGTGCTCAATTCCTATCTTACCTCAGTCTTTTCCCAAAGGACACAATATGACCCTCCAGGTAAATAGTGATGGAAAGAATGATAATAATTCAACATGGGCATGGCTAAAACTGGGGACCATTGAGAAAGAAAACAAAGGTTTGATTTTTGCTGCAAAAGAACAAGCATTCCAAATCAATGTAATGAAAGCTAAGATTCAAGGAATTAGTGCTAACAGCAAATGTTGACTCTTTAGAGAAAAAGATGAAACTGTGTGACACCTCATCTGTCAATATCCAAAGACTGCAAAAAGAGATTACAAAATTAGACATGATAGAATGGCAAAATTAGTGCACTGGTCATTATGCAAAAAATATAGCTTGACAGCCTCCAAAAACCCATGGGAATAGGTGTCAGAAAGGTGTCAGAAAAAGACAAAGTTAAGATCTTGTGGGATTTCTGGATCCAAACTGATAGACACCTTGAACATAACACACCAGACATAGAACAAATAAATATCTGGATCATTGACATTGCAATTCTGGAGGATGCCAGAGTTGAAGATAAAGAATTAGAAAAACTAAGAAAATACAAGATATGGCAATCTAAACAACTTGCTTGTGGATGAAACACTCTTCAGTGGTTCCCATCATCATCAGGGCTTTGGAACAATATCAAGAAATTTCACACAGTATTATAAGCAGTTGCGGATCTCAGAAATAACACCATCAGAGCTACGAAAACCAGCAATATAGGAATAGCATACATACTGTGCCGATATTTAACAGATGCTTAGGTTTTTAATTAAAACTTGTATCTGTTATATAATACCAGTCAATGTTTTTATAATTTTGATTGACTGTGCCTGGTATTTTTGAATAATAATAATAATAATAATAATAATAATAATAATAATAATAATAATAATAATAATAATAATATTTAATTCTTGCTGGAGAATCTGGAATTACAAGCACATAAAATCATTAATATGACACACCTATACAAAATGTCACATGAAAATAAAAGCTAGAAAAATACATGAATACAATTTGTACAAAATTATACCTCATTAAACACAAATTGGGGGGAAGGGAACATTGTATTTATATTATTATAATTAATGAGAAGGCTGGTGCTGCATTTCATTTACAAGCTTGCTATATCAGGCTTAATAGCTGAAACATTTATTCTGAGTTCTGACTCTTATGTTTTTCAAATGGTTTCTATCCTTATTTTTAAGATAAATGAGAGCAGAGAATGATTTTTCGCACAAGTATGTTGTTACAAAAGGCATCAATACTTCATAGTCCTCTTTGATAGTTCTGAAAAATCTGTTCGTAGGTGAGCCCCGAAATTTGGAAGGGACTGTTCTTTGAACTGCAATTTCAGAGCACCAACCATGGATATTTCTATGAGCTTGTCTTCCTTTGCTACTGTGAGCCCCTCTAGTTCATACATATTAACTGAAAATGGATCTCTAATCCAGTTTTTGCTTGCATCAGGAAGAGGAAAATATTCATGAAAACTATGCTGTGCATCTTCCAAATGTTGTGCAATAAGTGATGTGTCCTTCTCAGACAACACTTCATCGATAGAACCAAGAAAATTTGTGAGGTTTGGAAATGTCTCATAATTTCAGTTTGATAGGCAATGATGTCACAATTCCAACTTTTTGATCATAGCTTCGATCTTTTCTTCAGCTTGAAAAACTGTAACCTTTTTTCCTTAAAGATTTAAGTTGAGCATATTTAAATGGATGAAAATATCTTACAGATATGCTTATTTGACTAACTAGGAAATATCTGTCAAATGATTGCTGAGGTGAAATTGCTTGTCCATGAGGAATAATGTTATCTCATCTCTCAGTTCCCAAAATAGAGACAAAACTTTACCTCATGATAGCCAGCCAACTTCAGAGTGTAGCAAAAGTTGGTGGCGTTCACACACCATATCTTTGCAAAGCTGCTCAAAAAGTCTTGAATTCAATGATTTGCCTTTTATAAAACTGAAAATTTTCAGTTCTTAGTAACTAGAGCTTCCCTATGTCTGCAGCAATTGTAGCAACTCACCAATGGTATGATTTCCTCAATCTGTGCTACAGGTCCGGTAAGCTTTCCGGATATAAAAAATACAGAATGTGGTAGAGAACAATATACAGTGATGCCTCGCAAGACGAATGCCTCACCCGACGAAAAACTCGCAAGACGAAAGCGTTTTGCGATTGTTTTGGTGACTCGCAAGACGACTTTTTCTATGGCCGTGCTTTGCAAGACAATTTTTTTTCCTCAAGAGCGATGCCTCGCAAGACGAAAATAATTCGTTCGTCTTGCGAGGTTTCCCATAGGAATGCATTGCAATGCATTCCTATGGGAAACCGCGCTTTCGCAAGATGAAAATTTCGCAATATGACGCTACTCGCGGAACGAATTACTTTCGTCTTGCGAGGCATCACTGTATATGATTATTACTTTTCCCGATATATTTTCTTACTAAGCTTACTTCACACTAACCTTGCCAATTTTTTTTCTAAGCCTTTAAGATTTATAATTACAGTGGTGCCTCGACTTATGACCCTCTTGACTTACGACCAATTTGAGTTACGACCAGCTCCAGCTGGAAAAATTTGCTTTGACTTGCGACCGGAGCTTTGAGTTATGAACAGAAAAAAGGTGGAGAAAAAGGCGGGGAATTTAAATTGCTAACCGTCGAAGAGGCTGCTTCTTTGTAGCTCTTTCACCCCAACGGTTAGAGTGTGTGCATTCGGAGGAGGCTTCAGACTGCCTGGTGCTGCTTTCTGCTTCTGAGTGAGTACATACAGGGTTTTGCAGCATGGGTTTGGGCTGGGGGGGGGGTTATGTTTCTGGGCTGTGATTTTTTTTTTGTTTTTTGGTGTGGTTTTCCCCCCGGCCCGAACTGATTAATCGCGTTCCGATGGGTCTTGCTGTGTTGTGGGGTTTTTTGGTGATTTTTTCCCCGGCCCCAGCGCGTTCCGATGGGTCTTGCTGTGTTGTTTTGTTTTTTGCCAATTTTTTTTCCCCGCCCCAGCGCGTTCCAATGGGTCTTGCTGTGTAGGGGGGTTTTTTTTTTGGCAATTTTTTTCAGCCCCAACGCGTTCCGATGGGTCTTGCAGTGTTGTTTGTTTGTTTGTCTTTTCGGCCCCAGCGCATTCCGATGGGTCTTGCAGTGTTGTTTTGTTTTTTGGCGAATTTTTTTTTGGCCCCAGCGCGTTCCGATGGGTCTTGCTGGTTTTTTTGTTTTTTTGTTTTTTTTTTGGCAATTTTTTTTTCAGCCCCAACGCGTTCCGATGGGTCTTGCAGTGTTGTTTTGTTTATTGGCGATTCCCCCCCCCCGGCCCCAGCGCATTCCGATGGGTCTTGCAGTGTTGTTTTGTTTTTTGGTGATTTTCTTTTCCGGCCCCAGCGCATTCCGATGGGTCTTGCAGTGTTGTGTGTTTTTTTGGTGATTTTTTCCAACCCCAACGCGTTCCGATGGGTCTTGCAGTGTTGTTTTGTTTTTTGGTGTGTGTGGTTGTTTTTTTGACCGAATGCGTTCTGATGGGTCTTGCTCTCTTTTTTTTGGTGATTTTTTTTCCCGGCCGGAACGGATTAATTGGGTTTCAGTGCATTCCTATGGGAAATGGTGCTTTGGGTTACGACCAACTTGAGTTACGACCATCTTCCGGAACCAATTAAGTTTGTAACTCAAGGCACCACTGTATATCTTATATCTTTCTTATACTTTTAACCTATTCATGTTCTCATCTCCCATCCAATTATACAAAGGTTCCCACTTTTTTCTAGCCTCAACAATTTCTTTGTCTTTTAACACTTCAGTTAAAATCTCTGCTGCTTCAGTTAAAATCTCTCCTGCTTCAAAAAAAATTTCTATTAACTCCTGGATTGTTGGAGTCTCCTCTTTTAGCCAGTATTTCACATATAACATTCTTGCTGCTGTACTTACATGTATGATCAAATATCCTTTTTCTTTTTCTATCAAATCTGGTATTATATTCAACAAAAACAGTTCAGGTTCATATGGAATTATATGGAATTATAGGGGATAACATTTTTTGTAAAAAATCATGGACTAGTTTCCACAAGCTCTTAACTTCCCTACAAGTCCACCACATATGATAAAAACTACCTTCTTTTAATTTGCATTTCCAAAATTTCTTAGAGGTACTTCGATATATTTTCGATAATTTTTCAGGTGTCATATACCATGTATAGAACATTTTGTGTGGCTGATAATTTTCTCCTACAAAAAGTGGAGAAAGAAATTAGAGGATTTGCTATCCTTGACTTGGTTCTGACCAACAAAGATGACTTGGTGGGGGAAGTGCCAGTGAGGGGAACTCTAGGTGAGAGTGACCATGTCCATCTAGAATTCTTGATTCAAAGGAAACTAAAGCAGAGTGTAGCCACACACTTCTGCTGGATTTTAAAAAAGCCAATTTTAATAATCTCAGAACAAGGATAAGAAAGGTCCCATGGCAGGAGATTCTGAGACGAAAAGAAGTCCAAGAGGGTGGGAGCTTCTAAAAAAAGAAATTCCAAAGGCACAACTGCAAACAATTCCAATAAGAAAAAAAGGGGGAGGCGGCAAAAAAGGCCACTGTGGCTTCACAAAAAGCTCAGGGAGGACCTAAAAACCAAAAAAGACATGTACAGGAAATGGAAAGAAGACCAGGCCACCAAGGAAGAGTACAAACAAGTAGCAAGGAAATGCAGGGATGGCATTAGGATGGCAAAAGCTGAGAATGAGCTGAGGTTAGCTAGAGACACTAAAAGCAATAAAAAAGCATTCTTCAGGTATGTGAGTAGCAAAAGACAAACAAAAGACATAGTGGCACAGCTCCGCAATGAAGATGGAAAAATGATAACAGAGGATAAAGAAAAAGGAGGGGTGCTCAATTCCTATTTTAGTTCCGTCTTTTCCCATAAGACAGACTATGAACTTCCAAACAAATTGGAAGTGCAAGGGGGGGGGGGACAGGATTGCAGCTTGTCCACCAATCAAGTATTATACCTTGTTCTTCTAATTCTTTCCTTGATTTCATACTTAAGTCCTCTTTTATTTATTTATTTTTCCGGCTTTTACCCCGTCCATCTAGATTCAACGAATCTACTCTGGGCATCTTACAGTCCGAGTATAAAACCAAGATTAAAACAACAATATCAAACAACATAGAGATAGGCAAAGTCCAAGATGGTAAGACACAAATGACTAAGAAATGGAAGGGGGTAAGGCCTGCCTGAAGAACCAAGTCTTCAGCTTGTTCTTAAAACCTCCCAGCGAGGGTGCCAGGTGAATCTCAAGGGGCAAGGTGTTCCAGAGGCGAGGGGCCACTGCCGAGAAGGCCCGGTTTCTAGTTCTCTCCTTCTGGCCCTCTCTCAAGGTCAAGCCCCTCAGCCGCCCAGCCTGGCTGGATTGAGTGACATGAGTAGAGCTCGGTGGGAGCAGGCGCTCTGTCAGGTATTGAGGTCCTAAACCGTTTAGGGCTTTATATGTAAGCATTAATACCTTGAAGTCAATGTGGATACAAATGGGCAACCAGTGTAAGGCCGCCAGAGGGGGGGAAATATGATGATATTTTTTCACCCCGGTTAATAATCTGGCAGCCGTGTTCTGGAACATTTGTAGTTTCCGCATCAATCTCAAGGGCAGCCCCACGTAGAGCGCATTACAGTAGTCTATTCTCGAGATTACGAGCGCATGGACTAGAGTGGTGAGCTCCCCAACATCAAGATAGGAGCGCAGCTGGGCAATCCACCGAAGATGTAAATGGGCAGTGCAGACCACGGACGCTACCTGGGACTCCATGGTAAGCGCTGGGTAAAAATGGACCCCAAGCTGCGGACCACACTCTTTGTGGTGAGAGTCACCCCCCCAAAAGAGAGGGAGTTTCCCAAACCACTGATAGGAGGAGCGCCCACCCTCAAAATCTCCATCTTCTCCACGTTCAGTCTCAGTCCATTCTCCTGCATCCACTGCAGTACAGCCCCCGACAGTGCTCAAGGGGCGCAACGGCATCCACTGCTGTTGGAAAGAAGGAGATGTAGAGCTGCAAATCTCTATATCTCAAGAGTTTCTTCTTTTCCATTAATGTCGGTTGTGTGAATGTTTCCATTGGTGAGACCCATTCAGGAACTTTTTGGTAATTTTCTTCCCAGATCTTAGTCCATACCCAGTTCAAAGCTTTCCTTATCAGATTATTGTTAAATTGTTTATTGTCCTTTGCTTTTTGATACCATAGGAAGGCGTGCCATCCTAGGTTTAGATCATGTCCTTCTAGTTTTAATATTCTGTCATTTTCTAAAACTATCCATTCCTTTTTCCAAACTAGAGGACAGGCTTTATAATATCTGGAGGTCCAAAGCCTGCTCTTTGTTTTGTGTCTTGAAGTGCTTTGATTTTTATTCTAGTTTTTTGTCCTTGCCAGACAAACTTCATTTTCTTTTTTTAAGTTATTGAAGTATTAATTGTTTTGTAAAGACTGGTATTGTCTGAAAAAGAAATATTTATTTATTTATTTATTTATTTATTTCATTTATACCCCGCCTATCTGGTCTTGCGACCACTCTAGGCGGCTTCCAAACAACATAAAACAACAGATAAAATCACAAAATTATTACAAAAACAATTTCCATAACAATTATAAAACAAAAAATAAAGATAAATAGAAAAGATAAAAAGATCAGGTATTGACTGGAGGGAAGGCCTGTATAAACATCCATGTTTTTAATTGATTTTTAAAGATACCCAGCGTAGGGGTGGCACGAATCTCCGGAGGAAGATTATTCCAGAGGCGAGGAGCCACCGCTGAGAAGGCCCGATTTCTTGTTCTTTCCCTACGGGCCTCCCTCGGCGTCAAGCTCCTCAGCCTCACCTCCTGACTCGCACGGGTGATCCGGGTAGACCTTGGTGGGAGTAGGCGTTCCGCTAAATAAGGTCCTAAACCGTTTAGGGCCTTATAAGTAAGCATTAAAACTTTGAAGTCAATGCGGAACCGAATGGGCAGCCAATGCAATGCGGCCAGAATAGGAGAGATATGCTGGTATTTTCTCACTCCACTAAGGAGTCTGGCCGCCGCATTCTGCACCACCTGAAGTTTCCGCATCAACCTCAAAGGCAGCCCCACGTAGAGCGCGTTACAGTGGTCTAATCTTGAGATTACGAGCGCATGCACCAAGGTAGTGAGCGCCCCCATATCAAGGTAGGGCCGCAGCCGGGCAATCCGCCAAAGATGGAAAAAGGCGGAGCGGACTACCAATGCCACCTGCGTTTCCATGGTGAGCGCCGGGTCCAGATGGATCCCCAATTGCCAGGTCCTTCTCTGTGCTTGGAGCTTTTTACTTTTAACCAGAGCTTTATACTTCTTCTTAAGCGTGAACCAATCTGCTGGAATTCTAGACAGATTCTGTTCTCTGTAGGCCCTATAGGTGACTAATAACTCATGTTTAGCTGCTTTACACTCAGAATCAAACCAGGTCTTTGTGTAGGGAACACAAGTAGACAGATTGCATGGCTTTTTGCATCTTAAATGAGTTTTCAGAGATTGTACCAAGTGTTTATGTGCTTCTAAGACTGGTTCCACTGGACTAAGTGAAGTAATTAAATTACTGAAGTATAAATAAGGCTCTGAGAATAGTAGTTGTCTCATAAACGCATCCAATTCTTCAGACCACTTAATGTGAGCCCCTCTTGTATCAGCTGCAATGAGCGCTATTGGAGCAAGGTCCGCAAACACGTTGTAATTATTAAAATTGATCTTAAAAACCAAAGGTAGATTATCGCTTTCTGCACAATAATACTACCTTAAAGTCATTATTCGATCCATCAAGTCCCTTGAGACCAAAACATAATCTATTGTAGAAGCATTTGCTAAAGAGGTAAAGGCAAATTCACCTGGTCTGTCTCCAATTGTACATCCGTTTAAAAGGGCTAAACCAAAATTATTAATTATATGCATTAAGTGTAGGCCAGCATAGTTACAGCCACAATCTTTAAATTGCCTGTGATAGAGGTGGAGATGTAAAGTAGGTTCTGGGAATGTCATATTGAACTGTGCAGAAAGTGTCTCATCATTAGTACCTATCCTGGCATTGCAATCCCCAGTGACTATTATAGAAGCATCAGGATACAGTAATATTAAATAATCAATATAGTCCTCTAAGTTAACCCACAAGTCATATATCATCACACGAGATGGTTGCAGAGGAATATAAACATTGATAAACAGTAACAAACACGTGGCAATCTTCAACATCAAGGCAGAAGCTATCCTGTTGGAAAAATCCCATGCCACTACTGTTGTCTGTAGCTTTGTTGATATGAGAGTGACTATACCACCCTTAGGTCACCCTCCTCTATCGCTGGGAGAAGCATTAAAGGAATATGTCACGTAACCATTTGACATTGGCTCATTTAAAGTCCACATTTCTTGTAGTAGTATAAGATCAAAATTGCCAATATATTCAGTGAAGGCAGGATCCGAGGCCTTCACCTGCCAGCCTGCAATATTCCAAGACAAAAATTTAATTGCGTGTATCTTACGTCGAAACATGGGGTCTTCTAAGACTGATAGCTGAAGAGGTGGAGAGCCATTACCTAAGCCGTGGGATAAAGATGGCTCTAAATGAAAGGGAGATTATGACCTATCAAAATTAAAATTAGTTTGCATGTTAACTTCATTTCCTGAGTCATTGGACATAATATACTCGGCACCACAAGGTTTTTCTCTGACACCTCCACACACAAGGCCCAATGGGTCCTTCACCCGCAGAGGACAGCTCCCATCTCCATGTCAAGCTGTGCAGTAATTGTCATGATCACCTCTCCCTAAAGAGAGTATGACGTTTGGGCAGGGAGTCACTGTGGGCGCAAAACTACCACCCTTATCTCTGAGGTAGGTCCTCTAGGCCTCAGAAGTGCATAGCATAAGCCCCATGGACTATCCTGGCCTTAAAATAAAACTTTGCTTACTTCCAAAGCAATCAAGCATTGAACTTTGTGCTTCCTTAGACAACACAACAGCCCTGCAAGGTAGGACCTGGTAATTACAGTAGCAACTTAGTGACCTTCTCGAATCCACTGGATTTAGATGTAAGCCCTGCTGTTTCAAGAGAAAAGTCCTTTGTAAGGATTATATTTGTTTTTATTAAGAAAATAAAGTAAGTTTCATTAAGAATACAGTAGTTGTGCAAAAGGCATTAAGCATAAGACATATCCAAAAGCTACAATGGTTAAATAAAGCTGCTATTTCTTATTTAAAATAAGAAATAGCAGCTTTATTTAAAACAAGAAATACTAGAAACTAAGCTAAGTAATCATCTTGGCTTCTAAGCTGAGCTATCTACCACCTTCTCCTCTTTTCAAAAGGGCAAAACCTTTTTTTATTCTTACATCCTGCAAGCAATCCTCCACATGCCATGAACCAACATTTCTCATACACAAACAATCATTTTTCTACATGTCTTAAGACCTCCTCCTTCTTGACACTTTGCAGCTGTTAACCAATTAGGATTATGAGGGCATAACACCCCTCTCTGCCTCTAATTCACATGAGATCCACAGGTGGCTTATCTTGCTTCCAGTTAAGAGGTATTCTTGTTTAGTCTCACACATTCCATTGCTTTTAACTCATCTTACACAGAACCTAACAGACTCCATCTTTATGTGACTACAAATCCCAGCATCTCTCAATATCATTACACACCTTCCCTTGGAATTCAAAATCCAGGGTTTTATACAATCCTGCATTTTTGACTAAACAAAGCTAGGTTACATATTTTGGCCTAGAATTCTAGCTGAACACTATGTTAAGGTTGTACAATGCAATAATAAAAAAATCAGATGTTAAGCTTGCAAACTATTTAGCAAAAGCATGAGGTAGACAAAGTTCTAACAGCAGCAATTGAATATAGACCTCTGGTGTTAATGCAATTCTAGGAGTCTGAAAAATAGAAAACAACACGTTAGTAGCAAAACAGTAACAATGCACTCTGGTTATGACCAGGAACCATTGGAACAGAAACAATATCTTCAACCATCTGCCATGACATGGTACATTCTGGATAGACTGTCTGCCAAGACATTCAATTTACCAGGAATGTGCTGAATTTCAAAATCAAAGTCCTGCAAAGTTAAACACCAACGTTAAAGCTTTTGATTATGAGATTTTATTTTCTGCATCCAGACTAAAGCACGATGGTCAGATGATGAATCTGCGGCCCCACAAATATGGCCTCAGATGGCTTAATGACCAGACAATCGATAACGCCTCTTTCTCAGGTACAGAATAAGATCGTTCATGAGCTAGAAGCTTCTTGTTCTAAAAAGAAATAGGATGCAGTTCTCCATCATAATCTGCTTGCAACAACACAGAACCTAGACCCCATTCTGAAGTGTCTGTCTGCAAAACAAAAGGCTTAGAAAATCAGGTGATATCAGAATAGGAGCAGTTACCATTTTAGCTTTCAAGGCATCAAAGGCCCTCTGACATTCTGGAGTCCAAATCACATTAATAGGCATGCACTTTTTAGTTAACTCTGTAAGAGGCGCAGCCAAGTCACTAAAGTTAGGAATGAAACGTCTGTAGTATCCAACCAGGCCTAAAGATGAATGAACCTGTTTTTTGCTAGTAGGTACAGGCCATTGTTGAATACTGTCAACCTTAGCTTGAATTGGTTGTATTTCACCTTGACCAATTTGATGGCCTAGGTAAAGCACCTTAGCTTTAACCCACTGACGCTTGCCTTCACAGTAAGACCAGCATTTTGCAACCGACACAATACAGTTTCAGTGTGAGAAATGTGGGAAGCAAAATCCTGACTAAAGATCGCCAGGTCATCCAAATAAGCCTCAGCAAAGGGTAAACCCTCTAACAGCTTGTCCATCATCCTTTGGAAGGTTGCTCCTGCATTTTTCAACCCAAAACCCATTTTTTTGAACTTGAAAGTCCCAACATGATTTATGAACGTGGCTGTGTCCATAAAGTCCTTGTCCATTTTTAATTGCCAATATCCCGAGGAAAGATCTAAAATGCTGATATATTTGGTGCCTGCCAACTTCTCAATGAGGTCATCAGTTCTGGGTACAAGTCTGGTACTGTTATTTTATTCAGTTTTCTGTAGGCCACACAAAACCTAACTTCATCCAGGACTTCCCCCACAGCATTTTTCTTAGGTAGAATGACAATTGCTGAAGCCCATGGATAAGAACTGGGTTCAATGACTCCCAAATCCAGCATTTTCTGAATCTCTTGTTCAATTTGCACAGCATGAGATCCTATAGTTCTGCATGGGCTAGAACGTACAGGAGGGTTGTCACCTTTGTTTATAGCATATGTGGCTAAATTGGTGGTACCAGGTTTATCAGAAATCACACTTTGGTAATACTCCAAAATTTGAGAAAGCCAAGCTTGTTCATCTGAAAAATCAGAGTCAAAAAAGTTATCCAGCCAGTTTCTAACATTTTCCAAGTCTGACAAAATGTCCATAGGCTCATCTTCAGGCCTAGCACAAGCTGCTTGGCATCTTAACACCACAGCTGCTCTGTTCTTGTACAACTTTAGGCTGTTAGCATGATAAATTGTTGGCTTTTCCCCTGAACCAGGCATTTGAACTAAATAGTTAACGGTTCCAATCTTTTGCAAAATTTTGGCAGGGCCTTGCCAAGCAATTTGTAATTTATTGACTCTGAGAGGGTTCAAAACAAGAACAGAATCTCCAACCTGAAATTCACGGTGTCAAGAATGAATATTGTGGTAACGAATTTGTTATCCTGGGCCTGCTGGATGCCGCTTTTGGTTGCATCTTGAATAGCATTCAATTTCAACTGCAAATTGTACACAAAATCAGCAACAGATACTGAGCTGGTTTGAGTGGCACCTTCCCAATCAGCTCTGAACAAGTCCAAAGGCCCGCGCAGATTTTTCCCATACATAATTTCACTAGGGGAGAATTCGCCCAAACCCTCATGAAGCACTGTTCTGTAAGCATGTAAAGCAAATTGAAGGGCATCTTCCCAAGTCTTTCCAAAATCCTGCACGTAAGCTTTAATCATTTTGAGCGAAGTTTGTTGAGTGCGTCCCACTAAACCATGGGACTAGGGATGGTAAGCAACACTGAAATTCGAGATAGTACCTGACAGTTCACAAACTCTTCTCAACAGCTCACTTCAGAATAAACTAGCCCTGTCACAGATCAACACAGAAGGTACACCAATCCTAGCACAGATGTCCAGAAATACTCTAGCGATAGAATGGGCTGAGATGCTGCTGACAGCATAGGCCTCTGCCCATTTGCTCGTCACAGAAACAAAAGTGACTACAAACTTTTTCTGGGCCCTTGATGGCACAAAAGGTCCCAAAACATGCATTTGAAGACATTTAAACACTTCATCCACGATAGGTACAGGTTGCATATGTGCTTTAGCTTTGTCTGTGTGATGACCAACTCTCTGACAAGTGTCACAAGTAGAAACAAAGTCTTTCACAGATTTTGCCATATTAGGCCAATAAAAATGTTGAGTGAGTCTCTGCAGAGATTTTTTCACACCCAAATGGCCTTGAAAAGCTGATGAATGTGATTAATTCCAATACTTTCTCTCTATAGGGCTGTGGAACTACCAGTTGAGTTAAAGGGCTTATATCCAGCCTAGAATCTGGAGCGTATTCTCTATACAGAAGACCATTCTGATCCCAATAGAATCTTATGAGCCTGGATTTAGTCAAAGGCTCATCTAAGTCAGCCTGGTGTCGAATTTCTTCCAGAGAAGGATCAGTCATCAACAAATCCTTAAACTCATTACAGCTCTCAGTTCTTTTTAAAAACACTTCCGCATTCTCTATTGATGGGACATTTGGCAAGCTAGCCGGTGTCTCTGGTTGCTTAGGAGACGAAGGCTGAATTTCAACCGGCAATGGCTTTACAATCTCTAAGGGCTGTAAATCTGCAGATTCCTCTTTTCTAGCTAGGCGAGGCAAGCTGCGGGCCCTTCTGAGCTGTGTTTCCATTCGGCCTTGTTCTACAATTTCAGTGAGGGGTCTTTGAAGTCTCTGCAATTGCGCACGAGTCACAACTTGCAAACTGGGTCCCTTTTTAATTTATGATGCTGAAAAATTACATCATTCCCCCCAAAAAAGGCTGGGGTACTTCTTTGATGGACCAGAATGTACCGTTCTCCAACCCAATTCTTGTTATTTAATGTCACAAGAGCTAAAGGGGCATAGATAAGATCCTTACCAGTTGGGTGATAGCTGTAGATGGGGAATCTGGCTTCAGGCACTATCTGGGAGGGATTAATTAACAATTTTGAAATAGAACTTAAATCTGCTCCTGAATCACGTAAAGCAGGAACTTCTAGGAACCCCTGGGGTGTTTGGATTTTTATTGACTCACCAAACTGTTACACAGACCAGCTCGCCGCCTCCTTAGAGATCAAACAATCCAGGTCGACCACTTTAAATTGTAATTTCTATTGGGTAGATTTATAAGGCTCTTTAGTTCCCTTAGCGGCGGCGGCTCCGGCTCCAAACATTCCAGCTTGAAAAGGGTTAGTGGAGACATGCTGAATAGTTGAAATTCCTTTGTCTTTGCCTGCTTGCTCTCCGGCTTGCGGTGAGGTAACTCCTTGTGGCGCGGGAGTTTGAAGAGCCGTTCCCTGGGGCAGGAATCCCTCTGAAGCATCATCTCTCTGGCAGTCACTTTGGAACTCTCTGACATTCAGCGGGCTTTCCCCTCCCTCTGGATATCCAATAAACTTCAGCTTAGACTGCTGCCGCTGGTATGATGGGGTTGTCTGCTTAGCGGGTGGCTTAGGAAGCTGGCTATGCTGAGGTGCTTTAGGACAATCTCTGTGGAAATGATCTCCTCCACACAAATATAATTTTATGGGGGGGGGGGGCAGAAGCAACACACCTCTTGCTAATTTCCCCTGGTTTGCTATGCTTAGCCTCAGGTGAAAAAGGCTTTTCGTATTTTTTGAATGGCTCTGATTTCTTTGGTTGTTCAACGCCCTTCCCTGACTTTGCTTTCTGACGGAATTCTTCTGCCCTAAACACCCACAATTCATCTGCCATGAGGGCCAGCTGTTGCAGGTTAGTAAGGTGTTTATCTAGCAAGGCAGTTCTCATCTCAGGGGTAACCAAAGTCAGAAATTGTTCACACAAAATCACCTGAGTAAGTTCTGCTGTGGAGTTTGCTCTAGCTGCCTCAAACCAATTTGCACACTCTCTTTCCAACCTACCTGCTAAGGCTGAAAAACTCTCCCGGTTTTGGCATCTCAGGCTCCTAAATTTTTGTCTCAATCCTTCAGGAGTGTAACCAAAACATCTTTGTACCAGCTGTTTAAAATCTTGCCAGGATAAATCATCTCCAGCTCTCTGCACCAAGATTTGAGCTAATTGTCCCGTAATTTGAAAGCAGAGCAATTTCACAAAGAGTCTCTCAGGCGCACCTATATCTTTACAAGCCTGCTCAAAGTTAGTTAAGAAAGCAAGAACATCATCTCCTTCCTTGAAAGAAGGAAGATGTTTTTGATCAAATTTAACCACAGAATCCTTGTCCCCCCCCTCTCTCTCTGCTTCCTAACTGCCACCTGTCCTCCTGTGCAGCCTCCTCCGCTTCTTTACGTTCTCTCCTCTCCTGGGTGAGAACTAATTGCCTCTGAGTGAACAGAAAGTCAGTCATCATCAGGGTTAACAAGTCTGTGTTAGAAGCGGCTTGAGGTGATGGGGTCCCAGCAGGGGTTGTACCTGTTCCTTGGTCGAGCTGAGCAGCAGGGGTTGTTCCTTGGCCAGGCATATCATCATTCTCTTGGTCATTTCCAGGAATGCTTGAGTTCCCTGCTGCCACTGCTGCCTCACGGGCTGCCTCTCTCACCAAGAGTCGTCTCTTCCTCTCAGTTGCAGCATCCCACGTTTGAGTTGGCACACTGTCCATGAATTTGGAGTCAGGAATCGCAGATAGTCCTGTTATCCTGGGTCTGGCACCTCCAGGCACAGCTCCAGCTCCTGTGATAGCAATCTGGTCTAATTCTTTGGACAAAAGGTAGTCCATGCCTCCAAGTAGATCACTCAGGGAAGGTATATGAGTTCCCTTTCCTACCATCTTGCCTAGCAAAATAACAACCACTGAAAATCAGACTTATTCCAATTCATGCTTTGGATATGCACAACTAATTTAGACTCAGTCTCTCAACAGCTCAGACTACATACATATCCCACCGCTGCCACCATGTCAGGATCACCTCTCCCTACAGAGTATGATGTTTGGGCAGGAACCAACATTTCTCATACACAAACAATCATTTTTCTACATGTCTTAAGACCTCCTTCTTCTTGACACTTTGCAGCTGTTAACCAATTAGGATTATGAGGGCATAACACCCCTCTCCGCCTCTAATTCACATGAGATCCACAGGTGGCTTATCTTGCTTCCAATTAAGAGGTATTCTTGTTTAGTCTCTTTCCAGGCTTCTCTGGCCTTGCCGCCTTATCTCTGTAACAAGCTCTTCTTGTACCAGGCAACTCTGCAAAAACAGTCTCACACATTCCATTGCTTTTAACTCATCTTACACAGAACCTAACAGACTCCATCTTTATGTGACTACAAGTCCCAGCATGTCTCAATATCATTACAGTAATAATCAATTTCCTGGTCAAAGGTCTGTTTAGTGTTAGCTTGCCCTAAAGCCTCATTGTTCTGTCTCCTCTTCTTATTAAATCGTGCATTCATGCCAGTATTTCTTATAATTACTGGTATTGGGTAGCCTACAGCCAAATCAGGAATCACACTGGATTGGTTGGTGGGTAAAATACTATCAGAGTACACAGTGCTGTTGATAAGTGCTGTTTGAGTTTGAGAACTACCAAACAGAGAGCAGAGCAGAGGCAAAAAAATGAAAAACACAAGACTCAGGTGTGCTCCCTTCACCACCAGAACTATTTACAAAATATACATACATATAAGCACCTCTACAGAATCGGCAGTACAGAAAATGGTAATCACAGTCCAGTCCAATAATCCAAGATGCTGACTGACAAAGTGACACGCTGCTTCTCTGTGAATAACCCAACAACATAGGTTTGTTAACAGCCTACCTATATACCTGAATATGATGCAACACTGATTCCGCAAATTGAGCATTGCACATGTGCAGATATGTCACCTGTTCTTGCTAAATGCCAACTAGAATGACTCAAACTTTCTTCCTCTGCTTAGTCATTCTCCCATAATTCAGACAGACAATTCCGTATTTTTCTATCATATGTTAACAAATACTCTTTGTCTGTAGCTGTTGAAGACCCCAGTCTGAGGATTGAATCCTCTGTTTAGAGGACTGGATTAGATCCGAAGTTGTGGTGTCCTTGAACTGTTTAATGCCACTATCCATAAGAGGCCTCCTGGGGTTACGTTTCTCTGTCTGTGAGTCATTAGCTTGTTTTTCAACATGCTGAATATTGACACCGGAATCCTTCCCTTTTACAATACACTGCAGATTCTAGTAGTTTAAATAAGGGTTTAAAATTCATACTACTTTTTTTGGATGTTTGTTTCTGAGCCTCCTTTATCTTCACATGTTTGGGCTTGACCTTCACCGAGTGTAGGGCAGATGCCTTTCCACAGATCTTTGAGGGATCCTTTCCTGGAGGATGATGCTTTGCGCTTGAAGAGTCCGTTGCAGACAAAGGATTTAGAGAATCTGCTGTAGGTGGTGTAGTGGCAATAAGATTTCCCTGCACATCTGTCTGAGAAGTAATTCTTCTAGTGAAAACTTGTCAATTCTGTCAATAGTTTTTGGAGACAGATTATAATAGCTCATCTTATCAGACCCACACTGTGGATGCTCAGCCTGACCTCAACAGGTCTACTGAATTCTTCGCAAGATGCATCTTATTTTCCATCAAGTGACCTGCTATAGTAGTCACAGATTGATTTAATTCCTTTAATATATCTCTAATTTCTGACCAAAAAACACCCTGTATTCTTTAGCTACCTGGTTCCTTTGTTGGGGTTGCTTTATCACAGCCCAAGGAGACTAACTTACAAGATTGAGAAGAATCATGCTTCCGTTACTGATATAGTGTCTTTCATTTCTGGCATCTTGACATTTATACAGTTTGGTTCCTGTTCTCCAAGGATCTCAGACTCATTTGGCAACATCAGACCATCAGGATCCAAAACCGGATCAGACACAAGATCCGACAGTCTTAACTTGCCAAAATCTACATTCACTGTACTATTTAGCAGGCTACCTATTGACTGGCTACTTTCCAGTATCTGACCATTTGTCAAAAGGCTATCAGATAAGTCAATATGAGGAGAAACAGAATTCTCTATGTTGTTTACTAAGGGTTTAAGAGAACTAACAAAGTCAGTATCTTGACTTGCTTCGGAGCCGCAGGGTAGACTTTATCACAATATTTAGCACTATTATGTGCTAAAGTTCCTAAGGGGAGTAGAAGGCTTGGAATCACTATGGTCACCTTCCCGGGCCTGCAATGTTTTAGAGCAGTGATCCCCAACATTTTCCGAACCGTGGACCGATGGGGGGGGTCCGTGCATGGGTGGGTGGGGCATGCATACATGGGGGCGTGCATGTGTGCATGCATGGGGCGTATATGTGCAGGGGGTGGGAGATCTGTCTCTGCGGCCAGGTCCTGCCAAGGCCACGGCCCGGTACCGGGCCACGGACCAGGGGTTGGGGACCTCCACCAGTCCTACCGGCTCTCAAGTCTGAGACAGTTGTAATTGATATCGGGGTGTTAAACTATATCTGCCTTAGCACTGGAGCTAAGGTCAGATCGAGGATTTCCATTTCATATAAAATATAAATATCCACTGAAGATGGCAACAGTCAACAACCTCCAAAAGGCCTCACCAAATGTAATGAGAAATTTCTCAGTTGAAAGCTCTCAATCAGCTGCAGATCCACAGAGGGCATAGTCCATATTCTCTGAAGTTTAGTCAAGTTTAAACAAAGCAAGATAACTCAGACCTTAGATATAAACAACCCTCAAAGACTGCTGGCAGCTACTGGCAGAGCTCCACAAAAGTCCAAGGTCAATTTTCTCATACGATAAGGAAAATTAGTATCTAGCAAAAACTGGAGTCTTCTTTCTCTCCTCCTCCGGCTGGCGAGCCAACTCTTGTGGGCCACAATATTAACTTAAAGTCATGGTCACAAATATGGGAAGGTAATATTAAGCTAACAAAAGCAATTAATTACAAAGAAAAAATGTATATGATGTTCTATAGATGGTATATGACATCTGAAAAATTATCAAAAATATATCAAAGTACCTCTAACAAATGTTGGAAATGCAAATCAAAAGAAGGTAGTTTTTATCATATGTGGTGGACTTGTAGGGAGGCTAAGAGCTTTTGGAAACTAGTCCATGAGTTTTTACAATCCCCTATAATTCCATATGAACCTGAACTGTTCTTGTTGAATATAATACCAGATTCGATAGAAAAAGAAAAAGGATATTTGATCATACATGTAAGTACAGCATCAAGAACGTTATATGCCAAATACTGGGGGGAAAGAGGAGACTCCAACAACCCAGGGGTTAATGGGAATATTTTTTTGAAGCAGCAGAGATGGATATTTTAACTGAAGCATTAAAAGAGAAAGAAATTGCTGAGGCTAGAAAAAAGTGGGAACCTTTGTATAATTGGATGAGAGATGAGAACATGAATGGGTTAAAATTATGAGAAAGAAAATTTAAGATAATTTTAGATTTTAAAAAAAATGGTAAGATAAGTGTGAAATAAGCTTAGTAAGAAAACATATTGACAAATGTAATAGTGATATATACTGTTCTCTATCACATTCTGACTACGCAAAAGCCTTTGACTGTGTGGACCACAGCAAACTATGGCAAGTCCTTAAAGAAATGGGAGTGCCTGACCAGCTTATCTATCTCCTGAGAAATCATGTGGGACAAGAAGCAACAGTTAGAACTGGATATGGAACAACTGATTGGTTCAAAATTGGGAAAGGAGTACGACAAGGCTGTATATTGTCCCCCGGCTTATTTAACTTATATGCAGAATACATCATGCGAAAGGCTTGACTGGAGGAATCCCAAGGCGGAATTAAGATTGCCGGAAGAAATATCAACAACTTCAGATATGCAGATGATACCACCCTGTGGCAGAAAGTGAGGAGGAATTAAAGAACCTGTTAATGAGGGTGAAAGAGGAGAGCGCCAAAAATGGTCTGAAGCTCAACATCAAAAAAAACTAAGATCATGGCCACTGGTCCCATCACCTCCTGGCAAATAGAAGGGGAAGATATGGAGGCAGTGACAGATTTTACTTTCTTGGGCTCCATGATCACTGCAGATGGGGACAGCAGCCACGAAAGTAAAAGACGCCTGCTTCTTGGGAGGAAAGCGATGACAAACCTAGACAGCATCTTAAAAAGCAGAGACATCACCTTGCCGACAAAGGTCCGCATAGTCAAAGCTATGGTTTTTCCAGTAGCGATGTATGGAAGTGAGAGCTGGACCGTAAAGAAGGCTGACCGCCAAAGAATTGATGCTTTTGAATTGTGGTGGTGGAGGAGACTCTTGAGAGTCCCTTGGACTGCAAAGAGAACAAACCTATCCATTTTGAAGGAAATCCACCCTGAGTGCTCACTGGAAGGACAGATCCTGAAGCTGAGGCTCCAATATTTTGGCCATCTCATGAGAAGAGAAGACTTCCTGGAAAAGGCCCTGATGTTGGGAAAGTGTGAAGGCAAGAGGAGAAGGGGACGACAGAGGATGAGATGGTTGGACAGTGTCACCGAAGTTACCAACATGAATTTGACTAAACTCCGGGAGGCAGTGGAAGACAGGAGGGCCTGGCATGCTCTGGTCCATGGGGTCACGAAGAGTCAGACATGACTTAACGACTAAACAAAATCACATTCTGTATTTTTTATTTACCCCCAATACCCTGATCCAAATCCCCTTCCCTATAATCTTCCCTTACCTAATGGAAAATGAATAATAATAATAAAAAGGAAACAATGCAGTAATAACTACAAGTCAGCACGGATTTGTCAAGAACACCGCACTTCAAGAAGGATGCTGACAAATTGAAACAAGTTCAGAGGAGGGCAACAAGGATGATCAGATGGCTGGAAACCAAGTTCTATGGGGAAAGACTGAAAGAATTGGGCATGTTTAGCCTTGAGAAAAGCAGACTGAGGGCAGAGATGATAGCACTTTTCAAATACTTGAAAGGCTGTCATTCAAATGAGGGGCAGGATCTGTTCTCAATCATCCCAGAGTGTAGGACATGCAACAATGGGCTCAAATTACAGGAAGCCAGATTTCGGTTGAATATCAGGAAAAACATTGTAACTGTTAGTGCAGTACGGTAATGGAATCAATTATCTTGAAAAGTGGTGTGTGCTGCGAAGGCATTCAAGAGACATTTAAACTATCACCTGGCAGATATCCTTTGATTTGTGTTTCTGCATTGAGCGGGGGGTTGAACTCGATGATATTATAGGCCCCTTTCAACATCATGATTCTATGATTCTATAACAGTATGTCTTCAAAAACATTTCTCTCATGCTCATATCTAATGTAGAACAGTAAGGTTGCTTTTTTTGTTATGTCTTTCCTTTCGTCCAATTGCAGTGCAAAGTAGGGGGACATGCAAATTCTTTCTAATAATTGTTCCCAGAGTAGTCAAAACGACTAGATGGGTGGGATAAAAATGTAAGAAATAAATAAATAAATAAATAAATAAATTCCTTGATCATTGTCTGACAAACTGATGATTTGTTTCTTAACTTTGTCATTTGACAAAAGTATTAAGGAAAGATCATGGGCAGTTTTCTTATTGATCAATGCAGAAACCATGTGTTTTGCTGCAGGTAATATAAGCTCTTCAGCTGTTCTGTACCGTTTTCTGCTTTTTGCTATTAAGTGAGAAACTTCAAATGAGGCCCACACTGCATTTTCATTGTAAAAACCTGTTGCAGTCCTTTTTTTTTTTACTGTTTTTTTAACTTTCTCAAAGCTCATGCTTCTTACTTTTGAAAAAAAAAGCTATGCTCTTTACGGCATGTTTATGTTTTGTATTAAGATGTCTTTGCAATTGTAACAATTTCTTGGCCTTGTTGTATAGTATCTCATAACACAGCACACACTGTGATAGATGCTTGTCTTCGAGACCTGTACATGTGAAGCCAATCGACAGATATTCCTTGCTATAATGGCAATACTTTTTAAGATGACTGGAAGAAGCTTTATTTTGCTTTGAACAGCATGCACCCTCATCAACATTATCAGTTATTTTACGTTTCAAATTCAGCCAGCAATCCATTCTGAGGCTCAGCCAAAATGTATTGTGCCGAAATTTACTGTGACAAAATCAAAAAGTCAATTTATCTGATAATAACCGAATGGTTTTATTAGCAGAAATTGACGAAAAAACATGATCCATCTGAACATTCACTCACACTGACACAGACTCCTGTCTCTTCCCACGGCTTCTGACTGTCTGCTCAGTAGCAAAAAATGTCACATGCTGTCTCCAGTCACTCAGCATCATTCACTTGCATGTTTGCACGGTGTGCAGAAATATCAAGCAGTTATTTGCTAAGAAAAGCCAAATTTTGCTAAAACAAGCAAGGGAAATTTTGTTCTATGTTTCCTTCTTCGTGGCCTCTGTGAATCACACTGTGGGTAATCCACGCATGCACGGAACCTCATTGGAATATTCTAGAGCTCCTGAGGTAGGAAAAAGATACATTAGTGCAGACCTCTTCCCCTTGGTATATGTACCTTGGCGCCAAGGTTCTCACTTCAGTTTCTTTCAGCTGCCGCATTGAGAGCCTCTATCATCGCTTCTGTGAGTCCTTTCTAAAATGAAAGAAAGTTATTGAATTCCTTTAAACTTTTCATTATAACAAATCTTTAGCTATTATTTGCTTATTAATTGTTTGCAGATAATTGCTCTGGCCTTAGGGCCGAAGCACCCCCCCCTCCTGTTTTTCTTTTCCGAACCGACTTTTCAGTTCATGGCCTCTTCAGGCCCATTTAAACGTTGAGTGGTCTGCAATGATAAAATTCCATTTTCTGACAGCCACGCTAAATGCCTTTTTTGCCTCGGTGAGGCTCACTAAACCTCCTCATGCCCTCACTGCAAAAACTTTAAGCACGGAGTTCTTCACAGTAGTCTCTCGAGACTTAAGCTTCGGCTTTGGGAACAGTCCCTCCAGCCCGCTAAGCCTATGGCTCAATCTTCGTGCAAATCCATCCCGCACACTAAAGCCATGGACAAAGCCATTTCCGAAGTGACAACGTCCTTTGGCCACTCCATGCTGTTCTGACCACCGAGAGTCTGCTGCACCCCCAACATCGACTGCCACATGGGTGCACAAGCCCAAGCAGTCGATGTCGAAACCTTCAACATCGAAAGCGGCCACTAAACGAAAGCTGTCCATCAATGCTTCGTTGGCTCCTGAACCCTCACCACCGAAAAAGGCTGTCTTCGAGATCAAAGCCTTCCAAGACTGTCTCCCACAACTCCACAGCCTCTAGAGTCCGGAGACCTCGTCTGTGTAGGTTCTATCTCAGATGAGGAGGGACTTCCACCTCACCAACTGTCTCCATTGCAGTCTTCCGAATGGGAACAGTGAGTAGACCAACTCACATCTTCTCTTACCAGCCCTCAACAATGCTTGGACTCTCTGAATGGATCTTCTCCGGCAGTCTCACTCGATATCCAAGATACTGAAACGCAACCTGAAACAGTCTGCCCCAGTAGGCCTACCACCTCGGCCTCCGGCACTTCAACAGAGACACCGATCTTATAAGAGCGTCCGCTTGCGTTCTCGCACAGAAATGGATCACACTCAGCACCATCGCCTTTTTCCCCAATCGGGCCCAACGGAAAAGCCCACCAAGCACTATCTACCAGTTGCTTTTCCTGGTCCGGCAGCAGTGTCACAACAGGTTTCTTATGCAATTGAACCTTTGGTGTCGAAGTGATCTTATCACCATGATCGCCAAGGATTGCCTGGCACTTACTACCAGCCAGAGCCAAAGAAACCCAGAAAAGCCGATCACTACGCTTTGGCTTCGGGCACATTCGCGGCACTGGCAAGCTATTATTTGCCTGCCCGTCAAGATGACCGTGATCGTTCATCTCGCTCAGCGTCACCGGCATCCATCCAATGTGGTCCAATGTGGTCCATTGACACCCTTACCATCCCAACAACTGTCTCGACACCGACAGCATCTTGCATTTCAACACCACCTCGACACCAACCCCTTTGATACCGACGATCCTCGGTATCGGCCATTGTCCATGGATGCACCAGCCATGCCTGCAGTGGTTCACGACTCTCGATATCGACCTTTGTCCATGGATGACCCATCAATGTCGATAACGGTCAATGACCCTCGGCATCGACCGCTGTCCACCAACGCACCATCGGCGTCGACAACCCGACGTTGACACCAATACTTCAAGGACCAGCCTCTCGATGTCAGTGTTGATTGACAGTTGGTTGATTCATGGCATGATGCTGAAGCATCTAAGCATGACTCTAGACACCAAACACCATCTGTATTACTGACATCTCCAGAATCAGACCTCGCAGATACAGACCCTCCATCTCTGGTAGAGGATTTTCAGACTTATTCTCAGTTAATGGTTCGCATGGCTAAATGTCTTGACCTCCAAATCCATAGGCCCACGACAACCAGTGGATCATCTTTACGATCCCATCTCGAAGGATACCACAACACCTGTACATATTTCCATGCTTCTGTCTCTTCTCAGCACAGCTAGGCGGTCATGGACCAAACCAGCGTCCTCTCACTTGGTGTTGAAACACATTGACAATCTCTATCGGGTGCATGACCCGGGCGTCGTCTTCTTGCAAAAGCAGCCAGTCCCTAATTCCATATTTGTTGAAGCATCACAATGCCAGTCTTGACACAGACAAGTCTTAATACCGCCTAATAAAGATAGTAGGCGCATTGACTCTATGGGCAGATGGTTATACTCCTCCACTGCCTTCACCATGAGGGTTGCCAATTATCAAAGGGCTATGGGCACCTATCAGTGTTTTCTCTCGGACAACATGTCTACCTTTATTGACGCAGTCCCCAAAGACAAGAGGGTGCTAGCTCAAACTTTCCAGCAAGAAGGTCTCTCTGTCGCAAAACAACATATGCTGTCAGCCAGACACACAGTCGACGCCACTTCAAAATCTATGGCTACCTCAGTAGCGCTGCACCATTTCTCCTGGCTCAGAACCGCTGACCTTGCAGAGGATGCGCATTGAGGACATCCCATTCGATGGGGTAGGTCTCTTTAATGCCGAGACATGACATTCTTGAGAATGTCCAGAAAAAGAGGACAGCTGCCAGGCGCTGCATCTACCCCACATACCAGCAATGCCCTCAGCACACCCAATGGCATTGCCCTTACAAAAGTTCCAACATGAACCTCAATGACAAACATCTTACATGCCTTATTACAAACAACCTTACAGACAACAACCTTACCTCGTCAACAAACTGCAACCAGGCATAATGACTGCAAATCCAAGCATCACGTTTGACATCCAGCCAGCCGAGATACACACACAGTCTCACACAAAATCTCCTGCCCTTTGGAAACACCTGTTTGGGAAAACATCACCATGGATGTTTGGGTCCTTTTCATCATACGAAGCGGTTACCGCATAGAATTCCACCACTGTCCCCCATCAGTCCATACCGTCACACCTCCGTCACAAACCCTGCAGGACGAAATGAAAACACTGTTACTCAAAGATGCCATAGAACCAATACCACCACATCAGACAGACAACGGTTTTTTCTCTCTCGCTATTTCACCGTTCCCAAAAAAGACGGAGGCCTCCGTCCCATCCTCGATCTCAGGGAATTGAATCAAGACATCATTACTACCAAATTCTGCATGGTTACCCTGGAGTCTGTCCTCCCTCTACTCCGCAAAAAAGACTGGTTCAGAGTCATAGATCTCAAGGATGCCTACTTACATGTATCTATTCATCCTTCTCACAGGTCCTTTCTGTGTTTCCAACTCAGAACCCAAGCCTATCAATTCAAAAGGCTTCCATTTGGACTTGCCACAGCTCCCATGGTTTTCACCAAATGCATGGCCCCTGTGGCAGCATACCTAAGGCTTCAAAAATTCACATTTTTCCATACATCGACGACTGGCTCCTTGTAGCTCACTCCTTTCAAAAAGCACAAAGAGACATCTCCTTCACCTTGTCTGTCCTTCAGGATGTTGGCCTTACAGTAAACCTGCAAAAATCCAAGTTAAAACCTACAAGACTGGTTCATTACATAGGAGCAGTTCTGGATTCCAAACCCGCTCGCGCGTTTCTCCCAACAGACAAACGTCTCAATTTGGTGTCCTTACTCCATGCCTTTACCCCTCATGCGCTTGTAACTGCACTGACTGTTCAACGTGTCTTAGGCACCATGGCGTCCATGACTTTGGTAGTTCAGCATGTTCGCCTCAAAATGAGGTCACTTCAAGCATGGTTTCTTGCCTTATACAACCCAGTGACAGATCCACCACACACCTTGTTGCGAGTCACTCCAGAACTCGCCTCCCAACTCACATGGTGGCGTTCCACTCAGAACCTGACGACGGGGCGACCCTTTCAACAACCACGCCCACAAAACCAGGTTACCACAGATGCCAGCCTCACTGGCTGGGGTGCTCACTGTCAATCCCTACAGATTCACAACCAGTGGTCACAAAGAGAGAAGTTGCTCCATATCAATGAGCTAGAACTTCTAGCCACGGACTACACTACCACGATGTACTATATCTTCAAGCAAAAAGGCACTCATTCCCCAAGCCTCCTTTATCTTACAGTCGACCTGTGGGAATGGTGTCTCTCCCATCACATTTGCCTCATGGCAGTACACATAGCCAGTCAAGACAACAACCTGGCAGATGTACTCAGTCGCAAGGAATCCCAAACCCACAAATGGGAACTCGACCAATCCATTTTTCTCTCCCTGTGCAAACGTTGGGGCACACCCTCCATCAACCTCTTTGCCTCCTGAAAGAACCGGAAGTGCAAACGTTACTGTTCCCACGCAGGAGTTGGCAAGAACTCCTGCTGAGACGCATTTGTGGGCCATTGGCCCAAGTCACTCACCTACCTCTTTCCACCATTCCTGCTCATTCACAAGGTTGTAGTCTGTCTTCAGCAGGACAAGTCCAATGCTATCCTGATAGCCCCATGGTGGCCACGACAGCCATGGTTCCCGGTTCTCCACCAGCTGTCGTCTGACATTTATCACCTGCCCTGCCTGCCTCACCTGCTTACACAACACAAAAATCAAATTCTCCACCCAGATCTCCCTGCCCTTCATGTGGCAAAGAAACTCTCAACCAGAAAAGTTTACATGTACAAATGGAAAAATTTCAATCATTTACCGCAGCGTTATCACCACCTTCAACCAATCATTCCCTTACCACGGTTCTTCATTTTCTGTTACAGCTAAAAACTAAGGGCCTTTCCCTTTCATCCCTAAAAGTCTACCTTTCTGCAATTGTCACTTATCAGCCACCAACTTCTTCAGCAGCTAGGTTTTTCAGACACCCTACTCTGAAACACTTCCTTAAAGTCTGTCACACATGTATCCTGACTAGAGATGGGGGAAAAAAAAATGGTGATCCGTTTTGTGATTCATCAAGGTTAACAGATCAATGAATAAGAATATACGAATATTCTTCGAAGAATTGATCCATTGATTCATCTTCACTTTAAACGGCTATAAAACTGGCCCCCAAGCACCTAGAGACACCAAAATTGCAGGGAAGCTTCCTCAGACGCTTTTCTATAACTCCTGAAAGTTTAGTGACCATTGGATACATTGCCATCTTTGCAAAGGGCAGCCAGTTTCCCTTTTTACACGCTGTGGCTGCGGAGGCCTGATGGAGACCTCGGCAGCAGCGATTAAGGTAAGGGGGTGTCGGTGGGAGTGGGGTGGGGTGGGGGCTAAGGTAGGGAAAGGAAGGGGTGGGTGGGTAGGCTGTGGGGGTGGCTGGCTGTGTGTGGGGTGGCTGCCTATCTGCTGCCGATCAGCTGATCAGCGGCTGGTAAGCAGAATGGTGATTTTGTTGTTTTTTAATAGGAAGAGGGTGGGGGTGGGGGAGGGCTAAGGTAGGGAGAGGAAGGGGGTGGGGTGGGGGCGGGCTAAGGTAGGGAGAGGAAGGGGGTGTGATGGTAGGCTGTGGGGTTGGGTGGCTGTGGGGGGTGGTTGCTTATCCGCCGCCGATCAGTTGATCGGCAGCCAGTAGGCAGAATGTTTTGGGTTTTTGTTTTTTTTTAATATGAAGGACGAATAAAAACAGGTAAATATTCGTCCCTTTGTATTCATGGGGGTCTCTGGAACCCACGGATATGAAGGGATGAATATTTAACAAATCGACTATATTCATCGAAAAAGCCAATCCGTTTTTATATTCATCCCCATCTCTAATCCTGACGTACGTCCGCCACTACCTCAATGGTCACTGATGTTAGTCCTTCAACGACTTACAAAGATCCCGTTTGAGCCCCTTGCATCAACTGTCCTCAGGTTACTTACCTTTAAGATGGTGTTCCTTGTGGCTATTACATCAGCATGATGTGCTAGCTAACTGGCGGCCTTGAGATCTGACTACCCTTATCTCCAGTTTTACCCAGATAAGGTGAAACTCTTTGTAGATATTTATTTATTTTACTCTAGACGAAGTCTGCTCGGGGCGGCTTACAAACAGTAATAAAACATTATAAAATACAATCATATAAAAGCATCACTGTTACTTATCAAAAATATCATAAAACAATTACATGATTGAATCAACAAATTTGGAAGTTGAAGATGGAGAAAAAGGAAAACTAAAGTAAAACTAAACTAAACTATATTCCCTTTCTACCGAAAGTTGTCTCCCAGTTCCACTTATCCCAACCTTTGGTTCTCCCGTCTTTCTTCCCGTCTCCATCTACTCCTCAAGAAAAAATCCTCCATACTTTGAATGTGAGAAGGGCTCTTGATTTTTGCATAGCCTGTACGCAACCCTTCAGATGTTCAGCTTGACTTTTTGTCAGCTATCAACTTCCTGCTAAAGGTCTTCACGTCACCTCGCAGAGGATATCCAAGTGGGTTGCTTCCACCATTCAGCTCGCTTATCAGCTTGCTCGACTTCCGGTTCCACAAAGTATCCGCCCCCACTCTATCAGGGCATTGGCGACATCTACTGCCTTTCTTCGTGGCATTCCCTTGCCGGATGTCTGTGCCTCTGCCACATGGTCACAGCAATCCACATTTATCAGTCATTACAGATTGGACGTTCAGCAGAAATCTGATGCTGCTTTTGGACGTGCTGTGTTGTCATCTACCTTGGCGTAACACCCTCCTCCGGGTAAGACAGCTTGTTAGTCACCCACAGTTTGATTCACAGAGGCCACGAAGAAAAATGACAGGTTTTTGTTGTTGTTTAGTCGTTAAGTTGTGTCCGACTCTTCGTGATCCCATGGACCAGAGCACGCCAGGCCCTCCTGTCTTCCACTGCCTCCCGGAGTTTGGTCAAATTCATGTTGGTAGCTTCGCTGACATTGTCCAACCATCTCGTCCTCTGTCGTCCCCTTCTCCTCTTGCCTTCATACTTTCCCAACATCAGGGTCTTTTCCAGGGAGTCTTCTCTTCTCATGAGATGGCCAAAGTATTAGAGCCTCAGCTTCAGGATCTGTCCTTCCAGTGAGCATTCAGGGTTGATTTCCTTCAAAATGGATAGGTTTGTTCTCTTTGCAGTCCAAGGGACTCTCAAGAGTCTCCTCCACCACCACAATTCAAAAGCATCAATTCTTTGGCGGTCAGCCTTCTTTATGGTCCAGCTCTCACTTCCATACATCGCTACTGGAAAAACCATAGCTTTGACTATGCGGACCTTTGTCGGCAAGGTGATGTCTCTGCTTTTTAAGATGTTGTCTAGGTTTGTCATCGCTTTCCTCCCAAGAAGCAGGCGTCTTTTACTTTCGTGGCTGCTGTCCCCATCTGCAGTGATCATGGAGCCCAAGAAAGTAAAATCTGTCACTGCCTCCATATCTTCCCCTTCTATTTGCCAGGAGGTGATGGGACCAGTGGCCATGATCTCAGTTTTTTTGATGTTGAGCTTCAGACCACTTTTGGCGCTCTCCTCTTTCACCCTCATTAAGAGGTTCTTTAATTCCTCTTCACTTCCTGCCATCAGAGTGGTATCATCTGCATATCTGAGGTTGTTGATATTTCTTCCGGCAATCTTAATTCCGGCTTGGGATTCCTGCAGTCCAGCCTTTTGCATGATGTATTCTGCATATAAGTTAAATAAGCAGGGAGACAATATACAGCCTTGTTGTACTCCTTTCCCAATTTTGAACCAATCAGTTGTTCCATATCCAGTTCTAACTGTTGCTTCCTGTCCCACATATTGATTTCTCAGGAGATAGAGAAGCTGGTCATGTACTCCCATTTCTTTAAGGACTTGCCATCGTTTGTTGTGGTCCACACAGTCAAAGGCTTTTGCGTAGTCATTGAAGCAGAAGTAGATGTTTTTCTGGAACTCTCTGGCTTTCTCCATAATCCAGCGCATGTTAGCAATTTGGTCTCTTGTTCCTCTGCCCCTTCGAAATCCAGCTTGTACTTCTGGGAGTTCTCGGTCCACATACTGCTGAAGCCTACCTTGGAGGATTTTGAGCATAACCTTGCTAGCGTGTGAAATGAGTGCAATGACAGATTACTTACCTGTAATTGTAGTTCTTCGAGTGGACCTATGTGATTCACACATCCCGACCCAGCCTCCCCTCTGTCACACCCTAATTGCTTTATGCGGCAGTTGACCTAACTGAAGGGAGAGCCTTGGTGCCAAGGTGCATATACCAAGGGGGTATATGTATCTTTTTGCTGCCGCAGAAGTTCTAGAATATTCCGATGAGACTCTGTGCATGCTCAGATTACCCACAGTGTGAATCACAGAATTCAAAATGATCTAGATAGGCTTGAGCACTGGGCTGAAAACAACAGAATGAAATTTAACAGGGACAAGTGCAAAGTACTGTAACTAGGAAAAAGAAACAAAACACACAGTTACAAGATGGGAGAATACCTGGCTCAGCAAAACTATGAGTGAGAAGGTTCTAGGAATCATTGTCCATCACTAGTTGAATATGAGCCAACAGTGTGATGTGGCTGGAAAAAAGGCAAATGCTATTTTAGGCTGCATTAACAGAAGTATGGTCTCCAAATCCTGTGAGGCACTAGTTCCCCTGTATTCAGCACTGGTTAGGCCTCATCTTTAGTACTGACATATTGGAACAAGTTCAGAGGAAGGCAACAAGGATGATGAGGAGACTTGAAGTAAAGCCCTATAAAGAAAAAACTGAAAGAACCGGGCATGTTTACCCTTAAGAAAAGGCGCCATCCCTGCAGTTTAGTCAGTCACCTGACTGGGGACATACCTCGGCTGAGGTCATACTGTTGGTGCAGGTTAGCCTGTGTTCTCATCTGGGCTCGATGTTGGGGCAGACTTCGATTTCGCCCCTGGAGTCAGTGCCAGTGGAGGCTCCTAGGAAAAAGAAGCAGAAGACCCATCATTTGGAGCCTCCTGCTGATCCCGAAGTCCACCGGTATCGCCCTGTGCCGCCCAATGCCTACTACCATCACCAGGACTTTCAGAGGAGACATCCTCTATGAGCGCCCTCGTTATTACGACCCCGAGGGTTTCAATCTTGATCCTCGCTACTATTCTAGGACATATGAGCTCAACCCTTGTTACCGGCACAGGTTGTCTTATGATCAGACAGCTTTCCCCATCGCAGTCACCCTCGCTGCTACGGTATCGAGCGTATGCCAACTGATATCCGTACTCCAAGGAGGAATACCATCTTGGATCTCCACCGCGGGCCTATTGGAAAAGACCCACACTGGACGATTACCTGCCTCCTCCTGAAGTGAAGAGGTCTCGGTACCCGCCGGCAGTGCCATCCCGCCCTTCTTGGGTAGAGCCGGAACTTCATTATTGGCCTTCTCCAGACCCGCGAATGCCTGGGGTAGAAAAACAGAAAGACTGTCACGCTAAGGCGGAAGTCTACCGGCCGGTGCCCCTTCAGGTCAATCTGTCACCAACTCCAGAGCACGTTCCTGTTGCCCTCGATACTGACTCAGAAGCCTCTGAGGTTGACTCGCAAAAGGATTCACCCCCAAATGTCCCCACTCCGGACTCAGATGTAGCAGAGAACCACCCTCCGTCCCTGTCGGAAAACTACTCTTCGTACTCGCAGTTAATTCAGAGAATTGCAAAGCTGATGGACTTGGCAGTTGATCAGCCAGTATCAGAGGAGGTGTACAAGGTGTACAAGGATATTACTCGGGACCAGAGTCCTCCTCTTCGCCTTGCTTTTATTTCATCCCTGTTGAAGCTTGGTAGGGAGTCTTGGGCCAAACCCTCTACGGCCCATCAGATTCCCAGGAGGGTGGAAAACCTGTACAAGACGCACAGTGAAAACACGGACTTCTTGTCAGTTCAGTTCAGTTCAGGAATCTTTATTGGCATACTGCATAAATTAAAACACAATAAAATACAATAAAATACATCTAAAATGTTCAACGGCTAACAGGTGGCAGGGACCAGCCAAATGCATATTTAGGGCTCTACATTCTGCGAGAGCACGCTACGACGTCTCTGCATAATGGCATAGACGTATCTAGCAGTTGACAAGGTAAGTTCCTTTATAGACTTCTTGTCAAAACATCCTTTGCCCAATTCCTTTGTCGTTGATGCCACACAAAACAGAGTCAGAAACCACTCCACAACGACTCCAAATAACAAGGAGGGAAGGAAATTGGACATTATTGGCTGCCATGTTTATTCATTAGTGTCTTTTGTGTTGAGGGTGGCCAACTATACGGCAGCCATGGGGGCTTACCATTTGTGGAACAAGGTGTTGCCAGCCCTGGAGGCTGCTCCAGAGGACATCTGAACCCTGGTTCTCACCACCAGGAACCTATGGGGTTGGCTCGTCAGGAGCGTATAGTGGTGTGGCACATTGTAGATGCTGCTTCTAAGCAGGTAGCCACGGCAGTCACTTTGCGCCGCCATTCCTGGCTGCGGTCCACTGGCATTTCAGAGGATGCTAGGTTGAAGATCTTCCCTTTGACAGGCTTGGTCTGTTTGATGAGAAGATGGATGAGATCCTCGACAATTTGCTGAAGCTGAGGAAAACAGCCAGATCATACACCAGCCAGCAATATCGCCCTCGGAGTGCCTGGTGCCGCCCATACACTTTTAGGCCCTCTCAAGACTAGCAAAGACCATAAGCTTCAGGTCTTCCACCTACATCCTTCTGCCAGCAGGCGGGTAGGCAGCGCCCACGACAACAAGCACATTGCCCGGTTCACAAGGCCCAGCAGAACCTTTCACCTTTTTCACCTACCAGCAGTCATCGATTCTTCTATTCTTCTCACCCCCTTTTTCAATGTCTGGTGGAGCATCACCATGGACTCCTGGGTGCTCACCATCATAGCCACCAGCTATGCCATTGAGTTCGATGCTCTTCCCATGATGGGACTACTCAAAACCACAAATCCCTCTCCTCCTTTGGAAGATGAAGTATGTTCTTTACTTCAGAAAAATGCCATCATGCAGGTTCACAACCTAGATGTAACACTCAGCTTCTATTCCCAGTACTTCACAATCCTGAAGAAGGACGGGGGTCTGCACCCCATCTTAGACCTCTGTCACCTCAACTCTTTTATCACTCCTCAACAATTCCATATAATCTCCCTCAAGGGTACCATCCAGATGCTGAGATGAGACAATTGGTTCATGGTCATAGACCTCAAGGATGCCTACTTTCACATCAGCATCCGCCCGGATCATCTCCATTTTCTCAGATTCTCTATCAAGGTAGTGACCTACGAATTCAAGACCCTCCCCTTTGGGTTGTCAACTGCCCCGCAAGTGTTCACGAAGTGCTTAGCCCCTGTGGCAGCTCATCTCCACCTGCAGGGCATCACTGTATTTCATTATCTGGACGATTGGCTGCTGCTGGTGGCATCTCAAGTCCAGGCTGAGCGAGAGACGGCATTGACTCTCTCTCTCTCTTTTATCTGCCCTAGGTCTCCTAGTCAGTCTGGAGAAGTCTACCCTACAATCTACTCAACGATTGTCTTACATCAGGGTGGTGCTTGACTCCTCGCTAGGCTGAGCCTACCTGCCAGAGGACAGGATAGTAAAGATAGTAAAGTTCATGTTAAAAAAAATTTCTCCCCGGGGCCTTGGTATCGGCCTATCAGACTCAGTGTCTGTTAGGCCTCATGGCATCGACCACAGCGGTGGTCCAGCATGCCCGCCTGAAAATGAGATCCTTGCAGGTGTGGTACCTATCCCTCTTCAACGCGAGTCGACCCCCCCATCCAAATTACTCGAGGTCACCGTTGAGCTGGCATCCCAGTTGACCTGATGGGGACATCCCTCGAATCTCCTGGTGGGATTGTCGTTCGGCCCTCTTGCTCCGTCGAACCAACTAACCATGGATGCCAGTCTGACGGGCTGGGACGTGCACTGTGGAAACATAACTGTTCACGGCCTATGGTCCCCAAGTCAGGTTCGACTTCACATCAATCTCCTGGAGCTGCTCGCAGTCGTCAAGGCTTTCTGAGCATTTGAATGGCTAATTGCAGGCCGTGTTGTTCAGGTGGTTTCGGACAACATGACGGCTGTGTTCTATATCAACAAACGGGGGCACTCATTCTCTCCCCCTTCTTTATCTAGCCGTCCAACTCTGGGAGTGGTGTTATGCCCACCACATTTACCCTGTGGCAGTCCACGTGGCATCAGAGGGGAATGCCCTGGAGGACCATCTCAGCAGACTCCAGTCTGGCAGCCACGAGTGGGCTCTCGACAACAAGATCTTCCGTCTTCTCTGCTGGCATTTGGGTAGACCACGCATGGATGTATTTGCCTCGGCAGACAAGAAGTGCAGTCGTTACTGTTCCCAAGCAGGGATCAGTTGTCGTTCCCGAGGGGACGCTTTCATGACCAGCTGGTCCACTGGCCTGCTGTACATGTTTCCTCCGATTCTGCTCATCCAGAAGTCAGTCATCAAGGTGTGCCAGACAATGCGGACATTGTCTTGGTCACCTCGTGGTGGCCCCGCCAGCCATGGTTCTCCACCCTGCAGCAGAGAGCAGTGGACTATTTTCGTCTCCCAGCAATTCCCCACTTCCTGACCCTGCATCACGGCAGGTGTTGGCGCAGCACTGGTGGAAATTAGCAGAGTCTTGTCCAGTCCAGGTAGTCCAAATAACTTACACACACACAGGCAGCTTCTCCCGACACCAGAGTATATTTACAGTATGTACAGCAGCATCAACTGACAGCATGACAGGATAACATTCAAGTAAGAGATCCGGATACATCTTCAGTACATCTCCACATATATATACATATACATATTTGCATACAGCCAATCATTGCAGATGTTGCATCATCCATTACTCAGCATGACTCAGCATGCTTGCACACCTGTACAAACATGGCTGCTCATTAACACAAACCTTGTTCTGTCTCAGGTTTGGAAATTATCCTTGACACCCCTCCTAATTTACACCTGAGCAGAACGTATTCCTAACTCTTCAGTTAGCTCCTTGTGTTTCTGTATGCTCAGTGGTTTTGTTAGAATGTCAGCTACATTCTTTTCTGTTTCACAATATTGTAGCTTAATTAACTTTTCTCTTATTACTTCTCTCACATTGTGATATTTTATATCAATGTGTTTGCTCCTACTTCGCATATTTTCAGTGGTCGCCATTTTTATGCACATAGTATTATCCTCAAACACTGTTATGGCTTGATCCACTCCAACTCTCAAATCTGTAAGTAACTGCTTGTACCATACTATTTCAGAACATAACTCTGAAAGTGCAGCAAACTCTGCTTCAGCAGTGGATGTGGCTATGGAACTTTGTTTCCTTTACTTCCATCCTACCAAAGTTTCTGCAAACATTGTGAACCCAGAAACTGATTTTCTGTCAGTTATATCGTTGGCCCAATCACTGTCCACATAAGCTTTTAATTTCAATTCATTGGAGGGCTGTATAATTAAACATTTGTCAAGGGTTCCTTTTAATTATCTAAACACCCTTTTCATTCCTAACCAATGTTTTTGTGTTGGTTTTGCTACATGTCTGCTTAGAATATTAACCACTGCAGCAATATCTGTTCTTGTCCAATTAGCAAGATACTGCAGACTTCCTATTGCTGACTGAAACGCCTCTTGATTTTCAAAATCTTTGCTCTCATTTTCTGACTTTTGAAAGTCCACTGCCATGGGCGTTTGTACATTTTTGCAATCCTGCATGTTATATTTCACTAACATTTCTTCTATTTTTACTTTTTGACTTAAGACATAACCACTGTCTTTTTTCTGTATTTGAACCCCCAAATAATTTTGTATTTGGCCTAGGTTCTTTAATTTGAACTCCTTTTTTAACTGTTTCTCAAATAGATCAATTTGACCCTGTTCCTTTGACATAAAACATATGTCATCCACGTAAGCTAACAAAATATTTAGCTCTTTTCCATTTTCTTGCATATATAGACATGGATCTGCCAAGCTACTTTTAAATTTTAACCTCTTCAGTGCTGAATCCAGACACTGGTTCCAATTTCTTGCCGATTGCCTAAGCCCGTAAATTGCTTTGTTCAACCTATACACTATTCCTGGTTTAGAACTTTCAAATCCAGGTGCTTGTGTCATGTACAGCTCTTGTAAATCTGCATTTAGGTAAGCAGTAGTTATATCAAAGTGACTCACTATGTAATTTCTAGAAGCAGCTAGAGTTAACGCTAATCTCAACGACTCTGCTTTTACTGTTGGTGAAAAGACTTCATCATAATGCACATTTTTCTTTTGTGTGTATCCCTGAGCCACAAGTCTTGCTTTGTACCTATAATCCCCATTTATTTGCATTTTTCTTTTGTAGACCCACTTGCTACCAATTACTTTATGTTCTGGTGGCAAAACTGTCTCTGTAAATACTCCATGGTCATCCATGGATTTTAACTCTTCCTTCATGACTTGTTCCCATTTCCTTTTCTCTACCTCAGGTAGAAGCAACACTTCCTCATAATTCTTGGGTTCTTGGTACACATGACACACTTTTATTTCCCCTACACCAAACCTTGATGGTGGTATTCCTTTATTAGACCTTTCTGACCTTCTGGGGAGCTCTTGTTCTTCTTTAATGGCAGACTGACTCTCTGCCTCACTACATTCCCCATCCTCCTCCTCTGGGGTGCTGGGGCTTGAGCTTTCTTCAGCCTCTCGCTTTGGTACCATCTCAGTTCCCTGATTTTTCTCACTATTGCTTATGGGTATGAATATTTGTGAATTTGCATGTACTTTATCCCAGTTTTCGTGTTCACAAAAGTTAGCTGATCGGGAGATAACTACATTTCTATTTCCATCGAGGAATTGATATGCCTTAGAACCTCTTTCATACCCAAAAAACCTCATTTTCTTAGCTTTTGGTCTCCCTTTTCTTCTTGTTTCTTTTGGAATATGCACCCAGGCACTACACCCAAACACTCTCATGTGTAGCAGGGATGGCTCTTTTCCATATAACATAAAATATGGGGTTTGCTCTATGGCAGAAGACCATAATCTGTTAACTATGTAATTCGCAGTTTTAAACGCCTTTCCCCAGTACAAATTACTCATATTAGCATCTGCTAACAGGGCATCTTTCATTGTTTGCAGGACTCCATTCCTGCGTTCTGCCACTCCATTTTGGAAGGGAGAATAGGGACTTGTTTTTCTATGAAATATCCCTGTGTTCGTTAGCCATGTCTGGAACTTTCCAGACATGAACTCGGACCCTCGATCCGTCTGTAACTGAGCCACTTTCTGGTCATAACGTCTATGTACAAAATTCACCCAAGCTTTGAAATGGTTAAACACGTCTGCTTTGCTTTTCATTAAGAAGCAGAATGAATAACGTGTGTGGTCAGCTACTATGACTACGACATATTTAGCCCCCCCCATAGATGGCGGTAGAGGCCCAATTATGTCTGCATGCACCAACTGAAATGGCCTCTGTGTTTGTCTAGTACTTTCCTTGCTTATCTTCTGTACTTTTGACTTTGCTACTTTGCATACATTACAATCTAAATTCTTACAAGGTTTCATTCTCAAACCTTTAGCCATGCTTTCCATTTTTTGCACTACCCTGATACCCTGAAATTAGCATGACCCAGTCTCCTGTGCATCAAATGGGCACACTGGTCATGTGGTGGTGTGTTTTTAACCATAGCATGTGTTACATTGTTTTGTGTTTTCCCCTTTAGCACATACAAATTATTTTCAAGCTTTGCTGTAAACTCTGTTCTCTTTCTTAATTACACAAATGCTTTCAGCAAACGTCACTGTATACCCTTATTTGTCTAGGCAAGACACACTCAGGATATTACAGTCCAATTTGGGGACAAGTAACACACCATGAAGTTCCCTTTTCAAACCTGGAACGTAAATAGTCCCTTCTCCTGTCACTGCAGACTTCTCTCCATTTGCCAGGCTCACGAAGCTGTGTTCCGAAGCACCTAGGGAGGAAAACAAATCTGGCTTGTTAGTTCAATGGCAAACAGCTCCACTGTCCAGAATCCAGGTGGTGACCTTGGCGTTATCAGCAGCCTGCACAAGAGAAATCCTCCCTTGCTTCTTGCTTTCGCTTCTGCAGCCAGCTTCTCTGCAGTTCTTTTGTAAATGCTTTTCCGATCCGCATTTAAAACAGCGTCTCACAGCAAAAGACTTGCCCGTCTGCTCTCCGTTCCTTCTGGAAGCTGCTCTCCTTTGCTGTGGGATGTCATCTCTTTGTCTTTGGACCTTTCATTTCTTCTTTCCTCTTCTAGCAGTCTGCCTGTCAGATACTCAAGGGTTAAGTCCCTCTCTGGCATGGACTCAAGGCTTGTCACCAGTACATCATAGTCCTCTGGAAGACTGCTCAGAATTACATATACTTTGTGACTTTCTGTGAAGTGCATGCCTCTCTGCTCGAGCTCCACAAACAGATTTCTCATCTGCTGCAAGTTCTGTGACATCCTCCCATCACGGTCAAGCCTCGATCTGTACAGCTTTCATGTTAAAGCAACTTTGCTTCCAGCTGTATCTCTAATATAAACACGCTGCAGAGATCGCCAGCATTCCCTGGCTGAGGTCAGTTCATGCACGTGTATTAACTGGCTGTCCTCTAGGCACATAATTATCATTGTTAAAGCCCTTTCATTTTGCTTTTCTTCATCCTCATCCAGATCAGTGGGGGGATTGGAAACTATCTGCCACAAGTCCTCCCTTCCTAGCAACATCTCGGCTTTAACTGACCACGTATGATAATTCCATTCATTTAACTTTGTCAGAGGAAAACCTCCCATTCCTGCTGCCCCAAATGACTGCATCCTGCTGCCTTTTATCTCGGTCCTCCGTCCTTTACCCCTCCTGGGATTTGAATGGCAGGACTCTCACCTTATTGGACTTTCTCCACTTCTAGACTGGACCCTCTTGCCTCTGTGGTACCCTCTGGCACTCACCGGCTTCTCTGGCGCAAGGCAGGCGTCGCTGGGCGCGTCTCTGGGCCCATAACCCCTTGTTGGCGTAGCACTGGCGGAAATTAGCAGAGTCTTGTCTAGTCCAGGTAGTCCAAATAACTTACACACACACAGGCAGCTTCTCCCGACACCAGAGTATATTTACAGTATGTACAGCAGCATCAACTGATAGCATGACAGGATAACATTCAAGTAAGAGATCCGGATACATCTTCAGTACATCTCCACATATATATACATATACATATTTGCATATAGCCAATCATTGCAGATGTTGCATCATCCATTACTCAGCATGACTCAGCATGCTTGCACACCTGTACAAACATGGCTGCTCATTAACACAAACCTTCTGTCTCAGGTTTGGAAATTATCCTTGACAGCAGGACATTTCATCCGGACTTAGACTCCCTTCACCTAATGGCGCGGAGGCTGCCCCCACTATAGCCATCGTCTTAAGCCATGCACGAAAGCGCTCTACTACACGGACATACTCCTACAAATGGAAAGTCTTTTGTATGTTTGCATCCTCATGCCACTTACCTGTGCAGCCGACCTCTCTCAATGTGGTCCTCCAGTTCCTCCTCCATCTTTTCTGGCATGGCCTTTCTCATTCCACACTGAAAGTTTATATGGAGGCAATAGTCGCTCATCAGCCATACTCTTCAGAAGCAGCAGCTTTGTTCCGCCATCCCACTCTCAAGCAGTTCTTACGTGGCTTGAAAAACTTGCGTCCGGCTTACAGACCTCCTACCCCACAGTGGTCCCTTCACCTCGTGCTTATTCGCCTCATGAGGCCTCTGAACCCCTGGCTATGGCATCTGAACGGCTGCTCACTCTGAAGATTGCCTTCCTCCTTGCCATTACCTCTACACATCAGGCAGGAGAGCTGGCTGCTCTTAGAGTGGACCCTTCTTTCTTTCAGTTCCACCTGGACAAGGTGGCACTCTATCCGGACCTTTCCTTTGTGCCTAAGGTGGCTACCTATTTTCATTTAAGCCAGCCTATTGTACTCCCTACATTTTTCCCTGCACCGACTTCATGTCTCGAACGTCCCTCGCACTCCTTGGATGTCAAGCGGGCACTCTCCTACTACGTCTCCTCATCCTTCCGCTCCTCATCCTTCCGCACTTCAAAATAGGCTGTTTGTCAGCTATCAAGGTCATTCCAGGGGAGCACCAGTCACATCCCAGATGATCTCTAGGTGGATTGTTTCAGCTATCCGACTGGCATATGAGCTGGCCCAGACACCTCTGCCACACACCTTGAAGGCCCATTTGACCAGGGCTGTGGCTTCCTCCACGGCGTTCCTCAGAGGGGTGGACCTCTCTGACATCTGCAAAGTAGCCACGTGGGCTATGCCATCTACATTTGTGACCCATTATTGGCTGGACATCTGGGCCAAGGCTGAAGCCGCTGTGGGTCATGCTGTTCTGGCCTTTGTGCTCTCGTGACGTCCCTTCTCTGAGTAAGTCAGCTTGCTAGTCACCCATTAGTGTGTATTCACAGAGACCACGAAGAAGAAAAACAGGTTACTTACCTGAAACTCTGGTTCTTTGAGTGGTCATCTGTGAATTCACACTTCCCGCCCATCCTCCCCTCTGTCACGTATGCCTTTTGCATGCTGGGCAGCTGCGGACTGTTCTAAGGAACTGAGGCACTCAGTGCCGGGGCGGGGTTAAGGGCGGCGTGTGGGAGGTCTCGGCACCATGTGCTTAAGCTCTAGAATATTCCGAGGTTTCTCTGTGCAGGCGTACTAAACCCATTAGTGTGAATTTACCAATGACCACTTGAAGAACCAGAGTTACAGGTAAGTAACCTCTTTATTTAGGGGTCAACACAACTCCTGGATGTCTCATGCTTTTCAGTGTTAGTGAACCAGAGGTACAGCAGCTTCCTTTAATAGGAGTCTTGTATGGCAGAGAGCAGTGAATTTAATATTAGGGTAACCCTCATTCTGTATCTAACTCAGGTATTCTTGTCAGAGCTCTTTCAACTAAAATTGCAGGAGCTACTTTTTGGGTACGACCCACTCACAAATTAATTGTATGGGTTATTAGCCTTGTCCTGAAAGCTTGACTTGGTAGGCAACAAAACATCTGTAGTGTTATGTTTCTTTGGCACTCGAGGGAACAGAATATTTGTATGTCCTTCTTCAGGTAACGAGTTACTCCTTCAGATTATTATGCTGAAGTTTTTTACTTATTCCCTGTTCATTATTTGAAGCTCATTCAGCTAGCTAAAATAATATGGCCCTCTACCAGTATTAAGGATACAATTACTCCATATCTGCATGTCACTGTGATCTGGAAGCTCTCTCCTTCCAAATACAATCATTTCGGGGAAACACACATAAATTTGGTAATCATAAGTAAAGCACTTGCACATGCAACCCACAATAATATGTGGGTCATCCCAAATTATATAGATGAACACCAAGGAGAGCGTCCTACATGAGATGTACATAGTACCAACCCAGAAGTATGTTCACATATAGGGCTGGCCATACAGCGTAGGCAAGTTCAGGCTGCACAAGTCACATATTTGTATGTCCAAAGGAATATTTTAAACATGCTGGAAATGTATCTATATTAGCATATATGTTTCTCTGTATGTATGCTGTCATGTCATATGGGTGATATTTGGAATATTACTTTGCTTATTTCATATAATTATAGTGAATTTTAAAGTGTCGCAAGTTGACAGACGAGGGATTGTTACGTATGGTATTGCATGTAAAGTTCTTGCCTTTATTTTAGATTTTAGAAACTTACGTATCCAATAAGTATTTTACTAGCAGTGCTTATACATAAATTTATTTCTCTGAATTTTTTTCTTTTACATTGACAGAAACTACATCTAATACTTAACTTTTTCCATAGCTTCAGTTATTTCCTTTCTGGAATATTTCTCTGAATAAATGGATCTTGTTTAACTTCCACATTATTTGTGTTTCAGTACCATTTCATTAAGAAGTCAGTGTTGCATGGCCTAAATCTTCTTGCATAATTTGAAGTTGTACAAGCTGTTGCAAAATTTGCACCAAGGTCTAAGTCATATCTAAGAAGCATTTCTGTGAACACAGTTTTATAACTAGTTGCACAATCCATTTTGCAATGTCTTGCACTATCAGACATGGACCTCTTGGGTGTAACTTTCCATGAACTTCCACAGCGTAGCTTTATGCTACTAAGTGCAATAGGATTTCAACCTAATCGTATATCATATGCAAAACAATTCAAATAGAATATATTATACTTGTACAGTAAAAATTTTAAATATCACAGATATAATCCAATAGACATATGACTGAGCATTGCGATTTCACTATTCTAAAACTGTGTGTTTTCCCATATTTGAGTATACCCTAATTGATGATCAAATCTCTATATTTCTGAAATCCAGATGTGAATCACCTGAAATCATATATCCAAATATATATCCATATATCCACTATCTATACACCACAGCTTCAGGCTGCATAAATCATATAACTGTATGTCTGGAGCAATATTTGAACACTCCATGACTTCTAGAAAGGACCCTTTCTTTGGTATTTGGGTGTAATTCACAGCCATATTTGGGATTCAAAGCTTCATTTTTCTCTGGATCTATTTTGTGCATATCTAGCAGGGGTGGGCACACTTGTTGGTGCCCTGCATATGGAAACAGCTTTGGAGCAGAGCACACTCTGTGTAAACCTACAGGAGATTGCTATTGGCTGTTTGGGTACATGGTTTGACATGGCCCACAACTGGATTTGAGGTACAGAGTTTCATTTCCTTATTCTCTCAGCTTATATAATACTGGTAGGGCTGGGCACCAACATACAATCTAATTTTCAGCCTCACTCACACGTGAGACTCCACCCTCCCCCACACATGCACACAGGGTTCCATTGCAATTGGAACCAAAAGGACTGTATGGAAGAGGAAAGCTGCATGGAGGGAGGTGGAGTCGCACGCATGCCTTAGAGAGATCCTTGCTGGGAACATTTGATACTACCCTGCATGTGCAAATGGCTTTGGGGCATCGCACAGAGGATGCTCTCCATGGTGTTTGGGTATATAATTTCAGATGACCTGTGTCGCGTCCACCCAGTGTCCCTTGGTTTATTATCTCTTAAACATAGGTTCACCCCCTGGATGCGTTTCCTCTTTGCACGCTGCCACCAAGTATTATTCACACAATACAAATACGTATTTCAGACCCGTGCGCTGCCAACTATAACAGGTTTATTGAACTTTTAAGCTTGAGAATGACAGGTGTAAATTATAGATGTTCTTTTATTGTTATGTAAATCACAAAGGGAAAATCACAGATGTTCAGGATCACTCATTAAATAGGATTTGGTTATGCATTGGTTTAAACGTATTTTTATTCACAACTACAGTATACTTTTACTAGTTCTCTATTCTCTATTCCTTATAACTCTTCCCATATTCTCTCTATCACTCCAGCTGTTCAATCTATATAGTAACCTTCTCAATTCCCTATCTCTCCCCTGCTTCTCCCTCTAACTGTCTCCAACTGATCCCAACTGTTCTTTTTGTTCCACCCCCCTGTCCTATCATAGGCTCCTGCACTTGAGCTCCACATGATGGACAGGAGTGACGTAATGTGATGGCATTCCGCCACATACCTCCCCCCTTAGAAAGTTTGTTTCATGGGGTAAAACTTACAGTAGTTTACTCCATGAACAACGTAGGAACTACTTAGCAATCTTTCAAAAAAAATTTTTTTCTTTACATTACTCCGTTACACATTTTAAATCACATTTATACTTACTCATCACCTTTAAACTCCATCAATCAACATTTGCAATACTTTCAATTTCTTTACTACCATACTTTTATCATTGCTTACCATTAATACGTCTAAAAGTTACATTTGTAATTACTTATTTTATTTATACCCAACTGGAACAGTTTATTACATTATAAGTTACAATACACTTTTATAACATTTAATTTGAACAATTTTCATACCATTACAGTTTCATTTTAATATAGTCCTTCTTCTTCTTCAATCTTCTGATCTTTTCAATAGGGTGTCAGGCATCACATTTTGAGTCTCTTTAACATTTTTACTCTTACAGTCAAAGTCTTGTAGACTTGGGCCTATCTCATCAACCCCTCTTGGCTCTCTCCGATAGTCCACAACCTCAGCCATGGTGAAGGGTTATTGCAGATAATAACATGTCCTTCCCACCTGCACGGCTTGAGTTTCTGTGAAGTCCACCCACTTTCACGATACTCATGCTTCACCGTGAAATGGAGTCTCTCACCAGCCTTCAGCTTCTCTCTCAGGGATGTCATCTGATGAAGGGTCCCGCTGTTCTCCGATTGGCTCAGCACGGCTCCCGGTTCTCTGGACACCTCTGCGATGATGGTGACGTCCTTCTGGAACTCTGGATCTCTCCGGACACGACTGGTCACCAACGCCATTTTCCATCTGTCTCTCAACTTTATTGTTTTAACTGCTCTACAGTGTTGAATTACTGGAGCAGCTATCTCGATGTTACTGGATAAAACCTGTTGGTAATATCCAACTAATTCTTGCCAAACTCTTACTTTTTCTTCAGTTTGCAGTACTATTAGAGCAGGGGTCAGGGAACTTTTTTACCTTTTACCCCCCAAAAAAATTTATATACGCCGACATTACCCCCTTGATTTGAAAGGAAGGAAATCATACATTATTTGAATTCAAAATATTCAAAATAGGCTGTGTACCGAACTAGCAGGATATATCATCAGTATCAATGGCTGCCAGGCTATGTACCAAACTAGCAGGATGCACCAAATTTAATAAAAATGTGCACTATTTTTGCTGGAACACATTGCACTCCAGCCATGGGGTGGTATAGGGAGTAGTAAGGTGTCTAACGTGCCTAACAAGTTGCATTAAATTTTTGCTAGCTCGCAGAGGATTTAATCATCATCAATGGCTGCCAGAGTGGTGCTAGCAATGACATGCTTGCTAGAGACAGCCAAGGCAGAGTTGGGGGGGGGGGGCTTTTCCTACCACTTTAATCATTCTGTGTGTGGTGTGCAAAAAGGAACAAACCAGGCTAAAGTTCATGTCACCCACCCTGGTGCCACAGCCCAATATCAAAGGACCAGTGCGCTATTTTTTTTATCATCATCAATGGAAAACTCAGCAGTGGCCAGAGGATTGGAAAAGATTAGTCTACATCCCAATCCCAAAGAAGGGCAGTGCCAAAGAATGCTCCAACTACCGTACAATTGCACTCATTTCACACGCTAGCAAGGTTATGCTCAAAATCCTACAAGGTAGGCTTCCAGAATATAAATATTTACTCAACACAGAGACTGTAACATAGATCCCATGGATGTTTTATGTTTATGTTTGGTCAATTTGTTTTATAAAGAGCCCCCTTCCAACACATTCTTGTTTTGCCCCTACAAGTGCTGCCACATCTGTGCACATGTATTGTTTGATTCTGTCTTACCACCCTATAGTCAAGGCTTGCTGCTTCCTCCATTTGCCCACATGATTGAAAAAGGCTGGAAAAGAGCAGCTACTGCTGCCTCTAATTCTCACTCACCATTGTTGTGGCAATGGACCAATGAATTGTGCCCTGCAGGACCAGGCACAGCCTGTGAGTAAAGGGAGACAGCAGCTTAGAAACCTTTCCCCACTCACATTCACTGGTGGCATAATTGCAAGGGAATGAGCTGAAGAAGCTGAGAAGCACTGACATAATTGCAAGCCCTTTTTGCTCCCCAAACAACTCTTTTTCTCTGCAACTGGAAGCTTCTACTTTTTTCAAGCTGGAATGATTTTACTTTCTTGGGCTCCATGATCACTGCAGATGGGGACAGCAGCCACGAAATTCAAAGACGCCTGCTTCTTGGGAGGAAAGCGATGACAAACCTAGACAGCATCTTAAAAAGCCACCCTTTCCCCCCCCCGCCTTAATTCAAGCCTTCTGTTTTGCTTGCCTGTTGCTTTTTTCAGTTTTGAGTCAGTCTCTCTCTCTCTCACACACACACACACTCATCCACCCACCCTCCATCCATCCATTTTCTACAATCTACATATATTTAAACAAGCTTGATGAAGCCGTCGATCTCTTGCACCTTCGTTCCCCTCGTTAACTGAAGCCTTCCCCCCCCCTCCTGCTTGGGCGGAAGCAGTCATTCACAAGTCATTGATTGAATGCCTGGGGCTATTCTTCAGCTGTAACCAATCAAGCAGGCTTATCTCCGATCTCTGAAAGAGCGGAGGATTTACAAGTGCCCTGGTACAACCAAGGAAGTAACAGGAAGAGGTGGCTTACAATTTGAGGTTTGGCTGCAGGGGGTGGGGTGGGGTGGATGGGGGGGTAGCACTCTGCTCATTACCCCCAGGATTTTCACTTTTATCCCATTTGGGGTAAATTACCCCTGTTCCCCAACCACTGTATTAGAGTAAGGCTAATTTCTATTCTATTTTGATTTTGATAGGGTACACCTCTGCCTTCCCAGTATGGCCATTCATATTTTATTTTGGGCTTTTCTCTTTTTTCATAGAGAACTATATTTTCTTTCTTGCACCAAAGTTTGTTCAGATAAACTTGGACCATTTTTCTACTTTCCCCTCTATCTTTCTGAATCTTGTAATTTACTTCTTTCATTTTGGCTATCTTTCTAAATTGACTTGCCCAATTTAATTTTATCTTATTCCCTTTCATTTTTCTCAGCATCAAAACTTCCTCTCTAAGATAGAACAATATTTCACTAGCATTTTTAGTGTTGTCTAACTTTTGTTTCTGGACAAAACTACTTTCATTGGGTTTTCTTTTAATCATACAACCCTCTTCAGACCAGTTATTAAGTTGACTTTCCAGGAAACTTTTTCTTCCCCAACTTTCTTTTGTTGTTTTAGTGGGTACTTCCTGACTTTGGCATATGTCACAGCTTTGACAAAATGCTTTTATCTGCTTTCCCATTTCCGGCCAGTAAAAATTCTGAGATATTCTCTCCTTAGTGCGTGTAATCCCCAAATGAGCAGAAAAGGTGTCTGTGTGTCCCTTTTCCATTATTTTCTCTGTGTATTTAGAAGGGATTATCAGTTGTTTATGAAGGCTCTCCCCTCCCCTCCTAGGATTTATTAAGACCTCTCTATATAATAGGTCTTTTTCCACAAAGTACCTTTCAGGGTTCTCAGGGGTTATTGGTCCTCCTCTAACCATCTTAAAGCATTGTTCTAAGGTAGAATCTGCTTTTTGTTCCTTTTTAAAAGTATTCTCATGTGGATTCCTTATAGCTACTAAGTCAGCTGTCTCACCAGCTTCATTCCCTCTTATTATTTCATTAGGGAGTTCATGTTTTTCCTCAGATGCTTCCTTTTTTTCTTTCTGGGAGCGAGTATTCACCAAAACACTCTTAACATGCTCAGAGAGATCTAGCCCTATCAAGCATGGAGCAGGAAGTTGATCTGTAATTCCCATTTTCCACATCCCATTCCACCCTTGATATTTTATTGGTATTCTAGCCACCGGTAAAGTAATTAGCTCTGATGCAATCCCTTTAACAGTGAGGCTTTCATTTCTTAATATATTTTCTTGAGAGATTATTTCTGGATGGCATAATGTCACCTGAGAGCATGAGTCTTTTAGAGCTAGATATTTAGTCTCATTTATATAAATATTATCCCCAGAACATCTAATAAGCTCCTGGTTACTTTCAACCAAATAACAATGGAGAACTTTTGCTATGGGAAGTTGTTGTTGTTGGTCTTGGCTTTCTGCTCTGGCAGTAACGGGGTTGCTATGGCGCCCGTTTCAACTGCCTCTGTGGTTGCTTTATTCTGCTGTATACAGTATACTTTTTTGGGCATATTTCCTTTTTGCTGACCAAAATCTCTATTCTTTGAACATTGTGCTATGAAATGTCCTTTTTCTCCACAGCCAAAACAGGATTTAGAGAATTTCTGTTCAAAAACTGGGGACTTGTCTCCCTTCCCTTCCCAGTTCTTATATCTCTGCTGGCTCTGCTCTGAGGGCTTGCCTCTAAAATGGCTCCCAACTGCCTGTTGATTCTTGAGGTACTCTCTGGGTTCTTTCCTTCCGTCGTCCCAAGCTTTCCCTCCAATTTTAATCTCTGAGAAATTTGGATGTTTTATTTCTGTAATATAATCAGCTTTTTCGCTTGCCTCCAGAATATTTTAGGCTTTTTATCTCTTACTAAATACCTCAATTCCCCAGGTAGAACTGAATAAAATTGTTCAAGGCCTATAATATTTTTCATATCTTCTAATGTCTCGACCTCCGACTGTTCGAGCCATTTCTCCAAGTATCTCACCATATTTGCCCCCAATTGAGAATAGGATTCCTCAGGCTTTTTAGTCAATGCCCTAAATTTCCATCTTAGATGTTCAGCATTGATTCCAAATCTCGAGAAAACCAATTTTCTGTATGCCTCGTAGTCTCTGGCTTGGGCTAATGGCATTTGGGAATAAATTTCTGCTAACTCCCCACGTATTTGAGACCTCAACACAATCATGCGCTCTGCCCCTCTCACATCAAAGTCCCAGCAGGCGCGTTCAAACAGAATAATAAATGATTCTGGGTTATCACCCTTTCTAAATGTAGGGAATTTCTTAAGGTCCGCTTTTGATAACTTTTCCCCCTCAGGATTTGAATCATTATTATTATTATTGTTGTTTTGGGCTGATAATTCCATTTGTCTCATTTCTAGTTGAAATTCCCTCTGTCTTTGTTCCATGGCCATTTCTTTTTCTCTCATTTCCAGTTGTCTCTTTTCTGTTTCAGCCCTTTCTGTAGCTTCCAATTGCCTGGCTTCAGCTCTTTCTCTCATTTTCCAGTTGTCTCTTTTCTGTTTCAGCCCTTTCTGTAGCTTCCAATTGCCTGGCTTCAGCTTTTTCTCTCATTTCCATGGCCTCAGCCTCAGCCCTAGTTTTTATTTCTAACTGTTTTAACTGGAATTCCTGTTCTTTCTCTAATTTCCATTTTTGAAACTCTAGGGAGCTTTCTCTCCCTGAGGCATCATCCTCCTGGTCAGATATTTCCAGATTTCCTTCCTCTTCATGAGGTAAAACTTGAGGATCTGATACCCCCATTGCTACCTTCTTCCCCCTTTTAGAAGGCATTGTTTATTTGTAATTTCTTTGGAGAAGTTGGTGTATTCTACTGCTATAAATAGTCAAGCCTCAATTTAAAGCGCTTTTTTCCTTTTCTGTGTTAGAGAGAGATACTTTGTAGCTTCTCCGCTGGCAGCCACGGATTTGCTACTATATTTCTTCTTCTGGCACCCAGCCAGTCCCATGTTCTGAGACAATGTTTCTATTTGCCTCCAGACACCGAAAGGGTTCAGAAATATTTACTTGAAATAGTCACAGCCTTTATTGTTTTCAATCACCACAGCTTTGTTTACGACCCTGGCCTCCACTTGTTCCTTTCAGTGCTCTCTTCTTAGAGCTTGGGATCTCAAGCTAGCCTACTGGTCTTTTCCACTTAAAGCGTGAGGTAACCTTAAACTATTGAATTTTCCTCAGAGCCTTTTCCTATCCTTAGTCTTTCTAAGGTCTGAGATCAGGAGTCCCTTTTAAGCTTTTTACTAAGACACTTTCAAGGGTCCCACTCCTTCACTACAGTACCAGACTACTAGGTCTCTTAAGCTCAGGAAAAATCACTTTGGCTTTGGCTTACTGGACTATTAATCGCATCCCGCCACTGGTCACCACTTTGTCGCGTCCACCCAGTGTCCCTTGTTTATTATCTCTTAAACATAGGTTCACCCCCTGGATGCGTTTCCTCTTTGCACGCTGCCACCAAGTATTATTCACACAATACCAAATACGTATTTCAGACCCGTGTGCTGCCAACTATAACAGGTTTATTGAACTTTTAAGTTTGAGAATGACAGGTGTAAATTATAGATGTTCTTTTATTGTTATGTAAATCACAAAGGGAAAATCACAGATGTTCAGGATCACTCATTAAATAAGATTTGGTTATGCATTGGTTTAAACGTATTTTTATTCACAACTACAGTATACTTTTACTAGTTCTCTATTCTCTATTCCTTATAACTCTTCCCATATTCTCTCTATCACTCCAGCTGTTCAATCTATGTAGTAACCTTCTCAATTCCCTATCTCTCCCCTGCTTCTCCCTCTAACTGTCTCCAACTGATCCCAACTGTTCTTTTTGTTCCGCCCCCCTGTCCTATCATAGGCTCCTGCACTTGAGCTCCACATGATGGACAGGAGTGACGTAATGTGATGGCATTCCGCCACAACCTGCAGCTTACTGTAGAGTGGAGTGTGCTAGTACTTTCTTTACCGTTATTATCTGCAGCCCGCATGTATCTGTATCTGTTTCCCAGAAGTGATTTCTATATTGCTTAGAAGGTTTGGGTTTTTGTTTTTTTTAATAATCTAGGAGGGCAGAATTTGTTTACAACTAGACAAGGCTGTCCTGGGTTCATTTGAGGTTTTATATGTTACACCCGTCAGTTTCCACTGCTGAAATTGTTGTCATTCACACAAAAATGTTTAATTAAACCAGGAAGGTGTATTGCAAGAGTCCACACTGTACCTTCAGATTTCTAAAGTTTTCATCTAGATCGCAGCCTCCCACCTTCTTCTGTAATTAAAACTGCCCTCTCCCCCACTTCTTCCCTTCATCCCTTGGGACAGGCTTAGCTGGGGAAGCCGACTTGTCTTACAGGGACCTTGGTAGAGAGAGAGAGAGAGAGAGAGAGAGGAAGTCCCCTCAGTCTTACAAAACTATTAAGAGGAAGGGGGTAGTTGCCAGTAAAATCTAGGGAGTGATGAGCCAAGAACAATTAGAAACGAGATTGAATAATACAGGGGATGAGAGCTAGGCATGCACCATGAGCTGCCACCACTGCTTGCTCTGTGTTGGGAGGAGAAGAGGTGACCCTACAGTACTGTCAGCTACAGAAGACATCCTGGCAACAATGGGAAGCACCTAGCTTGGCTGCTGAAGCTGCATGTCCTTATGTTTTCCTTCCTGTATACGAATGCCAGGAGTATGGGAAACAAACAAGAAGAACTGGAAATTTTAATTCAGGAGGGTAAGTATGACTTGATAGGAATAACTGAAATTTGGTGACATGACTCCCATGACTGGAATACAGCAATTGAGGGATATAAACTGATCAAAAAGAACAGAGAGAATAAAAAGAGAGGTAGAGTTGCAGTATATGTCAAAAATACGCATTCCTGCACAGAAACACAGGAGGAGGAGAAGGGCTGTCGCATTGAGAGCATTTGGATCAATCTGGTTGGGGCAAAAAACAAAACGAACTTGATAGTTGGAGTCTACTACTGACCGCCCAATCAAAGAGAGGAAGCGGATGAAACTTTTGAAAAACAAATTCCAGGGTTTTGAAAGAGACACGACGTAGTAGTGATGGGAGATTTCAATTATCCAGATATATGTTGGGAGGCAAACTCTGCCAAGTATGGCCTTCCAAAAAATTCCTAGCTTGTGTGGCTGATAATTTTCTCCTACAAAATGTGGAGAAAGGAACTAGAGGATTTGCTATCCTTGACTTGATTCTGACCAACACAGATGACTTGGTGGGGGAAGTGGCAGTAAGGGGAACTCTAGGCGAGCGTGACCATGTCCTTCTAGAATTCTTGATTTCAAAGGAACCAAAAGCAGAGTGTAGCCACACACTTCTGCTAGATTTTAAAAAAGCCAATTTTAATAATCTCAGAACAAGGATAAGTAAGGTCCCATGGCAGGAGATCCTGAGAAGGAAAGGAGTCCAAGAAGGGTGGGAGCTTCTTAAAAAAGAAATTCTAAAGGCACAACTACAAACAATTCCAACGAAAAAAAGGGGGGAGGCTGCAAAAAAGGCTAGTGTGACTTCACAAAAAGCTCAGGGAGAACCTAAAAACCAAAAAACACATGTAGAGGAAGTGGAAAGAAGACCAGGCCACCAAGGATGAGTACAGACAAGTAGCAAGGAAATGCAGGGATGGCATTAGGAGGGAAAAAGCTGAGAATGAGCCGAGGTTAGCTAGAGACATTAAAAGGAATAAAAAAGCATTCTTCAGGTATGTGAGAAGCAAAAGACAAACAAAAGACATAGTGGCACAGCTCCACAATGGAGATGGAGAAATGATAAGAGAGGACAAAGAAAAGACAGAGTTGCTCAATTCCTATTTTAGTTCCGTCTTTTCCCATAAGACAGACTATGAACTTCCAAACAAATTGGAAGTGCAAGTGGGAAGGACAGGATTGCAGCTAGAGACAGATAAACAAATAATCAAGGAATACCTTACCACCTTGAACGAGTTCAGATCTCCAGGGCCGGATGAACCGCATCCAAGAGTACTGAAGGAACTGGGTGAAGAGCTCTCAGAACAGCTATCCATTATTTTCTTGAAATCATGGCAAATGGGTGAGGTGCCATAGGATTGGAGGAGGGCTAATGTCCCTATCTTCCAAAAAGGGCAAAAAAGAAGAACCTGGGAACTACAGGCCAGTCAGCCTGACATCAATCCCAGGCAAAATTCTGGAACAGGTCGTAAAGCAGTCATTGTGCAAGCACTTAGAAAACAATGCACTAATAACGAGAAGCCAACACGGATTTGTCAAGAACAAATCCTGCCAAACTAATTTGATCTCGTTTTTTGATCAGGTCACCTCCCTGATAGACAGAAGGAATGCTGTAAATGTAGTATATCTTGACTTCAGCAAAGCTTTTGACAAAGTGCCCCATGATATCCTGATTAGTAAGCTTACTAGGTGTGGGCTGGATAGATCAAGGGTCAGGTGGATACGCAGTTGGCTACAGAATCGTACTCAGAGGGTGATGATGAATGGGTCCTTCTCTAACTGGGAGGAGGGAACAAGTGGGGTACCCCAAGGCTCAGTCCTGGGCCCGGTGCTCTTCAATATTTTATTAAAGACTTGGATGAGGGAGCGCATGGAATGCTTGTCAAATTTGCAGATGATACCAAATTGGGCGGAATAGCTAATACCCTAGAAGACAGAAACAAAATTCAAAATGACCTTGGTAGGATGGAGCACTGGGCCGAAAGCAACAGAACGAAATTCAACAGTCTACTCTCTCACTCCTAGCCTCTTCTTGCACAACTATAGCACTGAATTGATATGACAATCAACCTGATGCAGCAATTTTCAGCATTTATCTAATGTAGCTCTGATTTTGAAAGAACATTTTAAAAATTATTTGGAGGAGAGACGAGAGGTGCTCACTGGAGGGAGATGTTCTACGCGTTGGAACTGATACCAGGAGTTACACATTCCAGAAACTGAAACAAACCAATGCAAGTGTAATAAATGGCTATAGAAAAGGGCTGGAAATACTCATGAAACATTGTATGTCATGTAGTCAATGGAAAATGCATCAAAGTTAACAATAACAAATCCAGCACAAACAGCGGGACAAATTGTAGTGTAGTTGGGCCCTTCCTTCATGATATGCAATATAGGGTAGTTAAAAGCTTAATTTCTGTTTTTCCCAAAATATTTTCCATTTTCCTCCAGAACACTCTTCATAATTTTTGAAAAAAATCATCTCTGCTTATTAATAAATGAAAAATGATAAAAGCATACAAATAGAAGTCTGTATAAATTTGTCCTTAGTCTTTTCATCTGTTACACATCAGTATTTATCAGGTACTTGAAAAAACAGTCTGAATACATCTGATCAGGCCAGAAGGAGAGGGCAATGGGGCCAGTTGCCATAAGCCTACAATTTTGAGGGGGGAGCTACTCCAAGAGAGTTAAGGGGCATCCTTTAGCACGAAATGTTATCATTTGAAAGAATATTAATACAGATAAAATATAAACAAATAAATGCAGATAACAGAAACCTAAATTTCTGTGCTAAATTTAAGTGACAATTCATGGAAAACAATGGGATATAGAAAAAGTTTGATGGGATGTTTAGTGTTGTTACACAGGAAGCTAGGGACAGTGCTGACTCGCCTTAACTGCCGCCGTCGTTTTTACAGTTAAATGTCTTATAGAATTGTAACTTATTCCATCTCTCTTTTATTTCTAAGAGGCAGAGACAGATTAAGGTGGACATGGTCCCCTAGGGCCTAAGCTATTCATTGTTTGGGCTCTCCCACTCTCCCCAATTCTCCATCGCCCTTTCTCATCATGCTCGCTTGAAAAAAAGCTATTCAGTGTCATGTGTAAAAGCATCCTAGGGATATTACACAACTGCAAGAACACACTTGGGGTGCACTGGCTTACACATACACATTTAATATAGCAACCTTTATTACAAATAGCAATGTAACATAAAAAAGACATTCAAATTGCATTTGCAAGTCAGCAATCGATTTATTAGCCACGTGCTTTTCAGGATGATCTTTTTGTTAAATACTTTAAGTGTAAAAAAACACACAAACTGTTGCTGTCTCTAGTATACAATACAGTAGTGTTCACCCTGCTTATTAATATTCATGTTGAAATTTGCATGCACCAATGGGAGTTGGTGGGGCGGAGTTAAGGAGGGAGAAGAAAGAGGGAGATTAGAAGAGGAGAGGCAGTTTAGTTAGTTTTGAGTTGGGGGTTTGGGAGTTGAGTTGAGAGTTTTGGGAAGGTGATAGAGAATAGAAAGGAATGTGGTTTTAGTTGAGAGTTAATGACACTGACTGAACTTCTATTTCTTGTAACAATAAACATTTTATACTTGGTTTTTAAATGACACGTTGACTGCACCTCTATAATAGTGAATAACGTTGATGTAATCAACTGGTGGCAGCTGAACGACACCTAGCTTGTGCCTTTGTTTGGTGAAACAACCAAGGGGCAGTTGGGAACGTGACAAATTGGTGGCACAGCATTGGGATCTGAAACAATCCAGTGGAAAATTGAACTTTCCTGAGTCTGGAGGGAAAAGGGGTTAGGATCTGTGGTGTAAGAAGTGGTTACTCGTTAGAGTCTTGTGGAAGACTTAGTTCCGGGGCTTCTGAACCAGATCTGGGGAATCCCAAGTAGAGGTCATTTTGGCTCTTGTGAGGGAAAAGAACCAGTCATTTAATAAGAAATTGTATTGTTTATGTTGCCCAAACAAATTAAAAAATGGTTATGGAGGCACAGGTTGAGCTCCAGGGTGCTGAGGGAAATGGAAACCCTCAAATTCAAAGTGATGAAGAAACTGAGGGACCAGTAATAATTGCCTGAGAAGGGGGAAATATTCAAAGCTCCCAAGATTTTGAAAGATGGAAACTAGAACAGGAATTTAAACTGAAGGAACTAGCTATGAAAAACCAATTAGAACTGGAAAAAGAAAAAATCAAGACAACTTGAAAAGAGAAGGGAATTTGAGCAAGAATTGGAAAAGAATAAAAAATCAGAGAACTTGAAAGGCAAAGAGAAAGAGAAATGCAGTTCCAAATTGAGATGAAGAAATTGGAATTAGCTGCCCATAATAACAATAATAATTCCAGTGTGGGAAATCCCTCAAATATCGATCTAAAGAAATTTCCCCAATATTGGAATGGAGATTGTCCTGAATCTTTCCTGATTTCCTTTGAGAGAGTTTGTTGGGATTTTGAGGTTAAAGATGATGAGAAGATGATAATTTTAAGATCACAGATAGGGGGAGTTTTATCTGAGATTTATTCACAGATGCCTCTTGAACAAGCTAGAAATTTTGAGGCTTACAGAAAGATGGTGTATTCCCGATTTGGGATTAATTCAGAGCATCTCAGGAGAAAGTTTTGATCTACTTCAAAGAAACCTGAGGAATCTTTTGCTCAACTTGGGGCAAGGTTAACTCAGTATCTTAATAAGTGGCTAGAACAAGAACATGTCACCTCCTTAGACCAAATGAGAAATGTGTTTGGATTAGAACAATTTTATTCAATTTTACCAGGGGAGTTGCGTTATCTTGTCAAGGACAAGGATCCTAAAAATGTGCAACAGGCATCTGAATATGCTGATTTTATTAGTGGGATCAGAGATCCTCAATTCTCTGAGGTAAAACTTGATAGAAAAGTTTGGGACGACAGGAGGAGAGTGTCCCCTTCCAGTAGGAATTACCTCAGTCATACTCAAGTGAAGGAAAACCATTTTAAAGCCAGACCTTTATTCTCAGAGCATAGTCAACCGAGATCCCCTCAGGGAAAAGTTAATAAATCCCTTCACTCTGAACATAGGGCAAATAAGGAATGCTATGCTTATGGTCTAGAAGGGCATTTTTAGTCCCAATGTGCAACTCAGAAGAATATTAATTTCAGTCAGCCTAAAAAAGTATTTTGCCTTCAGCCATCAACAGCTGAGGACTTAACGGCTGCACTGTTGCTAAGGAAACAGAATTGGCAGAGAGCCCAGAGCTTCCTGAGGGCAGAGTGATACAGTGTTATTTAATCAGGTATGAGCAAGATTTACTGGAAAGCTCTGGCAAAATGATTTTAATCAATAATAAAAAGTATATAGGAATTAGGGACACATATTCCCATGTGACTATTTGTCACCCAGATATAATTCCTAAAGAAGACATGAGGGAACAGGATAGAATTACCTTAAAAGGGATTAGTTCTGATTCTGTAGTATTGCCAATGGCTAGAGTAACATTGAATTACCATGGGTGGTCTGGTATATGGAAAGTAGCTGTGTCAGATCAAATCCTATCTCCTTGTCTGATTGGTTTGGATCTCTCAAAGCATGTTCAGAGTGTTTGCATGGTAACCCGTTCTCAGGGGAGGCAGATAGTAGCCGCTGAGGAAAGCATGGGAGTCCCAACCACTGAAACTCTTCTTGAAAGACCCGGTTTAGGAGAACATCCTGAAACAAGGGAAACTGATAATTTGGTGCTGATGAAAAATCCTAATAGTTCCTCCTTTATTAAGGAACAAAAGGGAGATTGCACCTTAAATGATGGCTTTGGAAAAGTAATGGAGAATCCCATTCCACTGTCTCCTGAACACCCAGAGAGGTATTGTGTGGACCAAGACCTATTGTATAGGGAGTTTTAATGGCACGTAGGGGTGGAGAAGAGCCTCACGAACAGCTAATTGTCCCTATTAAATACCGGGAAAAGACTCTGGAAAAAGCACACAAAGATGCATTTGGAGCACACATGGGCATCTCTCGCACTAAGCAAAGGGTTGCACAGAATTTTTATTGGCCAGGGATGGGGCAGCAAATTAAGTAATATTGCCAAACCTGTGATACTTGACAGAAGCGTGGTACTGGAAATGACTAGAGCTAAGCTATGCCCATTACTTGTTATCTCAACCCCTTTCCAACATTTAGGTCTGGACCTGGTGGGACCCCTACCCAGGGCGACTAGACGAGGAAATAAATATATTTTATCCATCATTGATTTTGCCACCAGATACCCAGAAGCAGTACCCCTAAGAAACACAGAGACGGAAACTGTGGCAGATGCGTTAGTTATATGTGCCAAATGGGTTTTGCGTCAGAAATAGTAACAGATTTAGGAACTTCCTTTACTTCCAAATTAGTGAAGAGATTATGGCAGGTCTGTGGAATTTCCCATGTGACGTCGTCTCCTTACCACTCCCAAATGAATGGGTTAGTGGAAAAATTTAATGGAATTTTAATGAGAATGATACATGTGTATGTGGCAGAGAACCCAAATGATTGGGATAATAAATTACAACCACTGCTATATGCTTATTGAGATATTCCCAAGAAAGCAGAGGTTTTAGTCCTTTTGAACTTTTGTTTGGTTGTAAAGTAAGAGGGCCTTTAGATTTGTTATGACATAATTGGGAAGATTATAAAGAAAAGAACTCGTTGACTATAGAATACATGTATAATTTAATGAACACCTTACAAAGACCCCTAGAGATAGCTGGGGAAAACTTAAAGGTAGCCCAAGGTAGACAGAAAGCAGCTGAAAGAGCAGCAAAGGATCTAGCCAAAGCAGAAGAGGCCTTTCAGGAACTGGATGCTGATGCTGATGCAATGGTGTCTGTCGTTGAGCTCCAGATGCATCCTGAGCTAGATGTGGATGGTGATGGAGTACTGTCAGAAACGGAAGCCCAGAATAAGTTAGCTGAGCTACAGGAGGGCAAAAAGTCTACAGAGGAGCAAGTGAAGACTTTGCAATCAGTAAAGGAAGCTGCTGAGAAACCTGAAAAGGAAGCCAAAGATATGCACCTGAAAGTCTGGGAGGAACATAAATCCCATCTAGAGGTCATGTTGCAAAGGTTATGTGATGCTGGTTTGACAGTGAAAGCAGCTAAATGTCAAATTGGGAACTCTGAAATAAGATACCTAGGGCATCTAGTCAGAGGGGGAAAGATTAAACCTCTAGATGCCAAGATAGAAGCTATAGATACTTGGCCCACCCCAACTTCTAAAAAGAAAATCTGAGCATTCCTTGGGTTAGCCGGATATTATAGACGTTTTGTTCCGAAGTTTAGTCGCTCCGTTAACGAACTTAACCTGAAAGAAGCAAGCTGAAAACATCCAGTGGACGTCAGAGTGCCAGGTAGCCTTTGATCGTCTGAAAGCGCTGACTTTGAAACCTGTCCTTATAGCACCAGACTTTGACCGTGAGTTCATCATCTGCACGGATGTGTCGAACGTGGGACTGGGAGCCGTGCTGTGCCAAGCAGACAACAGCAGGAGTCTACATCCAGTGACTTACGTAAGCAAGAAACTCCAACCTGGTGAGAGACATTTATCAACTATCGAGAAAGAATGTCTACCTATTGTATGGGCGCTGCAAAAGCTGAAGCCCTACATTTGGAGAAGGAAATTCTTCCTCTGCACCGACCATTTGTAGGCTTGGCTCCAACTCCAAAGGCAGATGTGGCGTTTGCCTCTCCAGAAGCTTGGAGTCAGATTTCGATAATGAAACTTCAAAGAGCACTCTGTTAGGGAAAAACAAACCGTGGAGCCCAAGATAACAAGTTACACAGAGTCTCTTATCTGGTAGCTTCAAATCCTCCCCTTTATAAGCAGAGCAAAGACGCGGACGTGTAAGGAAAAACACGGAGAGAGTTCTGATAAGACTTATAGCATAATATATTAGACTTCATATATTAGCATTGGTCAGACATATATACATGGTATTATATACATAGGCTTGTGCATAGGTCTCTCAGAGCAACATAACATTCACAGAAGTAAAGGTAATGACCACCAGACTCACAACTGAGTGGCAAAGTACTGTTCTCATTCTCTTGCTTAAATAGTGAGAGCAGCCTATCACTGCAGACATAGCAGCTGAACGTGGTTAACAAGCACTACCTAAGCTTGGTCCAGCTGCATGCCATCAGTCATCCATTGACTTGACGTCTACAGGCATGACTTTGCATTCTCACTACAATATTAAATTTAACCCCTTGTTCACTTAAAGGAACAAATCTTGACACTCCTCCTTAAATTTACATATTGTTGAAACCCATCTGGTTACATACATATACATGCTTTTCAGATGTCAACGGTTTAGTGAAAATGTCAGAAACGTTATTTTCACTTGGGCAATATTGTAGTTCAACCAACTGACTCTCTACAGCATCTTTAACATTGCAAAATCTTATGCCAATGTGTTTACTCCTGCCTTTTACCCTGCATTCACTAGCTAGCTGAATGCATGCTGTGTTATCACAAAACACTTTTACAGGTGAATCAATTATTACATTTACATCTTTTAATAATTGTTTGAACCATGTGACTTCATTGCACATTTCACTGAAGGCAGCGTACTCTGCTTCTGCAGTACTTGTTGCAACTATAGTTTGCTTTTTAGATTTCCATCTTATTAAGGACCTATCTAACAAAATAGCTAACTCTGAAATTGATTTCATATCAACTTCACTAGTTGCCCAGTCAGAATCTGCGGAACATTGCAGTTCTAGACTGTCACCTACTTTTAACAGCAGTTTTTAAATCTTTGGTACCCTTTAAATAGCTTAATACCCTTTTTACTCCATTCCAGTGATTTTTACAAGGTTTTGCAGTGAACTGACTTAAAATATTAACAGAAGCTGCAATATCAGGCCTTGTCCAGGATGCTAAATATAAAAGTGATTTTATTCTGGATTGGTATAGTTCCTTGTCTGGAAATTTCTCACTTTCAAGATTTCTATGAAAGTTTGTTTCCATAGGGGTTTTAACTGGATTGCAATTTTCCATGCCACTTTCTTTTAACAAGTTTTCAATTTTCTTTTTCTGGCATATAGAAAAATTCCCATCTTGGTCTCTATCTACTTCAACTACAAGATAGTTACGTATTAGACCTAGATGCTTTAATTTGAATTATTTACCCAGTTCTCTCATAAACCACTTAACATAATCATTGTTTGGTACAACTAGACACAGGTCATCAACAAAAACCAACAACAACAATTGTACATGCCTCTGATTTTTCACATATAAGCAGGGATCGGCTAAACTCCTTTTGAACCCTAAATGTTCTAACTTTGTATTTAGACAATTGTTCCAATTTCTCGCACTTTGCCGCAAACCATACAAAGCTTTGTGTAGCTGTAGAACTAGACTTGTGTTCTTCAGCTCAAACCCTGGAATTTGCCTCATGAATATTCTCTGCTCTAAGTCTACATTTAAATAGGCAGTAGTGATGTACTTCATGTTTTCGTGATGCAGCCAAAGCCAAAACTAATCTGAAGTTTTCACTTTTGGCCGTTGGAGCGAACACCTGGTCGTAGTGCTCAAACCTCCTCTGTGTGAACCCTTGAGCCACCAACCTTGCCTTGTACTGCTGGGTATTATCAGGCAATGTTTTTAACTTGAATACCTATCTGCAGCCAACCACATTTTCACCTTCAGGTAACTTAACTGGTGAAAATACGTTATGTTCCTTTAAGGAATTATATTCAGCTACCATGGCCTTTTTCCACTTTTGTTGCTGGGCTGTTGGTAGTTTTAACATTTGCTCATAGTTCTCTGGCTCACTCACAACTAGATTTACGTTAGTTACTTTAAATCTCTGAGGTGGAACTCCAAAATTTGATCTTTGAGAACGTCTAGGAACCACTCTCTCTGGACTTTGTTCCTCTGTCTCACTACAAGTTCCATGCTCATCCTCAACTTCTACTTCACTAAGGTTCTCCTCTTTAACTTGTCTATGACCCTGTTGGTCATTAGATGTTGGCAAGAAAACTTCATTGTGTGAATGTGAGACCAGTTCTCATTTTCATAGAAGTTTGCTGATCTACTGATTGTAACATTTCCAAACTGATCACAGAATCTATAACTTTTACATCCAGTTTGGTAACCAATAAATATCAGCTTTTTTGCCTTAGGATAATTTTTTCTTCTAGAACCTTTGGGTATATTCACCCATGCATGACAGCCAAAAGTTTTTACGTGGTTTAATGTTGGCTGTCTGCCATGTAACAAAGTATGGGGTATTCTGAATGACAGAGTTCCAAACTCTGTTCATTACATAATTTGCACATTGTATAGCTTCACCCCAAAAACCTCTAGACATTTTTGCATCAGTGAGCATAGAATTCATCACTGTCTGCAATATGCCTCCTTTCCTTTCTGCTACACCATTTTCTTGAGGAACCTGAACATTAGCAATTCTGTGGCATATTCCTTTTTTCTTTAACCACTCTCTAAATTGCTTACTTATGAACTCACCCCCATGATCTGTCTGAATACTGGCTATGTTGATTTGAAATCTTCACTCAATCATAGCCACCCATTCCTTAAACTTTTGGAATGTCTCACTCTTATGTTTCAAAATGAAAACATAAGTATACCTGGAAAAATCATCTGTAATTGTTAAACAGAACCTATTTCCTCCAAGTGACTCCTGAAATGGATCCATGATGTCCATATGAACAAGACTAAAGCATTTTTCACTTATTCTCTTGCTTTTCTTGCTTACAGGATGTCTTTTTGACTTAGAAGCCTTACAAACATTGCAATCTAAATACTTATCACAACTCTTTAAATTTAAATTGCTCACACATTGTTGGGTCTTCTTTAACACATCAAAACTTACATGTCCTAAATTTCTGTGTAACATATGTATGCACTTAAAATGTGGCATAACATTACTTAACACATTTGTAGAACATTTCATCTCATTTGATACATTCAGTACATAGTGATTGTCCTTTAAATGTCCTGTGGCAACTAGGACGTTTGCCTTTTCTACTTTGCAAACTCCTCCAAACTTAACAGAAAAATCTTCTCTGTCTAAGCATGCTACACTGATTATATTATGGCTAATCTTTGGAACATACAATACATTTTTCAAAGTTTCCTTCGGGCTTTTTACATATGCATTGCCTGTCCCACAAACTTCAATGTTGTTTCCATCTGCTAGACTTACTTGCTTCTTAGCAGAATGAGTTAACTCTGTGAACCATGTTCTCTGTCTACAGACATGTTGCGTGGACCCAGAGTTGATTAGCCAGATATCTTGCTTGTTTGGGTCATTAGCGTTAACTATTGACACATAGTTTGTTTTTTGTTGCTCTGTAGTCTTGCACATTTTTCCACTGTCCTTGTGACTATCTTCACTGCGACGTAAACAGTTCTTAGCCAAATGTTTTTCACGGCCACAAAGGAAACATTTCTTCTTCTTTACAGCTAGGACTTCCTCTGGGATGCCTCCTTCATGGAACGCCCCCGTCTGCGTACACTTGGCACAGACATGTCCTCAGTCATCTCATGTCTCCTCCTTTCCTCCTCCAAGAGCCGTCCTGATAAATATGCCACCGTCAGACTTGCTTCTGGCATGCTCTCCAGGCTTATCACTAACGTCTCCCAGCTCTCATCCAGGCTGCTCATGACATAGCACTTGTGTGCCTCTGGAAATGCCATATCCCATTCCTGCAGCTGGAGAAATAACTCAGAAAATTCCTGGAGATAATTAGTAACGCTTTGCTCAGGGAGTAGCCTTTTTCTATACAGCTTATGTACAATCATCATTTTAGATCCAACTGTCTGTCGTACGTAGATGGCTCTTAAAGCTTCCCAGACCTCTTTGCTCGAAGCCTTTCGTCTCACATAGTTGAGCTGCGAATCATCCAGGCATAAAATTATGGAAGACAAAGCTCTTTCATCTTTTGCCATTTCTGCTTCATCTAATTGGGCTGGAGGGTTACAAACAATCTGCCAAACACTCTCTCCTTAAATACATTTCCATTTTCAATGCCCATAGCATATAATTATGGTCATTTAAACACAACAAAGGAAGGGTACTGGCCTGCTGCATGGTGAAGCCTCCTTGGATCTGCTCCTCGTCACTTTCACTCACTGACTCAGCTATTCCAACGCTTGGCTTCTCCTCCACAGACATGCAGCCTCAAAAACGCCTTTTACTTTCCTTTACGGTCACAAATATGTCTCATCGTCTCCTGAGTCACTACGTCTCATCGTCTCCTGGGTCCATAACCCTGTTGGCTTGGGTCCAACTCCAAAGACAGATGTGGCGTTTGCCTCTCCAGAAGCTTGGAATTAGATTTGGATAATGAAACTTCAAAGAGCACTCTGTTAGGGAAAAACAAACCGTGGAGCCCAAGATAACAAGTTACACAGAGTCTCTTATCTGGTAGCTTCAAATCCTCCCCTTTATAAGCAGAGCAAAGACGCGGACGTGTAAGGAAAAACACGGAGAGAGTTCTGATAAGACTTATAGCATAATATATTAGACTTCATATATTAGCATTGGTCAGACATATATACATGGTATTATATACATAGGCTTGTGCATAGGTCTCTCAGAGCAACATAACATTCACAGAAGTAAAGTAATGACCACCAGACTCACAACTGAGTGGCAAAGTGCTGTTCTTCTTCGTGGCCTCTGTGAATCACACCCTGGGTGATCTGTGTCTGCGCGGAGCCTCATTGGAAAGTTCTAGAGCTTCTGCGGTAGCAAAAAACACATTAGAATAAGGCCCCTCCCCCTCGTATAAGTACCTTGGCGCCAAGGCTCCCCTTTCAGTTTCTTTCAACTGCCGCGTTGAGAGCCTTCATAGTTCTGCTTCTGTGAGTAAAAGAGAGAGTTTATTCTTGATTCCTTCCTGTTATCAATCTTTTGTCCTTTAAACTTTTAGATACAAATTCATTATCATGAGAGATTTTTTCTTTTCTCTTTCACTTGGCCTCTGGTCACAGCACCTCCCCCCCCCCCCCCCAATCATCACTTTTTCTCCTCAAATTATTTTCTCCTATTCATGGCCCCTTTGAGCCCGTTTAAACACTGTGTGGTCTTTGATAACAAAATACCACTCTCCAACGGCCATGCTAAGTGTCTTTTTTGCTTGGGAGAGGCACACCAGACGTCCTCCTGCCGGCATTGTAAGAACTTCAAGTGTACAGTCCTCCGTTCTCGCTTATCCAGATTAAAACTCCATCTTTGGGAACAATCCCTTCAACCAACCAAAATGGCCCAACCTCCTTGTAAGGCCACCTCACAAACCAAAGCAATGGAGAAGGCTCTTTCTGAAGCCTCAAAACAATGTCCATCGACCACACCATCCCACTCCGACGCTCCATCCACTTTGTCTAAAACTTCAAAAACCCATAAATCGAAGCACTCGATACCGAAATCCTCGATATCGAAGCCCTCCACTAAACGTCAAACGTCAAATGTTCACTGAAGCCTCTTCGGTCCCGGAGCCTTCTCCGCTCAACGATCCTGGACAAAACCAGCCTCTTCCCATACCATGTCTAAACGAATCGATAACCTCTACAGAGTCCATGATCCTGGAGCTCTATTTCTTCAGAAACAACCAGCTCCAAACTCTATTTTTGTCGAAGCCTCACAATCCAGATCTTGATATTGACAAACCCTCATTACCACCAAATAAAGACAGTAGAAAGATTGACTCAATGGGAAGATGGCTTTATTCATCAGCAGCGTTCACCATGTGTGTTGCTAACTACCAGGGAGCTATGGGTGCATATCAATGTTTCCTTTGGGACAATATGTCAACCTTTGTCGAATCTTTACCAGAAGATAAAAAAGTACTCGCCCAAACCTTTCAACAAGAAGGTCTTTCTGTGCCAAACAACAGATGCTTTCTGCTAGGCACACGGTAGACGCCACAGCAAAGTCAATGGCCACTTCAGTAGCCTTATGACGTTTCTCTTGGCTAAGGACAGCTGGCCTGGCTGAGGATGCCCGCGCACGTATCAAAGACCTTCCATTCGACGGGGCAGGCCTCTTTAATGCTGAAACTGATGATATTTTGGAAAACATGCAAAAGAAAAGATCAGCAGCTAGACGTTGGGGAGTTTATCCATCTTACCAACAACGCCCCCAACAAAATCAGTGGAGATGACTGTACAACTCATATCAAAAATTCCAACGTGATCCTCCAAAACAAACATCTTATACACCCTATTTTAGAAATCAAAGAAATAAGCCCCGCCAACTACCCATTACTAGGCGCAACGACCGCAAGACCAAACATCACGTTTGACGCTCCCATGACCGAGATCGCACACAACTCTACCCATCCTGCCCTCTGGAAACACCTACCTGTCTGGGAATCCATCACTACAGATGCCTGGGTACTGTCCATCATCCACGATGGCTACCGCATCCATTTCTTCCAACTTCCTCCGGCAACGCACGTCATCACTCCACCATCTCCAACCCTACAAGAGGAAATAAAAAATTTACTCCTCAAAGACGCCATACAACCCGTCTCACAACACAACAAAGGGTTTTTCTCTCACTATTTCACCGTACCCAAAAAGGACGGAGGTCTTCGCCCTATCTTAGACCTACGAGAGTTACACAAATACATCATTACCACAAAGTTCCGTATGGTTACCCTCGAATCAGTTCTCCCTTTACTCTGCAAAAACGACTGGTTCACTGTCATAGATCTCAAAGACGCATACTTCCATATTTCCATACATCCTTCACACAGAAAATTCCTTCAATTTCAGCTAGGATCACAAGCCTACCAATTCAAAAGGCTTCCTTTCGGCCTTGCAACAGCTCCAAGAGTATTCACCTAGTGCATGGCACCGGTAGCTGCTTACCTCAGGTTGCAAAAAATCCTCATATTCCCATATATCAACGATTGGCTTCTCGTAGCTCATTCCCGTCACAAGGCCCAACGAGACACTCACTTCACCCTTACCCTCCTTCGTGATCTCGGTCTCGCTGTCAACGAACAAAAATCAAATTTGAAACCTACAAAGATTATTCATTATATAGGCGCATGCATAGATTCCACACAAGCTCGTGCCTTTCTTTTTCCAGACAAGAGAGAAAATCTCATTGCATTACTTCAAGTTTTCACCCCTCGTGCTATGGTACCCGCCTTGACTGTGCAACATGTACTAGGCACCATGGCCTCTATGACTTCAGTAGTGCAGCACGTACGTCTCAAGATGAGATATCTTCAGTTGTGGTTTCTCGCCCTCTTTGACCCGCTCACAGACCCTCCTCACACTCTTCTAAGGGTTACCCCAGAACTTGCCTCCCAACTTCAGTGGTGGCGTTTTCCTCTCAACCTATCCGTCGGGCAGCCGTTCCAACAACCACGACCACAAATACAGGTCACCACCGACGCCAGCCTCACAGACTGGGGAGCTCACTGCAAATCTCTCAAAATCCACGCCAAGTGGTCTTCCAGAGAGAAATTGCTTCACATCAACGAATTAGAGCTGTTGGCGGTGATAAAATCTTGCAAAGCTTTCAGAAATCTCCTCGCTGGCAAGATGGTACAAATTGCCACCGACAACACCACGGCGATGTACTATATTCTGAAACAAGGTGGCACCCACTCTCTTAAGTCTCCTCTATTTAGCGGTCAACCTCTGGGAGTGGTGCCTAGCACATCATATCTGCCTCACGGCTTTACACATTGCCGGCCATGACAACGACTTGGCCGATCTACTCAGCCGCACAAACTCTCAAGCTCACGAATGGGAGTTAGACCAATCAGTTTTTCTTCGCCTATGCGAACGATGGGGCAAACCAACTCTTGACCTCTTCGCCTCCCATGTGAATCGGAAGTGCAAACAATACTGCTTCTGAACTGGCATTGGCAAACACTCCCAAGGAGATGCATTCGTCGGCCGATGGCCCAAGACCCTCACTTACCTTTTTCCGCCATTCCCGCTTCTCCACAAGGTTGTGGTTCACCTACAACAAGACAAACCTGATGCCATCGTTATAGCCCCTTGGTGGCTGAGACAACCCTGGTTTTCAGTCCTTCACAATCTCTCATCAGACATTCACCACCTCACTCGCCTGCCCCACCTCCTCACGCAGAACAACACCCAAGTACTCCACCCAGACTTACCTGTTCTGCACCTGGCAGCGTGGAGGATTTTGCCTCACTTATGAACATCCTCCATCCATCAAAGAAGCCCTCCACTAGAAAGGCTTACCTGTATAAATGGAACAGATTCAAATCTTTCACTGAAGCTTCTTCATTGCCTTCTATCAACCCATCACTTTCTACTGTTCTACGTTTCTTCTTTGTGGCCTCTGTGAATGCACACTAATGGGTTAAGTCTGCGCATGCGCAGAGGCCTCGGAATATTCTAGAGCTAAATAATCGTTTAGGACCTCCCCCCAAGCCCTCGTGGACTGCCCGCCCTGACAGTTACCTCAGTTCCTTTTTTTCCGCTGCTGCAGCAGGTCTCACTATCTGGAGCTCTTCGCTAACGGAAATCGGAACACCGTATTTATCTTTCTTTACGTTAATCATCCGTTCTTTGTTCCCCTGTTTCAATATATATTTAAAAAAAAAAGATTTCGTTTAGACTTTAGTTTCCCCTCCCCCCTCCCTCTCCCGTTTCCCGCCTTTTTATGGCACCGAAAGTGACTTTCAAAAGCTGCGATTCTTGTCGTAAAAAGATCCCATCTACCGACGGACATAGACTCTGTCTAATTTGTCTCGGGGACACTCATATCCCTCAATCCTGCCTCCATTGCAAAAAATTTACTAAACAGGCGCTAAAACTTAGGGAACTTCGCCTCCGCGCCATTTTGTGGGAAAAGTCTCTTCAACCCCCCACAATGGACAATAAATCTACTCCCTCTACTGCTGAGATGCCCCTGTTATCTCCTAAGGCAAAACCTCCTAAATCTAAGGTCACCAATCCAAAAGACAAGTCATCATCCTCAAAGACCAAGAAACCACTTTCTTCGCCCTCTCAACAACCAGCACCGCAACAACCATCTATGCGAGCGCCACCGTTGCTCGAATCTCCCAGAGCCGCTTCCCCGCGCGCTGCGAAAAATCAACCCCCTATACCAGCCTCTTTACAAGATGAAGGGGTACCATTGGAGGGGTCATCAAGGAATTCTTCAGTGGCTTGGAGCCTCGCCTCGCCCTTGTCCTCAGATTCCGAACATGGACCTGTCTCCCCACCGCCAGATCCATCGCCAGCCAAAAAGAGGATGGCTAAAATCAAACATCTTGTGCTGGCCGAAAGAGATTCCCAGTCCTCGAAGCATTCGGGACCGAAGGTCTCTAAGCTAACTGGGGTTTCAAAGCGTCACCCCAAAGATAAGAAGAGCCGGGCACGCGCTGAAGACTGGCCTCCGTTTCCGTACAGCAGGAAACAATTCGGCCGCTGGCGCAAACAAATGAAAAGAATGTTCGATCCCCGTTCCTTTTACGGGTTCGATTCGTCATCTTCGGAATCGTCGGTGTCCCACGATACCAGCTCGTCGGGGGATGATTCGATGCCGACTGATCTCAACCCCTATGGCACTGAACATAAACGGCACCGACGGGATCGAGCCCTTACGGTACCGACAGCGACGAAGAAACCTAAGTCAGTGCCAGTACCGTCTAAACGTACCAAGGTCGACGACTCTTCTAAAACTCTTAAGCGTCGGGACCGAGATGTGGCCGCGGCCGTGGCTGCCCACGGTACCGACACTGGTACCATGCCACGACACCGTCGCAAGGGCTCTCTCGCCACCGTTGTAGAGCCTAAGAAGACTGCGAAACGCCGTCGGGAACGTTCCGCTTCCTCGGACTCGGATGCTTCCGCCGAATCTCCTGCCCACGGTACCGTGCACGGTACCAAACGTAGGAAAATTCTACCATCTAAATCCGATTGTTATCCCAGGGACGAGTTTTACTCTCCCGCGGACTCATCTGACACGTCCTTTGAGTCGGATTCGTCGGACACTTCTCTCCGCGAATCCCCCCCTAATGCTAATACACCGGATTCGGAAATTGATGATGCCAACCCCACCTCTCCGGCAGCCGACTTCGCCTCTTATTCGGAGCTGATACGCCGCATAGCTGCTGCCCTGGACCTTTCGGTGCACCAACCGCCTCAGATCGCCACTGATAAAGTGTATGAGGATATAGATGAAGACCAGAATCCTCCCTTACGTATGGCGTTCATCCCGTCCCTGCTGCGTGTCACCAAACAATCCTGGGACAAGCCATGTTCGGTACTCCAAATGTCCCGACGAGTTGAGAATCTCTATAAGATCCATGGGACTGAGTTGGATTTCTTAACAAAACACCCTCCTCCCAACTCTGTAGTTGTGGATGTCACTCAATCTAAATCCAGAGCCAGTTCAAACTCTGCCCCTAATAACAAGGAAGGCAGGAGGATGGACATCCTCGGCCGTCGTGCTTACTCACTCGCCTCCTTTACGCTTCGGGCTGCTAATTATATGGCTGCGATGGCTGCTTATCACAAGCACCTCTGGAACCATGCCCTACCATCTTTACAAGCGGCCCCGGCTGAGCTTAAGCCTAGGGGCCTATCCTTGCACCAAGAAGCTATGGCCCTAGCCAGACAAGAGAGGGTGACTGCTCGGCACATCATAGAGGCAGCCTCCCGCAATTTGATGACTGGAGTAGCCATCAGACGTCACGCATGGCTTAGATCTGCCAATATCAATGAGGATTCCAAAACTAGAATATTGGACCTACCTTTCGATGGCACTGGTCTTTTCGACCCTAAGACAGACGACATCCTGGAGGGTCTGCAAAAGGCAAAGAAGATGGCACGCGCTTACTCTTCTCAACCGTACTTCAAACAACGATTCCCCTGGAAGCGTCAGTCCTCTTATCAATCATCTTATCAATCATACAGGCCGTATCAGAATAAACAAAGATTCTACCCTTCTCAGTATGCCTACCCGGCCCGTCAACAGGACCAACGTCGGTGCCCACGCCAACCATTCAGGAAACCTGACCGGAAACCCAAGCAGGGTTTTTGACTCCCACCTTTCATTTACTGTTGGTCCCACCACCCGTTATTCCACCCGCCTTGCACCCTTTCTTCCAAACTGGCTTCTTATTACCACCGACAAATGGGTACTCACCATAGTCGCCCAGGGCTACGCAATAGAGTTCATCGAACTACCTCCTTCACGAGTCATCTTCACTCCCCCTTCCATCGCCCTACAAAAAGAAATAAAAATACTTCAAAAATCGGCCATTTTTCACGTTTCCCCAGACCCTATTGACCCTGGCTTCTTTTCAAGATACTTTTTAGTCCCAAAAAAGGACGACTCTTTCCGTCCCATCCTCGACCTCCGGGATCTAAATTTTTTCATCACTTACCATCGATTCCGGATGATCACCTTAGAACGCATCCTTCCTCTGCTCCATCGCGGGGACTGGTTCGTCGTTGTCGATCTCAGCGACGCTTACTTTCACATTTCTATAAGACCAGATCATCGAAAGTACTTGCGTTTCTCTCTTGGCTCCGCCTCTTTCAAATTTGCGTCCCTACCTTTCGGACTTTCCACGGCCCCCCGTGTCTTCACAAAATGCATGGCACCCGTGGCGGCGTTTCTCCGCACAAGAGGCATCGCGGTGTATCCGTACATCGACGATTGGCTCCTGGTAGCCCCCTCAAAGCATCTGGCGGAATTGCACACTAACACGACTCTGACTCTCCTGCAGAGTCTCGGCCTGCAAGTAAACTACAAGAAGTCAATGTTGACGCCTTCTCAGGTGGCAAATTACATAGGCGATATAATCGACGCAAGACGGGCAAGAGCCTTTCTTCCACAAGAACGGGCAGTCAAGATGAGCGCCCTCATCAAACTCTTCAAACCACTACAATCGGTCACTGCCCATCAAGCTCAAAAACTCAGGCCTCATGGCCTCCACAACTTCTGTCATACCTCATGCCAGACTGAAGATGAGATCCCTTCAGGCCTGGTTTCTCTCCCTCTTCAACCCCATGGTGGACTCTCCCAGGATGCGCCTCCAAGTCTCCATCGAGCTCTCGCAACAACTCCACTGGTGGACCAACCCTCACAACCTGTTCATGGGTCGCCCTTTCGCCCCACTCCTACTAACGTCGCGGATCACCACCGACTCGAGCCCAACAGGTTGGGGCGCTCATTGCAACGGCCTTCAAGTCCATGCTCGATGGTCTCAACGGGAGCAACAACTGCACATCAACAACCTCGAGCTACTGGCAATCTTCAAAGCCTGCCGATCCTTTCTCCCCATCATCTCAGGCACGGCAGTACAGATTGTCACAGACAACACCACAGCTGCCTTTTACATCAGCAAACAGGGGGGCACTCACTCCCCCCCTCTGTTGTATCTGACCGTACAGTTTTGGGAGTGGTGTCTGGAGAACCACATTTTTCCCTCGGCCATTTACATTTTCACCCACGAAAATGTCTGGGCGGACCGCCTCAGCAGAATGAGTGCATCCATGCACGAGTGGACACTAGATCAGGGGGTGTTCCTTCGGATCTGCAAGAAATGGGGCTTCCCAACAGTGGATGCGTTCGCCAATCAGGACAACACCAAGTGCGCAATTTACTTCTCCAGAGCAGGTCGGGGAGCCGGATCCCACGGCGACGCTCTCATGGTCCCGTGGAACACTCATCTGTTCTACATGTTTCCACCCTTTCCTCTACTACTCCGTACCCTTGTCAAAATACAACACGACAATGCAGATGTAGTGCTGGTGGCACCCAGCTGGCCCCGTCAGCCGTGGTTCACAATGCTGACAACAATGGCTGTGGACTCCATGAAGCTACCGTGTCTTCCACGTCTGCTTTCTCAACACGACGGAGCCGCTTACCATCCGGATATCCTCTCCCTGCACCTCACTGCGTGGAGAATCATTCCACAGTGACCACCGTCATCTCTCACTGCTGGAAACCTTCCACTAAGACTCTATATAGTAACAAGTGGATCGCTTTCCAAAACTATACTGCTCCGCGAAACTTACCTGTCTCGCCAACCTCACTGGAGGCGGTTCTGGAATTTCTGGCGTACCTGTTTGACAAAAATTTGGCACTCTCTACCCTAAAAGTATACCTCTCAGCAATTATTGCTCATCAACCTCCTGACTCGGAGAGCGCTCTCCTCTTCCGACATCCTACAGTAAAGAGGTTTTTGCGTGGAGCGGCCCAACTGCACCCTCCATGAATAACGCCTGTTCCCCAATGGTCATTACGTACTGTCCTCAATCGCCTGACGCATTCTCCATTTGAACCGCTCGCCACAGCCTCAGAGCGTTTGCTCACTCTCAAGGTTCTGTTCTTGGTGGCGATAACTTCTGCCAGGCGAGCCTCGGAGCTAGCCGCATTGCGGGTGGACCCTCCTTTCCTTCAATTTTTCTCGGACAAGGTGACTCTGTACCCAGATGTCTCGTTTCTCCCCAAGGTCTGCTCTACTTTTCATGTGCGTCAGCCCATTATACTGCCGACCTTTTTCCCACAACCGTCTACCCCTGTTGAGAAGTCTTTACACCTGCTTGATGTTCGCAGGGCGTTATCTTATTATGTTCAGCGGACTGCACCTTTTCAACAGTCTAAACGACTCTTCGTTTCTCCGCATTTGCCTCACAAAGGACAACAAGTGTCTTCTCAAACCATTTCAAAGTGGATTGTGCAGACCATTCGTCTGGCGTACGAACTAGCACATAAGCCTCTTCCAGACATGGTCAAGGCCCATTCAACCAGGGCTGTTGCCACCTCTACTGCATTTTTACGAGGTGTCCCACTTCAGGATGTTTGCAAGGCTGTGACGTGGTCCACGCCTTCTACATTTGCGTCCCATTACCGGCTGGACGTTCGTGCTAAGGAGGATGCTAGATTTGGACGTGCGGTTCTTTCTGCTGTGCTGCCGTGACGTCCTTCCACCTTTCAAAGGTAAGCTTGCTAATCACCCATTAGTGTGCATTCACAGAGGCCACGAAGAAGAAAGAGAGGTTACGTACCTGTAACTTTGGTTCTTCGAGTGGTCCTCTGTGAATTCACACTTCCCGCCCGTCCTCCCCTCTTTCCGTCACGTCTGTTTCTCTTTAGAGCAGCAGCGGAATTTGGGAACTGAGGTAACTGTCAGTGCGGGCAGTCCACGAGGGCTTGGGGGGAGGTCCTAAATGATTATTTAGCTCTAGAATATTCCGAGGCCTCTGCGCATGCGCAGACTTAACCCTTTAGTGTGAATTCACAGAGGACCACTCGAAGAACCAAAGTTACAGGTACATAATCTCTCTTTTTTGCTTCATCTCAAGTCTAGCGGCCTTTCCCTCTCTTCCTTGAGAGTTTACCTCTCCGCCATAGTTTCTTATCAGCCCCCTAACTCTCCGGCAGCTGATTTCTTCAAGCATCCAACATTGAAACGTTTTCTTAAAGGTCTATCTCATATCTACCCAGATACCCGCCTGCCTTCCCCGCAATCGTCACTAACACTAGTACTGCAACAACTTACTAAAGCTCCTTTCAAACTTTTAGCTTCAACTGATTTACGGCTACTTACCTTTAAAACAGTTTTCCTCATCGCCATCATCTCAGCTCGATGAGCTAGTGAGTTAGCAGCCTTACATCACGACTATCCTTATTTACAGTTTTTTCCGGATAAAGTCAAACTATCTATGGATATTTCTTTCCTCCCCAAAGTCGTATCTCAATTCCATCTCTCTCAACCGTTTTTCCTTCCTTCCTTCTTCCCGTCACCGTCCACAACTCAAGAAAGAATCCTCCATACTTTAGACATTAGGCGAGCCCTTGCCTTTTACGTCCAACACACCCAACCTTTCAGGCGTTCACCTCGACTTTTCATAAGTCACCAACCACCTACTAAAGGTTGCCAGGTGACATCTCAAACTATATCTAGATGGGTCGCTTCAACCATTCACCTCGCGTATCAGCTGGCACGCAAACCAGTCCCGAAGGTGATTCGCCCTCACTCCACCAGAGCAGTGGCAACCTCTATGGCATTCCTATGCGGCGTACCTCTTCCAGACGTCTGTGCCTCTGCCACCTGGGCACAGCCGTCCACTTTCATCCGGCATTATAGACGTGATCTCCGGCAGAAGTCTGATGCGGCCTTTGGACGTGCTGTTCTAGCCTCTACCTTGGTGTGACACCCTGCCTCCGGGTAAGACAGTTTTTTAGTCACCCAGGGTGTGATTTACAGAGGCCACAAAGAAGAACGACAGGTTACCAACCTGTAATTGTAGTTCTTCAAGTGGACCTCTGTGATTCACACATCCCACCCGTCCTCCCCACTGTCACACCATTCTGCTTAATGTAGCAGCGGTTGACACAACTGAAAGGGGAGCCTTGGTGCCAAGGTACTTATGAGGGGGGAGGGGCCTTATTCTAATGTGTTTTTTGCTACCACAGAAGCTCTAAAACTTTCCGATGAGGCTCCACGCAGACGCAGATCACCCAGGGTGTGAATCACAGAGGTCCACTTGAAGAACAGGAGAAGTCCCCACAGACGGGAGGAGGGCAAATGTTGTCCCTATCTTCAAAAAGAGAAAAAAAGAAGACCTAAACAATTATCGCCCAGTCAGCCTGACATCAATTCCCGGAAAAATTCTAGAGCAGATCATTAAACAGACAGTTTGTTATTACTTAGAAAGCAATGCTGTCATCACTAGAAGTCAATACGGGGTTCTCAAAAACAAGTCATGCCAGACTAATCTGATCTCTTTTTTTGATAGAGTTGCAGTCTTGATAGATGAAGGGAACGCTGTGGATGTAGCATGTCTTGATTTCAGTAAGGCCTTTGACAAAGTCCCCCATGATATCCTTGCAAGGAAGCTAGTAAAATGTGGGCTAGACAGTGCTACTGTTCGGTGGATTTGTAATTGGTTGACTGACCAAACCCAAAGGGTGCTCAACAATGGCTTCTCTTCATCCTGGAGAGAGGTAACTAGTGGGGTGCCTCAAGGTTCTGTTCTGGGCCCTGTGCTATTCAACATCTTTATCAATGACTTGGATGAAGGAATAGAGAGTGTGCTGATTAAATTTGCAGATGATACCAAATTGGGAGGGGTTGCTAATTCCCCAGAGGACAGGATTAAAATTCAAAATGACCTTGACAGATTAGAGTCCTGGGCCAAAACTAACAAAATGAATTTCAACAGGGAGAAATGTAAGGTCCTACAGCTAGGCAGAAAAAATGAACTGTACAGATATAGGATGGAAGACACCTGGCTAGACAACAGTACCTGTGAAAGGGATCTAAGAGTAGACCACAAACTGAAGTGGCAGCCGCATCACACGGCAGTCAGCAGTGTGATGCGGCTGCCAAGAAAGCCAATGCAATTCTTGGTTGCATCAATAGGAGTATAGTGTCTAGATGAAGGGAAGTGATAGTACTACTCTATTCTGCTTTGGTCAGACCTCACCTGGAGTATTGTGTCCAGTTCTGGGCACCTCAATTCAAGAAGGATATTGACAACCTGGAACGTGGCCAGAGGAGGGTGACCAAAATGGTCAAAGGTCTGGAAGCCATGTCCTATGAGGAGCGGATTGGGGAGCTGGGAATGTTTAGCCTTACAAAAAGAAGGTTAAGAGGGGACATGATAGCCATGTTTAAACATTTGAAGGGATGTCATGTCGAGGAAGGGACATTTCCACGGCTCCAGAGACTAGGACAAGGAGCAATGGTTTCAAACTACAGGAAAAGAGATTCCACCTGAATCTCAGGAAGAACTTCCTGACAGTCAGAGCTGGTCGGCTGTGGAATATGCTGCCTCGGAGTGTGGTGGAGTCTCCTTCTTTGGAGGTTTTTAAGCAGAGGCTGGATGGCCATCTGTCGGGAGTGCTCTGATGGAGTTCCTGCATAGCAGGGGGTTGGACTCGATAGCACCTGTGGTCTCTTCCAACTCTGTGATTCTATGATTCTATGATTGTAAGTGTGTCGTGCCTACAGTCAAGCATGGTGGTGGGAGTGTCATGGTCTGGGGCTGCATGAGTGCTGCTGGCACTGGGGAGCTACAGTTCATTGAGGGAACCATGAATGGCAACATGTACTGTGACATACTGAAGCACAGCATGATCACCTCCCTTCGGAGACTGGGCCGCAGGGCAGTATTCCAACATGATAACAACCCCAAACACACCTCCAAAACTACCACTGCCTTGCTAAAGAAGCTGAGGGTAAAGGTGATGGACTGGCCAAGCATGTCTCCAGACCTAAACCCTATTGAGCATCTGTGGGGCATCCTGAAATGGAAGGTGGAGGTGCGCAAGGTCTCTAACATCCACCAGCTCTGTGATGTCATCATGGAGGAGTGGAAGAGGACTCCAGTGGCAACCTGTGAAGCTCTGGTGAACTCTATGCCCAAGAGGGCTAAGGCAGTGCTGGAAAATAATGGTGGCCACACAAAATATTGACACTTTGTGCCCAATATGGGCATTGTCACTTAGGGGTGTACTCACTTTTGTTGCCAGCGGTTTAGACATTAATGGCTGTGTGTTGTATTATTTTGAGGGGACTACACATTTACACTGTTATACAAGCTGTATACTCACTGCTTTACATTGTAGCCAAATGTCATTTCTTCAGTGTTGTCACATGAAAATATATACTAAAATATTTATGAAATGTGAGGGGGTGTACTCATTTCTGTGATATACTGTACATGTACATATGGTGTATGATATGTTGTTGTTTAGTCGTTAAGTCATGTCCGACTCTTCATGACCCCATGGACCAGAGCGCGCCAGGCCCTCCTGTCTTTCACTGCCTCCCGGAGTTGGGTCAAATTCATCTTGGTAGCTTCGATGACACTGTCCAACCATCTCGTCCTCTGTGGTCCCTTCTCCTCTTGCCTTCACACTTTCCCAACATCAGGGTCTTTTCCAGGGAGTCTTCTCATGAAATGGCCAAAGTATTGGAGCCTCAGCTTCAGGATCTGTCCTTCCAGTGAGCACTCAGGGTTGATTTCCTTCAGAATGGATAGGTTTGTTCTCTTTGCAGTCCAGGGGACTCTCAAGAGTCTCCTCTAGCACCACAATTCAAAAGCATCAGTTCTTTGGCGGTCAGCCTTCTTTATGGTCCAGCTCTCACTTCCATACATCACTACTGGAAAAACCATAGCTTTGACTATGCGGACCTTTGTCGGCAAGGTGATGTCTCTGCTTTTTAAGATGCCGTCTAGGTTTGTCATCGCTTTCCTCCCAAGAAGCAGGCGTCTTTTAATTTCGTGGCTGCTGTCCCCATCTGCAGTGATCACGGAGCCCAAGAAAGAAAAATCTGTTACTGCCTCCATATCTTCCCCTTCTATTTGCCAGGAGGTGATGGGACCAGTGGCCATGATCTTAGTTTTTTTGATGTTGAGTTGTTGTTGTTTTTTGATGTTGTCAAGTTTCCAGTAAACTTAGTGCAAATTCAGCCTTCTGTGGAGCTAAGCGAGTATTCCTCCGATTTCTTCTCTAAACAGTGTTGCTGTCAAGCTCCAGAGACAGCAGTGAATGTCTCTCTTCTTCTTCTTTTATAGTAGTTTTTAGCACGGTTTGCAGCTATATAGAACTAAGGATGCCTCACTGTCTTTTTCTTGACATTATAGTTGTTTTAGCACCATAAGGGCAATTGGTCTAACGCAGTCAATTCTGGCTGACCACCTCTTCTTTCAGTATCTCCCACCGCTGGGGACTTGAACTGAATATATTGAAATTTTCTGTATCATTCCAAAGTATGTTACAGCTTCAGCACAATCCGTACCAATGAGATTCAGAGTATGATTTGCACAACTGAAGAAAACACAGTTCTCATTTTTCTTATTTAAGGCACACCAGCCTGCCATATTGGAGACACTGTCATATACTTGACCCACACAGTCTTGAAAGTTGAGATTGATACTTGCTAAGAAATCTAATATTTTCTTGGTAATTTCTTCACCCATCTTCTTTGAAAACTCATGGAATGCAAGAAAGCATTCTTCAATTGCAAAACTGGCTTCTTCATATATCTGATAATAAATGACAACTGCTCTATATGAGAACAATCAGGTGCCCCATCAACACCAATCACAAAATATTTCAAAGCTCTTTTGCACAAATAATCCACATATTTGAATGAGCTCATTTTGTATTTGTCACATTCCCGCTTGCCCCTTGGTTGTTTCACCAAACAAAGGCACAAGCTACTTGTCATTCAGCTGCCACCAGTTGATTACATCAACGTTATTCACTATTAAAGATAGAGGTCCAGTCAACGTGTCATTTAAAAACCAAGTAGAAATTGTTTATTGTTACAAGAAATAAAAGTTCAGTCAGTGTCATAAACACTCAACTAAAACCACAATCCTTTCTATTCTCTACCGCCTTCCCAAAACTCTCTCTCAACTCCAAACTCCCAATTCAAAACTAACTAAACTGCCTCTCTCCTCTTCTAATCTCCCTCCTTCTTCTTCTCCCTCCTTAACTCCATCCCCCTCCAATTCCCATTGGTGCATGCAAATCTCAACATGAATATTATTAATAAGCAGGGTGAACGCTACATCCCTCCCCCCTTAATTAGTTTGTTTTAGGAGGGAAAACTTAACGGTTTGCCCTCATAAACAAACGAAGGTTCATGAAAAAAAGGCAAATATCAACCTCTTACATTACTAAGGATACATACTATTATTTTTACTATTACTATACATACCTTTTAGCTCCAAGCAAATTTAGAACTTTAAGCATATCACATAGCTATTACACAAACAGAACAGTTAATATTGAACTCAGATTTTAAAAAACCAAAGAATTTTCTCTAGTCATCCGGCCTTCTAGACAAAGCGTCTGAGATCCTTTTACACTGCGGATTTCAAAATCAAAGTCTTGCAAAAGCAGCACCCATCTTGTAAGTTTGCTACTATTGGATTTCATAGTTCGTAACCACACCAATGGGGAATGGTGTCAAGATTTGTTCCTTTAAATCAGGGGTCTCAAACATGCGGCCCGGGGGCCATTTGTGGCCCGCCGGATGATAGTTTGTGGCCCCCGCCTTGCCTCCCCCCCGAAGCACCCACGCGTCCTCTGCTGTCAAGTCGCTCCCGGCCTGTCCTCGAAGAGCACCTCCAAGCTGCCGCCGCCGCCTCTTCCAGGGAAGCAGCTCTCTTTCTCTCTCGGCACCCCAGCACCAGCCTGGCCAGCAGCCGCCTCAGCACCCAGCGGTGCTTCCTCCTCCTCCTCTTCGTCCTGCTTCAGCCGCCTCAGCTCTGGAGGCTACCTGGGCTCACCTCGCAAAGTTTGCTCCTCTGTCGTGGTGGGGGTAGCTGCTGCTGCTGAGTGCGCCTTTTTTTTAGGGGGGCCCTCAGAGGAAGCTTGCCGGACCTCCGTGTGTGTGTGTGTTTGTGTGTGTGTGTGTTTGTTTGTGTGCATGCACGTGCACGCACCTGTGGGGGCCCCCGCCCTGTTCTGTTTAATTTCGCGGGTACCGGTGGGGGCTTTTCTCCTTTGACAAGGTGAATTCTGTGAGGTTTTTTTTTTAAATTTTATGTCGTGCCCTCCTCCCCCCGGCTAAGCGGTCGCCGGCGCTCCCTCCCTTCTCCGCTTTTTGTCCTGCTGCTGCTGCTGCTGCTGCTGGTGGTGGTGAAGAAGGAGCCGGAGGGGGTCGTGGCCGGGCGACAAGGGCTCGCACGCCCCTCCTCCTCCTCCTCGGAGCCCCAGCTGGGCTAAGGAAACTCCCGCGCGGCTTCCTCGGGCTCTTGCTCTGCTTGGCGGAAAATCTGATGCGGCCCAGCCTCACTCAGACTCTGCCTCCAGTGGCCCCCAGGTAAATTGAGTTTGAGACCCCTGCTTTAAATGAACAAGGGCTTAAATTTAATATTGTAGTGAGAATGCAAAGTCATGCCTGTAAATGTCAAGTCAATGGATGACTGATGGCATGCAGCTGGAACAAGCTTAGGTAGTGCTTGTTAACCACGTTCAGCTGCTATGTCTGCAGTGATAGGCTGCTCTCACTATTTAAGCCAGAGAATGAGAACGACAGGTTACCCACCTGTAATTGTAGTTCTCCAAGAATTCTCAAATATTATTGCCAATGTTTCTGAAATTACTTCTGCCAGTTCTTTTAATATCCTTGGATGTAATTCGTCTGGCCCTGGAAACTTGAATTCATTTAGAGTAGCCAGGTATTCCTGTACTACATCTCTACCTATTCTGTGGTGCATTTCCCCCACTACATCACCTGCTCTTCGCCCCTCAGGTTGAGAACTATTTTCCTTTTTGGAGAAAACTGAGGCAAAGAAGGTGTTGAGAAGTTCAGCCTTTTCCCTGTCCTCTGTTAGTAGTTGGCCATCTTCTCCATGCAGAGACCCTATAATTTCCTTGTTTTTCCTTTTGCTGCGGGCATAACTAAAAAAGCCCTTTTTATTGTTTTTAATCTGTCTGGCAAGCCTGAGTTCATTCTGCACTTTTGCTTTTCTTACCTTCCCCCTACATATACTGGCTATTTGCTTGTATTCCTCTTTGGTGTTTTCCCCATTTTTCCATTACTTGTACATGTTTTTTTTAATGCTTAGTTCAGTTGAAAGTTCTTTAGTCAACCATTCTGGTTTCTTTAGACATCTCCCGTTTTTCCTTCTTATTGGAACAGTTTTAGATTGTGCCTTTAGTGTCTCCCTTTTAAGAAATTCCCATCCATCCTGAATTCCCTTCTCTTTCAGTATCTTTGTCCATGGAATTACAGCCAGTAATTCCTAAGTGCTGTGTCCTGAGCATACTCCTGTACTGCAATGAGTCCTCGACCCTTCGTGCATGGCAGGAGAGAAAGCTGAACATGTTCCATATGCTTTGTCTCCAATGCATTTTTGGTATCACCTGGCAGGACAAAGTTCCAAATAGAGTAGTCCTAGAACGAGCTGGAATTTTTAGCATGTATACATTACTGAAAGATCTCCTGTATGGAGAATTAGTGCAGGGAAATCACCCCAGAGGGAGACCACAGCTGCGATACAAGGATATCTGCAAGCGGGATCTGAAGGCCTTAGGAATGGACCTCTAGAGATGGGAAACCTTGACATCTGAGCGTTCAGCCTGGAGGCAGGCGGTGCATCATGGCCTCTCCCATTTTGAAGAGACACTTGTCCAGCAGGCCGAGGCAAAGAGGCAGTCCTGAAACCAGCAAAATCAGGGAGCTGGACAGGGGACAGATTGTATTTGTCTTCCATGTGGAAGGGATTGTCACTCTCCAATTGGCCTTCTCAGCCACACTAGATGCTGTTCCAAGTCCTCCATACAGAGCACATTACCATAGTCTCTTGAGACTGAAGGATGCCTAATCTAATTCCCTAAGTTTACTGAAATTGGCCTTAAAGTCTAGAATGTGTGTCTGGTTGCACTTGGCTTCCCCTTCCCACTGTATAACAAATTACAAGAGAGCGTGGTCACTCCCACCTAAGGATCCCACCACATCGACCCCATTAACAAGGTCATCCCTGTTGGTTAAGATCAGATCTAAAATAGCTGATTCTCTTGTTGCCTCTTCCACCTTCTGGACCATGAAATTGTCTGCAAGGCAAGTGAGGAATTTGCTGGACCTTATGTTCTTGGCAGAGTTTGACTGCCAACATATATTGGGATGGTTGAAATCTCCCATTACTAGTGCATCTCTCCCTTTTGAATGTGTGGCCATCTGTTCCAGGAAGGCATCATCCAACTCCTCGGGCTGGCTTGGGGGTCTGTAGTATACCCCCACAATGACATCCTTCTTGTTTCTCTCCCCCTTAATTCTTACCCAGATGCTCTCAACCTGGCTTCCTGGATTTAAGTCCTGGATCTCTTCACAAGTATAATCATCCTTGACATATAAAGCTACTACTTCTCCTTTCTTGCTAGGTCTATCTCTCTGAAATAATTTATACCCCCCAATAACTACATTCCAGTCATGAGTTTCATCCCACCAGGTTTCAGTGATACCTATTATATTATATTTATTTTGCTGTATTAAGAGTTCCAGTTCATCTTGTTTATTTCCCGTGCTCTGTGCATTAGTATAGAGACATTTAGGACCATGTGTTTTTTTCTTCCCCTTGTTCTCTAGTACTACTTGCCTTGCTGGGCTTTTCTTGCCAGCACTTGCTGAATTTCTGCCCTGAAAACTATTGTCTCCCTCCTCCAGAACTCAGTTTAAAGCTCTCCTGATCAGATTTGTGAGCCTCTTAGCAAAAACATTACTGCCAACAGCTGTGAGGTGCACCCCATTCCCTGCCAAAAGACGATCTTTGTGAAATAGCAGACCGTGGTCCAAGAAGCCAAATCGCTCCTGGCGGCACCATCTGCGGAGCCAGTTGTTCACCTCCATTATTCTTCTCTCCCTTCGTGGGCCATGTCCTTCAACAGGGAGGAGATATGTGATTACAACCTGCACACCCAGGTCCTTCAGCTTCCTACCCATATCCTCACAATCCTTTGTGATGTCCTGAAAGCTATGCCTCGCAGTGTCATTGATTCCCACATGAACCAAAAGGAAGGGGTAAGAGTCAGTGGGCTTAATGAGTCTTGTCAGTCTCTCTGTTATATCACGAATTTTGGCTCCAGGGAGACAGGACACCTCACGATTCATCTTGTCAGACTTGCAGATTGTGGCTTCTGTTCCTCTGAGCAAGGAGGCCCCAACCACCACAACCCATCTACTCTGAAGCTTGGTAGGGGACACTTGATGTACAGATTGATCCAGGGTCCTCTGGATATTCTCTGCAGGCTGACACTGCTGCTCTTGCCGCTGTTCCATTTCCTGATTAATAAGGGAGAGAGGTTGGAATCTATTCTGTAGCTCCATACTCTCTGTAAGGTTCCTGGGCCTTCTACTTCTGTGTGTCACATTCCTCCACATGTCTGCCTCCTGTATTTGTGAACTGCCTTCATCCTCAATGATGTTTTCCATGTGTTCTGTATTGAATATGGTCTTCACTGCCCCATCCCAAAAATCCTCATGCTCCCTAGTAATCCGAAGATTAGAAACATGGGCCTCCAACTGCCGGACCTTATCTTCCAAGTGGGCCACCAACTTGCACTTGGTGAATGTGTAGCCAGGTACATCCTTTGGCAAGAATACAAACATGCCACAGCTGTTGCAGGTGACTGGAGCAACTCTGTCAGTCTCCATATTGAACAACTAGGTCAGTCAATTAAAAAAAAGGGAAGAAGAAAGTCTGATCCTCTCCCTAAAACTCCCCTGCTAAACACCGTGTAAGCACCCCCTGTTTGCCTTGCCTGTTTGCCAAGCACTGAGAGCACACAGTCAGAAACAAGCTTACTCACAGAAACCTTAGGGGGAAAAAACCAGTCGAGGATGGCCTCCCAGACACAGCTCTCCTTCTGCTCCCTCTGCAGGGACTGAGCTTGAAGCTGCTGGAAGCACTTGTATGGAGCTAAGCTACTAGCTCCACCCCCAGGGGCTCAGAAGAAACCCCGCCCCCTCAGACCATGTGCTCAGGGAGAGCATACTTGTCTTTGTACTCCTCACCTAGTTGCCACCACACACGCTTGACACCATCTGAACCAAGTAAGTTTATCTTGGTCTCATCGGACCACAGGACATGGTTCCAGAAATCCATGTCCTTAGTCTGCTTGTCTGCAGCAAACCATATGCAGGCTTTCTTGTGCATCATCTTTAGAAGAGGCTTCCTTCTGGGATGACAGCCCTGGAGACCAATTTTATGCAGTGTGCAGCGTATGGTCTGAGCACTGACAGGCTGACCCCCCACCCCTTCAACCTCTGCAGCAGTGCTGGCAGCACTCATACATCTATTTCCCAAAGCCAACCTCTGGATATGACGCTGAGCACAGGCACTCAACTTCTTTGGTCAACCATGGCGAGGCCTATTCTGAGTGGAACCTGTCCTGTCAAACTGCTGTATGGTCTTGGCCACTGTGCTGCAGCTCAGTTTCAGGGTTTTGGCAGTCTTCTTATAGCCTAGGCCATCTTTATGTAGAGCTACAATTCATTTTTTCAGATCCTCAGATAGTTCATTACCATGAGGTGCCATGTGGAACTTCCAGTGACCAGTCTGAGAGAGTGAGAGCGATAACACCTGCTCCCCCTTCACACCTGAGACTTGTGACACTAACAGGTCTTATGACACCAGGGAGGGAAAAGGGCTACTTGGGCCCAATTTGAACTTTGTCACTTAGGGGTGTACTCACTTTTGTTACCAGTGATTTAGACATTAATGGCTGTGTGTTGCGTTATTTTGAGGGGACAGCACATTTACACTGTTATACAAGCTGTATACTCACTGCTTTACATTGTAGCCGAGTGTCATTTCTTCAGTGTTGTCACATGAAAAGATATACTAAAATATTTATGAAATGTGAAGGGGGTGTACTCACTTCTGTGATATACTGTACAGTCATGGCCAAAAATATTGGCACCTTTGGAATTCTGTCAGAAAAGGCAACCCTTCTCTCAGAAAATTGTTGCAGTTGCAAATGTTTTGGTACTCACGTGTTCATTTCTTTGGTTTGCATTGGAACGACAGAAAAAAACAGAGAAGACAAGTCAAATCTGATACAATCCCACACAGAAACCCAAAAATGCACTGGCCAAAAATATTGGCACCTTGTCTAAATTGTAAGAAATAATTGCTTTTCAAGCATGTGATGCTCCTTTAATTTGTATTTAGACACACCTGTCAGAAGTAAGAGGTGTGGGCAATATAGTAATCACACTTGCAACCAGTTAAGATGGAGAAAAGTTGACTGAACCTTTGTGTTGTGTGTGACACTGAGCATGGAGAAAAGAATGAAGTGTAAAGAGTTGTCTGTGGATTTGAGAGAAAAAATTGTGGAAAAACATTGATAATCTCAAGGCTACAAGTCCATCTCCAGAGATCTTAATGTTCCTGTGTCCACTGTGCGCAATATCATCAAGAGGTTTACAGCCCATGGCACTGTAGCTAACCTCCCTGGACGTGGATGGAAGAGCAAAATTACTGAAAGAGCAACTGAAGAGTTGTTTGAATGGTGGATACAGAACCCAGATTAATTTACCAACAAATTCAAGATGATCTGCAGACACAGGGTACAACAGTGTCAGCTCTCACTATCCGTCGCCATCTGAATGAAAAGGGACGCTATGGTGGGAGACCTAGGAGGACACCACTGCTGACAGAAAGGCATAAAAAAGCAAGACTGGAGTATGCCAAAACTTATGTGACAAAACCACAATCGTTCTGGGAGAACATACTGTGGACAGATGAGACAAAAGTAGAGCTTTTTGGTCAAGGACATCATGGCACTGTTTACAGAAAAAGAAATGAGGCATTCAAAGAAAAGAACACAGTCCCTACAGTCAAACATGGTGGAGGTTCAAAGATGTTTTGGGGTTGCTTTGCTGCTTCTGGCACTGGCTGCCTTGACTGTGTAAACGGTATCATGAAATCTGATGATTACCAAAGAATTTTGGGGCGCAACGTAGTGGCCAGTGTCAGAAAGCTGCATCTCCACCAGAGGTCATGGGTCTTCCAGCAGGACAATGACCCTAAACACACTTCAAAAAGCACTCAGAAATGGTTACAAGCAAAGCGCTGGAGAGTTCTGAAATGGCCAGCAATGAGTCCAGATCTGAATGCCATAGAACACCTGTGGAGAGATCTCAAAACAGCAGTTGGGAGAAGGCATCCTTCAAATCTGAAGGCCCTGGAGCAGTTTGCAAAAGAAGAGTGGTCCAAAATTCCAGTAGAGAGGTGTAAGAAACTCATTCATGGTTACAGGAAGCGATTGATTTCAATTATTTTTTCCAAAGGGGGTGTGACAAAATATTAAGTTAAGTGTGACAAAATATTAAGTCTTTGTTTTTTTGTGTTGTTCCAATGCAAACCAAAGAAATAAACATGTGAGTACCAAAACATTTGCAACTGCAACAATTTTCTGAGAGGTTTGCCTTTTCTGACAGAATTGCAAGGGTGCCAATATTTTTGACCATGACTGTATATACCCATACATAAATCATGTGTATATAACATTGATTACAAAAGTACTTGAAAAGTACAGTTTGAAATGGGACCTAAATTTCCCATCTGACACGGGCCTATATCCAGCTCTACACAGCCCTGCATCTGATTATAATCTTTTTTTTTTTTACTTTTATGGGAATGTTTTAAAATATTAATATATTTTCAAAAAGAATGATGGTGTTTTATCATGTAGACTTTTTGGATGGCTTTTTTTAGAAGTGGGAACAGTGACAGGGCAATGCCTAGTTCTAAAACATGGTCTGTTGGCAAGCCATTTGCAGTTCCTCATTGGTAACTTGCATGCATGGTGGTTCACCTCAAAGGGTCAGACTCTGTGATCCTGTCCAGAGCTCATTAGTAGGTAGTAATGAATCACATAGTTACCTGTAACTATTTTCTTTTGTGCAGCAAGCAATGTACCTAGTAGTTAGTTACTTTTAGGTGTAACAAATGACACCTAAGTTACTTATGTATAATGAGTAACATTATTTTCAAAAGAAACTCTGTAAGGATATTTAAAGCATTCGAGGTATTATAATAGGATTTTTTTCAGGTTTTGTGCCATATTCTTATGTGTCCTAAATGGAAAGGTGAAATATTCTTTGGTTTTATCCTTTGAATTTTTATAAATATTATGAATAATTATTGTAATGTGAAATATAAGGATTACAAAGTATCTTCCTGCTTTTTTATCTGTTGTTAACCACCACACAATGCATAAGCAATGCACAATATAACTAATAAACTTGTGTGACTGAAGCGGTAAAATGATAACAGCAACCTCATTGCTGAGAAGTAATGAGTAATGCAACAAGTTCCTTTTAAAATGTAACTTCTGAACTCTGATTCTATCGTACTACCATAGCCCCAACCTGTAAAATTTATTTCTATCAATTTTGACCTGTTTCTATTATGTCTTGCCGGTCTTTAGCTTTAAAGCAGTAATCATATCCTCTGGGAATTGGTTCCAAGCCCCCCATGAATAATGAAAACTATGGATAATAGCAAACACTCTAATACCTAGCACGGTAAAAGGGAAAAAAAATCACTTTCATTCTCAGAACTGGCCACTAGAGGACGCCAGATACCATGCTATGTATTCTTTACTAACAAGTATTTATAGCACAGTCTCTGACTCCATCTAGTGGCCCATTCTGGAAATAAATGTGAAAAATGTTTTTTCTGGATTTTTTTTCTTTTAATATTTTTTATATTTTCAGACCATGGATAAGTGAATTAGTGGACACTGATACTGTGGATAAGGGGGTACTACTGTACATGTTTTAGATGAACCTGTAACTTTTCCAACCTGCAGTGAACAATAAAAGTAGAATTGAACAGTTCTGTCAAAGAGGAGAAGCTTGATTCAGTACTTGATTATCTGATTTGCCTAGTGTAGTAGCCACTTTCTTGTCTTATACAGAAGATGGAGAGGAGAGTTATTTTGGAAACAAAGAAAATTAATCTGAGTAATCGTCACCTTTTCTAACATTTTCTCATGCATTTCCTATAATGTGAAAAATGACTAGTAAATGTAAACATTTACTGAGGGTTTTTTCCCCATTTACTGTAACATGTGCCCTATCAACACTTTACTCCTTAGGTTCACTATGATGGTAATATTTCGTATAGCTGGCTGGCACAACAAGTGCTGAACTCCTTGTGTAGAGCAGTTGGGTGACAGGATCATACCGGTTAACTGTCTTTTAGGTAGTTTGTGAACCAGAGTCAATTTCCCACTTTATCAAGAGATCTGGAATGTAAAGGCATAGAGTTTCTGCTTTGGCACTTTACCAGCTGGCAGGAATACACTAGGGTCCTGCCGTGCAAGGAAAGATGCACCCCCCTCCTTGCTGTGCCAAAGTCAATGAATGTTACAGTGAGTTCAGAAGAGATTGTAATTGCAGGCGCTTGCCCCAGTTTCTTTTGTTCCCTTAATGCAGTCAGCTCATTCAAGACAACTTACTCCAGTCAGCAAGCAAGCAAAAGTTAATAGTTTTTAAGTTACCATGGAGATGTAAGTGGCACCATACATTCTTCTTGTCGGCCATTTTGTTTCTGAACAATTGTGAACAGATTAAGTGTCCAGCAAGCTTTGCTTCATTTGGCTGGAAGGTAGAACAGCTTCAGGTAGAATTTCAAAGAAGTGAAATATCTATCAGAAAACTTGTAAATGCCTGCACATCCTCCTCTTGAGAGGAGGTATAGCTTCATTTGAGAGTAGTATAGCTTCATTTACACTACTAGGAAATGAATACACTGAAGCACAAATTCTCATTAAGGACGTAGAGGTAACAGATTTTACCATTCATTTTAGTTTTGTTCTGAAGGATCACTGCTTTCTTCCTCTTTCAAAGGTGAAGCAGAATCTTGAGAACCTGCCTGACTTATATGGAAACATATATTTCATGCAGAAAGTTTGAAGAAGTTGTTGCTGTTGTTGTGAAGAGGTTTCTAACTTTTAAGGTTTTCCATGGTTGATGTTAAATATGGATGGGAATTCTAGAGAGGTTGGAGCATCATGGGTGCAGAAGGAGCACCAAAAAGTCAGGGCAGACTTTTGTGGTTTTTTTGGAAATCAAAGAGGAGCTTGGGCCTGAACAGTAGTGGCAAATACTACTAAGTCTCCCTGACATGGAAAATATTCAGAGTGGGTTTCTTTGAAACTATTGTTATTTGTACTGATCTGTATACAATCTTGAGTAAGAATAATTAGGGCTACATATTGCACTGGAGGCACTCCATAGAATCTGGCATATGAAAAGTCTGAATTGTCCCATATTTGTCAGGTTCTGCCTTACAGTTTTTGTTTTAATTATTAAATGAACAAACTACCACGGAAAGTAACATTTCAGTGTGTGCCAATCAAAACTGAACTTTAACCTGCTTTGAAGCAGGTGCATACATTGCCATTGTCTTGAAGGTGGCCTAAGGCTTATCTGAATTGCAGCTTATTGCAGTTCACCTTACACAATACTAGTTTTATATCATATTCATATCTAACTTGTAGACAGCAAACTGTGTTTAGGTGGTGATGAATTGTCACATGCTACAGCCTAATTAATTGACTTTATGTGTAATAATCTTAGCAACCTGCTAGGTTTTCCAGCCACTGTTGCAGGTCTTTTAGAAGATACTGTGGCAGAGTCTTTTATGGATCAAAGTCCACTGCATGAAATAAAATCTGGGACTGTGACACATTAAAGCTTTCTAAATATATTTTCCTGGTCACATTTTAAATTCAACATATCTGTTCACTTGTAATTGTATCCTTGGGCCAAGAGGCAAGGTGTGCCAGAGGATGTTATAACTTTAACTGAGGGAAATAAACTACATAAAACAGGATTAAACTTGGATCAAAATGTGTAAGCTGTATTTATCAATTCATTAGTTCCTATAAGAGATGGGCATGAATTAAAATTCAACTTGCGAAATTCATCAAAAATTGCTAATATGTTGATTCATTTTCATCAGAAGCAACACCCCGATGAATATGAATTGATGAATTTTTAGTGATTTTCAATTCGTTGGGCTTTAAAGTGCCCCTCCAGGCACCTAGAGACACCAAAATCACAGAGACGCTTTCCCTGACTCACCTCTACAATTTCTCCAAGTTTGGTGAAGTTTGGGTTTTGGGAGTCTGAGTTATACACCCACAAAATGCCCCCCCAGGAAAGTGCCCTTTAGCAGGTGGCTTGGGGAAAACCCAATATTCACCAAACTTGGAGGGATTGTAGAGGAGAGTTGGGAGAAGCTTCTATGTGATTTTGGTGTCTCTGAGGGAAACCATTCCTGGGGAGGGCTCTGTGCGGGTGTATAATTCAGTGGTCCGAAACCCAAACTTGCAGAGCTTATAGAGAAGAGTCAGGAGAATGTCTCTGCAATTTTGGTGTCTCTAGATGCCTGGGGTGGTGTTTTATAGGGTTTTAAAGTCAAGATGAATAAACAAGTAGATTCATCAATTCGTCAGAAAAAATCATAAACTTGTGATTCATCAACCTTTATGAATTATGAATCACAACGAATTGCCATTTTTTCAATTTGTGCCCATCTCTAGTTCCCATTATTTGTATGCTATCACCCTACTGATTTAACTATTAAGTTTCCAGAAGCTTCTCTTGCCCCTTACAGATCTTCAACCATTACTTAACCAGTCTTCTGAGGACAAAGTGAAGTTTCTGTGCACAATGCCACTTCTACCACAAAACATTTGTTATTTTTTTAAAGGTACCACCAGATTATTGGCTAACACAGGCTGCACATCTCTACTCTACAAAACGTCTTTCAAATTTACAATTTTATCTCTATTTCTATAGATCACTTCAGTGTAAGAAGTATGTGCTTTTTTTCCCCTGTTCTGAATTTGTCCAATGGAATATTCCTGTTAAATTTCAGGAGTAGTCCATCTGATAGAGGAGTCTATAGGAAAATAACTGCTATTGGTGTGCAATCATTGTAATGTTTGCAGAATGGTGAAAATATGACGTCTTTCCAAGTTGACCCCCTTATAGTGGTTGAATCTAGAGATGTTGCAGAAATTGGTTTGCACTGGATTGTTGTGGTGGTACTTGATTGCCTTCCCTCCTTCCTCTTTTGTGATAGTAGTGATTCCAAAGAGCCCATTTCCTACCCCTGATGTGATCTCCGAAAAGAGCACCATGCACAGTGGCACAAAGACTCTTCTGGAGCATCATCCTGGACAGAGGGGGCGCAAACCTGGTCGCAAGCGCGGCCGGACACCCAAGGCTTTGACTAACCACCCCAACCTTCCCCCTTCAAAGGCAATGGAGCCTTTGAAATTCCCCAAAAAGAGGGGACCAAAGCCTGGCAGCAAGGTAGGTGTTGTGTGCGCATGGCTGAATTCTGTGTGTGTACCATAGTCAGGAGCTATTCTATTTATATGCATTGCAACATAATGGTTGTCTAGTATAGAGCTAATGGTAGAACCAGTTCTGACACTGACCAAAGGTTGCTTGCTTTGAGGTCTTCCCTTGAGTAATACATCGTACAAACTTTCTTTATAGCATTTTTATGCTGCTTCTCAGCCAAAAAGCCTTCTGCTTATGCAGTCAGTTGTAACAAAACAGTTCATGCCTGCAAGTTCATAGTTTAAAAGGGTAGGGCACAAAAGGAAATAGCAATTGTAGGAAAGGGTGATACATTGTCCCCAAAGCATCTCCTAAAATGCTGTATGAGATTATGATTGAAAATAATTCTTGCATGTGGATTCTGTAAATAGGAGAAGAAACTTGGTTTAGTAGCAAAGAAGTACTTGCTTTTATGGAGAAGAACTTAAGTTTGGGCTTTAACACCTCCAGTAAAGAAAGTAGCACGTTGCTAGAAAATTCATTCTTTGTCTGAGATGTTTTATGGCTACTGCCAACTACAGTTGATATTTCTTAGTAAGATGGACAAATATTCTGACATGGTACAAAGCAGCTTCCTTTGTTTCTACAAACAGTTTGAAGTAATAAAAAAGAACTTGAGGTAGTTTCATTTCTCAAACTAAGTAGATGATTTCCTGTGAATATTTTGTTTGGTTGGTTTTGGTTCCTAAGAGAAGGGGAGGTTGTAAATGTAATAATCAGTTTAAAAAATTATGCCTTCCAAAATTTCTCTCCATTCAGCACTATGAATTACTTCTTTATGGCTCTCCTACTTGTTATTGTCTCAAGTTTTATTTTTATTTATTTATTTATTTCATTTATACCCCGCCTATCTGGTCAATTGTGACCACTCTAGTAACTCAAGTTACTTTTATCTCTTGTCTTTTAGACATTTGTACCACTAATGCACCATTTCCTCTTGACTTTCTTGAGAAGAAGTCCTCAGGGCTGTGTTTTAAGTATATAACAGCTTTTTTCATTGTTCATTATACTTTTTTCTATTAGAATATATGAATATGATTCTTTGCAGAGAAAGCCTCGAACATCATTAAATCCAGCACCCACCTCCCCTACAACCAGCACTCCTGAACCTGACACTAGTACTGTACCACAAGATGCAGCTACTATACCCAGCTCTGCTATGCAGGCTCCTACAGGTAAGGTGCTCATGCTGTAGCTTCTCACCTGATTATTCAGAAATGGCAGCTGTAAGTGATATAAAAAACTAGTTAAATCTAAAAACTGAGAATAAGCAGAACAATGACAGTTTGTCTTTGTTACATATTTGTAACTGGAATTGAACTAAGAATGCTGAAACCCTTTAAAGATGACCCATAGGTTTTTCATCACAGCATTCATCTTGGTAATTAAGAGGCAGATTAAATTGGATTCAGAGGCATGCGACAAGGCAGCATGCTTTGTCTGTGGGCTACTTGCTTGTTCTCTTTTATGAATCTTACGATGCATACCGATGTACTGAGGAGTGAGCCTGCTGTGGAATCACATTTTGGGTGTACATTTAGCCTCCTCCTTCCAGATTGAATTTGCGAACAGTCTGTTCCAGTTTTTAACAAACCGTAGAATTGTACAACAAGCTAGCTAGAACAAGTGTCAAGTCAATACACAGTTGATTACAGAATCATACTAAGAGAGTGCTTATCAATGACTCCTTATCAAACTGGAAGAAGGTAACAAGTGGAGTACCACAAGGCTTAGTCTTGGGCCCAGTGCTCTTCAGCATTTTTTATTAATGACCTGGATGAGGGAGTGCAGCAAATACTTATCAGATTTGCAGATGACACAAAATTGGGCAGAGTAGATAATACCTTGGAACAAAAGAACAAAATAAATCTTGAGCACTGGACTGAAAACAACATAATGAAATTTAACAGGGATAGGTACATATTTCTACACCGCAGTGCAGGGGGGGGATGTACATTTTCAAGATGGGGGATACTTAGTTCAGTTTTATTATGAGTGAGAAAGATTTTCGAATTGCTGTAGATCACAAGCTGAATATGAGCCAACAGTGTGATATGGCTGGAAAAAAGGCAAATGCTATTTTAGGATGCATTAACAGAGGTATAGTCTCCAAAACCCATGAGGTACTAGTTCCCCCCTGTTTGGCACTGGTTAGGTCTCATCCTGAGTACTGTATCCAGTTCTGGACACCACACTTCAAGAAGGATGCTGACAAATTGGAACAAGTTCAGAAGAGTGCAACAAGGATGATCAGGGGGCTGGAAACCAAGCGCTACGAGGAAACACTGAAAGAACTGTGCATGTTTAACCTTGAGAAAAGAAGACTGAGGGAAGATATGATAGCACTTTTCAAATAAGGTTGTCAGAGGCGGGAAGGATCTATTCTTGATCCCAGAGTGCAGAAAATGTAAAAATGGGCTCAAGCTACAGGAAACCAGATTTTGGTTGAATATCAGGGAAAACTTCTTGACTGTTAGAGCAGTACGGCAGCGAACCATTTTCCCTGGGAGGTGGTGAGTGCTGCAATGTTAGAGGCATTCAAGGGAAATTTAGACAACTGCCAGCTCTGCTTTGATTTGGATTCCTGCATTGAGTTGGAGGTTGGACTTGATGGCCTTATACTTGATGGCCTTCCAACTCAATTATCCTGTGATTTCAAGTCTGGCTGGCCCTTGTGTCAGCTGCAAAGCTTTAAAGTGTTGGAGGGAAACCCCTTTAAAAATTAAGAGAAAAAATGCAGAACAAACATTTGAACAAATAAACATGCACAGCACTGAAAAACAGCGCTTAAAAACTGGCCTGGCAGCAGCACCCAAAATACCAGGTCAATTGACAGAGCTTCAGAACTTGCCAGGGCTGGTGCTGACCCTGTCACCACCAGAACACTTACACTGCCATCAGTTTTCCACCTGCTGATCATCCCCTTTCCTACGACATGCCTTCCTGATGGGTGGCACTTGGAGAGCTGAGCTGTCATTTAATTTTGATCAGCATAAGCAGCCGCCATTCAATCTTTCCCAAAATGTGGTGGCCAGAGTCAACATGCACACACCTCTCCTTCCCTACCAGTACATTTCAGATCCTGACTCACTATTTTGTCTTGGCTTCAGAAACTGAGAAGAAATTTCAGTTGCTGAACAATCTTATAACTTTAAACTTAGGCCTTTTCTTCTTGCCCAGAATGTAAATTATGAAAAATGTATGGATAGTTCCAACTTCATCTTTACTAGCATAATTGAGCTTTGAATTGGTTTTCCCGGCAATATTGCCTAATGCCAGCATGTGAGAAACTGGCATGCAAAACATTTTTTGAGTAATCCTTTGTGGTGGCTATGAGATGCCTGCTTTATTATATTCTGCAGGATGGATTATGCACTGTATCCAGTTGTTCTTCTTCGTGGCTTCTGTAAATCACACTGTGGGTGATCTGCGCCTGTGCGGAGCCTCGTTGGAATATTCTAGAGCTTCTGCGGTAGCAAAAAATACATTAGAATAGACCCCTCCCCTCCGTATAAGTACCTTGGCGCCAGGACTCTCCCTTCAGTTTTCTTTCAACCGCCGTGTTGAAGAGCCTCGTACTTCTATCTTCTGTGAGTCTGAAAGCGAAACAAACCTTTTTTACTTCTAAATTTAAATGTTTCTACTTTTTCTTTATTATTAATACAAAGATAACATAATACGAACTGCTTTTAGTTTTTTTCTGCGTGCCTCGGCCTCCGGCCGTCGCACCCCCCCTCCTTTCTTTTCTTTTTCTTTTCTTAGTTGTTCATGGCCCCTTTGGGCCCATTTAAGCACTGCGTGATTTGCAATAATAAGATCCCACTATCGGATGGCCACGCAAAGTGCCTTTTTTGTCTAGGCGAGATGCACCAAACCTCCTCGTGTCCTCATTGTAAAAATTTTAAACGAGAAGTCCTCCGTTCTCACGTATCTCGACTCAAACTCCGTCTCTGGGAACAGTCTTTGCAACCAGTAAAATCTATGTCTCAGCCTCCATGTAAAACCACTTCACAAGCTAAAGCCATGGAAAAAGCTATTGCAGAATTGTCTAAACATCGTCCCTCCACTACTCCATCTCATTCTGATGCTCCCTCCACTTCGTCAAAAACCTCTAAGACGCATAGATCCAAGCAATTGACATCAAAAACTTCGACGTTGAAGCCTTCCGAGAAGCGAAAGCCTCCTCCCAATCCGATTCCGGATCCCCTGCAACCTAAACAATCTAAACATACCAAATCAAAGACTCCTGTGGTCCCTCCACAACAGGTTTCCAAACCCGGCGACTTAATCTCTGTCGGTTCGCCCTCTGATGATGAAGGAATTCCATCTCATCAACCGGTTTCTCAGTCATCAACATGGGACGAGCGAGTGGACCGTCTTACTTCCTCGCCTAATAGTCCCTGACACTCTGTCTCTCCTACTAACCTGTCCATTGACACCTCACCGGAGAGAGAGGAACCTCACCCTCAGCCGGACACAGTGCCCTATCCTGTACCATCGGGCCGGCCTCCACAGCCACCGGCGCGCTATCAGGAGCATTCAGTATGTGAGGCAATTCCACAGGCACGTGTGAGCCCAGCACTCTCATCGGGTAGACATTTGCCCCGATCGGTGCTTCTCTAACCTGCCTGCTGCGGATGCTCGACCGGCTGTTTCCTCCGGTCCCATATTAGCATCACGTCAAAAACCTCCATCTCGACAACCTTTGGTGTCGAAGAGGCCTTATCATTCAGATGCTCGCAGCCATCAGACAACTATTTATCAACCACCTACAAAAATCAGGGCAGTCAAGAAACACGCTTCCACTCGCGAAGCATTTGCAGCCCCTGCTAGTACATATTTTCCAGCTCGAAATGATGGAGACCGTTCCTCCCGCTCGGCATCCCCAGCCTCGATTTATTCTACAGACCTACCAATGCGTCCACCAAATCGGCCTCAGCCGCCTTTCCGACACCATAGAGACACTGGTTCCGATATAGATGACTCTCGATATCCATCTTGGTCCATGGACGCTCCACTTCAATCTTTTTCAGTTGCTAGCCCTCAACAGCGGCATCAACCTAGACATGCAGTCCGTCAATATCGAGACATAGACTTTGACACCGAGGTTCCAGGTTTTTTACCTCCGTCCATCGATAGCAGTTGACGACTCTTGACGTCGGCAAATGTCCATGGACATGTCACCGTCTTCAGTGGCAGGCCACCATCAACATTACTATGATCAACAACCCCTCGACACCGAGGTCGATCGACACTCTTATCGACTCCAGACTTGATCCCGAAATCTCAGAACGTGGCTCTCGACCACAAACTCCATCTGTGCTTCTCACATCACCAGATTCCGACCTGGCAGATGTAGATCCTCCATTGCCAGCAGAGGATTTTCAAAATGCTCAACTCATGGTACGCATGGCTAAGTCCTTGGATCTTCAAATCCATCGCCCCACGACCGAACCAGCGTTGATCCTATTTCCAAAGACACAATTACCCCACTCCATATTTCCATGCTACCATCTCTTCTCAGCACTGCTCAGCGATCTTGGAATAAACCAGCTCCCTCTTACTCAGTTTCGAAACGGATCGATAATCTCTACCGGATAAACGACCCAGGAGCACTCTTTCTCCAAAAACAGCCGACCCCAAATTCAATATTCGTTGAAGCCTCACAATCTCGATCTCGACATCGACAGACCCTTATCCCACCTAATAAAGACAGTTGAAGAATCGACTCTATGGGCAGGTGGCTTTACTCATCAGCGGCTTTCACTATGAGGGTAGCTAACTACCAAGGAGCTATGGGGGGATATCAACGCTTCTTTTGGGATAACATGGCCACTTTTCTTGATTCTTTGCCAGAGGATAAAAAAGTACTAGCACAAACCTTCCAACAGGAAGGCCTCTCTGTCACTAAACAACAAATGTTCTCAGCCAAACACACGGTAGATGCCATGGCTAAATCTATGGCTACCTCTGCAGCGCTCAGACGCTTCTCCTGGCTAAGAACAGCCGGCCTCGCTGAAGATGCCCGAGCACGTATTGAAGACCTCCCTTTTGATGGCACCGGTCTCTTTAATGCTGAAACAGATGACATCCTGGAGAACATCCAGAAGAAATGTTCGGCTGCCAAGCGATGGGGCGTCTATCCCACTTACCAACAATGCCCCCAACGTAACCAATAGAGGTGAACTTACAATTCCTACCAGAGGTTCCAACACGAACCCCAACGTCAGACATTGTACACACCATACTTCAAACAACAATACAAACACAAACCCCACCACCAACCTATCCAAAGGCGCAATGACCGCAAACCCAAACATCATGTTTGACGTTTTCCCGACCGAGATCACAAATCAACCCCCCTTCCTGTGGAAACACTTACCTGCCTGGGAGTCCATCACCACCGACACCTGGGTTCTGGCCATCGTCCAAAACGGATACCGTATCCATTTCCATCAGCTCCTCCGCCACATCACATTGTCACACCACCGTCCCGAACTCTACAAGAAGAGATAGAAAATTTACTCATCAAAGATGCCATAGAACCTATACAACAAAACAACATTTTTCTCTCTCATTATTTCACCGTCCCCAAAAAGGACGGAGGTCTACGACCTATCCTAGATCTCAGAGAACTCAATCAATATGTCATCACTACCAAATTCCGCATGGTAACCCTCGAATCTGTTCTACCTCTTCTCAGAAAAAAACAACTGGTTCACAGTCATAGATCTACGAGATGCATACTTCCACATCTCCATCCACCCCTCCCACAGACAGTTTCTGTGATTCCAACTCGGACCCCAGGCCTACCAATTCAAAAGACTTCCTTTCGGACTTGCGACAGCTCCAAGAGTCTTCACCAAGTGCATGGCCCCAGTGGCTGCCTTTCTCAGACTTCAAAAGATCCTCGTCTTCCCACTAACGGATCCTCCCCACACTCTTTTAAGAGTTACTCCCGAACTCGCCTCCCAACTCCAATGGTGGCACTTCATCCCAAACCTCTCAATGGGACGTCCTTTCCAACAACCATGTCCTCAAATACAGGTCACAACCGACGCCAGCCTTACTGGCTGGGGAGCACATTGCAGCTCTCTCAAAATCCACGCCAATTGGTTCCACAGAGAATGTTCCCTCCACATAAACGAGTTGGAACTATTGGCGGTGATAAAGGCATGCAAGGCATTCAGGAACGTCCTAGCTGGCAAGGTAGTCCAGATTGCCACCGACAACACCACAACCATGTACTACATTCTCAAACAGGGTGGCACCCACTCCCCAAGCCTCCTCTATTTGGCAGTTGACCTATGGGAATGGTGCCTCTCGCACCACATATGCCTCACAGCTCTGCACATTGCAGGCCACGGTAACGACCTAGCAGACTCTTTCAGTCGCACAAACTCACAACCCAACGAGTGGGAGTTAAATCAAACACTTTTTCTCCGCCTGTGCAAAAAATGGGGCAAACCGACTCTGGACCTTTTTGCCTCCTGCAACAATTGGAAATGCAAACGCTATTGCTCCCATGCTGGGATCGGCAAACACTCCCGAGGAGACGCATTCATTGGCCGCTGGCCCAAGACCCTCATGTACCTTTTCCCACCATTTCCGCTCCTCCACAGGGTAATTGTCCGGATACAGCAGGACAAACCCAAAGCCATCCTCATCACCCCTTGGTGGCTGAGACAGCCTTGGTTCCCAGTCCTACACAACCTGTCCTCGAACGTCTATCACCTCCCCCATCTGCCACACCTCCTCGCGCAGAACAGCTCCCAGATTCTTCATCCAGACTTACCTGCTCTACACCTGGCAGCGTGGAGGATTCTCCCTCCTTGATGGATGTCCTCCGTCAAGCAAAGAAGTCCTCAACCAGAAAGGTCTACCTTTATAAATGGAAAAAATTTCAATCCTTTACTACGGCCGCTTCCCTACCTGCTGTCAACCCATCTCTCTCCACGGTCCTCCAATTTTTGCTACATCTTAAATCTACTGGCCTTTCTCTCTCTTCTCTTAGAGTCTATCTCTCAGCAATCGTTTCTTACCAACCACCAACCTCTCCAGGGGCTCAGTTTTTCAGACATCCCACGCTGAAGCGCTTTCTCAAGGGATTATCACATGCCTACCCAGATGTTCATCTGCCTTCTCCCTATTGGTCCTTGACCCTTGTACTGCGACAGCTGACTAGACCTCCCTTTGAACCGTTAGCCTCAACGGATCTTCGCCTACTTACCTTCAAGACAGTCTTTCTTGTTGCAATCACTTCAGCTCGCCAAGCAAGTGATCTTGCGGCTTTACGCCATGATTACCCTTATATACAATTCTATCCTGATAAAGTAAAACTGTTTCTAGACATCTCTTTTCTTCCTAAAGTGGTGTCTCAATTTCATCTCTCTCAACCACTAGTCCTCCCCTCCTTTTTTCCATCACCATCCACAACCCACGAACGACTCCTTCATACTTTGGACATCAAGATGGCCCTTTCCTTTTATTTGTCGCGCACACAGCCTTTTCGGCGTTCCCTGCACCTTTTTGTCAGTCATCAACCTCCTAACAAAGGCCTATAAGTAACTTCTTAAACAATTTCTTGCTGGGTTGTCTCTATTATTCAGCTTGCATACCAACTTGCTCAACAACCAGTCCCTCAAGCTATTCGCCCTCATTCCACCAGGGCATTGGTGACCTCTATAGCGTTCCTCCGTGGTGTGCCTCTCCCCGACATCTGCGCCTCAGCTACATGGGCACAACCATCTACCTTCGTCCAGCATTATAAACTGGATGTTAGACAGAAGTCTGACGCGGCATTCGGACGTGCTGTTTTGGCTTCCACCTTAGCGTGACACCCTGCCTCCGGGTAAGAGAGCTTGCTAGTCACCCACAGTGTGATTCACAGAGGCCACGAAGAAGAATGGCAGGTTACTCACCTGTAATTGTAGTTCTTCGAGTGAACCTCTGTGATTCACACATCCCACCCGACCTCCCCTCTGTCACGCCATGCAGTGTTTCCTCTTGTGGCGGTTGACACAACTGAAGGGAGAGTCCTGGCGCCAAGGTACTTATACAGAGGGGGAGGGGTCTATTCTAATAAATTTTTTGCTACTGTAGAAGCTCTAGAATATTCCGACGAGGCACCACGCAGGTGCGGATCACCCACAGTGTGAATCACAGAGGTCCACTCAAAGAACTACAATTACAGGTGAGTAACCTGACGTTATTGCCAGCAGTGGACGGTCTGTCATGAGACAAAAAAATCAGAATTATGCAATGGTGGCTATCATTACATCACTTTCCAGATGTTTCAGAAGCTGGTATTTTGACTGTCCTGCTGATGATAGGATATATTCCGAGTTGGGAATCGGTGGTCTGCCGTTGGCCTGGCTCCGGTCCTTCCTGGGGGACCGTCCTCAGAGAGTTCAGCTTGGGGAGCATGAGTCGGCCCTGTGGAGCCTCAATTGTGGGGTTCCCCAGGGTTCGACCATCTCTCCAATGCTGTTTAACATCTATATGAGGCCGCTGGGCGAGGTTATCAGGGGGTGTGGAGCATTGTGCCATCAATATGCCGATGACACACAGCTCTACATCTCCTTTTTGCCAACTACAGTGGATGCCGTTCTGTCCCTGCAGCGCTGCCTGGGGTCTGTATTGCAATGGATGCAGGAAAATGGGCTGAGGCTGAACCCGGACAAGACGGAGGTCCTGAGGGTCGGGGGGCCTACCATCAGCAGTTTGGGAAACTCCCTCTGTTTTGGGGGGGTGACTCTCACCGCGAAGAGTGAGGTGCGCAGCTTGGGGGTCTATCTGGACCAGGCGCTTGCCATGGAATCCCAGGTAGCGTCAGTGGTCTGCACCGCTTATTTCCATCTCTGGTGGATAGCCCAGCTGCGTCCCTATCTAGATGTTGGGTCGCTCACCACTTTGGTCCATGCGCTCGTAATCTCGAGATTAGACCACTGTAATGCTCTCTACGTGGGGCTGCCTTTGAGATCTATGCGGAAACTCCAGATGGTGCAGAATGCGGCAGCCAGACTTCTCAGTGGGGTAAGGAAACATCAACATATTACTCCCACTCTGGCCGCCTTGCATTGGCTGCCCGTTCGGTTCCGCGTAGATTTCAAAGTTTTAATGCTTACGTATAAAGCCCTAAACGGTTTAGGGCCTCGTTACCTGACGGAACGCCTTCTCCCACCTAGATCTACCCGTATCACCCGATCTAGCCAGGAGGTGAGGCTGAGGAGCCTAACGCCGAGGGAGGCCCGGAAGGAAAAAACAAGAAACCGGGCCTTCTCGGCAGTGGCTCCTCGTCTTTGGAACAGCTTCCCTCCTGAGATTCGCATGACCCCGTCGCTGGGCATCTTTAAATGCCAACTGAAAACCTGGCTGTTTAAGCAAGCCTTCCCTCCACCCACCGTCTGAATTTTTGTTATTTTGTGTTTTCTCCCATCTTGGATCATTGTTTATTTAGTAATATATTGTTACGATTTTAAATTGTTAAATTGTTACATCATATGTTGTTACCCGCCCAGAGTAGTCTATATGACTAGATGGGCGGGCTATAAATGTAATAAATAAATAAATAAATAAATAAATATAAAGCCATGTCCCCTCCTCCCCTCGGTGGGGAAAATAAACCCTCTGATATTAGCAGAAAGAGTCCAACCCTGCCCTCCCCATATTATGAGGTTCAGTTACTTTTGCAGGCAAGAGATCACCCATTGCTGTATTTTCAGGTTCAGTTTTGCTCACTTATCATTATGGGTATTGTGACAGCATTTGGCAGATTAGATTTTCCAAGAAAGAGTAAGAAACTTTTCATTCACAGTCAAATTAAATCTCAGCTTGCTGTTTCTTGTTCATGCTGAAAGCACTGTGTGTATTTCGGCACATCTACGTAGTAATGCAGCATCAGGACCAGTTATGGAATCAGTGCTCTGTGGCAGCCAAATCAGCAGTGTTTCAGATGAGCTTTTTACAACACCATGCCTCTTGCTCATTCACTATATTTTGCAGGACATTCAGATGACTACATCCACTTGTAACCTTTATTTTCTCAGTTCATATTTCATTGGTTTTTTAAAAAAAATCTGAGGTTTTTGTTAAGGACAAAAAGAAAGCCCAGCTAATGTGATTGCTAATGTGAGTGGTGTGTCCATTAGGACACACTTTGGGATATTGGCCTTAATTCTAAAGAAATATGGGAACTGCTGCCCTGTGGCATTGCAAAGAAGCTGTTTCCAAAATGATGTGATGGTTTTCTGTGGAAATCACATACAAAGGCATCAGATCTTACCATATCCAAGATATATATATAAAAAGCAGTCACTGATATTTCATCAAATAAAATTGTTCAAGGCAACCTTTTTCCTCCACAGTTTGTATCTACTTGAATAAGACTGGTAGCACCGGTCCTCATCTGGACAAAAAGAAAATCCAACAACTGCCTGACCATTTTGGGCCGGCTCGAGCATCTGTTGTTTTACAGCAGGCTGTTCAGGCTTGCATAGACTGTGCTTATAATCAGAAAACAGTTTTCTCATTCCTGAAGCAAGGCCATGGAGGCGAAATCATTTCAGGTAAAAGAGCCAGTGTCCTTTCTCTACCTGTTCTGTCTTTAAAGAAATATTTCTGCAACTCACAATCTAGTCATGGTGTTCTCACAGTTGCCTCAACATGTGAAAGAGAAGGCAGCCATTTACCTCATAGTTTAGAATAGAGGGGGGCAACTTTGGTGATCTGGGGGGCAGTTTTGCTTCCATATCACATCTGCTGCAGCCCACCTGCCTCCCCCCCTCCCCCATTTTTAAACATTTTTTTAATACATCAGAATTGACCAGATGTCCAATTCTGGTTTTAAAACAAATCACTTCAAAACTTGCTTTTTCACCTGAAGAAACTTTTAGAGGAGAACTGTTGGTCCTGCAGTAGCAGTTCACCCTTTAAATATATATATATATAACCCACGGAACATGTATTGCCAACCTCCCTAGTTTAGATTGTATTAACTGCCACCATAGTTTAGGGTCTTTTCCTGATCTCAATGCAGTAATCAGCAAGCATTTGTAGCAGTAAAAACAAATTATTTTCTGTCCAGTCTCTTGTACAGTCTCTGTAAATTGGTAGCTTTACTATAGTTATACTGTAAGAGGTTGGAACAAATCTTGAGACTCTTGGCTACTAGAAAGTTCTCAGTATTAGTGCATTAGTCAGTGAATTCTTCAGAAAGGAGTGGGGGGTACTACATTTGCAACTAAGGTAGGTATCCTTACTCAGAAATCCATATATGTTGAATTTTTACATTTGCTCATTGCTTGGTAAAGATGTAAAGTTGTAGTAGAAGGGTAGGAAATCTTTGTCCTCCACACAAGTTTTGTACTAATGCTCATGGTCCCTTACCATTGACCATACTGGCTAGAGCTTCTAAGGGTTGAGGTCTAAAACATCTGGAAGTGAAAGATTTCCCATCCCAGTATAATTCAGTGGGAGGTGGGAATAGAGGGGGACTAGCACCCACGAGGTGCTAGTCCCCCTCTATTCAGCACTGGTTAGGCCTCACCTTGAGTATTGTGTCCAGTTCTGGACACCACACTTCAAGAAGGATGCTAACAAATTGGAACAAGTTCAGAGGAGGGCGACGAGGATGATCAGGGGGCTGGAAACCAAGCCTTATGAGGAAAGGCTGAAAGAATTGGACATGTTTAGCCTTGAGAAAAGAAGACTGAGGGGTGATATGATAGCACTTTTCAAATATTTGAAAGGCTGTCATACAGAGGAGGGGCAAGATCTGTTCTCGATCATCCCAGAGTGCAGGACACGCAACAATGGGCTCAAGTTAAAGGAAGCCAGATTTCGGTTGTATATCGGGAAAAACTTCCTAACTGTTAGAGCAGTACGACAGTGGACCCAACCTTGGGATTTGGTGAGTGCTCCAACACTGGAGGCATTCAAGAAAAACTTAGATAATCACCTGGCAGATATGCTTTAATTGTATTCCTGCATTGATCAGGGGGTTGGGCTTGATGGCCTTATAGGCCCTTTCCAACTTCACTTTTCTATGATTCTATTAAAATATGAAATAGTCTACTCAAACAGAATATCTGTTTATTGATAAATGGTATGCGAAAATGAAAGAATATAGCAGAATTAATGCTATTTTATTTACTTAAATAAACCATGATAAGCTGACTTAAAGTTGCTATGGCTATCCTAAAATATATACTGAAACTACCATAATCCAAAAAAGGCAAATTTTAGAGATCAGTTTCTGATATTTCATGCCAGATGTTCTGTTGTAAGATACCCACCTCTCTGCTTTCTGTGAACCAAATGCTTTAGTTGTCATTCATTTTCCTCACTCCACAGTTCTTTCAGAAAGATAATATTTGGAGGGGTGCTGATATTGAAGGCAGAGTAAAAGTTAACAGTTGCGCCTTCCATTAGGCTGTACAGTTGGAGGATTTTTATGTAATTCTAGCCCACTTCTGTTAGACTTTTATATGTGTGGCTTTGTCTTCTTTGTTTAAACCAGCTATGTTTGATCATGAGCAGCATACTCTGAACTTACCAGCAGTCAATAGCATCACTTATGTCCTCCGCTTCCTGGAGAAACTCTGCCACAATCTTCGCAGTGACAACCTCTTTGGAAACCAGCCATTCACTCAGCACCATGTGCAACACTCCCGCGAGTACGACCACAACAGGTACCTACCAGGTAGGAGCTGGGACTGAGGATAGCTATGGTAATTTTCACAAACTGAGTAAATTCCACCAAACAAAATGCCAAGCTAGTGCTGTTTTTCAAGCAGATATTTGCAATTTTAACACATTTTGCATTCGGACACTTCATGTGCCCCACTCCTAAATTTGAAATAGACCTTGATTAAATTTTTTATTTCCCCTGGTAAAAAGCTGACCATATCCGGACTTTTTTGGAAGTGCTACTTAAATGGAGAGGAATGTGAAAGCAGGAAAAAAAAACAGTGAAGCGAAAAATAATAATGACACTAGAGGCTCTGTCTTGCTGTTCCGTCTTTGTGCAGACCAGCTCCATTAACTTCTGCGTTTATCTCATATACATAGTTTTAATTTATCTGGAAACCTCAGGTGTGCCTTCTAAACCTGTTATCTGGTTAGAGGTGAGTTAATCAGGTATACCTCAGATTCTGCTCATGCTCTGATTTTGGAAATGCCTCATGTTACTTGAGAAGGTTCACAGTTAAAGTGAATCCTGGCCATCTACTTTTAATTTCTTCAATGTCCTTGAAATAACAGAACAAACAGCTGCTGGCTATTTAAATAACAAGACAAGATTTCCTGTTTAAATAACAAGGCTTGAAATTATGTTTAGAGATCAGAGACTACCCTCTTTTTAAACAAGTCATTAAGACTTAAGAGAGGTGCTGGGAAGTGCTTAATGAATTGTTTGGTTAAGTGCTTAATTACCTCTGTAATTATAGGTGATTAAAGGTTAAATACAATTAAAAATACCAAATAAAATGTTGACAGACAATTAAGTATCTTGGAATGTGGTCGAATGAACAGTGAAATATAGCCGTACAAGAAAAGTCTGAACACAGATGGCCCAGAGCAGCTTCTTTAAGATGAATGTATTATTCAACAAAAACTTAAATCTTGCTTTGAGGCTACGTGCTATATGGTATGCATTTAAAACCATCGACAAGAAGTATTTAAAACATGGATTTATTATAGAATGAAAAGAAAATGCAGTCTCGACTCTTTTGAGCTCTTACAGAAAGTTTACATAGCCAGATGTACTATGAAAGAACCCACAGTTCAGTTTGATTGGTACTGGGTTTCATTTGAGGCAGGTATGTTAGATTTGAGAACATCTGCTTGCAAGAGATTGGCCCTTTGTAATTCGCCTGAAGATAGTTGTCACAATCCCATGTGGCCCCTGTTTGTTTCACCAAACTAAGAGCTCACACTATGTGCCCCTCGTTAATGAATGAGGTCCAGGCCATATTTCATTTTTCAAAGAACCAAATAGAAATTGTTTATTGTTACAGATGATGATAATTCAAGCAATGTTCTTAACTCTTAAACAAACATCCTCCTTCATCCACTCACAACCACCACTCTCCCTAAACTATCAATCTCCCTGACTAACTCCCTCTCCTCCTGCTGAGAATTTTATATCTCGTGACTCCACCCCTCCAGCACTCCCATTGGTCTATGCAGATATCATATTAATATTCATTACCTGGGCGGACGCCACATTCTTCCCCCCTTAATAAGTTTGTTTTATGAGGGGAAACTTAATGGTTTGCCCTCATAAACAAACGAAGGTTTATGGAAGAATACAAATACCAACGTATTACATTATTTACATCACTAAGGATACATTGCATTACTCTTACATCAATAAACATATATTAACCTCTTACATTACTTACATTAATAAGGATACATTACTTACATTAAAACGAATTACATTACATTACTTTTACATTAATAAGGATAGTCACCATTATTTTTACCATCACTATTCATACCTTTTAGCTTGTTAATATCTAATCAAACTCTGCACTTTAAGCATATTCCATAACTATTACACAAACAGAACAGTTAATACAATATTACAAACTTTTCTCCACCCGTTAGTCATTTGGCCTTCGAGACAAGGCGTCAGCAACCACATTCTGGGTCCCTTTTATGCTGTGGATTTCAAAGTCAAAGTCTTGCAGAATCAGCGCCCATCTCATCAATTTGCTGCTGTTGGCTCAAATAGCCCTTAGCCATAGAAGAGGAGAGTGGTCGGTGCACATGACAGATCTTCTCCCCCAAATGTACGGCTTCAGCTTTTGCAGCATCCATACGATAGCTAGGCACTGTTTCTCAATGGTGGATAGATGTCTCTCACCAGGTTGGAGTTTCTTTCTGATAAAAGTCACTGGGTGTAGACTCCCACTGTCGTCTGCCTGGCAAAGCACGGCTCCCACCTTCGATGCATTCGTGTAGATTATGAAATCACAGTTGAAGTCTAGTGCAATAAGGACAGGTCCTGAAGTCAGCGCCCTCTTCAGACGATTGAAGGCTACCTGGCACTCTGACGTCCACTGAATGTCCTCAGCTTGCCTCTTTCGGGTGAAGCCTGTTTTCTTTTTAATTAGTGGCTTCGTTTTCTCAACTGTGGGAAGGGAAGGCAGTTTCTTCAACTCCTCCAGAACAGCTATGGCTGAGTTCTTCTTTTAAATCTTTTTGCACTTGTGTTTACCCTCACCCATAAACTCTCTCACAGGTACTTTAGTCACAAAGCTGTTCATATGAGGGGGACCACTTTCCCGGGTAACCTCAAAATTCACAGGCAAGTTCCTTTTAAATGCAATCTCAACCACTTTGGCTCATTTCAGATTTATTGAGATTTTCATCATCTGGTTCTCTCCCATCAATCTCTGGTTTCTCAGGCGGGGGCTTGTTTTGCAGGATTCTCAGTGCTTTTGCAGCTGCATGTGGTGCCTTCTTAATACTAGTCTCTTCAGCTTTCCAGTGCTGTTGTAACAAATCTACTGGTCCTGACCATGCTAACTGCAATTTATTCCACTTTATGTGGAATACCTCGTCCCAGTACCTCGTTTTTGGCAAGTATCACAGCTTTGATAATATTGTTTAACTTGCTTCCCCATCCCTGGCCAATAAAAGTTCTGTGTCACTCTTTGCTTGGTGCGAGAGATGCCCATGTGTTCCCCAAATACATCTCTGTGTGCCTTTTCTATAATCTTTTCTCTGTATTTAACAAGGACAGTTAGCTGTTTGTGGGGGTCCTCCCCCCCCCATGAGAAGTCATTAAAACCTCTCTATATAATAAATCTTTTTCCACACAATACCTCTCTGGGTGTTCAGGGGTCAGTGGAATGGGATTCTCATTAACTTTTCCAAAGCAATCATTTAAGGTAATATCTTCCTTCTGCTCCTTAATAAAGGAGGAACTACTAGGATTTTTCATTAGCACTAAATCAGCTATCTCTCTCATTTCAAGATGTTCACCTAAAGTGGGTCTTTCAATAAGAGTTTCAGCGCTTCCCTCAGAGACTTCAATCTGCCTCCCCTGAGAGCGGGTTACTATTAAAACACTCTGCACATGCTTAGCTAGATCTAAACCAATCAGACAAGGAGCTGGGATTTGGTCTGACACTGCTACTTTCCATATACCAGACCACCCATTATAGTTCACAGATATTTTGGCCGTAGGTAGGACCACCAAATCAGAACCGATTCCTTTAATGGAGACCTTCTCATGTTCTCTCATGTCTTCCTCAGGGATTATATCAGGATGGCAAATAGTTACCTGTGAGCATGAAGCTTTAAGGCTAAGATACTTCTGGCCATTTATAAAAATCAATTCTCCTAAGCTGTCTAGTAAATTTTGATCGCACTTGATAAAATAAACACTGTAACACTTTAGCCTCTGGAAGTTCTGGGCTCTCTGCCAAGTCCGTTCCCTTAGCAACAGGGTTGCCGCTGGGTTCAGCTGCCGAAGACTGAAGGAGAAATACTTTTTTAGGCTGAATGTAATTTCCACCTTTAGGCTAGCTAAAATCCCTATTCTTTTGAGTTTCACACTGAGCCCAAAAATGTCCGTCTTCCCCATAGGAAAAACATTTCTTATTAGCCCTATGCTCAGAATAAGGGGATTTATAAATTTTTTCCTAAGAACTATTTGATTTCAGGGGACTTTGCTCTGGGAATGAGAGTTTGGCTTTAAAATGTCTTCCCTTAGCTTACGCCTGACTGAGGTAACTTTTATTTTTACTGGATTTACTGTCATACCACACTTTCCTCCCAAATTTTACCTCAGAAAATCGAGGATCTCTGATCCCACTAATAGAATCATCATATTCAGACGCCTGTTCCACATTTTTAGGAACTTTGTCCTTGACAAGATAATGTAACTCCCCTGGTAAAATTGAATAAAATTGTTCTAGTCCAAACACATTTTTCATTTCGTCTAAGGTAGAGACATATTCCTGTTCCAGCCATTTATTAAGACACGGGGTTAACCTTGCTCCAAGCTGGGCAAAAGACTCCTTAGGTTTCTTTGAAATTGATCTAAATTTCCTTCTGAGGTGCTCTGAATTAATCCCAAATTGGGGATACACCATCTTTCTATAAGCCTCAAAATCTCTAGCTTGCTCCAGAGGCATCTGTGAATAAAGTTCAGATAAAACTCCACTTCTTTTTGATCTTAAAATTATCATCTTCTCATCATTTTAAACTTCAAAGTCCCAACAAGCTCTCTCAAATGAAATCAGGAAAGATTCAGGACAATTCCCCTCCTATATTGGGGAATTTTCTCTAGGTCGATTTTTGAGAGATTTCCCACACTGGAATTATTATTTTGAGCAGCTAATTCCAATTTCTTCATCTCTATTTGGAATTGCATTTCTCTTTCCCTTTGCCTGTTTTCTAGCTCAAATTCCCTTTTCTTTTCAAGTTCAAGTTCTCTGATTCTTTTTCCAGTTCTAATTGGTTTTCATTGCTTGCTCCTCTAATTGGGTTTTCAAAGCTAGCTCCTTCTCCTTCAGTTTAACTTATTGTTCTAGTTTCCATTTTTCAAAATCTTGGGAGCTTTGAATATTTTCTTCCTCTGAGGCAATCAATACAGGTCCCTCAGTTTCTTCATCCCTTTGAATTTGTGGGTTCCCATTTTCCTCAGCACTTGTGCCTCCATAACTAACTTTTTACTTCTTTTGGGCGGCATAAACAATACAATTTCTTATTAACCTGGACTGGTTCTTTTCCCTCACAAAAGCCAAAAGTACAAGCTCTTTTTCTCTCTTTCAGTGGCTTTCCTTGTAACTAGGTTGCACTTTTCCAAGCAGCTTGCCTCAGCTACTCCCAAGCTCACACCCTTGCCACAATATTTCCCTGTCTGGGCGATTCTTGTCTCCAGACACAAGAACAACTTTATGCTTAGCTTTTCTTATCACCTCATATCTATCCTGACCTAGGCTTCCACTCTATCCACCACTGCTCTTTACCCTCAGAGCTCCAGATTTTGAGCTAGCCACTGGGTCTTGTAAATCCTGAGGTAAAATGGTTTCTCTTAAGTAGGTATTTTCCTTCTCTTAGGATTCCCCAGATCTGGTTCAGAAGCCCCAAAACTAAGTCTTCACCAAGCCTCTAATGGGTAACCACTTCTTACCACAGATCCTAACCCCTTCTAGCTAGGAATACATTCAACTCAAGCAAATTCAATCTTTTTACTGGATTGTTTCGGATCCCAGCACTGTGCCACCAATTTCTCACGATCCCACATGGCCCCTGTTTGTTTCACCAGACTAAGAGCTCACGCTACGTGTCTTTCAGCTGCCACCAGTTGATTACATCAACAGTATCTATTATTAATGAACAAGGTCCAGGCCATATGTCTTTTTTAAAAGAACCAAATAGAAATTGTTTATTGTTACAGATGATGATAATTCAAGCAATGTTCTTAACTCTTAAACAAACATCCTCCTTCATCCACTCACAACCACCACTCTCCCTAAACTATCAATCTCCCTGACTAACTCCCTCTCCTCCTGCTGAGAATTTTATATCTCGTGACTCCACCCCTCCAGCACTCCCATTGGTCTATGCAGATATCACATTAATATTCATGACCTGGGCGGACGCCACAATAGTCTTTTTATTTATACAATTGATCTAGTTAAGAAATATCCATATTAACCACCCTATAGAAATGAATGATAATGACTAATTTTTTCCTTTTGTTAAAACCTTTGTTATGGTTTTATTCACCAATGCTGCGTGTCTGTATCTCAATCGTTCCACTTTCTGATAATGTAGTCTCTATTTATCTATTTTAACCAAGTGGATAATGTAGAGTGATAATGTGAACGTTGCGGTTCTTCTTTGTGGCCTCTGTGAATCATACTTAGGGTGATTCAGGCATGTACAGAGCCTCATCAGAATGTTCCAGAGCTTCTGTAGTGTGGAAACAGAGACATTAGCATAAGCCTCTCTCCCTCCCCTTGGCACAAAGTCCCTCCCCTCAGTTCCATTCAGCTTCTTGTACTCACTGTAAAAATTTTCAAAAGGGAGTCTTGCATAGCCGGTTCTTGAGACTCAAGTTTCACCTTTGGAAAGAGTCCCTCCAACCAGGGGCTTCCAGGTCCCCAGTCTGCTTGTAAGGCAGTTCCTTACCCTTTAGCTACCCCCTCTTGTACAGAAGATCCCCCCATCCCTGAGCCCAAACCGTTAGAGTCAGGCTCGTGTCCATTGGTCTTGCTCACCTTGCCAGAGTCAGACCTGGCAGACCCAAACTCGCCATCCTCCAGAGGAGGATTTCCACACTTACGCCTAGCTGGTTCTACATATAGCGAAATCCCTCAACCTAAATGTCCACAGACCCTCAATGGAGCCAGTGGATCATTGTATGATCCAGTTTTG